>CM017779.1:29632506-31032897 GCA_008121275.1 Drosophila lowei
GTCCCGGAGTGTGTGGCCAGAACTCGCAGTGCGATGTCTCCAATCACATACCTATCTGCAGTTGCCTGCAGGGCTACACGGGTGATCCGTTCGTGCACTGCCGCCTGGAGACGCCCGTGGCCAAGGACCCTTGCCAGCCGAATCCCTGCGGTCCCAACAGCCTGTGTCATGTGTCGGCCCAAGGACCGGTGTGTGCCTGCCAGCAGGGCATGCTGGGCTCCCCGCCTGCCTGCAAACCAGAGTGCATCGTCAGCTCCGAATGCTCCCTGCAAACGGCCTGTGTACAGAGGAAGTGCGTCGATCCTTGCCCCGGCGCCTGCGGCCAGTTCGCACGCTGCCAAGTGATCAACCACAATCCATCGTGCTCCTGCAACTCAGGATACACTGGAGATCCGTTCACGCGCTGCTTCCAGGAAGAACGCAAGCCACCAACACCCACGGAACCATGTCAACCATCACCCTGCGGACCCAATTCGGAATGCAAGGTGCTCAACGGAAATGCGGCCTGCTCGTGTGCCGCTACCTTCATTGGCACGCCACCCAGCTGCCGGCCCGAGTGCTCCATCAATCCGGAATGTCCACCGACCAAGGCTTGCATACGCCAGAAGTGCTCCGATCCCTGCGTGAATGCCTGCGGCTTCAATGCCCGCTGCAATGTGGCGAATCATCAACCCATCTGCACATGCGATGTGGGCTACACTGGAGATCCGTTCACCGGCTGTCAAAAGGAACAAGGTAGGACCCCGTTTTCATTTATCTTTTACAAATATTTAGTAGCTAGGCCAGGGCGTAAACCAGCTTTTATACGTACTTATATGTGGTTTTGGTTTGCTGCTTACTGGGCGCCCAGTACAACATGCGCTCTAAAACTGAGATCTAGATCTGGAGCTTATATGCACACTCCGTACATTGTTTACGCCTTGGACGGTCCCACATTGAATGTGAAACTCTTAGAAAACCCCAAAGTTGAACCGTAATGAAAGTACCCCTCGTAAAACCCCTATACTTGAAGTTTCACATTCGTTCCTTGCGTATTAGAATAAATGAAGTATTTTTACAAACACAAAACTGCGATTGCAAGCGCTGCAATTGCATATTCCATTTACTTTAAGGCACTATTTGTTTGCACTACCTTTTGTTTTTACTATTCTCACTAGAGGTCTGCAAGACTGTATTACAAACTCACTCATTCACTCACTGCTTCCACGTGTTCTCGACTGGAGACGCACAAGCGAAAAGATGGAAAAGAGAAGCGCGAGAATGCATTCATGCAGACCTCTTCGAGTCTTTCCACCTCACTACGCGTGTTACTTGTTCTAATACGCTCCTTAGGCAGCACAAATTACATACATACAAATATATTCATTAAAATCTATGATTACCGCACTTACTGGCACAATGCATTGCAAAATGAAGTTTTCTACACCCGAATCGAAAACCCACAATTTCACTTCGATACGCAAAATGCAAATTTCAACGAGCACGCAGTCTGTACGAACTGTCGGAGTGAACGTGACGCTGGAAGTGTCTGTATGCTGGGGGTAATCAAAGGTTTTAATTAGCTTTTAACTTTTAATATTGATTTTATACTTGCTTTTGCCCCTAACGCCTGAATATACAATATGCAAACTTGTCACGCCTTTATTTTTGCTTCCTTACCAAAAACCAAACCCAAGCCGTATTATAATGCCTCCTCTCACCCACCAAAACAAAAATACCCGCCTTGACTCTTGACTCCTAACCCTTGATGATATTGCTGTTGCCTCCGCCTTTTTTTTGGGCGGGAACCAAATCTGTTGAAATGCTTTTACCTAATTCGTTATTTGGCCCACCACAAGACCATGTCTCTCCAGTTGCTTACTACCCCACAACAAAAATTGAAACCTAACCCAAAAATTACCCGAAATTGAGTACTGCGTTGTTGTCCCCCCTACCCAACAAAGCAAAACAAAAATCTACGCTATGCCAAAGATCTAAACTAAATTCTAGTCAAGAACAAATTAGAGTATGCAAATGTATAACATAAAACTGTAGTTTAACCAGAGAAATCAATAAATCCAAGGATGTAACCCCTGCAATAGACACTTGTTTTACTTACGACACGCAAACAAAAAAATTAAAAAAGTAACGCCACTGCAATGGCACAACCACAGCACTTACACAACACTGCCACTACCACCGCACACACGCAGCGCACAGCGTTTAACAACACTAAATAAGACGCAGCACTGAAATGCAATTTTATTTGCAAATTTCGTTAACTGAAGCAAAATATAATGCCAACACCTAACTATACCGTAAACGTACTGTAATCTGTAACCACAATTGGATTAATCAGAGCCGCAAAAGCCAACGCCAGGTGTGTGTTGTACTGTACTAAACCCGAGATCCACTGAAGAATTTTAACTAAAACTCTCTGACCTTCGTTTCTCCGTCTCTCCCACTCAAATCACTTTCTACCCCCTAACAAAAACAGAGCGCATTGTCAATGAACAGGTGACGCCCTGCGAACCCAATCCCTGCGGCTCGAATGCTGTATGCCGCGAACGCAATGGGATCGGCTCCTGCCAGTGCCTGCCCGATTACTTTGGCGATCCCTACCAGTCCTGTCGCCCCGAATGCATCCGAAACTCGGACTGTCCCACGAACAAGGCCTGCCAGCAGCAAAAATGTCGCGATCCCTGCCCCGGCACCTGCGGCACCAATGCGGACTGCAGCGTTACGAATCATCTGCCCACCTGTATATGCCGCATCGGATACATAGGTGATCCCTACCGCTACTGCCATGTGGAGCCAGCGCAACGTAAGATACCCACCCACCCATCTGAGATCCATCGTGAGATTGTCCCGTCCCCCTTTCTAGCTATCCGTCTGGCCGAACCCACACAACCCTGTCGCCCCTCGCCGTGTGGCCCCAACTCTCAGTGTCGCGAACTCAACGGCCAGGCCGTCTGCTCCTGCCTCGAGCTGTACATCGGTCTGCCCCCCAACTGCCGTCCCGAATGCGTGCTCAGCAGCGAGTGTCCCACGGACAAGGCGTGCATAAGTCAGCGATGCCAGGATCCCTGCCCCGGTACATGCGGCATCAATGCCGAGTGTCGGGTCCGGAATCATGGTCCACTCTGTCAGTGTCGTCAAGGTTTCACCGGCGATTCCTTTACCCGTTGTTACGCCCTGCCACGTAAGACCATTATCCACTCCTGACTGCCGAACAGAGAGATCTAACAGATATGCAACCTCTTTAGCCCCGCCGCCTGTCATTCAGCGTGTTGATCGTGATCCCTGCATGCCATCGCCCTGCGGCTTGAACAGCCAGTGTCGCAATGTCCAGGGCGTGCCCTCCTGCTCCTGTCTGCCCGAGTTCCTGGGGGCACCACCCAACTGTCGTCCCGAATGCACCATCAGTGCCGAGTGTGCCTCGAATCTGGCCTGCATCCGTGAAAAATGTATCGATCCATGTCCAGGGTCCTGTGGCTACGATGCAGAATGCAATGTGGTGAATCACACGCCCATTTGCGTCTGTCCCGTGGGCTATACTGGGGATCCGTTCAGCAGTTGTCGTCTGTCGCCACCCGAACCCGTTCAAAGTAAGCTTAATCCTTGATTCTTGATGCTGAGCCCCTCCCTAACTGCAAAACCCCATCGTACGTAGGTGAATATGTGGATCCATGCAACCCATCGCCGTGTGGTCCGAACGCGCAGTGCTCCAACGGTGTCTGCAGCTGTTCGGCCGAGTTCCATGGCGATCCCTATGCCGGCTGTCGTCCGGAATGTGTCCTCAACTCCGACTGTCCCAGGGACAAGGCCTGTCTGCGCAGCAAGTGCCAGAATCCCTGTCCGGGAACGTGCGGCGATAATGCCATTTGCGATGTCATAAATCACATTCCGATGTGCCGTTGTCCGGACGGCACCGCCGGCAGTGCCTTTATACGCTGCTCTCCCGTCCAGCAAACTGTTGTTTCAACGAATCCCTGCCGTCCATCTCCCTGCGGACCGAATTCCCAGTGCCGCGAGGTCAACCAGCAGGCGGTTTGCTCCTGCCTGTCCAGCTATATCGGTGCCCCACCGTCCTGTCGCCCCGAATGCACCTCGAACGCCGAGTGCGCACCCTCGCAGGCGTGTCTGAACCAGCGTTGCGGAGATCCATGCCCTGGAACCTGTGGCGTGGGTGCCAAGTGTGCCGTGGTCAGCCATAGTCCCTTCTGCACCTGTCCCGAACGCTTCACTGGAAATCCCTTCATCCGTTGTCAGCCACAAAGTAAGAAAGAGGAAAGCCCTAAGAAAGTGTTGTCCCTAATGTTTGTCCTTCCCAGTTGAACCCGTGCGTGATCTCGTCCCAGTCGAACCCTGTCGTCCATCGCCCTGTGGCCCCTACTCCCAATGCCGCCCTGTTGGCCAAGAAGCCCCCGCCTGCTCCTGTCTGGAGACCTACATTGGACGGCCACCAAACTGCCGGCCGGAGTGTGTAACGAGCTCGGACTGCACCAGCCAGATGACGTGTGTCAACCAGAAGTGCGTCGATCCGTGCCCCGGACGCTGCGGCCTCAATGCCGAGTGTCGTGTGGTGAGCCATGCGGTGCAGTGCATCTGCCAGCAAGGCTTCACCGGCGATCCCTTCGTGCAGTGCAGCCCCGAAACCATCCGCGACATCGAGGTTCGCACTCCGTGCAGCCCCAGTCCCTGTGGACCGAATGCCGTTTGCCGTGATCGCAATGGCGTGGGTTCCTGCCAGTGCCTGCCCGAATACTTTGGAGATCCCTATGCCGGCTGTCGGCCGGAGTGTATGCTGGACTCGGACTGTCCCTCGAATAGGGCGTGCCAGCAGCTGAAATGCCAGGATCCCTGTCCCGGAACATGCGGCCTGAATGCCCAGTGCCAGGTGGTGAACCATCTCCCAACCTGCAATTGTCTCACTGGATATGTGGGTGATCCGTACCGCCAGTGCACCAGAATGCAAGAGCGTAAGAACCGTCCCTCCCCTCTCCTTTCCTCATCCACTAATGAGAGCCCACTTTTAGCACCACAAAAAGAGTACGTGAATCCCTGCCAGCCCTCGCCCTGCGGCCCCAATTCCCAGTGTCGTGTGGCCAACGAGCAGGCCGTTTGCTCTTGCCTGCCCCTCTTTGGGGGAACTCCTCCAGCCTGTCGACCCGAATGCACCATCTCCTCCGAGTGTCCCACCCATCAGGCATGCGTTAACCAGAAGTGCGTTGACCCATGCACCGGCGACACCTGCGGCAGCAATGCCGTGTGTCGAGTGCGTAACCACAGTCCCATCTGCAGTTGCCTCAGTGGCTTCACTGGCGATGCCTTTACGCGTTGCTTCCCCATTCCACGTAAGTCTATGCCCACTCAATCCCGTAGAAGAATGCCAACTGAACGAAGAATCTGCCCTAAACAGCACCACCGCCCGAACGGATCCAAGAACCTTTGCGAGATCCTTGTCTGCCCACGCCCTGTGGCCCCAATTCCGAGTGCCGCAACATCAATGGGGTGCCCGCGTGCTCCTGTCTGTCCAGCTTCATGGGGCAGGCCCCCAACTGCCGGCCCGAATGCACCATCAACGCCGAGTGTCCCGCCAATAGGGCGTGCATCAATCAGAGGTGTCGCGATCCCTGTCCAGGGGCCTGCGGCCTGGATGCTGTCTGCAGTGTAATCAATCATACGCCACTCTGCGCCTGCATCGATGGGTACATCGGAAATCCCTTCACCAGATGTAACCCCAAGCCACCAGAACCAACATCCCCGCCACCAGTCGCCGACGATCCATGCAATCCCTCGCCCTGCGGCTCGAACGCCGTGTGCCGCAATGGCCAGTGCTCGTGTATACCCGAATACCAGGGCGACCCCTACGTCTCCTGTCGTCCCGAGTGCGTGCTGAACACGGACTGTCCCAGAGATCGAGCCTGCGTGCGGAACAAATGCATAGATCCCTGTCCGGGCACCTGTGGCGTGAATGCCCTCTGCGAAGTAACCAATCACATACCCATCTGTCGCTGTCCCGACCGGACGTCCGGCAATGCATTCTTCGAGTGTCGTCCCGTGCCGGCGGTGCCCATCATCCAGCAGAATCCCTGCCAGCCAACGCCATGCGGACCCAACAGTCAGTGTCGCGTGGTGCAGAACACGGCAGTCTGCTCCTGCCTGAGGGACTACGTGGGCAGTCCGCCCCAGTGCCGGCCGGAGTGTGTCACCAACTCGGACTGTCCGGCAGATCAGTCGTGTCAGAACATGAAGTGCCGCGATCCCTGTCCGGGAACATGCGGCTTCAATGCCCTCTGCAACGTGGTCAATCACAGTCCCTTCTGCAGCTGCCCCACGGGCATGTCCGGCAATCCATTCGTCAGCTGCCAGCAGCTGCCCCAACGCGATGATCGACCCCAGAACCCCTGTCAGCCCTCGCCCTGCGGCCCCAACTCCGAGTGTCGCGTCTCCGGAGATTCCCCATCATGCTCCTGCCTGCCAGAGTTCGTTGGAGCTCCTCCCAACTGCAAGCCCGAGTGCATTTCCAGCTCCGAATGCCCCACCAACAGGGCCTGCATCAACCAGAAATGCGTCGATCCTTGCCCTGGACTATGCGGACAGAATGCCAACTGTCGGGTGTTCAGTCACACGGCCATGTGTCTGTGCGAGAGCGGCTTCACCGGTGATCCATTCACCCAGTGTAGCCCGGTCAGGGATGCCCCCGTGGAGGTACTGCAGCCCTGCAATCCCAGTCCCTGTGGCGTCAATGCCAAGTGCGAGGAGCGCGGTGGGGCTGGATCCTGCACCTGTCTGCCGGAGTACTTTGGCAATCCCTACGATGGCTGCCGCCCCGAATGTGTCCTGAATTCCGACTGTCCTTCGAACAGAGCCTGCGTGAATCAGAAGTGTCGCGACCCCTGTCCGGGAGTGTGCGGTCAGAGCGCCGAATGCCAAGTGGTCAATCATCTGGCCACATGCAATTGTCTAATTGGTTACACCGGAGATCCCTACACCCTGTGTCGCATCGTAGAGAACGAACCACGTAAGACTATCCCGTCCTTTGTCTCCCCACTGATCCTCTCTGACCATCGTGTGACTTCTTTTAGCCGTACCCATCTATGTGAATCCCTGCCAGCCGTCACCCTGCGGTCCCAACTCGCGTTGCCGCGAGATCAACGATCAGGCTGTGTGCTCCTGCCTCCCCGAGTTCATTGGCAGTCCCCCGGCCTGTCGGCCGGAATGCACCAGCAGCTCGGAATGCGCCGCCGACAAGGCGTGTGTGAATCGCAAATGCGTGGATCCCTGTCCGAATGTTTGCGGCCAGCAGGCCGAGTGTCGCGTTCGCAATCACAACCCCATCTGCAGCTGTCTGAACGGATACACCGGAGATCCATTCACCCGCTGCTACCGTCAGCCTCGTAAGCCACAAACAAACCTTCGAATACCATGGAAGAAATCCTATCAAACCCATTTTTCAGCTCCCCTGATGGTACCTATCGAAAGAGAACCCCTTGATCCTTGTGTACCATCGCCGTGTGGGGCCAATTCCCAGTGTCGCGATGTCTATGGCACGCCCTCGTGCTCTTGCCTGCCCCAGTTCTTGGGAACGCCGCCCAACTGCCGACCCGAGTGCTCCATCAACGCGGAGTGTCCCAGCCATCAGGCGTGCATCAATCAGAAGTGTCGCGATCCCTGTCCCGGCTCCTGTGGCCTCAACACCCAGTGCAATGTGATCAATCACACGCCCATCTGCAGCTGTCTTCTGGGTTATATCGGGGATCCATTCAGCGTTTGTAATCCTGAACCACCGCAGAAAAGTAAGCCCCCTCCGGTCAGGCCTGAACCCTCAATGGAAATAATGTTTTATTTGTCTTAAAAATCCCAGTTCAAGATCCACTGCCACCTCAAGATCCCTGTTATCCCTCACCCTGTGGCTCCAATAGCCGCTGCAACAATGGCGTATGCTCGTGTCTGCCGGAGTACCATGGCGACCCCTACACCGGTTGTCGTCCCGAGTGTGTCCTCCATACAGAATGCGATCGTAGTCGGGCCTGTGTGCGGCACAAGTGTGTAGATCCCTGCCCCGGAATATGTGGAACGAATGCGATATGCGAGGTCCTGAATCACATTCCCAATTGTCGCTGTCCCGCGGAAATGCAGGGAAATGCCTTCATCCAGTGTAGCCCTGTGCCACGTAAGCCCAATCCATCGACTGTCCCCCGCATTTGGAGTCCCTATAAAGTCTTGGATATTACAGAACTCGATGTCGTACAGAATCCCTGCCAGCCCTCGCCCTGCGGACCTAATGCCCAGTGTCGCGTGGCCAACCAGCAGGCCATTTGCTCCTGTATCGCGCCCTTCATTGGCAGTCCACCCTTCTGTCGTCCGGAGTGCACCAGCAACACGGAATGTCCCCTGAACCTGGCGTGTTTGAACCAGAAATGCAGCGATCCCTGTCCGGGCGTCTGCGGCCGCAGTGCCCAGTGCCATGTGACGAACCACAGTCCCTTCTGTCGCTGCCTGGACCGCCACACGGGCAATCCCTTCGTCAGTTGCCAACCGATCATTGAACCGCCAGTCCCACCGCCGCGTCAGCCATGTCTCCCTTCACCCTGCGGCGCGTATGCCCAGTGCCGGGAGATCAATGAGACGCCGTCGTGCACCTGTCTGCCCGAGTACATTGGGGCTCCGCCCAACTGTCGCCCCGAATGCGTGACCAGCTCCGAGTGTCCCACCCATCAGGCTTGCATCCAGCAGAAGTGTCGCGATCCCTGTCCTGGTCTGTGCGGCCTCTTGGCCGAGTGTCGTGTGCTCTCGCACACCCCCAGCTGCGTCTGTCCCGAGGGAATGGAGGGGGATCCCTTCACCCAGTGCACGGAGAAAAGAATCCAGCAGTTGGATCGATTGGACCCATGCAACCCCAGTCCCTGTGGCGTCAATGCCAGGTGCACTTCGCGCCAGGATGCTGGCTCTTGTCAGTGTCTGCCGGAATACTTTGGGAATCCCTACGAGGGCTGCCGTCCGGAATGTGTCCTCAACTCTGATTGTCCATCGAACAGAGCCTGTCAGCAGCAGAAGTGCGAGGATCCTTGCCCGGGAACCTGCGGCCAGAATGCCATCTGCAATGTCCTCAACCACGTGCCCAGCTGTAGCTGCCTCACGGGCTATTCGGGCGATCCCTACCGTCAGTGCCTGATCGAACGCCAACGTAAGACATCAGACATACAAAACCACTTGGAGATCAATCCCTACAATCCCTGCTCTAACTTTTGTAGCCATCAAGGAATATCTGAATCCCTGCCAGCCCTCGCCCTGTGGCCCCAATTCCCAGTGTCGTGAGTCCAACGAGCAGGCCGTGTGCTCCTGTCTACCCGAATATGTGGGTGCACCTCCCGTCTGCCGTCCCGAGTGTACCATCTCCTCAGAGTGCTCGTCGGATAAGGCCTGCGTGGGCCAGAAGTGCATCGATCCCTGTCCGAATACCTGCGGAGAGCAGGCCACCTGTCGTGTGGTAAACCACAGTCCCATTTGCACGTGTCGCGCCGGTTACACGGGCGATGCCTTCTACCGCTGTGTCCCCAAGCCCCGTAAGTAGACCCCGGATCAACCAGAATCACAGATCCCAGTGTTTTAATCTCCCAATTTTACCCAAAAAGCTGTGCCAGTGGCTCCTCCAGTGCAAAAACACCAGTCGATCCCTGTGTGCCCTCCCCTTGTGGCCCGTATGCCGAGTGCCGTGCGAATGGCGAGGCTCCTGCCTGCTCCTGCTCGATTGGGTACTTGGGGGCTCCGCCCAACTGCCGTCCCGAATGCCGCATCAATGCGGAGTGTCTCAGTAGAGAGGCCTGCATCAATGAGAAGTGTCGCGATCCCTGTCCCGGCTCCTGTGGCCTTGGTGCCACTTGCAACGTGATCAATCACACGCCCAGCTGCACCTGTCCGCCGGGATACACGGGCGATCCGTTCACCCACTGCCAGCCCCAACCACCGCCACCACGTAAGACTCTTAAGACCCTGTTGTTCCATTCAGAAATACTTTAAAGATTGGATCTCCTTAGCCGTGGAGTTGGATGATCCCTGCAATCCCTCGCCCTGTGGAGCCAATGCTCTGTGCAACGCAGGCGTCTGCACGTGCATCCCCGAGTACCATGGGGATCCGTACAGCGGCTGTCGTCCCGAGTGCATCACCAGTTTGGATTGCTCGCGCGATCGGGCCTGTGCGCGTCACAAGTGCTTCGATCCCTGTCCGGGCACCTGTGCCCCAAATGCCATTTGTACGGTTCTCAATCACGTGCCCATGTGCACCTGTCCGGAGGGGTATGCTGGCAATGCGTTTATCCAGTGCCAACCAGTGCCACGTAAGCATCCCAGACATCAGAAACTACTCCGAATTCCCAGAGAGATTTCAACCATTTACCTACGCCCTTCCCACAGCACCAGCCATTGTCCAGCCGTGTCAACCATCACCCTGTGGCCCCAATTCGCAATGCCGTGAGGCCAATGGTCAGGCGGTATGCTCCTGCGTACCAGGATATATTGGAACGCCTCCACTCTGTCGTCCAGAGTGCACCTCGAACGCGGAATGTGTGTCTCTCGAGGCGTGCGTGAATCAAAAGTGCGTAGATCCATGTCCTGGGGCCTGTGGCAGGAATGCCCAATGCAGTGTCGTCAATCACAATCCCTTCTGCACGTGTCTGCCCCACTATACGGGCAATCCGTTTGTGGGATGCCAGCAGATCATCGAGCCTCCACAGAGGGAGGAACTCGTGCCACGCGATCCCTGTCGACCCTCCCCCTGCGGACCCAATGCCGAGTGTCGGGCCGTTGGGGACACACCATCGTGCTCCTGTCTGTCGGAATTTGTGGGCTCTCCGCCGTACTGCAAGCCGGAATGCGTGACCAACTCCGAGTGTCCTTCGAATCGGGCTTGCATCAATCAAAAGTGTCGCGATCCCTGTCCGGGTCTGTGCGGTCTAAGTGCCATTTGTCGCGTTGTCTCCCACACGGCCATGTGCATCTGTGATGCGGGCCTCACCGGCGATCCCTTCACCCAGTGCCAGCCGATTGTCCACGATGTGGAGATCATCAATCCGTGCCATCCCTCGCCCTGTGGCTCGAACGCCGAGTGCATACAACGGAACGGAGCGGGCGCCTGCCAGTGTCTGCCGGAGTTCTTCGGGAATCCCTACGAGGGCTGCCGACCGGAGTGTGTCCTCAATTCGGACTGTCCTGCGAACAGAGCCTGCCAGCAGCAGAAGTGCCGCGATCCCTGCCCCGGCAGCTGTGGCCAGAACGCCGAGTGTAATGTCGTGAACCACACGCCCATCTGCAGCTGCTTCCCTGGATTTATAGGCGATCCGTATCGCTATTGTAGCCAACCGCCAGAACGTAAGCTTGTTCCAATTATCGCTATCCTTAGCAGTTGTACTAAATTTTGGTCGTAGTTAGTTACTAATTCCAAGCGTATATTGTATCCTAACCCAAACCACTAGCTATTGTCCACGACTACGTGAATCCCTGTCAGCCATCGCCCTGTGGCTCCAATGCCATTTGTCGCGTGGTCAACGAGCAGGCCGTGTGCTCCTGTGGCCCTGAGTTTGAGGGTGCCCCGCCCAACTGCCGTCCCCAATGTACCTCCAGCTCTGAGTGTCCCTCCACCCAGGCGTGCATCGGCTACAAGTGTGCCGATCCCTGTCCTGGTGTGTGTGGCCATCGAGCGATCTGTGAGGTGCGAAACCATAGTCCCATCTGTAGGTGTCCCCCGGCCATGATGGGCGATCCCTTCGTGCGTTGTCTGCCACGACCAGAGAGTAAGGAACGATCCAGAACTATGATCCAGAATGGTGTTAACCCTCTACGACCCTTGACAGTTCCTCCACCCCTGAGAGATGTGGCCCCCTATCGCGATCCCTGTGCACCCTCACCCTGTGGCCTGTACTCCGCCTGCCGCACCCAGCAGCAGCAGGCTGTGTGCTCCTGTCTCCCGAACTACTTTGGCACTCCCCCGCACTGCCGACCCGAGTGCTCCATCAATGCAGAGTGTCCCAGCCATTTGGCTTGCATCAATCAAAGGTGTCGCGACCCCTGTCCCGGCGCCTGTGGCCAGCAGACCGAGTGTCGGGTGACCAATCACGTGCCCAGCTGTCTGTGCCTCCAGGGCTATGTGGGAGACGCCTTCTTGGCCTGCCACCCAGCTCCACGTAAGACCTTGACCTTAACCTTTTCAGAACTCTCTGCTAATCCCAACCCTACAGCCCCTCCAAGCTACGATGAACCCCGCGATCCCTGCAATCCCAGTCCCTGCGGCAGCAATGCCATTTGTTCGGGCGATGGTCAGTGCCGCTGTGTGGCCGACTATCAGGGGGATCCCTATGTCTCCTGCCGACCCGAATGCGTGCTGAGTGCCGAGTGTCCTCGGCATCTGGCCTGCATCCACCAAAAGTGCACAGATCCCTGTCCCGGCACATGCGGTTCCAATGCCATCTGTGAAGTCCAGAGCCATATAGCCATGTGCCAATGTCCCCCGGGAATGACTGGAAATGCCTTTGTCCAGTGCAGTGCCGTACGCGATGCAGTGGATGTCTACCGGAATCCCTGTAGTCCATCTCCGTGCGGCAGCTATGCCGAGTGTCGCGAGCGCAATGGCCAGGCCATCTGCAGCTGCCTCCCCAACTACTTTGGGGTACCCCCGCCTGCCGACCCGAGTGCAGCAGCAACTACGATTGTGCCCCCCATTTGGCGTGTCAGAACCAGCGTTGCGTCGATCCTTGTCCGGGAGCTTGTGGCGCCCATGCCCAGTGCCGAGCCGTCGGCCACAGTCCCTTCTGCAGCTGCAGACCTGGCTACACGGGCAATCCCTTCGTTCAGTGTCATATGATCTGTAAGTCTAACCCCCAGTCCTTCACCAGAAGTGTCACCAATTGTTGCCATGTGTTCCGTGTACAGATGAACCTTTGAGGGATGTGGTGCCTCGAGATCCCTGCCAGCCATCCCCCTGCGGTCCCAACAGCGAGTGTCGACCCGTAGGTGACACCCCATCCTGCTCCTGTCTCGCCAGTTTCTTTGGCACTCCGCCGAACTGCCGGCCCGAGTGTGTGTCCAACTCCGATTGCAGCTCGGTCCAAGTTTGTGTGAACAATCGCTGCAGAGATCCCTGTCCAGGGCTTTGTGGCACATCTGCAGTCTGTCGCGTCATCAGCCACAGCGCCATGTGCCACTGCCAGCCAGGATACAGCGGGGATCCCTTCATTCGCTGTGATCCCATTATTGTACGTGACCCAATAGAGGTCCTGCAGCCCTGTAATCCGAGTCCCTGTGGCGCCTTTGCCGAGTGCCGGCAACAGAATGGAGTCGGCTCCTGTCAGTGCTTGCCCGAATACAACGGCAATCCCTATGAGGCCTGTCGTCCCGAGTGTGTCCTGGACTCCGATTGTGCCTCGAACAGAGCCTGTGTGAACCAGAAGTGCCGCGATCCCTGTCCTGGAGTGTGTGGCCAGAATGCCGAGTGCTATGTCCGCAATCACTTGCCCACCTGCAACTGCCAGAACGGCTATGTGGGAGATCCTTATAGCTATTGCAGCATTGAGACCAAACGTAAGCAGACATCAGAAATCCCTGTATCGCTCTCTAGAGCTCTTCCCTCTCCCATTCCAGCCATTCGTGAGTATGTGAATCCCTGCCAGCCCTCTCCCTGTGGCCCCAACTCCCAGTGTCGCGAACTGAATGGCCTGGCCACTTGCTCCTGTCTGCCCGAGTACGTGGGCAGTCCGCCTGGCTGTCGTCCCGAGTGTACGGTCTCCTCCGAGTGCAATCTGGACAGGGCCTGCGTGCGCCACAAGTGTGTGGATCCCTGTCCAGGTGCCTGTGGCAGCAATGCCAATTGTCTTGGAATGAACCATGCCCCACTCTGTTCCTGTCAGGCAGGCTACACGGGAGATCCATTCACCCGTTGCTATCCATTGCCTCGTAAGTCCCTTCTCCCTCCCAGAGAGTGTATGTCCTCTTAACATCCTTCCCATTCGATCAGCTCCCACAACGCATATACTCTACGACATTGTACGCGATCCCTGCCAGCCGTCTCCTTGCGGTGCCAATGCCCAGTGCAGGCAGTCCCAGGGTCAGGCCATCTGTAGCTGTCTCCCCAACTACTTTGGTCTGCCGCCCAACTGCCGACCCGAGTGTACCCAGAGCTCCGAGTGCCTGTCCAGCCGGGCGTGCATCAACCAGAGGTGTGTGGATCCTTGCCCCGGCTCCTGTGCCTACAACGCCCTCTGCACCACGCGTAACCATGTGCCGAGCTGTCAGTGTCCCCCCAGATATGTGGGAGATCCGTTCACCAATTGTTACCCAGAACCACAGCCACCACGTAAGAATCGAATGGTATAGAATCCTGCTGTAAACATTTCTCAACCCCTACCTATACTCCACCCATAGCCACGCCCATTGCCCTTGATGATCCCTGCCATCCCTCGCCCTGCGGACCCAATGCTCAGTGCTCGAATGGTCAGTGTTCGTGTATTGGGGACTACCAGGGGGATCCCTACAGGGGCTGCCGCCCAGAGTGTGTCCTGAATGCCGACTGTTCGAGAGATCGGGCCTGTGTGCGTCATAAGTGTGTGGATCCCTGCCCGGGCACCTGTGCCCCCAATGCCATATGCGATACGATCAATCACATCGCCATGTGCCGCTGTCCAGAGCAGATGACAGGCAATGCCTTCATCCAGTGCGAGTTCCCACCAGTGGCATTGACTCCACCCGATCCTTGCGCACCGTCACCGTGCGGCCCCAACAGCCGTTGCCGCGTGCTAAACAACAACGCCGTCTGCTCCTGCATTGAGGACTATGTGGGTACGCCACCCAATTGTCGGCCCGAGTGCACCCACAATTCGGATTGCCTGCCGCGACTGGCGTGCCAGCGGCAGCACTGCATCGATCCCTGTCCCGGAACCTGTGGCTTCAACGCCCTCTGTCATGTGGTCAATCATGCTCCAATCTGCAGCTGTCCGCCGCAACACAATGGCAACCCCTTCGCGGGCTGCTTCCCGGAACCAGTGCGTCGCGATGAGGAACCCCCCAGGAACCCCTGTCAGCCCTCTCCTTGCGGACCCTACGCCCAGTGCTTTGCTCTGGGAGATCAGGCACAGTGCAGCTGTCTTCCCAGCTACATTGGAACGCCGCCCAACTGCCGGCCCGAGTGTGTGACCAATTCGGAGTGTCCCTTCGACATGGCGTGCCTCAGTCAGCACTGCCGCGATCCCTGTCCGGGCGTTTGTGGCTCCAATGCCCAATGCCACGTGATAAGCCACGCCGCCATGTGCCATTGCTTGCCCGGCTACACGGGTGATCCATTCACCGCCTGCCACCAGCCTCCGATCGTTCAACAAATCGAATATGTCCAGCCTTGCTCCCCGAATCCCTGTGGGGCCAATGCTGTGTGTCGCCAGGAGGGCAGTGCCGGCTCCTGCCAATGCCAACCCGAATACTATGGCAATCCCTACGAGGCCTGTCGTCCCGAGTGTGTGGCCGACAGTGACTGTCCGTCGGATAAGTCCTGTCATCAGCTGAAATGCCGCGATCCGTGTCCCGGGGTTTGTGCCCTGAATGCCGCCTGTCGCGTGATCAATCACCTGCCCACCTGTCATTGTCTCAGCGGATTCCTGGGGGATCCCTACAACTACTGTCGTCTGCCAGAGAAACGTGAGTTGAAGATCTGTCAGTGTCCCAAGATTAGCCCTAACCCTACGCAAACTGTCCATAGCTATCCTCAAGGAGTATGTGAATCCCTGCCAGCCCTCGCCCTGTGGCCCCAACTCCCAGTGTCGTGAGAACAACGAGCAGGCCATCTGCTCGTGTCTGCCGGAATATGTGGGGGCTCCGCCCAACTGTCGGCCCGAGTGCGTCTCGAATGGGGAGTGTCCGCGTGACAAAGCGTGCCTCAATCAAAAGTGTGGCGATCCCTGTCCCGGAGTGTGCGGCTCCAATGCCGAGTGTCGCGTCTTCCAGCATGCCCCCATCTGTAGTTGTCGTCCAGGGTTCACTGGCGATGCCTTCTCCCGATGCCTGCCCCTGCCACGTAAGAGAAGAGTCTGTACCCAAGCAGAAGAAGAATCTGTAAATCTATCCTACCCCTTTTTAGCACCCATTCCCCCGCTCTTGGATGTGTATCGCGATCCCTGCTTACCCTCGCCCTGCGGCCAGTACGCGCAGTGCAGAGACAACCAAGGCACTGCCACCTGTACCTGCCTCCCCGCGTACTATGGCAATCCGCCCAACTGCCGGCCCGAGTGCATCATCGCCGAGGATTGTCCCTCGCATCTGGCATGCCAACAGCAGCACTGTCGCGATCCCTGTCCAGGAGCCTGTGGCTTCAACGCCCTCTGCACGGTGATCAACCATAGTCCCACGTGCCAGTGTGCTCCGGGACTGATTGGCAACCCATTCACATCCTGCCATGCTCGGCCACGCGATCCACCACCACAACAGGACACCAGCGATCCCTGCGCCTCGATTTCGTGTGGCGCCAATGCCCGTCTGCCATCAAGGAAGATGCAGCTGTCTGCCAGAGTTCATAGGAAATCCATTGATTGGCTGTCGACCCGAGTGCATCCTGAGTTCGGAATGCGACTGGGACAAGGCGTGCGTGCGGAACAAGTGTATCGATCCCTGTCCCGGAACTTGTGGATCCAATGCCATCTGTGAAGTCCACCGACACGTGGCCATGTGCCACTGTCCCCCGGGAATGACTGGCAATGCCTTCTCCCAGTGCCGACCACTGCCGCCGCCAGCTCAGGATCCTCCCATCATAGTCGATCCCTGTCAGCCCTCGCCTTGCGGACCAAATGCCCAATGTCGCCGCATCAATGGCCAGGCCGTGTGCTCGTGTCTGCCCCAGTTTGTGGGAACGCCACCATCCTGCCGTCCGGAGTGCGTAAGCAATGCGGAATGTCCGCTCCATTTGGCGTGTCTGCAGCAGCAGTGTCGCGATCCCTGTCCGGGATCCTGCGGCCTCAATGCCGAGTGTCGCGTGATCAATCACAGTCCCAACTGCCACTGCATCCAATCGTTTACTGGCAATCCGTTTGTGGCCTGCCACCGCCAACCTCCGCCTGCACCTGTCAGGCAGGACCCTCTTCCGCTGGATCCCTGTCAACCCTCGCCGTGCGGCGCCAATGCAGAATGTCGCGTCCAAGGAACCACCGCCCAATGCAGCTGCCTCGCTGGATTTGTGGGCACACCACCCGACTGCCGACCGGAATGCGTATCCAACTCCGATTGTCCCACGAATCTGGCCTGCCGCAACGAAAAGTGCCGTGATCCCTGCCCCGGAGTCTGTGGCCAGAATGCCGAATGCTACGTGATCAATCATACGCCCATGTGCACGTGCCTCGGTGGATACAATGGCAATCCCTTCTTTGGCTGTCAAGTGGTGCGCGATGTCCCGGAGACACCACTCAACCCGTGCGTGCCCAGTCCTTGTGGCGCCAATGCCATCTGCAGCGAACGTAATGGAGCAGGGGCATGCCAGTGCCTGCCCGACACCTATGGCAATCCCTACGAGGGCTGTCGTCCAGAGTGTGTCCTCAACACGGACTGTCCCAGCCATTTGGCGTGTGTCAATCAACACTGTCGCGATCCCTGTCCAGGCACCTGCGGCTCCAATGCTCTGTGCCAAGTGCGCCATCATCTGCCGCAATGCCAGTGCCTGGCGGGCTACCAGGGGAATCCCTACACCTATTGCAGCCTCCTACGCGATCGTAAGACACTCCTTGACGTTCCCTTGGCCTACTCACCCCAGATTTTCCTCCTCCCTGCAGCCCTGCCCGAACCCATTGCCTCCCGTCCCTGCCAGCCCTCGCCTTGCGGACCCAATGCCCAGTGTCGCGAGGCGAATGGTCAAGCCATATGCAAATGCCTGCCAGACTTTGTTGGATCCCCGCCTGCGTGTAGGCCCGAGTGTACCATCTCCAGCGAGTGTGACCTGACCAGGGCATGCGTGCAGCACCACTGCGTCGATCCCTGTCCGGGGATCTGCGGCAGCAATGCCCAATGCCGTGTCCTCAACCACAGTCCGCACTGCAGTTGTCTGCCCGGCTACACTGGCGATGCCTTCAGTGGCTGCCAGCAGATCCGTAAGACTCCTATGACCTACCCTTTGACCTTTCCTAACAACAACAAACCAAACAAACCCTTTGCAGGACCCGTCATTAGCTATGATGCTCCGCCCAAGGATATCTACCGCGACCCGTGTGCACCCTCGCCCTGCGGCACCTTCGGCCAGTGCAGAGCACAGGGCGATCAGGCCGTGTGCTCCTGCTTGCCAGGATACTTTGGTGTCCCGCCCCAGTGCCAGCCGGAGTGTGTGATCAATCCCGACTGCGCCTCGCACTTGGCCTGCATCAGCGAGAAGTGCCGCGATCCCTGTCCCGGCTCCTGTGGCCTGCTGGCCATCTGCAGCGTCATCAATCACACGCCCATCTGTAGCTGTCCCCCTGGCTATCAGGGCAATCCCTTTGTCAGCTGCAGACCCCAACCTCCTCCAGCTCCGGTTCCAGTACTACGCGATGCCTGCAATCCCTCGCCATGCGGCTCCAATGCCGTTTGCAGTGCCGGAGGACAGTGCAGCTGTCTCGCAGAGTTCGATGGCAATCCGTATGTGGGCTGTCGCCCGGAGTGTGTCCTGAATTCAGAGTGTGCCCGGGACAGGGCCTGTCAGCGCAGCAAATGCGTGGATCCCTGTCCGGGGGCCTGTGGTGTGGGCGCCGTTTGTGAGGTGCGCAACCACATACCCATCTGCCTCTGTCCATCCGGGACTTCCGGCAATGCCTTCATCCAGTGTACGACCGTCCTTGTGCAATGTAGGTTCCATTGGACATCTATTGTTGAAGAAACCCCTCCACCTAATACATCCTCCCCCGTCTGTTGTTTAGCTTCTCCCGTGGAGCCTCTGAATCCCTGCCAGCCATCGCCCTGTGGATCGAATGCCCAGTGTCGCGAGGCCAACCAGCAGGCCGTGTGCTCCTGCTTGAGCGGATACTTTGGTGTGCCGCCCAGATGTCGACCGGAATGCACCATCAACTCGGACTGTGCCCCCCACTTGGCGTGCCTCAATCAGCAGTGTCGCGATCCCTGCCCCGGGGCCTGCGGACAATTTGCCAACTGCCAGGTCATCCGACATGTCCCGCACTGCAGCTGTCCCGCAGGATACACGGGCAACGCCTTCTCTCTGTGTCAGCAGATACCACCAGCAATTGTGCAGCGAGAACCCATCCATGTGAATCCCTGTCATCCATCCCCATGTGGGTCGAATGCCCAGTGCACGGAACAAGGCGATCAAGCCATCTGCAAGTGCCTTGAAGGCTACATAGGATCGCCGCCCAACTGTCGACCCGAGTGCATAACATCTTCCGAGTGCCCGAACCAATTGGCATGCATCCAGCAGAAGTGCCGCGATCCGTGTCCTGGTTTGTGCGGACAAGCAGCCAGCTGCCAGGTCGTGAGCCATGTGCCCTCGTGCCTGTGCATTGGGGACTATATCGGAGACCCCTACACGGGCTGCCGTCCAAGACCAGCAATAGAACGAGACCAGATCAATCCATGCGCGCAGAACCCATGCGGTAGCAATGCCATATGCAGACAGCAAGGAGGAGCTGCGGCATGCCAGTGCCTGCCCGAGACCTACGGCAATCCCTACGAGGGCTGCCGTCCCGAGTGTGTCGTCAATTCGGACTGCTCCGGCCATTTGGCCTGCTTGAATCAACATTGTCGAGACCCCTGTCCTGGTAGCTGTGCCCCGAATGCCCAATGCCAGGTCGTCAATCATATCCCCAGCTGTAGCTGCTATCCCGGCTACAGAGGGGATCCCTATCGCCATTGCCATGCGGTGCCTATCCAGGCGGAACGTAAGCAACCCAACCCTTGCACTAACCCACAATCCACCAACACGTTTGCACCCTTTTGCACCCCTCCAGCAATCGAACCGGTTAATCCCTGCCAGCCCTCGCCGTGTGGCCCCAACTCTGAGTGTAGCGTTGCCCAGGGACAGGCTGTCTGTCGCTGCCTGCCCGATTACTACGGCACGCCGCCCGCCTGTCGACCCGAATGCACCACCAATCCCGAGTGTCCCCACGATAGGGCCTGTGTGGCCAGACATTGCTCCGATCCGTGTCCAGGCGCCTGCGGGCAGAATGCCATTTGTCAGGCGCATCAACACCGAGCCCTGTGCTCCTGTCCGCCTGGCTATACCGGCGATGCCTTCTCCCGATGCCTGCCATTGCCTTCTCCTTCTCCCCATCAACCCATTCGTCAGTCGTCTCCTGTAGATCCCTGCGTGCCCTCCCCCTGCGGACAGTATGCCCAGTGTCGCGAGGAGTACGGACAAGGTGTCTGCACCTGTCTGGACTCCTACTACGGCACTCCGCCCCACTGCCGGCCAGAGTGCACCCTCAACTCCGACTGTCCCGGCCATCGGGCGTGCATCAACCAGAAGTGCCGCGATCCCTGTCCCGGTGCCTGCGGTCTGTACGCCCAGTGCTCGGTCCTCAATCATGTCCCCACCTGCTCTTGTCCGCAAGGATACCTTGGAGATCCCTTCTACCGCTGCTATCCAGCGCCAGCTCCGTCTCCGCCTCCGCCTCCAGTGACTCCTATCGTTGCTGAAGATGATCCCTGTCATCCCTCGCCCTGTGGTCCCAATGCCCAGTGCTCGAACGGCGTCTGCAGTTGTCTGCCACTCTACCAGGGCGATCCCTACGCGGGCTGTCGTCCCGAGTGCGTGCTGAGCACAGAGTGTCCCTCGGATAAGGCATGCATACGCAATCGCTGCCTGGATCCGTGCCCGGGAACTTGTGGCTCTGGAGCCCACTGCAGAGTCCAGAATCATGTGGCTTTGTGTCACTGTCCGGACGGCCAGCAGGGAAATCCTTTCGTGCTATGCCAGCCAAGGCAGCAGCAGGATTCTCCCATTCAGCTGCATCCCTGCCAGCCATCGCCCTGTGGCGCCCATGGACAGTGTCGCGAGATTGGCTCTCGCGCGGAATGCACCTGCCTGCCTGGCTTTTACGGCAGTCCGCCCGACTGTCGGCCAGAGTGCGTCAGCGACTCCGAGTGTCCCCCGAGCCTCTCGTGCGTGAACCAAAAGTGTCGCGATCCTTGTCCCGGCGCCTGTGGCTATCTGGCCGAGTGCCATGTGATCAACCACAGTCCGCAGTGCGTTTGCCCGGCAGGGTACACAGGAAGTCCGTACTCCCAGTGCCAGGTGATCCGTATAGCTCCTGTTCAACGGGAACCCATCGATCCCTGCCAGCCAACTCCCTGCGGCCCCCACTCGCAGTGCAGCAATGAGGATGGCCTCAATGCCATCTGCCGCTGCCTGCCCGAGTACCTGGGAGTGCCACCCTACTGCCGACCCGAGTGCATTGCCAACAGCGAGTGTCCTGGCGACAGGGCCTGCATCAATTGGAAGTGCCAGGATCCCTGTCCCGGTCTCTGCGGCTACAATGCGATCTGCCGGACGTACAATCACCAGCCGAACTGTGTCTGTGCCCCAGGACTGGTGGGCAATCCATTCAACTCGTGTCTGCCGCCAGCACGTCGGCCCTCCTACGAATCCCCCGCGATACCCCCGACAACGGCCATCGAAGTACTGCAACATGATCAGCCCATCCGCAATCCGTGCGAACCGAGTCCCTGCGGTGCCAATGCTCGATGCAGTCAGCAGAGAGGCATTGCCTCATGCGTCTGTTTGCCGGATTACTACGGCAATCCGTACGACGCCTGCCGGCCAGAGTGCATCCTCAATTCCGACTGTGCGTCGCACAGGGCGTGCGTCAGCAAAAGTGTCGCGACCCGTGTCCCGGCACCTGCGGCCTCAACGCCGAGTGCCACGTCCTGGATCATTTGCCCCATTGCCAGTGCTTCAGCGGCTACACGGGTAATCCTCTGGCCTATTGCGCCCCGCTGCCCGTTGTCCAGGAATGTAAGCATCCAACATGCAATCCCCCATCGACTCCCAATCTAATCCTTTCGTCCGCCCCAGCACCCTTAACCCCATGTGATCCCTCGCCCTGTGGCCCCAATGCCAGGTGTCAGCCATCGAATGACCAAGCCGTTTGCTCCTGTCTGCCCGATTTCTACGGAACTCCGCCCCAGTGTCGTCCCGAGTGTACTTTGAACTCAGAGTGTGCCCTCGACAGGGCGTGTGTCCATCTCAAGTGCGTCGATCCCTGTCCAGGAATCTGCGGCTTGAATGCCGAATGCCGGGTGCACTATCACAGTCCCATCTGCTACTGCATCGCCTCGCACACCGGTGATCCGTTCACCCGTTGCTACGAGATCCCCACCAGACGTAAGAATACAATCCCCGCCAGTGTAAACGGTTCAAAGCCTAACCACCCCAATCCCTTGGCCACTCATTCCCCGACAGCCCCGACAGCCGAAAGACCCCAACAGATATACGACACCCCATCGCCACCCTACCCAGTGGCGATTCCCGGATTGGTGTACATCCAACAACCGCAGCCGGGAATTGTCAATATCCCCAACCAGCCACCCACCCATGATGTCCAGTATCCAAGGCCACAGTACCCTACACAGTCGATTCCACAACAGCCAGGAGTTGTAAACATCCCCACGTATCCTTCGCCACAACCGACGGTTTACAATGTTCCGTCACCCCAAACACCGATTCAACAGCAACCTGGAGTTGTCAACTATCCATCTCCGATACCACAACAGCCGGGAGGAGTAGTGAATATTCCCTCCGTGCCACAGCCCGTGCCTGTAGTTCCCCAACGACCAGTATTTATACCATCGCCGGCGGGTTCCACACCTGCACCACAGCCTGGAATAGTGAACATTCCCTCCGTGCCACAGCCAGTGTATCCATCACCCCAGCCACCCGTTTACGATGTGAACTATTCCACGCCCCAGACACCGATTCATCAGGCACCAGGAATTGTCAATATTCCTTCAGTGCCCCAGCCTTCGCCACAGCCAGGAGTCGTTAATATACCTTCGGTGCCTCAACCAGTCTACCCATCACCCCAGCCACCGATCTACGATGTGAATTATCCTACGACTCCTCAACCGGCACCCGGAATAGTGAACATTCCTTCCGTACCGCAACCGCAACCGACACCTGCACCACAGCCGGGAGTGGTTAATATTCCTTCCGTACCGCAACCGATACCGCCGTCGCATCAACCGCCCGTTTATGTGCCAACACCCTTGAACCCTGTGCCACCTGCACCACAGCCAGGAATAATTAATATTCCCTCTGTACCGCAGCCCCGGCCTCCCATTCATGATGTCCACTATCCAACGCCTCAGACACCGATCCCTGAAAGACCTGTTGGTGTTGTAAATATACCATCCGTGGCGCAACCAGTGTATCCTACACCTCAGCCGCCAGTTTATGATGTGAACTATCCCACGCCACACACTCCAGTGCCCCAGAGGCCAGTGATAGTGAATATCCCATCTGTGCCGCAGCCTGTGCCACCTGTATCGCAACGTCCAGTATTTATACCGTCCCCTGTGAACCCTGTGACACCTGCACCACAGCCGGGAGTGATCAATGTTCCTTCTGTGCCGCCGCAACAAGTGCATCCCTCACCTCAGCCGCCGATTGTGCAGCGCCCTGCCATATACGACGTGTACTATCCGCCGCCTCCGTCGATACCAGGTGTCATCAATATACCCTCGCCTCCACGGCCAGTGTACCCGGTGCCCCAGCAGCCAATATATGTTCCAGCCCCGGCTCCACCAAGGCCTCCTCCACATCCACAACCACAACCGGGTGTAGTAAACATTCCTTCGGTGCCACAGCCCACGTATCCGCATCAGAATCCACCTATCCAGGACGTCAGTTACCCAACTCCACAACCAAGTCCTATACCAGGAGTTGTAAACATTCCTTCGGTGCCACAGCCCACGTATCCGCATCAGAATCCACCCATCCATGATGTTAGCTACCCGACACAACGACCAAGTCCTGTGCCAGGAGTTATAAACGTTCCTTCTGTGCCACAACCAACTCCTGTGCCAAATCCTGTGCCTGAAGTGATCAATATTCCGTCACAACCATCACCACCGAATTATGTACCAGCTCCCGGAGTGGTAAACATTCCTTCGGTGCCACAGCCCACGTATCCAACACAGAATCCACCTATACACGACGTTAGCTATCCAACGCCACAACCAAGTCCTGTACCAGGAGTGGTAAACATTCCTTCAGTGCCACAGCCCACGTATCCAACTTATAGTCCACCAGTCCATGATGTTAGCTATCCAACACCGCAACCAATTCCCTCTCCTGCACCAGGAGTTGTAAATATTCCTTCTGCGCCACAACCAGTGCCGTCGTCGATCCCTGGTGTGATCAATATTCCATCACAACCATCACCCCCGACAGTTATAGAAAGACCTGGAGTTATCAACGTTCCTTCAGTGCCACAGCCCACGTATCCAACACAGAATCCTACACCTATCCAGGACGTTAGCTATCCAATACCACAACCAAATCCTATACCAGGAGTTATAAACGTGCCATCTGTGCCACAACCAGTGCCATCATCAACACCAAGTGTGATCAATATACCATCACAACCATCACCACCGAATTATGTACCAACTCCCGGAGTGGTAAACATTCCGTCAGTGCCACAGCCCACGTATCCATCACAGAATCCACCTATCCAGGACGTCAGTTACCCAACTCCTGTACCAAATCCTGTGCCTGGAGTGATCAATATTCCATCACAACCATCACCACCGATTTACGTACCAAGTCCTGGTGTTGTAAACATCCCTTCTCCTACCGCACCCCAACAACCTGTGTTCGATGTCAACTACGAGACTCAGAGGCCACAGCCACAACCCCAACCTACACCTGGAATTATCAACATACCATCCGTACCACAACCAGGACCCACTCGTCGTCCCAACTATGATGTGGCAAGGCCCGTTTTCGAGTTTAATCCCTGCTACCCATCGCCCTGCGGACCGTACTCGCAGTGCCACAATCGCTTTGGAGCGGCCGCCTGCGTCTGTCTGCCCAACTACAGCGGAACTCCGCCCAACTGTCGGCCGGAGTGTGTTGTCCAATCGGACTGTCCCTCGGCGCTGGCATGCATCAATGAAAAGTGTCGCGATCCCTGCCCGGGATCATGCGGCTTTGAGGCAGTGTGTCGAGTGCATGAACATGTGCCACATTGCTTCTGTCGCTCTGGATACACAGGAGATCCATTCGTTTCCTGCCAACCAACACCGATACAGCGGGAGCCTATAGTCCAGAAGGATCCCTGTTATCCCTCGATATGCGGACCCAATGCGGTGTGTCATGATGGGAAATGCAGTTGCCTGCCGGAATACCGAGGCGATCCCTACTTTGGCTGTCGTCCAGAGTGTGTCCTGAACACAGAGTGTGCCCGGGACAAGGCGTGCATCAATCAAAAGTGCCAGGATCCCTGTCCAGGAACATGCGGACTAAATGCCCTCTGCCATGTCTATAACCATTTGGCGACCTGCACCTGCCCGGAGCGAATGCAAGGCGATGCCTTTGTGCGCTGCGATCCCATCCCAGCCACAACAGAGCCGCCTCCAACCACATTGCCCGCGGTGATACCACAGCGTACGCCCATCAATCCGTGCCGACCTTCGCCATGCGGACCCAATGCGAACTGTCGGGCATATCATGAGCAGGCCATATGCTACTGCCTCCCGGGATACATTGGCACGCCACCCGCCTGTCGTCCCGAGTGCACCTCGAACTCCGATTGTGCTCTGGACAAGTATTGCCTGAATCTCAAGTGTCGCGATCCCTGCCCGGGGGCATGCGGCATACGGGCCATGTGCCACGTGCAGAGCCACAGTCCCCGCTGTCTGTGTCCGCCCCATCTCACGGGCAACCCCTTGCTATCGTGTCAGCCCATAGGTATGCCGGAGAACCCTCTAACCCCAAACCCAAACCCCATCCTGATCTCACGTCTTACTCTTTCAGTTTTGCCACCACCTCCGCGCGACGAAGTAAACCCATGTCTGCCCTCGCCTTGTGGTCCCCACTCCGAGTGTCAGGCCACGGCAGGCGGCTCTGCCCGCTGCTCATGCCTGCCCCAGTACCCCAGAGGCACCCCACCCCACTGTCGGCCCGAGTGCGTAAGCAGCGCCGACTGCCCCGCCGACAAGGCATGCCGAAATCACAGGTGCATCGATCCGTGCCCCGGCACCTGTGGCCAACTGGCTCTTTGCCGTGTGGTGTCCCACAGTCCCATCTGCTATTGCCCCGAAGGCTACGTGGGCAATGCCTACAGCATTTGTGCTCGTCCTGAGCCCGTGAGGGATGTGGTTGTGCCTGTGCCTTGCCAACCCAGTCCCTGCGGCATCAATGCCATTTGTCGACCCCACCATGACATGAGCGTATGCCAGTGCCTGCCCGATTATTACGGCAATCCGTATGAGATCTGTCGACCCGAGTGCACGGTCAACTCGGATTGCAGAAGCGACAGGGCTTGCTTCGGCGAGAAGTGTCGCGATCCCTGTCCCGGTGCCTGCGGCCCCAATGCCCATTGTCTGGCCATAAATCACAGCCCCGTCTGCGAGTGCCACGGGGGTTATATTGGCAATCCCTACCTCGCATGTCGTAGGGTGCAGCATGAACGTAAGAAACGAACTCTAAGAACCGCCCTAATCCTAATGCGTCTCTTTCCTCTTGCTCTAAACAACAATGCAGTACTCAATTCTCAGTCTTATGCCTTCTCAGCCCTCCCTATATGCCTTCATATCTTTGTAACGCTAAGCATCATCGTTAAACCCCCAAACCCATCCAATCTCTCATCGAATAAGCTACCTCTATATAGTCCCGATCTTGATGCCACTTCCACTCTCTCTAAAAAACAACGCAGTGCTCAATTCCTACAAAATGCAGTACTCAATTCTCATGCCTTCTCAGCCCTCTTCTATATGCCGTCATCTTCTTGTAACGCTAAGCATCATCGTTAAACCCCTAAATCCATCGAATCTCTCATCGAATAAGCTACCTCTATATAGTCCCGATCTTGATGCGACTTCCACTCTCTCTAAAAAACAACGCAGTGCTCAATTCCTACAAAATGCAGTACTCAATTCTCAGTCTTTTGCCTTCTCAGCCCTCTCTATATGCCGTCATCTTCTTGTAACGCTAAGCATCATCGTTAAACCCCTAAATCCATCGAATCTCTCATCGAATAAGCTACCACTATATAGTCCCGATCTTGATGCCACTTCCACTCTCTCTAAAAAACAACGCAGTGCTCAATTCCTACAAAATGCAGCACTCAATTCTCAGTCTTACGCCTTCTCTATATGCAGTCATCTATTTATCATCGTTAAACCCCTAAATCCATCGAATCTCTCATCGAATAAGCTACCTCTATATAGTCCCGATCTTGATGCGACTTCCACTCTCTCTAAAAAACAACGCAGTGCTCAATTCCTACAAAATGCAGTACTCAATTCTCAGTCTTTTGCCTTCTCAGCCCTCTCTATATGCCGTCATCTTCTTGTAATTTATCATCGTTAAACCCCTAAATCCATCGAATCTCTCATCGAATAAGCTACCACTATATAGTATCTTGATGCCACTTCCCTCTCTCTAAAAACAACGCAGTGCTCAATTCCTACAAAATGCAGCACTCAATTCTCAGTCTTACGCCTTCTCTATATAGTCCCATCGATCATGATGCTACCTCTATATAGTCCCGATCTTGATGCGACTTCCACTCTCTCTAAAAAACAACGCAGTGCTCAATTTCTACAAAATGCAGTACTCAATTCTCAGTCTTATGCCTTCTCAGCCCTCTCTATACGCAGTCATATATTTATCATCGTTAAACCGCTAAGTCCATCGAATCTCTCATCGAATATGCTATACCTTTACCATAATGCGACTCCCAAACAACGCAGTGCCCGATTCTTTGCTTTCCAAAGGGTACATCTGTTGAAGTCTATCAAAAACAACATAAACGTCGTGTGCATGATGCTAAGTGTTTATTTTTGCTCTCTGCCCACCGCTGCCGCCTTCAACCCTTTCGAATTTCGCGTCTAAAATGCTCTGTGACAATATGCTAGCTTTTTACGATACTATATACGCTTTTGGTTGCCTTTTAATCGCTAAACGCTTCGCCATGGTCATGTGATTTGTACGAATGCTAAATACTCCAATATTCTCAACCTCCTATATAGCCACGCCACCGGAATACGTGAATCCCTGCCAGCCATCGCCATGCGGTGCCAATGCCCAGTGTCGCGAGTCCCAGGGCCAGGCCATATGCTCCTGTCTGCCCGAGTTTGTGGGCACGCCGCCCGCCTGCCGTCCCGAGTGTGTGATCAGTGCCGAGTGTCCTGCGGACAAGGCGTGTATCAATCAGAAGTGCCAGGATCCCTGTCCCGGCTCCTGTGGTCTGAACGCCCAGTGCCATGTGAGGAATCACAGTCCGCTCTGCTCTTGTCTGCCCGGGTTTACGGGCGATGCCTTGACCCGCTGTCTGCCCAATCCCCCACCACCAAAACCACCAAAGTCGGAGGACCCTCCTCGTGATCCCTGCTATCCCTCGCCCTGCGGACCCTATTCCCAGTGTCGGGAGGTGAATGGAGGAGCCAGTTGCAGCTGCCTGGCCAATTATGTGGGCGCTGCTCCCAACTGCCGGCCCGAGTGCACCATCAATGCGGAGTGTCCCAGCAGCCAGGCGTGCATCAACGAGAAGTGTCGCGACCCCTGTCCGGGTGCCTGTGGCTTTGCCGCCCTCTGCAACGTGATCAATCACACGCCGAGCTGCTCGTGCCCCAGTGGCTATACCGGAGATCCATTCACCAGCTGTCGGATTGTGCCACCAACGCCGCCCCCGCCGAGTATGCCAGCCCACCATTTCACAGCCCCCATGTGGTCTCTTCTAATCCCGGCCAAACCTCTTTTGCAGCTCCGATCTCCGATCCCTGCCAGCCGTCACCCTGCGGCGCCAATGCCCAGTGCCGCGATGGTCAGTGCTCGTGTTTGCCCGAATATCAGGGTGATCCGTACACCGGCTGCCGGCCCGAGTGCGTCCTGAACTCGGACTGCCCGAGGAACAGGGCCTGCGTGCGGCAAAAGTGCGTCGATCCCTGTCCAGGAAACTGTGCACCGAATGCCCTCTGCGATGCCGTCAACCACATTGCGATGTGCCACTGTCCGGACCGGATGACGGGCAATGCCTTTGTGTCCTGCTCCCCGATGCGCGATGAGCCCCCAGCGCGTCCGCCCAATCCCTGCCATCCATCACCATGCGGAGACAACGCCCAATGCCTGGAGAGAAACGACGTGGCCATCTGCTCCTGCCTGGCGGGCTACTTCGGTCAGCCGCCCAACTGCCGGCCGGAGTGCTACGCCAGCTCCGACTGCTCCCAGGTGCACGCATGCATCAACCAGAAATGTGTGGATCCTTGTCCCGGACAGTGTGGCCTCAACGCCATCTGCCAGGCGGTGCAGCACAGAGCGCACTGCGAGTGCAGTCCCGGTTACACCGGCAATGCCTACTCCCAGTGTCATCTCGTGATTGTGCGAATACCCGAATCCAATGCTGTTCGCGATCCCTGCTACCCATCGCCCTGCGGCCCCAACTCCCAGTGCAGCAATGAGAAGGGTCAGGCCCAGTGCCGCTGCCTGCCAGAGTTCCAGGGCACACCCCCCAACTGCCGACCCGAGTGTGTCAGCAACGACGAATGTCCCACTAGCCTGGCCTGCATCAATCAGCGCTGCACCGATCCCTGTCCCGGCAGCTGTGGCCAGAACGCCCTGTGCGTGGTCCGGCTGCACACGCCCAACTGTCAGTGCCCCAGTGGCATGACCGGGGATCCCTTCCGCCTGTGCCAAAGTAAGAATAAGACTCTTCCCTTCCCCACTGCCCATGCCCACTCCCATTCCCCGACCCCGAAACAAGTTTGCATATTGTATTCAGGCAGGGACCGACCTCCACCTGTAGGACTCCATTTAACCAACAATTTTCCCATAATCTTTACCCTTTGCAGAACCACCATTGCAAGAGCCACCGGCCACACCGAAGAACCCCTGCTATCCATCGCCCTGCGGCACCAATGCCGACTGCCGGGTGACCGGCCAGAGCTATGTCTGCGAATGCAGCCAGCAGGAGTACATAGGGAATCCCTACGAGGGCTGTCGCCCCGAGTGCGTGGGCAACTCCGAGTGTCCTGCGAACAGGGCCTGTGTGCGCAGCAAGTGCGTCGATCCCTGCCCGGGAGTATGCGGCCTGGAGGCGATGTGCAACATGAACAACCACATACCGATCTGCTCCTGTCCGGCAGGATACACGGGCAATGCCTTTGTGCAGTGCACGCGCCTGCTGGCCCCGCCGCCAGTCTCCGATCCCTGCTATCCTTCGCCTTGTGGACCCAACTCCGTGTGCCGGGTGCAGAGCGAGAAGGCCGTGTGTGAGTGTTTGCCAGGATTCTTTGGGAATCCTCTGGCCCAGGGCTGTCGCCCGGAGTGCACTCTGAGCTCGGACTGCGCCAAGGATAAGGCCTGCATCAATGCCAAGTGCGTGGATGCCTGCGTGGGCGAATGCGGCTACGGAGCCGTGTGCCAGACCATCAACCACAGCCCCGTCTGCAGTTGCCCCGCCAACATGGTGGGCAATCCGTTCGTCCAGTGCGAGGCTCCGCGCCAAGCAGAGCCAGTGGATCCCTGCAACCCATCACCCTGCCGCAGCAACGGCATCTGCCGTGTCCACAATGGCGCTGCCACCTGCAGCTATCCGGAGTGCGTGATCAACGAGGACTGCTCCCGCGATCGCGCCTGCGTCAGCCAGAAGTGTCGCGACCCGTGTCTGCAGGCCTGCGGCCTCAATGCCATCTGCCGTGCCATCAACCACAAGGCTGTCTGCAGCTGTCCCCCCGACTTCTATGGCTCGCCCTACGCCCAGTGCCTGAGGCAGATCCCACAGCTGGAACCCCCGAAGCCGGAGTGCGTCAGCGATGCAGAATGCACCAATGACAAGGCCTGCATCAACCAGGTGTGCAGAAATCCCTGCGAGCAGACCAATCTCTGCGCCCAACAGGCCCGCTGCCATGTCCAGCTCCATCGTCCGCTATGCGTCTGCAACGAGGGATACACGGGCAATGCCCTGCAGCACTGCTACCTACTCGGCTGTCGCTCCGACACCGAATGCGCCCCCACCGAGGCCTGCATCAACGAGAAGTGTGTGGATCCCTGCAGCTTCACCCAGTGCGGCGCAGGAGCCACCTGTCGCGCCGACTTCAACCACCGCGCGCGTTGCCACTGTCCGGATGGATACCGCGGCAATCCTCTGGTGCGCTGCGAGCGACCGGAGTGCCGAAGCGACGACGAGTGCTCGTTCCATTTGGCCTGCCGCAACGAGAGATGCGAGGATCCGTGCAACTGCGGCATCGGTGCCCAGTGTCGTGTGGACAACCATCGCGCTCAATGCCGCTGCCCGGCCGGCTTCAGTGGCAATCCCGCCATTCGCTGTGACCTGGTGCCCGTGCAACCCGAGGGCTGCACCATGGATGCCGAGTGTCCCAGCAAGCTGGCCTGCTTCTCAGGCGAATGCAAGAACCCATGCGATGTGACCCATCCTTGTGGCGCCAATGCCATCTGCGACGTGGTCGACACACTGCCCCTGCGCACCATGACGTGCCGCTGTGAGCCTGGTTATGTGGGTGATGCCGACATTGGATGTCGCAAAGGTGAGACATCGGTCCAAGTCCAGGATCGATCTTTGATTATTTCTGCTTTTTGCTTTACTTTTGAGTTTGCTTCTCTCTCATTGCAGCAGAGTTTTAGTTGTGTGTAAAGTGCTGAAAAATATAATATATATATCTTTGATTCTTTGATACCCGATCTTTCGAGCATATATGCACCACCTTTGCAGTTGTACATATATTAGCAAGCACTCTATAACTCTTAACTCTTGCACTTGCCAATACCATGTCTAATTTTAAAACCAAAACCCTGCTAATCTTCTGCATTTTCTTCTGCACTAGAACCCGCTCAAGACCTGGGCTGCACATCGCACGATCAGTGCCAGGATACGGAAGCCTGTCGCGCTGGCAATTGTGTCAATCCCTGCCTGGATGGTTCCCCCTGCGCCCGAACAGCCCAGTGCCTGGCCCAGCAGCATCGCGCCATTTGCAGCTGCCCTCAAGGAACCCAAGGAGATCCGTTTACCAATTGCTACCAGCCACGTAAGACCCATTAAAGCCTCTATATCGATTGCATCCATTTATGGTATGATACTTTGCAGCGCAAATCACAGCTGGCTGCGCACACGACTCGGAGTGCACACCAACCACGGCGTGCATCAATAAGCGTTGCCAGGACCCATGTGCCGAGGCCAATCCTTGTGCCGGCAATGCCGAATGTCGTGTGCAGAACTCACGTCCCATATGCTACTGTCCCGCTGGCTGGGGCGGTGATCCGCAAGTCCAATGCTACAAACGTAAGTGGAGAGAGTCTTGGCAAGCCCTAAGATCCCTAAAAAATTCTTTATTTTACAGCTGAATGCAAAATCAATGCCGATTGTCCCTACGACAAGGCTTGTTTGAACGAGAACTGCGTGAATCCCTGCACCCATGGACAAGTGCGTTGCGGCAGTGGAGCCCAATGTTTGCCACAGAACCACCAGGCTGTCTGCAGCTGTCCGGCCGGCACTCAGGGCAGTCCCTTCGTGGCCTGCATAACCGGCCATTGTCAGTACAATGAGGATTGCGCTGATCACGAGGCCTGCGACCGCCTCAACCGCGTTTGCCGGCCCGTCTGCGAGCAGGAGACCTGTGCTTTGAACGCCATCTGTGTGGGTCGACGCCATCAGCCGCAGTGCGAGTGCCGCGCAGGATACCAGGGCAATCCGTTTGTCCAGTGCGATATGCCACAGCGAACCCCACAGGCGCCTGAATGTACACAGGATGCCGAGTGTCCTTCAAAACTGGCCTGCATCAACGAACGCTGTGCCGATCCTTGCGCTACTCCGCATGTGTGCAGTCCCCAACAGACCTGTGCCGTGCTCGATACCCTGCCACTGCGCACCATGATCTGCAAGTGTCCCAGCGACACGGTCACCGATAACTCAGGCAACTGTGTGGCCATCAGGCGACCCATTGCCCCGCCCAGTGGTGGCTGTCAGCACAGCTCCGAGTGCGCCAATCCTGAGGTCTGTTCGAATGGCAACTGCCTGGACGCCTGCCGCCTCGAAAAGTGTGGCGTCAATGCCCAGTGTACATCGCGGGATCACTATGCCCAGTGCAGCTGTCCCGCCGGCTACCAGGGCAATCCTCGCATCGAATGCTATTCCACAGAGATCGGCCTACCGAAGAGTCCAGAGCCAGGCTGTACGCGAGACGACGACTGCCCCAGAGACAAGACATGCCGCAACGAATTGTGTGTGAGTCCATGTGCTGCGGATGCCTGCGGTATCGGTGCCTACTGCCATGTGCAGCAGAGGAAGGCTATCTGCCGCTGCCCGCCTGGCTACTCGGGCAATCCCAAGGATCGCTGTCTGCCACGTACGTACATAGCTCATAAAGTCCCAGTCCGAATAGATTGTAATTCCATATCTTTTCTCCGCACAGCTTCTGATGTGATAACCGTCGGCTGCAAGTCCAGCAGCGATTGTCCTGTGACAGAGGCGTGCATCAATGCCCAGTGCATCAGTCCGTGCAACTGCGGACCGAATGCCGAGTGCAGCGTTAAGAACCACCATCCCATCTGCTACTGCAAGCCAGGATTCTCGGGTAATGCCCAGTTCGGCTGCGTGGCCATTGGCTGCCAATCGGATGACGAGTGCAGTGGTGACAAGCAGTGCTTGAATCGCGAGTGCATCAATCCCTGCCTGGTGGTCGATCCCTGTGCATTGAATGCCGAATGCTACGGACGCAATCATCGCGCCAACTGTCGCTGTCCCGCTGGCCTGGAGGGAGATCCGTTCGTGCGCTGTCTGCGCCTCGAATGCCACTCGGACTACGACTGTGCTTCGAACCTGGCCTGTGTGGCCAACCAGTGCGTGGATCCGTGTGGCCAACAGAATCCCTGCGCCCAGAATGCCATCTGTCAGGCCCTGCAGCATCGCGCCGTCTGCCGCTGTCCGGAGCAAATGCCTCTGGGCAATCCGTATGCCTACTGCGAACGCCGACCCGTGGAGCCCGTGTGCCGCGATGATGGCGACTGTCCCAGCGGTCTGGCCTGCATCGATGCCAAGTGCCAGAACCCATGCACCGAACTCTCGCCCTGCGCCCGCACCGCCCAGTGCAGTGTCCTTGACAGTGTCCCAGTACGGACCATGGTCTGCGAGTGTCCTGAGTCCCAGGTGCCAGACGCCAGTGGCGAATGCCGCCAACTGGTGCTGGCCAGTCCGCCGGGCTGTGAGAGCGACCAGGATTGTCCCGACCAGGAGGCATGCATCCATCGCCAGTGCCGCAACCCCTGTAACTGTGGCACCAACGCCATCTGCCAGGTGACCCAACATCGGGCCGTTTGCAGCTGCCAGGACGGCCTTGAGGGCAATCCCTACGCCGCCTGCCGCTCGATCGGCTGTCGCGTGGATGGCGAGTGCGACTCTGGCAAGGCCTGCATCAACGGCGACTGCATCAATCCCTGCCTCATCAACGACCCCTGCGGACCCAATGCCGAGTGCTTCGTTCAGTCGAATCACGCCCAGTGCCGCTGCCTCAGCGGATACCGCGGCAATCCGTACGAACGCTGCCGCATCATCGGCTGCAGCAGCAACAACGACTGCCCCACAGACAAGACCTGCCAGAACGAGCAGTGCGTGAATCCCTGCGTCTACCACAATGCATGTGCCCCACGCGCCGAGTGCCGCCCCCAGAACCACATGGCTGTCTGTCGCTGTCCCTCCGACTATGTCGGCAATCCCTACGTGGACTGCCGTCCCCAGCCGCAGCCCGTCTGCGTGCTGGACACGGACTGCCCCTCGCGACAGGCCTGCATCAACGAACAGTGCGTGGATCCCTGCCTCGTCCTGGAGCCCTGCCAGCGGCCGGCCCAGTGCCAGGTAACGCCCACGTCCCCAGTGCGTACCATGATCTGCATCTGTCCGGATGGATACATCAGCAGCGGCAGCGGCAGCTGCAAGCCCACTACCGGCATCGTCAAGGTGGGTGGCTGCATTTCGGACTCTGACTGTGCCGCCGACAAGTCCTGCCTGAATGGCATCTGCCGCGACCCGTGCAACTGCGGCGTGAACGCCGAGTGCCGCATCAAGGACCACAAGCCCGTTTGCACCTGTCGCCAGGGCTACGAGGGCAATCCCGAGTTCGAATGCGCCAAGATCGAGTGCAACATCAATGCGGACTGCCCCGGCACGCATGCATGCCGCAACCAACTCTGCGTGCCTGCCTGCCAGGGTGAACAATGCGGCTCCAACGCCCAGTGTTTGGCCATCAATCATCGGGCCGTGTGCGAATGCGCTCCCGGTCATGGTGGTAACGCCCGTCTGGGATGTACGCCACTGGGCTGCCGCACCGATGACGAGTGTCCCACAGACAGAGCGTGTGTGAACGGCAAGTGCAACGATCCCTGCGCTACAACGGCCATCTGTGGCCAAGACGAACTCTGCAAGGTATATCAGCATCGGCCGCAGTGCGCCTGCCCGCCCGGTACTGTACCCGGACGCAATGGATGCGAGACGGAACGCCATATCCCCATCTGCATCAGCGACGGCGACTGCCCCAGCCAGAAGGCTTGTCTGCGCGGCGAGTGCGTGAATCCTTGCAATGCCACACAACCGTGCGGCGTCAATGCCGAGTGCCGCGTGCGCGACACCCTCCCAGTAAGGACCATGATCTGCGAATGCCTCGAAGGATACACCGGCAATGCGGCGGTGCAGTGCGACAAGCGATCGCTCTGCGTCATCGAAAAGGGCTTCGTGCGCGATGTGGACGGACAGTGTGTATGCCCACCGGGCACCGCTCTTGACATTTACGAGTACTGCACCCCTTGCCAAGTGGAGCAAGGCTTCCGCATCGACGAGAGCGGCCATTGCGTATGCGCTCTAGAGCGTGGCATGGTCATCGACGAGCGCGGTCGCTGCACCTGTCCCATTGAGCTGGGCTACCGCCTGACGCCCCGAGGAGAGTGTCAGCCGGAGGAGCCGCCTGAGTGTACCACCAACGACCAGTGCGCGGACAATCGCTACTGCAATCTGGATACCAAGACCTGCGAGGATCCCTGCCTGACCAAGGTGTGCGGAGTGAATGCCTTCTGCAATGCCATAAACCATCGTGCCCAGTGCCAGTGCATCACGGGCTACACGGGCAATCCGGAGCTGCATTGCAACCACACCAACTTCCGCACCGACTTCCCCAGACCCGACATGGTCGTCAGCTGCCTGGCCGATGGCGTTCAAGTGGAGATCCACATCACAGAGCCCGGCTTCAATGGCGTGCTCTACGTGAAGGGCCACAGCAAGGATGAGGACTGCCGTCGTGTTGTCAATCTGAACGGCGAGACGGTGCCACGCACCGAAATCTTCCGCGTGCACTTCGGCAGCTGTGGCATGCAGGCGGTGAAGGATGTGGCCAGCTTTGTCCTGGTCATCCAGAAGCATCCCAAGCTGGTCACCTACAAGGCCCAGGCGTACAACATCAAGTGCGTCTACCAGACGGGCGAGAAGAACGTCACCCTGGGCTTCAACGTGTCTATGCTGACCACAGCTGGAACCATTGCCAACACCGGTCCGCCGCCCATCTGCCAGATGCGCATCATCACCAACGAGGGCGAGGAGATCAATTCGGCCGAGATCGGCGACAATCTCAAGCTGCAAGTGGATGTCGAGCCAGCCAGTAAGAAATTGAACCCCAAAACCATATCTGAACCGTATCCTAACCATAGCCGCCTAATTTTTCTCCCCACAGCTATTTACGGTGGCTTTGCCCGCTCCTGCATAGCCAAGACCATGGAGGACAATGTCCAGAACGAGTATCTGGTGACAGACGAGAACGGCTGTGCCACGGACACGAGCATCTTTGGCAACTGGGAATACAACCCGGACACCAACAGTCTGCTGGCCAGCTTCAATGCCTTCAAGTTCCCCTCGAGCGACAACATCCGATTCCAGTGCAACATACGCGTCTGCTTCGGCCGATGCCAGCCCGTCAATTGTGGTGGCTACAATGCCTTTGGTCGACGTCGCCGCTCCATAGCCGACAACTCGAGCGACACGACAGCCATTGCCACCAACTCAGGGGTTGAGGGTCAGCTGCGCGAAGAGATAACCATCTCATCGAATGCTATTCTCACATTCGAGAAGCGCAGCGGTCCAGGCCTGAACGATGCCAACAGTGAGTAGTAGCCCCTAGTGAGGATTCCAAGTGGATTCCTCTCATTCGCATTTACAAACACTAACTTTTTACCTTTCGTGGCATCCTCTAGTCAAACCGGCGGCACAGCGAGTGGAGGATATATGCGTATCGATGGTGGGACTGATCATTGCCTTGGTCATCACGGCTCTATTGGCTCTTGTGGCCGTCGCCGTGGCCGTCTCCTGTTGGCTAATGGCCTACAGAAGGCGACCCAAGACCATAGCCCCCCTGCCACATCCGCCAGAGTTCCCCAACCCGCTCTTTGCCAATCCCGACGCTGTGCCCGAGCCAACGCCGGACTACATCTCCTAAGCACAAAACTGGAAAGAACACACACACCTAGCTATAGCACCTTAGTCGATAAGAAAAATAAGAAAAAAACACCAATACCAGAGAAAAAGGGTAATATTTTCACAGAATTTTAAATTAATGTGAATATTTGAAAGGCACGTGCAAAAAGTTCTGCAAAATGCAAAACATATAATGATATTTCAATGAAAATGTGAAGAATGAATCAAAGAAAAACAAAAGTACATTTGTGAGCAGAAAGAAAGAGGAAAAACGGGCCGGAATAATGGCCGTAAAACGTGAAACGAAAGAAAACGAAAGTGTAAAAAGCGAGAATTGTATGCAATCAAAATGCATGCAAATAATAATAGTAGCTTAAGAAAATAATTTTATTATTTGTATTAACGTTTAGTGTTCTCTCTTCCCCACTAATATGAGAATTTTGCGTAGTGTAGCAGTAGCAGAGTATTTAGCTTCCACATACATACATAGAATCCAATCCAGAAACTGCCAAACAGAAGATGTAGGAGAAGCGGGGGTACCCAGAGTGCAGCTACAAACGAATTCTCGTCCTCTAACGACAACTTCTTCATTAGTCGATTATCAATATTAATATTCTGTTATATATATTACGATGATATGTATGACTAAAGACTTCCTATAAATATTTAGGGTGTGGGTAGTACCAACGACACTTTGTATTATAGCACAGAAACACACACAAACACACACACACTTCCTGTAACTTTAAACGTGAACTCAACTCGCCTTTTAAAATTGAAAACTGCCTTGATTTTCCAACACGAACGAACAATGCACCCCAGAATACTCTCTCTCTAGCAGTATGTAAGAAATCGTTGGACCTTTCGCGTGTGTCAGCTATAACCACTTGACAATATGCCAACGATTGTCTCTGATGGATTGTACAAGAGCTCAAGAGTTCAACACACACACACACAGATACACACACTCTAAGCTCGAAGCACACGGAATCAGTTCTAGAAAGAATAGTTCTATAACCTTTCACTGCCACTGAGGCGTCAAGCAGCGCACAAAACGATACATACTGTCCATCTAATGCATAGGAAATACTAGGCTTGTTTTAATTTTAATTGCAACGACGACGACTAATGGAGGATTTGATTTTGACCACTGTCCACCCACGACTACTTACCACTGTACCATTGTACCACTGTACTACTGTACTGTACCACTAGCCTCTACTATGGTTAACCAATTATTTTTGTAGTTTCTTAGTCAATTAATATTAAATTGTTGTGATTGTTTTTAATGCAAAAGAGATACTTCCACTAAACTTACTAATATGTAGGGAACCAAGTATAAAGAGTACTTTAAAAGGCAACGAACCAGCGCGCCCTTCCTCCCCGAGCACCCTTCCATCGACTATTTCCCCCAGCAAGGAGAGTCCGCTGCTGTCAACGCGCCGGAAACTGTGCAGCGAATTTTCGTTTCCGGTGCCTGTTCATAGAGCGCGACTGTACTTGATGGGAGTTCATTGAGAGTATAGGGATATAGGGGGATGATGCTCAGCCTGGATAATTAAATTATTAAAATGAAGTTTTAAATTAATATTATTAAACGTAAACAAAATGTATAGTCACTACTTTAAGCCGAACGTGAAGCGTTTAGAGACAGAAGAGCACTTCTTTATAGTGAAATACCATAAAAATATATAAACTCGCACTCAGACACGTACACAAAGAGACAGACATTGTAAATAATACGCAGGCAGCAAAACTCTATGGTATTTTAGGTAGCGCATTATTGTGTATAGGTTTCCATACTTTGATCCTCTCCCAAATCCGAACCCGACCCATGCCAGGCATAAAATTATTTTCTTAATTCCACAAACACATGGGCGCACTTCGATGTACCTAAGCGAGTGCACAAATTATTTCAAATGATAACCTAAATGATCACAATTACCAAACACTTTTATTTTTCTTTTATAACTTTAACAAATGTATACCATTTTATCCGAGCTCTCATATAGAGCTCCAAATAGAGTTCAATCTGGACAAAACTTTTTGCACTGGCAGCAAATATGAAGAATTCAAAAGAAAGTAAACCCTTATTGTAAAAAGAACACAATAGTTCAATTGTAATTATAAAGAAATGTATTTAAAACGACAAAAAATGAGAAACGAAATTAATTGTAATCGCTTATTGTAAACTAATAAATAAATAAATAAATATAAATCACATTATGTCCCATTGAATTTAGAATTAATAAGTAGAACACTCTAATATCAAATCTGTGTCAACTATCTTCTCTGAGATACTGTTGTATCAGTGAGACGCAAAATTGTAGTTTCTTTTTGTTAGTTTTATACCCGTAATCAAAATTAATATGCATAAGCATTTGGGGAGAGTGGAGGTGGTCTGGCAGCCGCAGAACGAGCTTAACCCGCTTACCCCAAGCCCCACTTCCATTCCCAGTTCATTATGCCCATTATGGGTATGGCTGGCTGGTCTGTTGTTCTGTTTGTAGTATCTTTGTTTGATAATGGAGAGCCAGAGCCCCCACACACGAGAGAGCACCATTCCCCATGAGAGAATGAGAGAGCGGATCGTAGTGATTGTGGTGCCGCCGCCGCCGCCGTCCACGTAAAGTGTAAACGATATTCGCGAACGTGGATGGGATCAGTTGACATTTGACAGCGCGCGTGGTGGCACGTTTTGTGGGGCCTTTGTCTGGAGGGAAATCCATAATTCAGCGCGTATACCCCGGGCCGCAAATTCGTCGAAAGTTTGGAATCTTTTGAAGCTCCAAAGTACTCATAAAATCGCAGTCGCACTCTCGCATTGAGTATCAAGTACGGGTATATCTTGATTCCGGGAGACTGTCGTTGCCGGGTAATTGATACAATTCCATATAATGTGTGTTGATTATGTTATTACGAGTATTATGATGGAAATTAGGCAGCAAATGGGGGAAATAAATAAATAAAACTACAGAAAAAGTGAATCCCTGCAAAGTTGAGTGTATTTGAGCTGACAACAAAATGAATGAAATTACCATTATTACTGTCAATTGCAATCGTTTCGATTACCATAATTAATGTGTGTGATTATATTTCGGTTGAGTGTTTCGTGTTTTCGATTGCGGTGACTGTTTTGTGACCAACAAAACCATCAATAAAAAGTTCTTCAATCTCCGTTTGTTTGAGCCCCGACAACTGGACAAACAAAACTTGTATAATGGCATACTATATTGCCCTATCGATTGATAGTTGGCGGATGGGCCACGATAGCTCTCATTAACAAGTCCGAGTGCTAATTTTTGTTATGGTCGAACAAGCGACAGTGTGAATACTCGTAGAACATTTGTTTACGATGCACAAGATCCATATAATCGAACGTCGCGTGTTGGATGACAATCTGTATCCCATTGTTAGACAAACGACAATTAGTAAAACATTTCTCACTATTGGGGTTTTCTCATGATTTTGCCACTGAGAATCCCCCACAAAGAAAGTCATTATATTCTACACGGATCATAAGTGATTGATTGATCCAACCAAATACTGAAAATATATCCACAATTGGCAATGTCATCCCAAGACAAAAGATGGTCTCAAAAGTGATCTTTTAAGAGGCTTACGGCACACAGTTATGTAAAAATAACACCCCACCTAAACCCAACACTTGCATACACCAATCTATTTAGTATTTCAAATTCCAAGCTTAGTCAAACATTTTATATTCGTGCCTCGCGCTCTGCCAGACAAAATTTACATACAACTTGGGGAACAGGCCAGACCAGCTTATTGCTATTGCTGTTACAATGAAACCCCCTTGGCGTGTCAGACACTTGATATGCGAGACATATTTGTGTACGAGTATTGTCGTGTAAGATGCGTAATTATTAATTGACGCATAGCTTTGCCATTCTCTTCGAATTCAGTGACCCTTGGATACCGAAAAGTCAGTGGAGCAAATCATCAGATCAAAAAGATCATCGCATGCTTATGACGCGTACCGTCCGTTCATTTGAATCCATGGAAACTTTTATTTAATTTATTTGAATTCGGCAATCGGGCAGGAGAGACTATCTCGACATCGTTAAACCATCACAAATGAAAGCAGGCAAAGAAATTCTGACACATAAGGTGCTGCCCAGCGAGTGGGCACAGTCTACCGATAAGATACAAATTTGTATTTGCCAAGTCAAGTGCTAGTAACTGTCTGTGTGAGTGCTGTGTGAAGAGCTCGTGTGAAGTTTTATCTCTGGCGGTGATAAAATGAAATAAAAATGGGACAAAACTTCAGGTTGTTTATTTATGTAAACAAATATATAAACATATATACAAAATGTACATACAAATTCCCCTAAAACGTGAACAAGTGCAGTCACATTTAAAAGTGAGAGCCCGAGTGAATTCTTTAGAAACTTTCGTTATGTCATGATATCCGAAAAACTTAAACTTTGTTTTTTTTTTTTTTGAGTGTGCTCTTAGGCTAAGATTGGACAAAATAGTTTTTCTTAAGGAAAGTTTTTTCATATAAAGATGATCCATAAGCCTGCAAGAGCATGTTCTGCCTTCTGCCATGTATATTTCTGCTTTGCTGCTGATTTATTTCCATATAACTTGAAAGCCTAATCCTAACATACCAGAGAACCGCAATAACAAGATTGTTATATTCAGGGTTTTTCTATGTGATTTAAAGACGGCACCGACAAGATCCCGCTGAGAGAGTCGCAAACGCTGCAAACGACCCGGCCTCAGATTGCGATCATTAAAATGATACGAGTAGATACGAAAGCAGAAACACCAGCAAGCCAGTGCAAACATCAACAGAAGCCACAGTACAACATGGTTTTATGATCAGCCCCAAAACGCAACCCCAGCAACTCGAATTTGCGCATCAACAAACCAGCAACCAGGAGGAGATCACGGAGCAGATCCCAGAACAAAAACCTTCAGCATGTCGGACAGCAATAAAACCTCTGGTGGACTGGCCAAAACAGCCTCCTCGCCCACTGCCCTCAATCTGGGGGCGAAGCGCTCCACGCTTCGACACAGCCAGCTGTCTGACAGTGGAGCCGAGAGTTGTGGCGACGGCGGCGACGAACAGGCGCGTCTCATACGCTCGTCCTCCACGCGTGCCCATAAGTACATCATAATACCGGCCACACCCACACCCGGAGCGACTGCCACGCCGGGAACCCCCATAGGTCCACTGCCATTTCGTCAGACCAGTTCAACCACCTCGCTGGCTGCCATGTCGGCTGCCCTGCACAAGCAGCCGCCCAGACAGACGTCGATCAAATCGCGACCCAGCTCGGAGGTCATGCATCAGCCCCAGCTTATGGTCCAGCAACCGCCGGTGGCGGCCACATCCACCTCCACGGTGACCTTCACCCTTGACGATTGCGATGGAGAGCCAATGGCTGAAGGCCAGCCGCTGCCCAACTTCACCCACAGCCCGGCGCTCATCTCGCCTACGCCCGCAACCTTGACGTGCACCACTACCACGACAATGGCCGGGGATACGGTGGCCGTGTCGCCGCTCAGCATGGATCTGCGCTCTCGGATTGGCAGCCACAGCAGCAGCATGCGCTCTGTTGCCTCAGGTAGGTTTCAGACCCTTAGCGCTCATTAATCTCATTTACTTGAAATGGTATTTGAAACCATTCGTAACGATCTTTAAGTAGAGAAGTTGAAAGGGGGATTCATTACAAGTCCTGAACATTTTTCTTCCGTATGGTTACCCTCCTCAAAATATTCATAAATGATTTCAATTGGAAAAGATGGAAGCATTCACTTTGTATAATAACCTTATTTCTGTATAAAATCACTTAAAATATATTGTACAAATTACCTTTAGGTTATATGCCTGCCCTGAACGACAGCAGTGGCAATCTTGTGGGTGGCATTGCGGTTGCCACTTCTGGGCTGCATGCCCCGAATCCGCTGTATATGCAACCGCAGGCCTCGCTGAGCGGCAGTTCCTATCTATTTCACGATTTGCCCGCGCACCAGATCTACTCGGATGTGACATCGGTCCGCTCCCTGGCCTCCATTGGCATTGGATCCACAGACGGACGGAAGTTGGTCATACGTCGAGTGCCGACCACCGCCAACGAGCTGTTCGACATGGTCAATCCCCAGACACCGCCGTAAGTTATCGAGAAAATCCATAAACGTAGACACCTGCGAACGAGTACAATCAGCCCTATCTATGGCCATTAGCATTACAAAGCGGAGCCGATTAAACGAACTAACATTTGTGGCAAATTTGGCCAGCATTTGGCACCTCAGCATAAGCAAATGTTGCCATAGCCTCATGGAGCGTTCAAACAGCAGGCAAACAGAGAATTTTAACACCATTGTGGCATCTCTGGTCGGGGACATGTGATAGCGCCTCTGGGCCGCTGGAAACGTGTCGGGGGCAGCCTCTAATCGCGCACCAGCTATTTTTAAGCAGTGTTCCTTAACGAGATCAATAGATTGATATTTGTATTGATTCGAGCAATTACCATGCCCCATTGTGCTCCAATATATGGCGGCTGGCTGGATTGCTGGCTGGAATCTGGCGGCCAAGTGCCCGGATCAGTAGTCAGTAACGTGTCAGCCCACAGACGGCACAGTTCTCCCAGTTCCCAGTATTCGTATCCGTATCCCTATCCTTGCTTGGGCGTGTGTAGAGTGAATCCAACAGTGATGGCCGCATGGATAACGTGAACTAAGGACATATCATAAAGTTACTCTCGAATAAACCCCACTATATCCATAACCCCACACTATCAGACCCGTAGTAGACCGCGTCATAATGCCCTATCGTCAGGACTACGATGCCCAGTCATCGAAACACTCGGAGCAATCCACCTTCCGCTTCCAGCGTGTGGCCAAAGTGTAAGAATCGATCGCTGGATCATTACGTAAAGCCCCAATCGAATCGAATCGCATCAGGCCAGGTCTGCTGCCTAAAAGTGTTTGGTGTTGATCTACATATACATATGATCATAGCCTTATTAGTTTAGGCCATTAGCGAATAAGCGCTGATTAAATATGAACGAATATTAAATGGATAAGTGGGCTGTTTATAATCTCTTTAGCGCTGATCTGAACAATGAAATACAAAGCAATCCCTTATGTACACAAGGACCCTGTTTAGATTCAGCTTAAATGTCTGATTTGTGGTGGCTAGAATTCTTTATAACAGAGTCGATATATGTATAACAAAGGGGAAACAGAGATGCATCGCCTCCCTCATCACACCCCATTCAGCATTCTGTCCCCCATTCGCATCAGCCCCATCATCTGATCCGCTGATTCCATAGCAACAACTGACCCTAGCACCAGCACCTCACGGGGCCAGCCTCCATTGGGGTATGGGGCATGTGATTACTGCAATTAAGCCATTTGACGCAACAACTAATCGCGGCCGCTGTTTGGGTGCTCGTGAAATCTGTTAGGGGTGCACTGCCTACTGACTAAGTGTTGACATCAATTGGATGCGCCTGGCTGGGCTTATGACACCACAATAGCTCCACTTACAATACCTCTTCTCCCCTTTGCAGGCCTCTGGGCATTGATGACGATGACAGCTACATGGATATGTCCGACGACGATATGAAGCCACGCCAGCAGCACTGGGCCAACAAGATGCAGTTTGTGCTGGCCTGCATCGGATACTCGGTGGGCCTGGGAAATGTCTGGCGCTTTCCCTACATGTGCTACAAAAGTGGCGGTGGTAAGTAGAGTCTTCATAGTTCTTATAGTACTTCCTAGAATTCAAAATCGGATCAATATCTGTTCGGATACGGCATAAGAACTCCAGAATGCGCTCCAAGAGTGCCGCTCATGCGATAAGGCAGATATTTACTTTGATTTCGTGCGACAAGAACTTTTAGTTGCTCTAAAAGCATTTGACAATTTTGCGCTTTAAGCGGCATTTCCGCTCCAGCGTTTAAAAGCCATAAATTAAAATTTAAAATAAAGCGGTCACTGTCATCATCTGGACAACGTCTTCCCGTAGATTCCTCCCTCCCTCCCACCATTTATGGTCGATGATCACGCGAGTCACTTGGATACCCGCGTCCATCTTCATTTACTTCGGTCACTCGGTCTCAGACTCGTACTCGGACTCGTAGTCGGAGTCGGACCTGGTGCCCCATTTACGTATATAATGAGCACAAGATCTCTTGATAATGATGGAAAAGTAGGGGGAGAGAGATACTCGTACAGCTCGCACGGCCTTATGCAATTTGCAATTGTTGATGTCAAATATTTATAATTAATTTAATTTATTTACTTAGCTGCTGTCACATTTGTGCGCACATTTACATACAGACCCGTATCTAATTTTTGTTTTTGCTACTGCTATTTCCAGGTGTTTTTCTAGTGCCTTATTGCATAATATTGTTCATATGCAGCATTCCGCTGCTATTTATGGAGCTGTCTGTGGGCCAGTACACTGGCCGTGGACCCATCGGGGCCCTGGGTCAGCTATGTCCTTTGTTCAAAGGTAAGTTTACGACGAAACGGCGGAGAAATCTTTCAAGTTATTTGAAATTAAGATCCAGCCTATATCTAGCATCGGGGGTCACGAATTTTGATCAGTCCGATGTTGATCCTATTTAGATAAGCCATTTGTAAAGCCATTAGATCACACGAGCATCTGATTGTTATGATATAGTGAGTCTCCAGATCTCATGGGTAATGGGATAACTAAATTCTCGTTACGTTTAGAACCAATTCGAAATAAAAGCTTATTTGAAATAAAATTCATTGCGTCATTTGTGAAAATGCTTCGGGTTTCACAAATATTCTTCCGCCGCAATGAATTAGGCAGGAAAACAAAGGAAAAATGCGGGTGAGGGTGCGGGGTGCGGGGTGAGGGCTACGCATCGTACCATGACCAGCTAGAAAGTGTCGCTGCCTTGGCCAGATCCATTGCCAAGGTCGGTTAGATTAACAAAAAATATATGTACAATACATATGTATGTGCATGGATGTGTGAGCGATGTTTTTTTAGCTTTGAATTCCCCCGTGGGGTGCTCTACTTGAGTACGGACGGAAACTAATTAGCCGGATTCATTGTTGTCGTTGTGGCAGTGGCGTGAAAATGTGAGGCGCGGAAGTAAGCTCCCGGCTCCCGGCTCTAACGCCTCCACACTCGGACCGGGCCCAAGGCTGAGGTTGTCAGTAGGGTCATAAATCTGGAAAACAACTTTACAAAACGCTTAATTATTGTCAATATTTTGTCAAACAAGCGGCGTTGGTTGCCGACACTCCCACTCGCATTCCTAAGATAATAAATATTAATAATGTGTAAAAATACTTAACCAAGATTCGCGAATGGTTTCGAATCCATCCAATTGTCGCTGTGGCAAACAGAACGAATTGCAAATTATGCAAATGAATGCCAGTCTAGACTCTAAGCATGTGGTTCCATGTGCTGGATCAATTGGAAATATGGGAATTTTTACCCTAGCTCACTCAATCGACATTACATCCCAAGCATAGGTTTTGGCCAAATGCATTTGAAAAAGAAAAGAAAAGTATAGAATATCTGTTGAGGATGAGTAAATCACATACCAGCGCAATGTATCAGTATAGTTATGATGATATGTTTATAAGCTCTCTTCAGCTTTCTTCAATTCCTCTAATGGCTGTAAAAATCCATCCCTAAAATTGCAGGAGCTGGTCTCGCTAGTGTGGTCGTCTCGTTTCTCATGTCCACATACTATAGCGTCATCATAGGTTATTCCATTTACTACTTCTTTACGTCATTTAAAACGGAGATGCCCTGGATTGACTGCAACAACAGGTAGGTTACGCCTAGCAGTGCAATGCAATTATGTACCATCGCCCTCGCGAATAACAATCTTTCAATTTCAGATGGAATACGCCGGACTGTTGGGTGCCGCAACGCAAGGAAAACAATGCCAGTGCACCGGACACATCACGCACCCCCTCGGAGGAGTTCTTCGAGTAATGAATGCATTCCAAGTTGCCCCAATTGACAAATCTACTAAGACTCTTCTAAAACTCTTCCTGCAGAAATAAGGTGCTGCAGATTAGCGGTGGCCTGGAATATCCGGGAATGATGCGCTGGGAGCTGTTCGCTTGTCTTATTTGTGCCTGGCTGATGGTGTACTTTGCCACATGGAAGTCGATCAAGTCGTCGGCCAAGGTGCGCTACTTCACGGCCACTTTTCCGTTTGTGCTGATCATCATACTCATGGTGCGGGCCGTGACGCTCGACGGGGCGGCCGAGGGTCTGCGCTTCTTCTTCCGACCAAAGTGGTCGGAGCTGAAGAACGCCAATGTGTGGATCAATGCCGCCTCCCAGAACTTCAATTCGCTGGGCATTACCTTCGGATCCATGATCTCCTTTGCCAGCTACAACAAGTACAACAACAACATACTCCGCGACACGATTGCGGTGAGTGCGGTGAATATGATAACCAGCCTGCTGGTTGGCATATTCGCCTTCTCCACACTGGGCAACCTGGCACTGGAGCAGAACACCAATGTGCGGGACGTCATTGGCGATGGACCGGGCATGATATTTGTGGTGTATCCACAGGCCATGGCCAAGATGCCGTACGCCCAGCTGTGGGCGGTCATGTTCTTCTTCATGCTGCTCTGCCTGGGCCTGAACTCTCAGTTTGCCATTGTCGAGGTGGTGGTCACTTCCATACAGGATGGGTTTCCGCGCTGGATCAAACGGCACCTGGGCTACCACGAGATAGTCGTGCTCTTTGTCTGCGTTATCTCGTGCCTCTTCGGTATGCCGAACATCATACAGGGCGGGATCTACTACTTCCAGCTGATGGACCACTATGCCGCCTCGGTGACTATTATGTTTCTGGCTTTCTGTCAAATGATCGCCATAGCCTGGTTCTACGGCACCGGGCGATTGTCGAAGAATGTTAAGCAGATGACCGGAAAGGCTCCATCATTGTATCTCAGATCCTGCTGGCTTGTACTGGGACCCTGCCTGCTCTTTGTATGTGATCCGGATTTTATAGAAATTGCTGAACAATATCTCATGTCGCCATCTCTCTTTTTGTAGGCCATTTGGGTTCTGAGTCTCATCAACTACCGTGAGCCAACGTATCATAATGGGAGATACACGTATCCGGACTGGGCCTATGGCATTGGATGGATGTTCGCATCTTTCTCACTGATCTGCATACCGGGGTATGCGCTAATCAACTTCCTGCGGACCGGCGGTGACAGCTTTTGGGATGTAAGTGTATTCTCGTCTATTTGTTAGCGTCCGTCAATAGCCATGTACGTATTCCATTCTATAGCGCATCAAGAACACGCTGCGACCAAATATCTACGAGTGCAAGATCTGTGGCGAACATCACTGCGAACACGACTATCCAGAACAAGAGCAGTACATGCTGGCCCAGGAGCTGGCCACCGTGTACAAGCCCACAACCAGCCACCTACATCATTTGGGACCAAAGTCCGGCTATAGTGCTATGCAGGCCTCGAACACAGGCCCCCAGGGGTCCCACTCGGAGTACAAATATCAGTCCAAAGCCCACGCGGAGCCCCCACCGAACACGACAGATGAGCAAAATGGCAAATAGACTGCCACAACCAACCGCAGCGCTTGGCAGGATTATCCTGTTCAACTGAAACCGATTTCTGAGTATTTTTAATGAATCATTTTTTGTGACTTTCCGTGATTAAATCAAGTTAAATAAATTATCGACATTGTCTTGAATAATCATTCGATAGCAGTCGGAGCATTTGTCGATCTCCAGTGTGAAATTCTATGTGGCTTTTTAGACTCGACATACTTTTTCATACAAAGAATACATTTAAACTGATCACCGACATCCTTATCATCTTGAACCTTTGCATTGGTTTTATATTAGAGCTGGAGAAACATCGATGTTAACATCGATGTCATCGATGTTTGGGATCAAAGCAGACATCGATGTTTTTTCTCAAACATCGATGTTTTTCTGACACCAGCAGAAGGCTGTTACGCGCGCATTTCAGGCAAAAACGCTGCCCTACTCCCGCCCAACCGACCAAGGGGTGATGCTGCATGACGCGCGGCGCGTTAACCGAACCAAACAGGAACATGCAGGAATGATAGCTGTTAGACTAATATTCGAGGAAATTAGAACTAAACTTACTAAAAGAACTAAGCATGCATTCACAATACAAGTACAAATACAATTACTAAATACGGGAAAGGTACGTGAGTATTAGTAATTGAATAAGAGAAAGGGAATTAGTGGTGGATATAATGTGGTAGAGAGAATCAAAAACCGAGCGTAAGACCCTAAATGCAGGGACAACGGTACATAGTTTCTAGTCGGTATATAAAATAAGTACATATATAGGTTATTTGAAAAACATCGATGTTTCATCGATGTTTTGCTCTCCAAACATCGAAAACATCGATGTCCGCAAACATCGATGTTTCTCCAGCTCTATTTTATATTGGTTCGATTGCTCACTTTCTCAATCCGAATAGAGCTGTTAGACGCGAAATGTAGCTCGACAAATTTATGTTATGCGAAAAGCCAACAAAAAGTGCTGCTAGGCGCGAGAGGTATCGATGTGCTATCGAAATAATTTATGTTAGCTGCAATGTTTTGTATAAATTGTGATATTTATCTAAATTTTATGCTGAATGATGTCTGCAAGAAGACAGAACAAGATAAAACACAAACTAAATTGCTATCTGCAATGCTTCGATGGACCCATGGGAGGAAAGATTTGCGATTATGCACAAGAACGACAGGACTTAATACCTATGCAACAGGTGGCGGCATGGAATACTGTAAGTGGATTTGCTGAAAATATAAATACATTCTCAAAATACAATCTTACGTCCTTTCCCAGCAATTTCTTTGCTTTAATGTCCAAACACACAATTATAGATGCCGTTGATTGCTTCTGCAACCTTTTCATCAGTGGTGAACACGGAGTATATCAGACCATTGGCCAACATGTTGGACACTTGGATTGGTTCCTTTCTCTATTGACATTTAGGTTTTGAGCCTCATCAGCAACTATTAGGCAACTTACCACAATAGGACATGGCATTGGTCTTATGTACGCATATTTCTCACTAACTTGCATACCGGGATATGTGCTAACCCGCTGTTAGACTTGGGTTGTAAGTGGATAGATTCCCACGTATCTATTACCGTTTGCCTATTTATTTTGCGTGATTGTACAGAACAGGAGCAGCACTCGTACATTCTGGCATAGAAGCTGGCCACCGTGTGCAAGCCCATAATCACCCACTTGGTTTATTTGAAGGGTCGCTGTCCAGTGTGCGAGCGAATGTGACGAAGCAGAGAGCTATTTCAGGAAAAGGACTTTGGGCGAGTACGGATATGTTCCGGAGATAGAATTTTTCTCGAAAGGACTGCGAGCAGTCTGAGCACTTGTAGCGCTGATCCCCTGTGTGAATATAGGTGTGTGCATCAAGTCAGCATTTGTGTGGACACGATTTCGAGCAGAAGGACCATTTGTAGGGCAGTTCTTTATTATCCGTATTGTCATTTAGATGTATTTTCCCATCGGTTTCAAATTGGTTCGATTGCAGACATTCACTATCTGACTGTTTCCAATCCTCGTCTTTCAGATTATCACAGATATCTTCTTCTTCATCCTCTTCCATTAGTGTGAAGTACAGTTTATGGCTTTTCTCGAAGGTTTTTTTTGGCTATAGCAGGCTACACTTTTGTAGATAAATAATTTGCTTATAATTAGCTAATGCGCAGTTGAGTTATTTTCGCCAAGTGCAGTTAGTAATCAAAATCTGCTAAGTTATATAAATAAATGGTTTTTACTTCATAAAATTTAGATGTCTTTTTATTTGTATCATATCTGTAATGTTTTATTAGAATTAACATTTAAAACTGTTTATAAAGGCCACATTTAACATAAAATATACAGTTTTGGACATTTTGTCAGTAATTTCGTCCAAAAAGATTTTAGACTGTGTGTAAAAAAATACGTAAAATATGAAAAAGTCACAGTTAAGGGGGATAACATAATTGAACATACAAAGCTTATGTTCATAGAAAGCGCTTAAAGATCTTGTTCTGCAGTAGGAGCGATCGTATCATCCTTTCTCAGTGTTCTTACGGCTGTGATCTCGAAGAGTGACGGAATGGCACAGCTGTCGATGCTTGTGTGAGTAAGTATGTGTCTTTGGTAGCTATTGTTTCTGTATCTAAATGTCTTTGAGCAGTGGGTGCACTTGTAAGGACGCTCACCTGTGTGAGAACGGAGGTGTACCTGGAGATTCGACTTTTCCTGAAATGACTTCGAGCACTGAGTGCATTGGTAGGGTCGTTCCCCTGTGTGAGTAAGAGTGTGTCTATCAAGCTTGGATTTTTGTTTAAAAGACTTTGAGCAGTAAGAACACCTGAACGGTCGTTCGCCAGTGTGAGTGCGGGTGTGTTCTCGGAGATGAGATTTTTGTTGAAATGACTGCGAGCAGTGAGAGCATTTGTATGGTCGTTCACCCGTGTGTGTACATATGTGAATATGTAGAGGTTCTTCCTTGCTAAACGATTTGTAGCAGTGAGGACATTGGTAAGGTTGTTCACCCGTGTGCGATCGGATATGAATCCGGAGACTATCGGATCGAGCAAATGACTTGGAGCAGTGTGTACACTTGTGCGGTAGCTCCACAGTGTGAATACAGGTGTGTTCGTTGAGTTCGGAATTTTTTGTAAGCGACTGAGAGCAGAGAGAGCACTGGTGGGGTTTAAATGGCAGCGGGCAGTCAGAGAAATTGTAGGTTCGTTCGCCTGTGTGAGTAAGGATGTGTTTTTCAAGACTGGATTTTTCTTTGAAGGACCTTAAACATTGGCAGCATTCGTAGCGTCGCTTATCAGTGTGCGTACGGGTGTGTCTATCAAGACATGATTTTTGTATAAAAGACATCGAACAGTGGGAACATTGGTAGGGTCGTTCTCCTGTATGCGTACGGGTGTGTGTTTGAAGAGTGTATTTTAGTCGAAATGACTTTGAGCATTCGGAGCATTTGTAGGGACGATCACCTGTGTGCGTACGGATGTGAATCTGTAGAGTTCCTTTCACGGAAAATGACTTGGAGCAGTGAGGACATTGGTAAGGTCGTTGATTCTTATGCAAACGGATATGAACTCGGAGACTTTCGTTTTGGGCAAAGGACATAGAGCAAAGAGAACACTTATACGGTTGCTCGCCGGTGTGAGTAAGGATGTGCTCATTGAGTTTGATATTTTCTGTAAATGACATCGGGCAATGAGAGCACTGGTAAGGTCGTTCACCTGTGTGGGAACGTGTGTGTATTTGAAGATGGGCGAGTTTTATGAATGATATGGAGCACTGGGAACACTTATAAGGTGGCTTCCCCGTGTGCGTACGGGTGTGTCTTTTAAGATTCGATTTTTGTGTAAAAGACATCGAACAGTGGGAACATTGGTAGGGTCGTTCTCCTGTGTGAGTACGCGTGTGTGTTTGAAGATTGCATTTTAGGCGAAATGATTTTGAACAGTTGGAACATTTGTAGGGTCTGTCCATAATATCCGTCTTATTGTTATTAACTTGGTGCATCTCTTCATCGGTTTCAAATTGGTTAGATTGCTCATTTTCAATATCTGAGGGCTCCCAATCCCCGCCTTCCAAATTGTCACAGATGTCTTCTTCTCCATCCTCTTCCATCAGTGTGAAATAGAGTTTATGGCTCTGCTCACAGGTTTTTATAAGATTGAAAGCATTCACAGCATCCTCAAGGCAAGGCAGACATATGTTTTCTGGTAATAAATCGCCTCGCCTGACCACGTACCCGGTGCACTCCGCTATCATGTCAGCAATGCAAGTGTTCAATGTTGGTCTTTCATCAAAAATGTTTGTGAATGGTCCGGACTTGGCCATGCAAACTCTGCATATTTCCTCCATTGTCCTGCAAGTAAATGAATATGAAATACAAAGAATACAGGACGCGCAATTACATGCAGGAATGCAACGAACATAAAACAAAACAACGAACCAACTTTTTCGGCTTTTATTAATTGCAAATATGTAGTTTTGATGTTTCCCTGGCACGAATTATTTTGTTTTGACCACAAAACATCATAAATAGAGCTGTTAGACGCGAAATGTAGCCCGAAAAATGTATGTTGTGCGGAAAGCCAACAAAAAATGCTGCTGGGCGCGAGAGGTATCGATGTGCTATCGAAATAATTTATGTTAGCTGCAATGTTTTGTATAAATTGTGATATTTATTTAAATTTTATGCTGAATGATGTCTGCAAGAAGACAGAACAAGATAAAACACAAACTAAATTGCTATCTGCAATGCTTCGATGGACCCATGGGAGGAAAGATTTCCGATTATACACAAGAGCAGAACCTGGGTTTATCACCTATGCAACAGGTGGGGGCCTGGAATACTGTTAGTGGATTTTCTGAAAATATAAATACATTCTCAAGCTGGTACATATATAGATTCCGTTTCTACTGCAACCTTTTGGATTACCCATTTGGATTGACTGCTTTCTTTATTGTCATTTAGGTTCTGCTTTTAATACGCAACGTATCTCAATAGAACATGGCAATGGTATGTGCGCATATTAACCAATAACTTGCATACCGGGATATGCGTTGACCAACTTGCTGCGGATCAGCGCAGATAGCTTTGGGATGTAAAAATGGAATAAGTCTTACGTATCTATTATCGTTTGTTAATTTATATTATTCTGTATTCCATTCAATGAGGCCTCCAAATATCTAGTAGTGCAAGAGTATCTTTTGCATAATTGTACAGATCAGAAGCAGCACTCGCGCATGCTGGGGTAGAGGCTGGCTACCCTGTGCTTGAACCAGCCACCTGCCTTTTTTGGGAGAGAAGTCCGGCTATGGTGCTGTATGCCCACGCATACCAATCCATATCAGTCCAAACCTAAGCCCAAGGAGTGGCTTAATGCATACATATGTGCATGTATATACGATTATCGCCAGCATATGACTGATCTTTCGTTTAAATGACTTTGAGCAATAAGGGCATTGGCATTGGTAGGACCTTTGTCCGTGTGATTACGGATGTGTATGCGTCTCATCGTGCGAAAAAGCCTTCGAGCAGTGAGAGCATTGGTAGGGTCGTTTATCCGTGTGCGCAATGGAGTGTCTATCAAGACATGATTTTTGTGTAAAAGACATCGAGCAGTAAGAACACTTATACGGTCGCTCCCCAGTATGATTACGGATGTGTTCTTTGAGAACGTATTGCGAACAAAAGATTTTGAGCAGTGGGAACATTTGTACTGTCTTTCCATAATATCCGTTTATTGCTATCAACTTGGTCTTTCTCTTTATCGGTTTCGAATTGGTTCAATTGCTCACTTTCAAAATCTAACGGTTCCCTTCAGTGCAAAATAGAGTTTATGGCTCTGCTTACAGGTGGTCCTAAGACTGAATGCACTCACTGCATCTTCAAGGCAAGCAGACACATGTTTTCTGTTAGTAAATCGCCTCGCCTGACCACGAACCCGGTGCACTCCGCTATCATGTCAGCAATGCAAGTGTCCCAATTTTGTGTCTCATCAAAAATGTTTGTGAACGCTTCGGACTTTGCCAAGCAAACTCTGCATATTTCCTCCATTGTGCTGCAAGTAAATTAATCTTGACGAACGGAACGGTGCAGTTTTCCCGAGTTGAAAAATACATGTATGATTCCTTCGAGAGAATTGTTTATTTTTTTGAGAAATCGAGTACTCGAAATGGGCTGTTAAAAGCAAAACGCAGCTAGTCCATTGTGTCATCGGATGTAACAATATGGGTTTATCTATAATTTGTTTTGATTGATTTGATTAATAAATTTGTAACATCCGATAACACAACATATGTAAACTCATTCGATTAGATGAGTTTGCGCTTAACAGCTCATTTGGCGTATTTCCATTTCTCGAAAAAAAACAATTCAAGTGGAGGAAACAAATAACACCAATTGGCTGCTTGTGGGTTTGATTACGCTCATTTCGCATGTATGTATGAAAATATTGTTGTATTCCGTTCATTAAGATTCAATTACTCGCAGGACAATGGAGGAAATATGCAGAGTTTGCCTGGCAAACTCCGGACCATTCACAAATATTTTTGATGAAAGACCGACATTGAATACTTGCATTGCTGACATGATAGCGGAGTGCACCGGGTACGTGGTCAGGCGAGGCGATTTACTACCAGAAAACATATGTCCGTCTTGCCTTGAGGATGCAGTGAGTGCATTCAACCTTAAGAAAACCTGTGAGCACAGTCATAAACTCTATTTCCCAGTGATGGAGGAGGATATAGAAGAATTTTCCGATACTCTGGAAGATGAGGACTGGGAACCGTCAGATATTGGAAGTGAGCAGTCGACACATTTTGAAAACGATGAAGAGATGAATCAAAATGATAGCAATAATATTGATGATTTCGTACGACCCTTCAAATGCTCCGACTGCACAAAATCCTTTCACCAAAAAACCCATCTTCAATCACACACCCGTACTCACACAGGTGATCGACCCTACCAATGTTCCTACTGCTCGATGTCGTTTGCACAAAAATACAACCTTGACAGGCACACTCGTTCGCACACTGATGATCGTTCATACCAGTGCCCTCATTGCTCAAAGTCCTTCATACAAAAATGCAATCTTGAAAAACACACTCGTACTCACACAGGTGATCGACCCTACCAGTGCTCTCAGTGTTCGAAGTCATTTCCACAAAAATCCCATCTTCATGTACACACCCGTACGCACGCGATGGAGCTGCCGCATATGTGTCCTCACTGCTCCAAGTCATTTTCCCGTTCCGATAGTCTCCGGATTCATATCCTTCGGTTGCACACGGATAAACGACATTATCAATGTCCTTACTGTTCGCAGTCATTTCAACAAAAATTTCATCTCCGAGAACACAGCCGTATTCACACTGGCGAACGACCGCATAGATGTTCTTACTGCTCAAAGTCTTTTCAACAAAAATCCAAGCTTGATAGACACACTCTTACTCACACAGGGGAACGACCGTACCAATGCACTCAGTGCTCGAAGTCATTTCAGGAAAAGTCGAATCTTCAGGTACACCTCCGTTCTCACACAGGTGAGCGTCCTTACAAGTGCACCCACTGCTCAAAGACATTTAGATACAGAAACAGTAGCTACCAAAAGCACATACTCACTCACAAAAGCAACGACAACTGTGCCATTCCGTCACTCTTCGAGATCACATCCGTAAGAACGTTGAGAATGGAAGATACTATTGCTCCTACTGCAGAACGAGAGCTTTAACCCTGGACCGTCATCCTTCGTCAAAACGATGACGCCTGATCGGTTTTAAATGTAAATTCCAATAAAATAATATAAAAAACAATTACAAATTCCAATTGTAAAAGATTCATTATGTTCGATTTTCTTACCTCTCAAGCGACGAATGAGCAGACCCATATGTGCCAAATTTCAGAAGAGTCTCCTCTTGTAAAAAGAAATTAAATGTCTTATTAAAGTTTTTATTTTATAATTTAAAATCTTAATAAATAGATTCAATTGAATTTATCCAAGTAAATTTTATATATCCCATATTCTTCAAACAAAAAAATATTTATTAATTATTTACTTCTTAAGTTGGTTAACAATTTAAAATTTCATTTTAATTTTGATTTATTAAAGATAAAAAAAAATTATTTCATTTATACATCTGAATTTAACATATTCCGATGACGACTAAAAATAGGGTTGAAGATTTCGAAATTTGCATGCAGAGCTATGATACCGTACCGATATAGAGTCACTGCTTGAGACAAACGACACATTCGCAGACGGAACTAGTGGGCCGAAAGGTGTCCTTTGTCTGAAGCAATCAGACCATATCGGTTGTTCCTAGCTCCGCATGCAAATTTCAAGCAATCCTCAGGGTGCTTACGAGATTATGAGATCCCAGAGAGCACCGGAATGGGACACAAGTCATTTGTTGTGAGAGTTAATATGTGTCTTTGGTAGGTTGGGGTTTTGTATAGTTATCTATAGTTTAAATTAGTTATGTAATGTAGACTTAGGGTGAATATTCTCTATGAGTTCGGAAGTGTATTTTGAGATGGGAATTTTGATTAAATGACTTCAAACAGTGAGAGCACTGGAAGGGTCGTTCGCCTGTGTGAGTAAGGATGTGTCTATCAAGTTTGTATTTTTGTATAAAAGCCATTGGACATTCAGGGCATTCGAATGGTCGTTCATCCGTGTGCCAAAGTATATGATCTCGAAGAGAAGTGGCGTGAGCATAAGAACTAGAGCAGTGGGTACACTTGTACGGTCGTTCCCCTGTGTGAGTCCGGATGTGCACATTGAGAGTGCATTTTTCTGGAAACGACTTCGGGCAACGAGAGCATTTGAAGGGGCGCTCACCTGTGTGGGTGTGGGTGTGTATTTGAAGATGGGCGAGTTGTTTAAAAGACATCGGACAGTAAGAACACTCGTACGGTCGCTCTCCCGTGTGAGTGCGACTGTGTTGTTTTAGTTCGGAATTCTGTGTGAATGACATCGAGCACTCAGGGCATTTGTAGGGTCGTTCCCCAGTGTGCGTACGGATGTGATTCCGGAGAGTTCCAGCGTGAGGAAAAGACTTGGAGCAGTGGGTACACTTGTACGGTCGCTCGCCCGTGTGCGTACGGATGTGTATCTCTAGGTTCGATTTTTCTGGAAACGACTTCGAACACTGAGTGCATTGGTAGGGTCGTTCACCTGTGTGAGTAAGGGTGTGTCTATCAAGTTTAGATTTATGTACGAAAGTTTTTGAGCAGGAAGAACATTTATACGGTCGTTCCCAGCTGTGAGTATGGCTGTGTCTTTGGAGATCGGACTTGTCTTGAAATGACTCCGAGCAGTAGCTACATTTGTAGGTTCGTTCATCCTTGTGCAAGCGCATATGAATTCGGAGGCAATCGGATCGGGCAAAGGACTTAGGGCAGTGGGAACACTTATAAGGTCGCTCCCCCGTGTGACTACGGATGTGTATCTTGAGTTCGAATTTTTGTGTAAATGACATCGGGCATTGGGAACATTTGAAGGGTCGATCACCCGTGTGCGTACGGGTGTGTCTATCAAGATTATATTTTTGTGCAAAAGATTTCGAGCAGTGGGAACATTTAAAGGGTCGATCCCCTGTGTGCATACGGGTGTGAGTTTGAAGATTGGATTTTAGTCGAAATTTCTTTGAGCAGAATATGCATTTGTAAGGTTTTTCTCCCGTGTGCGTACGGATGTGAAGCCGAAGAGTTCCGGAGTGAGAGAAAGTCTTCGAGCAATGGGAACACTTATACGGTCGCTCGCCCGTGTGAGTTCGCATGTGAACTTTGAGATAGGATTCGTCTTTAAATGTCTTCGAGCAGTGAGAACATTTGTGGGGTCTATCAATTTTGTCAGCGTTATCAATTTGATCAGTGTTATCAATTTTATCAGTGTTATCAACTTTATCAGCGTCGTCACTTGTATCAGTGTTATCGCTACCATCTTGATCGGTTTCAAAATGTTTCTGACTCTGCTCACTTTCACTATCTGACGGTTCCCACTCCTCATCTTCCTGACTATCGGAAAAGTCTTCTGCTATATTCTCCTCCACCACTGGAGAACTGCGTTCATGGCTCTGCTCACGAGTTTCCTTAAGATTAAATGCATTCACTGTAGCCTCTAGGCAAGGCGAACATATGTTTTCTGTTAGTGAATCGCCTTGTCTAACCACGTATCCTGCGCACTCCGATTTTTGTGTCTCATCCAAAATGCTTGCGAATGGTCCAGAATTTCCCATGCAAACTCTGCATATTTTTTCCATTGTCCTGCAAGAAAACTAAACGGAATACAGAAACGCACAATAGCGTTCAGTCGAATACATTCGAATATAGACTAGCAGCCAACTAACTTTTGTGCTTTTCCGGGTTGAAAAATATATATATGTACTTTTTATTGACTTTTCTTCCTGAGGGTAGGTATACCGTTGTACATATGTATATAGAATGTACGATACGATTTTGGTTCGTATTTTGCATTGAACTGAATACATACGAAATCGAGCTGTAAAGCGCAAAATTTAGCACGCAAGGCGCGAAAGGCATCGGAGGGCGTATCGGATTAAATTTGTTTAGTTGTGGAATATTTTTTATATAGCCCTGTCAGGCAGTAGTGTGTAACTCATTTGGATAGCAAACTGTTTTTGCTCGAAACTGCCTCTGGACATTTTTCACTTTCTAAGAAAAGGCCCAAAACGTTCGATAAAGAGCAGAAAGTCCCAAGCTTCTTAAACTCCGGTCGTTCTTTTCGAAGGGGAAAACAAGTTATGAGATATATATTTTTTGTTTATTAATGGTAAATGTGTAAATAGTAAAAATAAGGTCTTATTTTATATCCAGTACTCAGACAAAATAAAATATAATAGTAAGATGAGAAACGCGTATACGTTCTCTTCACGATCTCTCGCAATTTTTCTAGCATTTGTCATAAAAGGTGGGAAAAACATAGAGAGAAAGGGAGGATCCACGACTGCTTCCGTTTTATCATCTTTCCACCTAACGACCTACATATTTGATCACAATTGTAAAATATTTCATGTTTCCATTTTCCATTGCATTTTTTTTTACATCTATCTCCTCTTCTCTATGCTCCTACAAACACTAGCCGTTTTATCTCGCTCCCCTCCGTCAGAGCGCTCACACTGCACGAGGAAGAGTATGTGAGCGAGAGAGACAATGAGTAAGAGATTGGAAGGGGGTTGCTAGCAACTGCAATATTACTTGATCCTTGACTCTAATAATGCTCCGATCTGAAACAGATTTTACTACTGAAATCACTATACCTAATATGACATGATGTTTATTGAGAAATGTGAGGTGAGATTTTTCGCGGCACACCACACCAACTGATGACCACGGCACACCAGTAAGCCGTGGCACACGCTTTGCGGATTACTGCTGTATGCTGCTGTCGGAAACGCTTCTTTCTGGGTTGTTACACACACACCCACTTCCACCTCATAACTAATATATCCCTAAACTCTTCGAGTAACGGGTATAAAAATATAGATTGCGGATGTGAATCAGGAGAGTTCCTGGCGAACAAAACGATTTCAAGCAGTAAGAACGTTGATAGGGTCGTTTTCCTGAGTGAGTGCGGATGTGTCTTTCACAATTTGACTGGGCATTCGTAAGTTTATATGAATGTGCATGTGACGTCGGAGCGAAACCGACTGGGAAAAGCTCCTTGAGCAGTGAATACACTTGTACGGTCGTTCCCGCGTGTGAGTACGGGTGTGTACTTGGAGATGGGCCTTTTGTGTAAATGATTTCGAGCAGTGAGAGCATTGGTAGGGCTGTTCACCCGTGTGCGTTCGAACGTGACTCCAGAGAGTTCCGGCATGAGAAAAGGACTTAGAGCAGTGACTACATTTATACGGTCGCTCTCCTGAGTGAGTATTGATGTGTTCTTTGAGATTGTCATGTCGGGCAAAGGACATCGAGCAGTGTGTACATTTATACGGCTGTTCCTCCGTATGGCAACGGCTGTGTATTTGAAGACCGGATTTTTGTAAAAAGAGCTTTGGGCAGTCGGTGCATTCGTAGAGTCCTATCTTATGGATATGCATGTGTGTGTGCAAATGGCTTTTAGTCGCAAAACACTTTGGACAATGAAGACACTTAAGCCGAATACGAGTATCAGCATCCTTATCATCTTGATGAATCTTTGCATCGGTTCTCATATGTTTCGATTGCTGATTTCCACTATCTGACTCCCAGTCCGCGCTTTCCACAGTATCACAGAGGGCTTGTTCTTTATTTTCCTCCATCCGAGTGAAATAGATTTTATGGCTCTGCTCAATGGTGGTCTTAAGATTGAATGCACTCACTGCATCCTCAAGGCAAGGCGGACATATGTTTTCTGGTAGTAAATCGCCTCGCCTGACCACGTACCCGGTGCACTCCGCTATCATGTCAGCAATGCAAGTGTTCAATGTTGGTCTCTCATCAAAAATGTTTGTGAATGGTCCGGACTTTGCCATGCAAACTCTGCATATTTCCTCCATTGTCCTGCAAGTAAATGAATATGAAATATAAAGAATACAGGACGCGCAATTACATGCAGTAATGAATCGAATATAAAACAAAACAATGAACCAACTTGTGCGGTTTTTATTAATTGCAAATATGTAGTTTGGATGTTTCCTTGTCACGAATTTGTTTGTTTTGACCACAAAACATCATAAATAGAGCTGTTAGACGCGAAATGTAGCTCGACAAATTTATGTTGTGCGGAAAGTCAGCAAAAAGTGCTGTTAGGCGCGAGAGATATCGATGTGCTATCGAAATAATTTATGTTAGCTGCAATGTTTTGTATAAATTGTAATATTTAAATTTTGTGTTATGTGATACTGCAAGAGGACAGAACAAGATAAAGCACAAACTAAATTGCTATCTGCAATACTTCGAAGGACCCATGGGAGGAAAGATTTGCGATTATGCACAAGAACGACTGGACTTAATACCTATGCAACAGGTGGCGGCATGGATTACTGTAAGTGGATTTGATGAAAATATAAATACATTCTCAAAATACAATCTTACGTCCTTTCCCAGCAATTTCTTAATGTCCAAAAACACAATTATAGATGCCGTTGATTGCTTCTGCAACCTTTTCATCAGTGGTGAACACGGAGTACATATATCAGACCATTGACCAACATGTTGGACACTTGGGTTGGTTCCTTTCTCTATTGTCATTTAGGTTTTGAGCCTCATCAGCTACTATTAGGCAACTTACCACAATAGGACATGGCATTGTTCTTATGTACGCATATTTCTCACTAACTTGCATACCGGGCTATGCTCTAACAAACTTCCTACGGGTCAGCGCTGATAGAATTTGATTGCAAGTGGATAGATAACCACGCATCTTTTATAGTTTGTCAATTTCTGTATTGCCAAACATGAATTCCATTCGAAAGCGCATCAAGAAGGCGCTGCGAGCAAATATCTTCGAGTGCAAGATCTTTGCGTGATTGTATAGAACAGGAGCAGCATTCATTGCAAGCCCAAGATCAGCCACCTGGTTTTTTTTTTGGATAGAAGTCCGGCTATAGTGCTGTATACCCACACGAGGAGCCCAAGGAGCCCTACGATTATCGCCATCCTGTGACTGTTCTTTCTTCTGTGCGTACGCTAAGCTGCTTCTGGAGACTTTCGGAATATAATAATTTCAGTTGCACATGTTTTATGTTTTTAAATGTCTTGAATCACGATTTAATTTAATAGGTTACCTTATTATCTTTGTACATACGTATTTACAAACATTTTCCAAATGTGTTTGTATTTGAAAAGATTCAACGATCGTTTTGCGAGTGACTGCAAGTGTGATTTTTAAGAGATATCTTATGTTTAAATGACTTCGAGCATTGGGAACATTGATATGGTCGATCACCTGTGTGGACACGGGTGTGTACTTGAAGATGGGCATTTTTAAGAAAGGACTTGGAGCAGTCAGTACACTTGTGCGGTCGCTCCCCAGTGTGAGAAAGGAGGTGTTCCTTGAGTGTGTTTTTTTGCTTATATGATTTCGAGCAGTGAGAACATTGATATGGTCGATCATCTGTGTGCGTACTGATGTGCCGTTGAAGAGTTCCGGCGCGAGAGAAAGACTTGGAGCAGTGAGAACACTTATAAGGTCGTTCGCCCGTGTGACAACGGATGTGTTCTTTGAGAACATATTTGCGTACAAAAGATTTTAAACAGTTAGAACATTTGTAGGGTCTGTTTATAATATTCGTCTTATTGCTATCATCTTGGTGTTTTTCCTCATCGTTTTCAAATTGGTTCGATTGCTCACTTTCACTATCCGACTGTTCCCAATCATTGTCTTCCAGATTATCACAGATGTCTTCTTCTCTATCCTTTTCCATCAGTGTGAAATAGAGTTTATGGCTCTGCTCACAGGTTCTTATAAGATTGAATGCATTCACAGCATCCTGAAGGCAAGACGGACATATGTTTTCTGGTAGTAAATCGCCTCGCCTGACCACGTACCCGGTGCACTCCGCTATCATCTCAGCAATGCAAGTGTTCAATGTTGGTCTCTCATCAAAAATGTTTGTGAATGGTCCGGACTTGGCCATGCAAACTCTGCATATTTCCTCCATTGTCCTACAAGTAAATGAATATGAAATATAAAGAACCCAGGACACAGGACACAGGACATCGAACATAAAACAAAACAACGAACCAACCTTTTCGGCTTTTATTAATTGCAAATATGTAGTTTGGATGTTTCTTTGGTACGAATTATTTTGTTTTGACCACAAAACATAATAATTAGAGCTGTTAGACGCGAAATGTAGCTCGAAAAATTTATGTTGTGCGGAAAGCCAACAAAAAATGCTGCTAGGCGCGAGAGGTATCGATGTGCTATCGAAATAATTTATGTTAGCTGCAATGTTTTGTATAAATTGTGATATTTATTTAAATTTTATGCTGAATGATGTCTGCAAGAAGACAGAACAAGATAAAACACAAACTAAATTGCTATCTGCAATGCTTCGATGGACCCATGGGAGGAAAGATTTGCGATTGTACACAAGAAACCTGGGTTTAGTACCTATGCAACAGGTAGGGGCATGGAATACTGTTAGTGGATTTTCTAAAAAATATAAATACATTCTCAAGCTGGTATTTATACATATATAGATGCCGTTGCTACTGCAACCTTTTGGATTGACTCCTTTCTTTATTGTCATTTAGGTTCGGCTTTTAATACGCAACGTATCTCAATAGGACATGGCAATGGTATGTGCTCATATTAACCAGTAACTTGCATACCGGGTTATGCGTTGACCAACTTGCTGCGGATCAGCGCAGATTGCTTTGGGATGTAAATGGATAAAGTCTTACGTATCTATTATCGTTTGTCAATTTATGTTATTCTGTATTCCATTCAATGAGGCCTCCAGAACCTTGCCCAGAACCAGCCACCTTGGGAGAGAAGTCCGGCTATGGTGCTGTATGCCCACGCATACCAATCCATATTAGTCCAAACCTAAGCCCAAGGAGGGGCTTAATTCATACATATGTGCATGTACATACAACTATCGCCAGCATATGACTGATTTTTCGTCTGTGCGTATGGTAAACTGCTCCTGACGACCTTCGGAATAAAGTATTCGCATGTTTTGGTAAAAATTAGTCTTAAAGCTAGCTTTTTAAACATTAACAATCGTTCTGAGTGTGAGTGCGTATGTGTCGTTTTAGAGATATTTTATGGGCAAATGATTTCGAACAGTGAGTACACGTATATGGTCGCTTCCCCGTGTAAGTGCGGTGCACTGTGCTATCATGTCAGCAATGCATGTATTCAAGGATTTTTTGATTTCGTTGGCGAATAAATAAATAAATAAACTTTGGTCTTTCATCAAAAATATTTGTGCATGGTCCGAAGTTTGCCATGCAAACTCTGCATATTTCCTGTATTGTCCTTAATATATATATATATATATATATTTTTGTAACAAATAAATTTTGTATTAAACATAAATAAGTAGTGGGTTAATTCAGTGGGTCAGTTGCTTAGACACTGAATCGATGTGTGGCCCAAAAATTGATGTTCCTTGAAGTATCTCCCACGCTGCTGGCACCGTCGCTCCCTATGGTCCTGCCGACCACATAGGAGGCAGCCCGTCCGATACCGTTTTCGTTGCGTCTTCCATACGCCGCAATTCGTCTCAATGTGTCCACGCTGACCACATAGCCAGCACTGTTGCTTGGTCTGATAGAAGGAGCAGTCGTGTCCTTCGCGTTGGGTGCAGCGCCGACAGTTGTGACAGTGGACATAGCTGGGCTTGACGCACATATCACATGCGTCACAGTGCCTGTAGGTCTGGCCATTCTTCGAGGTGCACTTTTGGCAGCGGTCGCAGTGGAGATTATCATTGGCCGTGTGATGGAAACACTTCGGGCAGTACTTGTAGCCCTCGTTCTGTGGCAGGTTCAATAATTGCAGGGGCACGTTGGTGAACAGACGGACGGGCGAACCGCAGAACCGACTCTCCTTGCCAACATTCGTGTACCTCGAGTGGTTGGAATAGTTTATCCGGTAGTCGCTCATTTCCATCTCTGGCATTTCCTGCCTGATGTGGTTTATGGAGAAGTAGGGAAATATCCAAAATATAGACAGCGGGGTAACGGGCAGCTGGTTGATGCGATTGTGGCGCCTTCGGAGCGCTCGCAAGGTGTGGGCAATTAGTTCTGTTCGGCACCCAAACGGAGGATCGGTCACTATCAGCAAACGGTCCTCGGCAGAGCATTGCAGGAACTTTTCGAAAGGTTCACGCTTGTAGAAGAAGTGATTGTTGCACATGTTGTACAGGCAGAACTCCTCCGGACCAAGGTGACGGGCGAAGCGCTCATCCAGATCCAGGAGAAAACTTTTGTAATTGGCACGTAGGCGAAAATGCAGCCGAGGAGCGCCCATGCAGACAACCTTGGTTATTCCTAGACAACGGCACTGATCCGCCAAGAAGTCCAACGCCGCTTCATCAAAGAAATACTGAGCATTCACTTTATCCTGCGCCAGAGGCAGTATACTCTTTGTTGGGTCGGAATCAGATGCATTCAGAACGTGGCCGGACGCTTCTGGATAGTTTCTTTCAAGTAATACGCCCTTCAGTCTACTACGCTCCCATTTATCCGCGGCCATGTGGAAATTGCATAGTTTGGAGTCCCTGTGGGCCGAACAGGCATAGTACCCCTGTTCGGGACGTTGTGACTGGCGGTAGAAAAGCACTGCGGGACCATGTTGACAGCTGGGGTGTTGTTCCGCCTCGTCAGCATAGTCTTCCTGCACTTGAAGCAACAGCTTTTCATTTGTGTTTTCCTTTTCCGGCATTTCTCACTCCCAACGTTCGATAACGTAAACAAGGTCTGATGAAATATGAAGAATACAGGCTGCTCAATTGGAATTGGAGTAAGAATATAACAAAACAACGAACCAACCTTTTTGGCTTTTATTAATTGCAAATATGTAGTTTGGATGTTTCTTTGGTACGAATTATTTTGTTTTGACCACAAAACATAATAATTAGAGCTGTTAGACGCGAATTGTACCACGACAAATTTATGTTATGCCAACAAAAAGTGCTGCTAGACGCGAGACGTATCGATATGCTATCGAAATAATTTATGTTAGCTGCAATGTTTTGTATAAATTGTAATATTTATTTAAATTTTGTGATATATGTCTGCAAGACAGAACAAGATAAAACACAAACTAAATTGCTATCTGCAATGCTTCGAAGGACCCATGGGAGGAAAGATTTGCGATTGTACACAAGAGCAACGCCTGGGTTTAGCACCTATGCAACAGGTGGGGGCATGAAATACTGTTAGTGGATTTTAGTGGAACCTTTTGGATTGCCCACTTGGATTGACTCCTTTTTTTATTGTCATTTAGGTTCTGCTTTTAATACGCAACGTATCTCAATAGGACATGGCAATGGTATGTGCGCATATTTATCAGTAACTTGCATACCGGGTTATGCGTTGACCAACTTGCTGCAGATCAGCGCAGATAGCTTTGGGATGTAAAGGGATAAAGTCCTACGTATCTATTATCGTTTGTCAATTTATGTTATTCTGTATTCCATTCAATGAGGCCTCCAAATATCTAGTAGTGCAAGAGTATCTTTTGCATAATTGTACAGATCAGGAGCAGCACTCGCGCATGCTGGGGTAGAGGCTGGCTACCCTGTGCTTGCCCAGAACAAGCCACCTGCTTTTTTGGGAGAGAAGTCCGGCTATGGTGCTGTATGCCCACGCATACCAATTCATATTAGTCCAAGCCTAAGCCCAAGGAGTGGCTTAATGCTTACATATATTTATACGATTATCGCCAGCATATGACTGATCTTTCGTCTATGCGTATGGTAAACTACTCCTGAAGACCTTCGGAACGGTCGTATGCGTCTGGAAACACTTGTCAATTGACGTTTGATACGTTTAATATTTTGTAAAATTAATCTTAAAGCTAGCTTTTTAAACTTTAACAATCGTTCTGCGTGTGAGTGCGTATGTGTCTTTTTAGAGATACGTTATGGGCAAATGACTTCGAACAGTGAGTACACGTATATGGTCGCTCCCCCGTGTGAGTGCGGATGTGTACTTTGAGTTCGATATTTTGTTTAAAAGCCTTTGAGCAGTGAGAGCATTGGTAAGGTCGTTCACCTGTGTGGGACCGTGTGTGTATTTGAAGATGAGCGAGTTGCTTGAATGACATGGAGCACTGGGAACACTTATAAGGTCGCTCCCCCGTGTGAGTGCGGATGTGTACTTTGAGTTCCGAATTTTGGGTAAAGGACATCGGGCAGTGGGGACATAGGTATGGTCGTTCACCCGTATGTGTACGGATGTGTATCCGGAGAGTTCCATCGTGCGAAAAAGCCTTCGCGCAGTGAGAGCATTGGTAGGGTCGTTCACCCGTGTGCGTTCGGGTGTGCCTTTCAAGTTTGGATTTTATTATAAAGGACTTTGAGCAGTACGAGCATCTATACGGTAGCTCCCCAGTGTGAGTGCGGATGTGTTCGCTAAGATGGGACTTATGTTGAAAGGATTGAGAACAGTCGAAGCAATTGTAGGGTCGTTCGATATAATCCGTCTTAGCTCCATCATCTTGTGAACATTTTGCATCAGTTTCCATATTGTTCGATTGTTCACTTCGACTACCTGACCAATCCTTGTCATTCAGATTGTACTTTTCTGTCCTCGCGCCCATCGCTGGGAAATGGAGTTTATGGCTCTGCTCACAGGTGGTCTTAAGATTGAATGCACTGATGGCATCCTCAAGGCAGGGCGGACATATGTTTTCTGGTAGTAAATCGCCTGGCCTAACCTCGTACCCGGTACACTGCTCTATCATGTCAGCAATGCAAGTTTCCAATGTGGGTCTATCATTAAAAATGTTTGTGAAAGCTCCGGACTTTCCCATGCAAACTCTGCATATCTCCTCCATGGCCCTGTAATTAAATGAATCTTGACAAGCGGATCACAACAATCTTCATCTACTGGTGAATTAAATGGAATATTATTATTTATTTAATCGAAAGCCACATATTAATACTTGCGAATTGTTTTGTTTTGATTAGAGCTAATAACATAATGTGCTGTTAGGCGCACAGCACATCATGGCAACAGGGTGTGCTAGTACTGTAACAATATGGTATGGTATGGATGTTCCTGAAAGAGATTTTAATATGCTTTGGACTAACCTGAACTTTTCATATAATTTTTCAGCAATACAGTTCAAGAATACATTGTTAAATTACAAAAAGTTAGGGAATATTTTTATTAAATATATCTTTCTATTATATACAATTTTTGACGGGGATTGGCGCACGAGCAAAGCGAGGGCGCTGGGCTTGCCCCCTAGTACTCAATAAAACTGTACACAATATACATATGTAATAGTTTTTTTGAGTGGGCGAACGATTAAGCACCTGGAAAACTTAAATATTTGAGTCGTTGCGTCTGTGATTTGTGTGGATCCCTTTAATAGTTGCAACTATTCACTCGTATTCGAATGAACGCCTAAAGGTGTTCTTTTTCTGAGACTATTTCGCTCGTTCTTAGCTCTGCCGGAAAGTTTCAAGATCTATAAAGAACTTAAAGATCTGGATCTGCTGTGGGAGAACTCCTAGTGCCATTATTCGAAGAGCTTATGGATGTGAGTTCGACGATCAACGGAATTTAGAAGGGAATTTATGCATTGGGTAGACTTGAACGCTCTTGTCCCGTGTGAGTGAGGGTATGTCTTTTCAGAGATGAGTTGTGAATAAAGGCCTTTGAGCAGAACGAGCACTTGTAAGGATGCTCTCCAGTGTGAGTACAGATATGTGCTTGGAGATCGGAACTTTTCATAAAGGACTTTGAGCAGTAGGAACATTGGTGGGATCGGTCCACCGTGTGAGTACGTGTGTGTGTATCAAGATTGGATTTTTGTATAAAGGACTTCGAGCAGTGGGAACACTGGTAGGGTCGTTCGCCAGTATGCAAACGGATATGAGCCCGTAGGCAAGCGGCTCGGGCAAAGGACTTGGGGCATTGAGAGCACTTAAACGGTCGCTCTCCCGTATGAGAGCGTATGTGCACTTGCAGCTCTGATTTTTGTGCAAAAGACATAGAGCAGTCTGAACATTGGTATGGTCGCTCACCGGTGTGCAATAAGATATGATCCCGAAGTGTTCCGGCATGGGAAAAAGATTTTGGGCAGTGAGAACATATATACGGTCGCTCTCCCGTGTGTGTGCGGCTGTGTACTTTTAGATGAGACAGTTCTTGAAATGACTTCGGACATTGGGAGCATTGATGGGGCCGATCTCCTGTGTGGGTACGGATGTGTATTTGAAGATGGGAGTTCTGCTTAAACGTCTTCGAGCAATGCGTGCACCCATACGGTCGCTCACCCGTGTGAATACGGATGTGTACTTCGAGTTCGCTTTTTTGTATAAATGACTTTGAGCAGTCGGGGCATTTGTAGGGTCGTTCACCCGTATGAAATTTGATGTGTCTATATAAGTTGCTTCTATGCGTGTACCGCTTCGAACAATGGGGGCAACTAAATAAAACATCCACATCCTTATCATCTTTTTTGTCTTTTTCATCCCAGTTCTCGTCGTCACGTTTATCACAGAGGACCTCTTCCATCCCCTCCTCGCTTTCTTGGATGTAGAGTCTGTGGCTCTGCTCACAGATGGTCTTTAGATTGAATGCACTCACTGCATCCTCAAGGCAGGGCGGACATATGTTTTCTGGCAGTAAATCGCCTCGGCTAACCTCGTAGCCGGTACACTGCGCTATCATGTCAGCAATGCAAGTGTCCCATTTTTGTGGCTCGTCGAAAATGTTTGTGAATGCTGCAGACGTATCCATGCAAACTCTGCATATTTTCTCCATTTTCCTGCAAGTAAATGAATCTTAAAATAAACAGAATACAGGACTCGCAATTGTGCGGTGGAACGCATCGAATATAAAACAAACAACAAACCAACTTCTGCGGCTCTTCAGAATTGTAAAACATGTAGTATTGATGATTATTTGGCACGATTTAGTTTGTTTTGACAACAAAACAGAAGAAATACAGCTGTTGGGCACGAAATGTATCTGTTAAATTATGTGCTGTTAGGCGCGAAAGGCATATGTTAAATTATATTTTATGCTAATCCAACAAACAGAGAACCCAACAATAAATTAAATGACAATATACTTCTTCAAGATTGGGCATTAGTGTGTAACAGTTCGTATGTACAGTTTGAGGCATTGTTTTTTGCATGTTCATACATAGAAGAAATACACAATTTCATTTTGATGTCGCCGAATGGATTGAAATATTTAATTAGGAAACAATTTACAATTACATTTAGGTAGATACATAAATACTTATAGGCATCCGAAATTAATATTTTTCTGCTTCTATAGCTTCTGTACATATCGATAGAGCACATCGAACTCTTCAAACTTTGGCACGGCACTGAAGTTGCGCGGTGTTTTGCAGTATTCTCCATAGATAATCTGACTTTTGCTGGGAACGGTCGGTGGTTGCACACTCAGATACGAGTTTGTGCCATAGTTGCTCAGCGGGCGCAGTGTGATGCCCCTCATGATCTTAGCGAGCTCTTGGTCGCGCTGGGCCACGGAAGTCTGGGCAGGCCGAGCTCCTCCACTGGACAGTTTTTCCAGTTGGACGTATTTCTTATAGATGGCCATGCTCTGCTTGGAGGGCGGATTAATGCTGCAGCCATAGACCTGTTCCATTGAGGGGAGCACCGAAGCCAGCGTTATAGCGGCCGGTTCAGCCGATTCTGTTTGCTTGGCCTCTTTCTCGGCAAAGCTGGCACTAAGCTCCTCATCGCTGGAGCTGTCATCGCCTTCACTAGAGCTGGAAGAGTTGCTGTTCGTCGACCCCGTGGAACTTTGACCAGTCATCGAGGGATTTTGACGAGCTTTCCTTGACGTCTGAATCTGTCTCTGAAACGGACTGTAGTTAGTGCGGAATGTGGGCATAAAGCGCATTGCCAGCTGGCTGATCTCAAAGGCAATGTGTTCGCTAAGATCGGTCCACTTGAAGGACTGATGGTAATTTGAGTAGGCATCGATCATCTCCAAGCCATTGCTGTGTACGCGGAACAGCTCCTTGACGAGTTTGTTCGAATCGGCGCACGAGTATGGCAAGCACTCCCGTACCTTATGACGAACCCAATCGGTGATCTGTTTGCTATCCGTGCTGGGCACAAAGTCATTGTGCATATCGTAGTCGGTTTGTAGCTCCCATATAGGTTGAGTCACTAGTTAAAAAACAAAAATACCACTATAGCAGTTCCATTCGCTTGCAGAACTAAATAATATACTCACATTTTGTGAGGCTGGGCTTGTAAATGCCAAGAAAGAGATTAATGCTGTGCTGCTTTTCAGTGTCGCTAAATGTATTGCTGTAGTAGCGACTGAGGGTCTGCATCACATCGTTGCCTTGGGAGCCCCAGGGAGCCGTCTTTCGATATGTCTTAATCCTATGGACCAGCTGAGAGCCACCATACTGCAAAGCCAGCGTATCACCATGCTCCTCGTACAAGTGCTCCAGCATCGTTACACAATCCGAGTCGAACTCTAGCTTGGCCGACTTCAGAAAGCCCAATCTCTCTAGTTGGTGCCCCAGTGCACACTTTCCAATGGCAAACTGGGCCGAGTTGGTTCGGTCCAAACAGTCCACGCAATTTGTGCGTACAATGCCAGTCTGAAGGCTGAGCTCGCTGCCTCGAGCTTTAAAAAACATATTCGTCAATTGAATCACACTTTCCGCGTATATCGCCAACTGATCCATGACGTTTCCACCACTCAAACGGCTCTGACGGGCCATATCGAAGTGTATGTGTTTCATTCGATGCGGCGGGGGTAGAAACTGATTTAGATAGCGAATGCTGTACTCCAGTTCCTTTGAGATGATAGACTCGTGCTTCCGACGCTCTCGTTTCTTAACCAGGTTAAGCATTATTAATGGTGCCCCATAGTGGAACAGCAGTCGCTCAAAATGCCGCGAGGGAGTCTGAGCGTAGGGATCACATATGACCACCTGTATCTGAGGCTTGGGAACCATTTTGCTGATGTCCTGCGACCAGTGGGATGGTATGGAGCCACGCATTTGCGTGAAGGCGCACAGTCGCTGACCGTCGCTTACAATTTGCTCCGTCTCCACTTCATTGGCTACATCGCCCTGGAAGTTTGCACCACGCTTTAAGAAGCGTGTACCCGCAAAGCGCGTACTGCGTCGCGCTATAAGGCAGACATTTACATGCCGCCCAAAGATGCTGATGCACGATTGACTAACAAATCCGTGGGTGACCTCCAGAAGCCAGTCCTTTAGCATTATACCCTCCATTGGTTGCAGAAGATAGGCATTCCATACAAAACGCTTGCGGGAATCGCTTCGAAATGCATAGTCCACACGCTCATGAATCTGTGCCACGTTATTAGTCAGCGTGTTCCAGTCGGGTAGTGGCTCGTCCCGATCCAGGTCCACTTTGGCTCCCACAAAGCGCGGCGCCGATTCATTATATTGCAGCGTTCGTGTCAGATCGTACGAATAGGAGAAATAAAAGTTGCTTCGCAGGTCGATGTTCTGAAACATTTTCTTGTAGCGATCCTCGTGTGGGTGCGGTGGTCGCTGGGATGTCACCTCGTTCACACGTACCATCACCGTGTCCTTTATGGTGTAGACCAAATGATTTCCAATGAAGGCACAACATTTGCGCTTGGTAACCAGTATCAGATAGTAGCCCTCGAGAAATCTGACAAAGCCCAACACCCCATAGGCTGATGTCACCTTCGGTGAGCCCGTGAGAGAAGCCACAAAGCGTCTGATTTCCAAGTTGTTGAACTCATTGGCATTTTCCTCAATACTCAAACGGTTGTGTGCCAGCCGATCGATTGTGAGCAACCGAAATCTAGTCTCGCGGTTGTTGCTGCCCACCAAATACAAACGCTGAAACACGCAGAGTTAACAAAAAACATTTTTAATTACAAGTGACAACTACTTACTGTGCGGGTCTCATAGAGCACTACCTTCTGTATGCAACTGATCAGAGGATTAAATACTATATTTGGGTTTCCATTGTTCATGTTATATTCGGTTAGATGCGCTTTTCCGCAAATATACGACAATTTGTTGTATTTGGCAAGAATTATTTGTTTTGACCACAAAACATAATAATAAGAGCTGTTAGACGCGAAATGTAGCTCGACAAATTTATGTTGTGCGGAAAACCAACAAAAAGTGCTGTTAGGCGCGAGAGGTATCGATGTGCTATCGAAATAATTTATGTTAGCTGCAATGTTTTGTATAAGCTGTGATATTTATTTAAATTTTATACTATATGATGTCTGCAAAAGCACAGAAAAAGATAAAACACAAACTAAATTGCTATCTGCAATGCTTCGAAGGACCCATGGAAGGAAAGATTTCCGGTTATACACAAGAGCAACGCCTGGGTTTAGTACCTATGCAACAGGTGGGGACATGGAATACTGTAAGTGGATTTGCTGAAGATATATATAAATTCTCAAGATACAATCGTACATCCTTTCCCAGCAACTTCTTTGCTTAAATTTCCAAACATACAACAAATAGATGCCGTTGATTGCTTCTGACACCTTTTGAGCAGTGATGAACACGTCGGAGCATATCAGACCATTGGCCACTTGAATTGGTTCCTTCTCTATCGTCTTTTAGGTTTCGAGCCTCATCAGCTACCATATATTTCACACTGATCGGCATTCCGGACAATGCGCAAAACCGTCATAGCTAGGGAATTTCGAAGGTTGCTATGACAAGAACACCTATTTTAAATTGACTAATACGATCTTCGACCAAAATTATCGAGATGATTTTTTATTGCTTAACCCCTTGGCCAGTAAAATCTTGATGCTGGACTGCTCTTGAGTTTTCCGGGAGTTTCTTATCAACGCCAGTCCACTGCTCTTCTTTCGGCCTAGTCATATCTGCCAATTTATATACCCAGTACTCAGAGTAAAGGGATTATTATACATGCGTGCAGATGTACATATTTAAAAGCGACTAGATCTCAGAGACTATAAGAGCTAGAGCAGACAAAATTTTGTTTCCAGACTCGTGGGATACCACACTGTTACAAGTATATTCCAAAATTTGACCCCGCCCGCTCCTTGGTCGAAAATCTGTGGCATCCACAATTTTAAAACTACACGAAACCCGAAATTGTTTTTTATGGATAAAAACCTTTCGTTATGTCATACAAATTTATATATCTTATTTTTTATTCATTTAATTTAATGTTACAAAAAATATTTCCTTTTTATTATAGTAACATTTGTACATCGTTTTGTTTTTTAAATATCATTGACTGGAAACACTACTTCGGTCGCTCTTCCCTGTAAGAGAGCATGTTATGTGACCGTTGAGATGGGATTTTTCTTAAAATAGCTTCGAGCCCTAAGCACATTGGTAGGCCAGGCCGTTCATCCGTGTTGCGAACGAATGTGCCTGTTAAAAGTGGATCCTTGTACGAAGGTTTTTGAGCAGTGAGAGCATTGGTAGGGTCTTTCACCTGTGTGGGTGCGGTTGTGTATTTGAAGATGAGAGAGTTGTGTAAATGACTTCGAGCAGTGAGAACACTTATGCGGTCGCTCCCCAGTGTGAGTACGTATGTGTGCGATGTGATGGGCTTTTTGTTTAAATGACTTGGAGCAGTGAGAACACTGATATGGTCTCTCCATCGCGCATTTCTGGATGTGCATTTCGAGGGACGCTTTCTCTTGAAATGACTCCGGGCAGTGACAACATTGAAGTGGTCGCTCTACAGTGTGAGTACGGATATGTGCCTTTAGATTGTGTTTTTCTGTAAAGGATTTTGAGCAGTCGGAGCATTTGTAGGGTCGTTCATTTCTGTGCCAACGCAAGTGTCTTTTAAAACAGTACAGTTGGGAGAAAGACTTTGAACAGTGAGAGCATATATAGGGTCGTTCACCAGTGTGCGTACGGATGTGAATCTTTAGATATCCTTGCGAGCTAAATGACTTTGTGCAGTGAGAGCATCGGTAGTGTTTTTTACTTGTGTGGAAACGTGTGTGGTCTTGAAGATGAGAGTATTGGTACGGTCGATCATCCGGCTGTGTGAGGTTCTGTATTTGACGATGGGTTTGAAGTTTAAGTTTGAAGGGTCGATCATCGGTGTGCGTATGGGTGTGTCTTTCAAGATTATACTTATTTGCAAAAAACTTCGAGCAGTGGGAACATTTAAAGGGTTGATCACCTGAGTGCGTACGAGTGTGTGATTGAAGCTGGTATTTTTGAAAAAACGATTTTGGGCAGTCGGCGCATTTGTAGGGAAGTTCCATATTGTGTATTTTTTTGTGTCTATTTAGATTCGATTGACGCGTATAGCTCTTTGGACAAAGACTACATTTGAAAAGATTATCGACATCCTTATCACCTTGAACCTTTGCATCGTTTTCAAAATGTTTCGACTGCTCACTTTCAATATCTGACGGTTCCCAGTCCTCATCTTCCAGAGTATCGGAAAATTCTTCTATATCCTCCTCCATCACTGGGAAATAGAGTTTATGACTGTGCTCACAGGTTTTCTTAAGATTGAATGCACTCACTGCATCCTCAAGGCAGGGAGGACATATGTTTTCTGGTAGTAAATCGCCTCGCCTGACCACGTAGCCGGTGCACTCTGCTATCATGTCAGCAATGCAAGTGTTCAATGTTGGTCTCTCATCAAAAATATTTGTGAATGGTCCGGAGTTTGCCAGGCAAACTCTGCATATTTCCTCCATTTTCCTGCAAGTAAATGAATATGAAATATAAAGATTACAGGACGCGCAATTACATGCAGGAATGCATCGAATATAAAACAAAACAACGAACCAACTTGTGTATTAATTGCAAAATGTGTAGTTTGGATGTTTCTTTGGTACGAATTAGTTTGTTTTGACCACAAAACATAATAATTAGCGCTGTTAGACGCGAAATGTAGCTCGACAAATTTATGTTGTGCGGAAAGTCAGCAAAAAGTGCTGTTAGGCGCGAGAGATATCGATGTGCTATCGAAATAATTTATGATAGCTGCAATGTTTTGTATAAGTTGTAATATTTAAATTTTGTGTTATATGATACTGCAAGAGGACAGAACAAGATAAAGCACAAATTAAATTTCATATCTGCAATGCACCGGAGGACTAGTGGATTATGCACAAGAGAAACGCCTGGGTTTAGTACCTATGCAACAGGTGGGGATAGGGAATACTGTAAGTGGATTTGCTGAAAATATAAGTACATTCTAAATATATCATCATATCACAGCAACTTCTTTGCTTTAATTTCCAAACATACAACATATAGATGCCGTTGATTGCTTCTGACACCTTTTGAGCAGTGGGGAACACGTCGGAGTACATCAGACCAGATGTTGGCACCCAACATATTAGCTACTTGGATTGGTTCTCTATGGTTTTGAGCCTCATCAGCTATGCTCTAACAAACTTCCTACGGATCAGCGCTGATAGAATTGGGTTGCAAGTGGATAGATAACCACGTATCTTTTATCGTTTGTCAATTTCTGTATTGTCAACCGTTCCGTTCTATCTATCTACGAGTGCGAGATCTATGCGGAATATATTTTGCGTGATTGTACAGAAAAGGAGCAGCACTCGTACATTCTGGTATAGAAGCTGGCCAGCGTGTTCAAGGCCAGAACCATCCATATGCTTTTTTGGGACAGAGCTCCGTCTATAGCGCCATATGCCCACATTAGTCACGTTCGGAGTACACATACATATGTAAATTTGTACGATTATCGTTATCCTGTGACCGATCTTCTGTGCGTATGCTAAACTGTTCCTAAAGACCGCCGGCATACAGTATTTTCAAGATCGTACACGTCTGGAATCACTATTCAATGCAATAGTTTGATTTATTATCTTTATCTTATAGATAAGTATCAAATGAATATCTTTAACGAACGCTTTAACTATCATTCTGCGTATGAGTGCGGGTGTGTTTTTTAAGAGATTGGCTATGTTTAAATAACTTCGAACAGTGGGTACACTTATAGGGTCGCTCCTCCGTGTGTGTACGGATATGTTCGCTCAGATGGGATTTTGTATGATATGACTTCGAGCAGTCAGAGCATTTGTAGGGTCCTTCACTCATGTGCGTGCGGGTGTGTCTTTCAAGTGTATTTTTTGTTATAAATGACTTTGAGCAGTGAGGGCATTGGTAGGGTCGATCACCTGTATGCGTACGGATGTGAACCCAGAGAGATCCAGAGTACGAAAAAGACTTCGGGCAGTGAGAACACTTAAATGGTCGCTCCCCCGTGTGAGTACGGAGGTGTTCGCTGACTTGGCATTTTTGTTTAAATGACTTCGAGCAGAGAGAGCACTGAAACGGTCGCTCTCCTGTGTGAGTGCGGATGTGTTTTTTGAGTTCGTCATTTTGTTTAAATGATTTCGAACAGTGAGAACAACGAAATGGTCTATCGCCCGTATGCGTACGGAGGTGTTCGCTCAGATGGGATTTTGTTTGGTATGATTGCGAACAGTCGGAGCATTTGTAAAGTCGTCCACTTGTATGCGTGCGGGTGTGTGTTTCAAGATTCGATTTTGTTATAAATGACTTCGAGCAGCGAGAGCATTGGAAGGGTCGTTCATCCGTGTGCAAACGGATGTGTCTTTCAAGACCGTATTTTTGTGCAAAAGCCACCGAGCAGTGAGAGCATTGGTAGGGTCGCTCACCGGTGTGCGTACGGATGTGTATCCGGAGAGATCCAGAGCACGAAAAAGACTTCGAACAGTGAGAACACTTATACGGTCGTTCACCCGTATGAGTACGGATGTGGTCGCTGAGTTGGCCATTTTGATGAAATGACTTCGAGCAGTAAGAGCAGTGGTATGGTCGGTCATCTGTGTGAATACGGTTGTGTGATTCCAGATTGGACTTATATATGAAGGACTTTGAGCAGTGGGAGCATTGATACGGTCGTTCACCCGTGTGCAATTTTATGTGTCTATTCAGATTCGATTTTTGCGTATAGCTCTTTGGACAAAGAGTACATTTGAACAGATGATCGACATCCTTATCACCTTGGACCTTTGCCTCGGTTTGCCCACTTTCACTATATGACGGTTCCCAATCCTCGTCTTCCAGATTATCCCAGATGTCTTCTTCTCCATCCTCTTCCATCAGTGTGAAATAAAGTTGATGGCTCTGCTCACAGGTTTTTATAAGATTAAATGCATTCACGGCATCCTCAAGGCAAGGCGGACATATGTTTTCTGGCAGCAAATCGCCACGGCTAACCACGTACCCGGTGCACTCCGCTATCATGTCAGCAATGCAAGTGTCCCAATTTTGTGTCTCATCAAAAATGTTTGTAATTGCTGCGGACTTGGCCATGCAAACTCTGCATATTTCCTCCATTGTCCTGAAAGTAAATGAATCTTAATGAACGGAATACAACAATATTAATATAGATACATGTTTTTCCGAGTTGAAAAAATGTATGATTGCTTAAAGTGAATAGCTTTTGTTTCGAGAAAACGTATACACGAAATGGGCTGTTAGCGCAAAAGGCATCTAATCGAATGAATGTGCATATGTCGTGTTATCGAATGTAACAATACGGGTATTCCTATAATTTTTTGTCCCTTTGAACTGATTTGATTTGATTAATAAATTTCTTTATTGCTCGATAATACATTATACACTTCTGAAACTTCTGAGCAAAATATTCTGTGACCCGAATTACTGACAAAATAAATAGAGCTGTTAGGCGCGAGATGAACCAAACAAGAAGTCCTGTTAGGCGCGAAAGCAAATGGGTATTTATGTAGCAATTATTATTTGTATGCCAAGCAAAGCTTTAGGAAGGTGTTTCCCGGTCCCCGGTGTTCCAGTCGCTCCCAACCAGTCGACGCTCTCTATCTTCGCTGGCCTCGACTGGGTGGCCCAGTAGAGGCGTCTTGCCTCGTACATGTAGCATAGGAGCCATTGAGGAAGGCCCGCTAGATGTGCTTGGTTTTCTGCCTCTTCAGCAGCTGTAAATAGAATTTTCTGTGAGAAACAGAATTTCGTACCCCCAAATTAAATTTTAATTCTGAAAACAGATAGATTTGTTCCTTAAACACAAAACAAAAAAATTGAAATATATGGGCCGTAGCAAGATTCGCTTTTAATTCGACCACAACTAAACCATACAGTACGAGTACTATACGAGCATTACGGTTTTTATAAGGGTTCTGGTGGAATCTCCAAAATTATTCGATTCTACCTATATTTTTCTGTATATATAGTGGAATAAAATAGTTCAGGAATCAGTTCAACAATAACAGGTGATTCGTTGCAACATGGATCTGAGGACTCTGAAGATGCTCTTCCAGAATCTGCAAATATTCCGAGAGCGAACAAGGGATGTCAACAAGACCTTGAATCATGTGAGTCGGTTGTACCGAAGACGGGAATTGAGTAGGGTAGGGGCAGCATCAAACGATTTGGGGATCTGAAAGACTTCAAGTAGCCGTGCCAGCGCTGAAAGTCCTGCAGATAGGAAGCGTGGAGATCTATCGCGCCCTTAGGATGGTACTGAAGTTACTGCATATAAATAAATAAATAAATATTTAATTATTGATAATAATAATAATCGTATGGCAGATCGTTCGAATGGGCTCCGAGGGCATATGTTCTTCCTGTGCTTGCGTACTTGCTGCCTTCAGCTGCAGACGCTTCAGCGGTTTTAGGCAACGCTCCCGAGGCCAGAATCACGCTACAATCAAATATCGTCATCCTGATTGAATTCCACGCAGGATATGATATCCGCATCTGTGACTCTCGCACTCACACTCACAATAGCTGGACGACACCAATGACGATGACGGCGGTCAAATATTTGCTAATGACTCCGCCTCTTCGATTCTCGTCGTCTGCCCTATGATGGAGCAGAGCAGAGCGTCTAATAATTACACTGTGCGACAGTCCTTATAAATTATTAATATTAATTTCACTCACAATATCTTCGTTATGTATTCATTCATTATATTCCTCGTCATTATATATTCCTAGTATTTTAGAAAATCAATATATCCATGGATGAATTTACTTAACCTTTGGCGTAGTTTTTTTGGACAAAAGTAAAAAGATCGCCTCAAAGTGTAAGCAAACGACTTTTAAGACAATGCCAGTATTTCGTACTCGAAATTTAATCGTTGAGTTTTCGTCCAATTTAGCGAAGAAGTAAACCAGATGAAACCGGGCGCCGTGGCGCGCAAGATGTCATGTTTTTTATGTTAAGGTTTCATACATTTCGGCCTCTCGAAGATCCGCCGCCGCCTACTAGAGGGCGTTTGGTAAGTGCGCCACCTGCTGAGAAATAGTAATTTGATGAAGTTTTCATACACTTCAGTTTTTGTCGAGTGACAAAAAATAATTTACATATAGTGGCGAGCTTTTGTCAGATACCGATTAGATAAATTACATTTAGCATGTAGCTTACATGTCAGTATACAGATGTGCCAGTTCACACACCGAACACCGCCGCGTTTTGTGTTTGACCGGGTAATTTTTCCCTTTTTTCCCCTATGCATCATATCCATTGACTACTTTTTCTTGTTCCGCTTTTTTTATTTTGTATTCCCTCCAGCTCTATTGGCCGAAATCCTCTCAGGCCGCAAACTGCAATGCCGGATCCCCTCCTCTTACCCCGCCAGGTAAAGTTATTAAGTTATTATTTATTCATTTACTTTATTTAATTCTTCATTTTATTTTAGCTGGTCGCACCATCCGGTGGCCAGGAATACCTCTGGTGTTCCGATTCATATGAGCGAGTGTGCGCTCGAAGACGGCTGTCCACTCCACTCCCTCGGGACATGATTCCTGCCGCAATAGGCTGCGACCTTTGGGCGACCTTTGGATCCGGCCACTGCCATGGTTCTCTGCCTTGCGTCCCACGCTGTTTTCTCCGCGGGTGATTCCGCCGTAGCTCCTCGTCCTCTCTGGAAGTCCAAGGGATGTTCTCCTGGCTGGACTGTGGCAGCCACTGGCTGTCCTGCTGCGGCCCATAGCCATGATGCCGCGTCTGTGTCGCCGAGTCGACAATGTGGCGTCCCGTCTGCTGCAGCAGGGACCAGTGACGGTGACGACGGCGGAATTGTTTGGTCACGCCCACGGGAAATAATGTCAGCAATCCCCCCATTCATTAGCTGCCGAATCGAGCGCTGGGCTTCAGCTTTGAGACGTGTAAGTGAATCAGTATATAATTGTGGATATATTTTCAAATATATCTTCCTTTACAGATTTCTTATGTACCCTACGCTTTGGCAGAAACCGAGTCGTATCCGATTTCCCACCGCCAGACGGAGTCCTATAGGATCCCATCCACTATGCCAGACGGAAATCCCAGCAGGATAGAAGCGCACACCTACGCGGGCTATCTCAGATTCTTTGATGATAGATCTCATCGTTGTTAGGTTTAAGGATATACACGTCTATACATTTAGATAGTAGATATAAATGTTGTCCACTTGTTTATTTATGTATACTAAGTTAAGTTTTATGATGAATAAAACTATTGAAAAATCATCCTTCCTGTATCGGAGAAACTATCCCGACTACAAAAAGGCGTGGCACGCCCAGATCGGTTCACAAATAGCGGAGAAAACTAAATATTTTTGATTGGGGAAAATGTCCTTGATCCTTGATAAGGACTCCACCAAATCAAGGACATTTTTCTGAACACAGGAAGCCTTCACACATCCCGATTGGGCTACAAATAGCCGAGAAAACTAAATATGTATGCTTGGGGTCGTTGGAGTCCTTACCGAAGGATCAAGGACATTTTTCTGATCACGGCAGCCATGGCACGCCCCAATCGGGCCACAAATAAGGGGGGAAACAAAATATGTATGTCTGGAGTAAATATCCTTGATCCTTGGTCCTTGATAAGGACTCCATCAAATCAGGGACATTTGCCCGATCACAGGAAGCCGTCGCACGTTCCGATCGGGCCTCAAATAACGGAGAAAACAAGAAAAGTTGTTGTTGTCAATTGTTGTTGTACAACAACAACTCTCAACCTGCGACCGATCAAATGGCCAAAATCGAGAATTTCAGATCTGGGATACCAGGCGAACAGAAATCAGCAGCAAGCAACTGTAGTAATTGCAAAAAATTTCGCAGCATACTTTAGGGGGCACACAAATTTTTTTAAAAATTTCATCGACCTTCTGATTTTTGCTGATTTCTGTTCGCCTGGTATCCCATCCCGATTTTGGTCATTTGACGACAGTTTTATTTTTTTTGTACGGTGGCGCCCCTATCGGCGATTTCTTGAACTACATTTTCAATGCCAGCTACAAGCCAGTTTTGTTTTCTCCTTTATTTGTGGGCCGATTTGGGCGTGCGACGGCTTCCTGTGATCGGAAAAATGTCCCTGATTTAATATAGTCCTTATCAAGGACCAAGGATCAAGGATATTTACTCCAGACATATATATCTTGTTTTCTCCCTTATTTGTGGCCCGATCGGGACATGCGACGGCTTCCTATGATCGGAAAAATGTCCTTGATCCTTCGATAAGGACTCACACCATACATATTTAGTTTTCTCAGCTATTTGTGGCCCGATCGAGACGTGCGACGGATTCCTGTGATCGGAAAAATTTCCCTGATTTGGTGGAGTCCTTATCAAGGATCAAGGACATTTTCCCTAATCAAAAATATTTAGTTTTCTCCGCTATTTGTGAACCGATCTGGGCGTGCCACCACTTTTTGTAATCGGGATAGTTTTCCGTATACAGGATGCAGCAAGGATGATTTTTCAATAGTTTTATTCATCATAAAACTTAACTTAGTATAAATAAATAAACAAGTGGAAAACATTTTTATTTTTTATCTAAATATAAGGACGCATATATCCTTAAACCTAACTACAACGAAATGTATCTGGAGTCTAGTAGCCCGCGTAGTCCCTCCCTTGGTTTCCATAGTTAAAGTCTTTGTTGTCGAAGGCCAGGTTGAAGGATGACGATGGCAAGGGGTGTGCTTCTAGGCCTCGGTCTGTCTCGAATACGCCTCGGTAATGCTTTGATAGGACACCGTCTGGCGGGGGAAATCGGATACGACTCGGTTTGTGGGAAAGCGTGGGGTACATAAGTCCTCTGTCAAGAAATATATATTTTAGAATATATCCACAATTGTCTACTGATTCACTTACGCGTCTCGAAGCAGAAACGTTTGATTCGGCGGTGTATGAATGGGGGATTGCTGACATTGGGCGTGAACTCAACAATTCCGCCGTCAATCACTGGTCCGTGCTGCAGCGGACGGGACGCCACATTGTCGACTCAGCGACACAGCATCGGCATCATGGCTATGGCTCGCAGCAGGACCAGTGGCCAGAGGCTGCCACAGCACATCCAGTACATCCTGAGAAGACGAGGAGCTACGGCGTAATCGCCCGGCATAGCAGTTTGTGGCCAGTGAGGATCTCGGCCAATAGAGCTAGAGGGAATACAAAATAAAAGAAGCGGAACAAGAAAAAGTAGTCAATGTAAGAGATAAATAGGGGGGAAATAAGGAAATCTTACCCGATCAAAGCCCTTGATGCCGTAGCACCTGAACAGTTTATCCATAGATTTTTACAAACGATACCTTAAACGAAGACCAATTAATGTACCTATACAAAAAATATATGAAAGCACAAGAAACGAATTTTTTCGAGATTTCCCGATTTTTTAAAGTAATAATTTGGAAAAAAAAATACCCCAAAAAATGATCAGTTTTGAATTTGAAATCTAAATATTTTCCAGACGGTAGGCTTAAGCTAAAAGTATTCGGGCCGATTTTTAGCTGCATTTATCAGGTTTTCAGAATTGACTGGTAAAAACTGGTAAAAAAAAAAAATATTTAACATCTTTAAAGCCTCAAATCTATCAAAAAAAGACGGTTTGGTTCACAGCTGAAAAAAAAATCTATTTTGTTGGCTGTTGTTGGTGTAATCAGCATAAGCCAGTACGCACTGCAATAAAAGCCTATCAATAACCATGGCCCCAGTCACTCTGATACTTGCATTCAAGCTAATTGCTCTGAAGTCTGACATTAAGGGTTATACCCACCCCTTTGGGTTATACCCACCTTGCCACATTTAACCCCAAGCATATGCCAAATCCGCCTCCAGCTGCGGCAGCTACGGGCAGTGAATAGTGGGGCTGGAGCAACTATGAAAATTTGCCACAATTTGTGTGTGCAACAGACTCTGAGTTTCCCACCTCCAAAATTTGACGCCTGATCAATAATATTGACTGAGCTGTGGAAATTCTCACACACACAGAGAGAAGTGACGGAGGTGGGAAAATTTGCATGCAGTCGGGGCACGAATGAGAGCCATGATGGTGATGATGGTGATGATGATGAAATTAAAGCAATACAACTGCCAGGAATGAGGTGCCGGAACCGGGGTGCTCTACCCAAATATAGACAGAGAGGTAACAGGCAGATTGAGTGAGTGACTGAGCCCGGGATTGGAATGCAATTGGTTGACTGCATAACATTGGTGGAACAGTTTTGGAGGCGAGCAATGCAATGCAGACATCTCTCGTGTATTCCATGCACAAGTAGGAAATTACAAACGGATGTAAATGCATCAATTCCAGTTGGGGGACTACAAATGCCTGCCTTCCCCCTCCTCCCCCCGCCCCCATGACAAGCTCTGGCAAACAGTTCAATAAACCTCAGCAAACAAATTTAATATGCGTGGACAGTGTGGGTTGACAGTCATGACAACGCATCCAGACTTTCCAGCATTCTTGCACGTGTGTTTGGGTGTGTGGGCTATTGAGAGAGCAGCTCAATTGTAATTAATTGGCCATGTCTTGCAGTCAAAATTAACACGTTTGCATCAAATAAACTCATCCAGCACTCAGCACTCAAATATCAGAATATTAGAAGTTCAAATGTAGTTCGAATTGTCATTGAAACGATGCCGAAAGCAATCCAAAATGCTTTAATGTGTATGAACATAGGTACATACAGAGTTTGAAACTTAGGAACTCAAAATTGGATGGAGTTTTAACGTAATGATTAACTTAACTTTGCTGGCTTTGAGTTTCTTCAAAGGTGCAGGAAATAATGACCGCAATACGAATTTAAAAAGGTGGAATATGGAGGCTCAGCACGGATGAAGGGAGAGAGCTTAGCGGACTCCCTTCTCCCTTTCTTCAGTCCAACTCCACATATCGTTGCACTCGTTTGCTCACTCGCAAATGTTTATTTAGTCGATGGCAATTAAAGTCTCGCGCCAAATTAAATGAAAACCATTTGCGCTCATTTCAAGCAGAATAAAATAATACAAACTCTAATTTATATGAAACTGCGCGTATGCCAAACTAAATGCACCCCCGTCCCCCCTGTTTCACCGCTACTTGTTTTCCTTTTTTTAGGTGGGTTTTTTTGTGCAATTTTTTATTTTAGTTGGCGCTACTTTTTAAAATCAAAGTTAGTGGGAGAGGGACGCAGAATAAGTGCAAAAGGGGATTGGGAATGGAAATGGGAATGGGAATGGGAGTGGGAATGGGTTGTGTGGCAGGTTTGGGTCGGGGCCAGTCCATTCCGTTTCCAACTAAATAAATAAAAAGTGAATTTTTAATTAAAAGTTAAGTGGCAACTCATTTAAATTAATGTTGACTCAAGCGTCATAGCAAAACAGTTGGAGAACCCAACGAGAGGGAGAGACAGAGAAAGAGAGAGAGGGTGCATAGAAGTGGAGTGGGGACGAAAGGAAAAATAGTGCAAGTGGGTTGGGTTCGGGTTCGCGTTCGGGGCATCATGGTGTGTGGCGGCACTTCACTCCTTAATAAGCATTATGCACCGCAGGACCTTGACTGAGGGGGAGATGGACTCCCGAGACCGTATGTCTAACGCGAAAGGATCACGTCTGTCCAGCAATGGATATGAAAGAACACAGCTTCAATGGAAAAATCTGTGGAAAATTGTCAATTTTTATAATTATGCGAAGCGGTAGGCATTCTATGGGATTCAAGTCTCCCATCATCCCAATTCATAATCCAAACGGCTTAAGCTGGTCAAAGCTGATTATTGAACAATTTCCGCTGGTGGGCTCTGTCTAGCGAGTCCTCCATCCCCCACCCCAGGACCGCCAGGACGGCGGCTGCCAAAAGAGCCGAACTTCCTCCAATCCCAGCTTCACTTCACTTGAGAATGCATCTCTCCAAGTTTCGCTGTAAATCTCTCGCTCTCCCTGGAGAAACTTGCGCGTTAGTTTCGCTTGGATTGGATCCGCTTGGCGGTCGGGGAGGTGGGAACACTTACATAATTGAATGGGCGGAGATAAGAAAAGCCTTGCTCGCCATGAACTTTATCATTATTTTGTGTTAATTATGCATCTTTCGACGGTCGGATGTAGGGAAAGGGGGAATGGGCGGCAGGGCGGCAGGGCGGGCGGGGGAAATTCTCTTCTCAATGCCCAATTATCATTTTTGGGGCTGGGAACTTTTGCGGCACTTAATAACCAAGATCCCAGACAGTACCGACCTCAGCACACAAAAACTTTATCCGCTGTAGTAACTCCTGGCGGAATGGACTCCTAGAGGAGAGGAATGGGGGGAGGGGATGCGGGGATTATCAATTTTCAGTTCGCTTTTCATTATGGAAACCTTTGAACTTTCCGCAATAAGTTCGCTGGCAAGGCTTGCACTTTTCGCTGCCACGGACTATTCCCTGACCATTTTCCGTGGGTTTTCCACTCCAGTCGCAGGGCTGTCAATTAGCCGAAGCCTTCAAACCGAAGAATGGATAAATAATTTAACCGAATTACAGCGTAACTCCTTTGCTCGGAATAGGCATAAACCAAAGGCGCGCCAATCCAATCTCCTTCTGTCTGATGCTTGACTAAACACCCCACACACACACACACAGCACCCAACAAAAACTAAATAATTTTCATCTATAACATTCCTTTCCCACTGTCACTCCCTCACCCACTCTTTTCCTATCTCAGAGCTGACTTGAAGTGTTGTACGCTTTTTTGTTCTGTTTCTTTTCGGCTATTCTTTTTCGCTGTGTTCTGTGTTCCTCCTGCACGAAAATTAAGTTTGTTTTCCATTAAGTTAAATAATTACGAAATTATCCACCAAAGGAGTGACTGCAGAGGGTGTAGGTGTGGGTGTGGGCGTGGGGCGTTTCCGGAATAGCAGCTGCAGCGCTGTTGCCCCTTGTACTCAGTGTGTAACTGCCAATGATAGCTGCCTCCTGCTTGACTGACTAACTATTTGACCAGGGATGGAGGATGGATCGTCCTAGAAGATCCAATTTCTTACTTGTGGGTCTAATGTCAGATCATCTACAAATGATGTTATACGATAGCTTCAGACTATTCCCAGCTGGTGCAAGGACTGGGCATCCTTAAACTTTGTTACCACCTCAAAGAGAACCTACCCTACCCCCTACTTAATGCAATGCAGAATTTGTATCTCTTCTCTTCTACCCTTAACATCCCTGGACATATCCAACCCTGGACCGGCAACGCGAACCGTCAGTTCAGCAAAGAGGAATCGCGAAAAGTTTCGCTTAAACGATGTCTCAACACAGGCTCATTATCTTTGGCCTCACCCGTACTCTTCGTTGCTCCGCCCTCCACCTCCTTCTGGGGCCGTGTCTTTTCTTTAACGCTTCGCTAATCAAATTCAACATTTTTCCGTTTTAATTTGACAATTCGAAAACAGACAGCCGAGAGAGGGTCGAGGGACGAGGGTCGAGGGTCGAGGGCTGAGGGCAAACCTTGGGCAACAGCTGTGGGCTGTCAATTGGAAAATGATCAAGTAATGCGTAGATGGAAATTGGCAGGCCGAAAAGGAAAAGAACTATCCAAGCCTGGGACTGACAAGTCCCGAACTGCGAGTATTTGGCCAAGACAGTTCCAGTTTAGAGGTGACCTTCGAGTGCAGCTTGGCAAAATGCATTACAATTAGCAACCAATTAGCCGAGTCGAGGGTCCGAACAGTGGCAACAATTGCCACTAGTTTGTGTCGTCCCAAATTGATTGAATTTACTTGCCAGGAACGTGACCAACGCTCCACTCCTTTCCAACGGGAGGACACGTGTTTGGCATATCTGAGATGGCTTCTCACCCACCCACCGCCACTGGAATGGAACTATACGACGGTGACGGCGCTGTGGGGATGGAGGACGAAATGGGTGCGCTAATTGGGCAACAAAGTGTCGCCAGGGCATTCTTCAAATGCGTTAACTTGGCATTCAATGGGTTAAGACCATTTGTGCTGTGCGAGGAAGTCTCCTTGGCATTTCGGGTATTTGTATCAGAGCCACAAAAAACGGCTGTATATCTTTCAATCAAGCACTGGATCCCCGTAGAGATGGGGACCTTCTTTTCGATCGAATAGTACCCATAGTACCCATTTGCTTAGAGCATGGTTTTTGTCCTGTCCTTCATTCTGATTGGCTCTGACATATATCTCCTGCTTCCATTCAAGTTTTGCAACTTTTTTATTTAGTTCTGCTTTCATGTATTTTGTTTTAATTTTTATGGGATAATTTCTGTTTTTGTTTTAATTTTATGCCGTGTGGGTGGGGTGCGGACGAGTATGAGTATGGTTAGCATTTTGTGAGCTTTCGCTCTGTCATAATTTATGCATTACGGTCTTGGCCTGGCTTTCATGAGTGTGTCGCTTCTCTCTTTTTCCCCAACTCTATGTATGGATTTACCCCGGAGTGTCCGTGTGTCTGTCCGCTTGGCTGACTCTCTAAGCGCCGACTCTTTGATGGGATGGCGATGGCCTTCGCTGGCAAGGCAAGGCTTTGCTCACTTATCAGCAGTCGGGCAGACGTCGCCTTGCACGGCGTCCGTTGCGCGTTGGTGTCAATATAATTTAAGCAAATGTATGCACCTCTCTCATGAATGGAACGAATGGACAGGGGCACATATGTATATGTGTATGTATGTACATGCGATAGATACAATTTTTAATCAGCCAAAACTTTGCTCTCAGACACAACACACAAACACCAGAACACAGAACCGACAAAGATTGAGATTTGCATATTTATAATTTCAAAGTTGTAATTAGTATAATTTTACAGTTCTAATTGGATGATGATTGGCCTAACTTTATTTAGGCCGTATGTGGGAGTGTGGGTGTGTGGGCGTGGCCCATAAATATGCATGAGGGCGCCGGGAAGGAGGGAGGAGGCCTGGCTCTAATGGGACAAGGCATAACCTTCATTTGGCTTTGGCTATCATTTCAGACAGTTCATAGAGGCGTAGGAGTTGTCTGGGTATTCAGACCACATACGAGTGTATTAATGATGTCTACAATTATAAGACTAGAAGAATGAATTCCTTCACTTAAATCTTTTTCTTTAAAGCAACCACCAAACAAGTTCTCTGGCTTTCGCTCTCCTCTCCCTTCGATTCAATCTTATGCCAGCCAAAACGGCGAAAAAATATCAAAATGGCTAGTGAAAACCCTCGAAAATAAATACGAGTTGAATAACTGAAAAACGGAGAGCACACATGCCCGGATCCGTGGCCATGTCGATGGTGGATATGGATGCGGATGTGAATACCAGTACTCGTCCAAGTCACCGAATCGATGCACATTGAGCTGAGTTTTGAAGTCATTTTCAATGTTTTTGATTTCAGTGATTTGTTTATTTATGCATAAAGCATGCGATTTTGAGCTGGATTTTGTGCGAACATCAGCAGAAACCTACTGAGCCAGAAGGGAGTGTGAGTGCGAGTGCGAGCCAAGTACGGAAATACTCGGTATAGGAGGAGGAAAACTTAGATATTCCAAGCGAATGCACTCTCACTCACAAACACACACACACACACACGGAAGAGTCCATAACAGACCAGACCAGAACTGCAAACAAATCAAACTCAAAATCGTGTGCGAATGCGATCGAATCGTAAACATGGCTGCCATGGATTCCACGGAAACGCAACTTGCACACACAAAAACGATTTCATTTTGCCTCCAAATAACCATTGATATGTCCGCTTTCTGTTCCCAGCTTCCTGTTCAATACGTACTGGTACTGGTACTGGTACTCGTACTTGGGCTCCCCGGCTTGTGCTCCCCAGCTTTCGCTCTGCATTGTTTGCATTGACACGGACCGGCTATCAAACTGGCAAAAGTTGACTTGCCCCCAGGCTTTGTTCGTTTCCTGTCAACTTGTGGCCATAAAAAATGAGGTGGCAAATAAATATTGCGTACCACACACACATACGCGCATCCCCATATATATTTCCAATCTATATCTATATATACTCGTATGTGTTATCCATTTGTCCGGCGGGTATTTGTGGCTTGTGCTAAGGATAATCGATGCCATGACCTAGACTTTGTGCCAGTGGAACAGCAACAATGGTTTCGCTAATGTTTTATTGATTGTCGAACCGGAAGGGACTTTCATTAATTGGAAAATAGTATCAGATTTGGTCAGGATGCCCACCCATTGAAGGATGCTTTCAAGTTGGACAACAGCCTACAAAACACAACAATTCGATGCTTTCTTATATGTGTTATGCATTCAGATAGCAGTTACTCCTACTAGAGTTCCCATCGCCTTCTGTTGGGGTCTTGGGATCTATATGGCCTACAGGGTACACAGAATCGTCGAGTCTTAGCCATTTCCGACATACGACTTGTAGAACTTGATTCTTTCAACATATTTGCTTTTCAAGTGATGCAAGAACCATCGTTCTCTGTCCCTCTCGCTTCCTCCTCCACCATATATACAATATATGTCGCTCTCTGTCGAGCGTCGTTGGGATTCTCGTAAGAATTGCTAATAACCAATTTCGATTCAATTCAAGTGTCAGGACAAGACGACAAAGATGACGGCAGCCAACCAAGTGGAGAAGCCCCTGGAATAGATAGTGGGAGCAAGACAGAGAGAGAGAGAGAGCGAGGGAGAGGGAGGATACCACGACCACGGCCACAATCCACACGGGAAGCACAGCCAATTGAGTATTAATGGTCACACTGCTGCTTCTGCCACTGCCACTGCCACTGTTGGCTGCCCCTGCTGTCTGTAACTGCCTCTTGCCTCCTGCCTCCTGCCCCATGCCTCTGCCTCTGCTGCTGATGCCAGCAAGTTTCCCGTTCAGAATTATGGCAGGCAGCGGCAGACCGATATCGGGGGCGACAGGGACACCAGAGGTCGCCCATTTGAAAGTAAAATCAAACATATTAGAAAAATTGTTCGACGAGAACAGTGTCGGGGTCAGGTTGGAGTCAGTCTTGGTCTGCTTATGCCCTACACCAGGCAATAGAGTCCCACGATTATCTAGGTATTTTCGGCAATGCATCCACAGAGCTGTAGCTTTTCTACATACAGATCAGATCACTTGATCACTCGAAAGATAATCCAACCAAAGAATCGCAGGACTATATATATGTAGGGTATCAAAAGCTGGGTCTAACTCCCAACACCAATACCGTTCTTGTTTGGTTTCGGCTTTGGCTTTGGCTTTGGCTCCGGTTCACCGTCATTCGTTAGCAGATCCCCGGGATGATGATATATGAGATTAGCTCAAGTGGCATTCGATGGCAGCACGCCAGCACGCGACACTTCGGCCCCTCTCTGGGGCTCTTCCTTTTGTCGGATTTTATATTAATGATAAATTAAATTGTTCATTGACTTGAATAATTTTGTGCGTTGTCGATTTTTGGGGGAATTTTGTGGATAGTTTCCACACACACAAACAATCCCCCTCTTTCTATCTCTCTCTCCATCGTTTCGGATGATAAATTGATGAATTTTCTGTGGCATTTGAAGAGGGGAAAAGGAACAACAACTGTCGTCAGTGCGTGTCACAATTATATAACTATATTATGCGCGGATTAGTGAACAATTGATGGTTGAGGCATGCCGGATAGACAATCAGACATTGAGCTGCATATCACGGGGGGCGAGGTGCAAGAAAAACCTATAAGAACCCCTTCAACCTCAAGTTACTTATGGACAAACTTTGTATCTGGTACTCTCCACAGTTTCCTTGCCCCCAAACCGAATCAAACTACAAACAGAGACACTGCAGAGTAAGTTAATAGTTCAAAAACTATCCATGGCTCGCCTCGGAAGCTATTTCCTTAAGATTTTTCCTTGGCCGCTTTGCAATAATTAAACAATTTTCATAGTTTTGGTGGCAATAATTTTGTGTGTTGTCAGAACTATTTTCAAAAAAGAAAACGAAACGAAACGAACCGAACCGAAAACAATTTACAGATTTTGCACAAAAATTTTAATTAAACAAATTTTGGGATGTATTTGGGTGTGTGTGTGTGTGTGTGAGAGAGGAAGTTGAGTGTAAAAGCAGAAAACTTTTGGTTTTGCACGGTCTGCGACTTCCTCTCTCTCTCTCTCTCTCTCTCGCTCCTTGGGTCGTAGGAAGTCGGCACGAGCAACTCCAGCATGGTTCTGGTCCTCCTTCTGGTCCTCTTCCTGGTCCTGGGCCTCGCTGCCTGAGTACGCAATTCAATTCAATTTTTGCACCATAAGTTGTGCTCAAAATACCAGGAAACTTGCTCAATAATATGGCCAAAAGAAATATATATATAAACACAAAGCAACAACAACAACAACAAAAGATAGACAGGACAATTCTGGGTGTAGGAAATGTTGGTAGAAAGTTTTTTTAGCTTGGCCCAGAAATGCTTGACCCTGGTCTGCTGGGACCGGGCTGATACGGGGGACATCATCCGCATAAATCTCAGCAGATGTCTGGATATTTTACTCGGCATTTGAATGTCACCAGGCACCGAGTGACCCTCCTTTCCCTCCAACTTAAACTCCATCCCGTCTAGACTTATAAAGTCGTCTTATCCCGGAGAAACACAGGGGCACAATAGATCGAGAGAGAGAGAGGGGGGAGGGGAGAGGGAGACCCTAAAACCAATGTCTGACTACCACTTAAGCGGGCCAGAACATATAAATCTTGCAATGGTTGGTATTTCCACAGCACCAACAACAAGTTAAGGCAACAATGTGCAATTTTATTGCCAAACCTCAGACGTTGCGTATACGAGAACGAGAACGTAACGTAAGCTGCTGTTACTGCATCAGCAACGGAATGCCATGCCACAAAATGCTTCCACCATACGTTGCCACAGTTTGAGGAATGAGTTTGGGCACCAGCGGCAGCTGGGGCAGGGGCAGGGGCAGGACTAAGGGCGGAGCAAGGCAGTAAAGCCCTGACTGCTGCGGGGCTCTTCAAACGGAGTTTGACAGCAACGGAAATGTTTTGGGCGACTTTCGTGTAAGAATTTTCGGCTGAGGCAACAAATTTTGGCTTTAAGTCAAAGTTAAATCGAAATTTGGTTGAGTAAATAAATAATGTATGTTTTTTGGGATACATTCGGATCACTTTTGGTGATTAATTGTCGGGCTATGTTTTTAGCTCTGATTTACAGTTCTGTGGCAGCAATTTATTCCAGAAATTGTATATACTGTATAAAAAGCATAAAACAAAGGCCTTAAGTAAGGAAAGAAAATTGTTGGTGGCCAATGAGATCGGAGAGCGGAAGTGCAGACTCGTTTGAAGAGTCTAAAAGGGAAAGCTTTGAAGAATGGGTGCAGTACCTTTCAAGGAAGGAAGGTTCAAAGATATCTCCCATACCTCCGAAAGAGTTGCTTCATTCAGTCAACTGTATCCCAGACCCATCCACTAGTTATGCCATCAACTGCCCCACAATTATAGGCTCCATCGAGGGTCCTATTAAAATTTGTGGCTGTAAATATATACAAATACAAACACTCGTATGTGTTTCACCTTTCACTTCTGTGACCGCATCACAATGTGCAAAGGCAAAATACAAAACATTTTGTTTGTGGCATTTGGAGCATGTCCCCGGCGTCATAATTAGAAATGAAAAGTGAAAAATATATTTCCACTTTTCAGCAAAAACAACGACAACAACGAGGGCCGGGGAGGAGGAGGACAACGACAGCCAACGACCACTTGGCCATTATTTATGTTAATTGTAACGAAGCTGAGGCGACGTTCATCATGCTGTCTCTCCGTCTGTCTCTGCCTCTCTTTCTCTCTCGGTCATTCAGTTTGTTGCAACTATTGTGTTGTTGCTGCTGTTGTGGTGGGGCCACACGTGACAGCAGCAGCTCAGAACCCCCCTGCGAGACAATGGGGCTATCGTGACGGGAGCTAGTCTGGCGCCATCTCAACCCGGCTTCCCCATGGCACAGTGGTCCGGGATGTCCATGTAAATCATATCTACAGATTCATCTGAATCACTGTGTACCATTTCTATGCTGGGGTTTGAGGTTGAAGTCCACACTTTCAAAGGATTCAATAAGTAGAAAGAGGTTTCCAGAACCATTGTCCCACTGTGCTCGATGAGTATATGTACGCCTGTGTGTGAGTGTGTGGGAGAGTGTGTCCTGCTCCTGCCTGTCGTAAGTGTGTGTGTCCGTGTGTGCTAGTGCATGGCGTTATTAGGCTAATGGCTGCCCCGTGGGCATTCGAAGCTTTTGTGTCTAGCAAAACGCTTTCGTCCCGCTGCCGGCCGCCTCCTGGTCCGCCGCACTGCAGGCGGGGCAGCAGCAGCTGCCACACAGCTGCCGCTTGCTGGCCATAGTCGCTGCCGTTGCAAATATGCAGCGGCAGGCTTCCAGGCTTCCAGGCTAACTGACAAAGCCACGCACAAAACGCATTGAGACGCCATAATTGCAGCCAGTTGTCGCACTGGGATGCTGCTCTGCACCCCCGCCCCCTATCCCCCCTATCTGTCTCCTGCCGCCGCCTAGGCGCCTGTTCCCTGCCCGAAACCCAACCCCTCGGAATGGGCGCAAGTGCGTTAAGTGCAATGACAGCAATTGCGTTGACAGCGGGGCAAAATGGAACGAACACACACACACACACACACATACACAGAGATGTAGAGAGAGAGACACTCTCGGATAGAGATACAGAGTTGCCCCATCATTTGAAGTGCAGTTTATATTTAGTCTGCCACACAATGACTGACTGGATCTGGATCTGGATGATGCCCACCATCCCCATGCCTCGCTCTGAGGCACAGCTCCAAAGTGTATTAAATATGAGGTGAGGATGCGTCTTTGAGTCCTGCCGAGTCCACGCTTAGGCCTGGGTGACACTGCCCCACCTTCTTGGTGATATTTCCTGCCCGGCTCCTTCTATCCCCACCATGTTGCAAATAAATTGCAGCCTGGGCCGAGCTCCGTTCGAGTCGAGCAGAGTGGAGCTGAGTTGGCTTGACATGCTGCCAATTGGCCGCGTGCGTGTTGCATTTACAATTGCGAATCGGGTCAATTTGCAGCCGAGCATGAGTCCCCGTTATGGTGTGAAGGACCTCCAGCCGAAGGAAGTGTGGGAATGCACAGCCAGAGCAGGGTATGAGTATCTCCGTTACGAATGCCATGGAATGCTGGGAGGGAGTGTGGAAGCGATACTCTGCTGAGACATGCTGGAAAAGCGGAGAAAGGGCGTGTAGAGTATATGAGAAGAAGGAAAATGAATATGTGGAACATAGACACAGCACAAGGAAGGTTCAGGATGAAAGAAAGAGATAGTTCCTTGTGTGCGCTCCTTTAATGCAATTTGCAATTCCCGAATTCCCGTACATTTCCACGGAGATAAATCGGGTATGAAGCAGCCCAGTCTTGGCTGATAAATTTAATGGGATATTCGCTTACCCTTCGTTGTTTTCTCCCAAACCCTCCCCTTGGCTAATTTCTCCACAGATCTGTCTTTCCAGCCTGGCCTCATTTATATTGGGCCCCCCATCAAATGAGTGCCCTTTCAGCGCACAGCGAATTTTTCATTAGCCAACATAAAAATTATGAAATATAGCCCAGAACTGCTTAAGCAGTTGCCCCAAAATGTGGCTGAAGGAGAGGGGAGACCAAGAAGAGTGCCAGCCCAAGAGTTCCGTGATTTATGCCGCCTCGACTTAACACCGCAAAATCTGAGCCTTTGTGTCAATTTGTTTTGCGTGCCACCAGAGCCCGGCTCTCACGCACTCCCCAAACAAAAGAAAGGATGGATTGGGGCTGGAGCTGGGACTGTAGCTGGGTAGGAAAAGGCCAAGTGAATAATTAAGCGGTTTATAAACATTTGTCTCAGACAACGTTAAGTGGCAGCAGACGAAGTAGAAGAAGGAGCCCGGCCAAGATGGGTCTAAAACTGAAAGCCTAAACATTATTTATGCGAGCTGGCCAGCGGCCAAGGGGAGAGAGGAATCAGGGCCGAAACTTTGGGTACCCTTCCAGATTCATCGGAATAAAGGGGAGCTCTATAGTAAGTAGCCAGTCAAGATACCCTTTCGGAAGGGCGCAGAGAGGGAGGGGGAGGGAGGGAGATGGGCTAATTTGTAAATGGGGGCCTTTAAAGTTGGTCCAACGAACTGCAACTATTTATATTTAATCGCGTGCTCCAATTGCAAAAACAATTTAAAATCAACTTGCTCGTTAAGTGAAGCGGCACACTGGTCGGCACAGCACCCCCTCTGTGTCCCAAACCCTTTCCTGAGCATCCCCCTACGCCCCTGCACCGCACCCCTCTCTCTCTCTCTCTCTCTCTCTCTCTCCGGTAACCGAACGAGGCTGCAGTTGTAACTACCGCTGCGCTGCCTGCTGCCTGCCTGCTGCTGCTGGCTCTGCCGCCGCGCCGTCGTTACTGCTGCATTTTCGACAAGTGCTTTTAACATTAAATATTCATTTACAGCATTAAGGGCACTCGAAGTCACGCGTTAACGGTACAGGGTACAGAGCACAGCACACACACACATACACTAGCGGTAGCGTCGGCGGCGGGGAAAAAAAATAAACGGGTTGAGGCTGAGAGCTGGGGAGGTGGGCAGCCAGCCAACTGAGAACGTGGCGCATCAAGCAAAACGGACACGGGCGTGCATTAAGTGAATATATTTCTGGGCCTCTGAAGCCAGCCAAAAACTTGGTCACCTGCAGAGCGGCAGCAGCAAAGGTAGGACCAGGCAGAGGCGAACCAAAGCAGAGGCAATGGACAGGAGCCAGCAGCAGAGACAAGAGCATTAGCAGAGGGCTAACAGAACGATAACAGACATGACTATTGCAGAGGAGCAGAGACAACAGCAGCAGCAACAGCAGCAGGAGGAGGAGACAGAGGCAGAGGCAGACATCATCAGACATCATCGGGCCAAAGCAGTTGAGGCATTCCCATGGCACTCTCTGACAATAGTTGCATATTTGTTAACAGTCCAATGCCCACCCTCAGAGAACATGCAGAACGCGAGAGAGTGGCTCCCGGCATATGCGACTCAAAGAGCGGCAATGCCTCTCTCCTCAGATAAGCTTCGGGCAGAGCGCCGTTTCAATGCCGTTCGTCCCGCTCAAAAACACCGAAAGCTCTGCACGTACGAGCGAAAGCGCGCCTGAGAGAGAGAAACGAAAACCTCACGAATTCAAATTGGGACTGTGCTCTCCTTTCGCTGCGTTTCGTTTCGGTTCGTTGCGGGAGCCTTCGTGGGGCTGTGGGAGCTGCCAACGATTTCAGTCTCGATTGCGGACTCGTTGCTGGAGCTCTCGTTTAACGGGATTTGTGGGCAGGGCAAACACTTTGAATAAGCCATGCAATTATGGCTCTCTGTTTGAGCCAAGCAAATAGCCCAATAGCCAGCAATGCAATTACGTATATAGATGTTTGCTCCACGAAATAATATCCCTAAATCTCTAATATTAAAATATATATCTTTAGAGTCGAACTATGACCTTGAATGGGATATTATGAATGTTTAGTTAGCCTAGAATTTACACATTTTAATATAATCATTCTTAGAGATTATAGAATTGTACGTTAATAGGGAATTCAGCAAAAGGAGACTTTCCATCGGAGACTATACCGAGCTGTGTCGGAGGGTTTAAGAAGCGCTGAACTTGGGCTTTATTTGTTAAATCTTTGAAATATGAAGCTGTAGACAGACCAGACGCCAGGAATATTTTTCCCTAAGCCAAAACCAACAATCCTGTCCCTAAATTGTCTCAGAAATTCCATACTCTAGCAGGACTATGCCTGTTTTTTCCAAGAAACAAAAGGTAGGTATATTTTCGGATGGAATTCCCCAAGCGAAATCCTCAACAACAGCGACAGCCGGGTCACCGGCCTCATCAAGAACTCTAGTTCTAATCTAAGCGCCCACACACACATCATAAAAGTATTTATGCGCAATTTAACACGAAATGAAATATAATTTTTTGTTGCTGTTTTTACCGTTGCTGGGGCTGTGGTGCTGTGGGGTTGTCTCTTTCTGGGATACTTATGCCACATGCATGACAATTATACGAAACAAAATTTGTTCGCTCTGAGGCGGCCACGAGGAGAATTCCTCAGCTTTTGTGTAATGATTAATGAATGTGCGAGCAGAGCGGAGCGGATGAATGAGTGGGGGCTGGATAGGGGGCTGGGACGTGCACGAGTGTGTGTGGGCTGCACGAGGGGGTGGAACTGTGTGCTGCTGACTCCAGAGTTGACATCATAATTCGGGCATTTGCTGGCCAAAATGCGTTGACAGTTTTGAGGCATTAGGTGGTGAGGAGGTTTGACTGGAGGGCAGCGGTTCTGCGCAGAAGGTCAGAGGCATTCGTGCGAAATCAAAGCGGGGATAATATTAATTAGGAAAACGTAACAACACAAGGCTTGAAGGCAAATCAGGACCAAATACAACTTAAGAATAACAGAAGCATCAAAGAAGAAAACGATGATGGAGAAGATGCAGATGAGAAATCAGCAAAAGAGGAATAACCAAGGAGGCATATAAGCCTCAGAGTAAAATAGTCAGATGCAGCAAAAGAAGAAGGCAGCAGTCGGGCAATAGCAAAATCTGCCTTTAAAATGTCAGGCATTTGAAAATTTATATGCAAGACGCATGTTGCCGCATGCCACATGGTGCCAAACATTTGCCCAGACAACAGTACGGACACACAGCCAAAAGGCCAGAGAGAGGCGCGCATTTATGCCAAACACATTGGCAAACATAAAATTTTAAACATGCATAGGCCAAAAATACAACACAGAACACAATACAATACACACTCGCATTCTCAAGGAAAAAGAGCACATCAACCAGCAACCAACAACAAGGCGGAGGGGAGCCCAAGAAGTGGCAAGGGCAGTAGTCGAATGCAGGATTCTCTGACATTACACAATAGATGAAAAACTTCCGATAAAAGAACAAGATATACGGTGACCAGTAGTTCAAATTTCCACTTAGAAAAGATGCCCCTGAACAATGGTCACATTCATCATCTGATGAGACATACTTAGAGGAAGATCTCACTTCCCAGTTGTCCAACAGATGGAAACTCCTTACTTACTCTACCCTCTCCCTGTAGCCAACTGATCTGCCTCGTCGAGTGGCATCTGAAGGGTATGCGCTGAGCAGTCGATGCTTGTTGTTTGCTTAGCCCCATGGCGGCCTCTAAGCGGCTTAAGGAGCAGCAGGAGCAGGAGCAGCGACTGAGCACAAGCATTCTACTAAATTTATATTCCCCCCACCACACACACACACACACACACACACACATATGAATGTGGCACATACATTTGCATATTTGCGTGTTTTCTATGCCGCTATTTCTCTATCTCTTTCTTTCTTTGGTTTTTCTCGTTGCGCCTGATTATGGCGCTTAAGGAAAACACTTAAAACGGAAAGAAACAAGGAAGAAGGTTATCAGCCGATATGCCGACTACAGGATACCCGCCAAAGGGTCCTGGGTATTTTAATGCTGCCAAAGAGCCTCATTCTGCCTGTAATTATTTACGATTTACCAACAATAGCTATAGAACTGTGCGGATTGCAGGGATTTCTACGAGTGAGTAATGTTTTACTAGGAATATCAGCTGATTTCGCTGGCTATGGTCTTCAGACAGATGGCTAGTCGGTTGGCATTTCTTTCATCTGTAAATAGTACCCGATCTTCATGAGTTCCTATAGCGCTTATAGTGTTATGACTGGCATATACCCTTGAACTTTCTAAATACCGGGTATCAAATGAGAAAGGAGAGAGGGACAGCCTGGGGCAGGCCGACAAGTGCCAAGCGCAATTGGGGTTAATATCCCTGGCACGACACACAATTCTCACACACACACACAGACAGACACACACAGACACACAAGTGGAGTTTATTTTGAATTATTTATGGTTAAGTTTATGGCAACATTTTTGACTCTGCTTTGGGCGTCGCTCAACAAATTTCCCATGAAAAATACACAAAAATTAATAAAGCCAAAGCCAGCCCCAAACCCAACCCCAAACCAAGCAAAAAACCAAAAGAAAGAGAAGTGAAAATGCCAGAGAAATAGAAAAGTTTGTTGCATAATAAGCAGTTACCTTTTGTTGCCGTTGCGTGTCGGCAAATTAAAAGCCAACAATGTCTGCAAAATGAACCAAGAACTGGAAAAAATTTCGCCAACAAAAAATGAAGCAAAGTACAAAAAAACAGAGCACAATCTACGACGTGTTGTTATTTGTGCCTCAGCTTGCCGAAAGATTTTTGTCGCCATGCTCGAGGGCTATAAATTCGCTCAGGCTTGTGGCAGCCAAAGGTACAGGGTAGCAGGGGTGTGTACACTCCTATATGGGAGATGGTTTAACAAAAAAAAGCTAAAAGTAAGGACTTCCTTTCTGCTGGTCTTTCAAAGTGGCAACCAGTAGAGTTCCCAGATATTTTGATCAGTTCTCTCTCACGTAGAGTGCCAACCATTCGCATCCTTCCTCTGTAAAATCCCACCTTCATGGCCATGCAGATAGCCTCCTTTTTTTTGTAGTGCTCTGTTGTATAGTACTCTACTGTATGTGTTTCTGCATTGACATTTACAAAGTGAGAATTTAATTAAACTTAATGAAAGTGCATGAGTGTCTTGTGGGGCTGAGTGGGGAGGGTCACCGGCTACTGCCTGGCAGCAGGCCAAGCGGACGGACATGAGATACCAGTACGAGTACGAAGAATAAAAAAGGCTGAGCTTTAGTGGGCAATTGGCAGGCCATTCGGGCCGTTGCCTGTTTACGGTCTTGGCCATTAAAGGCCAAAATATTTGGGGAGGGGCTGTCCATAGCCCCACTGGTCTCATTGATGATGAGCTTCAGTTTCAGCTGCACCCGCTCAGCCTCAGTCGAACCACATTGCGTATGCTTAATGCACACAAAATCGAAATCGAAAACAGCCGAAACGGAAACGGAAACAACAACAGAAAAGACCGAACGAAAGTCGGGTATTCCGAGTCGCAGTTGTGTGTACCCTCATGCAGATCCAGATATGTGCCTATGTATTTGCTGTGATGGTCCAATCTGGACAGGAATCTGCTCCAACTTTTCCTGTATCCTGTATGTGTATCCTCCTCTATCCCTGCCTATCAAACATCTGATCAAAATCACAATACCCTCTGCAAGAGTACTACAAAAATCGCAGGAAACGAAGAAACTGACCCAAATTTCCGCTGCATTGCGTTGGTTACTCTCTCTTCCGCGATGAGTGCGTACCGGGCCCCACTGCGTATGATTAATTTAAGTGAGAGGCGACTGGTAGTGGGCTGCCGATGTAGGAGCTTGGGGCCAGCTCTGGCTGCTGTGGCATTTTCTGGTCGATAAATTTAATTTACACAAATTAGTCGCGCATTGTCGTAAAAACGCAATCGAAATGAGGTAGAAAAGCAGGGACAGGGAGAGCAGGGGAAGGGGAGGATGAAAGGTCCCTCCCTTTCCAGGAGTGGAAACGTAAAAACAAAAAGCTAATTAATTAAAACACCTTGGACACACACTCCGTCCCCCTCTTTGGCTAAGTTTGTCCTCCTCCCCTGGTCCCCTGGAGTAATCGAAGTAAGCCAAGAAAATAGATGACTTTCGCGGGGGGATTCCGCGGAAAGTAGCTCTTAAGTCGATTGTTCGGTGGTTCGATTGTTTGCCGAACGGAAAAGAGTTAGGACCAAGACCAAGTGCTACGAAGGAAAACCTTTGTCGCTTCCAAGAAGTAAAACTCTTTGCCAGATTTTCAATGAACTCAAGATTAGCAAATTGGCTAATCTCTGAACTGAAAGGAAGGGAATGGAAATGTACTTAAAGTCCCATGGCTTTAATGGTCAGAGGGTCTGGTTCTTCAGGGTTTCATCAATCTCATAATTTCACTGCTGATTGAGAGAAGGAGAATGCCAAAGGGAAAAGTGAATGAGGTCCTTTCCGCCGCTGATTGAAATCGGCGGAGGGAGGACCTGAATAAAATATGCGACCTCACGATCAATTCAGAGAGCAAATTTGTGAGCATTTCCTGGGCCTTGGCCACGCACGTCTGACCATCGTTCGGTTAGCTTCACCTCAAGGTCCTCCTCCCGGCTCATCCTTGTGCCCCATGCCACCGTGCCGCCATCTCCTTGGTGGAGCTGTCAGGCATGAGGCATTTTCATTACATTTCTGCTTTGTGGTCCAAGTTTTTGCTCTCAGGATTCATTGGGGCATCTCTCTCAGGGTCGCTGAGTGGTAATTTATGGCTACGCATTTGGTTTACTAATAATATTCTCCCCTCCTTGCCTTATTCCCTGCTTTACAGGGCACCAATTTCTATTCTGGTGCCGCCTTTTGTTTACCTAAGCAATAACAATAAATTAATCGCCATCGACAGCCATTAGTGGTGCCCCTGCCTCCCACTCTTTCTCTCCTTATGCTCCTCTCTCTTTATGCTTTTGTATTTTTAATTATGTGTCCAAATTTTTGGTATTTGTACTGCTCCTTCTGTTCTGTGGCCTGTTTTTGTAGTCCTCCTTTGATACCTCTTAGTTGAGGGGCATTCCGTAAGGATGAAGATAGTGACAGATAGATATTGCCAGAAGATTCGTTCCAGTTCCTATAAATCCCTTTTAAGTCCCCCAAAGCTCGAACATTTTTCTGATTTTCATTATTTCATAAATGAATAATTATTACAGACATAAAAGTGGGTAATCTTTCAAGCATCATTAGAACTACTTTACCTGTAATTGTGACTGAGTTCTCAGGATAGTTGAGACTTTTCAAGAAGCCATATTGACCAAAAACCCTAGAGTAGAGGGTATTCTATGGCTGGTATATCGACTGCACCGTTCCTGCTGCTTTCCGCTTGAATATTCCCTCCATATACGTATAGGAAATATGGCGTGTCGAGCTGTTAATTGCCTCTATCAATGCCGCTTCCTCTGCGTATTTTACATGTGTTTAGACACCGGTATCTCATATCCCGCGCACTCTGGGCAGGTCCTCTCCTACCGCTCTTCCGCCTAATTGTCGGTAATGTGTTCTGGTTATAATATTTTTTCGTGGTGTTTTCGGTCTAGCTGTATATATAGTATATTTTGTTTTTGCTTTGGAATTGTTGAATTTCCTGTGCTGGTAATATTCAAATGAAGGGGACAGTGCGTGTGCAGAGTTCGCTGGGGCTAAATGTTTGATAAGTATCCACGTGGACAGGCAATCGACTGTATTGAAATTCATTTTCGGTTATTGGGAGAATGCATTTTTAATGGCTGGTAATCCGCATGTAAAACTAGTTATTGCCTATAAAAAAAGTCTTTTTCCTGGACTCTGTTTTGCTCTTTAATACCTTGTGTGGAATACCTTCTTTCAGCTCTTTCTTTTAGCCAGAAAACTCATGTATTCGGCAATTAAAAGCCTGTCAACTTTCCTGTCAATTGTTGGCATTGCTTTCTTAATTGCAAACAGGGCTGTCTCACATACTAGAAAGGCTTAAAAATGATTACATTGACTGAAGGCAACAGATTTCCAGATTTTCCAAGCAAAAATGTAATAAACTGTCACAAAATTCATTCATTCAACTGCACAACAACGTCAAGTGAGTGAGTGAGTGAGTCAATGAATAAATGAATGAGTTCAGTGAAGTGGAGTGGAGTGAAGTGGATTCGATGGTGCAACTGGAAAAGTTTCACTCGAACCAAATTGTTCATTGTGCTCATCAATGCCTAGCCAAAGGGAGTGGAGTCGCTTTACACAGGGGGACACAGGAGAGGACACAGGGGGGGGACACAGGGAGGGACTCAGGTTGGGTAATGCATTGAAAGTGGAAACCACAGCACAGCACAGCACAGAATGCAACGAATGTCAACGTTTTCGGGATGGTAAATTGAAAATCTTGTTATTGTTGAGTGCGTATGAGTGCTTGGTGAATGGGGGATGGGGGAGTGGGGGATGCTGTAACAAGGCAGCTAATTAGTTTTTGGAATATGCCGCAGGATATTTCGAATGGTAAAACGCAAAACATGTGTTAAATTACATGCAAAATGGGCGACACTGGAGTGGAGGTGGAGGTGGAGATGGAGTGTGCGTGTGCGTGTGCCTGTGCGTATGTGTAATGCATTTATGCTAAATAATTGAAAATATTACATTACCAAAAGTAAATGTGTCACATTTCCTGTTGACTTTAATTGTTGTCAGAGGCAGCCAGGCAGCCAGCCAGACAGCACACAGGACACAGGCTACAGGACAGCAGCAGCAGAACAGGAAGTTTGGGACGACAGTGCGTATGCGTAACTTATCTTACCGTTGACATAAATGACATTTTAAGGGCAATAAGTTATTTCACATTATGTTGTTTTAACCCCCAAACCAGTGCCGCCTGCCTCGTCCTCTGTTAAGCCCCGCCAAAGGCAGTGGAGGTCCTGGAGGGATCCGTCCACAAGGATCCCCAGACTGCGGGGCGGCTGCCGCTCGAGTTGTTAACAACTATGGGACAAACTTTATGAATGAAGGCCAGAAGGGGTGTTGGCCTGCACAGAGGGCTGGCAGGCAGAAGGAAGAGCATGGCCTACAGAAGGAGGATGAGTGGAGGCTCCTGGAGTGTGCGTAAGTGTTTGCACCACATGCGGAAGTCACATGTTTGCATTATGTGTGTCCTTTGGCATGTCCTTGCCTCGTCCTCGTCCTCCTCCCTGACGGCTCCTGACGCCTGTTTACACTGCACTACTTGCTGCAGCCTCGCCTCGTTCGGCACCCTCTGTAGCCCCCCCTTTGTGACTGTCCCTTCCTTGCCGAAACGATACATAAATTGCATACACTCGTACATTTTCCATGTGTTTGCGTCGTCTAGCTTGGCCAACACACTCGTAAATTTTAGCTGCTGTGAAAATATTTGTTTAATGAGAAACTTTTGGGCTGCAACCAGCCCAACATCCGCTTCCCAGCAGGCAGCGCCAGCAGTCAGCACTATAATTTATTAATTATTTAAATTAAAGCCCGGCACAGTGATCACTTGTGTGTGTGTGTGCTTGGCCATGTGTAAATAGACAGATAAAACATTCACAGCATTCCAAAATACTGCCAAATGCTGGACTCAACCAAATTAGATTGACATTAATTCTATAGAGAGTTGGGCATTGAGGAGGATAAACAAAAACATCCATAAACCAATTTTCATTGCTATTATAATCCACTCTTTCTTTCTTCTATTCTAAAAGATAGAAAAGGAAGAGAACGAGAAATGCTGGGCAACGAAAATTTAATCGAATATGTTTATTAGTTTTGAAAAACCATACTAAATCATCCGGTAGATTCCATTGCGTACACATAACGCCTTGAAACTCCACTCTATTCTGTACAAATATGCAAGCACTCTGCAAAATGAAGGGATAGAAACCGATCGACCAAAGAACAGGGTCACTCCAGGGAAATGTGGAAGAGATCTCGCAAATAATTGCAGCCATTCTAGTGTTGGTGATTGCCGATGGCCCAAACTTGGGAGACGACACACTTTCCGCCTGTGGACCACCTGCAGCCGAAGAACATTTGAGATCGCATTTCCAACGAGTTGGTTAGTATCAGAAAACTGGTGATTAGGAAATTTGATTACTCGCCGGCGCCATTCAACACTTTAGTCCGGCTGAACAGCACTAGTCTGGAACTAATCGGCGCCGCCATTGAGCGAGAGGCGTTTGACGTACAATAATGGAAGTATCTGATGGAAAACCCTAAAATCCAAAACCACAGCAACCACATTTGAAGGTCTGAATTCACCCTCACGAAAATAAGCCACAGAATAGTCCAGAGTTTTGGAGCAATCAATCAATCAAAAAGTTAACGCAGATCCCACTGCTTTCCAGAGCCACAGACCCATTTGTCTGATTAACACGTTATTCGAATCCATAGAGGGGCTGATAAAGTTGAGGCCAGGCATATCTGATATTCCAGGGACACCATAGAGGAACAGGAACACCATATCTATAGCTATGCCATTGCCGTGCATCGCAGGAAGGAAGGTGACCCAGAACAGCAAGGCATACAAAGCTGTTGACAAAAGGTTCAGATGAGACGCTACCAAATGGTTCATAAGAGCCGCTAGCTCTAATCTTCCAAATAGCTTTTTAATCGAAGACTAGACTCCCAATTAACTTCAAAAGATGCTAATAAATGCCAATAAATATAATTAATAAATGTAAATGTTGCCAAAGTAGAGACTAAGATAATTGAGATTCAATTACAATTTTAGTAAAGAAGAAAAAAGATCGAAGACAAATGGGGCAACGGCTGTGGGGTGCCTACTTTTACGATTATAACTGGGGATCAAGCGAAGTTTCGTATAACTTTCCGGGGCACTGTTCTAATTTGGAAAATTTCTATTACACCGCCAACGGGAGAGAATATATCCGTTTTTTGGTTAGCCACGTTTAGCAGAATTCCAGCACTTAACCTCACTCTCTCACACACACACACATCCACTCTCTCTCCGGGTCTCGTTTGGAAAGAAGCGCACACACACATACAAATTACCAAAGATTTATCGCTTGTGCACTTGGAATTGATGACCAGGGCCTAATTGTCATCCGATATGAGTCCACCGCATGACTCGCATTGTCGCTCCAAGGGCCACAGAGAGAGCGAGAGAGGAGCAAAGAACATGGCTGCAAGAGAAGCCACTCGGGGGAATCGAGGGGACTTGCCTCTTTCTCCTGGCGACCAGCACATTTATACACTTCAACCGAGCACGTGCATAGTTTTGCATGCTGCGCATAACTCGCACACAGCCACCCAGAAAGACACACATACACGGAAAGCTATAATTTTTTACAAAGAGCGAGAGGGAGATGCAGCAGAGAGAGAGACAGACAGAGAGATGGGGAATAAGGAATGGGAATGGAAACGGGAACGGCTACGAACGGGAATGGTAGAGCGATTTATGTTTGACTTTCGTGTACGGCCAGCGGTTAGTGTGTGTGTGTGTGGGTGGGTGGGTGGTGGGCAGATTTAAAACTTTACCTCAACCTTTCCCTATCCCCTCTTCAGCCGACGCCCGCGAGAATCGAATGTCTCGGCTGGATCGGTAGTGCATACCCCTGGAAACCCAGGAAATTTGGGGTAGATCAGGTCTTCAAGATGGAATGAAACGTGGGAGTATGACAGAAGAAGATGCACATACCTACGTACATACAAGTGACCTTTAATCCACTAAAAGCCTTGCGATTCTTGTTGAAAAACCATTAATATCTGACCTATATTCGCTTTTCCCGTACCGTTTTCCTGCCTGCTGGAAATCGTCATCTCTCAGGTATCCACCAGGTCGATTCTGGGCAATCTTTGCAGTTATCTCCTCCATTGGTTTCTCACTCGTTTTCCCCAAGTAAGTTAAGACTTTAGCTAGTGTGCGACTATTTGTTGTTTCTCCTCTTACTGCCACTGCCACTGCCACTGATGCTGCCACTGATGCCGATGCTGCCACTGATGCTGGCGCTGTTGTTGCATTGACTGATAAATCGCCAGCAATTTATTATTGATAACACATTGGTACATTGATTGTGTATTAACTGAAACTGTTTGCCAAAGTAAAGTGACATTGATATATGGCATGTACATGAAATATCGCTTGTTACGACTGTTTCCCAGGCTCTGTCTTTCCTTCATGTGTGTGTGTGTGTGTGTGTGTGGGTTGTGCGTCGAGTGTTTGGTTTGCCCCATGGTGCAGAATGCCCATTGTGGCAATCAACACCAGACGCTGACGCAAGATTTGTGGCCCACCAGTCAGTCAGTCGAGTCGAGTCGAGTCGAGTTCTGCTCAGGCTGGATTCTGGATTCTGTTGAAAATTCTCAATGCTCAAACATTTGACATGGCATCAAAAATAATGATGGCATTTCATTTTAATTTTGCACATAGCCAAATGCCATTATTTATATCAACTGTACATACTCGTACCCAAGTACTATATCCTAGATACATTTATTGGAGACTCACCCTACCGAAAAGGGTACCGTGTTGCTAAAACGCTCCATCGCGATTTTGAGGACTCTTGAACTGTTGTTTCGACTTTGTTGCAAAGACAGAGACACCAGGATCTCAGGACGGGATTCTATCTAAACTTACGGAATGCTCGCAAAGAATGCTCTCCGGGGTACTACCGACGCAGATGCAGATACCACGTCCTAAAGACGAGTTTGTAGCTTCTCTGCTAAGTGATCTTATACAGCTGGAATGTGATATTCTAGCGGAAGTTCTACAAACACCATGTCGAGCAGTTCGTTGCGTACAAACAGATTAGGTTGATCCCGCGTTTCGAGGCTAAAGGTCACGAATCAAGATGGCCATTTTGAAATGCCAAGAGTTTAATTATAGGAAAAAGCTTTAAATGTGCGCTACACAGTGTGAGGTCACTTTGCAATGAGTTGCAACCGATCAAAGTGTGAGCAGTTTTGATGCCACTTTCTCTTATGGGAAAAGTGTGCAGCGAATCAACGTCATTCGCGTCATCGAGGATTCTTGGTTCATAACCCTTGAAAATTAACGAGCCGCGACCCACCATTTATCCCCGATACTCCATGGCTCTCCCTCGCTTCCCTCGGCCAGATGTCGCACACTGTACGAGGAAGAGTGTCTGAAAGAGAGAGAGAGAGAGAGCAAGTGCTTTGAAGGTAGACAATGCAAATCGATTCATTCATTCTGGCTAATTCTAACGATCCGATATCGATCAGATTCGGCAATTGGAGTGGGGGCTCAAAAATCCTTTTACGATTGAACAGGTTACCAATAAAATTGAAATATTAATATGTATTAACTTAGCTAAATGTACAAATATAAAGAATGTTTATTGATTTTTGATATTGGGTAGAAAGCGTCTTCAAAGAGTATCATAAAACTATACAACACTCTAGAGTAAAGGGTACGTTTCGACTTCGACTCTGACGTCATGACTCATGAAAGAAAGCGACCGAGCTGAGAGTGGCTTTTGAACACTCTCTTGTGGCCTTTCAACAGAAATTTAGGAGAGCCTGGCGCTGCTTTCAAAAGCCTAGCTAAAAAGCCATTGAAATGCATGGGCGTTACTCATCTTACTATTTATATTGTCTATGCATAAGCCCACAAAAAGCACAACATTTGAAATCGAATAGACTCCGAGATCCCACAGGATAGATATACCCCGGTATACCCTCGGCGGGTATGACAACAGACTCGCTGTGCAGAACAGAACTAACATGCAAATACGGACAGATGTGGCAAATGAACAACACACTTCCCGGCAAGAACAATGGCGGAAGGGAAGTGCAGTGCAGTACAACTTGTGCGGGGACAAGAGACAAGTGACAGGCGACGGCAAAACACGAAAGTGTAATCAACGCTTAAACACTCGCAGCCAGAGCAGCGGGACTCCAACATGTCGCTGTCTCGCTCTCTATCCCCTCGTGCTGTGGCTCTGCCCGTACTATCAGCTTCTCTATCTCTATCTCCGTCCCGGCTCGTACTATCTCCATCTCTATCAAGGCTGCTTGACAGACGACAATGGCTGACATTCCGTCGCTAGATGGCGCTGCGCTGCGCTGCTGCAGGCTTGGGACAAACATTGCGACACATTACTGTCAAAACTCATGAAAATATTTCATCCCGGCACACAGTCCACATCCATCCACATCCACATCCCCACGACGGCGACAGCGACGGTGACGGCGACGAGGAGAGTCGCACATAAAACATACAGCGAAAGAAACAGCAGAACAACAGCGATGAGAAAAACTCCCTAACAAGCGTCATATGCCAGCTGAAGCGTCAACAACAATGCAGCGGTACAAAGCATACACACACAAACACACACACACACACACACAGCTCATTAGAGCTGTGACATGGTCGGGGGAGGGAGAGGATTTAGTACGCCGGCTTAGCAGCGGCAGCGCAGCAGCAGCCGGAAATGCAGCAACAGCATCAACAGTGGCTCCAGAAGTACACTGGAAAAACAACAAAAAAGCCTCGTGGGATAATCGGATTAAGCAAGCAGAGGGTTTACACGAGAAATATTCCGGGTATTGTATTCTTCATTAGAGTACCAGAAACGCATCGATATTTTGGTTATAGGCTATTCTCGTCCACTAACAACCGATATTCCTACTGGATTCCAGTGATATTGTGTTTTCTTCGGTGTAGTTGCAGCTCGGGAACGATATGTGTGCTCTCATCTTGTTGCCGCATTCAACATTCATTTGTTTTCAGCTTGTTCAGTGCTTTTTTTGGTCTCTTTTTCTATGCCCATTTCGAGATGCTCTATCAGATGCAGCCATAACCGATTGTCTCGACAGCTATTCCACAACAGAAATGGCCATCAGTTCCATTAACAATTTGTGTGTTTTAACCAAATTGGATAAGCAATCCCTAGCGGATTAAAATAGAGGGTATTCCCTAGAAGAGGGCAGGGCATTTGATCTTCCAAGTGATGAGACAGTCGCTCGCTCCTTCCTCTGTTTGCTGTTGCTGGCATTTTATGACAGTTACAAAAAGTTGCCTGATGATGTAATGTTTATGTGTCGCTGACACTGCCACATGCCCCACCCCACTCTCCCGTGCTGCCACACAGAGAGACAACGATGCCCGCCGTCATAATTGCACCTGGAAGGCTAACCGTCGCAGACAGGAGGATGGGGCATTCAGTGGAGCAGCAGGAGGAGGCACAGGAACAGGAACAGGACCAGCTGCAGCGAGCTGGCAAAAAAGACGCACAAGAAACAATGACACGACAGAAATATGCCAAGTAGCTGCCTCGTTGACTGTGACAGGAGCAGAGGCAGGAGCAGAGGCAGGAGCAGGAGCAGGCGCTGTGGTGCGGGAGCAATTGGAACTGCTGGCAGGATAATGGGGCGAAAGAGGGGAGACATATGATGCATATCGCAAATGTCGTTTGCTGTCAGTTTCCGGTTGTTGCAGCAGCCATTTTGTTTATGCATGAACACGAAACGAATGCAACTGCAACTGCAGCGAAAAGAAATCAAAAGGCGGCAACACCGAACAGTGGCAGGCAGAGGGGAGAGGACAGATGACCTGTCCCCTAGTGTGAAGGGGCCACGGAGCAGGGCAAAGTTCAAGTGTAAACTAATTTCGGGCTTTGCACCTGGCCGCGCTCGACATTGGGCTGTAATTTTTGGTTTACTCGGGCCGATTCGGCGAGACGGGACTCTCAGAGCTATACGAGAAGACCCTGATGCCGAAGCCAGACAACTACTGGGGTCAACACTGATAGCTTGAAGCTCCAAAGGTCTTGGAGAGTACTGTACAATCAGGCAAGCAATACGCCATCTGAACGATTCTTGATATCCGCCAGGGTTTCGATCGGGTTTGCTGTCGTACTGCTCTGGAAACGCCCAATGAGTGACCATCAGAAGAGCTAATGTCCATGTTCTGATACCCGAATGCATCTCCATGTAGCTCCCTTCATAATCTAGTCGGCATGCATATATGTTTAGGACCTCACCCATCCAAATGCCTGCTGATTAAATTCCACAAATAGGATCTCAGAAACAGAGCACGAATGGGGATATGAGCAATGTTGGAAACGCTGCCTTCTGTGCCTTAAAAGTCACAAGAGGCCGCCCTCAAACAACATCCTCTCTGGAGTGGAACAAAGCAAAATCAAGCCACTTCAAGTGTATTCGTACACTGTTCAATCAGACCAACTTGATTATCAATCGCCGGAAATTTCGATTACCCTCCACGATTGTCTATGCCCCTCCCCGTCCCCCCGTGCCCACTAGGATCCTCCTGCGATGATGCATTAACTGGTAGGGCTCTCCAAAATGCTGTCGATGGCAGGCCAGCAAACGATTTGTGTTTGCGCTCTTGGTTGCCATATAGACACACACGAAACAAGGACACACTTGATCGGGTTGACACAAGGCACGATGACTGGCCACAATGTTTTTATGATGATTAGGAGGAGGTCCTTGTGAGCCACTCGACTTGATACATCAGCATGACGAGTCACATTCTGTGGGGAATACAAAAGAATGCGCCAGGCGGTATAACGACAATTAGAAACCCGGTAGCATTGTAAAATTATAAACCAAAAGGAAAATTATCAGCGTATCCAAGAAAAGACTGCACTGAAGATGATACGCACATCCTTGTCATTGGGTAATACAAGCCAGATCTGTGAGGATATGGCAAGATGCACCTGTATCTGAATTCATGGGCTTCCAATATATGCGTTGAAATACTGAATGAGTGCTGAAAGTTTCAAGACGATGAAGGGGAGCACGGACTAAAAGCCAACGGCAATTAAATGTTATATACGTAAACGTATCCACAATGTACTAAAGTACGGATTGAAATCTGGTCTTTGGCTGAACTTGAGACAACCACAGCTGGGACTGCATCGGCAGCATCAGCATCAGGCGGGGTTCAAGCAACCCCGACAGTGTCTAGACAATTTATTTTATTTCGACTAACATTACGAGTATCCTGCTCAGACGACAGACAACAAAGTCGTCATTAGCCAGTGCAGATCGTATGACGTGATATTTATTTCCATTTATGGCCGAGAGGAATGTTAAATTAGTAAAAGTCGACGACTCAGCTGCTTCTCGTACGTATTTTTTGTGCGCCAGTGGAAAGTGAAAATGGAATTCCCCGAGCTCGTGTGATGGGGTCGGACCCCTCGATGGGGTTGTTTCTGAAAGGGAATCCAAACCAATTATTTCTGTTTTTTTAAGCTTTACGCAAACATCGAACAGCAGGCGGAGCACAGAGCCCGGTGAAAATTACACAGCAGCAGCCACGTCTTTTGTGTGATATAAAAAAGGGAATAAAAACGAAAAATAAAAACGAAAGTGAGAGCAATATGAGTGGAAATACATTTTTCGTAATTAAAATGCAGCAAAAAGAAGAGAAAAGAAACCGCAAACTATGTTTGGCTGTGCACGGACCCTTGTACCGCGTGCACTGTACTCGTATAATAACACGAGTGTGGAAAAATGAGGCAAATACACACACAAATGGAATAATTGTCACTGAATGTTGTGATGTGCCCGCAAAAGCGAATATTAAGTTTGGCAAAGCGAAGATACAATTTGAATATGAAATATCAAATATGAGAATGGGAATTAAGTTTTATAGAAATGGTGCCATTATACAGAATGGGTACTTTACTCACATGAGCACGGTGTGCAGATATAGCCTGAATGGAAAAGCTGACCGGCGAAACCCCAAGCAAATTTAAGGACACTGCGTTTCAAGAATCCTTGGAAATTGGCGCCATGATTCATTCTCCAACTATTTTTGGGAATCGTGAAAATAGATGCCTTAGACATGAATTAAATCTGGATAAGAAAATCGTTGTATTTGCCCTGCCTTGACTTAACGGGTTTGTCTGTCAGCCTGGCTCTGCTAAGGGCTTTTGTTTTCCTCTCTTACAGCAATAACAATTCCTGTGTGCTTAAGACTTGGCCGGTTAAACTTCTACATATATTAATAACAATCAACTTTTGGATGTGGGTTTCGACCAACAAACAACAACAGCATATAGAAGTCTATTCAAATGAAAACAACACAAGACAAAAAAAAAAAAACATATGTACAACACACACATTAATTGAAGCACAAATTATCCAGCATTACATATGTATGTATGTATGTACGTCTACGTTTGTACATAAGAAGAAGTGGGCAAGCAGGCCATGGAAGGAGCAAGGGTTAGCAACGGAGAACAGCAGATCAACAACAGATCAACTGCACTAACAGCAGTAACAGCAGATCAGCAGCACAGGAACAGCAGATCAACAGCAGTAACAGCAGAGCAACAGCAGAACAACAGCATTAAGAGCAGATTAACAGCAGTAAAAGCAGGATCAGCAGCAGAGTAACAGCAGACAAACAGCGACAGCAACAGCAGAACGAGAAAAAAAAAGCAGCAGATAAGCAGCAACGGCAGAAGGAAAGCACAGCAGAGAAGAAGAAAAATAGCAAAAAGGGAGTCATAAAAGAGAATCGCAGCAGCCTGACGTAACTTTCAGCGGTAGCAACAGAAATCAGCCGTGATCAAGCAGTGAAATTAAAACTAATGGTTCTTCCACTTACCAGCCTGCCGCGATTTAATAATGTGAATAAACAATCATCTAAATTATATCTTCCTTGTATGTAGCTTTCTTTTAGACGATGCCTTGATATGAGTGTCTGTAGTATATTCAGCTTCATCTATTTCCGTGGATATTGAATGTTTCCTATGTACGTACATATATAGCGTAGTGTATATATCGCGGCCGCTTGAAACGGGGGTGGGAGCGAAACTAAATCTAGTTTACATGCTACGAAACGGTGAGCGCCGCGTGGATCGAAAGAGCGGAACAGAGCGCTGTTAACAGCTTAACAGTGAAGTGCCAGCGCTGCTCTGAACAATGAGTGTTTAAGCATTCTTCTATCAATCCCTCTTATGGCACCGATATCCGTATCCCACTACAAAATTGCCAATATTTATTGTGTTCTTTTGTGTACATATGTATGTATATTTTGATTAAAAAGTGAGGGTGATATTTTTGTGTTACGAGTATAGAATGTTTGTATGATCGTATATTTCCCCCCCCCCTTGGGGTGTATTTAATCAAATTGTTTTTCAGGTTATGTAGAACATATAACGCAAAAGCCGCTGTAACTGGCTTAAAGTGAAGATGAACAGAAAATGGCCCAGGCTGCTCCTCGCAACGAATGGGACACTCGATCGCCCAACCGCACTTTAAATTGGATCGACATTGGACTTTGACGAGCGGTCCGGCAGTGCTGAGCCTTTGCCTGTCAGTTTTTGATAGCAGGGATGAGAGGGCGAAAATCTCGGCTCTAACTCGACCTCTGGCTCTGGCTCCTGCTCTGCGAGCTGTGTTTCCAAGAAGAGTTTCTCAGCTATCATTTGCTCCAGGCTCTTGTTGCCTACGGAATCGTGGCTTTCAACGGATGGACACTCCTCGGCATCGCAGCTCGAGGTCTTGAAGTCGCTCTCGATGACATGTTCGCTCTCGATGGTCTCCGACGAGGTGGAGAACTCCTCGGCTATGAGGCGACGCGCCAGCTGCACCGTTCGAAACTCCGTGTAGTGCAGGGAGCGGCGACGCTCGAACTCCAGACGCTGCACCCGCTCCTGGATTGTCTCCGATGCCAGGTACTCGTCCTCAGACGAATCATCCTCACTGTCGAAGCCGAAATTAAACTGATTGCTCTCGGACACCTTCTTCAGCTCCTCGGCCAAGCTGGCCGCGGATACGTTGAAGCTGGAATGAGCCGGCAGCGGACCGCGATCCGTGCACGTCTCGGGACGCACAGCGCGCTGTGTGGTGTGCATCAGACTTATCTCGTTGAAGGAGGTGGTCTTTGAAGTTCCCAGGCTCTGGAAACTTTTGTCCTTCAGGATGCCTCGATTTTTCGGGGCACTCATGGTGAGCGGTTGAACGGTTTTTTCGCTTTTGTTTTTTCAAAATATAAGAACTATTTCCAGTATAATTTTATGTATGTTATTCGGTCTACAGATCGACTGAGATTGAGATTGAGAATTGTTTGCCCTCTGACAAGACTAGGCCCAGGGCCAACTCTGTTTTCGATTATGGAGACGACTGGGGGTTCCATAATTTGATGTCAAGCTACGTTTTTGCACGCCGAAACGCGGGTTAAATGTCTGACCTTTGCCCCGGAGCTGACATCGACAAGGGAGGGCCCCAAGGAATTTGCTTGCCAGCCAATTTCGATTGTGTCAGAAGAGGGTTATTTATTGGGCCGCAGGCATCATTGTCTAGCCGCCGATCCGATGGCGCGATGGAGCGATGCAAATAAATATGCGACCGGCGTTCCAGCAGCGCCACGGCATAAATTGTCAAATCGACAATCGAGATTCTGGCTTACAGATATGTATATTCGGCATTTAATTGGATTGGACTCGAAAGTTTTCTTCAAAACCCGAAATTGAGCTGTTGAAACGTGACATTTCGGCAACCGCAAAATGGTAACCGCAACCAAATCGCGCCATTTTACTCCTATATACAGGCAAACTATATACACACTATATACTGCTGCATACTGTGCGAGTATATGTATAATTAAACTGTATTTTGGCATTTGGCTTGGATAACAGTTCGCTTTTTGGCCACCATTTGACCCACATTCAAAGACGGCATCGGCATCTCTTGGCTCGGGCGAAGGAGCAGCAAGGCTACATTGAAATAAAATGTTTATTTTGCATTTCATGCCAGCGGAGAGCGCTAAAATTATTTACGCAGCATCAGGCGTGTCATTTGCATGCGCCACGCCCCCTTCCCCACACACCAGTTGGGCACACCCAATGAAACCCACAAAAATACTAAAATACGCTAAAAGTATTTACATTTGACTCGGAAAAATTATACATTTCCGTGCAAATAAAAACCAAAGCACGAGCAGCTCGGCCAGCAGCGATGGCGGGGAAGGCGGGGATGGAGATGGAGAGTGGAGGAGCATCAAGGAGATGCCCCGGAAATAAAACCAGAATCAGAACCAGAAAGCAGATTAGGGATTCCAGCCAAAGTCCACGAATACGAGATGCTCTGGGGTTGAGAATTTGAATGAAAACGAATCGAGATTAAGTATTCAAAGGGCTCTTAAAGATTTCAAATTGAAACAATATTTTTTACCAATGAATGGTATACATATATAGACGGCTTAGCTGCTAAAAGACTATTTAAAACCTATTGGAATAGTGTACTCTTTCTATCTAACAAAAATATGTGATATTCTGATGGAATTCAGCTAATTCCGATGCTTATTCTTACAAATGTAGCAGTTTTCGAGCTGTTATTCAACAAAATAGCTAAGAATTAGCTCCCGACATAGCTTCCATTACAATCTACCATCTCTCAACGGATCTTTAGGTCCCATCTTAAATGGAAAACTAATAGAAACATCTGTGACTGAACTTTTGTCTTTCTTGTACCGAAAACATCTCCATTTCAAGGGGATATATCCCTGCCCACAATAACAAAATAGTTAGGAATAAGCTCCCGACATGACTTCCATTACAATCTACAATCTCTCAACGGACCTTCAAGACCAATCCTAAATGGAAACTAATAGAAACATCTGTGACTGTACTCTTGTCTTTCTTGTACCAAAAACATCCCCAATTCCAAGGGATATATCTCTACCCAAAATTTTTATTAATCCCAGCTTCTCGGTTACTTTCAGCCTCCGATCATCGGACCACTCCTTGAAAGGGCAGCGTGGAAAAAAAGCGCGTTGGCAAAGAGGAAAAAGCTTCAAATCCGCAAACAAACACTGTGACAGCTACAATGCGGGACGGGGCCACCGGCAGGAGGCGGAGGCCAGAGGATGCTTCTGGCCGGGAAGGCCACGGGGAAGAGTTGGGAGGAGGCGGAAAAAGCATCAACCGACTGAATGAAATGTACTCTCTATTGACATTTGATTCGGCGAGAGGCAGAGAAGTAAAAAATATACGAGTGTATCTGTAGCTGGAGTTGTCGCTGTCGCTGTCTGTGTGTGTGTGTGTGGTGCTACCACCAGTTAGCCTCCATTTCGAAGGAGGCTGGGGATTCCCCCATGCAGCACTTTGTGGGACAAAGCTTTGCTCAGATTTCGCTGAAGGAAAATTCGCCTCGTTCCGTTTTCGTTTCATTGTTTGTTTGTTTGTTGGTTTCGTTTCGTTCCGTTCCGTTTTCGCTTTTGTTTGTTTGCTTGTGGATTGTGTTTCCTGTTACAATTTTATCCCCGAAAAATGCTGCCCATGGCCCTGGTCCTGGTGCTGGCCTGTCCTGTCGTCTTGACGCATAAATTTGCCTTAATTTGTTGCAAAATAATTTCATTCATTTACGTGCTGCCATTTACATGGCCCAGGCCCGTTGATAACTTATTTAAGCGCTTTTCCCCACACACACACACAACACACACACACACACACACAAAACACGCAGAAGGAAAAACAAAATTTGAACAAAATAAATTATCAAACTGTCACATTGACGTATCGCCCAAGTGAGACAACCAGAGACACACGCAGCGAGCGAGAGAGAGGCGACAGGCATCCAGGCAATCTCCTGTTCTGTCCTGGACTGTCCTGGCCCGGCCCGGCCTGGGTCCCGGGACCATAATCTAGAGCATCATGTTGCTCGTTTAAAGGATGTCAAAGGTTGGCCATATATCAGCAAAAGGCATCAAACGCAGAGTCAAGGCTTCAGCTTCAGCTCCAGCTCCAGCCCGTTAACAATTTCATGTAACAAATTCTTTGTGCCTTCTGCCGGACATGGATACACAGGGATGGAGTGGTTGTGGGAGTGCTTGTGGGAGTGGAATTGGGTGGACTGAAGTGGATTGTGGATTGTAGTGTAGCGGGGTTGAACATGGACATTCGAGCGGTTTCAGATTTCCAATAAATATGCCTGCTACTCCATCTGCTCCTGCCTCTGCCCCCGCTCCTGCCCCTGCCCCTGCTCCTGGTTGTTGTTGTTTTGTTTTCCGATCTCCCAGCTCTTCTCGGTCTGTAGTCGTATTCCCTACCCACTGTCGCTTATTTGACATCCTGACAGTTTCGACAGTTTGCTTCTCGTTTCATTCCACGACAAAGTGCGTAAGGAGGAGGACGTGGGACGCAGGACGCAGGAGCAGCTACACCAGAGCTTTGTTTATTTATATGGTTGGGATCTCGCTCCAGCTCCATCTCCAGCTCCAGCTCTCTCCCTGGCTGTGTACCTTCATGCGGTTGATGCTGTAAACGTTGCTTTGTTGCGGACAAAACACACACCCAGAGACCCGTATCCCGCACCGAAGGAAAACCTGCAGAAAAATACCCATCGATAGTGAGGTTCGAAGGTGTAACGCAGCATGTGACAAGGCTCCCGACAGATTGAGCCCCAGCTAACCCCCGGCCCCGGCCCCGACAGAGTGTGTATTTATGAAGCCACTGCTAGCCACTAACAAGCGGCTAAAATCTGTCGCCAACAACGGTGGGAATTGGTTTCAGGACACGGGGCACCGGGGCACCGAAGGGAAGACATCAACCTGTTCTGCTGAATACATGGGGATAAATGGATTTATTGGAGGGTTTTTGATGTGGAAAGTGGAGTACTAATAGTATCTATCGAAAATAGACGTATCACATCTTATACATCCTATGTATTGGTCTTAGAATCGGCATTGATCAATCCATCATCCATCTGCGTATAGGTCCAATCCATCGATCTATTGATCTTGTTCCTACATCGGTTCCTACATCGATTCATAGGCTTACGTTTCCATCAGTGACGCCTGACGGAGCAACAAATTAGAGCTCAGCCCGCTCTAGACTCCCAATCAGTGTCCCTCTGTGGAGCGTGTGGAGCCCATCCAAACGATTTTCCACTGCATTGCAACCTGAACGCCGACCTGGTCGGTTGACATTTCGCTTTCCACCGCTTTGCCATCCGAAGTTTGATGAGGTGGGGCGAGGCAATGATGATGGGTGGGTTGTTGGGTCTGGATCGGGGTCTGGTCTCCAAGTGAAATGTGATAACACTTTGCACAGTTCCAATTCGAGTTGCAGTCGAGGTTCGGTCTGGGTCTCGGTCTCGGGTTCGGGTTCGCATTGGCATTGGCATACATATTTTCAGTTGAGTTCAGTTCAGTTTTTGTTTGCAATTATGCGGCAGATGGAAGCTGCTTTTGTTTCCCAGAAACAGAGATAGAGACAGAGAGAGCAGGCTCCGTTGCACGTGCTGTGTCCCTGTCTGTTGTGTGTCCCTGTCTCCATCTCTTGTCGGTTGTGAGTCCTGTATTGTTGATTTTGTCCGATTCCGCTGCAGGCCAACGGATGCACACAAACAAGACAAACGAACGGACAGACGGACGGACGGACAGAAAGTTGTTTGCTTCATTGGCTGCCACAAAATATCAACAAGCATTTTGTTTATTTTCTCAACAACAACGGCCATTAGAGATGGCACTGGTGGGAGGGAGATGGGGATACGAGATGTTTCTGGCTTTTTTAAGTGCATGTTGTTTCAGCGTTTGTGACATGCAACCGAGCAGAGGGTGGGGCCTGGGGGGTCGATCGGGTTGTTTTTAGCCCGAAATTTATGCAACTGCAACAACAGCAATCCATTGTTTAACCACTAAAGTGTTTGGCAGGCCAAGAGAGCCCCAGCCAAAGTGAAGAGTGCACCAGGAACCGGTTAAGTGAATTATTTCCAGCCAATCGGACATATGTATTTTCGGTTAAGTATTTGATTGTTGATTGTCGCATTGCCTTTCATTTAGATTCAATTATTTTTCACCTGCGAAAGAGGGAACAAAATTCGAGTATTTACTTTTCTTACAACATTTCTGTAGAGGTTTTACCTTTTTTGCTGAAGTGGAAATTGCCAATTGGGATTTCCATGTTGTAAGTGTGGCAAGTGTCTGGCTATTAGCCCTTGAAATGTGGGTAAATATGGTCTTAGTCGATTGATATTAGCCACCATCTCTTTAAGTCTTTAAGCACTGTTTCAAGCCTGGCAATATGCTGCTTCCTTTGATGTCCTTGTGTCCGGGGATCCACAAGAGGAAGAGATTGAAATCAGGTGCAGTATCTGTAAGAGAAAGTCGTCGAAAGTCGATGATAACCAATGGAAATATATGATCGATATGGAGCTAAATGATTTGACAGTCAGAGAAGATGAAGAGAGACCTGGCTGGGTTAAGTGGAGAGCTTTATCAATACGTATAAATATGGTAAAATTATTTCAAATTATCCATTAGATCGCTTTGATGTTTTTGTACCCTTTGAAAATGAAATACCAACAAATCAACATATGTATTTCTTTAAAAAAAGAATGCCAGCCATATTATCATATGCCTCTTTATGTAATGGTTCGTTTTTCAACCAATTACCGAATGTATTTCCCCCAAAAGCTTTAACTTTGGAATATGATAAGCATCCAAATATCCTTTGCACTTGAAGACACTCCATATGCGATCCTGCCTGTATCTGTATCTGCATCTGCATCTGCATCTGTATAGAATCTAACGCCAGAGCCAACGTCTTGTTTTGAGTGTATTGTATGCAGATGACATTTCCTGTAGGACACACATGTCCCCACACACACATTTATGATAAATGCAAAGTTTTGTGGGTAAATTTATGCAGCTGTGACTTTGCATAGCCGGAGCTCTGTGCTCGGAGCTCTGTTCTCCGATCAATGCCAGGGCCGTGGGCCACGTCAACGAACCAACGAACCAGCGAACCAGCGAGCGGAGCCAGCGATATGGACGGAGGGCAGATGCCGTATGTACGAGTATATACGTAGCACGAGATACGGTTATGGATATGGATACGGATATGGAGTAGCTGCGGCGGCCGGGCCATGACTGCAATTTAAATATTGCATGTGCTTCGATAGGACAATCCGTGACCACGAGGAGCAGGAGCACCAGGAGGGTTCCAGCGCCAGAAAACGGACACGGATATGGAGCATGCAGCATGGCAGCATGGAGCACGGAGCACGCTCTGGGGCCACATATGCGAGTGCCGCCGACACATATTAAGCATAAAATTGTGTGCCAAACAAAGTAACGATAAATTGGACTATGTAAAAGTAAGCAGAGCCTGCAGTCGGAGATGGCGATGGCGATGGAGACGGAGATGGAGATGGCGCTGAGGCAGCCGGCAATCCCATTCAGAAAAGAGGGGCGTATTTGGCAGGAAGCGTCGCATTATAATTTATGCACATGCAAGCCACGGAGTCTGGTCGGGTCGGGTCGGTTCGGATCAGGTCTGCCTCTGACTCTGCCTCTGGCTCCTTCTCTGGCCCGGGGTTCGCTTGGGTCTGCCACTTAATCCGCGTTTAATAACACGAAACCAGAGTTGCGCAGCCCCAGTCCTGATGTGCGATAGGAGCTGGGACTGTAGTCCGGGAAGTCCTCACCGCAGACGCTTCATGTCGATAGCCATTGCTTTAAGAACTTTATGGCCTTCTACAGGGCCTACAAATTGGTGGAAACATTTTTCAGTAAATAAATTAGCAATGCAAAAAATTCTGGAATTTGTTTGCATATTTATGAGGAGTATTTAAAAGTGTTTAAGGATTAAGGAAAGAATTAAATGGAGTGCCTTTCAGGCTTTTTATACCCGGTACTGGAAGAGTTTAGGTAGATATAAAGCCAATAGGTAGCGTCTCCAAGGACATAAAGTGTATTCTTGATCAGATCTGTCCGTCCGTCACTATGAGCGCCTAGATCTCAGAAACTAAAAGAGCTCGCGGAACCCACTTTTGAGTGCAGACTCCTGTTATAACACACTGTATCAAGCCCCCTTCCGCCCCCATTAAGGTCGAAAATTTGAGGCATACGAGAAAACCGAAAACGCATGACCATATCTTCCAGATAGTTGAATCTGGATCAGATTTGATCATTATTATGACCAAAATGAAGAAATCGACGCGTAGTGGCTACGCACCGCACACCCTTCCACGCTAATACTCTTTCTCTCCTCTTTTTTTGGAGCAGTGATCAGCCTCTGGCGGAGGGAGAGAGATGTAACGGCCGGTGTTGGTGTGAGATGAGAGAGAGAGATAGAGTGGGACAGATGTGGCGGGATAAAGAGGGGATTACGGGATAAAGAGCAGAGCGGGATTACGGAAACAGATAAAATATATTAATATTCGAATCAATTAATTTTCCCATCTCCCATGATACAGGCAGCGACTCGTCTCTCCTGGTTCCTGGCCGAGGTGGATGAGGGATCGATGAAGAACGGACAGCCGAATGGCCAGCCGCGGCTCTGCGTCCTCCACTCCATGGAGCTGCTGGAGTCGGATGTCTCCGACAAGTATATGACCCGTTTTGTAGAGTTCCGGGTCAACGGCATGGTGCTGGAGGCCAAACTGATCCTCGCCGCCGATGAACGCCGGCTGGTGGACGCGGCCTTGGTATCGATGAGCAAGGAGCAGCGAGAGGAGTCTAACGCCAGGCAGCTTCTGGTGCAGTACACAGAGAACGAGGAGGCAGGCGATCGTCTGGTCCATAAGTTGGTGTCCCCCAACAATGTGGTCTGGCTAAGCACGAAGCCAGAGCTAAAGTGCAATCCGCTGGTCAGTCTTGGTCCCGGATGCATTGCTCATGTACTGTATGCCTATGATCAGCGGGACTATATGGAGAAGGTGCTGCTCCATCTGAAGGCTCGCTGCTTTGATCACGCCTTCGATGACCAGCTGGACATGCCGGTGGCCATGGACGACGACACCTGGCTGCTGGTGCAGTATAGTCCCGAGCCGGAGACCGTAGTCTACCAGGTAATAAAGTTCAGCCAGACCGTGTGGCGGCAGGAGAACCTCTTCAAAGACGTCATTGCCTATGTCCAGTTGCCGGGTAGCGAACTGGTGCTGCAGGCCGTCGTCATCAGCTATGGCCAGGATCAGAAGGAGCAGTTAGCCAAGTACGAGGATCTGCGTTGTTTTGCCATGGACCTGGACTTCCCGCTGCCCGAAGAGCTGGAGGAACAACTGGAGCAGGGCAGTGGCACCGCCGCCCTGTTCTCCCGCACTAGCATTTACCAAAGAGCCGAGGAGCGAGACGCCACTGGAGAGCACAAGGAGCTGAGGCGCAGCTTGGAGCAGATGAGTGAGAAGGCCCAGAGCGAGGCCCAAATGATCATCGATGCCTTCGACATGGTCGACAACATCAACAAGAATCTCCAGTGCCGCTTGGGTGGCGACGTCCGACTGGAGATGGCAGCCACATCTGGAGACGAACTTCATTAGTCTACCACACCCCTCCTAATTTCAGTCATTATACAAAGTTTAAAACTTGAGTTGTTTAGATGCAATCTTTTAAAGAACTTTTTTATCTAAAAAATTAAAAAAAAAATACAAAAAAGACAGAAGGAAACATACATTTTAACAGTTTTACATTTCAGTGATCACCAGTGCTTTAAAGAAGATTATCTTAGGGTCAAAATTTAGTATTAAAGTGTAGAAATACAAAATTTAAAAAGACATTCCTTTTTGGTTTACAAAAATTATACTCAAAAAATTCAAATAAATGAATACAAAACAGGTGTAAAAATTGTATAACAAGAAACTAACTAAGAAGTAAGAAATAAACTATTAAACTAATTCCTTCCTGTTTAAAATCCACATTTGAGAATCATATGAAACATGAATTTATCGTAAAAGCTATGATTTAATTTAAAATCTTCTTCAAAAATTACTTATATATTCTGAATCAATTCCACTTCTTAGACAAAATGTATCCAAAAATAGTTAATTAAAAAAAAATAATATTCAGGAATTTGATTCATTCAGTTCTACTTACGTATTTGAATTTGGTTTAGTGTAAAAATAACGACTAAGAAATAACTTTAAAGTTCAGAATGTTTTACAACCAAAAAGCGACTGTAGGACTTAAATTCTATGATTGAAAAACGTTTAGACGCTCACAATTTAGAAGCTCGGGTGACTGCAAAAATTCTTCAGTTCAGCAAATTCTAAAATAAAAAATAAATAAAAAAAGTTTGTTAGGCTTAGAAATTGTTAAGAATGGATAAATTACCAAGGGCCGGGTTTAGAATTCTGTCATCGCACTGATCCGAGGTAATTTCATTTGTTGTAAATTGCTGAGATTCCAGGGTCGGAATTGACCAGGTGGCAGCGGATGCACTGCATTCGGATACACCAGCAACACTGTGCCCGTTTCCTCAAGATAAACAGTGAATGTGCTTGTTCTCCAGTCTATTTTCAGTATATAGCCCTTTTTCATATGCCCTGGCCATGCCTCCACCAGACAATGGGCACCACCGTTGAAAGCGTCGCCGATATATAGCTGGAACTTCTTCGCCTCTTTTTTCATCACAAGAAAAGAGCTGAGCTCCACATTTCGATAGATGTTCGGGTCTAGGGACTTGGCAACGGAATACGAAAATGGCACGATGTTGTCATCTATACATTTCAGCGTGCACGACAATGGCACTCGTCCGAATCGCTGCACATACTCTCGCCAACGTACTCGATTGTGGAAGTCGCAGAGCTGTTTGTCTTTCAATAGGCACCTGGTGAGCTCTGGCGAGTCCAGGTCAAAACTGCGTCCATTTCTGCATAAAATGCGAACAACTGTGCCATTTCGACTATGCTCCAGCTTAGTGCCTTCGCAGAATGTGTCCGGATTCAGCATCTTCTCAGCTGCCAGGCTCACATCCGGCAGCTTGAAACACATCTGGTAAAGCATCTTAAAAGTGATGGATTGGCAAATGGCTGCCTCCTTAATGTGTCCCATCGTGTATACAGCATCAAAATGGCCATTCTGGTCGATGAACACATTAAAATTCTCCTTGTATTTATCGCTAAACGTCACTTGCGTGCCCAGCTTCATTGGCTCATGCACAATCGCATTCCGGCCGTACATAAGGCATAGGGCGCGTAGTTCTATCATCGTCCCCCGAGTTTTCGGCTTCTCCAACTTCAACAGATAGTCGTCGAAATTGCCTGCTATGTTTCTCCTGAATAAGCGACGCTTGTCCATCATAAAGCGTACACAGTCCATTCGCACCTCGTTGTGAAGATTCTGTGTGTCATACATCTGCTCGGCCACGACTTGGAACAAGCTGCTGTCACTCCTAACCATGAGCTTGCGATACAAATGTTGGTCCGCCAAATATTGATTAACCGGATCGCGACGCGCCAGTGTGTTGCCCGGGCCTGTAAGTTTGAGGGGCCGCATCGATGTCATGACTCTATCAGTAAAGCAGAACTGAGTGTGAGAGAAAAAGGGTTGATGTAACTGATGCACTCATCCACTATAGCAGGCATTTATTCTACTTATTACACAACTTACTCACCAAAAAATAAGGAAAACGAGTTGGAAACGTGATCTGCTATTTGTTGTTGCTATTAGTGTGGATAGTTGCGCTGAAAGGCATAAAAGTGCAAAAGTGTCTTGTAAAGCGTTCGAGCTGGTCACACTATCGCTTGCCGCCGAAGACAAGCAACCAAAAACATCCAACATGCAAAGCAAAAACAATTCAAAATCCGCGGAGCCAATACCCCTGCAAGCCGCCCTAGATGCTTATATATCACAGGAAGAAGCCCCAGAGGCGCCAATGGGGCTATTATTCTTGTGGCGCTGCCATCAATTTTCATACATTGACGGCATTGCCACATCAATCGAAATAGCTATTATCCGTCAGCGATAAATATACTTTCAATAACTATTATTTACCGGTTTTTTGTTAATAAACTTACATAGTTTTTAAAGATTGGCGAATTATTCGAATGCCGATGGGCACATGACATTAGAATTACCTGCAAAAACAGAGGCAGCCTTATGGGAATAGGCATGCAGTAAGAGAGAGAGATGGAGATATGCGTGCGGCTACGAACACTAACGTTTTGTCTCTCATGCTATCTCTCTCTCTCCTCGCAGCAAAGTCCAATGGCCCCCCTTGCGAAAATGCTAATCATCGTCTTAGAATTGCACTCCAATCACGTCATTTAAATCATATACTTCGCAGGTCTTGCGTATGCCGTACACATAGGTGATGCAAACGATTTAGAGCTTAGGCCTTTATTTCAGTTTCACATTCATTTCATGTTACTATGCAGAATTTGGAAAATATTGTGTATTTGTGGATGAGATGCTTAGGATTGTTCAGATGGTGAAGCTACAGGCTGGGCGTAGCGAGCGGTCCACTCGCGTGCCAAGCGGTCGTGCTGCTCGCGGTCGTTCTTGTACATTTCGGCAGCGGCGCGGTTCAAGGGGCTCTCGGGATTGGGGTCCGCGAGCAGCGATCGGATGGACAAAAGTAGCTTCTCCACGGTCAGGGCAGGCGACCACTTTGAGCCCAGAATATCCACGCAGATATCGCTATCGTGGATATTGCAGTGGTAGACCCTTGTAAGGAACAGTAAAGCCGGTGGTTTGGACGGGTACGTCTGGCGAAAGCGTAGGCGTAGTTCAAAATGCCCGCCTTCGTAGGGCGTGTCCGAGGGCCCGAGAATAACGGCCTTCCATTCGTAGATACTGTCGTCCACTAGCTCCACTGTGCACCCATCCGTTGGATGGGTCGTCATTATCTCCATCTCCCTGCGGAGGCGGCGTAGGCCCATTTCAGTGGCCATTGGATTTTCTTGAGCTGCAACTTCACGGACAGGGTTCACAACATCCGCCGCGCCTGCACCCATACCAAAGTCGACACGTTCTTCAACTAAAACCTGGAAGAGCATCCTGCGTATGAGAGTTGTGCCTCGCCTGGCACTTCCTGGCACCTGGTTGAAAAGGGGAGGGTCCTCAGCGGACGGCTGGTTGGCAGCGAGCTGGTTTGCAGATACCTCTATTTCGAGGGTGAACGCAAAGCGGCGGTTCGAGGGCTGTGCGGCAGTGGACGCCTGGTTGGCAGCGGGACTCTGAGGCGAGGCCATTTTCTGGAAGACGGCAAAAAGCTTAGAAACACTTTTATGGTAACACTTCTATAGTATAAGATAATTTCTTACGTTTAGAATATTGAAAATGTGTTTTTTTTCCCCCGAACGCTTTAAAATGCAAGTCACTGACTCGTTTTCCATTACTGTTTGGGAAAATAACACTGTTTCACAGAACTACGCACTACGCACTTTCGCACACATAATCCATACTGATATTTCTTTTCGGTTATCGATAGCCGAGAAAAAGCTTGCCTTCCTTCTCTAATTTATCTTTTCTAGTACGGTAAAAAAAATGTCTGAACATGGCGAATTAAAGTGCCGTGCCTGACGAAGAAATAATGTCAAACGACCAAACTAAATCAACTGAATGGCCGTCGGCCGATCCAGGAACAGGTGACGAATCTGATAACGAAACAATTGCCAAGGCTAAAGAGAAAAAGACTGCTGCCCAACGTAAGGGAAAAACTGGTGAACCTAAAGTCGAACCAATTGTCAAATCCGAAGTGGGCTGCATTTGCGCACGTGCCTGCTATCAAATTAAATGCCTGAAATGCAAGAATTGTTTTGTGGGTCGCATATTTGAAAAGTGCGCCGTGCACCCCAAGTCTGAGCAATTAATGGACGCCGAATTCTGTCTTTATTGCGGCCAAGAATCCCTAATACAGCGCAGAGAAGAGGCAGACTATTCGGACTCGGATGGCGATGAAGAGTTTGACGACATGGATACATCAAGCGAGAAGACGGACTCTGAGTGCGATGAGACGGACTCTGAGAGCGATGGGACACTCGTGGACATTGTTTCATCGGACTCTACCGAAGAACAACTGTAATAACAACCAGAGCAGGAACCGGATCGGGACGACGACAGCGATGACCAGAAGATCAAGAACAACATATCTGAAATTATAGCTTTCAAAACAACTATTGAAATTGTCAAAAATTAACAAACGCAAGCTGCACATATCCAAACTCTCAACCTAATAAATACATATGTAATAGAAGTCTGCTGTTTGTTGATGATGCCCTGCATGCAGCACGTTGCCGCACAAACATGAACAGCACCTTGCGGGAAAGTGTGAAAACCCTCCTCCAGGACCAGCAGGACCAACTTCAGCATCTCCTCCTGCCTGGCCGGGCCCAGGAAGCCCAGTTTGGAGCTGAGGTACTGGGGATTCTGGTGCTACAGGATTAGCTCGGTGACGGTGCGCTCGCCCAATGTGTCTAAAGAGACCTAAGAGAGATCGCGGTTTTCATTGGCTGTCCTACAAATGTACATAAATGTACATAGTATAGGTTACATAAATCATAAGATTAAATATGTATACACTGACTGAGCATTGAATATAAAAATAGAGCCTCGGCCCTTGCCGCGGCTCACAACGTTCCCGCTTGTTATTGGCTCGAATGTGGGTTCTAAAAGAACTGTTCGATTCTCCATGAAAATACCTAATGTGAAATCAAAAATTGTCCAAAATTGATCGAATGGACCTTAAAGAATCTTTAAGAACGAGTGGAGAATCTGTCTGTGATTCCGTTTGGCAATTAAACCCATAAACTGTACGGAAATCTGCCGAAAAATCTTTAATTCTCAACACCGAAACCGAGTGAAATATTCCGTTGAATGAATGTGAATGTACGATGTATGCGTGCCCCCCAGGGGGTCAAAGGGTGAGAATGTTTAACCAAAGGCATTTTTATCAGCCGAGGTCTTAACACGCATATACAAATATGCCAGACAACACATACACACACACATGTGCTATACACTCACGCACACAGAGAGACATAAACAAGTCAAGGCTTGGGCCTGGGTGTGTGTCGTGTGTGTGTGTGTGTGTGTGTGTGGGGGGGGGTGATTTCGAGGCTGGGGCTTCGTCTGCGGGTTAAAAGCGAAACCTTATCGAAAACGTTTAAACGCACGCAAATTCCACGTGGGCAAGATAAAACATGCATAAGCCAGGGTTTGGGGTGGTGGGTGGCAATAGGGGGAGAGTTCTGGCGCAGGCGGGGGGGCGGAGGATGGAGGCCTTTTGTGTGCGTGTGCGTGTGTGTGTGTGGAAAATATGCCAATGTTAAATATTTGTCGCATGCTGCCGCTGCGGCGTCCCTCAGATAAAGCCTTAACTACACACACAGATACAGATACGCACACGCACACACACAGACAGAGAAGAGACACACACACACTCAGCCAGGGAGAGAGAGAGAGCGCGACACTGGTATGTGTAATCTTTTGCGTGCTTTACGCATTACGCAAAAGCCTCCGCTGGATGCCTTTGTCCTGCCCCCAGTACCACCAAGCCCCTGCCACCTCGACGCAGGACACCGTTGCAGGACACTTTGAATTATTCATTTACACGCTGTTGTTGTTCTTGTGCTGTTTCTCTGCGTACCCTGTAATCATAGAGAGGAAACGTACGTTGAAAATTAGTAGAAGAGGACTTTTCAAAGGCAGAGAAAAATGTGTTAGAACGGTCGGTTTTATACAGAATAATACAGGTTAGTGAACAAAGTTATGAAATAAATAATAGACCTAGTACTCCTTGAGAGGAGACAAGTATCGAGCAATCCATGCTACAGAGAAAAGTCTTCCTATAAATATACAGATAAATATACATAAAATCGCTTGAATCTCCACTAACATCCCATTGATCCCATTAATATCGAGAGATCTCTGTTGCCTTCTATTAATTAGAGACTTTCCTACTAAAACTAGCTACTAAAATCCAAATACACCATCTCCCTAAGTAATAAGTACATCCTAGCCGTACCCTTCGCCTGGGGCATTCTTTCTTGTTTTATAGACGCAAGCCAAGGGACAGTTGACCCAACAGGGGCTGCCTAGAGGCCCAACCGGTGTGTGTGTGGGGGGCCCTAGATAGGGTGACCATGGGCCCAGCTCTGGGTGGGGTCTCACCCCCGTCCCAGTAGGCGTGTTTGTAGCAACAACTGTATTTACTTTTTATCGCTGATAAAGCGCATAATTTATGGCTGGTTCGAGAAATTTAAATGCCCACGAGAATGTCCAATGGGAGACAAAACGTTGAGGAATGTTGCCCCAACTTTCCTTTTTTTTTGCCCTCGACCAGCCTCGGAGGGGCGTCCGTGCAGGTCTCTGATCTCCAGAGCTATGCCAATTATTTCCAGCAGAGAGCTTAGGCTGAAAACAATTTAATATGCCTACAATTAATTGTTAATTTCCATAATTAAGTGACTTTTTTCGCAGCCTTGTAAATTAATTAAATGAACATATTTTGCACAAAAAACTGAAAAGAATAACAGAAAAACATAAAAACAAAGCAAAAAGCACATTCCTCTTGGCCCATAAAAAGTGACCTAATTAACAGAAATATTTTACAGACTGAAAAACAAACAAACAATGAAAAACAAAAGTTTAATTTAAAGTACGGCAAAGAAAAGCTAAGAAAAAATATATTCAACATTTGAAATTTAATTATTATTAAGCCAAGGATAAGCCTACTCACATTATTTAAAAAAAGATGAGTTTAATATTAAAGATCTAAAAAAAAATATAGGTAATTTCCTATTTATGGGAATTATCAGCCAGACAAGGAGCTTATGAAACCCACCCATAGATGAGCTCTGATATGAATTTAATTGACTTTTTGTCAGCACTTACATATGTGAATAAACAAGCAAGATCCTGTCTTATGGCGTGCCTCCATCCAGTTACAAAGCATTCAAATCAACGCCAAAATGCGACCTTTAAAGGTTTGGTCAAACGGCTGCACCTTATCGATCGATTTTGACAAACGATACCTTAAACGATGACCAATTAATGTACTTGTACAAGTAAAACACAAAAACACAAGGAATGAATTTATTTCGACTTTTCCCGAGTTTTCAAAGTCCAAATTTGGAAGAAATATACCACAAAAAATTCTTAATTTTGAATTTGAGAGCTTAATATTTTCCAGAAGATACGCTTAAGCCACAAAGTGTTTGGGCAGGATTTATAGCTGCATTTATAAGCTTTTCAGATTTGAAAATTTCAATACAGCCAGGCGTAAGATTCTTAAGTTATGTGCAAAAAAGAAGCACTACCTCTGAAAAAACAGCAAAATAAAATAACAGATTTTAAAAATTTGTAAAAAACCTGAACCTTGGAAAAAAAAAATAAAAACTATTAAACAATTTTAAAGGCCCAAATCTATAAAAAAAAATTAGGCTTGGTTCACAGCAACAAAAGAAAATGTTAAATTTTGTAGCCTAGTGTAATAGACCCAAGATATGTTCAGGGCAGTACCTTTTATAGTTTATTTATTTATATTCAATATCTGAGCGATAACTTGAACGAATTTCCAATTGAAAACTTGTTGAACTCTGCCCCAATGCACGAGTATGGAGTACGAGTGCGAGCTGGTGGGTGCAGGCGTGGGCGTGTCCATTCAAAAACAATTACACACGCCCCCGAGGTCAGGATGCAATGATTTAATTTATGGCTGCCACATGCTACTAGTGTGTGTGTGTGTGTATGCGTGAGTGGGTGTGTGTTTCTGCATGCGTGGGGTAAATAATTGTAGTTTAATAGCTGATTAGGTCATAAATGCAAAAAGTGTTGCCTACATTTTGGGGCTGCTCTCTAATAAAAGTTTTCCATACAGGAATAGAGGAATACATATCTGTGTGTTGGGTGTTGGGGTGTGTGGGTGTATGGGTACGGGCATGGAATGGAGAAAGGCCTGAACGCTTGTTGTGGCACAGGGGAAAATGCAAATTGAAATGCAATGCAATGTGATGAATGTTCAAGTGTAAAATATGTGGCGTTAAATTTCTGCCGAGGGTAAACAAAGTCAAGTAAATGTATTATAACGGATGAAGAGGGTTAAATACCCTTAAGAATCGGGATATACAAGGAAGTAAGGAAGAGAAAACATAACTCTCTTGAAGAAAATTCCATTCTTTCTAACAGAAGGCAGCCCATAAAGGATTATTACAGTATATTCCTCTGAAACGGTAACCTTTCTATAATAGATCATATGTAGATCAAGTGAATGGATTGCTTTCAGACCAGACCCTGAACTGCACCTGAAACCCTAAACATTCCTTCCACAAAGTATAAATAATAAACCATTCCAGAATACAGCATCATTAGGTATTCCCTAAGTTCCTTTAAAACCCCCACCAAAGAATTAGGAAGATAAAATCTCCTCTCTTTTGGGATTATGCCCAAACTGAAACTGTAAACTACAGAACTGAATGAAACTCCCCATAAAAGATTGCCCCCAAATGAACCTTTGGGCTAAAGAACATTTGACACGCTCCATCCCGGAGTAATGCTACCCCATTTGGTAGGAGTATGAAATCAAAAGCAAAGCGGTAAATTTTTCAGCATATATTTGTTGTATTTTTTGTATTTTTTGCATACGCTTCAGCGAAATGAGGTCAGACCGAAGAGAGAGAGGGACCAAAGGGGAGGACGGCTCCCGGGGCTTGGGCCTGGCTGAGGCACAAGAAATGGCACAAAGCAAATTTATGACTATTAAGCCAAAAGTATGTGGCATTTGTTGCTATTTTTGCACTCACAGCTGTGCGGCCGCTTAAAGTTATGCGAAAGCGCTAAAATATGCAAAGGGAAATCGCGAAAAAATGTTGAGGCACCGCTTCGGCGATTCCCTCATTCTCCTTCTGGCTTTTCTTATCAAAATAAATGAATCAAATTAAATAAAAAGTACATTGAGTTGGACTTAATTGAAAGCCAGAGAGACAAAGGCAGGACCAGAGGCAGAGGTAGGACCAGGAATAGACAGAGACAGTCCCTGGGACTGGGGACTGTGGACTGTGGAGACTCCAAGCAATCAACCTAATTTGTCATATGCACTCCGTCCGGTTCAGTTCGTGTCGTCCAGTCAGTCGGTCAATATTTATAATGATAGCTAATCTGCAATAGAGGCAGCAACGGTTCCCACAGAGGGCATTGCCATAGGCTGGGGTCACCACTGGTCGGGGTCACCAGCAAAATCACTCCATGCCATGGAGGCAATGGCAATGGCAACGGCAATGTCTGTGTCTGCGTTCTGTTTGCCTCTCTATCGAGCGAAACGCTTTAAAGCGATGGCGGAAAATAAATTGAAAGTACTTGTCCATTGTTTGATTAATGTGTCAATAATGGCAGACGGACCGCGTCCGGGAATGCTTCGCCAAAGAATAAAAGAGCTCCACTCGAATGCCAGACGAAGTGCATTGCCAGATTAAAGAGGGAAGCGGGTTTTGGGCAGCGATGGAGCTTAAAAATTTAAGCAAGAAACTCTTAGAAGTTGTAGATTTCTAGACTTCTGATTCACACACCAATGGAGTCTCTAAGCCTCCAATTCCGCCTTGAAAGGCAATGGATATGCGTTTTCTTTACATCTTAGTAATCTCCATCAATTACCCTCCAATCAAACACACTTTCCTCTAGCTCGAGTCAAACTCCTGTCACCAATCGAAGAGCTGCTTCACAGCTTCCAAACTCAAACAACCGCAGAGCGAAGGAGAGCCAAGAGTAGAAGCAGTTCCCAAGACGAGGACGAGGACCAGGCCAAAGCAAACACAAACAGAAATAACTGTAAGGCACACAGAACATTTGTTATTCAAAATACTCATTTAGTCCCCCATCGCACACCACCGCTTGAGAGCCATCGAGTGGGCCCAACCCGACCCTTCAGACGGTGGAGCCACCGAATGATGCTCAAAAAGAAATCCAATTTAATGACTATGAAGCAGTCCCGCGGACCCTTCAAAGACCCAACTCAACCGCTGGACAACCGGTCGGCGATGACTTGTGCCTGGCACCCCCAGCCCCAGCCCCAGTCCCAGTCCCAGTGCCTAGTCCGCGTCTTTGTTTTCATTGCGGCTGTCACTTTGGACGCACAGCCACGTTAATGGCAAGTGTAAAATGGTGTAAGCCAAGACCAAGACCTCCGTCAGCCTCCCAAGGACCTGAGGATAGAAAGCCAGAGCCAGAGCCAGAGCAGGGCGCAGAGTGAACCAAAGCAGTCCAGAGCCAGTCCAGAGCCAGTCCAGAGCCAGTCCAGAGCAGTGCAAAGTGAAGCAAAGTGGGAAAGAAAAAGAGTTTAATTAACACGAAAATGGTTTCAATTACATAAAATTACATTTCTTTAGAGTGACGATGTCGACGGTGCTATTGTAGTTGTCTCTCTGGCTCTCCCCCATTCTCTCCGAGTAAATGAGACTGAGGCAATGCAGTGGGTGTGGGCTGGGGTGTGGGCGTGGCACAGTTGATTTGGGCACAGAGATTTATTGGGCGTCAGTTGAGCAAATTAGTTGAAATTGTCAGTTAGCGAGGAAGCAGCGAGAAAGTTGCGAGTATCGCCCATTAGCGATGGGAGCACGACTCAAGGGCCCCCCCTTTTACGAGCGCACAGTCGCTATCGGTGTGGGGGCATCTTTGACTGCCAGACGAAGGGATCAACTGTACTGCGAGAAGGATAAGAGTTTCCACTTTAATGGAGAATACATGGATGGCTGGCAAGGGCTTGAAATACTCGAATTGGGAATGATATTGAGGATAATCCCCAATTAATCTTTTTTTTGAACTAAAATTTCTGTTTATTTCGTTCCAACATCATTCCAAAATTCACTCCCAAATCATCTTACAAATTTCCCCTCATCGAGATCATAATTTTCCATTGTTATTGTTCCCTTGCGCCAAGGCAAAAAAGAGGCAAAAATCTTTTTAATTAAATTTACTTATTTTATTTTTTGTTGACTTGAAAAATGTTTGCCGTTCATTTGAGCGCATGCAAATAATGTCATAAATAAAATGGGTGTACGCCATGACCTTTTCGGCGTAATACCTGGTACTGATACCCTGCAAAAGGCAGGTGTCCTAAGGGTATATTGGGAGCTATTTAAAGGATGATGCACTGCTATACTCGTAGACTCTGCTCTGTCTGGTCTTCCCTTAATTGATTTGTAAGTAATTCCCAATCAATTCCATAACAAGGTTTGTCTTAATCAAAGTTTCGAGAAGTATCTGTGTCTATAAATATGTGTTCCTCCACACTCCATAATCAATCATTTCTGGGTTCCACTTCTACCTATCCATCAAGTCCCGAATTAGATTAGTTTTCTATTGGAGAGCTTCATTAAAACATCATTAATAAGGTCCCATTTATTTCCTTCACCGAAGAAAACTATTGAAATCCTTCTAGGGGTTAGAGTTTCTATATATGGAAAACTTCATAGTTTTCCTCTTAATTTTAGGGAAAATATTACTTCTAGGGTATCTTCAATTCCATTATTTTGTGCGGCTTTCCACCTTTTTTTTTGGCACTGTTGCTCCTGTGGTTTGTGTCATTCATTTGGCTTTTGTTCCACTTGGCAGTCGCCCCCAACCTGCCCCATTGTTTCCCTGCCTGTCTGCCTGCCACCCGCTGTCGTGGGCATTGTGCCGTGCCTCATTTATTTTACTTACACGCATGCGATGGCAATGGGCGATGGCGCTGCCGCCAACGTCGCGTCATTTATGACACCTTGACAGAAAAATGAGCACACACACCACACCACACCACACCAGAGGGGGCGGCATGGCGGGTGGTGGTGGTGGTGCAGAGAGGGTTAAAGAGAGAGGAGCCCAGAGCAGGTGAGGTCGATCCTACGTGAGTGTCTGGGGTGCGGTTGTTGGAACAAACGCACATTCATAATTTCATTCCCCTCAGAGACGACAGGCACTCTCTCGGCGCCTCTTCCACTCTTCCACTCTCCTTTCGACTATATCTATCTCCTTCACTCTTTTGTGTCCTCGAAGGGTATGCTAATTCTGGTCAGAGGTTTGTCCTGGAGGAAAAGAAGCAACTCCGACACCAAAGAGTGTGCTATAAAGTGATCGGAGCCACGTCCTGATTCATGCAGCAGTCGATCCTCCTTCCAAGAGCCCCTACAGGTCTCGGGGTCTGTCTATGAGGTTCTCCTGGTAATCTTCTTACAAAGAAGACCCAACTCTGTATATTCCCCAGTCTTCTGTAGTTCTCTACAGTCCTGTGAAGGTTTTAGCTACTGTATCTTGAAGCTTTCTATGGCCTCCGGAAATGTGTTTCAATTATTATAGATATAGGTATTATATAGAGGCCGTCAATGGGTAGCAAAGCCCTCGACCCCAGAGAGGACCCCTTTCCTGTTCCATCTGCTATCCCCTTCTCTCGCTGTATCTTCTGTGGCGCTTATTATGCGTCTGAAATTGAAAAACTTTGTTTGCCGGCACGCTGGGGTTAACAAATAGGCTGCCACCCGTCTTCCTCCTTCTGTTTTCCCCTCCCCCACCCCACCCCAGGTGCGTCACATAATTTGATGCCTTTTATGGCTTTTAATTTGTTGCCGTCGCTTCTGTGGCACTTTTTTTTCAGGTATTTCCAAGTACAATTTGAATCTTTCAGTTCTTTCAGCCATGAGTTCTCTGGGCTAATGAGATAGGGAGAGAGAGAGATAGCACAGCACGTGAGTGGCAACAGGTGTGCGTTGGGTGCCATCCAGCAGCTGATCGAAGGGGAGCCAATGCCCCCGCCAGGTGTGGCCCCTCCACGCCATTTACGTGACTCCGATGACCCGTCAAACGGTTCGGAAAAGTACCCCTAAAGGGCTCTTCGATTCGATGGTTCTGGAGTGGAAGTGGAAAGAGGGGGAGCATGGGAGTACTGGCAATAAAGGGCGTGTCCCTGTCGCGTGTCCTCGTTGCGGTGATTGCCTTTTGCTCTGGCAACGAAAATTGATTTTACTTGTTTATTGCACAACACTGCAATATCCTTGCACTTTGTAGGCCAAAGGAGGAAGTATCTCCGATCCTATGCGTCGGTCTGTCGATACAAAATCTTCTCCATCAAAGCTTTCAGACGACACAAATATAATATACTCAAGGAAAAGTCTTGAAGCAACATTTGCTAACAAGTTGCACAATATTTGCATACTCCCTCTCTCTCTCTCCTGCTCTCTCTCTCTCTAGCCTGGCTTGCTGATTAGCTAGTCGTCTTGGGAGTACATTTAGCCATCCATCAGCTTTGGAACACATTTATAAATTATGCAGTTGGCACTAAAAACCAACAGCACACGGGCACGAGTTTGGGAAGGAGTGAGCAAAGGAGCAAAGGAGTGGGAAAGCCTTTTGTTTGTGCTTTTAATAAACAACCGAGAGATACAGAAAGAGCTCCGACTCGTGTGTGTGTTATATGCATTATGGAAGCCTTCCTGTTGCACCTTTTCGGAGATGGAGGGGCTGGGGCTGGGGCTGGGGCTGGGACTGGGGCTGGGGCTGGGACTGGGGCTTTGGCACAGCTGTGCTATTTGCCATTTGCTTTTTGCTTTTTGTTAAATTGCTTCTTTGTGTTCACGTGCAAATTTCGACGGTTTTTTAGACTTTGTTTTTGTTTTTGCTTTTCCATTTGCGTTTTTGTTGGCCAACCTTTTGTATTCAGTGCATTTTGTTTGCATATCAAAATGCGTGAAATGTGTGCAGGAATGATGCGAATGAAAGTGGGTCTCGGAAGGGGGCTGGGGGCTGTGGGGCCCTGGCATATAGCAAAGCTTTGTTCTCGTTGTGGGCCAACTTATTAGCGACGTTATGTTTCGGCCCCGGCATTTTCCCATGCATAAAAATGTAAGCTCTGCCAGTGCCAGAGCCGGCCCGAACCGAGGCTCTGCAAATTTATGTCCATATAAATATACATGTGAGGAGAGGAGAGGAGAGCCAGAGCTACGGGCAGGGCAGGGGGAAATAAACTAAATTTTTACTACCGCATTTCTTCCACTAGTACTGCTCGTAGTGCTCCTGCCCGGGGCTCTCCTGCCAGCCACTGCGCTGATTCTTCGCCGGAGTCGGGCCACAAATATGCGAAGCATTTTTTGGCTTAGCAAAAACCGCAAATTAACTTGCTAAACTAGACCAGCCAGCAGCCAGCCAGCAGCCAGCAGCCAGGAATATGCTCGTAAAAACAAGCGGAGCGAGGTGGAGCAGAGTGGTGTGTGATCGACTCAAGCCTCTACCCTGGAAAGAGGGGGGGCACTGAGGAAAGATCTTTTAGATGTAAGAATATTGAATATTCGGGTATGTCCTCAAAGCCCAAGCGCTTCTTTGCTTTTTCTACAGTATTTTCTATGATTTTTCGCTTCTATTTGTAGGTACTTTATGTTTTTCCAAGTAACAAAATTCATCAAATTTAGCCAAAAAACCCCTGCTCTCCTGCATAATTGTATGTGCGTAAGTCCCTTAATTATTCTTACTAAATTTAATATATTATACACACTGAGACGAGCCTCAAATTACACTCGACAGCCGCTTGTGCTTGGATTTCCTTTTGGCACTACCTTTGAGGTAGGATAACCCCCTAACCCCCTCAACACGGCAACCCAATTGTCCCTAGTTAATATTGATAATCCCTAAATAATACCAAATACTCGTATACGACCCTGAGAAAACAATGGAGATCCACGCTCGATCGAGTATTCCAAAAGGCGCCTCAAAGAAAGCAAGTCGGAAGGCAGTCGAAGCAATAACTCCTTTTCACTCTCACACCTTTTCCCATACCCGTAATTCATTCCCTCGTAATGTTGTCGGATATGTTTTGGCCATTGGAACATCGTTCTCTCACTTGAACGAGATCGTTCCCAAAAAAAGAGCCCAAAGAAGCACAACAGAATGGGAAAACCCGCAATGGAAACTATTGTGGCGACATTTGTGGGGCCGAAAACGTTCTGGGGGTTCGTTCTGCAGCACACAAAATGCCAATGCCAATGGTTATGCTAATGCCAAGGTGGGGATATCCGGAGCAGCAGCCAGCAGCCAGCATCCAGCATCATCAGGAGCATCGGGGGCATCGGGGGCAGGCAGGCAGCCGCAGCAGCAGCCAGTCAACTTTTATTTCAACTTTATGCCATTTTGGCCAGGACTCTGGGACGTCCCTTGTAAGTGGGGTCCTGTCAGCATGTGTGCGGGTCCCCCCACACACCCCCTCGCTTTGTCTGTCTGTGTGTGTGTGTGTGAGGGGATTATGCGGCAGGAAGAAGGTTGGCAGCAGTACGATTCGTGGACAGGGACCGGATCAAGCGGTCAGCGGGTAGTTCCTGTTGAATTCAGGTGTGTTTACCCTCATCTCCTCACTCCCTCTGCTCTGCTCTGCTCTTCGCCCTGCAGTTAATGCATGAGCTCATACATATATTCGTGTATATCTGGGCATGTGTTGGCCCGGGCTAATACCTTTTTATGACCGTCATATGTTAATGCTGCTTCATTAACATTTTAATGTCGCCAGTCCCAATAAAACAGAAAGACAGAAAAACACAAAGCGAATGAATGAATCGTTTCGCTTGTCGCTTAATTAAAAAATTTAATTCAACAAAAGTAAATAAAATGCGGAATAGAAGGGCAAATATTCAGAGCAAATTCCCTTTAACATTCGCTGGGGTCAATGGCTATTTTCTGAACCAAAGGCTTTAAGGTTTCGAAGGCAGGGGCGGGGGCGGGGCAAAGGTGAGAGAAATATGATGAGTAGAAGACGAGGGTAAGGAAAGTCCGGAAAGGAAAGGTTATTCAAGTACTCGAATAACCCCTGGGGACGCCCACCCCCACTCCGTAGCGGGTCCCCAAGCGCGTAAAGAGTTTTGACGGAAAAGTAATTTTTAGCATCGTTTAATTTTCATTCTGTGTAACTTTCTTTTGCCACGCCCCCCACCTAAGTGCTTCCACCATAAACCCTTTTTCTGCCGGACATTTGAGCAGAAAATTCTCGTACTTTTTTAACAAAGTTAATTTTTATGCTCTGCTCTCCGCTCTCTGGTCTCTGGTCTCTGATTTTGCCTTTCGCATTTCTTTGTTTTCCGCCGGAGTTTGCTGCAATCAAACAGCAGAAATTGTTTAACAAGTATCAAGGGGTTTTCCTTTGGGGGCCGCCAGCCGTCGAAATGGCAAAGGCAAGGTCAAGTGACCCATTTGACTGGAGGGGCGGAAAAGCGGGTGGAAAAGCCCGTGAAGGCAGGGGGTAGGAGGGAAAAGGGTTGTGGGGGGTGGCTGGGGCACACTAATTGTTATGTGGCTGGCGCAACGTGGCGTATGCGCAATTGTGAAGCGCTTTTCATTCGTTTTCTTTGACGGCAGGCTTTGAGATACGTTCTAATAGGTTCAATGATATTCGAATTTGAGGCCTACTTGTGGCACCCACTTCCACCCTTCTGATGGGACAACAATTACTCCCCAATTCACGCCACTCTCTCTCTCCCCACTCGTAATCCCCACTGCCTTTGGCCATTCAATCCTACCATAATCCCCTTCCAGTTGCAATCTTCGCGGCTGACAGAAGCTGACACCCAACGCCCATGCAATGGGTCTGTTTTGGACACTCACATCGTCACAAGAGAGAGGAAGAGAGAGAGAGACTAGAAAGAGAGAGCTGGATAGACTGGGAAAAGGACAGACAGAGACATCCGTCGCCTAGCACTTGGTTTGATCGAGTCAGGCTACCACCTTTGCCTCAATCTCAGCTGCTGCTTGCAACCTGTGTGCCGCCAGAGAGGGAGAGCAAGAGAGAGAGGCAGGCAGAGATTTGGAGTCCGAGGACCGAAGGCAAATGCAATTTGCATATGCATGAGATGAGATGAGGGGTTGGGGCTGGGGCTGGGGCTGGGGCTGCCTCTGTGGCTGTGGCCGACATTTTTGCAAGTGTAAAGTGTAAGAGGTGCAAATGACAGTGACCAAGGCGGGAGGCACCAATGACTGTGCAACAAGGAGAAGGTGTCCTCTCCAGGGTCTCCTTTGGGGGGGTGGGGGTGTGGGGTGGCGCATGCTTAAAGTTCCTGCAGTTCTTAAACTTTCCTTCAGCGGAGGAGCAGGAGACTGCCTTCTCTCTCTCTCTTTTCCACTCTGACAATTTCCCCCGCCTGTTCTGTGTTTTATGCTGACTAACTGTGCCACGCCCACAACCATTTTTAATTAGTCATTTGCTTTGAATCTATATGCAAAAATCCCAGCACCTGTTTCTATTTCAGTCGCTCTCCCTCTCTCGCTCTCGCTCTCCCTCTCTCCCTGCCCGGCCACACAGTCCCTGCCAGTTGTATGCGCACACCCATTTGTGTTATTGTTTTTAATTTGAGAATTCTTGAGAAGTTGTAAATTCATTACTTATTCACTTGACGGCGCGCAGGAGAAAGCAGCGAAGAAAAGACAGCAGCGGCACGCGGGAGCGGGAGAAAAGCAAAAGCGCAAAAATAAATTAAAAATGTAAATTAAATTAGTAACTTCAGTGCGTCTGTCAAGTGCTGGGCTGATTTATTTGGCAGCCCGAATGGCCAGTCATGGGCCATCCACTGTGGAGACCTCCCAGACGCAGTCCCCGATCGCCCCGCCTAATGCTGGCATAATTAGAGAGCTCAAAGGACTCCTCTCTCTGTGCCTGCATGACCTTCGCCAAAGTTGTGAAAAAACCAAACATGGCACATCCCCCCCCCACACACACCCACACACATGTAGGGGAAACTTTCTTGCATACATTTTTAAGCGCCAAATAAAAGAGGGCGAGGGAGAGAGGGAGGAGCACAGCGGGTGAGATATAAATGTCACTGGAAATATGTGCAAGACTTTGCCATTCGTTCGCTGCCGCTGCCCCCATTCTCCCTCCCCGCTTGGCTCTAACGTCTATCGTCGAGATAAGTGCACAAGTTCATTTTCAGTTGGCAGGCAGATACCCTGCAAAAGTACTACCGAGGAAGTGGCTCTGGATCAACAGATACTCTGCTTAAAGGCATCGATCCAGGGGAGCCATCGAAAGCGCAATCCAATCGCGAAGACCTAAGGTTTACCCTGCCCCAAATCAAGTATGCCCCAGTGCTCCACAGTGCATCTGCAGTCGTGCCACGGTCGCTGCCTAATTTCCATTTTCCATTTTCATTCGCTTGTTTGATTTTTCTTTTCCTTGTCATACCCTCGCAAAGGGGATAATGATTCCACACCGATGTTTACGCTGCTCCAAAAAGGCAACCATGGACCCCCTGGAAGGCCTTGGGGAGCTACAGAGCCCAAGATCCAAGTCTAATATCGATCTGAAAGCGTATCCGAGAGCCGTCTATCCATCGTTGCTGCGTTTTTCGGGGCTTTTTGTTTTGCCTACAAAACGAAAGAGCCAAAATGTTGTTGATGTTTGCTGCATGCCACGAAGCCGGGCTTGGCAAGCTCCGTGCCGCGCCGCACCGTTGCATATTTGCTTTAAACTTTTGTGTCAGCAATGAAAGCGAGACAAGTAGAGTGGGGCAGGGGCAGGGGCACGGGCAGGGGAGAGTGAAGAGAGATAGAGCCACTGTCAGTGCTGCTGCAATCGCTGTTGCCGTTGCTGTTGCTGTTGCAGTTGCACTTTGAGTCGTCAGACACGAGAAAGTTGTGACATTCATGGAAACAAACAAACAAACTCACACACACCTTTCACGATTGTTGCTGCTTCCGAAAAGTTGTTACTTTTGAGCGCCACAGAAAAGTTGTGTAGCCGAAAAACCAAGAGATTCGTTTCACTTGATGCCAATGCAAAATATTTGCCTTCAGTGGAGCCAAAAAAAACAGCAAAAAAGACGAAAACCAAACCAAAAAACAAGCAAACAGTTTCCCTTTTAATTAACACGGTCTTGACGCAATTTATGGCTCATCAAAGTGCCGCCATGCCCGGCACCGATTTATCCCCGCATCCCCCTATCCCTCCCCCTCCATGTCCATTGGCCAGCTTTAATTATTACTGTATTCAGTGGTAAATTGGCAAACATTTTGTCCGCTTCGGCGGGCCTCGGCTCCGCAAATAAGCAGCGGACAAGCCCAAATGTTTACACTGCGTATGCGTAATTTTTAATTGATTTGGCCACACTGGACAAACAGCAGCCCCCCCCCCCCGCACGGTGTTGATGGGGTGGCAAGTGCGTGCATAATACTGTCCGAATTTTGTGTTTTAATTGCATATATTAAGGTCCATTTGCCGGGTCGCATTATGTTTATTCAGCCCGCAGAGGGGCCGGCCGGGGAGGAGAGGCAGAGTGGCAGGACGACAGGGCAGCCCTTTGTTCTCTTATTAGCTGATTGTCGCATCATTCTGGGAAGATACCAGGACTCATGCTTAAATTATTCACAAACTGGACGATGGAATCGATTCATTCAGAGGGGGAACTGGGGTCACACTTTCCTGGAGGGAAACAAATCCATCGTTAAACAAAGACAAAAATAAACAGCAAATATGTCTGTTTCTTCCATCACTCCAATAAATTAAAATAAATTGTTAAACAATTAAACTTTTTGCTCGACAAAAACTGGCATTTTCCCCAAAAAGTGAGGCGGAAAATGATAAAAAATTTTAAATTCGGATTTGTGGTCGCCAAAAACTTAAGTTTTGAATATTTCAAAAACCAGACAGACTCTGTTTCTGCTCTTTTCGGCCTGCGCCTGTGTGCTTAGGCCGTGTGTTGGCCCTTGACAAATACTTCGGCCCCAAACGGAGGCCCGTTTCGAGACTAATTAATTTATATCAACATTTCAATGTTAAGCCAAACAAAACAATCAGCTTACTGTCGTTCAAACTCGTCTGAACCCTATGGGTGTGGGTGTGTGTGTGTGTGCCCTACGAGTACGAGTATGTGGTGTGTATGAGGTTCCTAAATCTACGGGCCTCTGGATGCTTGGGGTATTAGTGAGACGGCGAGGGTGGCTTTTGGATTGGCCAGAGGATGGTTACCAGGGACTCTGGGCATCTACTATATGTCTATATATATCCCACATTCCAGGGGATGTGAGAGATAGGAGGATCACTCCAGAAGAGACTGATCAAAATTCGATAGTTCATCATTTACACGTCGGTTTTTCTGCCCTTCTACCTATTGTATCTATCATTACTATCCATTCTGCTTATCAACATTCTGTTCAATTAATTCCCAACTTTTGTAGCCACCCTCGCTTGGCCTGTCTCCGTTTGTATTCAAAGGATTAACAGCCTCAGAGCTGCGGCTTTTACCATTCCACACGGCGGCTCCCTTAAGCTGTCCTTTCCAAGGCTGCTCCGTCTTTTTCGCAAATCTTCTCCCTCTCCCGATCTTGTTCCTCCTCTCTCTCTCGCTATCTCTCTCTCTCTCTCTCTCTGTATACTTCTGCTGTTTATCTTTGCCAGCAGAGCTGCTGCAGGACCCTTTAGACGCCCTTTGAAGCAGCAAAAGGACGTTCAAACTTCTACTGTCGGGATGTTCTTACATATCAATGGAACATCAAGGCTTCTTCCTCCACAAATTGTGCGTCTATGAGGGCTCCATTGCCGTATAATCAGGAAGCGATTCGTCGGTGGAAAACGCATCGTGTAAGAGCGGCCCAAATGTGGTTTCTGCTGTTGATATTGGTGTGTGTTGGTGTTGGTGTGGCTGTTGGTGTTGGTGTTGGTGTTGGTGTTAGCCTTGTTGTTGCTCTTCTTCTTTGAGTTGTTCGTTTGCCTTGTCTCGGGGAAATCTCCGAGTGTGTTTGGGCTGTCTGTGTATTCTGGCAGCCTGTTTGTTTGCCAAACTGTTTAACTTGGGGCTCCACTGGCCTAGGGGCCAGAAGAAGGCGCTGGCCGCAAAAACTTGCACCCAAACACCACACAAGCAGCCCTGGAGAGCCCCATCCACCCACCTCCCACCAGGCATTCCGTTTAAAGCGTTTTGGGGGTCGCACAAATTGAATTATGGTTTTATGTGTGAGCACAAATCGATCATAAAATACTAATTACGCTTCCCGAACTAAGCACGTTAGCACGCTCTTTTACGCTCCAAGCTCCAAGCTCCAGGCGGAGCGCCATCCGCCCACAAACACCGTTGCAGACACGGCGATTAAAAGCTTAATTATCCCATTGCGACACTTCATTAGTTTCGGCCAAGTCCTGCAGGCTCCTCCTTCACAGACCGAAAACTTCTTCGCCACGTTTATTGCAATTAATTTTCTTGAGTTCAGTTTTAGTTTTAAGTGCCTGCTGCGAGTGTGTGTGTGTGTGTGTCGAGTGTGTGTGTGTGTGTGTGGGAGTATCCCCTAATATGTCGGGCAGGATGGTGTCCCAGAGGTGGCTGCCATTGCGGTTTAAAGCTGCTGTCCGACAGAAAAAAAACCCGACCCCAAAATGAAACATATTTCCTGTCATTGCTCAATTAAATCGGATAAAAGAGAGACCGAGCAGAAGGAAAAGCCCCACCGACCGACCGACCTGCACCTGTCCCCCCATCTTCCCCCGTCTCCCCCTCTTTGTTTGGCTTTTTAGCTTCCATTCTGCTTTTTCCCAGCTAATGGAAATTTCCGCTAGTCCGTTCCAGCTCCGTTCGTCGTGGAGCTTATTTTTCTTTGCGCAGCTTTTCACAGATTCAATTTGAAACGGTACATTGAATTAAATTACATAAACGAAGAACGAAGATGGGAGCCAGAAAAGGCAGCTGAAAGATGGAAGACGGGAGATGGGGAGACGGCAGAGGGGGGACAGCTGCTGGGGGGAACCCGTCAAGCGGCAACCGTAACAATAATATGGCCCACAAAATCGCATAACAATGAAAATAGCTAAATAAAAAGCCAACAACAATAGCAGTCGAAACTCCTTTCAGCAGGAACCCAACCGCCAAGAAGGAATAGAACAAAATGTGAAATGGACCAGCACTGGGCTTCCAAATCGAAGAGGAGATGCTCTTGCCCTTTCGAAGGTTCCAAAATAGATCATAAATGAAAGAGGTATCATTTGCCCATCACTTGATGGCCCAAAGTACTCTTTCGGAAGAAACAAGCCTTTATTCTCCCATATTTCGAGGGGTTTCAGAGGCATATTCTATCCCAAGGATCCCCTTTTGAGTAGAGTATTCCTGTGGCTTGGACCCAATCAAATTGCAGTCATCCGTCATTGTAATAATAATTGTGAGGACATACGTAGGCTAATGCACTTAAATTGCCCCAAAAAAGGAAAGAAAGGAAAAGCAGAAGCAGAAGCAAAAGCCGAGTCAATTAGGCGCATTTCCGGTCAATTCGCTTTGTGCCAGGAACCACAATTGAATTTTCATCCTTCACAGGCGGAGATATAGAATGCCTGATGGTGAGTTTTAGTGGAGAGCCGACACCCCGTCACCCCATCAGCCCCATCGAAGCACTCAACTCCTAAGCGCCTGGGAAAGCCATCAGTGAAACGACATAAATTATGTTCTTTATGGCTGGCCAGCGGAGAGCAGAGCCGAGCAGAGCCGAGCAGAGCAGCCCAAAGAAAAGTTGACTTTTTGCATTGAACTCCGGTGCATAAATCAAAACGTGGCACTGGCTTTGGGGCTGGGGCTGGGCAGTGGGGCACAGTTTTCGGGGGCAGCTCGTTCGTTTTGTAGTTTTAACTCACGTAGACCCGATGCACGTTTCCAGGGCTGCCGCTGCCACTGCCGCTGTCGCTGTCGCCGCAGGAGGTCGCCGCACAATTTGGCACGTGTGATAAACTCAAAATTGTTGCTGGATGCGACTGCAAGTGTCAGCATTTTCCAGCTGAAAGGCTCTCCCTCTCTCTCACTCCCTCTCTTGCACTCACTTTTGGGCGGGGCTTATCTGTGGCACATGTAGTTGACCTTGTGGGTGGGCAAAAAAGTTGCCGCCATTAGGGAACTATTAGCTCGCAAAATATTTTAAATTTCTAACCCATATTCCGCCTCCCTCTGCCTCCCTCTCTCTGTCTCCATCCCTCCATCTCTCTCTACCCCTTTTGGTCTCCTTTTTTGTCCCCACTTCAAAAGAATGCCTAAACTATTTTGCTAAAAGTTTGTCAGCAATTGAGAACATTTTGTGGAATTTTTAATAATTTTTTCCCTTTGGCTCAAATTAAGGGCTGGCATATTTGGCAAAAGATGGCAGCTCAAAAAGTTTTAATACTCGTCCAGAAGGGAAAAATGAACTATATTTTGATTTGGAATATTGAGGGTTGGGGATGTGTACATGGCTTTGGCCTGACAGGCCGTTTGAATGGTGTTCACGGGTCGATGCATTGGCCCCGAATGGGCTCTAAGGTTTAAGACCTGCTTCTGCACTCAAGCCACTTTAAAGCCACGAGTTTTGGTAGGGTTTTCCATTGGTTTATCATTTAGATACTAATACTATTCATGACGTCCATAAAGGACAACATTCAATGAATAAATAGGCCAAAGGGGAAGCTGTTTCCCATCAAAGTACATGCTCCAATATCGCCCGCTATCAATTTAGGCCGCCCTTCGATTGCGTCACTCCGAGACCTGCCGCCCTGCCTCGTGCCTCTTGCCTGACTGGCAATGAAGTGAGCATTCGGCTTAATGGATGGACCAGGACCAGGACCAGGACCCAGCTCCCGGCTGCGGCCATTCGATGGGAACTGCAATGCATAAAGAAAACATGTCGCCAAACGCAGCACACAATGGCCCCGGGGTTAGATCCGAGCTATACGAGTAGATGTGAATGCGAATTTGTGTGTGCCCCAGTGCTTACGTGGCCCTTAGGTGCATGCCCCACATGCCCCCCGGGCAGCCTACTTGCGCCAATTACACGTAGCAGGAGACAGGAGCAGGGACAGGGCCCAATGCCAGAGGCCATGTGATAACCAGCGCTTTGAAGTGCCCGACTCTCATGGGGGAAGGGTCTCTCGTACCCCCCTCTCTCTCTCTCTCTCCCTCCCTCTCTCTGTCCTCCTTTGTGCGGTTTGTCGCGCGTCTAATTAAAGGCGCCGCACGTCGAGCTCTGCGACAATATAGATTTCGTTTTTGGTGGAAGACTAATGGGCGCTCTTTGACCGCAGCTGTCACACAGGGACACAGGGAGAAGACTCTCCAACTCCACTTCCTGTCCCTCTCCCCCCTTTGTAATTTGCAACTTTGCCACTGCTGTCCAGCTGCAGCAAGTGCTGATGCTCAGATTTAATGTGGCAAGCCACCACCACCCCCAAACCTGCAGGAAGGGGCTCTCTTTAAGAGCGAGGGATACTTCAACAGTTCTGTACCTAATTGATTCGGGATTCTGATATTCACAACCTTCAAATCGGAATCAAAGTCCGCCCATTGGCTCGAATGGGCGTGCCAAATGAGTCATTACAGATATGGCATGCAAATGCAATCAGTCGAGGCGGCATCCCCCCTTAGCCCCTCGTCCTTCCGCGACGTCGACCACATCGAGTCATTTGTTAACAATCCAAAGCAGTGGCGGTGGCGGTGGGGCGCTGGGGGGAGACAGCGCCAAATGTGCGGAAGTGTGTAGTCGGATGTGGTTAAGCATACGCCATGTGGGCCATCAAAATTTTGTTTTTGCTCGCTTTTGATTTACACTTGTGTTGTTGTTGGACTTTCGGTTGTCGGTGTTTGTTTTTTTTTTGGGGGGTGGGGTTTTTATTAAGCAAATGTGCATGAAAATCTATGCGCGGATACGCGAGCAATAATGCGAAATTTATGGCTGGCAAACGTGACACTCTCTACCGTCCTGGGTCCTGCATCCTGTCCTGCTCTCCTGCAGAGCGGAAACTGCTCATTTGGCCCCTGGCTAGAGGGGTCCTTCGCTGGGAGGAGATTCGCTCAGCATGCAGTTTTAATTGTTTTGTCGCTAAAATATGCCACTGCATCTCTCTCTAACTCTACCCATTCCCCTCCCTTTCTGTCTGGCCCTGCCCATGCGAATATTCTGCCCCTTTTTTGCTGAATTTTATGGCATTTAATTTCGTGCAAACTCCCCCCGAAACACTCCCCGAAATGAAAACTCTCGCTTTAATATTACAAAATAAACAGAGTACCCTATCCGCCTGTCTCTTTCGTTTGTTTTTTAGCTGTCGCTGTTTTTTGGGATGACCGCAATGAACATTTATCTGTTTAGCATTTTTTCACAACATTTTTGGAGGCAGTTTTTTGAGTTTCATTTGAAATTGAATTGATATGACCTGCTTTGGGGATGACTATTAGTGATAATCGCTGGAAAAAACAGACTAGAAAATAAACATTTGAAATAAGCAATAAATTGGGCATTTAAAAATATATATATAACAAATTAAAAGAGTCCTTTAAAGGGGCATATGAGGTATATAGAGGTATATAATGGAATGTACTTCAGAAGATAATGAAATTTGTTGTTGGAAATTAATTTTCCATTCAAGTATTAATCATGAATCCATTAAAATGGCAGAAATATTACAAAATAGCCTTCAAATGGGTTTTAAGTAACTAAATTTGTTTGTCTTTTATATAAAAATGTCCCATATCTTTAAGGGAATCGCCTTGGAACGCTTGTAATTCGAGAAATAGAACACCGAACTAGTAAGTGGAACTAGTTCCTTCAATCCCTCTTTGTATTAAACACATGTTATTCGTAGAACCCCACTGAAATCCATACTTTATTCTCCTATATTCCTTCAATCATTAGAACCAAATAGAAATGAGTAACAAACCGAACCCAATCCGAACTGCTATAAAACTGTTCTATCTGAAATCGCAATTCGCTTTAATTTGAGTATGATATCAAAGCAAATTGATTTCCATTATCCCGCGGATCCGCTGCCAGCCTCCCCGCCAAATCGTCAGGGCTCCCTTTTACTGCCAGTGCCAGGGCCACGCCCATCGCCGAAGCATGGGCGTTTTTTATTGCCTGCTTCTTGTTTTTACTTTCCCAAATGTACATATATATTTTTTGGGTTTTTTTCCGACGAGTAGGGGGATCGGATCCTTTGGCAGTTGCAATTGAATTGGGTTCCCCATTGCTGTGTGGTGTGTGTGTGTGTGTGTGTGGAGCGGAGAGAGGGAGAGAGTTTTCTATTAGTTTCGTTTCGGGGTTTGTCTTTTATTTTTTGTGGCTTTGGCTTTCATTTGATTTGTTTGGGGGGATGTTTGCATATTTCAGCTTTGATTTATTGTTGCGGTTGCTCTCTGGCACCCCATCCCCTCCTGCGTCCATCGTTCCATTTTCGCTGTGAAGTTTTCCAAATGGCCATTGCCATTTCATTTCAGCAACAAGTTTTCCCCTTCACGGCTAATGCGACGCGGCTCTCAGCTGCAACTATCGCAAGCACTTTGGCTCGAACCCCTCCCCCCCAGCCACTCCTCTAGCCACTTCTGCCACCCAACGCTGTCAGCCAGCTGTGACAGGCGTTGGCAAAACTTTTTAATCTCGTTAGCTTGGGCGGAATAATAAAATTAAAGCCCGATGCCAGGGCACTTTTCCAGGTGCGCCGCTAAGGGGAAAACTTCTGTGCAGAAAATTTCAATACGCCATTTAAACTGATAATTGTTTCGTATAAATCATTTTGGTCAACACACACACACCCAAGCACACCCCAGCACACACACACACAGACAAAGAAAGACAGACACAGACCCACAGACACTGGGAAAAATTACCTTTTGGCCCAGCAGAAAGTTAATTAAAAAATTGCGGCGGCGGCCAGAGCTTTTGTGTATGTAAGTAGCCTCCTCCGCCGCCCCTCCTCCTGGTCCTCCTCCTCCTCTGAGCGAAACAGCTTCCAGTGCTTCCAGGGGGTGCCTCTCAAATAAACTGCAATTCAATTAGGGACGCGGCCATAAATAAGCCACAAGAAGAGGGGGCCTAGGGGGGCTGGGGGCTAGGGGGGCTAGGGGGCTAGGTGGCATGACTGTAGGCATACTCGTATTTAGTTAAATATTATTTTAATTTCTCTTTCGTTCCTTTTTCAGTCAGCGCCTTTTTGCGGTTGGCCCGGACATGAAACAGATAAAACGATTCTCTCTATCTATCTCTTTCATTGTCTCTCTCTCAATCTATCTCCCTCTCATACCATGCTTCCCTCTCCCTCTAGCTCTGTTACCACCTCTTTTTTGGGGGGCTACTTTGCTTTTTTGTGGTTTAATCTTTTATAAATAACAAATGGCATAAGTTGCCTGCCTTTTTGGCAGTACGGGGCGTGGCATAAAGGAGGCCGACTGTGTGTTTTTTCGAGGTATTTTGTATTTCGGAATACTGGGGTCCCAGCCGCAAAAGTTTAAGTTTAAAATAAAAAACTCACAAAAATTAATGAAAAATGTCGAGACTGGAAGTTTCCCTGTAAAAAATCACTCTCCTCCTCTGAATATTTAAAAGAACAGCCAATCCCAAATATCCTCCCAGTTATTGATCCCTGCCGACAGGTCTTTGTGGGTCGTCTCTCCCTATATCGAGAGTCCAGTATGGTGTACCCCTCGTAACTCAAACAATATCCCGAAAATAAAGAACACGCCCAACAAAAAACTGTATACAAATACCAAAATTTTCGCTGTGGCAACTCGGGCTAAAGTAATTATTTTTAATAATTGACTTGGTGTTTGCTGCTGCTGCTGTTTTTTTTTTTCCTGGCCCATTCTGCCCCCACCCCTTCGGCCAGGAAAAATTTTCGTGAACTTTGAACTAATTTGGCAAAGTTTTTGGCCCTGTGTTCGGGCGGGCTGGCAGTGCGAGTGTCTGCATGTGGCTCTGGCTCTGGCTGTGGCTCCGGTTGTGGCCCTGACTCTGGCAGCTGCTTGGCCGGCCTGCTTCTGCTGCTGTTCCCACTGACCTTCAGACCGCACTGAGCGTGGCTCAAACTAATTAAATTTATGGGTCTGGCTGGGTCTGGATTTTATGTAATTTGGTAAAAGTCAATTTTTGAATTTAAACTTAAACAAATGATAATTATAATAAGATGAGTTGGTGGAAGTTGGTCCTATTTTTTAATTTAAATTTAACATTGTTTAAAATTGAAAACCACTAAATCATGGAAGATTTGAAGGTGCATAGATTCCATTAATGGAAATCCAGTTTAATTCTGGGAATGTTTAAGCCCCCTGCTAATTGATTTGATCCCGTGGCCCAATACTGCGGATTCGGGACTGCAATTTGTAGTATATTAAATTAAATGAGTGTAACCATAAATATTCAAATGCCAGTGGCGACAAACAATTGGTAATGAATTGCGTTCGACGCTAATTAGATAACTTAAACAAATACATGTGTAGCATAATTAATTTGCATTTTCCAAATATTTTCCACTTTATTTGCCCTTCCCTGCACCGTCCTCCGTCCTCCGTCCTGTGCTGTGCTGTGCTTTGGCTCTTTGTTCAGGTTAATGCAGAACAAATTATGTACACACACAGCAAATATTTGGCAATTAAAAAGTGCACATGGAGTTTTTACATAAAATTATAAATTGCAAATTCAATGAATTTTACAAAAATTATTGTCTGTGGCGATAAATTCAATTAATTGGGTTTTTGTGTGTTGGTCAGCAGATGTTTTCGATGTGCGAAAGGGCAAACAAATACAAAATCCGAAAAATGGTACAAATGTCGAGTGCAGAAAACCTAAAGGGCTTAAATATACTTTCAGGTTTCAGGTTAGAAAGAAAAGAAACTTTTAAACAAATTAAATATCCGGGTATACCCCACAGTATCGAAACAGCCTCCTTCCAGTGCCACTCCTCCGAGCTACTGTACCCTCTTTGGGGGTATAATTAGCACAGCGCCTGTTCATCCTACGGCCCGTGCCGCCTCCGTCTGTCCACCTCTTGCGTTGACGTGTTTCTGCCTCTCTGGGGGGCAGCCGAATGGCACACGCGACTAAAATACATTAGCGCCTCGACACGGAGCCTAGAGTCGAGGTGGAATTAAACCGATCGCCTGGACTGAGCGACATTCCCCAAAGGCCAGTGGGGGGGGCATGAAATGAGGCATGCTGTTTGGTGTAGGTGCCACTCACACTACTACTACTATCCATTCCCTCAATGCTATTTTCTGCTCTTCAATGCCTTAAACCCCCACAAACGTATATGATTGACTCAATATGCTGAAAGAGCTCCATTTAAGTATCATTCAATTAAACCTTCTTCATTTTTTTCTATCAAATTCGTGTCTTCCACAGAAAAAGGTTTATATCTATTTTGGTTTATTTTAAAGCTCTTTTTTACTTATGTATTGTACTCCCGTTTTATCCAAAGTTAAATTTAACAGGACACGAAAAAGGGCTCTGGTAGCCAAAGCTTTGAATACCCTTGCAAATCCATCGATTCCAAGGAAGATGGTATATAACAGTGATTGGATTTTGGAGATTCCAACTCCGTAAATATGAGGTCTGATCTGATTAGGAGTATATATATGTATACATTAGGGGGCAAGCCTATATACCTTTAGGAGTCGGATATCAAAGCACTCACTCATATCGTATACACTCACATTTTATAAAAATACTCTTTGTTCCAAGAATATTCCGAAACAAATAAAGTCAAGAGTGAGAGAAATTCCCACGCAGACAGGCGGTAAACAAAATATTTGCATTACTTGGGCTTTTGGTTGAGGAATTTTCCGGCCCACCTCTCCCACCTTTCACTCTCAGGCTGTGCTTCTCCTTCCCTTCCCCCTTCCCCTTTATATATACATGCTCGTATGACTTCGTATTGTTGCGTCACATGCGTCGGACGAGACGGGACGCGACGCGACGCCCGGGTTGCGTTTTAGTGTAATTTCCGCAATCATTTCCGACAACATTTTATGCCCCTCTGCGCTTATTGATATCGCCTGACTACCGCACTACTCTCTCGCCATGCGAATTGCTGACTCCACCACCCCACTCCCTCCCACATGTTCATTCATTCCGAATTTGACCTTGACAGCCCAATGCTTTATTTGCTTGGGTTTTGTCTGTATGTGTTCCAAGCGGACGGAATTCTTAATTTTTATTGATTTTATTTCAGTTCACTGTTTTAGGGATTTTGACCAGAAGATAGAAATAGAAGTATACATAGTAGTAGAAACTGCAAAGATCTAATCCCCACACAATAGGAATAGTTTCCGCAAATTATTCAATGGGCTATGTACATTCTTTAATGTTTGTCTGCCGCACAAAACGATTTACAATAAGAGCACACTCATTTTAGGCATATTAATTTATTAATTTTAGGTGAGGCACTAAACAAGAGAGAGTCAGATCAGCACTATTGGAAATGCCTCACCCTATCATGAATTTAACTTGGAACGAGAGCACTCATTCCTTTTTGATTCTCTTCTTCTGCTCTACTACTTCAGGGAGTGGGAAAGGGACAAAACTTGACGCGTTTTCAAGCCGGCACACACACACACATTGCTGGAACTGATCAACCGAAAAAAGCGAGACAACGCAACAATAACACATTTACACATGGAAAAAAAGAATTCATGCAAAAGCAATATGTTTATCTACATTTATATCAAACACATTTACATATTTCACACATTGCCGCGCTTTTCCTTCTTCGAGCTGCCTTTTTGTTGCCATTTCGCCTCTTTCTGCGCCCCCGCCCTTGATCAAACACATTTTCTTGCACTAAACACACATTTTTTTGCACATTTCTATTTAATCACTGCACATTACACTAAAAATCACTTCCCACACCTGCGCGACAATTTACCCGTTGGACTTTTCACTATTTTCCGGATTTTCACGGATTGAAACGCGACGCGCACGCTTTGACCGGTGAAAAAAATGAAAGTGAGAGAGGTGCAAATTCGGTCATTTCTTGCTCTCCTGCTCCTCTTCCTAACTGCTCTCTCTCCCATTCTCTCTCAGTAGTGTTGAGCGTACAAAAAGAACCGAAAGAGAGTGGGCGGACCACCTTGTATAATTCTTTCATGCTTTTGCTTATTCTTTTCTCTACTTCTTTTCTTCTTCCGCTGCTACTGCAAAGAGGGATCAAAAGAGTGAGGTTGTGTCATATGAGTAGGAGTGAGATGGAGAGACTGGTGAGAGAGTAACAGTGCGCGTTGTAGGTGCAGCGCATGGCAAAATAACTTAATTTAATTTATTTAATTGATCTCCATTTGTGAAGTTACTTAATTAAATGAATTGATTCTCTTTGCAGTAACAGAGGATGAAGACAAGATGAAGAGATAAGCATAAACAAAAGTAGGAAGAATAGCAGGAGAGCGTAGAATGAACGCATTTGCACTGCTCTCACTTTCATTTTTTCAGCCGAACAAGGCGTGCGTTCGTAAGTCTATGTTTATACATATTTTGTTTGCAATTATAACTTTTAATTATTCCACTACTATTTCTTTGAGAAGCGTCCATTCTTTCTCGTTTCTGATGCTCTTCAAATCTTCTTCCACACGATATTCGTAGCCACGGCCGATGCGAGCTTCAACAAGGCGGTGATATTGACAAGAGTATTCATGTTGGCATATCATTGTGGCTCCAGAGAGCAAGGCGCCGACTATGTGGTAGACGATGTGATACGTTTCTCGCCTCTGCTTTAGATACGCTCTGTTGGAACTCGATTATGAACCAAGAACACAACAATTCAGGGAGTGCGGTGATCGCTGAAAAGTTTGCTGAGATATTAACCTGAGCTATCTTACCCTTACAGAAACTGCATTGTCCGGAAATGAAGACGAGGACAGCAGTCCTCAGTAACCATCCGGCGGTAGCTAAAACATCGGAACAAGGTTTTTTGGTCAGTGGTCAGTGAGAGGAGGCCTTCACAAGCGGCTTCTACACCTAGGAGCTGGAACAACTAATCCTGCCTCGTCTGTTGGTGCTAAGAGAGTTTGTGTCTCGTGCGATTCTCCAGCAGATGTGGGCTTCTCCTCCTGATTCATTTGATTGATTGGGAACTAGGCTCATCGACTGCTGACGCAGCCAACGCAGCCAAAACGTTGATATGTAACCCCATTGCCCGGCATTAGAGCCTCAGCGTCGACTGGTATGACAGCCACAATCTGTAGTAGCCGTCCATGAGCTCCGATTCTCAATGCCTTATTCCAGGAACACAACCGAACCGCTCCCAGTGGCTACAATTTGAAGCCCCTACACACGCAGATGGAGTCTACAGCGTGGGATGTACTTGTAAAAAGTGTCGTGTTTCTAGGTACAACAGAAGTGAAAAACAATATTGTATAAGCTTAACGAAACGTATGGAATGCATTGCAACATTTAATCAGTAACATAGCAGGCCTCTTCTCCGCCCTTTTCATTGATTTCATTGAACCATATTAATATTAGCCGACCTCGTGCCCGTTCACTGAAACTCACTCTTTCTCTCTCATTTTTTAAGAGTTTTTAACATACGACAGTCATGGTGGCGTAGTCCTAAGACCTTCTTCCGAGCAATCTCTGTTCCTGCTGAATCTTGCTATCCGTTTATCGCTGTTTATGAGCATTTACCAAAAATGCCCTAAATTGAACTATGGCATTCGCTCCATATTTTCCACCCTCTCTCTCTCTAGATCTTTGCTCCTGCTTTCTCTCATTGCCAGTCTAAATGGTTTGTTGCATTTAATTTATAACGCACAATAAACTTTTGCGGTTTCTGGCAAAACTTCAACGCGCCAAATGCCGCAGGGCAATTACAGCTGTGAGATAGGGCAGAGGGCAAAGGGCAAACCAAACAAGGAAGACGGACTATAAAACACCCTATTCGAACTGCGCGGAAACTATCTAGCCAATTCCTTTGCAATGAGAAAAGTAGAGAAGAAAAGCTGTACACAATATTACTACTAAGATTAATTTAATTACCTAATGTTTATGTTTCTGGTAGATATAGCTCTAATGTACCCTTGTACTCTATGATATACAGGGTATACAAATCTACATGCATAAATATGAAGAGAGGAAGGTACAGAGTGAGTAAGAGGGAGAGAGCAACGGCATGCATCAGCTGCTGCTGCTGCTCTGCTTTTTTCCGTCCAATTTCTTTCTCTTTCATGCTAGTTCCCTGATATACCGCGTTCTCGCTCTCTCGACTTACCCCTGAAGCATGCACGAGTTTTATGAATAATATCCTAAAGGCATTAATTTTCAAATTGGATATTTTTGCCCATTTCAGCCGGCGGTGCGCAACTGTAAACAAGAGTAAATACTTCCAGCATCACGGCATCACAGCATCAGAGCATCGTACTGTAGCGCATCATCCATGTACCCCAGTACAGCCCTCGCCCAAATCTTGCGGCCATATTGGGGTAACAGACCGTAAAGAGCGAAATATATGTAATATGATTAAATTTGATCAACAAGCAGCTCTGCCAGGGACAGGGCATTGTACAGCAAATGCAAAGGAAAGAAGGAGTATTCGCAGGACGAAGAGAGGGCTGTGTCGTATACAGCAACCTAGCACGTTCCCCAGCTTTCTCATCTATAAATGTAGGCACTATATGAGGCCTGGCCATAAGTATCGTTATATGCATGCCCGCTGCTGTTACTGGACGAGGTATAGGCTCTGATGGGCATGATGGATCCGGGAGGAGGTTTGTGATGAGTAAACAAATGTGTTTTATGATTCGTGAGGGTAGGGTATACCCAAGTCCACTCAAAACACACACATTTCCCCTGTTTGTTCTACTCGTATTCGAGTGTGCGTATCGCATGGGTGGCAGAGTGTTATTTATGGCTCATTTATGATTGGAAAGCGTGATATTTGTGAGATATTGTAAAACAAGCAGCCAGCAGACGAAGGCAGGGACATTCGCCTCGAAGGACTCGAAGGGCTCGAAGGGCTTAGGGGGAAAATGGAAAGAGGCCCTGGTCTGCCTATGGGAAATGCCCCAATTCGATTTGGGGGCTGCCACTCTTTCCATTCCGGAAAGGAAACGGTTTTCTTGTGTCTTCTGTAATCCAATAACGAACTTAATCCGCTGACATCCACTTGTTTTCCACTCATTACTGAAATGTCGTGCTGTGTCCTGTCATGTTGCACTACCAATCAGCGCCGCAAACTGTTGCATATTACGCATACGCCGCAGCAGTTATGCCACAGCCAATTGACAACTGTTGCTGCCACGATGCCACTGGCGGCGGCAGTTGCGGCTTCAGTCGCTGTCTGATTGAATTTTGATTTGCTGTAGTGGATTTTTGCATAAGTTACAGCTAACTCTCTCATTCTCTGCCTTTGCCACTGCCACTGCTTGCTGCTTGCAACTTGTCATGTGCAACTTGATGCTGTTGCCGCTGATAAATCTAATCAGTGTCGCGGCCAACGTGCAACACTAAGCCGACACGCCTCTCGTCAGTGCTTACCTTAAAGGTTAACGTTGGGCGAAACTTTTGTTGCAACTTCTTGACGAGTGTGCGGCGGGGAAGGGCAGGGGCAGGAGCTGGAGCTGGAGATTGGAGCAAAAGTTTTCACTTAAATTTTTTATATTATTTTGCTTTAGCTCTCCCCACCCCACACCAACCCATCCCCTGTCGTCCTGTCGTCCCGTCCTCTGTCTGCCTTTCTTACTCTTTGCAACACTGCACGTAGTAACTTTTTATTATTGTATTAGCAAAAGTTTATTTTTTCTTTCGTTGCCCCTCCCCTCCCCCCGACCAGTCTTTGACTTCCATCCAGCCACAAAGTGTGCTACATCTGTGCCTTGGCCACCAATCGATAGTTGTCTGCAAGCACAACTGTACACTTCTCCGGCTCTGCCTTTCAGTTTGGTAAGATGTTGCGCTTTTGTGGCCAATGGTTTAGATTTAATTTGGCAAACAGCAAAAGGGATGGGGCAACATTTTGACAAAGTGTCCAGTGCCCGTCCTCGATGTCGTCTCTGGCTGTGGACTGTCACGCTGCACTGTGGTTGGAGGGGCATTGAAGTGGTCTTTTGGCATTTGATGGGGCACAGAAGGAAGTTTTATGTTTAATAGAGTATCCATTTAGAGATTTAGTAGTGAAAACATTTGCCAATTGGGCAGTGGAAAAGATACTCAATGGGAAGAGTAATAGTGGCCCCTTAAATCTCTAAAAATTCCACATCTTTCTATGCCATAGGTACTACAGTGCCCACCCACAGTAACCCACCAAGGTCACCAGTTAAAGTCGCTGCCTCTCGCCAAACCAAACTGCAATTTGTTGCCACTGCCGAAGCGATCCAAGAGGCAACTTTGTGGCAGTCTCTGTGTCAAGTGCACTTATGTGTGGAGTCGAAGCACCAAAAAAAACCAGGCAGAAAGGAAAGGGAGGGGGGTGGCGAAGGGGAAGCTGGAGCCACTTGACAGCCACAAAGCGCTTGGCTTGTCACCCGCTACTTGGTCAAAGCATTGCGTCAAGTGGCTCTTGGAGCAGTTAAGCAACGTTTGCCGACGCCATAAATGTTGCTGCCACAGAGCCCCCTCCCAGTGCCCCCTCCCCTGCCCCTGCTCCTTGGGAGTTTGTGCAACTTGCATCTTGAGTAGCAGCCGCCGCCACGCCAACAACTAACCAGCAAAAAACAAAAAAAAAAAATGGCAAACGTTTGCCATTTTTCAGGAGGATAAAGCGGGAGGACGAGGAGTGACTGCATCTTGGCACAGACAATTTCACAGCAATTTAAGTTTTAGCTTTTGTTTAAGCAACACTTCAATGGCAACGCCTTCAGAAACTGTGTCAACCGCCTCGGAGGAGGCGTAAAGAGGCAAGTACAGTGCAGTCCTTCCATGATGAAGGAAATGGGGAGGAATAGGAGCCTCGTAACCGACGTTTCACTGTCTTTGTTCCTCTCTCTCTCTTTCTCGAAGGTGATTAAACTCATTTGCCACACACACGAGCAGGCACTCTCCACACTGTCTGCCCCTTCCATCGCCTCGTTTTGTTACACATTTTTGGCCGGCAAAATAGTTGACAGGGAAGCGCATCGCATCGCATCGCATCGGTGGCACGTAGCAAATTGTTGCCAGCTGCTGTTCGCATCCTGCCACACAGGTGCACTTTATGGCTGACTTTAAGTTTCGTTTCGGTTCTGCTCTTTTGTACGAGTTCCCTATGATTTATTAGTTTCCAATGTGCTCTCCCTCCGGGATCAACCTGTCCACTCACACGCTGGCCCCAGGTTTCTCTGGCTAACGATTCATTTTGTCACATTTTTATTAACTGATGGATTGGGTGTGACCCCAAACCCCAACCCAACAAAACTGAGCAAAACTTTCCAGCCAGCTCCAGGCTCAGGTCCATGCCCCTTAGTGTGGCTGATTGGGATGGAATACCCTGTAGGATATGTGGGAGAGAGTGGTATGAATAAGCATCAACAGGAAGAGGTTACAGATAGGGGTTTAAGCATCAGAGTCTTCTATAAATGGATTCCCATTCCCTACTCTCCTTTGACGATATTAATTATGATACCACCACAAAACCAGCCCAAAACTAGGGCATGTTTGGGTCAAAACCAACTTTCTTCTGGCCATCATCAAAGGCGGCCACATTTTGTTGTTCTTACACGAGCAGGTGCTTTGTCACCCAAGCCCATTAAACATTTAATGCGAGCGGGCCAATAAGGAAAGTTTTGCCTGGACAGTGGAGCCCTGGACGAGCACTCGGTGGGTTTCATACACGCGCAGTGTCCTGCAGAAGGAGCCCTCACTGTGGCTGCAACCGTCTCGAATTTCCAGAGGATGTGTGGATGTGATTTGGTCAAGTTTTGTCTATATAATTATAATTAATTACTCTTTGGAAACTTTGACACATTTAATTATTATTTTATTAATACATTCGGTTTCGGTTTTGGTTTCGGCTTGGATGGTGGGAGGTCCTTATTCCTAATGAGTGTGCCACTGTCCGATTCGATTTCACAGTGGCAACATACGAGTATATCCTTTGCAGCTGCTAATTGCTTCAGGAATTCGGAAAGTTTCCGCTCCTTGGATCTTGAAGTGTTTGCTTAAAGGATTCTGACCCGGAAATCTTTTCTCTCTTTGGGGTTTTTTTCACTTTAAATTCCATTTAATTGTTTCCACAAAGTTAAAGCCAAAAACTAAAGATTTGTTTAGTTTGGAGAAGCTTTGAGGGTTTGGGGTTTGGGGACTCGGATCAGGATTTTCATTTCATTTTCTTTCATAAAACTTCTGTGTACTTTTCTGTGCAGCCAAACCGAAATCGAAGTGTAATGGCAATGGCAAATGCTTGGCCAGAATGCTGGAAAATCCGTTTTCTCTGGCCAGAACGCAAAATGAAAAGCGTTTTGCAGTTTGTGTAACTATTTAAAAAGTTTTCCCTGGCAAGGGCCACACATCCAACTGGAGTTTCCCTCATCCGACGAGGGTTGGCCAAGGAAATGCAGATTTTCAAAGGGAATCCTTTGGAAGAGGGAGATCGACTTGCTCCTTAAGACAAGCCATCATTCAAAGAATGGTCTGGTAATGGTCTAAACATCTCAATATGATCCCCACGATTGGATGATCCATTCATCCACTCAAAGTTCCCGATCGACCCTCTGCTTTAGACACATATGCATTTGGAAGGAGGTCCTCCCATCCCATCCTTTGAACTTTGCAACAAATTAAAATTAAGCCAAAACTTTGGGGCAGGGCATGCCTTTGTGTGGGGCGTGGCTGATGTGCAATATCGATGGCATAAACGGTGCAGAGTTTGCTCTTTGTATCGCATTAAATTTACTTGCCCCATGCAAGTGGCAACACTCTCGGCTATGGCTTATGCAACGCATTAACAAGGAGCATATCGGGGGGTATGGGCATAGGAAGGATGATCTGCATTTTTAACAGCATATTTTAATGCCTGATTTTTAACGTCGACTCGGCGCACTTATTGACAGCTGCGACAGGCAGCTGTGATACGCATACGCCCCCATGCCGTCCCCCTGCCTTCCCCCTGCCACATGCCACACACTTTGATGCATATGTCATGCGATACACAAGCCAACGAAACAGAAATTTATTTGCCTGGCGCCTGTCAAGCCACGCAGCTCCCCGGGAGGCCCGAGAAGCCCAGGAAACCCGAAAGCTAACCGAACCGAAGAGAGGCATAAAAAATGTTTAATTTAATTTTGTAGCACCAAAAAAATGCATATATACATGTACAGATACAGTCTGCGCCTTAACCTTTCCCCCATATATCCCATATATGTATATCGCATATATCGTATGTATCGTATATATTCCGTCATGGCAACTGCTGCGCCAACATAAAATGCTTAAACAATTTTTATAGGTAAATATTTACGGTTCAATATTTTTCCGTTTTTTTCCCCCTGTAGATCTTTTGCTTCCATTTTCGGATGGGATTTCCTCCCGCACAGTGCCTGGTGCTAATCGACGGACGTCAACTTTGATTGAATTTAAACACGGAATGTTTTTCAGTCGTGCCGAGCAGTTATCAAATTTATGAATAACTAATGAAAAACAATCCCACCCCCAATCCCCCTTTCAAGCGAAATGAATGGGTATTAATTGATTGGGGCTATTTTTTTGTAGATATATGGATTTTTATTTGATAAATTTAGTGGCAGGTAAGCAAATAAGCGCTCTTATTGTTAAGTAATCGGTGGAGAAAGCAGATTTAATTCTTTGTTCCCATTTCTAATGGTACGTTTCTTTTATGGCTGTTTTCTTTGTTAAAGTTTCCTGCGATTCCTGAATGATTTTATTCAAAAATGTCTCAAATATGTTTCCCGTACTCCTGATTGTGAGTTACAGCTGAAAAACAGAGTAAAGGCGAAAAAGGGAGACACTATGAGAGATGGAGATACATAGAATGGAATGCATGCAAATTGGACATTGCACTGATGAGCGATGTGTCTCTGGTAGGGTCGCTGTTGGACTTTCTGCCTCGTCTGCTTCGGCAGTAGCTTGTTTAATTGCAACTAAAAGCGGAAAGCAACAGCAACAGCAATAGCAGGAGCAGGAGCAGTGGAGCAGAGGAACCAACGTTGACTGCTCCCCTGAACTGTGTCAAAAACAAGGGCCAGAACAGCAGGGCAGCAGTAAAAAATATACGGAACGAAACTAAAGATTCACACACAAGTTTGTTGTTTAGTTCTGTTTGGTTTTTTGTTTGTTTGTTTGTCCATCTGTGTGTGTGTGTGTGCCTGTTTGTTCGCCGCCCGTTGCTTCCTGCAATTTGCGCTCTGCCAAAGCTTCCTCTTTAAGCTGGAGCTGGAGCCGGTGCCGCAGGTGTTGGACTGAAGCGGCAGCATCAGCGGAGGTGAGAAACAGTGTTCTAAAAGCATTTTTTAAAGTCCCAAGAAATTGTTATTACCAGAGGATTTTTATGGGTAAAAAATGAAGTAAGTTTTTCTTATAAAAATAAAATAAATTTCTATACTCATGCACCTTCACAGACCCACCTCATTAGATGTGAACCACTGTGCGCTGGCGTAGACGGTGACTGCGGCGGCGGCGTCGACGGCGGCAGCAACATCCTCTGCTATCTGCTTGCTGCAGCCGAACAGTCGGCGCGAGAGGTGCTCGGAAGAGGAGGAGGAGAGTGGAGAACGGATGGTTGGTTGGGTGTAGGGGGGGGCAAACAGAAACCGACGCGGCTTTCCTTTTTGACACACCATTTTGCATGTTGCATGAAGCTGCCATGTGTGTGTGTGCGTGTCTTCCTCTATCCCACTCTGTCTCTCTCCTTCTCTCTCTCGCTCTGTGTGCATGGCGCATATGTCACTTGTCTAAATAGCAGCAACACCGTTCACCTGTATCAGTGTATCAGTGTTTGTCTGTGTGTGTGTGCTTGGAACTGCCCGACGCACAGTGGTCTACACTCATATACATTGATCGGAGCCGGCGGGGAACGTGTGGAGAAACAGATACATAATCCAATAATTATAAATACGAAAAAAAATACATCTATTAAACATTTTTATCTTGTATAAATACCACTTTTTCGGAAAAAAGTCCCACTGTGCGCCGGATGGTTGTGGAGAAGGGGAACGGAGCGTGGAGGGAATAGTTGAACGGGGGTCAGGATGACACCGGACTGGACTGTCCATGCATGCAAATGCAACATTTGCAACTGTTCTTTCTCTTTCGTTCGCTCACATTTTTTCTTGCTTTGCGCCGACAAGGTGGCAACACTGACACCCGACAACGACAACAACAACTACAGCGGCAAACCGGCAGTAATTTGGCCACCTTGTCTAGGTGTGTTTGTTTAGAGGAGCAGAAAGGTACAGTACAGAGGGCAGTAGTAGAGTGTGTTGCAACATGGCATAGGAGAGACGGCAAAGAGCCAGAGACGAAGCAGAAAGCTAAATGGAAACAGAACAGATTGGTACGCAAAAGCGGGATGGAAAGGAACAGGAACAGGCATCTAGATGTGGGATGAACAGACATAACTATTAAACGAATCTCTAGAAATGGAGAAACACATTTGATTGATCATGAGATGAGGGAAGCATGTATAAATAGAGATCAAATCTACAAGATTAGGAGCCACCAACCACCATTTTGAGCAGCTATAGCGTCGAAGCAGAAGAAAGAGACGACTATAGAGTAGATTCATGCATGGCACTGGTGTGAGTGTCATGTGTGTGGTGCATATACTCGTGCACACAGCGTGGTCTTGAAAATAAATAGTAAGATTAATGCAGAAAAAATTATAGTCGAGCTACATATTTATTTGCTTTGCTGATGTCAAAACTGAGACACATTTATTTATTAGGTATCGTGAATGCAGTCGTAATGCAGCTTATGATGCGAAAGCAATTAATCGACCATATCCATGTTCATGCGGTCCCCCTTCTTGACGACATCATCTTGCTCTTCGTCTTGCCCCTTCTTGATGACATCATCTTGCTCTTCGTCTTGCCCCTTCTTGATGACATCGTCTTGCTGTTCGTCTTGCACCTCTTTGCGTTTCACAAGGTCCACGCTTTGCAATTTATCCTCGATCTGTAGTAAATCCTCATCCATGTTCATTTCTTTTGACATTTTAGTTATTTTTTTGACGATCGGTATATTCCCCGGTATATTTCTATTAGTAAACCTCTTCATAAGTTTCCTTACTTCGACTTCACTCAAGTAAACGCATTGCGGAATCTAATAAGCAAATACATATATGTGGCATGAATCATCCATAAGAAATGCAGCTAAATATGGTTTGTACTTACAACTCTGCGACGCCCAATGCCGACTTTCGAAATGTTCATGCTTATTTTTATTTCCTTTTTTATTAATTTACGAACACAAATTTTTTCTTTCAAGCCTGAATTGGACATTGTTACTTTTTTCTCCGCGCTTCTTTCCAGAATAAGTAGGTATGGGAACTAGAGCTGGAGGAACATCGATGTTAACATCGATGTCATCGATGTTTGACAGCAGACACCGATGTTTTTCTCAAACACCGATGTTTTTCTCAAACACCGATGTTTTTCTCAAACACCGATGTTTTTCTCAAACACCGATGTTTTTCTCAAACACCGATGTTTTTCTGACACCAACAGAAGGCTGTTACGCGCGCATTTCAGGCGAAAAAGGCAGCCCTTCTCCCGACCAACCGACCAAGGGGCGTTGCTGCATCACGCGCGGCGCGTTAACCGAACCAAACAGGTTTGGTGCAGGAAAAATAGCTGTTAGACTAATATTCGAGTAAAATTAGAACTAAACTAACTAAACGAAGTAAGCATGTATTCCGTAAAAGGTTCATGCAGGGACAACGGTATATAGTTTCTAGTCGGTATATAAAATAAGTATATAGGTTATTTGAAAAACATCTATGTTTCATCGATGCTTATATCGTAGATATATATCGATAAGTAAGTTTTATTTTTTGGGATATATATCAGAAGTGGGCTGCTCATCAATGCGCTTTCACATCACGCTTAAAAAAAACTCGGCGAACAAATCTTTCTTCGTACCCGACGACTCTAGCATTTATTAATTGCAGAATGCCTCCCAGAAAATCCAAGGCCCTGAAGGAAGAGCCGCAGGTTCAGTTGGGACCGCAGGTTCGCGATGGCGAGGACGTCTTTGGCGTGGCCCACATTTTTTTTTTGCCAGCTTTAACGACACATTCGTCCACGTGACCGACTTGTCCGGCCGCGAAACCATCGTGCGCGTCACTGGCGGCATGAAGGTTAAGGCCGATCGCGACGAGGCTTCGCCCTACGCTGCTATGCTGGCTGCTCAGGATGTCGCCGAGAAGTGCAAGACCCTCGGCATCACCGCCCTAAAAGTCAATCTGCGAGCTACTGGCGGCAACAAGAACAAGACTCCCGGACCCGGTGGCCAGTCTGCTCTGCGTGCTCTGGCTCGTTCGGGAATGAAGATTGGACGCATCGAGGACTTGACTCCCATCCCCTCGGATGGCACCCGCAGGAAGGGCGGTCGTCGTGGTCGCCGTCTGTAAGCGATATACCATGTTGCATCTGCGCTAAACATAACCCTTAAAACTATGAATAAAGTAAAAGAAACATCTAGAACTTTTCTCCTATAAAACATACTCCACTACCTAATACTTTATATTATAAACAATGAAATAACTCTGGGTGGACCACTCCTTTGGGAGCAGATACAAGTTTCAGTTTATTTGTACAATAATCGTTGTAGTTGTAGTTGATATTAGACGGAAGAGTGGTCTGAGCTGTCCGACTCGTTGATGATCTCGTATTTGACATGCTTTGCCTGGCTGTCGGCGATGAGCAGCCACTTCAGCTCCTTGGCAATATCGGTGGCTGGCATTTCCGGATTCTTTAGCATTTTCTTGCGGAAACGACGCCTGCGCATGTTCTTGAGTGGACGAGTGATGCCATGTGGATACAAGTAAGTTTGGGGCTGCTTATTGGCTGTCTCTTCTTCGGATTCTGATGACTTGCATTCGATTTCCTCTGGCTTCTCGGTGCATATGAGCATCTGGGAAATATCTGCAGTCTTGTAGAAGTTCTTCTTGTCCGTCGTCTTGTAGCTTTCCACGATTGAGGGCAGGTCGACGAGTTTCGTGTAGAGCATAGAGCCATCCAGCCAAACCTGACCCTGACGCAGGTCCTTCTTCAGTGCAATGCTCAATTTCTTGTGTACATTTCCATCCCTGATGGCCTCGTGAATGGTCTCGGCACGATCCTACAATGCAATATAATTAGCATAAATCGCCCATACGGCAAGACGCAGCAAACCATTTCGCTTACCTCGGGAACTCGCATTATGAACTGGCCCTCCGCCTCAAAGTCGTCGCTTTTCGTCTCGCTTGTGCTTTGTTCATCGTTTATTGGCTCCATTTTTATTGAGTAAACTTGTTTTATGCTAGTTGTAAGATTTTTTTTGTCAAAAATTCGAATTCTTTTGCAGTGTTGAAAAAGCACACTTAAGCGGGTCGCTAGAGAACCACTGGTTCTGAACCAGCCACACTCTGAAGAGCCTCCAACTTTATCCGTGCTGCACACATGGCTTACAGGAAATCCAGGGCCCAGAATGAAGAGGCGCAGATTCAGCTGGGAGCACAGGTTTGCAATGGCGAGGAGGTATTGGTATCACAACGACCCATTCGTCCACGACCGTGAAACCATTGCCGGCGTCACTGGCCCATTCTTCTGGCTCTATCTACTCTGCACATACACCTTAAAACCTATGAATAACAAAAGTAAACGAAAAATCTATTCTTAAATGAAGCCTATTGAAACCATTGCCGGCGTCACTGGCCCCTTCTTCTGGCTCTATCTGCTCTGCACATACACCTTAAAACCTATGAATAATAAAAGTAAACGAAAAATCTATTCTTAAATGAAGCCTGTTTTCATTGGGGACTGTCTGTCCAAGAGGTAGAAGTAGTAGAAGAGTTGTACTCCTGCTTGTTAATACGATCTTAAAATATAGAGTATTCTTGGGCTTATTCCTAGCGTCTCTTTGAACCAGTCCAATCCTTCCGCACCCAGCGCAGGCAGGTGGCATCAATGCAAAGTTGAGGCTTGGTCTTGTCTTTCAAATAATTCTTAACGACATCGCCTTTGACGCAGACAATGTATCGGCTCTTATAGTACTTGATAACGTTCAGATGAGTCAGCGTGGAAACCACATCATCTGTGCTGATGGAAGTCTTCTCAGAGATTTCACTATTGGGAGTAAAAAGAAACTAGTTAGTAGATGAATATTCAATGCTCCTTAGGCGTATACTTGATGGAAATGGTAATCTTATCCTCCGAAACGTTGAGCTTCTGCTTGATGAGTACACCGAGTATGGCGTGGGCCCAGAAGGAACGATAAGACATGAGTCCTAGGTCCGAGAGCGGTTTCTCTGGCGAGCCGGTCTTCCCCTCACACTTTGACAGCTCGTAGCTGAACTCGATAAGCAGGCGGCCATAGCCCATGCGCTGGTACGGAGGTAAAGTCAACACACAGGCCAAGTTGTTCTCCTCGCTCACCTTCTCCTTGGAGAAGTACCCCACCATATGGAAGCCGCGCGAGTCGAACACTGTCATTATGTAGAACAGGAAGGGATCCGTGTTGTGATACAGAGTCTTTTCGTCCAGGAACAGCTTGCTCAGTAGGCAGAGGTTCTGCGCGTATGTTCTGCTCCGGCGTCCGTCAATCTCGAAGAAGGATATTGTGTCCTTGCGGTAGATTTCCTCGCCAGGCGGATGGCGAAGATTGCATTTAATCAAATGTCGAGCCAGGCATGTGGCATTCATCACGTACTTTAGGCACCACTCGCACAAGTAGATGCACGGCTCGGCGCACATTACCTCAGGATATGGTGAAAAGTACCAGGGCTTGATGCGATGCTTTCCCAGCTCAATCCACTGCACATTCTTGATTTTAAGTACAGACTTCTTCTTCAGTTGGGATTGTTGTGAAGGGGCGATTGGGGGATTCTTATTGCCCAACTTCATTCGCGATTCTGTAGAACCTTCCATTACGTGGCGCTGTCGGTTGCGAGGAAATCGCACAGACGACAAGTCCAGATCCTTCTCGGCGACCCAGTCATCCAGACGCTTGTTAACTGAAAGGCAATCACTGTGAATTACTAAAGTGGGACTTCCCAGCCAACTCACAATCCAAGAAGTGCACATAGTATAGACGCTTGTCCCCAACTTTTTTGATGCTCAAAATGTCCGCCATTTTCCACACATCTGGCTTTTGCATACGCACAGATAGCGTGCAGCCTTCTACCAACTGCGACTGAAGATCAACAAGAGAATAGAAATTTGGAAAGTATCAAGGGAGATCTCCATTTACCTCTGATTCACAGACATACGAAGTTGGCTTACAACTCATCTTGCCTACATCAATTATTAACTTGCGCGGCCAAATCGAGATCAACGCTGACAACTGATTTGTTTTGTTTGCCAACGCAGATCGGCAGGGATGCCGTATGGCCGCAATCGACGGTGGCCTGCCGTATATCGGATATGAATCTGCCTCGCAAAAGCTTTATAAGTAGTTTATGTACTTTGAAAAACCCGTTTATTAAATAATATGAATTTCCTGACAGCACCTTGCGTTAAATTTCTTCCTATTTGAAGTGAATTGCCTGCCGGAGTTTGTTCGATATATCGAAAATATCGATATAGCGCAAAATAATTTAAATATTTCTACCATTCGCATTAATTTGTCCATTAAAACCCTTAATTAACTTACATTCATACATTTACAGACCAATTTTTCTTTTAATTAAATTAAACCTCCACTTTTTCTTAGCGCCAATATTTCTGATATCTATCGGTTATGTTGTGCCGTCACAATGAAAAAACGTGTGGCTTGCGAATAAATTTGTATGCAGTTCGGAGCGGAGCTAATTTGTGTGATTTTATGCTCTGTTTGTCGTGTGTTGGCTGTATTAAATTTATATAATCGTGGATCGTCAAGAATCAAGGTGAAATTGTGTAAATGTAATGTTTATTTTCTCAAAATGCTGGGTTCGACGGCACACGCTGCATATTCCAACCTAAAAAAATGTCTACGTGTTTGTAGTTGAATTTTTTTTTTTTTTTTTTTTTTTCTTTTTGTTTGTTTTAGATGCGATAGAATCTAATTGCAAGAAGTTAATCAGTGTTTTTTTTTAATGTGATTTTGTGCACAGTTTGGGCCTATGTCTTTTGGGTGTCAATTCGTAGTCCAACGAAATTTTCAACACGCACACACCTCCTCATCAGCCTAAATGTAAGTGTATTGGCGTGTCCATTGGAAAGCTGCTGTGATATTTCATATTGGAAAACGGACAGACAGAAACGGACTCACAGCGAAAAGAAAAAACTTGTTAAATATTAAAAACTCCTGCCTTAGACCCCTTGGAGCTCTTAGAGCCATTTTATATGCCGCCCTGAAAGGGGTCTCCTCTCCCCCTGCAGAGCCACACACACACATGAACAAACAAATGGCAAAGTTAAATTTGAAAATAATAGAAAAACTTTCTACAGTCACTCCTGGCAAACAGCAAAAGCAACAAAAACAAATAACCCTTACAATAACGCAACAAAAATGAAACTATTTCGAGTGAAATAAATCTGTTGGAATGTGCAAAACTCCTTCCAAGCGCATTGCGGCGGGCATTTTTTTTGTTTGGAAGGGACTGTGTAGTGAGAGGGAGAGCGAGTGAGAAAGCGGGTGTGAGGGAATCAGGGCGATTGCAAGGTGTATCAATATAACGTGACGCATTCCCAGTTAGCAGAGTTGGAACATATATATTTTTTGCATAAATAGCGTGTAAGTTTTTTCGCTCCAATCCATGTGCGTGTGTGAACAAAAGTGCGAGAGAGTGACAACACAATATGCACCTCGCCACACGGGAATACCTCACCTTGTTTAAAATATACCGCCAATGCTTTGCGCTTTGCCGCCGAATGAGTCGTTGGTGTAGCGGAGAGTATTCGCTTCGATGGGTTGTGTGAGTGTGAGAGAGACACGGCGACTAGGGCAAAGTAGTTCGAAAAGATTTTGAGCGCGGGGGTGACGGCTGCAACTGGAAGTGGAATCATTTTTATTGCCAAATGTGTTTGTTGCTCAATTTAACTAAAAGTGCTGCCAACTCTCGCTGTCTCGTCCGCTTCGCCCTTGCATTCTCTAACGGCTTGTCCTGAAAGAGGAATTTGAAGAGAGAGGGGGACAGAAGATGCAGAAAGCGAACGAATGGTAAGAGAATGAAGGCACAGAAAGGGAACGAACGGTAAATGTGCGAATGAAGAGAAAAAGTAAGGAGTAACGAAAGGAAAGCGAACGTTTGGTTAAAGCAGATTGCGATCGTTGATGAGTGGTGGTGTTGGTGGAAGGAAGGTATAAAGAAGGAAGTTCGAGAAGACGCATGGGAGGAGGAATGTGAGTGTGGAATAGCATTATGAAGACAGACGAAAACGTACTCACACTAATGAACGTCCCAGCAGACAACAGTGGGTACCACTGTTCGAAGTGCTGCTCTCATGTGCAGAAGCAGCCTTTAAATTCTGGGACTCATTGAGAATCGATTTTGACTGGAACGATGCATTAGTTGATGTTAATATTCATTAAATGTGTCTAATCTATAGGGAAATATATTAATAGAAAACAATTCCACATTAGTTTATCGAAGCTCTTTGAACCTTTCTTTTCATTGATCGAAATCATATCTAATTTAATCTCAGGAAGACTCATATTTTTTCAAATCTCCTTTTTCACAGCTTAACGGATTAAAATTGATCGAAGTCAATATGTTTTCAATAAAATCTGTAGAAAAAGGGAACCAAATACACTACGAATTGACGGTATATATGGAAAAGGATATCAAGGTAAGCGGAATTCCTTTCAAAGTAACCGCCTAACGTTCCATATTTTTTGCACACCAGGATTGGGATGAGGGTCTTATTGCAGCCATCGAAAGTGGCGATTTCTGGATGAAACTTTCCATTCAACGTTATAATGTTGATAAGAACTATTTTTATTCGGAGTTCGTTGACGAGCCCGGGTCTGGGTCTGGCTCTGCAGAGGAGTTGCACGAGTACGAGGACCTCTGCGACGAGTTGAAGCGCCTGTTCCTGCCGGATCACGAAACAAAGCTTATGGAATATAAACTCCAATACGAGATCATCAAGGCACCAAAAAAGTATCAGAAAAAGGCGCCAAAGAAGCGTCGTTTCCGCAAGAAAACCGGCAAAACAGTGAACGATGAATTGTTGGAAATCAAAGAGGAGCTGTATTCCCCTCTGCTTGCTTTAATTAGCAAGGAATTCAAAGTCTCCTATCCAACAGAAGAGGAGGATTCAAAGGAATTGTTGCAAGAAGAAGACACAGAGGAAGCAATCTATTTTTATGAAACTCCTTAGAAAACATCCCGCAGGCGTAGCTGGAAAGTGACGTACTACTGAAGACAGTTCTGATATCGAATAAACGACAAAAATTGTATCCAAATTCTGGCTATAACAGTATTTGGAGATATGTGTACCGGACTGGGCCTTGAATACAAATAAAAATAGTATACTTTATGAAGCCTCCTCCCTCCCTTCTGTTGGTCATTGAACTGATTGCCAAATCGTGACATAAATATCATGAAATTCATTTCTACAATATATATCCTGCATATCCTAACATTCATATGCATACATGTACGGATATTTATTGCAGGCATTGTTTGCAAACATTCGACTCTGTTGTCTATTTATTTGCCGCCTTCCGTTTTGTTATTGTGTTTATTCGAAACTCTCCTCCTTTTTTTTTGCGAGGTTTTGTTTATGGTTTTTTGTTTTTCTTTTATGTTTTTAGTGATTTGAAATCGATGCATAAATAATGGTTTCTGCCAGCGGCTCTGGTTTCCCCTTATTTCAACATTCTCGTTGCGGCCTGTTCTACGCCGATGAAGAGCTAACCGCTAACCGGACAGTGCGTTTCAAAAGTATCTGGAGATCGAATCGGTTGGAAACCTAAGAGAGGAATGTGGAGTCTCGAATGGAAAGGAATCCCCTATAGTGAGGGGCATCCATTGATGGAAGTACATTTTTTGGGAGGAAATATTCCATTGTCTCTCCCTACAACTATGAAACGCACTGTAATGCTGACGGAACAAGCGGAAAATCAGTGAAATATGACAAACTTTTTCAATTGCACAATATAGGGGCATAAATTTTATACAATAAACAGGGCACAAAACAAACAGGCAGCAGAAAACAAAAACAAAACACATTCGCGGAAAAGGGGAAAAAGGAAAAGCGAGAGAAAACTTTAGCAAATCAACAATCAGGCAGGAGCAGGAGCAGGAGGCGGCCAAAAGGAAGGGTGCGAAAGATCGTGAAAGTTTTTGTTTTGTTTTTTTGGTGTTGTTTTGGTGCTGCTTTCGTGACGTTTGCCAATTGCTAAATTCTCGATGCCAATGACAATCGCCAGGGAAGGGAGCGGGGACCCAACACAACAAGGTGATGGCGCGCCCATTTAGCCAGCTGCCCCCGGTTCAACGCCCCCTGGCAGAGAGATACTAGAGGGGCCAAGGGGGGGGGCATGGCATGGCATGGGTTTCTACGAGGACACACAACAACGTTTACGTGACTTGTTTCATAAACAAACAGAAGGCGGAGAAAATTGGCACAAAATTGCCAATCCTTTTTGTCGGCCAAGGATTGCCTGGGTATGGGTGTGTGTGTGAGTGTGTGTTGTGTGTTGCGGCACAGGTGGCGCCTGCCACATGTCCTGCTCTGGCCTGACATTGAGCGGCGTGAAAGTTTCGTCCTCCATTGGCGCTTTTGCATACAACTTGGTAATTGTTTCCGCCAACAATTGCTGCAGCTGCAGATGCTCCGCTCCGCTCCGTGCCTCCTTTTGGCCATTTTAATCATTCAAAATTCAAAAGTCACGGGCAGCTGCGGCATCTTAGCGCCGCATGAGAGATTGGAACGGATTGCTAGACAGATCAGGACATTCCGGGCAGATCGGAATATTCAGAGGGACAGGCCAGGCCAGGCCACGTCCACGTCCACGGCCATTGTCTTGCAAAAGTCAACCCTTTTGGCCCACATTGCTGTCAGCCCTCTCTAAATGAGACATGAAAAGACATGAAACTTTTCTCATTATGCCACACACTGGCCCTTCCTCCCCCACCTTATAAGCTTCCAGTAAAGCTATGATCGATCATTCGACTAGAGGATACCCCAGGGACACCTCAGAGGCACACTACAAAAGGCTGAAGGTTCTGCCTGTTACCAACTTACACCCGAGCGCTGCATACCCTTTTAATCTGGCAAATACCGCGTATTAAAAAGTAAAATAATCAAGGCGAAAAAAGGAAAGTTGTCGCCACTTTGCCTTTGGGGTGTGGGCTGTGGGCTGTGGGAGGGGGATGCCTGCTGCGCGGCTGGTGCGTGTTGCAAGTTGTCCATGCAACCCATAGACAGGTGAATCAAGTTTTCCTTCCCTGCAGGAACATTTTGCGTAAGGCAAAAGTTTTCCATGCATATTCAACATCATTAGAAAGTCACGACAAAGTAGCTGAAGGCAGCAGCAAGGCAAGACAGCGACGGCGGACAGGCGTCTTCCGTCTCCTCCACGTCCCCTCCAGGGAAAGTAACACAAACCCGTTTAAGGCGCTAAAATGTAGACTATAAATTATGTCATAGGAAGAGTCGTCTCTTAAATGCAGCTGCTGATGGGAGTCTCCATTGGAGCTTTCTTTTAAATGCAGCTGTTGAAGGGGGCTCTAATTGCAGGACCTGATTGATTTCACTTCTTCAATGGTGCAGCTTTGATTGAGGTTTAATCGGATGTTATGGTTGGAAGTGGACGAACATATTGTTGTTAAGTATAAGATTACATATATCTCTGGAGTGTCTCAGGAGTACTCAGTGCATAAATTCTGTAGTTCCTATTGTGTAATTGCGCCTTAAAGGGTTCTAGTTCTTCTTCTGTTACGGCCAGAGTCCGTTCCTGCTCTCCACTCCCCGTCTCTCCGCAATATTTAAGTGTTCTGGCTGCTTTGGCTCTGTTCCAGTCTAATCTCCAAGGCCTCAACGGCGCTTACATAAGGCTGCAGCGTCGTTGGAGCCCAGCAAGGATCTTAAAGCATTTCTTTTTGACCTTAACTGGCTTGGGCGCGTCCTGTTCTTCCTCGGCTTCCTCGGGTTCCTCTGGAACCGCAGGCAGTGCCGGCAGCGGCTTTATGGTTTCATCCTGCTCCCGACGAGGCAGCTGCTGTTCTATGCTGCTCTCACGCCAAATGCTGTCGTATCGCTGGCCACACGATATGTTCGGCGGAGAGCCACCAATGCTCCAGGGCGAGAAGCACACCCCTGCGGATCAATAGAAAGAATGATTTGAATCGGTTTAGATTGGATTGGACTTGAAACCTACAGTTTTTAAATTTCTCCGCAAATATGTGATCCGTGACGCCTGGCACAAACTCCGCCGCATAGGGATTGAGTGTGCGACCGCCTTCCGGGGCCCCAAGGGCTGTCCAGGTAAGACTCCCACCTGGACGCTCGCGATCAGGCAAGGTGCCACTGCCCCCGGGGCCAGCGTCGGCTGGTCCCATGGACTCATGGACTGCGGACCATAAGCGGTCCACTCCAGACGAACGGGCCTCACTGACTGTCAAAGGGCGGCTTCCCCCGGAGACCTCGCCGCCTTCCTCACGTTTTACTCCCTTTAGAGATTCGCTATCGCTATCACAGGACATCGTTCGGAAAATTCTATATTCACAAAAAATTAATTATTTATTGACTCTACGATTTTCGATTCAGACTTCACTTTGAATTGACGGAAGCCTTATTCGCCTTTCGATTGAAGCTTATTACCGGGGCCTACTTTACACTATGGATTACCGATGTCTGATATGTGTATATGAAATATATGTTATTTCATTCAAGTATCCTGAGTAGGCGGCGAAAAATCATTCCAAATCGCCAAACAATCCATGTGGAGTAAGCTCACGGCAGGCACATACCGATAGTGTCATCTCTAATTTAAGGCACCAGCTGGTCTCTGAAAGAGCGCCTGGATTACTCTCTCAGCTTCACTCACGCCTACGAGCGGCAGAATTAGTCAAAACCGAACCTCGGTAATAAGAGACGTGTAAAGCCGAATAGCAAGCCGTTTAGATCTGGAGCAACATCGATGTTTTGAGAGCAAAATATCGATGAAACATCGATGTTTTTTCAAATTTTCGCTTGAAATTAACCCATTGAGGGTATGAAGTGAATATAATAAAAATTTTTTGTTAAAAACAGCTTCCACAAATGTATGTCGTCCCCGAGTTTTCCGTAGTTCAACTTGAATCCAGGACGCAAGGTTTTATTATATTTAGTCTTTATTTAATTTTTGCTTAAACTCTAATTTAATTAGGTAAAAATAATTGCGCCATAATATGCGTGCGGCTTGATTGAGACTGGCACCGAATTGCTTGGCGTCGATCGTTGAGGCTGCGCTCTCTCCTCTCTTTGTTCGACGGCCGCTGCTAGTCTCTCTCTCTCTCTATTACTTGCTCTGTTAGTTGCTCTGTTACTTGCTCTGTTACTTGCCCTGTTACTTGCTCTGTTATCTCTACAGACTCTGTTGCTCTCTGCGGCCTCCCACCGAATCCCACATGCATTTCTTTGGAAGGTAATATTTTGTGTATATACTAAACCAATTTCCAAAACTAATTACAGACCCCATTTTAAAATCATTTAAAGGTTAATTTACCTTCCCTTTCTGGATAGCCTGCTTGCTTCATTAATCCAATTTCGTGTTCTATTTGAACAGACAAAAACACTAGAATTTCGTAAGCAAATAATCTGTTTATTCTGCATATACTCGTTGTACTTAGGATCTGCCCTGCCTTCCAGTGGAATTTCCATATACCCACAGAATATTCACGGAATATTCATTTAATTTGATTTATAAATTGTTGGTTGAACTGTCACTTTTGCCCTGGTGCTGCTGCAGGGGGGCATGCCACAAATCAAATTTGACAAAAATTTTAATTAAATACTACAACTTACAACAAAGTTTAATAAGCCGTATAAATAAATTAGAATACTACTCGTTCGTACATATTTATCCTGAAAATCCTCTCGCTTTTCGCTCTTCACTTGTGTGCGTGTGTGCGAGTGCGTGTGTGTGCGTTTTTGTGGGTGAAATTTAATTTTGTGAAAACCGCAAATTGGCAAATATTTTCATTTCGGGGGCAAATACACACAAGACTCCCAGAAGTTTTGGAATGGATTCTCTCGCTGTGGATTTTAATTGATTTGCGCTCAATATTTATTGATTTCATTTTGTCAACAGTTGTTGCCAGTCGCCGAACCGCAAAGAACCCTAGGCCCCAGCCACAGCAACAGCCCCAGACGTCAGACCTAACTTGAGCTCATTATGGGCTACCCCGTTGTAAAATATATGAATTTATTGTACCCTTTAGTGGCACAGCATGTTGTAGGGTATGATGTGCCCATGAAGAAGTTTGTAAAAGCCAGAAGGAAGGTTTTTTTGATCGGTAGAAGCCTATGTAGATCCTCAAAGAAGATCCTTCTCCCCCATCCATTCCCGATTACCAAGTATCTCCGTGTTGCAACACTCTGCCAAGTGGCATTGTCCCTTTGTTGAATTTATTCCATATGTGTGTGGGCTAATTTGCATGTGCGAGTGTGTTAAAACATAAATTAGTTGACTCTGCCACGCCCCCGCCCGCGCCCCACATGCCACAGAGAGAAAGGTGGCCCTGGCCCCACGCGACTTAGCCAGTCGTTAGCCATTTGCTTAATTTATGGCCAATGGATTGCTGCATTCGCGCATAGAATCGAGAACTAATAGCGGTTTTTACTGTTTTTAGTTAATTGCACAAATTACTTGCGCTAATTTATTGGCCAGCCAGTCGGCCAGTTAGCCAGCCCTTGAATGGCCATTTTGTGGGCACCAGAATTATCTATAAAAATATATTGTGTGTGTGGCTTAACTAGAGATCGGGGTATATTTTAATTGAAATTACATATTGGAAAAAGTACATCAAAGCAAAGGTTTATTTAAAGATTAAATTCTATGTTGAGTCCCTGAATTTATGGCCAAGACTAAACCTCGAGACAAATTGTTTTACCTCAAAAGATCATCCGCAAAAGTGAATCAAATTCAACTTCATAATTGGCTCGATTCAGACTCCTTTCAGACGCTTGTCCCCTCTCGAAATGGGATTTATTTATTCCTTCCATTCAATCAAATGGAAACCCCTTTTTCCGCCAGGACTGTCAACTGTTTTCCGTACGGTTAAGGGAGTATCAATTAAAGCGCTACAAAAAGATGGCTACAGCATAATGACGGCTTTTGTTTTCATCAATTTCACTTTGCCAGTCACTCAGTCACTCAGTCATTCGGTCATTCAGTCATTCGGTTGGGGCTTCTCTGGGGTGCTCTCTGCCTGTCAGTCTGTGTGTCTGTGTGTGTGGGGGGGGGCGTTCGTTTCGAATCCCCCCTTGGCTGCCGTTTGTTGCCCGTTGATTTTATATATTCAAATTAGTTCGTTTTGCACGAGTGGCACTCGAACGAAAGCGTCGTACGGCTGTGATATTTTCCCAACTACGGCTGACTGACCAACCAACCAACCAACCGAACGACCCCAAACCCCGACCCCAACCTGAATCCCAGGCGAATCCAATTCAATCCGTCCCCAGAGTGGGCTCCACAGAGAGAGAGAGCGAGCGGGAGAGAGCGAGTGAGGAACGAGAGGGCTATCAAGTTGCCTGTGAAGTGCTTATCCTCAAATCAGTGACACTTGAATGTGCAGCACAAGTGACTGACCAAGTGGGTGACTGACTAGGACTACGACTGTCAGAACGGACGAATGGGGCAGGGTAACCAGTCCTACGTCCTGCTCCCATTCAGAGTGCGAAGACTTCCCTTCACTTTATTTACTGTGCCATTGCCAGGGCCAACTGTGGAACTGAAACTGAAACTGGCCAACAACTCGAGTGTTGTTTGCGTCCCCTGATTGAGTATAACTAAATAAAGTCGCCGTTTCTCTGCCACTCCGCCACTCTGCCACTCTGCCGCTCTGCCGCTCTTCTGCTCTTTTCTAGCGTTTTATTTGCACCGTGGGATAATCTTGACGATTTCTCCTACTAGTGGCATCAAAATCGTATCAATTGGAGACAGAGACAAGGACAAAGAGCTGTAAATAGGCATTCATAACAATATTCATATGCGTATACATTATATGTATGCTTACATTAGGATTGATGTTTGTTAACAGTAGCAATAATGAAACACCTATGTATGTCCTGCAAACGCTGACGTTCGGCAGCGCTACTGCTACTCTCTCGATCTGCTACCGCCGCTTCGGCTTCTGCTTCGATCTGCATTCGCCGCTTCGGCTTCTGATTTGATCTGATACCGCCGCTTCGGCTTCTGCTTAGATCTGCTGCCGCCGCTTCGGCTTTTGCTTTGAAGTGCAGTCGCAGCTTCGGCTTCTGCTTAGATCTGCAGTCGCAGCTTCGGCTTCTGCTTAGACCTGCCTTCGTCTCCCCGTCGTCGTTCTCTGCTAATCTTTCACCGCACTGCGCTTGCATATCGATCTCGAGTATAAACATTTATCTGGCCGGGCAAAAGAGCAAGGAATCGGCTTCAGCAAAGCCGCCGGTATAACGTTCCTCAATCGTTTTATTCAATTTCGATGTAAATAGTTGCCAAAAAAGCTTGGCATCTCAATCAGAGTATATGAAACCTTCCACCCTTCCGCTCTATAGATTATATAGCGTTCGACCGACCTAATCTGCCTGCATTCGAGAAACCCTTTGCCTTTCGATCTAAAATTTGATAAATCGAAATTACATTCAGTGCGGCATGCGCAGCAATTTTTAAGCCTACCTAACGTTGATGGGGAACCATCCCCCTGGATACCCCTAAAATGGGGTCAGGAGTCAAGTCGAACTCCTGCCAGAGCCGGAGCCAGGCGCAACTTATTTATAGTTGTCCGCGGAACGGCGACGCAATTTATCGTCATTAGCGCTGGGTCTCGTCGCCAACGAAATTTTCACTTGCCATTTTCACGAGCTGAAATGAAAATGCCTGCGGTGCTGTTGGTCCGTCCAGTGGTTCGGCTTGGGCCTGGTTCAGTGTTTAAGCCTGGCTGGTGTTGGGTCCCTTTGCCTTTGTTAATGATGGCAGCGGAGAATAGACCAAAACCAGGCACAGAACCAGGAATCGACTGAGGCAAGGAGACGACAACAACGGTAATGATGATTACTGACGGTTTTAAATCATTCGCTAATTATTGCAATTGTTGCGCGCCTTCTCCTCAGATTGCCTCAAGGCTTGCCTACCCCGCCCCCCTCTCAGTGGAATAATTGATGTTGGGAGGCCAAAGGACGAAAACTGCTAATCAAATTCTGAAAGAGTTGATTCGCTTTTTGAGAAATTCGAGTGCCAGCACAAACACATGCATAATTTCCCCCATTTTCCTTTGAGGGGGGGAAAAGTATTGCCCAAAAGGAAAAGCAATTGCACAGGCAATTTGCACAGAGGGAATGGAAGGGAGTTTCGAGCGAACGAATACCCACAGCAATCAACCTAATTTATTATACACATCCACATCCCCATCCATCCATCCATCCATCCAGCCAGACCCAGACCCAGACCCCTTCGAAAAACCACATCGATTGCCCGCCCCGGCGATGACGACGACTGTCATTCACGAATGTTACGAATGTTATGAATGTTAATAATTTCAATTGCCATTTTGTGCAGAATGCAGAACAATGCAGCAGCCAGCAGCCAACAGCCAGCAGCCGCAGTTGTGGCTGCGGTTTTTGATCCTTTTTTTGTATCTATTTATCGGTTACTTTGAAGCCCTTGAGCCTCGCCAAAAACATTTTAAATTAGTCATATTTTTGCTGTCTGCTCTTTGCGGTTTATCGAAAACAGGATAAAGGATACATTTTTGCAAGTGTGGTGTTTGAGCGTCAAAAGGTTGGGTTATGCCTAGTGATGGGCGGAATTCTTACCAGCTAAAGGTTGGTGGTCCCCTGTAGGACTACAAAGAGTTTGGGATATGGGAAAATTCCTACAGGCAACAGGTGCCAAATCCTGCAGAGATTGTCTCTGGGACTTGTGGCAAAAGCCTTGAAAACTCATCTTCAAGCGGGGCTCCACTAGCATTTCGAAGTGGTTTTACTGGCATCCTTTCGCTGATGGGCTTGAAAACTTGACGAAAACCGCTCCAAAAGTAAATATTTTCAGTTACCGAATACTTGAAAATAATTGTAGGAAATTATGAAAAATGGACGTTTATCGAAAAATAACAAAGTTGGAAAAAAGAAATCCATTGAATCCAAGGACTGAATGTTTTTCCCATCCCATGTCCCATTGATATTCCATGTTTTTATATGACTGAAATTGTTCCAACTATAACTCTCTTCCAAACTCTCGACATTCGGAAATTATAGAAATATATATAAAAATTTCCTATAATCGAAGAATGATCTGAAGATCTACTTTTATTCAAATGGCGTTCCAATAAGACCTGCAGAAATCGAATTTTCTCTCCATGTGCAAGAATGTCGTTCAAGAAACCAAAGGATAAAGGATAACCATCATTCAAGAAATGGAACAAAAGCTATCTAGACTCTTATGGGATTATGGGATACACTGTCATTGAAAAATATCGAAAAAAGATCGAAAAAGTGTTGCATTTCTGCTCGTACAAATTATATTTTGGGGATATTGGAGGATGAAATGTTTCCCTGTTGTATTTTAAAGTCTTTCCTGTTTTACGATAAATATTCGTCCCTTGTTCCGAGTTGATCTTGAAAACTATCGGAATTAAACTTGAAAAATAATTGTATTCAGAATCCTTTTTGCTGGCAGGAACACGTGCCCTCCCCTCACCCACTCCCCCTGCCAGTGGCAGTGGCAGGGCTGGCTAATGCCCACACATTGGCACATACGTGAGCCCACGGACACAGACAAACAACTCATTTCGCTCAGTGAACTCAACAATAAGCATAAAAACATTCATCACTGATTCACTACGTGATCTGGTTTGTCAATCATGTATGTACCCGGATGATGGCCTAGGTGGAGAGTGGAGCCCCAGAGATGGGGCAGGCAGGCAGGCCTGGCAGGAGGTGGCTTGGTGATGATGATATGAGTATGAGTGCTGCTGCTGCTGCTGCTGCCTCTGCTGTTGATGATGATGATGAATATATGAGTGCTGCTGATTGAATATCAACGCTCGGGCACAAAAGGAATTCCCTCCGTCTGCACTCGTTGTTGGCCTTCTTTTAACACTTTTCGTGCTCGTTTCAGGCTTCCTTTAACACTTTTCCCGCTCGTTTCCGGCTTGATTTTCCACCAGCCAGTGCCCCCACCCCCTCTACACATCTGTACTATCTGTAGTGGGGAGCATATTCTATATTCTCTGCGCTAGTCAACGTCAACTGTCAGATTTTCGTTGTGCCAGCATAAAAATGTTAAAATAATGTGCCGCACAGACGTCCTATAGACAGGGCCCGTTCGGTTGGCTTTACCTTCAGTTTTGGGCTCCACATGCCGCCCCCATGCCCCAATCTTCGTCCCCCTTTCAGCAGTAACATTATCTCCCATTTGTCGCATACAATCTGCTTGCCTTTTCCTTTTATTTTCCCTCTCCCCACTTTCCCCTCTTTCCCCTCTAGTTTTTTTCTTTGCCATGTTTTTGCTGTTGTTATGGCCATTTCCGGTGACAGTGTAATATTGTAATATGCTTATGTCTCTGTCGTCTGTCGTCTGTCGTCTGTCCTGCCGCCCCCTGTCGTTGTCTGTCTGTCAGTTTTTGGGGGTGGGGAAACCCTTGTATATGTGGGCATAGATACTGTAGATATAGATACACTAACTGTTTCATGTAGATACATTCTTGGTTCCTGCATTTTCTGTTAATTTTTCTGTTTTTTTGGGAATGTTTTTTGGGGAAACGAAGAACAAATGATTGTAAATTATTCGATTGTATCTAAGCCTCCAATGTATCTTTTCTGCAGTTATTTTAGGCACCATATAGAGTGTATTTTCCATTAAATCTAGTATTTTTTTGTTGGTTTTTGTTGGGTCTTGCATCGTCAGCTGTAAAGTTATTTATTGTTGGGTTGGGTTTTGTTTTTGAGAAATCAATCAAATCAAATGCGATGACAGCCAATACGAAACCCTATATCATTGAGTGGGGAGGGACAGGACTTTGATCAAATTAAAAGAGAACCAATATTTCTTCCTCTCGGAGTAGGTTAAATATAGGTTTTAGAGACAGGGACACAGACAGAGACACGGAGAGACATTGGCATTGCAATTTGAAGACAAGCCGTTGAAATGCATTTCGTGTTGCATGTGTCTACCCCTGCCCCTGCCCCTCCTGCCGAGTGTGTGTGTGCTTCATGTTCCAAGCCAGAACCCAACCCATTTTACTCGCACACACCCCGTTACGTGCTAAGAATTTTAATTAACAGATAAATCAATAAGAAATATGGACGACGGCTGTCAGGGCGACTCTCTCTCTGAATGTCTTCCCCTGCCACACACACACACACACACACACACATACAACGAGTCTCTGTTTGAAGAAATACAGTCCTGCCAACAAAATAAACTCCTGACGCTGGCTGCCAGTCGTCTATGTCTATATTTCCAGGCCAGAAGACCTCCTCCCAGCCCATCCCATCCCATCTCTCTCTGGCAGCCTCTTGCGGCAGTTGCAGAAAAGCGCAAGTGCTAAGCCTCTGGTCGGAAAATGGCCAACAGCCAGGGGCAGGGGCAGGGTGTAGGGGGGCAAACTGCAGAGAAATTAGAGAGAGAAAAAGGCAGTTAAAATTGCAACTTCAGCATCTGAAGGCACAGCAGGAACAGCAGCTGCATTTACTGCCAGCGGCTTCTTGGCCATGGACAGACCTGGCCTTGGGGTTAAACAGAAAGACTTGGCCAACACCAGGCAGGCAGCCCCTGCGGTTCCGTCCAGGCGCCAGGCATTTCGGCTAAGCTGTGGCATATTTTAAGGCAAATTCTGTCAATGTTTATTCATATCTGGGAATGGAAATGCGGTGTATCTAGAGGGGTCTTTCCTTTAAGACAACATTTGTTCTTGAAACAGGGATCCTTCCTGCATTTGAGGCACCTTAAGATGCCTTAAACAAGGCGGATAAGTAGATGGATACAGATATGGATTCTACGGGTATGCCCCTGCCAGCAAACACATTTTTTAATTATAAAAGTATTATTTTAATTTCGAGAGCATAAATCTCTGAAGAACTCCCCTTGGAGCTGGGAGCTGCGAGCTCGGCTGCCTGCCACTCGATTCCCCCATGCCCAGCGGAGAAGCGCAGCCCCTGCCCAGCGGAGTCGACACCATTCTGCTGCAAGGCCCGTCCCGTCCCGTCCTTCGCATGCTGCAAATGCTGCAATAAATAGAATTACAGTCAAGTGCTTGATAACTTGCTAAAATGCACAAGGCGCAAGGAGCATGGTGCATGCCACACGGCCTCGGACTCGGACTCCGGGGCTGCGTCTCAGGTGCACTGAAATTTATTATTTAATGAAAAAGAAAAATGTACAGACTGGAGAACACTCCTGGCCACGTATTAATGACGCTTTTAAGCGACGGCTCGGCCTGGGCCCCGTTTGCAATATTTAATGACAGAACGTGCCACAAGTCACAGCAGCAGCAGCAGCAGCGGCAGAGTAGAGCGCCCTATTAGGCAGGACATCAGATATATATCCAAGGATATATGGGGATGTGTGCAACATTCTGTTGTTCGCCTCGCAATAAAAGATATTCCGCTCTCCTGCAGAGTCCCACACCTGGCAGACGGGCCAAAAGTTTAATTTGAATATAATAGAAAAACTTCTGCACAAAGCAACAATTTGAACAGTGGGAGTGGGGCCTTTGGGGAACTCGAAGAGTGGAATACCCTCGTTTTTGGCCCACGGATACGTATGATTGATCGAGAAGCCAGACCACCTGCCAGGCCAAAACTGTTCCACTTTCGAGGGTATCTGCAGTTAAAACATCCCAAAGTTTGCAGCAATAACAATGTGGGTGGAGAGGGGAGGAGGGTCCGGGGATCCATGATCCAGGGCCGAAATGGAAGCCAAAAACCAACTGCCAGACAACCAAATTTGCTGCGTTTCGTTTGGCATTCAACGGAAATAGTTTTCAAAATACAATATATACACAAAATACACACAAAATATATATAGATATATACGAATATATGGACGTGTGTATACGACCGGGGAAAATGTTTTATGGCATTCGTGATTGTTGTGTCATTAAGTTGAAATTGTGTAGGTGGTCGGACAGGACAGGACACGGAGAGACGCAGAGACGGACAGACGGACAGACAGGACTATCAAACGCACACGGACCACGATTGGGGCGGACTGGCGGGGGGCGTGGCCGGACAATGGCTGACCAATTTTATTTCTATTTCCAAAGTGGAACAAAAAAGTTGTAATCGAAAAAGTGCTTCTGTCTCTGTGCTTCTAGTTTTATGGCCACGCCTGTGCCGTGCTTTCTCCCACTTTCAGTTCTTTTGTTTCTCTTCCTTTTTTTATAATTATTTTGTCGCAAATTTATTTATGGGTCGTGATCTTGGCCTTAAACAGGAAATACAGGACATACAGGATAAAGTTTGGCCCTGAAAGCGGCAGTTGGAAAGTGCGTTTCGTCAAGGGAAAGATGAAAATCAAGGCAGGGCTTCGAATAACCAGAAATGGTGTGAAATTCCCATAAACGAATGGCACCTTCGGCATTAAATGACACGAAGTCGAGGGAATTGGGCATTTTTCAATCGAAATCGTAAATGAATAAACATTTTGAGCTAAATACAGATCGCAATGCGTTTAAATATCTTTAAATTCCCGAAAATTCCACAAAAATACCGAAGCTTAAAGTAAATTCCACAAAAAACTGAAACAAAAGGCAATCAAAATGCAAGAACAAGAAGCCAGCATTACGGCAACGAAACGCACTGCACTCGTTTGGGCGTTCATGGTGGAGCTTTAAATAATCAAAAATTGTGATTTTCTGTACAAAATTCCCATAAACGAATGGCACCTCATGCACCAAATGACACGAACTCGAGGGAATCGGACATTTTTCAATCCAAATCGTAAATGAATAAACATTTTGAGCTAAATACAGATCGGAAAGCGTTTAAGTATCTTTAAGTTCCCGAAAATTCCCCAAAAATACCGAAAAAAAGGCAATCAAAATGCAAGAAACAAGAAACCAGCATTACGCCACCGAAACGCACTGCACTCGTTTGGGCGTTCAATAATTTGTGTACAAATTCTTTGTCCTGTGTCCTGCGTTGGCGGAGGAGAGGTCCCTTTATGACCATGAAAATGCCAGCCAAGAGACAGAGAGAGAGAGGGAGACCTGGAGATAGGCCATGGCCATGGCCAGGGCCTGGAAGAGGAAGTGGAAGTTGTACTCGCATTCACCTTGGCTTTTGGCTCTTTCCGCGCCCGTTCATTCATATTTCCCCCAGGACAATGGTGTGTGTTGTGTGGGTTTTGGTTCTCTACAAGTTTTGGATGAGCATTTGGCCTTTTGGGCGGATGTGGCTTAGGAAATAATGATGGAAGTTTTGTTTCAATTCAAAGGAAATTTAGTTGGTATTCGACTCCAAGCGAATAATAACCAAAATGTACTTGTAAACACTTTTGGGATGTATATATCTCCACCCTATACCCCATTCCCAATAGTGTATTCCCCATTTCGTTGGCCCAAAAACCTGTATTTCTCCCCCTGGCCTGTTGTTGTTGTGCTGTTGATATTTGGCAGCTTTTCTTCGCTTCGTTTTATTCTGTTGCTGGGCTTATTAAATATTCAAAGGCAACTTCAGTGGCTCCAATGTGGTGGCTGGTGGCTGGATGCTGGCTGCCTCCACTGCAACAAGCCAAAAATTAGTTTAATCTGAGATTTCTTTCGACACAGTACGGCACTCAGGTGATGGCCCCTAGCTACAACGGCATGCATATACATATATCTACATATATTTTCAATTTCTTTTCAATTTTGTGCCTAGCAATTCCGTATTTTGTTTACGCGGCGGCCTCCGTATGCCTCCTCCCACACAGCCTCCTATGTGTGTGTGTGTGTGTGTGTGTATGTGTGTAGTATTTGCATACATTTTGCGGTGACTGTTGCTGTTGTTGTGCAAGGAAATTGCGCATACGCCGCGTTCTGTTTTCCCCGTCTTTCTGTCCCCCCCTCCATCCCCACACATCTCCGCCGCAGCAGCAAATCAATTTGGCCTGCATATTTGCATAATAAGAGACGAGAGAGAGAGACCTCCAGTTTGTTTGTCACTCAGCCAGCCTGTCACTTGATCAATATGTGGATGGCGTGCTCATAAAATGATTTCCCCCAAGCTGATATTCCGCACACGCCACGCATTTTCACCGACGCCTTTGCTGGGTAGAAAAATATAGAGATAACGGGTAAAGTCCTATAAAAATAGGTAGAGCTTTTCCAGTTCTTAAATGTTTATCGAGGAAAAGCCATCGGCTGAAAACCCATCGTGCCAGACCAGCCCCAGTTCTACCTAAGCCTTCTCCCGGTATTACCTTGTTTTCTTGTGCCACAAACTGTGGCAGCAGCAAGCAGCAGGATGAAGTGTCATAGGGGTCAAGGAGTTGTGTGACTTAAAGTGCCAAATCGCAAATCGCAGAATGCGGCATGCGGCATGCGGCATGGCATGGCGTATCTTTGTGTGCCAAAAACATTCAACAAATGTTTCCAGTCAGCAGCAGCAGCAGCAGCATTTGGGGCAGGGGCATAAACACAATCTGGCACAGCAGCAACAACAAATACAGAGAACAGAAAAGAAACCGAAATGAATGTAGTGGAATAATGACTTTATTTGGATGTAGAACAAATGAATATGTATATCTGTGAATAAAGTGGAATATTGGGATTGGGATTGGGGGAGAGTGTCTTTAGGAGAGGGTTTTTCCATTTTCCAGTCACACCAGCTGTGGAATATTTATTTCGGGTACTCGCGGAATGGGTTTTAAACATATTTCGAGCCGAATCGATCAATATATGTATGTGGGGTTCTTTATTTATTTCAGGGTTTTAATAATGAATTTTTAGTTAATTTTAGTGTGTGATATTGTTGAATGTTACCATATGTATATCTAATAACTAAATAAGGAATACCCCTGATACCAATATACCACATATGTAAATACTTGCCATGAACACCCTGTGCTATGAAGACCTTTACAATGAAATGAACAATCTAGTCTAGTGAATCCACACGTGTTATTCTTTCCACCTATGTATATCATAATCCCAACAGATATGCAATCTTTGGCGTTGCCATCGTGGTTCGTACTCGCTCATCGTACTTTTTGGACTGTCTAGGGATCGGATCATCGTTGCTGCTGGGGTTTTGCTTACCAAACAGTACACAAACCCACATATATGATATGTTCTTTGAATCGATTGAAAAGAAACAGACATTTGATCCCAATGTTTCCCAAGTTTGGTTCCAAATCATGGGCTCAATCCCCCCCAAAAAACTTACTGTAATTCAATAAAATATCGTCAATCATTAATATATCTTTTACGGGTATGTTTTTTTCTCGTGTTAACCAAAACACTTGGGCCCAAGTGATTTTGATTATTGGCCACTTAACGCTTGGGGAGCAAACAACAAGCCAACAACAAAATCGATAAACAAATTGGCAAATTAGCACCAGAAAAAAAGCGAAACAAATCTGTTGAGACGTGGGGGGGGATCGGAGATGGGTACTGGGTGTGTGCCAGGCCATTCATCTATTCAAACAAAGCCATCCAACATCCAACATCCAACATCCAGCATCCATTCAGAGAGTGTCATTCATGGCGCGGGGGATGCCCTGTCCAATCGTGCGAGGAGCATCTCTGGTCATTCATCTTAAGCCGCCGCCGCTGTCAATCCTCCTCCCGCCACATTTCCCATCGTCCATGTATATCCTGCCCCCTGCCGTTCCAATGCTTGTGTTGCCAAGATAAATGGCTTACAGATTATGATCAATTTGTAGCGGAGGAGGCACCAGACGAAGGACCGGACCACAACAAGGCTGCCCACATCCAGGGAATTCCCGTACGGCCTTGACGCCCCGTGTGTGTGGTAGGCCTCCTTTGGGCGGGGGTGGGGTTGCATCTGCTTATGACATCTTAAGTATGATCTAAAGTTGTTGGGAAATACAAAAAAAGAAAGAAAGATGAAGGTTGTACTGGGATATGTGATAAATTATGCCAAATTGACTGCAGATTGCTTCGTGTCCCTCAAAAGAGCGGAGCGTGGAGCATGGAGCCTGTGAGTTATGCAAATGAAACAATTATGGGAAGGACCACAGACTACACCCCGCCCCTTCCCCTGAAAGACCCTCCTCCCTTCGATATCCCACGCGTGGAATGTCAACTATTTCCACTATTTTCCAACTACTTTTGACATGTCAGACGTCGCGGAATGTTTGACAAGAATCTGTTGAGCAGAAGGTGAAACTCCTCGGTTATTTATGGCACGCATCCACCCACACATTGCCACATAAATTGCCAACATTCTTGCGCAGCTCCTGCCTCAGTTTTGAGCCTAGTTTTTGGCGTAATTTTTCTTTGACTAGAATTTTAATTTGTTGATGCGCCAGCGCGCTCGCACGCAACTAAGCTCGTTAAGCACCTGCTGCCACCTGCCACCAGCCAAATGCCGCATGCCACACCTGTTCTAGCGGGTGCCACTTGCAAGCTGCTTACGCAATGCCCAGCCAGAGAGCCCACTAGCCAGCCTGCCAGCCAGCCTGCTAGCCAGCCTTGGGTATTAACACTTTGTCATGTTTGCTAAATGCTCTCTGAACCCCCACCGCCACCCCCACCCCTACTCTTAAACCCTGACCCGACCAGCGTCTTCGCTGGGGCCTTACAATGTGGATGTGTGCGGGTGTGCGTGTGCGTGTGTGTGTGTGAAAGGCACCAATTAGTGCCAAGAGAAATGCTGTTCGAGGCTAAAAGGCAGCAGGCTAAGGAAGGCCAGCTTTTGATACCCTTTTCGATCGATCATTTCTATGGGCAGATGCCTATACAGGCGAACTTCCATATAGCGAATTCAAGGGGAATTCGTTATACGGAAAATTCGTGGTATAGAATTCATTTTTGCAGAATATAGCACGGTGGTGTTCTGGAAATAAATTCGTTATATAGAAAACTTCGTTGTATGGAAGCACGTTAGTCAGGAATTAGAATCTTCAAAAGTTTACAGGAATTTAAAATCTTGGATTGGTTACATTACATCAAACGTGATTTCAATAGTTCCAATGGTGCCTACAATTATTGGCTAAAAGTAGCTCTATAAAACGGCGTTCCTTTTCTGATCCTCTCTCAATGTCTCGACGCGAGAGACCCTTGCTCACAACCGCGTTCACGCAGGCTGGCTATCGATAGATGGGTATCGATTGGTGATCTTCACAAGGTTGCACCGCTTCTAGTGTGCCCCTTTTGTGGTTGCCCGCCAGATTTGAATCCCACATACAATATATGATATCTTGGTGGCTCCTTGGCTTGTATACTGCGTAAGATAATGAAGGATCTGTGGAATGTGTTATTTAAGTAGTCGTGTGCTCGTTTATTCTTATTTTAACAAGAAACTTCTAATGTTCTGCGTGTGTCTATATTGTGTGGAAACACGAACTGAAGTGCTAGTCCTCGATCACGCCCAGAACCAGCAACTGCTTCCGACGATCAGTTGTTGGGTGGAACCGCCACAGATCTCTTCCGAGTTTTATTCATTTTGCACCTCTCCTTTATGGGTTATCCCAGCGTGTGGCAATCATTTGATTGTCATCACACGACTCCTTGAAAGTGTATAAACAGGAAAAAGCAAAGATTTTGTGATATTACTTAACGCGGCCTTTGATTCCATTCTGAGGCCGTTCTGATGGATTCTCAGCCTCTTGTGTATGTGTGTGTGTGTGTGTGTGAGTGTGTGTGCTGTTTCCTCAATAATATTTATTTATACATTTATTGCTTGGCACAGCAATCAATTGGCGGAGGCCTCCGTATAAATAAGGCTTAATTGCGTATACGCAGAGGAGGCCATCGGAGGGGCAGCGGCAGGGGGCACTATGGTGGGGCCATAGAGAGATTTGCTATGCGGGCAGCAGTGGCGGCGGCGCAAAACCATTTAAAGGTTATCCCTGGCATTATTTTATCAAAGGGAATTAACACGCATAACCAAAGCAGCGCTGCCCGGCGCTTCCCCTTATCGAAGCTTGCAGCATTTTGAGGCACGCCCGCATTGCGTGCGTCCGTTGGTTTGTCTGTGTGTGCGAGTGTGTGTGTATGTGTGTGTGTGTGCAGCAAACGCAGCAAATGCGCGACGAGGTCAGAGAGCCCCAGCCCCAGCCCCCGCCACAGTACTGAGAGCCCCTACCGTGGGTGGGGGGACAGCAATAAAAGCTCAAATAAATATTTGCTTCCCTCCGACTATGTTGTATGCCCCCCCCCGTCAGTCCCCCCCATGCTGCCATGTGTACCTGTCATGGAGCTGCTTTTGGCTCCAACGGATTTGTCTTTGGCTTAAACAGTTTGTAGTTTTGGGGCTTAGAAAACAACACAAAATACGAGCGCACACGAATGTCCTGTCCACAGGGGATTTGGGGTTTTATTTCGGAAATTAACCCCCGCCAACCCCCTCACCACACCGCACCCCGCCCGATAAGGGTTAACAATCGAGTGAATCAAAGATAGCTCCCCGATTGGGTGAATGAACCAGACCAGAACCAGAATGCGATTGCTGTAAAATGTTTGTGGATTTTGTTATGCACGGAGCCCCATTGGAGCTGGAATCGGATAAAATAAAACGAAGAACGAAGCATCACTTTTGTCCCATGTTTGGTAATCAATGCATTTTGTCGGTTTAGGTAGAGAAAGTGTATGTTATAAGCTGTTAATAAGCTGCAACGAATATTCCTATTTGAAGTTTGGCGCCCTTAGAACCCTGTCCCTGCCTATCGATAGTTGGGTGCCATCTCGATCGGCTGGACTTTGATCGGCAGGGGATAATGAGGAGAACCACATTGCAAGAAAAAGAGTTCGAGAAAAAGGGCTATAAGCAAGATAAAAAAGCGGTGAAAATTCTAGAAAAATCATTGTGTTTTATTACGGAATCGGATCGGACGGCTACCTCGATCTTGGCTGCTGCTTTCCTTATTTTATTTATATTTGGATGATGATATGCAATGACTGCCCGACGCGTTAACCAAAACGAAGGCGCAGATGCAGGAAAGATAGCTGCTTGACTTATATTCGAGGTAAATTAGAACTAAACTTACTAAGAGATTTCTCTTATTATCGTTCCGCCTGCCCAACCTGGCAGGAATATCCGCTCGGCCCGCCTCGTAGCTCAATTTTGTCACAAAACAGTCTAAACTTCTATCGATATCAGAGTTACAAAAGGAATATTATGGGGATTGTGATATGTGTGGAAGAAATAACACGTGTGGGCTATAAGAAGGTTGTAACAGAACAGAATGATAATTCATTTTATCGCAAAGATCTTCATAACAGGCTTTTCATGGCAAGTATGCATGTGGTATATGTATTTACACCAGGGTTATTCTCTATTTAGATCCAACAAATATGTATCTATTGAATATCTGAATTATAGGCGGAATAGTCGTATAGCTAGAGTGAAAAAGAGATCTTCAACCAGTTGTACAGCTCATGAAAAATGCTTAGATTCGAATTAAACCATGGTTTTCCTTCAGTTTTCCCCTCGTTCACCCCTCATCTGCGTCTCGTAAACTCCTCCTCTCTACCGCATTATGCCTGGTTGCTCTTTCACTTGCCATTTCCTTTGTTTTCTCTCATAGATGGTAGGGGGGGCTTTGGGGCGAGCGCCTTAATGCTAAGCAATTTGCGTTAAATGCGAAAGAGATTAAAACAATGTTGCATTTCTAATTGTTTTAAGCAACGATGATGGGAATGGGATGCAATGGAGGATGCAATGAGGATGCCATGAGGATGGGGCTGTGGCACACACATGGGGTGTATGCGCCACTCAAATGCCGTTTAAGTATTTCGTATTTATTGCAGACACACAGAGAGTGCCAGTTTCCAGTGTTTCCAGTCTCGAAGCTGGAAAATCTACATATGCAAAGTGCATTGGGGGCGGGGGGAGGGGTTCCAACTCAAGACTCAATTTATTTGGCTTAAGTTTCAGAGTTGCAATTATGAGATTATTAAACACAAATGGGTGTGCTCTCCCCAGAGTTTGCTCAGACTTAAGCCATGGCCAGAGCAGAGAGGTGCAAAGAGAGAGAGCGTAGAGAGTAGGGCTTAAGCCAGGACAGAGACAGAGAGAGAGGGCCCTAAGACATACTGATACAGAGATGGAGATGGTTCCTCTTTAAGAGTCAAAAAGTGGCGCCAAAGTGCAGCAAAGCCCAAAACACACACAAGTGTCCCCAATCAGGCTGGAAGGCAGGAGGACAGGCGCCTCGCACCCAAGTTGCAGCACAAAAAGTTCTGCTAATTCCCCAACGTAATTGAAACCATTTCAATGTTAATTAAATCCATGCTGGCTTCTCCATCTCTCTCTCTTTACGAGTATCTATTCCAGTCTGGAGTGTAGCGGAGAAAAAGCTTCAACTTTTAAAGCATTTCGAGTGCCTGCCTGAAGAGGCGAAATCTTTAAGGAGCGCCGCCTAATGAAAGGTTTTTTTGCAGCTATCCTTTCGCTGAGCCAAGAGGGGATCTATGGAGAGAGAGGGAGAGAGAAAGCAGTGCAGGAAGGGACGGAACTATTCTCTTTTTGGTTCCACCTTAGAGAACATATGGTTAGGTCCTTAAGTAAGCTTAGTTCTATCTATCTATCTATCTTTTGTATCTTTCCTGCATGTTCGCTATCGGTTTGGTTAAGGCGTCGCTCGGCATGCGGCAGCGCCCCTCTGTCGGTTGGGCGGGAGGATCCGCGCGTAACAGCCTTCCACTGGCGTCGAATGGGCCACCTGATGGTGCAGTCATTGCATATCCACGTCTAATAGCCAGTTAACCTTCTTCTTGAAGTTCAGAGAATGACTTTTCATCGTTAAAATATACCAAACTAAATCGGAACGTCTTGTACTGAAAGAAACACCAGTGTTGTGGAACGTAAACTGATTTTAAACGAGAAAACACTCGAATATCCTTCCGTTGTCACTCTGTAACCAAATAGTGTCTGCTCATAGACCATTATTCACAGATTTGTCGTGAATTCGTGTAAATCTCGTGTCTGCAATTAGCAACACATCGGAGCCCCAAAGAGGAGTCAACCATTAGACCATAATTATTTTAGCCTGAAATTCGGTTTCGGAATTTGCAACACAATTCTAAATGAATGAGTGAATGAATGAATGATGAATGAGTGAATGGCATGCACTTAACAGTCGGTGACCGCATCATTTGGAAATTCGGTCGATAACATGTTGACCACAAATTTATGAATGCTTTTGGTTTCTGTGGGATTTTTGGGGGGCAGGAGGGGAGGGGAGGGGCAAATGCATAATGAATAACCCGAATTAATAGAAGCAATTTATATTTTCGTTACATTGTCAAAGGAAATCAACATAAATGAGCTAATTACAGGGCCAGCCAGACACACATTTCATGACGAATACTCCCAGTTTGTGGGTGGGTGTGCGTGTGTATCTGTGTGTCCACATCTACATGTTTCCTGTGTCCTGTGTCCTGTCTGTCCCTTTGATTGAGTCAACCATCAATGTGCGGTCAGGTCTACATTCTATGGAAGGGAGTGCAATCTCAAGACGGCAGCTGTTTGTCATTCTGATGTCCGGCCTCAACAAACAGACCCCCAAGCCCCAAGCCCCACCCGCACCCCGGACCAACTGCATTTGACAAATTTTCCATTGTTTTGACGACATTTTAATTAAGAAAACCGCCAGAGTCAAGAGCACCAGAGCTCAAACGGCAACAGCAACGGCAACAGCAACACAAACCCGAATTCCGAACTCCGAAACCCCAGGATCCAGCAGCCAGCATCCAGCAGACATAAGGAATATTTCAATCTCAAGTTGCGGTCTGCTCAATGGGGAGCTGCTTGAGAGTGCCACAAGGTGATATTATGGGGCAGGAATGCGCTTGAATGTGGCACATATGTGTACATATGGACGGGGGGACTCCAAATTTAATTATCTCTCTCCGCCTCCTCGTGTATATCCACTTCTTTCCGATTAGCAGCCAATTAGAGGTCTTCGAAGTATCCAAAATTTCCCTAGAAGCATTCCGTAATACTCTCCATCAATTAAACAAATTACAACATTAAATTAGTAAAGAAAAAACTCAATAATTTGTTTGCTCTCATCCCAAAACTTTCCCCTCCTTTCGGCCCTCTTCCGCCTGCATTCATGTGTGAAAAATGGCTGGAAAAACGTCGGCAAAGTTTTGCAATTGGTCGCTTGAAAGAAGAAAAGAAAATACAGAGAAGAAATGGTAGTAAATGGAAGAAACATGCAACTTGCAACCAAAATAATGCGGTTTTGTGGCCGAAAATCAAAGGAAAAGTCCAGTGCCAAGCAGTGCCGAGTCATGTAAGAATTTTACAAATTTCCCTAGACAAACCGAATGTATTCGAGGCATAATAGAAGCCGTCCGGCAGCAAACAGCAACACAGCAAAAGTTGCGGCCCACAAAGAAAGCCGCAAAGCAGGGACTGGGCTCCGATGAGGGGTATTGGGGGTATTCCAGTATTCCAGCTAATAGTCGAGGCAAATTAAATGCCCAGCGCTTGACTCAACACAGGGAAAACGTTCAAGTTTTTCCCCCAAATTGGGATTCCTTTATGGGAAAAATTAAGGGCCAAAAGAAGCCCAAAACCCTCAAGATTGTGCACTATTTAAATATTTTAATCTGCAGATTACTTAGTCATTTGCCAATCAACAAATCAATCAACAATCTTCCCCTGCAAAGAGAGAAATCTGGTCGCTTCATTAAGAGTCTTGTCTTTGCCGCATATCGTCCTGCAGCCCGTTCTTCTGCTCCTCCGAGAAGAGGAAGTACCAACCAAGGTCGCCTCCTGCTCGGTGCCTATTTGCATAAGGATAATTGGCTTTAATTTTGAAAAAGAATCGCCTGAATGAACCGAACGAGGGAATCAAAGAAGCCAATCATAATTGGCGGCCATCGGAGCGGCACCGGCAGCAGCAGCGAACGAGATGGACTCTCGCCTGTCCTTGGCTTCGTATTGATTGAAGAAGGACCCTGCTGCAGGACCAGTGCCAGCACCAGTACGTCTTTCCTCTGCCACTGCCACTGCCTACTCCTCCTACTGGATGTCCTTGCCCGCTGGCCCCCGACAATTGGGGCTGTCAACGCTGACAGTCCTGTCGATGCCATCGATGATGGCGATGATGATGCCGATGATGATTGTCATGTAGGGATTTTATAATCCGAACAATTTGAATGCCATTTTCATTCTGTTGATTTACACATTTGCTTTCTCCTCTCCTTTCTCGCCTTTCTCTTTCTCGTGTCCTGAAATAATAAGGGAAATGACAGGAATGCAATTTTAATCATTTATTTGCGAGGCCAAGGGCATTTCACATCCACATCCGCCCCCGAGGAAAGGTCAAAGGGGGAATCCGAAACCGAATACGAAACCGAAACCGAAGGAATGGGGCTGGCAGGAGTACGTTTCCAGGTCGAGTGTCATGAAAAATGCACACACCAATAATTGGCATGTGTCATTCGCTGGCACACTTCGGGGAGCTTGGATTACAACAAATTGATACTCTCGGAGGCGACCCCCGGGTGAAAGGAGGGCGAAGGAGGCGAAATTACAGCTCTCAAAGTCTCAAGGATTCCAGTTACGTGAAGGTGGTTCTTGTGCCTTTTGGGAAGGTCCTTTAATTAAAGGTTCTCTGCTTACCTTTGTGCCTGGCTTCTGCTCACATGATTCTAATGGCTCTTTGTCTCCTGTCTCCTGTCTCCTGTCTCTTTTCGGTATTCAAATGTCGCTGATTAACGCCGTTTGGCATGTGGTCTGATTTCACTCAAACGTTTAAACACTCTGAATATCCTTGCCATTACTCAGCTTTCTTCCATGGCTCCTGCATGATTTTCCCTAGCATATTCCTGCATTTTCTTGCGTTTTGCAGCCTTTGACGAGCCTTCAGGGGCCTCTACGCCTACGAATGTCCTTGGAATGTTTGGAATGCTACGAGTGTCTGCCTTCTCTATCGCCATCTCTCTTTCTCTATCTGGGGGAATGTCCAGCAGTCGATTAGGTTGTCTCACTTCATCTCGGAGCCGCGCTTCCTCCTCCTCCCCACCCCCGCCCTGGCCACCATTGATCGCTGCCACAACTCTGTGGCTTCTGGGCTAAGTTTAACTTATTGTTGGCCAAAAAACCGAGAGAGAATGAAACTTTTGACAGTTTTTTGTGTCTTTTTGTGGGGGGCTCCATTCTGGGCGCTCTGTTTCGAGCCAGTCAGCGGTTGAGTGGCCGAATTGAACCTTTGAGCTATTTTCCTTTCGTTTCGCACACGCGCCAATATAAATGTTGATTCTGTGCGGATAACTGCCACAAAACTTTGCCACATGCCACACGCCAAAAGTTATAATTCACTTAAACGAGTGGCGGATGGCTGTGGCCATCGATTGGTGGCTATAGATAATCGGAATAGTGTCCTTAAAGCTGGAAGACCTCTCTCTCCTTACCAGGCGCCTGTTTTGAAGGCAATTTGGTTTAATTAAAAATTTACTATGCCGCTCGGACAGTCGTGTGTAATTAAAAGTTTAAAGGTCACAGGCAATGTCCTTGCCCAGGATCCCCCTGTCTCTCCCCCTGCCTCTGCTGTATCCACTTCCTTCGTCTCCTCTTCCTCTGGCAGGGTAATAAAAATTGCTCACGTGTCACGCCCATAAAAGTCACACACAAAAAACAACAAAAAATACAGGAAGGAAGGGATGGGGAAGGAATGGAATGGAGAGGTCTTAAGCGGGGTCGAAGCCTTGAATACCCTAGGAATTGAAGGAGTTTTCTTGGTGAGGTGCTGTTCGATGTAGGTCTTGCCTGGACTATGATTGATTATGGAATATAATTAAAGAAAGAAAAAGACTTGATACTCCAGAGAAATTCTATTAGAAGTAGATACATGTAGGGATCCTCTGTAAGCCCCCTACATGTGAGTAGTAATCCCCTCCAGAAACTCCATAAACAAGGCGTTGTATTGAGTAATCGGGTATGATATTTATTCTCTGTTTCCAATGGATTACAAATAAGTTCCTTTCAACATCCTATTACGCCCGTCCTCTCGCTTCCGTCTTCTACCTTCCTACCATGCCCTTGACTATCCAGAACGATAGATCGATACTCATCAGCTGGTTTAAGGGCTCCCAACCCTTATATTGATGGTAAAAACATCCCAAATGGCCTACTCCTGGCCCATTTATCATGCCCCTCTCGAGGGTATCAACAGCAAACATCAACGTGAAACAGAAGCAGCAAGCAGCAAGCAGCAACAGCTACAGAAAATTTAATTACAAACAAGCAAACATTAAAATTTTGTAATTCCATCATAAAAATTTGTTTGTTTCAGAAGAGGAGGAGGAGGAGGAGGAGGAGGAGAGGGAAGGGTGCTGGCGGGAAAGCAGGTGCCAGCATATCCTGTGGCCAGACATTGCCCACAATTCAGGCAGCAAAACACTTGTACGCTTCCTCAATAAAAGTCAAACCAGATTAGCCGTCAGCCCCCGACCCCACCCCGAGAGTGTCTCTGTCTCTGGCTCTCTGTCTCTGCGGTTTTTAATTACTTTATATTATTGGCCAAGTTTTTGGGGTAAAGATTGCCTCGCCTTGCCTCGGCTTGCCTTGCCCCTCAGCACATAAAATCTATGTGGTGTGAAATGAATGGAGCTCCGCTCCGGACAATGTTGTACATGGCACTTGGACATGGTCCGAGGCGAGAGTTGTGGCATTGTTGATTGCCACACAACACAGAGAGTCCAGTGTGTCGGAGATGTGTAGATGGATCCTGGATCCTGGTTCCTGGCTGCTGTTCCTTTGTTTCCTGGCGCAGTTCATTTTATGCTGCTGCTGCTGCTGCTGCTGCGGCTGTGCCTCCTGCGCTCCATCATTCTTCTCCGCATTCACAATGCCTCAGCAGCAACAACAACGAAACATGCGTCGGCATTCCTGCTTCCTCTCTGCCCCCTGCCCCCTGCCTGCTGCCCCCGGCCTTTGTCTAGCTTCCAACAGCAACAAAAATCTCTCTGACTTGACCTGCTGTGCCACACATGACATGTGTCACAAGTAGCGCCCTGCCCCTGCCCCATGGAGAGGTGGGAGAAGAGGAGTAGCCGAAAACGGGTTGAGATTTATGTTGGAGGCCCTGGGTGTGTGTAAGCCGAAAAGTTTCAGCAGAGAGGCAGTCGTAATGGATTTCCATGATGATTAAGATGTCGGAGAAAAAGCTAAGATCTTGGCTTGCAGTCAGGATTGTAGGTGTTCAAATAGGGATATTCCTTTGAGTTTTTTAATGGAATTTATATGCCATAAATATTCCATGTTTCTACAAATATTTATTGGGAAAATTGTAATATTTTTCTGCTCAACTTCCACAGTGAATGGGGTTATATGTACAGTCGAACTCAAGGGGAATTCGTTATACGGAAAATTCCTAATATAGAGTTAATTTTTGCAGAATATAGCACTGCAGTGTTCTGGAAATAAATTCTTTATATAGAAAACTTCGTTGTACGGAAGTTCGTAATGGAGAAGTTCGACTGTATTTCCTTCCACAGGTAGGCTTGTGGCAGGCTCAAAAGAATTGCTGAAAAAGCCTCTCCTCTTCCTTCTCTCACCTCCATTTCTCACACTCCTTGTCCATTTTTGTCCATCTCTCACTGGTTTTTCTTGATCAGATCTCCTTTAAAAGGCACTCTTTTGGTACAGTTTTGCAGCTGCTTCAAAAGTATGGCATGTTGTGTTGGTCAGTGCAATGCATACGCATTCTTTCATTCTCATTTCATTTATCCTCTTCTATCCTTAACTATTTCTCTGTTTTTAGCTCGCTTCCTCCCACTCGTTCCCAAGTATTTGTCAATTAAGGCTTTTTGTTCCATTCCCCTCCGTTCCGTGCCGTTCTTCAGCCAGCTGCTTGGCAGGGTTGCCAGGCTTCAAGCTGGTTGTGGGATGTGGGATGTTGTCGTCGTCGTCATCATCAATGTTCTTCCTTTTTCCGCCTGTCTGTTTTCGCACATGTCTCTTGTGGGTGGTGTTGTTCCTGTCACAAAGAGCAGAGTCATGCAAAAAGACGTTGACGTTTTGTCGAGTGGCAGGGGGGTATCCTTCGTATGGGGGTATCCTGGCATCGGCAGCGTTGCATTTCAAATTTCAATTTACCGACAACTGTTTCGATTGTTTACATTGATTTATTTACGTTGTTTTTTATGCGGTTTTTCGCATAGTTCGCCCCCTATCTACACCCCCCCTAATCCACTAATACTCCTCCTGTGCTGTGCTCTGTGCCCCTTTGGTTTCGCTGAGTTTTCATATATCCTTTTTTTCGCTGTTTCGATTGTTGTATATTTTGGGGGTGGCCTGGGCTGGGGTGGTGTGGGGTGGGTGTCCTGTGCAACTTGCATTCAAATGGATTTATTTGTACTTGCAAAATATTTTCGGTGAAATCCTGACGCATGCAAAAATTCTGTCGGCGTTTTCTTTTTCTGGTCGGGGCAGGGCATTGGTTTTTACATACGATATACGTACGGATATCATTCCACTCATAGATACATGGATACAATGGTTACTGTTTATATTAAGGGCGCAACTGACAGGAGGCGTGGCAGAGGGGGGACTGCATGAAAAATAAGCTCAAATGGCACAAAAGCCTGTGGAAATCATTTCAACTGTAAGGACTCTCAGTTCCACCGATCAACCCCCTCTCCCTCTCTCTCTCTCTCCCTCTTTTTGGCGCTGAATAAGCTGAATTTAATCCGAAAGTTCATCGAACAACGAGATACAATATCATAATCAATGGGTTTCGGGTTTAGTTTCAGTTCAAGTGACCCATTGACCTGCCCTGGGAATATATTTCATTATTATTCATCCTGAGGTCCCTGCACAGGATGTGGCCTGTAGCATGTCCATTCTAATTAGATACACCTTTCTTTCAGGGCTGCAAAATGATTTTGCCCACATTAAAGCTTGCGGCCAGGAAAATAAAACACGAACCGCAGCTGCAGCCGCAGAAAGAATCCTTAAAATAACTGTAAAGGTCCTGCCAGGCGGAGAATATGAGGAAAAGGAATGCCAGAGCGAGTGGAGGAAAGGTGGAATTCTGTGCGGAAAAGTGGGAGACGGAGGAGGAGGAGGAGTGGGTGGTGCATGTGGGCTCATTACGGGAGGGGGAAGAGCAGCAGCTATTGGAAAAATCTTGAATATTCAAGCAGGAAAGTAGTACATTTTAAGAGCACTACACAGGTTATTGTGTTTAAGTACGTTTTAGGAAAAACGGTATAAAAATGTGAAATCTTGAGTGGAAAACGGTGCTGTCCAGGGGAACAGCTGTAACAGGGCAGCCGCGCTGTTAGCAGCCCAGGTTAACAGTCTGTTATCGCTACCAGGTGCCGCTATCAGTTAACAGCCAGGTACAGCGCTCTCTGAGAGCGGACTCCACGATCCACACAGCTCTCGGGTGGCTGCTAACAGCCCAGGTTAACAGTCTGTTATCGCTACCTGGCAGCGCTCTCAGTTAACAGCCAGGTACAGCGCTCTTTGACAGCGCTCTGAGAGCGGACTCGCGCTGTTATAACGATCCACACGATCCACACAGCTCTCGGGTGGCCTTAGCTTTTAAGCCTTCACATAATGCTAGTTACGTTCCCACACCACAGAAATATATATAAATAAATAAATGAATGAGGAGTAGAATAGGTCAAGCACATCTTTTAAATGGAGTGGATTCCATTTGGTTCCCCTTTTAATGGCAGATCGCCTTTAAAGTACTGTTCCTCTGCAGCATCTGATGGGTCTTTTAAACTGTAATTAAAAAGCATTTCGATTGCCGACTCAATTACGAAGATGGCTTTCGCCTCAGCTGGTGTCTAATTAGCTGCCAGCTCACGCCCCGCCGCTGTCCGCAATCAGGTGGTATGCTAATTTCAGTGCCACACACACACAGATGCACACACATACATACAGACACACACGCAGAGTGCGGCTCGACTGGACCTCATCTAATTGAAAAGCCATTAAAAAGCTTTCAGCTGCTCATTATACATTTAAATATTCGCTGTTTTTATTTGTATTTTTCGGTGTACGAATACGTATCGTCTCTGTACCCCATGCCCCATCCCCCCCTCCCTTCCGAAACTCCTGCGCCCCGGGTTACGCCTACCTTCGCCTCCGTCATACATATTCCAAGTTATTTCGAATGCTTTTGCTCTTGCTTTTTTAAAGTTCATCAAAAAATTATTACAAGCAAGAAAAAGTCTGGAGAGGACAGATGGGTAACGACTGGAAGAGTACCCTCGATGGGGGAAATATCTATACTGTATCTGTATCTGTAGATAATACACCAGTACATAAGATACAACTAAATTGTGGAATGTCCAAGTGGGTTTTTATCGATTTGTAGGCCCCTCGATGGGGCAACAGCATACCCTTTCCTTATTCGAGTACCGCGCAAGACTCTTCCGCCCAGGTACGCACAAACACATGTTTGACATGCATTTATGCTGCAGGTAACCTGCCCTCTGCCCTTTGCCCTCTGCCATTCGCCCTTTTCCATATTCAACAGCAGAGGGGGGGGGGGCACTGTTTTAATGCATTGACTTCATCCATAAATTCATACGAGCGAGACACACACACACACACACACACACACACATTGCAGTCAAACAGCTGACTTTTAATGCCAACTTTTGGAAAGCATTCCGCCACTCCTGGCACTCGTCCGCCTGCTGGGAGGAGAGAAGGCGGATACTTAATATGAAAATTGGCTTAGAAGTCCCATTTCCATTTGCAACAGGACTACAAGTACAAGTCGCATCTAAGAGCCTTGCCACATTGAAAATGTATATCCAATGCACATCAAAATCCCGCGCTGACAATCCGGCATCGACCTGTTGGTGGCACACTGACCGCTAATGCCATAAACGCCCCAAACAGATTGCGCAATTATGACAGGCAGCTTCAATGGGGGGACTCAGGGACAGAGACAGGCAGAGGGAGAGGTGGAGGGGAGAGAGACTCGCACGCATTCCGTTAAGATTCCCCGTCTGTCTGCTGCATGGGGCAGGGGCAAGGGGGTTCAGGAGGTCAGTGAGGAAAGGCTTTAAGCCACTTAACGAGATGAAAGCGTCATCAAGTATGCAATGCGGAATGGAACGGAACAACCGAAACAGAACTGGCGATTAGGGGTGGCATAGAGGGGTGTGGGGGATGGCAAATGAAATATTAATAATTTTGTGCGGGCCAAAAGCGAGACTAGACCAGAAATGGGTCGACAGGTATCGTGCCTGGCTTACACAACAATAAACAAAGCATCAGGGAGGGGATCCGATGGGATGGGTGTCAAAGGTTACAGGAGGAGTAGATGGTGTAGATGGCTACCAAAGCGCCGCCTCCTGCGTGCCTGAGACCTGGACCCGGCTGTTGGACTGTTTTCCGATCTTTGGGGAAATTAGTTTAAAAGGTCAAAGCCGGCTGGAAGGAGAGGTACAGGCGGAGGCAAGCGCCAAGGAATTAACTGCGTAACTAACTTGTAAACTGATTATTTATGATGCCAACTGAGGAGAGCGATGCTCCTAACCCGCTTCCCCTCTCTCTGCCCCCCTCTCTCTCTCCGGAACTGCCAATTCAACCCGCAAACAATTTTATTACACTTGCTCGGTGGAAAATAAAATTATAAATTGCACTAAAAATTAACAACTTCACCAACAATTCCACTTAAAATGTTTATTGCGCTCATTAATTTTTTGGTTGTTTTTGGGAGAGTTGTTGTCGGTGGCTGTCGGTTGCTTTTTGGCCAGGCCAATACAATAAAAATAGAAACGGCAGGAAGCGCAGGAGGAGACGGTGGAGGAAGACTCAAACGCAGAGGAGGTGGAACAAGTTGAGGCTCGGAAATTGCATTAAAGTTTCAAGAGCTTTAATTTGTGCAATTTTCCCTTGCTCCTTCTCTCTCTCTCTGACTCTCTCTCTCTCTCTCTCTCTGGCCTCCCGCTGACTGTGTAAGGGACTTGGCTTTATGAAAATTCCGAGCAGGCAAAATATGATTTATGCCTTCTATATGCTTTATTGAGTGCGATTTATGCGACACCAGGACGACATCGGACGCCCGAGTCAGCCAATTCACTTCGAACACAATGTGTACAGTGGGTCTGGTTAGTTTTCGGACAATGGAGGCGAGAACCCATGAGGGAATACGTAGGATCGAATCTGTAAGCGTAAATCGAAGCGATGGCTCTCCAAAGAGACTCTGTATCGTTCCTGAATCGTTCGACTACTCGTAATGTCTATAACTATGGCTCCATACTCTCTCGACATACTGTCCTTTCTGTGTGCAATAACAAGGACATCATCAACACATTGTTATTGTGCATTCCGACAAATGTGATATACAATAAATTCAATATTAATATTAATATTAACAATGCCGCCGCTGCGGGGATGGGGCTGTACTCGTAAATAAAGGCGACTTAAAGTTTTAATGAAGCGCATAAATAAAATATGTAAATAAAGTTATTTTTATTTGGCAGCCAGCGTGGAACAATGCCCAGTCATGGCCCAGGGAACGAGTATATCCCAGTGACATTCCAGGAACGACAGCCTGGCTTCCCCAAGACGTCATGCAGTGACGTCCTCCCAGGGATATGTCAGCATCCAAATATAGTCACATGAGCGAAGCGAAAATGCAGGACATATCAGGAGAGACAGCCACTGCAGGAGTGAAGCTTCCTTCGAATGCCTCCATCTCCTCCGTCTTGAAGAGGGAAGTTTGGGGCGGCATTTGAGAGCAATTTTCTGTGTCTTTTTGCGAATTGCCTTGGCCCTGTTATTAGAGACGAATGGAACGGTTCTGCCCACAAAGTGCTGGCCAAAAACACTCTGAAACTGGCCAACAATCGTAAACTGGCCAAATGTACTTTTTTTTGCGATGTAATTAAAGAAATCCCTCAAAAACCTGATGCGGTTATAGCATTTTGAATGGAGTTTTATTTTAGATTATTAACAAATGGATCCAAAGAGGTTATACATCATTTATCAGGATCAAACATATGCACTTCCTGTACCATTACTTATTTTATAGATGGGCTTAGGAAATGTATATTTGTAATCGTGAATAAAGTAAAGTAAAAGATTGGAAATATTCCCATTAATAAAAGTAGTATAAATGAAAATCCTTTTGAATTTTAACACTTGCGATTATGGGAGCACCACTTCATAGGCGAATTCTGAGGGGAAACGGCTTTAAGCTGTAAAGAAACACACGTAGAACAGCGACAGATGTGGAAGGTCTAGAACACCATGCGCCATTAGGCCCGGAAAAGGAGAAGCTGGAAAAACTACAAGATGAAGATATATGTACTGTATGTGTCTGTAGTCTGTATGTCTGTAAGTGTCTGTCTTCGTCCCTTTTCGAACTGGCTCTTTCTTCACTTCTTTGATGGTGTCTCTCTCTCTCTCTCTACATCTTCTGGGTGTCTTTCTGTCATACTCTGTTGCTTTCTCCTGTCTTTTTCCGAGTGTGAATTGGGGCTAAAGTGCACCAAAGGAAAGGGAAGCATTGCTCGGAATCGAGTGCCACATGCAGCAGAGCCTTTCAGAGACATGGAGATGCAAGTGAGAGGAAACATTGAATCGAATGTTGAATGGAAAACGGCTCATGGCGAACCAGAAGCAGAGCCGCCACTGAAGGATTAGGCACAGGTGAGAAAAATCATCAACGAACAGAAGTAAATGAAAATGGAAAAACAAACCTATTCGGATGAAGGCCAAAAACACACGAATAAAACGAATTTTAAAACACTTTCATACGATTTTCCTTCCTTTGAACTAAAAAGATCTCTTATGCAGTCCTAACCCAAAAATCCTACATCTAATTCAAATCTGCATACAAGAACATCCGGGGTTAAAGATTCATCGATCCATTGATCCAGCAACAACTCCACACTTTGAATACGAGTATATGTATATATTACATATCGTATGCGTGATCAGTGATACCCGTTGGTATTCGACGAGTGGGCGTTCTGAAGCTCGTCCCAGTTCTTGGTGGCGAGGTCGTGGAGTGACGAGTAGAAATTGCGCACATCGCAGACAACACTCTGCAGAAAGAATATAGTCCTCTCGTCTATCTCGACAACAGCTTGTCCGTACTCCTCCATGTGCGGATACTTGGACGCTATTCTAGCGGCTTTAGCACGCTCGACGAAGTACTTCGGAAACGCTTCGAAGTAGCCAACGGCCTCTGACTGGGCTTTCACGTTTGCTGCCCGGATATCCTCGAGGATGGAGGCGCCAAGGCTGTCACCGAACTCTCTTTTCGGTATCATGAACGGCACCCACATCTTCAAGAGATTCGCTGCAAGCAAAGGCAACAGTTCGTAGAGGTGGGTGCCCCCAGCAAGATATATGCTACTTACCATTCGCTATCAGAGTGCGGACGATGGGCTTGACCACTTCGATCATCTCGCAGACCGCCTTGCTGCAAGGAACTGGGCGCTCATCGGTGCAGCCATCGCCATGGCCTTCCACCTTGCAAGTCGAAGGCAGGGTCGGAGTGCCTAGCTCCCGCTGGACCTCTTTGAACATCGGCGAGTCGAGCAGCTCGTTAATCTCGACAATCTTCTCCGGGAAGCACTTGGTAAGCAGCAGCGCTCCCAACTGGATCACACGCTCCTTAAGCTGCGTGACTTCGCTGTCGGACTTCGACGACATAGCCGGGAGTATTGTAATTGCGAGATCTGTTGAAAAAGTGCAACCACACGGCGATGGCAAATTCCCAAAAGGGCGTTTCTTCCACAGCGAAATGAGAGAACTGTGGAGCTGTATTGAGTGCCCTGAATATGTGTGATTTTTGAGCTTCTGCCTGAAAACTTATCAATTCCAACGCCGCGCACGCTGGAGATGGCAGAGTCAGCGATACCATATATCGATGTTTTGAATAGCAAAATTGTGTGTGCTCAAATGCGCAAAAATGTATTGTCAAATGAAACAAATATAAACTGGACTCCTAGCTCGATTTCGCGCCTGCTGCTTGTCGATTTAAAGAAAATCCGTATCGTATTCTACAAGCACTTCTGGGTATTCCAGCTATCGTTGTGTTTGCCATCTCTATCCGAATTCTAACCTGTCATCGCTAATTGTACAGCTGTTGTGGAAAATATTTTAAGCCGAATCAGCACTGCTATCGTCGGAGACTGGTAAGTTTTCGGGAAACACACCCTGAACTTACGATTTACTGTACACAAAGCACTCAACTGTTCTACCTGCAGACACCAATAGAGGAATCCATCCAATCCAAGATGTCGCACACCATTCTGTTCGTACAGCCCGGGGCTCGCCCGGAGACTCGCACTTTCTGCGACTACGAGAGCGTCAACGAGTGCATCGAGAGCGTGTGCAAGTCCTACGAGGAGTATCTGAAGCGCCGCCACCCCAACAAAGCGACCATTACGTACGAGATCACCCAGCTCTTCGAGTTCATCGACAAGATGAAGGACATCTGCTGCTTGGTGTACCAGAAGACCACCAAAACCTACGCCCCGTTCAACAAGGAGTGGATCAAGTACAAGATCTACGAGCTGCTCCGCGAATCGGGGCACAGTAGCAGCGCTTGAGACGAGTCCAAAGCAAACAACACTCCAAATACAAGACACAACCATCATAAGCAGATCAAAGGAAGAAAACAAACAGGAACCACAGCTACATCCAACTCAACATTCAATCAAATGTATTCCAACAATCAATCAAATGTTTTCCTTACTTAACAAGAAATAATAAAATGTATAAACTTACAACTGAATAGGTATGACGGCACTACCGTGGGCTCCATGCAGATCAGTACGTCCTGGTAGACCTGGAAAGAAAAAGTAGAATATAATAAATAATAAAGACGAAACGATTGTGTGCCAATTGGTTGCTAGTATCACATGTCGATGTACTTATCAACTAATATTCCCGCTCTTTAAACATTTGCAAAAGAGATACATTTATGTGCCCTTCCAGATTTGCTTTAGGCATCCTCTGTGTGGAAATCCACATTCCTGGTATTTTACAATGCTAAAATGTCCCAAAACCTCGGGAAAGTGTACCCAAATATTGCTCATAAGAACTACAAAGACTCTGAACGGCTGTGGCAGCTGGTTTCTTCCCTTGCCACAAACTTTGGCCAATGAGCGTGGGCCAGTCAGCCCCCCTGTGTGCTTATGAGGCTGCACCAAGCTCAACTTATGGTGCACGTTCGTTTGGCTCTCCACCAACCTGCACTACAGACTTTTTACCAGTCCATAATACACCGAATTTAACCAAAGCTCAATAGACGTGATTAGGCGACAACTTTTAGGACAGCGTCGGTTTTCCACTGCAGCCTCAACTTTTCTGTGGCGGCTCAGAAGCCCAGGTCTACAAGGACGTAGGGATCTGCTTAGAGACAACAGTAAGTAAGTTTATACATTTTATTATTTCTTGTGAAGTAAGGAACACATTTGATTGATTGTTGAGTGCTTCAGATCACCACGATGCCCCACAGATGTGATGCGATGGTTCCTGTTTGTTTTCTTCCTTTGATCTACTTATGATGGTTGTGTCTTCTATTTGCAGCATTGTTTGCCCTCGGATGATTCCCCTTCTGTGTGTTCACTGTCTTGTGTGTTTTTTGACGGTTACTTCGTTGAGCAGCATCCCCTGGACCCTTCTCAAGCGCTGCTATGGTGCCCCGATTCGCGGAGCAGATCGTAGATCTTGTCCTTGATCCACTCCTTGTTGAACGGGGCGTAGGTTTTGGTGGTCTTCTGGTACACCAAGCAGCAGATGTCCTTCATCTTGTCGATGAACTCGAAGAGCTGGGTGATCTCGTACGTAATGGTCGCTTTGTTGGGGTGGCGGCGCTTCAGATACTCCTCGTAGGACTTGCACACGCTCTCGATGCACTCGTTGACGCTCTCGTAGTCGCAGAAAGTGCGAGTCTCCGGGCGAGCCCCGGGCTGTACGAACAGAATGGTGTGCGACATCTTGGATTGGATGGATTCCTCTATTGGTGTCTGCAGGTAGAACAGTTGAGTGCTTTGTGTACAGTAAATCGTAAGTTCAGGGTGTGTTTCCCGAAAACTTACCAGTCTCCGACGATAGCAGTGCTTATTCGGCTTAAAATATTTTCCACAACAGCTGTACAATTAGCGATGACAGGTTCGAATTCGGATAGAGATGGCAAACACAACGATAGCTGGAATACCCAGAAGTGCTTGTAGAATACGATACGGATTTTCTTTAAATCGACAAGCAGCAGGCGCGAAGTCGAGCTAGGAGTCCAGTTTATATTTGTTTCATTTGACAATACATTTTTGCGCATTTGAGCACACACAATTTTGCTATTCAAAACATCGATATATGGTATCGCTGACTCTGCCATCTCCAGCGTGCGCGGCGTTGGAATTGATAAGTTTTCAGGCAGAAGCTCAAAAATCACACATATTCAGGGCACTCAATACAGCTCCACAGTTCTCTCATTTCGTTGTGGAAGAAACGCCCTTTTGGGAATTTGTCATCGCCGTGTGGTAGCACTTTTTCAACAAATCTCGCAATTACAATACTCAGGAATATGTCGTCGAAGTCCGACAGCGAAGTCACGCAGCTTAAGGAGCGTGCGATCCAGTTGGGAGCGCTGCTGCTTACCAAGTGCTTCCCGGAGAAGATTGTCGAGATTAACGAGCTGCTCGACTCGCCGATGTTCAAAGAGGTCCAGCAGGAGCAAGGCACTCCGACCCTGCCTTCGACTAGAAAGGTGAAAGGCAAGGCGGTCCGTGAGATGTTCGAAGCGGCCAAGCCCATCGTCCACACTCTGGCAGCGAATGGTAAGTGAACGGCGTGGCATATCTTGCTGGGGACACCTACTCCTACGAACTGTTGCCTTTGATTGCAGCAAAACTCGTGAAGATGTGGGTTGCGTACATGATAGAGAGAAGCAACTTTGGAGGCGCCTCCATCCTCGAGGAGGTCCAGAAAGAAATCGAGAAAATCCAGTCAGAGGCCGTTGGCTACTTCAAACAGATTTCGAAGTACTCCGCCGGCCGCAAGTCCGTTTCAGTTGTGGCGGGATTTCCGGACGTCGAGAAGTGCCGCAAAGATATTTCCGAAATTCTCTGCCAGGTGCGCAATGTCTACTCCATGCTTATCGACCTCGCCAACAAAGACTGGAGCAAGCTTAAGGATTCCCACAATGCCATGGACACTGCCTAATCATCCATCCATGATATATGCTTATGTACATATGTAGTATGTGTTTTCCCTGTGGCAGAGCGCCTCGGAGCAGGATTGGGCATCATCAAAAAAAATATATACAAAATTTGGTAAAAATCAAAAAAAATTATCTGATATTTTCTTTTGGAGAACCAATCAGGAAATATGAAATTTATAATTTTCCAAAAAACTTGTTCAATTGGTTTTTGGCATTCCAGCTGTTCGGTTGTTGGGTTTTCCTTTCTGGAAAAGCTTTTAAAATACCATTCGGTGGAAAGCGCCTTTAACTGCCAAACTTTTCCATTAAAATGCTCAATACAACAACTGAAACAACAATTATACTGAAAAAAAAAACAAAAACGAAAAAGTTGCAGGCCACGCCCACTGATGTTGAAAAGAAGGCGCACGCCAGAACTTTGGCGACCACCGTCAAATGCACTTCAAACTCATTTCATTTGGAAAATAAAAACCTGAACCGAGACCTAGGATAAAAGACAACGGCAACCGAACCGAACTGGAACCGAAACCGAAGCGAACCGAACCGAAAGCGCAGCTACAGCTACAACAACGGCACTAGCAGCCGCTGGAGAAGCCAGCAGCCAGCGACGAGAGCGACGAAAGCGGTAAAAGCGGCAAAAGTTAGTTTCGGAAACTGCTGCTATTGTTGTTGTTGTTGTTGTTGCCGTCAAGTGCGCGTGACTTTTTCGGGAGCTTCAACAAATTTCGGTTGAATAATTTAATTGTTGCCAAAAGGAGGGAGAGAGGAACAGACAGAATGATAGAGAGAGAGGGGTGAGGATGAGAAGAAGATGAGAAAACCTTGACTGAAGGCAGCAGCGGCGGCGGCGGCAGCGGCGGCGGCAGCGGTGAGGCTGTATGACATTCTAGTTAATGACTAAATTCATTAAATAAGAAGCCTTATGGCAAAGTAGAGTAATTAAAGTAAAGTCACTTTACAGTTTAATACTGCTTGCTAACTGGCGGTACTGTTTGCTAATACTGCTTATACCAGTCGTATGCAAATGCAGCATAGATTAAAATACTGAATGCCAGTGGATTTCAGGCACAGGCGTATTATTTTTCGTAATACTTGCGTAATAAGGGTATTTATTTATTTTTTATGTACAATTAAATTAGTTAACCGACAACTAAGCTTCGTATGGCATCCTCTTTTCAATTGGCCAATCTTTAAAGCAGTTCAGTCCATATACACCGACTCGTGGTATCTTTCCAATTAATATTAGCAATTTTAAAATATATTTTTGTATATTTCTGCCATGAGGCCATAATTCACCGACTGAAGCCTGTGCTGTGGAAACAGTGTCATACAGACTCGACTCAAGCAGTGCGGGCATCAGAAATGAGAGCAGCCACCGCAACTTTTCGTTTCTCTCCCGCTCCTCTCCCGCTCCCATGCTTTTCCGTCGTCGTCTTCGTCTTGTCCCGTTCGTTCGCTTTTGGAAATAAGCGCAAATAAAATATGCAAAAAGGCGTAGCGAACTTTATGATATTTGACTTTGTGCAAAAGGAACGCCAAGGAAAAAAACCAAAAACGAAAATTCCAACCGAAAAAAAAGCGAAGAAAACTTTTATTTTAAGTTCAAGTTAACTTTCTGGTTAGAATGCTGCGGGGTAAAGGCAAAAGGAACCATTGGGGTTGGGGAGGAGGTATCGGTAGTGAACAGGGAAGGGAGTTGGAACAGGGGCTGTTGATGGTCAAGGTGTGGAATGGCTGATACCTAAAACTGAGGGACTCTTTTTGAGTCATTTGAATGCCATTAAATACCGACGGTAATTGAGGAGTGCAGGGGGAGTGCATATGTCCACTGAAATGTCTCCTCTCCCTATAGCCAGTATACCCCATAAGCCCCTATTGAAAAACCCTTGTATATTTATCCAGCTATTCCTCACCTGTTTTTGTTTCTTTCTTGCATTCTGGTTTCCATGTTTCTGGTCTTTTGGGCAGGATTTTCATTTCGGAGGCAAAAGAGCAAACGAAACGAAACGAAATAATTTATTTGCAAATCAAAGTTGGCAGCGCGCGTTGCGTATATTAGCAATGTGCACTCCCAGTCCACACACCGCACACCACACGCCATAGAGGGGCAGGGGCAGCCATGTTTTCGGTTGGGTTTTCCTAGTCGAAAATTTAATTTCCCAACTCTCTCTGTCGCTCTCTCGCTCTCGCTCGCACTGTGTTTTATTTATGATCTTGATATGCTTATTCGTACCTTTCTGCAAGTTTTCACAATTCGACTTGGAGTCATATTTCATATTTCTTTTCTTTTAGTCGGCAAAAACTTGGCCAGCTTTTCATGCTGTGCGGGGGCGGGGTGGAGGCAGGGCAGGAAGTGGAAGCGGGAGCCTGCTGGTTTTACCTTTTGCTACCTTTTAGCCAGGTTTTTGCCTCGATTCTCCACTGCTCTCCCGCTCTCCCGCTCTCCTGCCTCTAACATATGACTTCCGTAATGTTTGCGTGCACAATGAATAACTTACTTCTATGTTATCCTTTTGTGCTCATGCTCCTGCTACTGCTTCTGCTACTGCTACTGCTCTGCTCCTGCGTGTGAGTGTGTGTGTGGGACAGAGTGGTTCCTTGGTTGGTTAGAAGTGTACCAGTGTACGAGTGGGAGTACATTCTAGATCCCTGGCCCCAGCTGCGCTTTAAGTCATAATTTTGCATGCAAGCAGCTGTCGCTGCTTAAAAATGTAAGCTCGGTTGCTCCTAGATTAAGTTTGCCCCCGCCCCCGACCCCCTCCTTCAGTGCCACTCCTTTCTCCTGGCTGCCCTGCTCCACTTTCAGACTCCACTGCCATCTCCATCCTAGACAAACAATCTGAATACGTTTCCATCAGTAATGAAAGTCATGCAGAAGCAGGGCCACGTTGTTTAGCTTCTGCTGAACCAAAAACCTTGTGCCATCACAAACATTTTCATAAAATCCAGTTCCAGTTGCTTGGGGCGTAGATTGCCAGAGAAAACACCTTTCTTCTGGTTTGCTGCAAAATAATAAGATCACTTGCCGGGTTAATGATTCGGGAACAAGCAGACTGATGCCTTTTTCGTATTCACAGCTTAAATATGGATTTGTATGTGGCAATGGATTGATTCTGCTGCATCACAATCCACAGAGGAACAAAGACACACATCAAACGATTCCACACATGATTCCTCGGCTCGTTAGCCCTTGTTTTAGCCATTGTTTTCCATTGTTTCAGTTGTAATCAGCGAGTTTTGGGCCCAAATTACATTTATCAGCAGAGCGGCAGTGGCAGCAACAGCAACAGCAAAAGCGATAAACAAATTACGTTTCTTTTTGCAACTAATCAAAAGTAATCACTTTGCAATTTCGGCTCGGTTCGGCGCTCCCTCTGACAAAAAGACAAACAAAAAGTGAGCCCCCACCGAAAGACACAAGGAGGAGACCCTAACCATGGGCTGGGGATTTGGGGGAGTGGGAGTGGCAGCACCATCAACAGCTGCCATTTGCTGCTGGCATTCAAATCAAGAACAACAAAAGTAAGACAGCAAATGATAGATTGTGGAACCGAAGTTTTGGATACCCTAGAATATCCCCAAAATATCCACTGATATCAGATTTGATACGGACTTTGTCTATGATCTTATAGAAAAAGACCAAGCGGATAAGGATATACCCATTCGGAATGCCCTCTGCAAGGGTATAACAACAGAGGAGACACTTTGCCGCCTATCGGGGAGAGGCCAAGAGACGGCTGGTGGGGGCAAAACATACGCGACAAAGTTCGACAAACAAAATCATGATAAATGAACCCAACCAACAGGCAAACAATCCAACAGAGAGAAACTGAGAAGCCCACGGAGAAAGCCGAGAAATCTCTGAAATGCGAGCTGAGAAAAGGGGCAAAACTTTTCCCTGTTGCCCTCGGTATGGGTGTATGGGTGTGTGTGTGCTTTTAATTTGACAAAAGAGCGCAGGAAATTAGCGGGAAAAAGGGCAAGAAAAACACAACTCGCTGATTGAAAGGGGTTAAGCTTAGGCAGAGAAAGGGAGAAAGTGGGGTTAGGGGGGTAGAAGGTGGAGGTGGAGAAAAGTGCCACTGATATTAGCTATGCAACATTTATATTAAGAAAATATCCTGCGGGCTAGACAAACTTTAGGCATTCGTACAGTGAGAGCTGCATAGAAGGATTGGTCCTTGCCACAGGGCATTTTGCAGGGGTCTTCTTCTTTAAAAAACATTTATGGGGTCCTCTTCTTAAACATACATAAAAATACATTTATTTATAGCACTTATGGAGTCTTCTTCGACGTACAGTACCGGACTTAAGTTTACTGCCGTTTTAAGAGCTTTTCCATCGCGATTTTCAAAAGAAAAATAATTTTATCCGATAAAATAATGAATTTTCTATAAGACTGCCTAATTTTTAAAAGCTTGACTTTATTTCATTATTTTTTACAATTTTTTAAACGAAAATGGTCTAAAATTTGCTGTGCGAACACTGTATATGATCTCCTTTAATGTACAAAATATCTTATCCTAGTTTCTTCTTAGTTCGGCGGACAGACAGTTCAATTGTGGTCCTACTGTAGCTCCATCCCCCTCCAAGTACTCCCGGACTGCCTTTTGTTTGCTCAATTGACGCAAATAATCCCAGGAGCTATTACAAAAGCTAATTACAAGTCTCTTCGGCCCACAGCCAAGTAATTATGTTTCCGAAAAACATTTTGGGTAGAGGCTGGCCAGGGCCAAAACGATACATTTTCCCCCCACCCTTCCCCATCCCATTTCGCAGTTCGCATAAATTTCCACACATTTTCCACACAGTGTGGCCGCGGGAAAGCCCCGCAATATGCATATGCATTAGAACAGCTATAGATGGGTGTTGATGGCGGTGGAAGGAGGCAGACAGTGGAGGCAGAAAATGCATCGATTAGAGTGCCACTAAAATATTTCGCAAATTAACGACCCACGGAATAGGCCGGGGATAAATAATGGCTGCTGGCCATCGCTGCCTGTCTTCGAGCGCCAGAAATGCAGAAATGACTGCCAAAATGCTGTTTTAATTTATTCAATGCAAAATCGAGAATAATTTACCACAATTCGATGATCAACTAATCAAAAAGCGATCTGGAATTTAATGGTAAAATTCGATATAAAATTAAATGGAGAAAAAGGAGAGTATTTGCTCTGCAAATCTGCAAGCAAATCCCAATGAAAGCAAATCAACCTCACACCTGGACTGAACAACAAGCCATTCGATTGCCATACATTTCCTTCCCTTTCGCTTCTTCTGCCTTCCCCGATTCCCCACAGGTCACGACCCTCGCAATCATAATTCAATAACAATAATTCCTACGCCGTCATTAGGGCAGCAACTTCAGCAACTGTCCATCAATTAGACACGAGGAAAGCGGCAAGAGGATAGTGGAAAGCGGAAAGCGGAAAGCTCCGTCTCGTCTGGCGCCGGGGCTTCAACGACTTTCTGACCCCAGTCAAGTCGAGCCAAATCAAATCAAGGGGAAGACAGGACGGAGGTGACCCTGTGCTACCTTCGACTGTCGACTGTCTGTGTCCATTAATGATTGAAATGTATTCAATTGTTTGATTGACTGAAGGAGTGTGAGAGAGTGTGAGAGGGCGTGAGCGAATGACTGAGTGAATGGGATGGTCAGGGATTCGAAAGGACAATCCATGATTAATGACTTTCAGACATTTCGTGATTTCTTTCCCTTGGATTTTCGGATGGAAATTAAAAAATTATTTGACCTAAAATTTGCTACGAGCAAAGTGTAAACTGTGTGTGTGTGTCTGTGAGTGTGAGCCATCATTCATGGCTATCGTTATCGAATTATGCGGCAATTACTTGCGGGAATCCCATCCTGCTTCTCTCTCTCTCTCTTTTCCTCTGTCTGTCTGTCTGTCTGCTTAGCATTTGTCAATCATTAATCAAACAATTTATGTTAATTGAATTGACGTCGATTTATGGCAATTTTTCAATCAGATTTCCATTCATATACCCCCCTGCTGCACTGTTCCCCTGTTCCACTCTTCCACTGTCATTTTCGTATTGATTTTGCATAAAAAATAAACCCCTACCGAACCCCCAGTAGTAATGGCGATGATGATGGTTCGCTGTGACAATAAAATGTCCGCATTGCCCAGCCATGGCCCATCCGTAACCCGTCCGTGGCCCATCCATGGCCCGTCCATGTCCCGTCCATGGCCCATCCATTCGCCATAAACCGCGTCGTGTCTATAAATGCACGGGCATAAGCGCTTTAACTGCAGTTTCGCTGACAGACAGTGCGTTGCGTAACTATAATGCAGTGGAAAGTTGCAATTTCATAGATTTTATGGCTATTCAGAAAAGCTCTAAAACACAGGGATTTAAACGATTAAACTAACGGCATTTAGGTTGATTTTTAAATGGCGTTTGTAGTCGGTTCCTGTAATTCGATAACATTATTCGATAAAAAATGTATTCCGGGCCGAATTACTTGGCTAATATTACTAAAAATTTATAGAACTGCAGCCAGGATTGCACTTGGACATTTCATACGTTTTTTGGGTTACTAGAACCCTATAGTAGGGCCCATCAATCGATTGGCATTACAGTTGGCTTCTAGCTTCCGGATTCCGGATTCACTGTATATTATAACCGAAATCAGCTCAACAATTGACCCAGTTAACCGCACACAGCCCCGGAAACAGAGACCCCAAGCCGATGGGGGAAGGGCCCAAATTTAAGTTTACCGAAACGTATCGAAAGCCCCTCTCTATACTCCTGTAGGTACTCCTTCAAGCACACATCACTTCCCATATGGGGGCACCCGGTGTGCCCATGCATATTTGTTTAGCTTGATTACAGACCAAATGTGATTTAAGGCACGTTAAATACACACAGACACGGACACGCCCCCCAGAAGGATCCTCCCGTCTGCAATCAAGGCTTAGACAACAACAATTGAAAGGCAGTCAGACGGACAGGCGGAGGACACTAAGTGGAGTCGAGTCGTGTCCTGCGGTCGGCTGCAGTTCCACTCTACGTCCTGGCCCCCCCCTATAAAATATGCAAGGGCACGGCACAGAGAGTCGCATACAATACACCCCCTTTCCACTGGGCAGCGTTTAAGTGGCATTTGATTTGGACACAAAAATATGATTAAAGGATCCAATAACATAAGCCTTCGAAACGAAAATAGGAGGAGTTCCAGCAGTGCTTAAACGTTCAGCAATCGATCGAAATTCTTGCCTCAAACAATTTCAGATTTCAAACCAAATTAGAGCCCAATCGGTAGTTGTATCCGAGAACAGCAGAATCCCCACCGAATGATTGATACACAATGGGAAAGACACACACGAATCAGAGCTGTATGCCCGGCGAGGAATCCCGGAGCTTAAGCATGCCCCCAGTGCATCCTCGGTGCAGGATGCAGGCCAGTGGAAAGGCAGAATTCCGGGAATGCCGCAGAGAGTGCCGGAGTGGAGTGGAGTGAAGCGGGTTCTGGGAGTTGTTGCTTCTGTTGTTCCTGGGGCTGCCGGGGAGGCCGCTGTAACCACAGCCAAAACAAAGCCGGGGAACAAACACCAACACTCTGTACCACCAGATATGTACCCCCCCGCCCAGATGCCACCTCTGGAGGAGCAGCAGGAGCTAGTGGGATGTGGGCTGTGCTGTCTCGCCCTGTGGTTCTGCATGGAGGCGCCACAGTCAACTGATGTTGATGCCACCCAGTTAACTGGTTGTTACCTCTGCCTCTCTGTTGCACTTCTCTGAGCGTAGAGTTTGTGGTCTCGTTTTGTAATTAAGTTGAAATTTCCTCTCTTTCTCCCTTTCTCCTGCTGGAATGACAAATCGTTATGGTTGGGAGAAACTTTAAGTGCTCGGGGCACGGTATTCATAAAAAAAGATGAGCAAATCCTTTGATTTGTGTGCGTGCCGATCCCAAATTGCTTAATCTCCCACCGCACGCACATCGGGCCACATCGGGCCACTTGACCCAATTTTTAATCACTTTCCAAGCACACATGCTAACCTCTGTCCTCTGTCCTACGTCCTCTGTCCATTCGGTCCGCTGTTCCGGCATAAATTTGTGTCTTAAAAGTTGCCTCGTGGCCCAGGCAAAAGTTTCGCCTGCACGTTTTAAGCTGCCCCAGCAGAATCGGAGTTTGAGTCCGAGTCCGAAACAAGCTTAAAAATCTGTAGGAAGCCAAAGCGACACAAAGGTGAACTAGCCCCAAAATCGGATATTCGAGATGGGATTTTCCAAGTGGAAGGCAGTAATCGTATGAATGACATAGCGAGTCTATGTGTAGGAATGTTAATTATAGCAATTTTTATTGATTTTAAGTGTAATGGAGGTTTTCCAATAGCTCTGGGCTGGCTTTGAAGATTAATTGCGACTTTTACGACTGACAACTGCTGAGACGACGACTGATTGAGACGAAGGCTGGCAACTGCATAACGAGGGTCCTCTCTCGGGCGTCGGCTGGTTCTCTCTGACGACCGCTCTATCGCTTTATCGCTCTCGCGCTCTATCGCTCTCGCGCTTTATCGCTCTCGCGCTCTATCGCTCTATCGCTCTCGCTCGCGCGCTCTCGTGATCTGCTTTCTCGCTATCGGAATAGGTGACGCGAAGGTGAGGAGAGCCCAGCTATTGTACATACGAGAGAGTATACGAGTATATGCCTACATTTTGAAGCCTGTTAAATAAATATAAATCTACTGAGCTTGCGGTATAATTATTCGCTATATTTCAACGATTAATACTGTCCAAAAGTCTATTGTCTGCCACTCTGTGGATTGTCGTGTATTTTTCTGGCATAGACCACTTTGTCTTCCAATCTTCCAGCTCTCAAAAATTGTCACTTTACCATCTCTAGTTCCATTTGCATCTGTGCAAATTTCTAAGGTAATTTCTGTGTTACAAAATATTCTAAAAACACATTTGCCGACTCCCAAAACGGGGGGCGGGAGTGGAGTCGAGGCCAATTGTGTGATCCCTGTTCTGGTCCTGTTTTCAGTTGTTGTTGTTTCTGCTGTGTTGTGTGGGCGCAAAAACTTTTTAACAATAATAAGCAAATGCCCAAAAGCAGTGCCAGAGCCAGTGTCAGTGCCAGGAGTGGAGTCACTGCCTCCGTCTCCGACTCTGTCTGCTCCTGCTCCAGTGTTGGGCTACAATTGCCAACACTAAAAATCCAACCAAATATATATGTATATGTATATTCCTCTGCGGTGTTGTTGTTTCTGTGCACAAATACGATTAAATATGGCAAAAGTTGTGCGTACACACACGTCGGCAATTTTATTTAGATTGCGAAAGGACCAAAAACAGAGCCAGGAGCCAGTAGCCAGTAGCCAGGAGCCAGCAACTGAAACAGGAGCAATGACAACGACACATTGAGGTCGGTGTCGTGGGGCCCTCAAAAGTTGCACGAATGTGTGTGTGTGTGTGTGTGTGCAGGTTTTGTGCTAACAAGGCCAACACATGTTTTTGTGTGTGCGTGTGTGTGTTTGTGGGGCCAGGGCCAAAAGCACAGCAATTCTGTTAACAATTTTATTATTAAAATGATGTCAGTGTTTCAGTGTTTGTGCGGGCGTTTGGTGTCGGCTCCTTCTGTGCCCAACAATTGACCACAAATGCATTAGTGGCGGCCACTGCTGCTGCTTTCCCACTTTTCCACCTACTTTCCAAGTCGAATTATACAAAAATTTCAAAGCACTCTGTGTGCCTGCCGTCTGCCGCCTGCATGGATAAATGCAAATCTCCATCTCTCTCTCTCTGTATGGTAATCCCCGGTTGACCTACAAGGACCTACAGTGGACAACCTTGTTGCACTGCTTACACTCGTAGAATAATGCCTTAATTGATATACGTACTTTGTTTCATTCAGTTTCCTATCGTTTGGGGGTGTTGAAACTTTTCTAAATCGAAAATGTTTTCAATTTATCGATTTAAGGTGGGATCCAGTGGGTTGGCTTTCAATACTGATCAGTGATTACATCTGCAGGGGCTTATCGGTACTTAAATGAGCTTCTAGATTGCATCCATCCTGTAGTTGGATGGGAATTAAAGATGAGTACTTGGAAGCCTTACAGCAGTCCCTACATTGAATCTTCTCAGGAGGATTCTGCTCTCCTCCTGCCTTTGCACCTGCTAAAACTCTATGGATATCATTATCGTAGCCTTAAAATTTCCACTTTCTCTGGCAGAAAACGAAAGTTTGCCCCAGTATTTTCGTCCTTACAGGCTGATTGTACCACCAACCGTACCAACCGTTGCAGCCGTTCCTGCAGCAGCAGTCCTGAGTCCTGAGAGCAGTTATTACATTTTACTTATTGCATTTTTGTGCTCTTTGCATTTGCGCTGGAGCTTGCAAAACGATACAGGACTGCTGCAAAAGGGGAAAAGGGAAAGCGGAGCCTGAAAGAAGATGGAGAAACGATGGGGGAAAGGCAGGCACGAGCCAGCATGTGGCTCATATGACATGGGGGCTGTAAGGGGGCACCCTCCAGCAGTGCTCGGAGTGCACTGGGCCATTGTTTGTTTGTTTTTACAACTCTGATTGAGGTGAAATTGCATATTTCTGTGCGCTTCTTTCGTTTCATTTCATTTCGCACAGAGCTGCTCCATCTCCAGCATCTCCACCTTATCGCACTCCCTCCTGCTCCTCCTGCTCCCCTGCTCCTCCTCCTTCGCCTTCTTCTATTTTCAAACGTTTTATTGAATCTCGTTTACCGTTTGCATTTGCCTTTGCCTTTGCTTGTGCCTCTGCCTTTGCCTGCCCCACATGCCCATACCCTTCATCCGATGCCACCTCCATCTGGCCTCCCGTTTCGGCCAAGACTTATTTCGTCGTCTCCCGACTCTTGGCCCTGCGCTGGCTTTGTGTTTATTGTGCGAATAAATGTCGACAATGGAGTAATGTTCGTGGGAGCGATCAGAAATGCACATACGAGTGCCATGCTGAACCTTAACGAGATAGAAACGACAGGGGAAACTTTATTGGAACTAAACGGAGATTTAAGAGGAGGATACATACATATGGTATGTGCATTTGTATGCATAGTGGCCCAAATTGAATGTCTATAAAGTAGGTTTCGGGCAAGATAAAAAATAACACGAAGTGGTGGCTATAACTTTGGGAGTCGCTGAGATTTCGGACAATGGAGAGGGATTCTCAGGAGATAGACAGGATACACATTTCACAAAGAGGGCAAAGCAGATGCTTCAGTTCTCACTATTTACCAATTTACGGGCAGAACGGAATGGGACTTCGACAGGCCCTGAAAGGACACTCTCTGCAACCAAGACTCAACCCAAAGACCGGCAGAACAGAGTAAAAACCCCAAACAGGCTGTGGGAAATCGAATTTCCCAGTAGGCCTTTCCTGATACGTTCGGGATCTAGAGATATATCCCCAGTTCCAAAAAACTAGCGTAGCCGACACGTAGCATTCCGAAGCAACAAACCGAAAATAAAATATAACTATAAATAATAGTAGAAAAACATGCAAAATTTAATAAAGAGCCCTGCTCTCTTTTCGATCCTGAAGGAACCGCGTCGGAACTGTGGGGAAATTCAGGGGGAAAGCGTTGGAGAGTCGCGTACTGCCGGGGTGAAAAGTGTGGCAGGCGGAGGGGTTCCGCTCAATGCCAATGCCAGGGTCTTTGTGCCGCGCTCTGTGGCAGCCAAGGCGCAGGAAGGCGATGCCCCCCATGGATCTCGACGAGCTGAAGCGTCATTTCGAGTCCAAGGACGAGAAGCAGAAGAAGCCGAAGCTGACCCTGCCCTGGATGGGATTCCCGAAGCGACCGGAGAAGTCAGGTGGGTGTGGGGGTACGTGAGGAGTTGAGGGTTTTTCTGTATTCTCTTTCTCCGTTACCGTTAGCCAATCCCACTCACGTCACGTCGATGGCCAACGAGGATCACGCCTACGAGATCAAGTTGGGCGGCAAGCGGGCCAAGAAAGAGAATGCCTCCGCCGAGGAGAAACGTCTGAAGACCAATCAAAAAGCCACCGAAGAGGCAGTCTCCACTGAAGCCAAGGTATCCCTTCCAGTAGATCTCACTCTGGAGGAGAAGCGTCTGGAGCATGGAAGAAAAGTAGCCCTGGACGCCCTCAAATTGGCGGAACAGCGACGCCTGCGCGGGCCCTACTTTGACCCTTTCAAGAAAACGGAGGGCGGAGGGGTCATCCGACACATCTCGCGTTCCCCAGTGCGGTTCACCGCAGATGAGAGGGTGCGCGTGAATAATCTGCGGATCGACAAGAAGGAGAGGATCGAAAAGGTCCTGAAGGAGATGATGCAGAAGAAGAAGCATCTGAAGGAGAAGCTGTATCCCGAGAAGTGGCAGAAGGGAGCCCGTGTACAGGAGGATATCAAACAGGAGATTTGCCAATTGCAGAAGCCGAGCAAGGAAAATTACGAGAAACAGTTGATGCCAGAAACGGTGTTGCCACAGGAGCAACAGCAGGAGAAGCCGCCACAGCAGCGAATGATTCAGAAGCGGTACTTCGGGCTTCAACGTGCCACAGCGATCAATGCACAGACGGAGACTGAGGTGGAGCCACAGCCGGTGCAGAACGAGCTGCAAGCTGAGGCAAAGCAGCAGCCCCCCCGACGTTACATACCCACAACCAAGGAGTGGGATGAAAAGTGCCGCACACGCCAATTGGAGCGTGTGAGGGTCTCCGACAAGGAGAACGAGAAGTCCAAATCCAACCAGAATCCGTCTCTGACCTCCAACAAGCCGGTGTTGTGGCGCTGCGACACCAGTCGACCCCTGACAGTGTCCAACTCGGCCAAGAGCTCGCCAGAAATGATCAAATTGGAGAGCCCGACCCTGGCCCCAGTCATTCCACGCTACGTGCCACCGATTCCCCTTGCCGACCCAGCCGATTTGGCCATGGCCCGACTGCTGCAGTCGGAGAAGCGTCGCGGCAATCTCACCTATGCCCAGGCCCTGCTCAAGCGTCCGCCCGGACAGATCGATGGCTCCACCTACCAGCCGTTCAACAAAGTCATACGCTACACCGCCGAGGAGCTGCTGATGCTGGAGCCCCAGCCAGGCCAACTGCAGGCACCGATCCTCCTTGGGACCTCCCCAGGATTGGGATATCTCTTCGAATAACTGCGATTGAAATCCCAACTTGGAGGGAGCCTGCAGCTTGCAGCTCCTTCCTGCCGCCGACACTTTATATAATTTTATTCGGTTTTGTTCTCACGTTTGCTGGCAATTTAATGATTTTTCTTCTTCCATTTTTCCCCTTATTTTTCCCTTGATGGCGTTCGGCCTCAGATTTTCTTGGTGTTTGTATCAGATTAGGGGAAAATGCAACCATATTATGTAATAATAAACACAATTGCAATCTTAAATGGTTAGCATTTAAAATAATATGAGAAGGGCGAGAAGAAGTGAGTTCTAGATGCAGACTAAATTCAAGGGCAGGCGGGCCGAAGCCGAATTGCCCGTGCCCGAATGCAAGCGAGGCTTCGACAAGAGCGCGACCGATCAAGAGAGCGAGAGCAGAATGAAGTTATACAAGGTGGTCCGCTCCCGAAACGTGTTCTCTTTCTCTGTACAACAGCACACTTCGTTCTTCGTCCAAGCGTCCACCCGACAGAGAGAGTTAGCGGACCACCTTGTCTAATTTCATCATGAGCGAGAGAGCGAATGGATGCGAAGGAAAGAAAGAAAGAAAGGCGCACGATGAAGACGCGAAAGAAAGGCTGCATAGGCTGCTGCCGTGTGCGAGAATATATACATACGTACATACATATGTATGTATGTATGTATATAAGTACAGTGGGTACAGTGTACAGGGGGAGGTACAAATGACGAGCAATAATAGGGTTTTAATATCGGGCTGCGTAACTGACCCAGCAGACATCACTCCATCGTCATTCTTCTGCCATAGCATTTTGAATGACAAATTTAACGATTACTCAAATCGAAGGCTGCTATTTTTCTGTTTTTTGGTTAAATTTAATTTAAGGTTTCCGGAATACCTCGGAAAACATGTGGATTTTTTGTTCATTTTTTAAGTATATGAATTCTGTGACATTTTGGAAGCATCGTTTACCCTCGAGAATACGATTTTATTTTCCTTAAAGTGAAAAGCTGACATTTTATTCACTTTGAATGCAGTGCACTGCCCCTCGTACCGTCCTCCCGCATCCGCAAGAGTCTCCTTCCAGCCGCAGACGAATGGAATGTATAAAATGTAACGATTGAGGCGGCAGACACGCCCTCAGTGGCAGTGGGAGTGGGAGCATTGGCTGGCAGCACATAACTCAGTCGAGTGAATGGGAATGAAGGCAATGAATCCTGCTCGTGGGCTGCCAGCAATTAACGGCATAAATTTAAATATGCAATTAACGCAGCAGCTGGAAGCTGTGCAGCAGAATAAAGCAACAAATAACCAGTGTAAGCGGGGCAGAGAAGAGAAGAGCAGAGAACAGGGCAGAGGCAGCGGCAGAGCAGAGAGCAGGGCAGAGGCAGAGGCAGAGGCAGAGGCACGGCAGAGGCAAAGACTAGGCATTGTATAGTCTTTGATAAGAGGGAGAAGAACAATGAAGGAAAGCATGAAAAGAGCAGCAGATCAACAGCAGAAACGCAGGAGATCAAAGCAGCGAAAATCAGCAACAAGACAGGGCAATCAAAGCATGAAACAACAGAAAGCAAGAGCAGAAAACCATGAGCGTGAGGGAAGGGCATATAGGAGGGAGGGCATTTCGTTGCTGAAGATCACGGAATGGAATGGAATGGAGAGTGGCAATCAGAGAGAGGGAATCACTGAGAAATGGCTGCACATAGTAGGCTGTTTTTCTTATGTTCGGGTTAGAGTTGCACTGCCAAGAGGATATAAAATATGTCAAATGATCGTTGAAATGTTTGTTACTAGAGCTTTTTCTTCTTCTGTCCCCTCTAGACCCTCTAGATACGATTGTTCCTATATAACGACTGGCAATTGGTAGATTGGTAGAGTCTTTATTCGTTCTGCCTGCTGTATATACCCCCGACAAGTGCTAGACGATTGCGGGGTAGCATGAGTGAAACAATGCTGGCGACAATAAAAGCCAAAGGTCATTTTAACACATACACGCGCACACCTACACCACACGCACACATCACACGCACACATCACACGCACACCCAACAGTGAAATGCATTTGATTGTTTGTGCACTTTTTTTTTGTATTTTATTTTTTGGAAAACACAAAAAACAGGCGAAAAAAACCCACAATTTTCCGCTTTATTTGCAGAAGGCTGGTCCGACCTACAACAGAGCCCGGTGCCGGTGCCGGTTCTGGTCCTGTTTCTGGTCATATGATACCCGTACTTCCCCCTACCCCTGCCCCTGCCCCTGCCCCTGCCCTGCCCTTTGCCCTTTGCCCTGTCCATCGCCAGGAATCGTTGCCATAGCCACACATGTCAATATTTTTGCGCTTCAGCCTCGGTAGCAAAGGGGCCGCAAGGGATTCGTCCTGCAAAATGTATATCCGTGCAGCGGGCAGTGGCAGAGTGGCAGCCAGACTTTACTGATGTGTAAATTGCCAGCTGTTGTTGTTTAATGAAATTAAAACAAATTTTCAACGAAATTTAATACGCAGCTCGAGAGACGCTTCCCTCTGGAGAAATAATAATAATACGATAGTACTGTATTCATCATTATAGGCAATATTAAAATTGTGCCACAGCATCAGAGGCAGACAGCAAAATTGCGATTCTCAATTACAGAGCGAAAGAGGGTCAAAAGTCAATGCATTGGGAGTACCAGTACAGCCACAGCCACAGCCAGTCAGTCATCAAACGTGCTCATTAACAGCTGACTGGATGGCTGGCTGGCTGGTAACCGTTATCATTGTCGTATGCCGTTGCCGTTGCCATTACCGTTAACCGTTGCACGCTGTCGTTGTCGTTGCCGTTACCGTTACCCTTGCGCAAAGCTGGAAAGCTCAAAGCCAAAGGCTGTTTCCGGTGCACAGCAGGCAAAGGACTTTTCATTTGACATTGGCTCCCGCTGCCCCTGCCGCTGCCTCACTCTTTTGCCGTCAGTCCTCTTTCCTTTCCTTCTCTTTTCTTTTATTTTCTCTTCTCTGTTTCTCCCTCTCCCTCTCTCTCTCTCTCTGCACACACTTCCTTTCCATAATCATAACATGGCAATTTTATTCAATTTCCTGGCTTTTGTGTACGCAGGATCTAGAGCAAAGGTAATCAAGGGGAATATATAGTAGCACTCGGAAATACTCTAACACCATGGTAGAGTATGACAAACTGGTCCCCAATGGTGTCATAAGCTGGCAAAAACATTGATTAATATTACAGATTTTTATTGAAATTATAAAACATTTTTATAGACATATCTTCGTGTAGTTTAGTTAAGGTTTGGTCCCAAGCCTCCCCAAATGCCATCATCTTCCCTCTATAAGCAGGGTATTCCCCGCTTGGCATAAATTTGAGTTGTTTTTGTTGCCATGCCGCTGAAAATTTTATAAAATTAACGCACAAGCGGAAACAAAGCCAAAAGAGCAGATCATGCGGCGGCAGGCCCCATTTCTGTGTGGCTGGGGAAGGGGGATCGGGGCTTAAGCCAAGCCACTTTTGACTAGACTCGAAACCAGCAAAACCAGGAGCCCTGGAAACTGGACACACACACCCACACCCACACAGAGAGAGAGTGTAAGCTGATTAAAGGCCGCAAGTTGCAACGAAGTGGGGCAGCAGCGGCAGCTGCTCAATTGGCAAACACTTTGTAGCACTAATTAAGCCACTTATAGGTGGACTTGGGCCGGAGTTTTGGTTTTGGATCTGGGTGTGGGTCTGGGTCCGGGGGCCTTGGCTTCGTTTTAGTCGAGCGTGTCACCAGGGCGTATGCGTAATAAATATTGAATGTGCAGCACCATAACCAAACCAGAAGATAAGCAGCAGGCAGGCAGGCGGGCAGGCGCAAAGGCAAAAGTTTTGCATTAAGTATTCCCTTTTTCGGGTGACGGAGGACTGGGCCACTACGTGAGACTCAAGGAGCGACGTGACAAGGACCAAACATCCCACAGAATTGGCTTAATTTTCGTCCTTCTTCCGTTCTGCCAAAAGCGTAGATTGTAAAGTGCAGAGGGGCGTCTCTCTATAATTGCAATAGGCTTTGATGGGGCGTGGGGCATGTGAAGTTTATGGTAAATTAGCCACCCTTTTGGGGCTAGAAGAAGGGCCTTTTCATCTTTGCTGTACATCCAATCGTAGAGGTGTACTGCAATAACTTTATAGCCGGTTTTCTTCGTCTATTCTTTGGCCGTAAAGAAACGCAGGACTGCTCTTAAAGGGTCTACGTGTATGTGCAACAGAATATGGCCATGTTGTCACTGATTGCTGTGGCTGTGGCTGTTGTTTGGTTGTTATTGCTAGGCACGAGGCTGGGCGACGCCATCGCCATCATTGACATCATTGTCGGCGGCACCATCAGCGTTGATGGCTTGTTAAATTGCCAGTTTCATGTTGTTGCTGCTGCTGTTGCACGTGTTTGCCAGTGAGTGTATGTGGCTGTGGCTATGGCTGTGGCTGTGGCACGTGTGCTCGTGCTCTTCTCTCTTTGTGTGTGCAGGTATGCGTGTCTGGGTCTTGGCTCGTCGCATACATTATGCATTATGCACATTAGCGTACATTATGAACATGTTCTGTGACCCTTTCAAACGAACAGCACAGTGAGAACATGAAAACATGAAAAATCAGTGGCCCCAACAACTGGACGACACCGGGCGACACTCCGTGACCTGATTGGCAAGCAGCCAAAAAAAAGAAGGGCTGCAAATGATTTTGGCGCTACTGAAATTAGTCGCCGCTCCTTCATCCACTCATGCCACACATTTAAGCAAGTTAGTGGCTGGAAAACTGAGTAAATCATTTAGGAATCTGTCCCTGCAACGCGTGTCAGAAATGCGCCACAGGATTTTGGGAGGTTGAGAGAATGTATGCTTATTCCACTCGCTTATCGGTTCAGGATAAGTCCCAGCAAATTGCTCTTCTAATATGTGTGCACACCTCTTCTCTACCCCCCACGCGACGATCCTTGTTGAGCTGTAATTATCCCTTATTAAGAGGGCAGTCCGCCCCTGCCAGTGGGAGCTGTCGTCAGTTGAAATGCCACTTAAATGCATTTAAATGCGGACCTCCATTAAGCCCCCAGCCCCTGCCCCAGCCCCAGCCCCAACCTCAAACTATTGTGTGGCCATAATTATCGCACTGGCAATGGCTCCGATCCACCTCGAATCGATGGACAGAAAAAGTCGCACACAACAATGAATGTTAATTGCGATGGAGAATGAGAGAGCGGGAGAGAGTCTCTCTGTCACAGCCTTTCGGTGGATGTGATGCTGGAATTTACGCGCTCGAATTATGTTTAATAAATGTATTACAATAACAGCAGCATTTCGCCATTAAGTGAAGCCGCAAACTGTTAGTGGGAGAGCAATGGTAGCCGAGGGTTTTCCCATGTGCGGTTCGGAGCAATAAAAAGATCAGCCACTGGCCACGAGGCTTAAACGGAGGGAAAGCCAACACGAGAAGTCATCAACAGCAAATGGAAATGGAATATTTTTTAATGAAGCATTGTCATATAAATTATCCCTTTCAGTCTCCCTGGAGAGACAGGAGACAAGTCCGAAAGAGGATTAAGGGTTTTAATCCATAAATTACACTGAACTGTTAATTGGGATTTTAAACGGAGTTACTTATGCCTTAGTTCCGCGATTAAGTGGCGGGAATTCGCTGATGAAAGAGATATATGTTCCGGGAATGCCCATAGATATTTCCCTGATTAAAGTCCGATTGAAAACAAAGCAGTATTTTTTCTAATTTTAGAAAAAACTCTCACGTAAGCCCCCAATCAACGTTTATTGACCGAAATTAGTTTATTTAAAAAAAAACGTATATAAATATATATATTTTCAATGTTCTATTGTCCTGTAACTGTAATCAGATTTCATTAATTCCCTGCATTGCATTGAGGGCTTTCGTTTCATTCGCTCATTCGATAGTCGAGTACTTTTCCGCATTAATGGCATTAAAAACTATTCGAAAGAGGCAAAAACTGAATGTCAATTATCCGAACAAGGCTAGCTGAAACCACCAAATCAGTGAAGCGATCCATAAAAAGTGCGGATTATATGTAGTATATATATGGACAGTCAGTTTCACAATTGTATGACTGCTGCAGCTATGGTTGTGGCCAGAAATAGGAATATTGTCTCTAGGTATCGACTCGACTCGCGATGTACTGCACTGTACTTCCGACTGGGTGCTAACCTCACCTTAACCCCGGTCTGATGAGTGCTCAATTGGGTGCATTCAGTCGGGGAATCCAATCAATCGGAGTCCAGGGCTGGCCCTGGAAGTGGCAGTGGCACTCATTAAGTTGACTTTAAGCCGCGACGAGCTTTGGCCGCGTTAATCCTCCTGTTCAACTTTCATTACATTTACGCCTATCTGCATAATTGAAATGAATGTTTCCAGCGATAGTTATTTGTTTGCCATTTAAAATGCCGATAAAAGTGTGCGCAAAAAGTGCACAGATATATGTATTTGTATATAAAACAGCAGTGCAAATGTGCAATGACATATGAAAAACATATCATTAATTTTAAATAACCAAATTAAACAATTAATTGCCAAAGACGTGGCAGCCCGAACGCGAACCCAAACAAAAGTCCGCGACAGCAAATTTAATTTCACATTTCAATGGATCCTGATCTCCACAATAATCCCAATGCCAGTCCCAGTCCCAAACAGAACTCAAACTCAAATTCGGTCCGCGACCATCATAAGTAATTAAAAATTAAATAACTATCAGCCAGGCCAGGTCCAGGCCGGGACACGACAGGACTGGACTGGACAGGACAGTGCTCTACAGGCAATGGGCCATCGTTGAACAAAGGAATTATATTTGCTGGTGAAAAGCAGGGAACACAGAACATACGAAGCCTCGGATAATTTTCAGTATCCATGGCATGGATATTATTTAAGAGAAAAGGACTTTCTATATGGATTCCGATGGTATCTTTGAGAAGAGATCGTTAATGGGCTTAATACACTCAAGCAGCCTTCATGTTGAAACCGAAACACCCCCTGGAAGGAAGCGTATGATAATACACAAATTACGCATACGCCACGTGCAACGAAAGCAAAAGTGGCAAAAAGTGGGCAAAAGTGGACAAGGCAGAAAAACCAAACAAACGGCAAAACAAAATGAAATGTAGAGGGAAAAAAATAAATACGGAATCCTGTCGACAGGCAGACAAACAAATGAAATTCATTAACATCCTTCTAATTACACCGGACAATGACAGCCAGCGGACAGTCGAACGGACACTGGACAGCCGTTTGAATAGAGGCAGACCTTTGTATCTGCGTGTGCATTTTGCATACAAATTGCCAAATTAATGAGCCCCAATGAGCGCCAAACCGCAGTAAATAAAAAGCAAAACACACATTTTTGAGCCCTCTTTTTTGTTGGGAACAAATTAATAACTGATTGCGGTGGAAAATTGAAGACTAAGCTAATATTTGGGGGCCTCCAGCTTAGAGCCAACTGCGGGTAAAGGTTAATTGGCAAACGAATAGAGTAGAAGGAAATATCATTGAGGGAAAGGTCAAATCTATTACAGATACATCGTAGTTTAGTCCAAACGGAAGGGTAATTGGGTTTAAAGGTTAATTGAGTACACACTGGAGCCGTATCTTTAGAACTGTTCCTATTCAAGCTCATCTTGAATCCGAATCAGTTGGCTAGAAAAACCCATCAAAAACCTTGTAATTACGAGCCATTTTTGGCATATCTTTGATTTGGTCAGGAGGCAGGGGCACAGATGGACAGATGGACAGATGGTAGACATGTTTGGTGCACCACATGCACATTCAGCAGCTCCACAAAGCCACACAGAGCCAGGAGCCAGGAGTCAGAGGCGAGCATCGGACGAGCGTCTGTCTGTTGGGCTGAAAACCTAGTTGAACTTAAAATTTCACATTTCCTTCCGCACATACTCTCGAAATGCTTGCGGAAAGCAGCCCATGGAAACGCAGCAGCAGGAAAAGCGATGTAGCACACACACACATCCCCAGATACATCTACAGATGCAGATACAGCTACAGATACTGCGGGAGAGGCAGTAAAAGCTGCTGTAGAAGCTTAAGTTAACAACTTATGCCGTCTGAAGAGCTGAGGCTAAACTGCAGGGCCTTCGGAGGGGATGAAAGACAGATCCCAGGGAGCGGGAGCGGGCGCAGAGAATGCATTTAGGAAGGAAATTAGTAAGTAAGTGTCATAATTTGTCTGGCACCAAGAAGGGACTTTGTCCATGAGGATTATGAAGACATTACGGACACATATGCCTGCCTGCCTTTGACTTGGAACTTTCTCCTCTTTATATTTGTGTGTGTGTGTGTGTGTGTGTGTGTCCCTACTCTGTTGTAAATGGAAATGGAAATGAATGGATAGAGCCCAGAGCCACCTTGGACATTGTCATTCGACGAGAGCTAATCAAAATGCAAATTTCAATTTGTCCAACTTAAACGAAGAAGAAGACATTTTGGTAGGGGAGGTGGGGGGTAGGGGAATACCTGAACAATGCTTATAATAACGAAATCCCAATTGCAGAAAATCTTTGACTTTTTACCTTCGAAATGGAAGCCCAAGCAGAGCCCAGGCCACCCCCCAAGGGGAAAGCGACAAATGGCCCAATAGCTTGGATGCTAACTGGTTGTTGCTGTCAACACATATACTCCTCTGCACAGTGAGGAGTGAAGGGAGAGGGAGGGAGATGCTCAGAGGTAGATATCGTCTAAGAGTCGGACACAAAAGACGAGTCTCTGGCACGCCGTAATCCTTTTCAATGTTAACTTCCGTTGTGGCCACATTGCCCTTGGCAAATTACTTGTATCCTTTTCTTTCCCTTCCCCTTCCCCTGTCCTGCTTCTATGTACAAAATACTCGTATATATATTTATTTCCTGATTTTCCATTTTCCTTAGGTTTTCCTTATTTTTGCCGCAACTTTTGATAACGTCAACAGAATTGAACATAGCCGCAAACCAGAAACGGCAAAAGCAACACAATTTTCCTTTCCTCTTTGCTTTGCTTTCCTTTGGCATATTTTCTTCGGGTTTGAATTTTCATTTGGGGTTTTTCACTTGTTCTTGGGCCGCTCTCTGGCTTGGGTTTACATATTTTTCTAAGTATATTTTATATATAGATTTTGTGGGGCTACTTTTCTGTGTGCGCGGTAAAGTCCCTTTGTGCCGTCGAGGAGTTTGTCAATTTGTGGCAAATGCAGTAAACATCATCTAATTGACGTTGAAACTACCGACTGCCGACTGCCGCCTGCCGCCTGCCACAATGTGCCACAAAAGACTCGCCTCTTCCTGCTCTGGCGGCTCTGTTGGCTCTGGTGGCAGCCATCGATGCTGTGCCTGACATCTGTCCATGTGTCTTTCTCTCAAATCTCACCGCTTTTTATAACAAAGAGTCACGAGAAAACACAGCGGGGCAGGCCATGGACCATGGAGTATAGATCGAAGGGAACGAAAATTCAAGGGAAATTTTTAAAAGAATCCTTGCTGGAATTGAATGAAATGGAACTTCAGGCACTATATTTATAAATCTGTTCCATATCCTTCCAAAATGTTGTGCTCACATGATAATTTCAAGCATAAAACTGGTATGTTCTGTATCCAAAACCTCCAGAAAATCATTATAAAAACAGCATCGTATCATTTCTGTAGGGTATTCCAATATATGTTTCTCCATAATTCCAACTCCTTAATGGTCTTCTTTGTCGAACTTCCCCCTCGAACACCACCTCACGGTAACACACATACTCGTAAGCAGACCTCCACGTACACGTACACCTACACCATACCCTGCCCGGCCTTAATCTGGTCCCGCAGTGGCACGTCAACGCTGACAGCTGTGTGATTGGTCCAAGGGGATATAGCCGAACGACTAATTCCTGCCTGCCTGATATCGTATCCGTAGCCCCCACCTGACTGACTGCCTGATATCCCGTGTCCCGCCTCCTGGCTGCCTGGCTGCCTGGCATCCTGGATATGCCCCCCCCTGCTGCTGCCTGCTGGGGCCTGTTGGGGCTGCCTGTCGTTGTCAGTTGGTTAATGTTGCTTTTGCATAATGATATTAATTGAGTGATGGATGGGACATGAAATGATATCAATGCGAGTTTGCCTAAGCAAACAGGTGGAGAAACACTAAAGGTAAGGCTGAAGGCCGAAGGGTAGGCAGTTGTGCACTCTAAAAACTCCTCTTTTAAGCATTTCAATTAGTAAAGACTATAGATAGTAAACCGCGAGGCAATAGCTAATCAATAACTATGATAAAGCAGTGCAGGGAAGTAGTAGAGCAGTGCAGCCACTAAGCTGTCGCCATTTGCAACAAGTCTATCATTCAAAAATCAAGTGTATTGTGTGGCCGTGTGGGAGTGGGTGTGTAGGTCTGTGTAGGTGTGCGTGAAGGAACTTTCGGCACCTTCAAAAGTTTTAGACTCCTGGCAGCGTTGTTTTGAGACGAGAAAGCGCCGAGTAGCAGCGCGAACAGTCGCTGAAGTGTAACAAAGCAGCACGAGAAAGGGATCTGGTGCGATGCCGATTGCCATCGAAGCCACAACGAAGAGCAGGTGCACTTTGCACCTTTGCAGAGGCGGAGTTCACTTAAGATCAAAAGAGTTGATTTGTGGATGCCTATGGATAATGGTTTTTTTTACCGCTGCAAAACAAATAAAAAGTTTATTTATGTAAATAGACAAAAATATATTAATCGAAGAATATATGCAGGCCTCACCTGATATTTAGTGCACTTGAACCAGAGCCATTGCGAGAAAAGAGACAAAAGATCAGCAGCAGCAAAAACAAAGTGAAAGAACCAAAGTAGCATCTCAGCAGCGAAACAGCAGCTTTGAGCACAAAGCTTAAAGCTTAAAGCGCAAGCCTCTCTCTTTCTGTCGCTCTCTGCTGCTGTTCTTATTCTTTTCGAAGATAAGAAAATGCAGCAGCAAATATCACAACTGCGATCTGCGCTGTTCTCCATCCTCTTTCTCTCGTTCTCTTCAGTTCAGCCTCGGCGCATCGTCGCGTGATGTAAATATTTGTAATAAGTTGCGGTTGTTGTTTTTTTCGGTTTTTGTGACATGTAGTGACATGTCCGTGCAGTGAAAAGTGATGCAAGTGTCAGTGTCCGGCAATTGGTTATTTGTAATATATTATGTAAATCGTTTCCACGTGCATTTCCGTAATTGCCTCCAATCAAACTGTGAAACGAAGCAACTCTCTGGCGCTCTCTCCGTTTTGTTTGTATTTTATTGCTGGAAGTGGCGTTGGTTTGCCGCCGCGGCACCGTTGTTTTTGGCCTTATTGCGAATTGTTTACGCTGCTCGCGTTTTGCTCGGTTGCGGCTCGACGCGTTTCGGCTTCCTCTCGGCTCTCCCTGCTCGGCTGCCAGTTCCTCTGTTTTGCCAACTATCCTATCTGCCTGCTGCTCCTCTGCGCTGCAAAGGTGTATCGTCACAAGGTGAGCCATTCGAAATACTCTTCATATTAATAGCTTAGTATTTCGTTTTACTTGGTTTTTCGTATGGGATCGTGCCTGCTAGGATCGAAAAATCGAGAGTGGAAATTACCCGCCTCACCCTTTATAGATTTACCTTTCTCCCAGGATTTTCGCCTCCCTGCTTGCGGCGCTCTACGCGGATCCCCTCTGCGGGCTCTCCTGTGCCTTTGGCTCCACTGCTTCTCTGCTTTCTTGTCGCTTTTTGCGTTTTCATCATCATCAACGGCAGCAGCAACAACAACAACAGCGGTACCAAAAGTTTTCGACCGAAATAAAACTTTTTTTGCACATGCCAATGGAGGCGAAAAAGGGTTCCACATGCGTGCAGGTGCACCCATCTACATCTACACCTAGGATGTATGTGTGCTGGTGCTGGTGCTGGTGTTGGTGAGAGTGTAAGTTTGGTTTAAGTTTTTAGCATACAGAAGAGGGTGGGGGAGACGGGCAGCTAGTAACGGTAAAGGTAAAATCGGAATGGCAAAAACTTGCACAAAAGACCAAGCCGCGCAAGCAGCGCAGGCAGCAGTCAGACAGCAAAGCAGTCCCGAGGTGCGTGCCAGGCACACCTTGAGCACAATTTTGCGCCTCGCCCGCAACCAGACATTGGTTAACAAACTTTTCAACTACCTATGCACACACACACACACACACATACACTGCCGGAACCACATATCTTCAGCTACACTGAAAGAAAAAGAAAGGGTTTACTTAGAAAAAAGGGAGACATATTGGTTTCTTGCTTGCTTTGGTATTTCTTTAAAATTAAGCAATAACCAACTATCGGATGTAACGTATTCGTCTTTTTACAATTCAGATGCCGCTACCTATGCGCTGCCCCCGTGGCCTACTCGGCTCTCGTGACCACCTATGCTACTGCTGCTCCAGCCTCGGTGTACAACGCCTCCGCCAAGTGTTGCTCTAGTCTTCCAAAAAATATTTTCTTGAATTTTTGTTTCCAGTGTAGCTGTGCTCTCGCATAGCCTAGCCTCTAGCCCACATGCGTATCTTGAGAAATTATTATAACACGCCACGTTGGCAACCTTTTCATATGCCACCAACTTTAGACAGCGTCTAGGAGGGGGCAGGGGAGCGGAGGGGAATACCAACTCTTGTGTAGATATAAAATTATGCGCGTTTATTCGTAAATTAAGTGTGCGCTGGCTCTGTTGCTCTTTGAAAGTTTCGAAAGCAAATCGTTGGCCAACTTGGCAGCGGAAAGCAACCCAAAAGGAAGCCCAAAGGATAGGCAGTTCCATGGGGCGGGGTGGCGGGATGGGTGTGTGGCACGTGACTTGAAAATACCTTTCAGTCGGTGTTTATTAAAAATGCACAAGCACTAAGTGGTCATGTCTATCGATAGGCGCCGCCGAAGCCGTATTAAAATTCTCTAACAAGGTTTTTAAAAATACATTTCATGTAGGCACTCGAACAGGAGCACTCCCAAGCTCCCTATACAGACACCCTCTTCAGATCTGTCTATAAAGCGGATGATGGGCCAGGAGCTGTCTCTTGGGTGGGTGTTGAAGTGCCACAAAATGGGGCAGCAGTATCTGGGAGATTTTAAAATGTAATTTCATCAAATCAAGCAGAAGGACACCTTACTGTCTCTTGAGATTTCAGCCCCCAAAGGAATGTCAGGCAAAGATCCATAAAACAGAAAGACTCACGTCAGATTATCCCTTCAGGATACCGAAAATCAAACAGAAAATATCGAGATTAAATTTATAGACCTTCCAGAATATTCTACAGATCGTTGAACTGTGAATGGTATTTCTGAAAAGGATTAACACAATGATTTCTTGCAGCTTCAACGATTAAATCTTAAATTTTCGGCATATAATGCAGCTCTGACGTATTCCATCCTCTCCTGTTTGCTCGAAAACGTTGAGTATATCATAATTAACAACAATCCAGGGACCGATGCAATCTGTAATCTGTGGCTATCGATTTGGCAGGGATTATTGATACAAGATTCGACTGAATCTTCGCTGCTAATAGAAATGCACAAATTTGATTAGTTCCCAAAAGGCTTGCTCTTCTGTTTCTTCCCAATTAAGCGGCGCATTTCATACTCCACAGCTCCTTTCCACCAATTGAATGATCAATTTTCGGTATTTAGCTCCATGTAATCGATATAATCAAAACTTTGCCCAAGATTTAAGCCCAAAGCCCCATCCCATCCACACGCCACACTCCACAGCCGATAAGTGCATCGAACACATTCACATTAGAGAGAGAGAGAGAGGGCTGAAGGGAAACCAAATGGGGCAGACACCGCAAGAGGAGGTACCACACACACACACGGACATACGCGACAGCACAGGCAAAGTGGAGGAGCTCCCGGGCACCTGGTCTATGGGAAATTCAGCTGCAGATGCCAGCCAAGCGGAGGAGCGGCCACGCCACATCGGTTGGTCCACATTATTGCCAGGTGGAAACTCTAGGAGCAGCAGCAGGCAGCAGCAGCATCAGTGGCAGTGGCAGCGGCAGCCAAACAAGTAGCTAAAGGATGAGAGACGGAGAGGGAGGAGTGGAGTGGAGGGGAGAGTCAGGGAGGGGCTGAACGCTTTGAAGCGCGCTAAAAATTTTCAGATTTTCAGAACATAACATTTTACGGTTTCACGGTTCATTGCCACATGCAGGAAAAGTGAAAGATACATCGCTATACACACACACACACATCCGCACACAACCCACACACAAACACACACATGGGTGCTGCAGCTTTCTCCCCATATGAAAGCGATACCTCTCCCGTTTAGACGCTTGAAAACCGTTTGAAGAGCTCCCCACAGAGCCAGGGGATACGTAGGTGTGGAGTGGCGGGGGGAGCGAAGTGGGGAGACACAGAGGAGGTATTCGATAACTTTTGGGTTTTCCGTTGATTTTGTTTTTGTTAAGCTTCAGCAAAATATTTTAAGCAGTTTAGAAAGTGCTCATGTATATCACAAGAGCTCACATATCACACACACACAGACACAGACACAGACACAGGCACAGGGAAGGGGAGTGTCAGGGTGGGGGTGTAAGAGGAGAAATTCTAGCCCTATATCGATGCAACTTTTGCTTTTGTTTGGTGTTTTTACACCCGGTAGTCGGTAGTCGGTAGTCGGTGTGGTAGTCGGCTTAATGGCCTGTTGTGGTTTGGGCCAAAGGGTCGTCGAACCCATAGATTATTTTGAATCAACAGTTATCGAGCCAAACACCTAAAAGTATTTGAGTTTCTTCTTTGTTTTCTTGCGTTGAAAATTTCACAATTAACAAACCTCAAACCTTGGACCTGGTAGAGGGTATCCTGTGGACTATACCCCTCCTATACCCTTCTCACATGTCCCTTTTTTTCCCGTCTCTATGGATTTTTTAGCCCCGCGGCTCGTCGCTGACGTTAAGCCTTTTGATTTTGGCTCTAAGCATATCGGATTTTCGCATTTTAATTCATTTAAAATGTGAACAGAGTTTTATGAAAACCAATTTTTATGGTCTCCCCCCGCCTTCCTCTCCCTCTCACCCGTTCGATGGCGTTGTGTGGCGCGGCTTTTGTGTGGTTTCTTGCCTGATGGAATTTTCCCGCGCTGATGAATCGAATTCATTTGAATTCAATTTGCGCTCTTAATGGTTCATTAATAAAATATCTAAATTTAATTGCTGGCATTACGGGCATTCGCTGTTTTTCATTAATTAATTATCGGCTCCTATGAGAAGTGGTTAAATTGAGTGGAGAGGGAGATTTTCCACTAAAAGTCTAAGAATATTAGACATTTCAGTGAAGGAAGAGGTATCTGGTATGTTCTTCATCTTGTGGCAACGAGTATCGTATTGGATGCTATTTTAAAGGACTGTTTTCACCATCTTTCAACGGAAATGTTGCCCCATCTAGAGATCGAATCGTGAAAGGAGTCTATAGGTTATAAGGGAGTGTTTCTATGGGGTACTGCTCTCAGGGGGGCTGCTACCAATCTGTGGCCCTAGCATTACACTCTCCGCATTCTATAGGTATGTGGGTATGTGGCTCTCTCCTTTATTGAATGACTTATGAGCATAGATAAATGTCAGTATCTCTTAGGACATAACTCTGTGGTCAGAGGACTCATCCTCCCTGCATCAACAGCCTCCACTATATTGATAATTTATGTTTATTGCTTATGCAAAGCGCCGAGTCCAATAAGCGCAAAATCAAACAAATTGCTGGGAAATTTCCACTTGGCAACAGACCAGAAGGCAGTGGGTGCCGTGACCCCTCGCAAGTGTCAATCGGGGTGGGGCGGGGGCTTAGGCCAGGGCTAATGGCATCTGGCATCTGGCTCGTTGATAAGTCCCAACATACCGATAAAAGCAGGCGGGAAATTAGCAAACAAAATGCGTAGCTATAACTTCCTTCCTTCCTGCATTTATTGTTTTTCATTTTGGGGTTTCGGGGTTTTCGGGGTTTCGGGGTTTCAGGGCTTTCCACGCAAAAGGTGAAAATTGTGTGCGAAAAAATTGTACGTGCGTGAAAATGAATGAATGAGGATGGGCCGCAAAGTGTAATTGTCCGGCGGGAATGGGGATACGAGATGGAAGATAGAAGTCCTACCTTGCAGAGAGATTGAAGCCGTTCCGAGTGGCTGTCAGGTGTGTCCGCTAAAGATATGACCCCCCCATCTGTATGATTTAATGTTAATCACTTCCATGAGGCGTGAGCATCCGTGGGGCAGAGGTGCGCTTCTTGGGGGATAAGCATATTGAAAATACAAGCTCGTAAATTAAATTTTACACCAGCGAACCGCAATGAATAGCAAAGACTGGGCTCCTGGCCGGACAATGGCCACTTGGAGGACCCATCCTCTCGTTCTCGTTCCCGTTCCAGAAACCTCATGCCCATAAATTTTTACTAAGCACACGCAGTGCTCTCTCTTCTCTGGTGCTTGGTCGGTTTTGGCCTCTTCCGTTCTGGCCTGGCCTGGTCATCCATTCCCAGAGATGTGTCTACGTCTGCTGTCCGTTTCTCTGCCCCAGCCTTCGCCTTCGCCTTCTCCTCTCCTGCTTTTTTATCGTTTAATTAAAATTCGCAACACGTAAATCCATTTGAGCCGCTGCTGCAATCTTTACTTTAACCTTAAGGCGGGTCCCAGTCCCAGTCCCACTCCCAGTCCCACTCCCAGTCCCAGTACCATTCCCTGTCCATCTCTTACTGTGCTGGTGTGTGTGTGTCGGTGTGTGTGTGTGTGTGTGTGGTAAATCCTATTTTTCTATTTTGTTGCCCCATAAAACCACTTTACACAATTTTCGTCTTTTGTTTTTCGATTTTCTTCATGTTCTTTCTGCAGCAGTTTCATTCTTTCTTCGGTCTCCGCTCTCCGCTCTTCCCTTTGTACACTTTATTGGGTTTTGGGTTCGATTAGCTACGAAGGTCCCTTTAAAATCCTTTTCTCAATCGAAAACATTTGAGTATCGGTCTTTGGAATATCTCCCAACTCAAACAGTTCTTATTTCTGTGTAATTTTTACCATTTAAGAAATCTAACGCCTTAAACTGATTCCAGTTTCCTTAAATGGGTCGAATTTTACCCACTTTTTGGGGAATTTTGCTAAAATCTTGGTCTTGGGGACTTCTCGCTTGTCTCCCTGGCCCGTGTTCTTGGTTTTCCCCTCTTCAGAGATAGATTCTACTACGCGAACCTCCTCTGGAAGCTCCTGAAACTCGTCGGGTATCTCTTCTTCGTGAGGAACCCCTTCAACAGTGGCTGTAGTCCTGGGTACCTGGGATAACCTTTTTGGGTTCAAATCTTCCCCCTTAGGCCTTTCCAAACATCTGGAATATTCCTTACATTCCATCTGGAATGGAATGCCAGGCTTCAGCTCTCTTTTTAAGTGTATTCCTAATTCGTTTTGTTCCCCAACGAAATCTTATTTGGTTTTTGTTGGTTCTGTACTCTGGTGAAGCCCTGACTTTTACCAATTATTGCTAGTGCCGTGGATGGGTTTGGGACTGGGGCTGGGGTCGGGGCCAGCCAGCGAATTAGCCTTTGTTGGGCAACCAATCAACTTGCACTGCTTGCTCCACTAAACCCCTCTCTATCTGCTCGACACTGCTTTCTCTGCCCTGAACCCCCCTCTATCTGCTGCTTTGGCGCTGCCTTCTTTCAATGTTCTGGCCGCTGGCTTTTCATTACTTTTCTATCAACGTACTTAGGCCATTGTTGTGCAGTTATTTAGCACAATCAACACTCGATGCCGCTGATAGCCGCTGGTAGCTCTGGCACTCCCTCCTCTCATGGGGGTTTCTTCCTGCTTTCCTTCATTCGAGAGAGAGAAGGAGAACTTCCCTTTGGCTTAGTAAATTTTATCAATAGCAAACATTTCTCTCGAGCCCCCTACATACATACTTCTGCTCCTGCTCCCACCGATTCCGTACCACATCCTGATGGTTGGGTGTTCACCTGAAGGCAAGATCCTTTGTTCATTTACGTTTCAGTTGAGTTGCACACAAAATTAATGGAAATTGCTCTGCAGAATGTACGAGTACGAGTACAAGTACGAGGACTCCACCTGCAAGATGTTGTCGGGTGCGAGGGATTTGCAGACAGATAGATGCTGTTGAGTGGGAGACGCCGAGGCACACCGAGGCACAGGCGGAGATACACAGAAGAGGGTATTAAAAAATTAACAAAAAGCTGCCTGGCAAAGTGGCAAAATGGCAAACTGGCAGTGGCTATGGCCAGCCTCTGGCAGCCGCCTCCTTCTTCGTTCGCCCTGAGGCATTTCATGTAATTGTTGCATGCCCCACACCAATCCCAGTCCCATTTGCAGTCCCAGTCACTTCCTGCAATTGCATTCAATTGGAATTATCTATGAATGGCTCAGGCCAGCCTCAGAGCGATGTAGCAGCAGAGGCTCATGGATTGTCCTGGGAATCTGGTAGGCAGCAGCCCGTACTCGACTCTCGGACAAGTTGTTGAGCGCTTAAGCCGGCTCCACAAATTGATGGAAAATAGTAGGCACTGTGTGCAGGGTTTGCAGGTGTGTTTAGGCTGTTGAAATGCTTGGATTACGCTTTAAATTAGAACTAAGTCGACAGACTACTCGTAGAACTTGGTTAGTTCTCCTGCTTTCAATGGGAAATCTCTAAAAGCTAAGCAGTGCCCCTCAGAACCACCTCATCCGAAAAAGTGTGCTTGGTGTTTCTAGTAGTATAATTAGTCTTCAGGGTTTCTTCTTGGTGTTTCTAATGTTTTATTGTGGTGTTTGTGGCGCCGGCGCTTGGTCTTCCTGGCGCTGGGCGTCACACTCCCCCCTCCTTTCCCAGTGGGGCGTTGTCGGTTGATTTTGTTTGGAACCAGGCGCTGATGCGGACATCTCCAGCTCGGCCGATCTTGACCCAACACGCCTCCTGTTCCTCGTTCCATAGTTTGAACCGTCGTTGAGTGTGTTTTGGGCGGTCGTGGAGTTTCGCTTTGACTAGTTCGATCGACGTGGTTGCTAGCTCGAAGTTTTTCGGGACATTCCATTCGCCCGGGACGGTGCCTCTCTGGATGGGTTTCCGGGGTTCCGGTTCCGGCGTTGGCCGCTCGGGGTTGAGATCCAGCACGTCCTTGTCCGATTCGGGTTCTACTGGTGTTTCGTACTGTCCTGCCGTGGTGTCCCTTGTGTTGGTTTTCGCTGTCCTCCGGGGTGCTGACACCTTGGTCCCTGATGTTCTCATCCGTGAGCTGTGTGGGAGGGCGACTGGTAGTAATTTGGCCGCTCGGTTCCTGTGGCTGGCCTGCACCATCCTCTCCTTGAATTTTCGGGCCGAAATGTCGAACTTGCTTTCCATCTTTCTGAAAAGGTAGAGAGATGGCATCGTTATTGTGTTTGCTTCCTCTATTTTTGCTGGTTTTAGCTGTGAGACGTGTGCCCGTAGTTTTTTGTTCGTTGTCGTATCTTGTACTGTTGTAATCACTGGTGAGATTATTTCGAGGACCTTACACGGACCGGTGTATTTTGGTTCTAGTTTCGATCATTGTCTTTAGTGTTCGGTTGGGTTTTCTTGTGGTGTGTATGGTGCCGTGAATTGTTGGGTGATGCCCCACGTTTTCATTACCTGTTTTGTCTTTCTGCTCGTTTTTCGCGTATTTTTTCTCTGAACGCCTTTAGGAACGCGTCAGCTGTTGCGCTTCTTGCCGGTGTGACCTCCACCCATTTCGAAAATTTATCGATAAACACGATTAGTGCAGTGTTGCCGTGCGGCGATCTTGGGAGTGGTCCCACGAAATCGACGCATATTGTTTCCCATGGTGCGTTTGTGATTTTGGTCAGCATTTTTCCTGCCGCTGCTTGTTGCGATACCTTGAATTTTTGGCAGTATCGAACGAAGATACTTTTCTCATCTTCAGCTGCCCTGAGGTGCATTCCACCCCACCCCTCTCCCGTCCACGAAATTCATGTCTATTCCTGTTCATTCTTCCACTCATCGATTCCATTATATTTTGCTCCCTTTGCTTTCTGCTTTCTGCTCTTTGCTCAATTTTCACGCTACTTGTTGATTAGTTTTAAATGAGTTTCGCTGACGGCATTTCCTAACTCGCTCGCTCGAGTCAACCCTTTGCAGTCCCAGTCCCAGTCCCAGCCCCAGCCCCAGTCTCCAGCCTCCTCCAGCCTTGATTGATATTTACGCGCTTTGGCTGATTGAAGTGTAATCAGCAAGCAGTCAGTCAGAGAGTCAGTCACTCAGTCGGGGGTCGGTAGTGGGGGGTCGGGCGGAAGCTGCGAGGCATGTATTAGCAGCGGAATGAAATGAACGAGTAAGTGAGCAAATCGTAATTAAAATGGCGGCAAACAGCAGCAGCAGGAAGCAGGAAGCTTCGAAGACCGACATGTGCTGTATCCTTACCAGACTGGAAGATTGGCTCAGAATTTAAAGCAGTGCAAAAGAGGATCTGCTAGGAGTTTAAGGGCCATATAGCTGAACTACTGATAGGCTTTCTGCCTGTATAAATGCTTCTTTTTCTGATCATAAAGGGAATGCACCCCTTGAAAGGGTAGGAACAAAAGTAAAGCAACAAATTACGCCCGAGGACACAAACAATATGCATTAGAGCTAAAGAACATGAAGCAGCAGAAACAGAAGGAATCACAGAGGAAGAAAAGAAGGAGATAGAGTCACAGAGGCTGAGAAAGGGATAGAAAGAGTGCGGGTCAAGGCACTCGACTGTCTGGTGGCAGTGACGTTGACAGAGACGAGACGCTAATGAAAATGCATAATCAGCTGCAGCGACAGGGTGGCAGTGGGTGCAGTGGCAAGAAGCAGAGGAAAGCAGTGGCACTCAACAGAAGTTATGACAGAAGAAGCAGTGACGTAAAGAGGGACATATGGCGACAAGCAGTGCAAGAGCAGCAAGAGCAGCGGGAGAGCTCCCAAAAGGAAAGAATGAGTGGCTGAGGGGAGAAGGGGAGCAGCGAGAGGCAACAAAAGAAGATGTGTCCAGATTGAATCCAACAAATCCATTGATACTTCGCTAAAAAAATGATTTGGTCTTGGGTTAGAAATACCGAAATGCCAAATGTAAACAGCAGACGAAAACAAGCAGTAAAACAAGCAGTTAAACAAGCAGTGAACGACAACAAGCATCAGCGGCACAAGCAGCGGCATTCTAATGAACAGAATGCACTCAGAGAGAGATAAAGAGAGACAGAGAGGCGGAGAGAAAGGGAGAAAGAGCACATTGCGAATGCAGTGGCATGGCAAATGCTAAAATGGGCAATACAAAAGATGAAAGCCGCACAGGCAGGGCGCCACTCATAAATACAGCAACGCCGCCAACAAAAGGCAGGACAGACAGGCAGACTGCTAGGGGGGGGAGAGGCAAGAGGGGTAGTGCGAGGGTGGAAGAGATAACATGCACTCGTCTCGCACTCATCGTGTGTGTGCGTTGACAGACAAAACGTTCGTTGGGCATCCCATGCGCTCTGTCCCTCTGTCCGTCCCTCCGTCCCTCCGTCCGTCCGTCCTTCCGTCTGTTTGTCTCATATCTGTTTGTCTCTGTCAGTCATGCAGCCAGTCTGTCAGTCACTTTGTCCCTTTTGTCAAGCACTCTGGCAGTCATCGTTGCAGTCTCCCTCCACTCTCCTCCCCCCTCTCCCCTCCCCTCCCCTCCCCTCCCCTCCCTCCTCCGCTCTCAGTCCGGGCGTAAATCAAAGTGAAAAGCGTGCTAATTGCATTAAAAGCATATAAACAAAATGCAATGCAAGTGGCTGTGATAAATATAAAAAACAACAACAGCCAAATGAAAGGCCTCCCCGCCCCCGAGCCCCCCTCTGAATGTCACAGAATACTGTATGTGTCTCCCTCCCCTCCCTCCCTCCCTCCGACGGACTGCCTGTCGCCTCGCCTTTTGTGCTGTGAAATTAAGCAAATAAGCATGAGCAAAGAGCAAAATGGCTTCAAAGGGGGGCACAGCCATGCAGGAGGAGGCCGTAACTTTGTAGCCGTAACGTAGCCCCTTTCGGGCCTCACTCGCGACGCTTTTCATTTCATGGTTTAATTGCCAGCAGGAGGGCCAAAAGGCCCCGGCTTTAAAAGGGACGAAAAGAGGTTCCTGATGGCGAGGTTGGATTTTAAACTAGGAGTTTTTTTTGCATACTATTTTGAGCAGGAGCTCTTTTTACTTACCTTTGAATAATGGAGTGTTTTTCTATTACCATTTCAGGGAAAAAGGTGTGCTAATCTATGAATCGGATTCCTCGTTCTCCAGTTTGTACATGGATCCCTACGTACAGGATTTTGAATACAGGTGAATATTCAAAAGTATGCTCTTTAGAACCGCTCAATTGCAGTCTTCCAATGCCAAGAATTCACCCTGATGACAGATTTTCCCAATACCAGCCTTTACCATCATCCCATTCCATACTTAAGAGTCACGATCCATATACTTTCCTGTTCTATGAGCCCTCTCATGACTCGAATGGCGCTAAATATTGGTATTGGTGTCTATTTTCTCTTATTTTCTTTCCCTTCCAAGCCAACAACAAAGAAAACTTCTATATGCTAGTGCTAACAATAATTACGCGCTGATCTGGCAGGCAGTTAACCAAAATATAAGCACTAAGGGCTACAGCCTAGAGTTTCGCTCCTTCAGGCCGGGAGTGGAGTGTTGCCAAGTCATTAACCTGCCATAAAGAAAGCAAACCAGCAAGAAAGGCAGTCTGGATAAGCAAGAACACAATCTGAGCCGCATTTATGGCTAGCGATACGATGCGATACGCACATGCTGCTGTTGCCCCCAAATTGCATGTACTCAGGGCATGGTTCCAGGAATCGGTCGCTTTATAGCACCCAATCACGACTCCGACTCCGAACCGGCGGAGAGATACGAGTACTCCGTAGAAGAGCGGAGCAGGCAGCCGCATGCGTGGCGCAAATTCAATCGTACAATGTGTTGATATATGACACGTAATCAAATGTTTAAGTGCATGGCACACGCATCGCCAGAGACAGAGAGAGTGCTTCCATATGCCCCACTCTTTCAGCACAAAAAAATATGAAGAAAATCTATAGCAAAAGAGGGGGGGGGGAGGAGGCGCCACAGCAAATCCGACAAGTAAATATAATAACAATAAAATGAAGCAACGACATGAATGCCAGGGCAGCCAAGGCGAGATATTATGACACTGCCAACAGCGATAAAAAAATAAAGAAAGGAGAAAGTACAAAAACAGCAAAAAGAATGCCTGGCAAGGACGATTGTGCTGGCACGAAGATTCGTTGGGGCAACGTCTGTTTCAGGTCAAGAGCGCATAAAGACAACGACAGGCGACAGGCGGAGGACACACAGGGAGTGGGGACTGGGGCGCTGAGTGGGTGTGGATAGGGTGCGGGATAGGGGGCACGGCACTGCCATCTCCCAGCAATAAATATTTTCCGCTTTGTTTTTGTTGCATTCTTTATTTCTTTAAAGACTTAATAACATTCATTATCCGCATATATTTTACACTGCTACACAGGGTTTTGGTTTTTGGGTTTTCGGTTTTTTTGGCTTAAGTTCTCTATCGGATTGGAATATAATTTCGCTAGTTATGCCCTTAGCCTATTAACATTTAACAATTGGTTTGGTTTCATCATACAAGAGAGAGGGCTACGGTTACACATAGAGATATGCCTTAAGGTGCGCGTCATACGTATAAGTTCAGTGAGAGGATGGGGGTGAGGCTTGTGTTTCACGGCCAATAGCTGGATGAGTGTCGTGATTGGAGAGAATGGCTGGGAATATTCGTAAATCCCCCCTCATTATATCTAGGAGAACTGTAGTAGTTATTCCATCTATCTTCCATCTCTAGTTGGTAAATACTACTGCCATATTTGTAGAACTTATGGAGAAAACTATCCTTAAAATATATACAATCTTAGGCTACTTTTATTTCTGGGATCCTTAAAGCATTACAAACTGAAACCAAAGAAAATAAGGAAAAATCTACAGAATTGGTGAATATTTTTGTACGCCTTTACATCGGTATAACTTCTTCTAGTCTGTCTTTAATCTAAGCTTTAGTTAGGATCTTATTTATTCGTTATTTCTAGCACAAATGGAATCTGTTTGCACTCCTTCTTCTTCCAGAGTATCCTCTGCTTAGCCTATGAGATGATTAAATACTGGGACCTGCGAGTCCCTAATGTTTTTTGGCTACTTGCTTGGGCTTAAATCTTAGATCTATACAATATCTTTCAAGCATACGTATGGTATATTTTCTTTACTTTTGTTGAGCATTTTTCTTGGGAGCTAAGAAGCGGAAAGCCCAAAGAGGAACAACGACGTTCTAGAGGCCATCTAATAATTATTTGTAGATATGTACAGACACACACTGAAGCAGGGCCAATACGCGGCGTATACTTGATGTAAATGCAAATATTTACAAAGAACTTGATGGGATCTTCCAACCAAACCAAGGATGGTGCTCCTCCTCCTCCTCCTCCTCCTCCTCCACGTCTCTATTGGCCAACGTCTTTGTTAATTGTTATCTACGTGGAGCAGCGTCCATGTTTAATTGGGTCGACGGCAGCAGCCGGTGGCCTGTTGTCGTCCTCCTGTTGCAAGTCCAGTGGCAGCAGCAGCGGCAGCGGTGGCACCCGCTCCCTCGGACAGTCAGAGTCGTCGGAAGGCTACACAGAAAGGCTATTAGGACTGGCAGCGCGTAGAGGGAGATGCGTGCAATTGATTTGGAAGCTAATATGCGTGACCAGGGCGCAGATGAGCCCGTGCCCCACACTGATGATGATGATGCTGCCGCACTGGAGGAGGCGGCACTTGCCGCCGCCGAGGTTGCCGCTGCGGGGCGTCGGCTCTTCTTCAGTTGTTTGTCTGCTGGGGAAAGCGAGAGGAAAACAGTTGGAAAAGTTTCGAATGTGTGTGTTTATGGGTGTGGTGTGTGTGTGTCTGTGTGTGGAACAACTGTTGCTGCGGTCGCCGATGATTGATGATCACTTACCTTCCAGCGGGGACTGGGACTTGTCCAGCGACTGGCGGGACTTGGACATGACCGTCTCCCGTGACTCGAGAACGGGTATCCTCTGGTGCTTGTCGCTCTCCACGCTCTCCTCGTTGCTCTGCCAATACACGGAGGAGATTTTGGCGACACACTGCAGGCAGGCCGTCGGGCAGCCCCGGAAAATGCAAGAAGGAAACGGGAAAACTTTCATCAAATCTGTGTACATTGATAAATGTGCTCCCCAGCGAAAGTTGGGGAGGATAATGCGGCGGGCGGTGCACTGCTCCATGGCTCCATTGCTGTTATTCTCTTGACGGCATAGTAAAAGTTTTATGTTTTCATTAACTCCCAGCGTAACCCAAAAATTACCCGCATACTCGTATATTCCGACGTACATCTCCGACGGACGGAGGACACTTAAATGTACGAGTGCACACACACAGGACACACACAGGACACACACAGGACACACACAGGACACACACAGGACACACACAGGACACATATGCAAACGGACAGGACAGTCGACCCACTGTGGGCGGCTGCACAGTGGAACAAAATGGGGAATATTTGGCTTACAACTTATGAAAATCCTCTGTAAAAGTAGAAACCAATCATGACTAGTGCTCGATACTTCTATCGATACTCCAACGTTGCCATCGAGGCTTTACTTTACCCCAAAACCATAGATTTCCCTGCCACTGTGCCACCCGTCTGCCACCCGCGTTCGCATGAAATTTTGTGGCTTGTTCAACATACATTTGCACTTGCAGCCACCCCCGGCCCCCCACCCCCCACCTATCTGGTGTGGCGGATGTGTGGATTGGTCAAAGGGGCAGGGGCAGGGGCAGGGGTGAGTGGCGAGCGGTCAGGGGTGAGTGGTTGTGCTGCCAACTGCGTCCGAATGGATAATAATCAACATGAGCTGCCGTGTTATGTTGTCGCAAATTGAATCAGAAGAGCGCTCTGCTGCCTCTGCCCCGAATGTCCCCGTGAATGTATCAATTTTCATGGCTGTAATCAGCTTAAAGCCAGAGGAGCCCCCGTGACTCACCTTCAGCTTCATGTCGCCGTGCTTGAAATGTCATCCGCGGACGCGGAACTCCAGCCCCAGTCGGGCCACCTCCAGGCCCTCGCGGCCCACAATCAGCGGCTCGTAGGGGCGCAGCAGCGAGCGGTTCGCGTGCATCCCGTTAATCAGCCAACTGAGATGGCAGACCGGCTTGGAGGCCGCCGAGGTGCAGTTGACGCGCACCATGTCGCCAATTTGGTAGCGCGGCTGTCCGCCGGTGATCTGTGGTCCGTGCTTCGGTGTCACTGCAATTGGAATCGAGAGACGAGAGAAAATGCGGCAGAGATTAGTGAGATGCTCGTGGATTTAGGGATTGGCGCGGAAGGTGGCTGTGGATGGGTTGATGGAGGAGCTAAAGAGGCACTTGGGGGGACAGCGGTGGTTTGTGGCTACCGAGGCTTCCAATTGGCCTTCTTTGGACTCCCCTTAGGACTGCTGTATGTAATGGCTAATACTACGCCCCATTTGGAGTGTGGAGTGCCATCTCTTGTGGTAATGAAAAGACCTACCATTGCCATTCCACTTCGATGACTGCATTCCCAACCAAATGAAGTTGTTTTCCACCGAAAAAGATTGATTGTTAATTTGGTTATTGGTTTTCGAACAGAATTCTATTTCGCTGGCTATCAGGCCCCTCTCCCCCCGCCCTAGACCCCAAACGAGCTGCCAACACAAATTCATTTAAATCTAAACCAAAAACTAAACAAAATGTAGGCACATATACATATACATCTATATAGTATATATTAAAACACTGAACACAAGAATGTCTATGGCTATCCTTGGCTCGCAATTTTTACACGCTGTTGCATTTGATTTTTCCTATTTTTTTCCTTTTTTGTGGGGCCAAAGCCCAGCTGCCTGCCTGCCCGGATGAATGTTGGCCATAATGGAGCGCATACAACGTGCAACGTGCAACATACAACATGCCCGTAGTGCTGTCTGTTTGGCCGCCTGCCAAATGGGTCAACGAGGGGAAAAATCGAAGGGAAATTGTATCGACTGCCGTGGCGCATAATCGATAAATTCCCATTGATGAAAACTTCAAGCAATTTAAACGGAAATAGGCGAAAATCCCAAGCAGATTTCTCACTAATAATCTTCATAAATGCCTTCAAAATGGGAAAAGCTTCGAAAGTAAAGAAATTAAAAGAAAACTCCAGTCGGAAAAGGGTCAAGAAAAAGTTGTCCCTTTCCTGCCTTTTCTTTGCTTTACTTTCGGTCGACTCTTTGTTATTGTTTTTCCATACTTTCTTGCACTCTTTCGGAGTGTTTTTGTGTACTTCTTTCTGCTCTTTCTACTCCCTTCGAACGGCATAAATTATTATTTTCAGCGACTATTTTTACGCCGCCCTGACATTGATTAAGCTGTTGATACTTTCAGGCCCACTCCCTTTCGAGGGGCTCCAGATACTCGTGGATTTCCAGGGTATCAGTAGGTATGGCCTTGTTCTCCTCCTCCTCTTCCTCTTAAAGATATAGTGCCTCCCCTGACTACCAGGTAACTCTTTGTCGAGTCGTCGCTCCCTTTCCCAGTGCCCCCCTTGTATTTGTACGCCCTTTAATATTTTGGCAAAATGTTGAACAATTTTCCATGGTTTTTTTCGTGGCCACTGGGCGGCTGAGTAAACATTTTGTTGTCTGTTGTCTGTTGTCTCTTGGCCGTTGGCTGTATCAATTGGTAATAATTGCTGGGCATTTTCATTATTTAGCCGCCATTGTCCGGCTTTGTTTGCCCAAAGGCTCTCTCGGACAAGGGATCAGCCCGTGGAGGCCGTGGAGCCCGTGTCCGCGTTGCGTGGGTTCCCGGGCATTGTCTGGCTCTGGGCCCAGGTCCCAGGAACTCGGGGAACAATGGAATCAATTGAGCAACTGAAACAAATATCTAAGCAAATCCGATGCCTAAATAAACTAACAATTTTTCACCTTAATAGCTTTTGCTTTTGCTTTCGAAACACACAAACAAAAAGGGGTCAAAAGGGCGCAGTACTTTCTTTTGGAGGCCACGCGAGGGTGGAGTGGAAGGAGCGTTTAAGGAGCCCCAACAAAGGTGGCTTTAATTGTAGATGGGAACTGCAATTAAAGCGAGAACTCGAACCAAGTGAAACATATATCTAGAGCTCTGTTCGATTTCCCCGATACTGTATCTTTCCGACTTTTATTTCATTAATTTTTCAGTGATTTTTTTCGGGGGAAAACCATGTTCCATCAGAGCCAACAGAGTGCAAGCCACTCGCGTGGTGAAGGATTATGTTGAACCAATTTTCCCCCGAAACCCCGGCCGGATATTCTCCATCATATGCAGCTGTGGGGCGACTGGGCGACTGGGGGACAGTCCCCAGAGCATTCTCCCGTTTTCAATTTCCGCGCATACACTTCAATTATCGCTTTTGTCGGTCGTTCAGTCGTTCCGTCGCTCGGTCGGTGGGTCAGTGGGTCAGTCGGTGGGTCAGGCGGTGGGTCAGTCGGTGGGTACCGGCCAGAGATGGCTCTAATCTAACCAACTGGGTCAGACATATATTTTGCCCTGTCATAGCGCCTCATCATTTGCGGGCTTTGCCCTGTAATTGCATTCAATTATTCCAACCAGAATATCGTATATCGTATATCGTGAGCGGGGAAGGGACCCGGACCGGACCGGACCCCCACGAGCTGGCATTTCCCATTTCCCATTTCCCATTGCACATTAATTTCAATGACATTTCTTCGATTCACAGCACTCTGTTCCAGCAGGAAACACTCATCGATTCGCTGTACAAATGTCCCATAAGCGAACGGATATACTCGTTTCGAGCGGAGAGAAATGGGAATCTGCTGCTAATGAAACTCTGGCATAACCCTTTTGCATCTCTGTTTCCGTTTCCCTTTTGGCTGTCACCTCTGTCGACTCTTCCTCCTCTCCTTTGCTGCTTTTCTTGGTCGCTTTTTCCAGCTTTTTCCAGCTTTTCCTCGTGTTTTTTTAATGGCTCACAAATTCATTAAGTTTATTGATCCGCAAATCGTCATAGTCATTATGCCTTTGATTTAATCCGCTTAAACCTGAACCTGCCACCACCCCCCCCCCCCTCCCCTTTAGATTTCCACCATTTCTTTTTTCGCCATTAAATCCTGAGCGTAATTGAGTAATTTCCATCTGAAACGGAAGCGAGTGTAGGCTCTGCTCTGCTCTGATTGGTTGCCCCCTCTCTCTGTCGCTCTCACGAGCCATCGAGGAAATATTTAGTTAGCCTAATTATGCGATATACCAATTTTGATTGCCTCCATCCCCTGCCTATCCCCATGCCCCAATTGAGTGCTTCTCAATGAGAGAGCGACGGAAATGAAGGTGAAATTTGCCCCCGCCTCAAACACAATTGTGCTCCAGCGACGACGACGACGACGACTGTCGATGATAAACATCATCATAATAATGAGAAACGTTTGGGGAACTCGAACTGGAGGAGTATTTGGGTCAGAGATGTGTCGATTTCATCCGCCTTCCAGGGGGCCTGACGTCATGCATTTGGCGGTTTCCATTCGACAGTTTTGCATGGAATTTATGCGAAATGATCTTGGGGGAATTAGTTTGAGCTGGAGGTAAAGAAAGTCCCTGATAGACAGCCATTCAACGGTCTGTTCTTTGATTTCCGATGAAGATTCAGCTATGACTTCATTTCCATTTGAATATCTAGGGGGGCAAGCTGTACTCCCAATTTAAAGCCTTAATTGAATATCTGCCATGAAATCGGATGAGGATGAGGAACCCAGCAACAAATATCCGCCTGCCGCATTCCCCTTTAATGAGCTTTCTCTCTCGAATGGGCTTTCTCTTTCGGTTCCTCCTAAAAGTCGGCTGAGACGGGGAAGAAAACTGAGAATTTATCTTTTCTTCACTTTGCTGCACGGCCCGGAACGGGCACGGCTTTCCACTGATATTAAACACGTTTACTCTAAGTTTTCCTCGGGAGCAGTTTTTCATATTGCGTTTGGCCATATTTTTGCGCCATGTTTTGTTGGATTGCGCAAAAATTTCAAATTAAGTTGCACAGCACAGAGGAGGCAAAGGAGGAGGTATGGGCGGCTGGAAAAGTGGGAAAATCTGAGCCGGATGGCAAGTCTGAGGCACGGGCTAAATCTGAATCTGAATCGGAGGCCGAGGGAGTGTCTGAATCGGAGGCAGGGCTCTGGCGGAGCTCTGGCGGTGCTCGGGCTGTGCTCTGGCTGTAAGTGAGCAACGAATTGCATCACGTACATGGGCAATTTGCCAGCGGAATACAATACAAAGGATAAATACACACACACCACGTATACATACATACATATATATCCTGTAGCCGAGCAGAGAAACGGCCAAGAAAAAGGATGGCCAGAGCTTCAGCCTCCATACCTTCTGTCTCATTCTCGTTTATAGGTCTACCCGGTAATGGAACCCACGAAGAAGGTATATATTCTATAGCGATACAGATGTGAATTTCCTCTACAGATGAGTATTTTCTACATTGCTATGGCATTGAATACGAATTTCCCTGTGATATTTCTGTCCACTATTTCGAAGATACAGAGACACAAACCCCAACCTCTATAGAGGGTATCCCCTAGTCGAAATACCCAAAAAAGCTTTCACTGTGCACTTTCTTTTGGGACAGGTTTTCTGGTCGAGAATTTGTGAATCGCAGCGAGAAACAATGCCGGGCATAAACTAAATAAATGTGAAATATATTTTATATATCTTGTAAAAGAGAACAAGAAAGAGAGGTGATGATGTAGAAAGAGAAAGGGAAACAAAAGAGAAAACAGAAAAAGGAAAAGTGGAGGCAGGGAAATACTGAAACAGATTACTTTTCGTCGCTTCGTTCGCTCAGTGCAATTAATCTTGCCTTGAATGGTCTCCTCTCTCCTCTCTGCTCTCTCCTCTCTCCCCTCTGTTCTCCCCCTTTTCGTGTGTGTGTGTGTAGCCCACTTTCCCACCCCCACCCCCACCCCGAACACTTACCCACAACAATCATGTCCTCGTGACCGGAAACTGTCTGAAACGAAGGCGCCTCGCCGGACACTTCGCAGCGATATCGTCCAGTCGACTGAAGGCTAACCGAACGTAAAACAACAACCACGTCCGTGGAGTTTTGCAACTGCAAAAGAGGGGAAAAATGTGGCAAAAGAAAGTCAGAAAATGCACAGTAAAAGTAAGTGAAAGCAGCATACGAGAATCCCTACAACAGGCTTAGTTTATTGGGGCTCTTCTCTATGGAAATTTTGTTAAAACTTTACAATTTTTTAGGGTTTTTAGGGCCGAGAGCTAATGGGGGCTAATGGGGACCACCTACAAGACGATCTTGTTTAGGTCAAAGCCTGTATTCCTGTCATCTTCATCGCTTGGAGACTCTTCATCCTCATCGTCCCCATCGTATTGATCGCCCTCGTCGTCGTCGTCGTCTTCGTCGTCGTCTTCTTCTTCTTCCTCGTAGTCCTCCTCGGACTCCATGTCTGAGAGGACATCCAGTATGTCCTCCAGCTCCTGATCCTTGACGGGCATCACCTGATCCAGGTCCTCCGCCGTGGGCGAGACATTGTAGTGCCGCTCCAAGGTCTGCTGAAGCTTGAGGGCATGGTCCATGTGCAGGACACGCAGATGCCACTTCTGGGAGTCCACGGAATCGATGGGATCGAGGGTCGAGGGCTTGCGGATCTCCTCGGCGATCAGGCGTATGGCGTCCTCGCGGTCGATGGGCGGAACGGACTGCTCGAGGGTTTGCAGTAATTTTGATTTCTTGTTGCCGAGCATTTTGTTAGTGGAGCAATCTTTTGGGACAATCAAATGGGATCTTTCTGTCCAGAAATGAGGCTAAACCGAAGGAAAACTAGATTGCTTTCAAGAGCTTACCTCAACGTCGACTCCTGGCAGGGGAAACACCTGCCCCGGCGGCATGTCGCGCGGCACATAGCGGTAGAACTCGAAGCCGTCTTTGTACCACTTCACGGAATACAAGGACTCTCCGTCCAGATCAAACTTGCAGCCGAGCGCCGCATCCTCGTGCCGCATTATGTGCTTGGGTATTTTGATTTCGGTCATTGTCAGGCATTCCGCGGCCTCTGCAAATGGAACAAAAACAGACAAAAAGAATTGTTTGTCAACTATTTTGTCACGACTTTAATAAGCCCCAGGCATTCTGCATGCTGCGCTCTCGGTTTCAATGCCAGAAACTAAGACCAGGACATAAATAACTGCCAGCAAGTGCATAAAAGTCAAGGAAATCGAAGGCAAGTCGCCCGCCACCGCCACCGCCACCGCCACCCTAGAACGCCCTACAACGAACGCCAGACTAGAACAATGCGCTTTTGTTTTGCCAACACAATGCCTCCGGATCCCAGAAGGGGATCCCACGAACGAGGAACGAACGAGGCTAACTTGAGAAACGTGTCCTGGCTGAAAAGCGCTCCTCCACGGCCTTCCCAGCGCCGTCTTTGGGGGGTAGATGCTGTCAGGGTGCTCTGGGTTCTGGGTTCTGCCTCCAGTTTGGGGCGTAACTTAACACTCGAGACAATGCCAGAGTGAAATGAAAAGTTGGCAACTTATTTAACAGCCCAAGACAAAGACGGCACAAGGCTGGTGTGCGAGTCGCGTAGGCCCCTCCGCGTGCCCCCTCGCTCGCTGCCTTGCAGGGCAATTTGGGTCACGCAAATCGAGATATGAAATTAATATTGCAGAGCCCGAAATGAGCATCAGCTAGTCCTGAAAGTGGGGCAATCTCTGTCGATGGGGGAGACGTCTAAAAGTGGAACACTGCACTTTGGACACTCCCCCTACTATCCCAATTTAAAGGCCTTTCTGAATGGAAACGTGTACACAATTTGTGCGGCTATTAACGAAACACTTTCCTAATTTGCCTAACAAAACAGTTGCTAACATTTTGTTGACTTTCGTGGGTATTCATTCCATTAGTCACAACACTTGTCCCGCATTGCGTCAGTGAGCAGCAGTAAGCCCTTCATTAGGTCCTCGGCCCACCTCCAAACACTCCAACTTACGTTGTTGGAATCCAATCAAATCAAAGCACACCGAAAGTCAAACCAAAGTGAATCCCCGACCCTCCGAGGGCGATCTGCCCACGTTCTCATTAGAGCCCCGACCCGTCAACTGTTTGGGCCGCTATTTTCGGACAAGTTCAAGAATAACCGCAATATTAGGGCCTAAAAATACAATTGTCCCCCCGCCAAGGGAGGCCAAGTGTGTGTCTAAAAATAAGTGCAGGATTTCATTACCAAACAGGAAGCGACGTTAAGGCCTCAAAGGCTTTTTTGACGTTCCCATTTCTTTTTTTCTTTTTTTGTATTTTGTGTTCGTTCAACCAGAGAGCCAGCAAAGCGACAAACAAACAAAAAAATAGAAAGCACAATGCACAAAGGCTTAAAAGAGGAGAACCTATGGAAAATGCAGGCTGTGGGAGACGACGGCTTGGATACCCTTAACGCACAACGTTAGAGCTGTAGCTTCTTGATATAATAGTTAATAATTGATAAATTAATGTATTTGATATGAAATTGTGATTCGATGAAGGTCTTTCCAAAGCAGGGAATGTCCTTTTTGCCCGTAATTATTTTCAAGAGTAAAATATTTACTTTTTACTTGTTATTGGGCTTTCCAAGGATATTCTAAAAATCATAACACTCTCTGCAAAGGGTATAAAAAGGAAAAACAGCCGCCATTCCAGCCGATGATGATGATGCTGATGATGACGCTGATGATGACGTTGATGATGATGATGATGATGGGGATGGGGATGAGGATTGGGTAGAAGGACGGCGCCCACTTTGGGCTTTTTGCTCCTTTGAGTGCATTTCCGCTTTGCGGCGGCAGCGGCGGCGTCGTTTGAGTTCCTGTTTTCCCATTTCCCATCAGCCGCCTCCGCCCCGCCCCCGCCCCCGCCCCGTGCGTGTCTTTGGCGGACACTTTGTGGGGAATAAACTCGTATTTTTGCGGGGACCACAAGTACAATTTAGTATTATGCACTCTCCACTAGTTGGGTGTACAACAGCTGCCTCCTCCAGTCGGGGACTGGCTGCCCGGCCAAAAGCCTCGCTCGTTGGCGGAAGACAAACAAAGTGCGTTGCCAAAAGGTTTCGCTGCACAAAAGCCCTTTTCCTCCTTGCCTTTGCTGTTGCCTTTGCCAGGCTCTGCACTCTGCACACTACAAAAACGACAGTCCACAAAGGACACTCCTCCTGCGGTGTTAACTGGAAGTAAATGGAGTTTTTCGAAGGAAACAGCCTCAAAGTAATGAGGTATGAGCAGGTATGAGGAGGTATGAGATAATTCCAAAGGTGCGAATATCTTTGAAGATTCATTCAAAATTACGCCTTTTAATACGCCTTTTTGTACGAAAATGTAAAAAAATTTTCCCCACTGGATAGGGATTTATTTACAGGCTTATTCCTTGAGTTATTTTGTTTCCAATACAAATTCCTTCACAGCTCATTAAAACAGGACTCTCTCTGAAATTTTATTCAGAAATGTGCTGATGAGGTGATGGGCGCCCAAAAGTGAATTTTGACAAATGTCAAGTGCCGCCACAGCCACGCCCTCGGGCGGCGATTCGAAAGTTTTGTCATCTAACCTGAGCTTTAATTAAGAAGAGCCAGTGACAGGCAGATAGCAGTCGAGAGATGATGGGATGATGAGCTGGAGAAATGCTGCTCGCAGGGCGGGAAAGTTTCCCATTTGATGTCGTGTAAACGTCATAGTTATGGTCGAAAGGGGCCCAGTCAGTGGCTCAGTGGTTCAGTGGCTTAGTGGTTCGGGTACGCTCACCTTCACAGACAAAAGTTTTGCTACTTAATTATTGTTGATTTTTAAATGATTTCATTTGCCGCCCGGGGCCAACAAATGTCAGCCACAGCCACAGACAAAAGTTTCCACCGACTCAGACTCCGACTGCGACTCTGGAGCCGGATCCGGAACCGAATCCTTCCTCCAAAATTGAGTTTCTTTTGGGGATTTAGTTTTGCCCCAAAATCTAATTCACAGAAATGCAAAGAGGCGTGGCAGGGCAGGGCAGGGCAGGAGGAGCGGGAGGAGGCCCAGTGTCAAGTGCAGAAGTTTACGGACCAAAGTTTAGCTTTGCATATCATTATGGCCGCTTCAAGGGGTTAAGTCATCCAAATGCTCATAGTGGCCCAGGGACCAGGCTCTATATAAACTGCTAATCGACTTTTCAAGGGGTTTTATGGGTAATTTGCTTTCATCAGCTTAACATTCGAGTTTCATTTACGACAGAAGGGAAATTGTGTGCTTCTAAATATTTCAATTAAACAGGTAGTCTCTTCAAATCAGCTGCGAATATCCCCAATGGAATTTTATGTACGAGTTTGTGTTGAGAAATGAACCGCTTATTAAAGTTTTCTGTAGTACATAGTCATTCACTTTCCCTATTCATATGCTCAACATTGTATTCTTCCGCTGAAGCACCTAGTTTTGCGCGCATGGCTGTGTTGTTTACTGCTTATGTCCGAAACCTAACTGTAACGCATAGCCACAGCCCGCAGCTGCACACGCATACACGCATACAGCGATGCGTTCCGTTTCTGTATTGGGACCGTCGCGACGCATCGCCTGATCTTCCAATTCCCTTTTGCTCGACTTTTTCTTGCGGAGTTGAAGTCAGTTGAAAATTCTAGCTGAAACCATGATGACATCATACAAGGTGGTCCGCTTTCGCTACGCGCTCTTATTTTGCTTGCTCTAACTTCGCACTTGGCTCGTCTCTCTCTCCTCAAACTAGGCGTCAAAGCGCTCTAAATTGTGCTGAGCGTAAAATAAGACCAGGAGAGTTATCGGACCACCTTGTACAATTTCGTCGTGGCTGAGAGCGAGAGCGCGTTTCATCTGAGCATGGCGCGTGTTGTTGTTGTGGAAAAGAAGAAGGAAGGAAGAGTAAGAAGGAGAAGATCACATGAGAAGAAAGGAATTCAGTCTGAATTTTGATATTTGGATACAGAAGGAGAGACAACGAAAGGCCTGCGACTTGTTGTGGCTGACTAAATACAAGATCCCGATGTGCCGCTTAATATTAACCAGGCTCCGACATCTGTGTGTAAATGGAGGTACTTCTCCACAGTTATTCCATCCTCTGCCTGCGATTTGATACGCTTCAACAGAGCTGACTCTGCTTTTAGCCCTCATTTTCACTCTCGAATTTTTGGCAAGAACAAAACCAATGCAGAGGCAAAAACCAATCAAAATCATCTTTAGCCGAAAACCCATTTAGCAGCAAAATGACAATAGGAGCGGATTACTCAAGCGGATTAGTTACACAATGCAAACAGGACGATCCAGTGTACCCTGCCCCGCCCCCCACCTGCTCCTGGACACGGCCTCTCTCTTTCGGGCAGAGCAATTGCAATTCCCAAAACAAAATCTGATTGTCATATGAGAGCTCTGGTACGGCTTTGCTCTGCCTCGACAGCCAAATGCAAAATGCAATTAATTTTATTAGAGTCCATTGAAAACTCATTGGAAAAGAGGCAAGACACCAGAGAGACACAAAGAGAGAGGGGAGTGGCGGGCTCAGATTTATGGCCCTGCCAAGGCTTCACTTACAATGCAAATTTTTTCCAGAACAGAGCAGAGAGGCGGAGGAAGAGGCAGAGACAGAGACAGAGGCAGGGAGAGAGAAATTATGATGCGGCTTAGTCTGGGGCATGGAGCAGGGTTTTTGGATGGATCGATGGGGCAGGCCGGCAGAGCGGCAGACCGGATGCCAAGCCTTGAGCAAATAAAGATGTTTTTGCCATGTTTCGCAGACGCCAGCAGCATCAATACGCATCAATCCTTCGGAGCCCCCTTTTAGGCCGGTCCCAGCTCCAGACTAGAACGTGCTTAATCTGCAATCAGAAGCGGAAGTTGCTCCGCATCCTGCCACTCCTCCCGAGCAGCTCCTTCTGTCTCCAGCTCCTTCTGCATCTCAGTTTCAGTTTCAGAGTCTGCCTTTGACGATGAGTGCATCGTTGTCCACAGAACGGGAGCACGTCTGCCCCTTCGACCCAGAGCCCCAAACAGCTCCCAGTTGTCAGCTCAGTGGAGCTTTTGCTGCATTGCAGGCGCACTTTCATTTGCATATCTCACAGTCCAGCAACAACACAGCACAAAAAATATCTATATACATATATAAAAAGAATAATGAAAGATGAGAGCTGCATATACCCGTACTAGTACTCGTATTCGTGCAGAAAAAACTTGGCAACAATCGATCGATGGCCCCCATTGCCCTTTCAATAGACGGATGGACGGTTAATCGCAGGGCAACAAAGCCAAAAGTTTCTCTTTCGATGGCATTCCATGGAATTTTTGTGCCAATATTTGTGTTTGTTATTTGTTGCCAAAAGTTGCATTCCATTCTGTTTGCCGGCGATGCGGGAGGGGAGGGCATTCCGCTTTTCGATTCTAAGGGCAGCGCGGGATCAAACCATAGTGGAAAAAGTGTCTGTTCAGTCGGAAAAGTGAAACGTTATGATTTCAGATCAATCTGTGGATGATATAATACGTTTATTGGCTCCCATGGAGGACTACGGGTACGGAGCGCCTGGTTGTGGACAGCAACAACAACCTGGCAGAAATCGATGGTGATTAATAAATTGAAATATCAAAATTCAAGCTTGTTCCCTCACATGAGCTTCTTATTTGTATGATTTTGTTTGATTTGTTGGATGGTTTTTGGATGGTTGAATGGTGTTAAATAGTGTCTGGAAGCGGTATTATCTCCGCAAGTATCATGTTAAACTCCATCAACTGCTTGGTTTCGTCGCTCAGCGTTGTTTGTGGTGGCTGGGGGGCTGGTTGTGGCACAAACCTCAGCTGTAGGTCGCCAACGAGCTTGCGTGCCAGCCAAAGGAAGGGCTTCCCCAAATTGTAGTCCTTCTTTACCGATATGTCGTAGCGGCCAGTTTTGAATTCGCGGCCCTGGCCGATGCGATCCTCCAGGTCCACCATATTCCCGCAGGTGATTATGGATTTGGGGAAACGGGAGACCTTGAGGAAAGCTAATTTCCATTCGAGAACGTTTCTGTACGCCGACTTCGAAGTGACATCGAACAGGACTATGGCACATTCCGGATATACCTTCCACTCCATCTGGTCAATATCTTCCCCGCTGACCTCCCGCACCACGAAGCACATGGGTCCGCGATTGGTGTAGAAAACGAGCTCGTGGCTGTCGCGTTCGGCTGCAGGACCCCTGTTGTTGAACTCCCCACTCAGGTGGCGATTGATGAAGGACGTTTTGCCAGAGCCTTTATCGCCAAGAATCGCGCAGTGGAACTTTGGCATTTTCCTATTCATTTCAGTCATTTCTTTCACTTGGGGGCTGCCTGCAAATTGATTCGATTTTCTTAGATCTATGTATTACCTTTGTTTGTGCACATACCGAGTGTTCTCTTGGGGCACCACAAGTTCTATATACTTCTTAGATTTTCGGGAAAAAGGGAATAATTTTCGTAATACCCCAGCGTGACAATAAAAACTTCTAACTGAACGAATTGTCCGATTTTTCCATATGGCAAGGCCCAATCGATAGGTCGTAGGGTTGTCGCATATAAAACAAATATTTGAAGAAGTCTTAGAAAATGGGAATTATCTTTGATATAGAGAATTCATGGCTCATCTCTCCATTAAATAAAACCGTTTTGGGTTCTGGTCGTCGCCCGATATTTTACTCATATCGGCGTCAGACAGCGAAGCGAGTGAGCCGGGGGTTCATATATTTGTCTCACTCGCACTGCCTGTTTTTCCCATAAGGTCAGCAAATTCAAGTCTAGTGGAATACTTTGAGAAACATCCTCGAATCGAACACTAATTTCAGTCCTTTTGCTGGCTTTGAAATCCTCTGGAACCCATTCCTGGAGTCCAAGATTACTCCCCTCAAGTGCTGCCTGTTCCAATAATTGATTTCGTTATTAGCAGTTTTCTATTATTGCTCCTAATTAACGCAAATTCTGTCGTACCGACTGTCAACCGAAATGACAAATATGTGAATCTAATGAGGACAGATTTCGGGGATGACTATTTTCTTTAATTAAAATATCAATTAAATTACTGAGCACTCACAATCACTGAGCAACGCTTACGGACAGCTGCAATAATATAATTAAAATTCACTTCGACTTCGGATTGGCGCCCACACATGGCATCATGGAATCAATTAATTCGATTAAATTTAAGGCATCGATTTTAACGTTTTATGATTAATTACATTGCGTGGAGAGCAGTGGAGTGGAGTGGAGAGCCCGAAGGGAGACGAGGCATGCAGCATTAATGCTGGCTAATTTCTACTTAAGGAATCAAATTGATAAAAGACAAAGCCGCCCCTGGGTGTGCTCAGGAATAGTGAAAACAAAGTTAAATGTAGATGGATGATGATTATAGCAATTGTTGCCTAGGATCATGGAGAAGCTTGTGGAAAATCAAGAGAATTCCAGTGAAGAATACCATTAGCAGAAGCATTCAACCAACCATTTTTGGAATGAATATAGCACGAATGAATGTAGAATAAATATATGACTATAGATGGATGGTCTTGGATGGCTTAAGCCTTATAGATTCACTACTTCATCGATTCCATGTGCCACAAGCAGCAAATCGCACATTCCCCGGCCCACACCTCTTCCCCTTGGCGTTGTTTCAATCAACCTTCAACAGGGCTCTCACTCTCTTAATCGTGAGGAAAATCACTTGATAATAACACTCGTACTTGTGGGTATTTATGAGGCCTAAACCATGCCAGGCAAATCTTTTATAAACTCGCCTCGAAGGCGCTTCGAGTGTTGGGCCCTGGATTTGGATTCGTTCTTTGGAGTTCTTGGCGATGGTGGGGTTGGGCGTGCGTGTCGCTCAACATTAGTTTCATGTGCTGCCAATAAATATGTACTTCCTTCGGACAGTGGCTCCTTTTGTTAGTTACAGTTTGGCCGAAAGTGTGCGCCACGTTAACTTAATTTCATTATTTGCTGCCAGCTCGAGTTCTCGTACGTTCACTCCGAATACCCTGGGACTTGGAGGAGCAGAGGTGTGTTCTATTGGCAGCAGCCACGGGAGATCTGGGCAGATCTGGGAGACCTCCAGGGCTGAGACCTGCAGAGACTCCACGGACTACTGGGTGCTCCCCTCTGTGCTGCGTTTCTTTTTGGGGCATGCGTACGTGACCTCATAATAGGAAAATAAGATTTCTATCTATAATTCAGGCAATGCGCTCCGCCAGCTAAGTGCCAGCAAATAATAATCATTTCTATTTCGCTTTTTTCGAGGGAGTTTGTCTAGACAGAAATTGTAGTTGTCAGTAATTATTATTTCGCTCTCTGTCTCTCACATTTTGGAAGGGGAGAGGGAAAGGGGCACCGCACCGCACCGCAAGTTTCTTCCTTAAGCAGTAAGGATACAGGATACAGGATACAGGGCACCGAGCACATGGATGTCCATGGAAGTAGAAAGTTTTTTTTCGCTTTGACAAGTTTACCGCAAAAGGAAACGGAAATGGAAATGGAAATGGAAATGGGGAAAAACTTAAACATGTTTATTTATTTAATTAAATGCGGCATCATGAAAGTTTTGTACTATATTTATTCCGCCCTCTCCCCCTCTCCCTCCCTCCCTCTCGTGGCTTTTTTTGTTAGCAATCAAATTAATTAAGTTAAACGACAAAAAATAATATTAATAAAATATATTAATTGCATTTGTTGGCGCTAATGAAGGATGTGTAAATAATGGAATCGAATTTGTGCGAATTTATGTTTTAATTTATGGAAAAATGGCAAAACGTTTAATTCATTTACGGACAAAAGATAACCTTTGAAGAATGTGGCCACAAGATTGTTTGGCAACTCCACCGCCTTCGAGTGCGAGTGGCATTGATTGCCTTTGGTAACACTTTCCAAAGGTCTGAATTATTCAGGACCTGAGACAAGCCGCCAGCTGAGGAGGAGTCAAAGGTCTCCCAGCCCCCGGCCGAGGGGCTTAACCGCGACTGTTGCTTGTTTGCCAGTTAATTTTGTTTAGTTTTCGCCAAGCAGTTTGTTGAACTTAATTAAAAATAAATAGCAGGCAGTGGCAAAAGTTGTTGTTTATTCATGGGAACGGCAGGCAGTGGGGAGGGGGGAGAGAAAGGATTTCCTTTGAGGAAATGGGGCCGGGGCGGGAGCCATCTCTGACAGCCTTGACTTTGCCGGGGACTTTATCAAGTTGAGTAGGTCTCGGAGGGGATTTCCCCATCGATTATTGAGTGAATTTTAAATGAATTTATCATTCAGCGGGAACACATGGCGCATGATTTATTTAATATTTCGGGGGGTGGCCTTTCCAGCCGGATGATAAAGTTTTTCCTTACCGTAGCAGAGCTGCAGGAGGATCCAGGCGAGGATGAGGTGGCGACGTCTATATTGTGGCGCATCCATGTTGCTGTTGCATGAACCTCCTCCTTCTGTTCTCTACCCTTGTATCTCTCTCTCTAGATAAGTTCTCCGAACAAGTTTCCCCGCTGGCTTTGGCTTTTCTTGGGTGCAACTTTAATTTTTCAATTTGTTGCGGAATTTTCGGTTATTTCTTCGGTCTTATTCATGCACTCTCTCTGGCTCTCTCTCTCTGTCTCTATCTCTATCTGTGTTTGCTTTTGCTTCGTTTGCGTTTTCCTCTTGTCTCATTTGTGCAATGCAATAAATTTTCCCTTGACCGCCAACGAGGGAAAGCGTCAACCAATTGCTTTTCTCGCCCTGGCCCTGGCCCTGGCTCTGGCTCTGGCTCTGGCTCTGTCGTCTGCTTATTTATATTTATTTTCCACGAGACCGTTGCTATTTGCTCTTCCCATTAAGCGTGCTCCACTGTACAGTACACACCCCCGCAAGCACACAGACGGCAGTCGCATTTACATGCTATATCCTGTGTCCTGTATCCCGTATCGCGTATCCCGTATCCTGTCCCTATGTGTATGTGTTTGCTCCTCTATTTGGCTATGGCTTTTTCTATCTCTCGTTCTATTTCTATTTCTATTTCTATTTCGGGCTTCCTCTGTCGCTCAACGCACTGTATTTAATTGAAACATCAGCAGAACTCTCCGTGTGGCAGGATGGCAGTCTGTGAATGGAAGAAAATAGAGACGCATTGAATATTTATCCGAGTTCAAGTTGAAAGACTCTTTGGAGAGTCTTGGCCAAGTGTCATTAAAGGTTGTGTAACTGAAAGTCTTACCAGTTCCTGGGGCTTACAATATTGTTTATTGGCATCAACAAATAGTACCCAGCATTCCTCGTATCAATAGATCTCGTGATTCCCCAATAATTATTCTAAGGCTATAAATCATGCAAATCCTTGGTAATCGTATGTCCGTATCTACGGCTGCATTCGCAAATGACAATGAATATTTGAGTAAATTCTAGGAGTATATTGCAGGCCCCTGCTGGGCTTCCCTCAAAGTAAATTTACTCAAGGAAAGACCTCAAGTGACAAAGACAATTGTCCTGTGTCCCGTGTCCTGCGTAAACAGCAAACCGAATGAATTAATCATACAATTTATGGCCAATAAATGATAATATGTATTAAATGCTCTCCCAGCCAGGAAGCAGGGCGTCCCTCGGAGAGCATAGGACGATACAGAGCCCTCGAATCAGAGGACAGGGACTCGAGGACATCCCCGAGCCCAAAAATCATTGAGTAAAGGCATAAATTAACAATCGTTTCGGGGCGGGCGATTGTGTAATTGTTCTTGGGTTCTGTTCTGGCCAAAAATTAAATTTGCATAAAATCAATTAAAACCGAAAATCTACCCGGAAAACCAGAAACGTCGGCCAGGGGGGGAAAACAGGGAAAGGAAAGCCTTTTTGGGGAAAAGTTTGCCAAAATGAAAATCATGTTTTGTAATTAGAGGCCATGAATAATTTTAGCACCTTGTTGTCAGCTATTTTAAGATGTGGCTCACACGGATACACACGCCTGTCGAACGGGGCGGACGGAATGAGTGGCTTATGCAAAATAGTTGGAGCACACACTGCGTATACTTGATGTTTGGCCAAGTCTCAGTCTTTTGCATAATTAATTATGTGGCAGTCATGGCACTGGCACTGGCACTGGCACTGGCACTGGCACTGGCACTGGCTTGTTAAATATGCAAATATATACTCGTGTATACCCGTATACTCGTCGTGCACCGTCGCACAAGGTCTAGAAGGACTCTTGGACTCGGGTCACTAACATCTCTGTAGCGCTGTAGCGCTGTAGCGCTGTAGCTTCTGTATCCTGCATCCTGTGTCCCGTATGCGTGCCGTACATGGCTCGGATTTGTGCCACAAATGGAATTTCGGCTCTCTTTAAAAGTGCTTTTCGTCTGCTGCTTTAAAGGGGGAGGCACCACACGACGACACGAAACGACACTGGATGGATGTTGGCCAGAGATTTGCCTATAAGGCCATGTTCAATGGCTTGTCGCAACACACAGAAAGTCATGTGGCACACACATGGAGGCGGTGGCAGGGAGAGAGAAGGAGGCGACGAGTGCTGGGGTTAGGAGCAGAGGCTTAGGCTGCTGCCTTCTCGTTGCATGTGGGCTGTGGATGAAGGAGAGGTCTCTGAATGCCAAACGAAGAAATGACTGAATGGCTATACGGGAAGTGCCTCACTGACTGAATGACTGGCACTGCTCTCTCTCTCGATATCTGTGTGTGCTGGCTGTAAGTCTGTTTGTGTGTGTATTGGCCCATTGTGCGTGTTGGGGCCATGGCCAGTTCTTGTCACACTTTTCCCTTCAAATTTAAGGGAATTTCGGTTAAGGAAAGGCTTCCAGCAAAAGCTTAAATGCACATTTAAATACTAAAAATACAGGACAGACATTTAAGTATTTAATTTCCATAAAAATACCGCCTGATTCATCAATTGTGCAACAAATGAATGCAAATTTGAGCTTTTTCCAGCAATAAATCGAAAGCAAATCATTGGGAAATAATTGTTGTGGCCCATAATCAAATAAAAATTCGGAGAAGCCAACAAATAAAGGTTGCTAATATTTCCTCACAAATTAAACCACAATAAAAAACATAAAAAATGCTCCAGGAGACTGGTTTCCCGGGCCAAAAGCCCATTAAAAACATGGCCAATGAAATAAATTTCAAAAATTGCCCCACCCCTGGAAAGGCATTTCTCTAAAATATGTTTTCCCAATAACGGCCTGGCTGGTTGCACAAAATCTGGTTTTATTTTCTTTCTTACAATATCATTTTTTTTAGTGCCAATTGATGGGGTCGTAAAACCGTCTAACCATGGAAGTGACCTCTTGGGGAGTTTAGGGATTTAACGATCCACCAGAGTGTCCCCCCGCCCCTCTCCCTCGTGCTCCCCGCTTGGAGCCACCTGCAACTAAATGAGACTAATGAAAGTCCATAATTCAGGGACCAGCTCAGGGTCTAAAATTAATTGGCATTGTACGGGAATTTAATCTATATACAATGTACTAGTATGTGGGGGACTAATGGCAATAGATGGCTGTATCTGGGCTATAGAATTTCATAATTATAATTATTTATGTTGACACCTGAGGCGTGTACACAAATTGACCAGGGGAAGCCCCCGAGGTCCGCCAAGTTAATAAAACTTTAAGTTACAATTTCTGTGTTTTTCTCTCTCTCGCTCTGTCTCGCTTTCCCTGGGGAAATCTGTGGGAAATTGTTTGTGGCATAATACTTACTTATGACTGGTATTTTTCTTGTTTCTTGTTTCTTTTCGTGGCTCGAAGGAACTTGAAGGAACCACCGCTGAGGTGCCGCTCGGACCTTGGAACCGCGATTCGCGGGAGCTTGTGGCGGGTTTCAATGGAGGTGTTTTCTCTCTGGTTCTGGCCCTAGGCTAGGAGTCGCTTGGCCACGTGCATAATAATAACAAATGATTGGTTGTCACGCACGTAACGGTACTTTCATTCATAATTTATGCATTTTAATTTGTCAAAACGTTGGCAAAGCAGCCAGCGAGGGAAGTACGAGGGAATCCCCCTTTCTGAAGGAAACACACACACACACACGCACACACGCACACATTCGCGAGCGCGAGAACTTCTTGATGAATATGAATATAAATTTCTGTTTGGAGACTACTTAGTTTTGCTCTGTTATCCTTGCAGCCTGTGTTAGTTTCGAATACTTTTTATTCATAATTTGTACTCGCACACTCGCACACTCACACACTCGCACTCGGAACACCCACGACTGGGACACACACGCACGATGGTGGCCGTGTGCTCGGCTAAAACGCGTTTTGGGGGGATACTCGTGTGACCAGGCCACGGAAGGAGCTCGCAGGAGTTTCGGCGTCGCGTCGTCAACCACACAGCACCAATAACCGACCAAGACTAAAAGCTTTGCTCCCCTTATTACCTGCTTTTTACAGGCCCCACACACACAGGGTGCGCTCCACAGAGGGCTGGACGCGCACGAGGCTATCGCAGGATAAGAACGGAACACGAGAACGAAGCACGGCTCGGCAAAAGAGTGGGTGTGGATGGGAACCGATGGGAGAGTAAGTACTCCGTTGGAGGCATAAACTAGTTCGCGTTGTCTGAGGTTACGACTATGCTCGGACCAAAGCACGAAAGAAAGAGAGAGAACTTCAAAGAAAATTAAGCATAGAGAGACTGAGAGAGAGAGAACAAAATCCACGCTCTTTGTTTGTTTCAATTCCACTCTGCTCCGAATACTGTTAGCAGCCATGTTAATGGGCTTTACAGTTGCAGTTAACAGCAGTATGTTAAGGTATGAAATATGGATTCTAACATTGGGCTGTTACGCTATGGAACTGTTAAAATAGTGGGATCATTTTAGGCCAACAGCAGTTTAACAGAAGCTGTTATCAGAACTGTACAGCACATAACATAGCTCTGCTAAAGCATAGCAGAACAGAACTTTGAACAAAATCGGAATAAAAATAAATAAACTGTGTGCTTTGAGGGCAGCTTATGAACCAAACTAAGCGAGAGTTTACGATTTAATTATATTTATTATTTAAAACTAACATAGCTCGAAAAATGGAGCCAAATTCCAAAGGAAATGTTAGTTTACATAAAAAGTAAGCTGGAAATTGCAATTAACAGTACAGCCTAAGTATTTGTGAGACTATATCACACTAAGGATATTCCTTGACCGATTCCATAGCTGCCAAAAACTATAGTAGTTTTCTTCATTTTCGATCTCTCTGTTCTGTGGTCTGTAGTTCAGAGTTTTTCTGTTTCCGCTGTTGTTCTCCGCCATTGGCCCATGGCTACAATGTATAAGCCACTATAGCTCTGTAGGCTATACGCCATGTGCCATGTTGTACCATGTTAGCTTTAGTTTCGTCGTAGCCGGAAGCAATCATTAGGAAGCTCCCATTGTCATAGCTGCTTAACATTTTCTCTGGTATGCCCTCTGTCTCTCTGGTAATTCTTGCAGGCCTAAGGAACAAGCGACCTGTTTTTTGTAGGTCCTGTTGTAGAGCACAACATGTCACCTCAATTCCTGGAATGCCCGTAGATTGTGTGCCGAATCCTAAGGTGCAGATTGGTGTCTGTAATTCGTATGGTGTATACGTAGAGGCAGTTTCCACGCTTCTGCCAAAGGGAACCAAGTCTGAGTGGTGCTCTCCGACCAGCAGGACTCTTCCTCTAGCCTCCGTTAAGTCCTCCGCAGAGCCTGCATCAATAGTGTTTTCATTGATACGCACACAGTTCTGGCAACACCAATAAGAAAAACAAAGGAAACAAGTGGCTGGAAGAGGGAGTAGGAGCCAGAGGCAGAGCCAGAGAGGAGATGTAGTGTATGAGAGCCAGAGAGAGGAGGAGCAGGTCTGGAGAGCAGGAGATTGGCAACACACACACACACATCCGTCCATCCCCCCGCCCCAAGCCACTGAAGCATCAATAGAAAATACCAATAACATCGACATCATCCTATCCTCCGCATCATTAGCCCAAACAAAAACTGCTGACTGGGGCACAATGCCAGCAGGGAAATAGAGAGAGAAGCTCTTTCTCAGGACTCTGCTCTCACTCGGCTCCTGGCTCCTGGCTCCTGGCTCCTGCCTCAGTCCTGACCAAAGCTGGAGGGTCTTAAACTTTTTTCTTGTTGTGCTGCACATGCCCCGGAGGCAATCTGAAGTTGTGGCAGCTTCCTGTCCCTCTCCCCGCTAACCCCTTTCCACGGGTACGGGTATATGCCCCGACATCGGCTCATTGACAGTCATAACGCTGAAATGCGCCTCAACTTGAACTAATTTGTGCGCAATTTGCGCGAAGAAAGGCGTCGGATGTACCAAAGGCACTATAGAGGGAAAGAGAGGGAGAGAGAGAGCCAATGAATACAGAAAGAGACGGCTAGACCGCAGCAGAGAGAGATGGCAGTAGAGACGAGACGAGGCGACGCGAGAGGGAATGGCAAGCATTTGCACTTTTACTTAAGCGTAAAACTTTTCCCTTTGCAGGTTGCAGCCAACTAATTTCCCCCCTCCCCCTTGTGCGAGGGGGATGGGCAGAGGGATGTGTGAGCGAGAGGTTGAAGACGGAAGGAGATGGCAACACTGCGTCCCACTGATTGCGTCAACTTTTTTCCTCTCTCCTCAATTGGTTTTGTTTCAAGTTCGTTTTCTCTTGTTTCTCCGCATAAATTTGATTATTCGAATTTCTGTGAATTTGCACCTTGCCAAGGATCTGTCCGTGTCCCCACTACCTCTATCTACTGTCCCTTTGTGAGGGATATCCAGTCTCTAATTGCCTGCCGAGGCCGCCTCCTTCATGGACTGATTGAATCTGTTACACTCCACAGGCGGCTTTATTATTTAACGTTTCAATTACACGCAGAGTCGGAATCGGAATCCAAATCGGAGATACGAGTCTCAGAGATGGAGAATGTGGAGGAGCCTCCTGCTCCTGGAGACTATTTAGCATGTAAATGTGAGTCAGTGCCAAATAGTTGGGAAGCCTTGTCCCAGTCACAGTCCACCGTCTCTGACTCCAGGAGTCTCCATTTGTGGAGTCTTGGTCTCCCTCTTCAGAGGCACAGCATCTATTTTGCATACAAATGGCTTTTCTTTATGTTTATGGGGAGCCAGGAGGAGGCGGAGTGGGGAGACGGGGAGGGGAGACGGCAAAATAATTTCGCAAAAGTTTCATTTGATTACTAAATGAATCTCCATCTCCGTTGGATCTTGCCATCTCTAATTGTCTTTCATGGTAATGTAATGGAAAATGTCTGAAGCGGCTGCTCCGACCAACTGAAGGTCAATATTTTGTGAAAGAATTACTCGGAAATGGCAAGAAGAAACCTTTGGCCAATTAAACTGAATCTAAGTCAACCCAAAGAGTAGATTTTACAAACAAAATATGTGCACATCTTACGGAAAGAGCTCCATCAGTGGCCGGATGCTGGTCTGGTCTGGGGTCTGTATTGATTCCGAACTGCGGCTCCTTCCTGATCAGCGAACAATCCGTGGAGGTGAGCAAAGCGAAAGCACTTACGGAGGTGCGATCCCTAGGAAAAGGCGACTGGGAATCCCATACCAACAGACACGAAAGGAGCAGACTGCTCTGCATAGAAAGAGCCGGCAATGCGAGGTGGTTCCTAGACACAGCTACAGTCAGCCTGCAACTGGGTACACGCCCCTGGTGTCTCCACGCCACACAAGACGGGATAGTGCATCAAAGGATGACTGAGGAGTGGCGCCAGTGCCGTATGTGGCAGTGGAGGACGAGCAGAAGCTCGCTCGCTTCCTTCCAGAGTCTCCAGAGTCTGGAAATCGACCCTGCCAAAGCACTGGAGATCTGGAGATCCTTTGCTCGGCCTTCTGCACAGTATAGACCATGTTTGTATGTCGTGCTTGAGCCGAGAGATTGACACTTTTGCTTAGACACAGCTTTGATCGGAAGAGTAGCTTCTGCACTCCTTCACGAGCCACTCTACTGGCAGCGGGCGTGCCTCCGAGACCATCGGGCGGCGCCAGCAACTCCGCTGTTGAGCCATGTTGCGATGTTTGCGATGTTTGCGATGTTTGCGATCTATATACTAAAAGTCGACGATTGTTTGGGTTAATACGGTTTATTGTGGGGATGGATGGTTGTAACGTGTAACGCTCGTCTACGCTAGACGGACAGGAGGGGCGATCTGCAAAGGCGGGGCACGCTTTAAATGTTCCGGCTCTAGCTCGTCGGCTTTGGGGTGGTGGTTCTTGCGCGTGCAGATCGTCTCCATTTAGCAACACTATCACGCGATAATTTTAACGATTTATTTTCCTAAGAATTGAGCGTGCTGCGACTATACGGTGCTAGAACTACCGGTAGAACGACAAAAAGATAAAAGAAACGCTCCGTAAAGAATAGGGGAGAGGGCAGAAGAGAAGGGAGGAGAAGATGAGAGAGAGGGAGAGAGAAAGAGAGAGAGAGAGAGGGAGAGAAGGGAGAGAGGAGAGAGAGAAAGTAGAAAGAGAGTGAAGAGTGAGGGAAAGAGGAGGAGATATCGGTTGCTATCCCACGGATGTCAGTGTGGTAGCTTATTTTGCCCACCCAACCTATGACCATCTTCCTCAAAACCGGAAGTTTCAGATGGCCCCTTTAGCTAGATCGCGGTCACACGCACGCCGGCACAGAGTTCATCCTTTTGTATCTTTATCTAAATTCCATTATATATTTGTTTGAGAAACGGTTAAAACTAATATAATCAGTGAAAGCATATTTTTCTAATTCTAGAGATCTACAGCTAGTATATGTATATGAGAGATTCTGAGGCGTATATAAAGTGATATGAGGTGGAGTTAATAATCAAGGTGTATCTTAAGGTTAGCAGGGTATTCCTGGCACAAATTCATTTCAATTTTCTTTTAATTCGGTTGCTTGTATACAACTGGCAATATAGGATATAGTGAGGAAAGTGTAAGATTGTTGCTATTCATTAGCGATTTTATCGTAAATTCGTTTCTTATTTTCTTTTCGAGAGCTTAGGATTGGGCGCGCCCACTAGAACCAAACGAAAGTCGCAGGATTCTACTCACGCAGTTAGGTTTCTCCATCGGCGAAAGATCGATCTTCCGGCGACTGCTGAAATAGAACGTTATCCTTTTTCTTTCGTTTACATTAGTGCTTTCGAGACCTTGGATTTCCCTCAGGCGGGGTTAGTTCTAAATCCAATAAATTTCTGTTTTGTTTCGGGTGCTTTTTAGATTTCTTACAATTTCCTCTAATTCTTTCCAATATTTCATATAAATTCTTAATTCGAACGGGTACAACTAATATTTAAAGCTAAATCTTAGGAACTTCATTTGTTTGTTCAAAGGAACGATTCTAGAGTCTTATTCATGGGTTCGAGTCTCTGTCGGATTCGACGGAATGGCCTAACTAATATTTAAAGCTAAATCTTAGGAACTTCATTTGTTTGTTCAAAGGAACGATTCTATAGTCTTGTTCATTGGTTCGAGTCTCGGTTGGATTCGACGGGATGGCCTGCAGCTTAATTACTTTTCTAACTGGGTTTGGCGAATCGCATCGGACTGCCGGCCTAGGAGAGGATAGGCGGAACTGAAATCAGGTGTCCGAAGAGCGTACTTATTAATTTTAATTCTGCTGGGCTGCTCTCGGGCCATAACTTTCGTTAACACCGGCTTTAATGCGCCATTTTTTGAAACACGGACCGAGATCTGGATTCTACATCGACGAAACTCTATTAATACAGGGGTCTGTTGAAGCGGGAACGGTAGATTGTATTTTCTTTGAAAGTCTTTAGAACATTAAACGTTGCAGGGCTCGAATGCGCCTGGTTTTGCCAGCACAAACTCCTCGCCGGGCGACATGGGCGCCGGTTGGGGACGGGGAGCGGCCGACGGAACGAGAATATCAGCCCACGAGCAGTGGACGCGGTCTCGGTTGCGGATCGCTTGTTGATGCGGCACGTGGAATCTACGGAGCCTCTCGGCGGATCCGGGAAAACGATGAACCAGTATGCTGACGCCTGCGATTTCCAGGCGGGTCGAAGTACTCCACTTTGCTGGTCACTCTTTGGTGCCGCAAACGTGGGGTGCCTTACGGCGCCTTAGCACGGGTCGCGCTAGGCTGGGGCGCGTAAGGCGGCGTCTTCCCGAGGAGCTGGTCCACAATTTCCGCAGGAAATCTTTTGCTGCGGAAAATACGAGTTACCTCTATTAGATATTCGTCCGGAGAACGGGGATCGACATTTATCTTACCGCAGTGGCAGCGGTATCCGTGGATGTACACAGATTAATCCAGCCTCTGGCGGTTCTCTGGGTTAGAACGCCCACAGAAGAGGTTGCTCCCGCAGAAAACGGCTACACTTATAAACCTTCCGGCACTGTACACACTTTCGACTTTATTTAGTGGAATTAGGCGCGGATGGCAAACTTTTCACTGATTGAAAAAACACGACTCGTCGGCTTGATTATCGCACAGGAAAAGATCGAAGCCGGAAACCTGCTCTGGCCACTTGACATTTGCATGCACTCTTGCATGGGGAGGTTACGCCCTCTAGGTTGTCAAATTGGAGCAACCCTGACCTCGGCTGATTTAGATAATTATCAATCTTGCGGTCAGCTGCCCAGGCAGCTGATCGGCAGGCACCTTCCAACACTTCCAAAGTCGATTCATGCCCCCTACAAGGGCTACATTCGCAGCAAGACCGTAAGAAGTAGCACTTTCAAACTGAATTATAAAACGACTCTAATTAAATCTAAATAGGGTTTCGTGGATCAGCTGTTTCCAGCAAAAGCAAACGGTCACACTACTCGATAGTTGTCATTTTGTGGCTGCAATAATTTTATTGACGGCCCCAAGAATTTCTTGTTCTGCTTTGTTTCGTTAAGAGTGAAAATAGTATATTTTTGTGCACAAAATTGTGAAAATTATTACTTCTAAGAGATTGGCATTCCGTATCCATCCTTCCTGGCAAACCTGGCAAACCTGGAAACCTGGAAAACCATCGATAATCAAGAAATTAAGAAATTCAGAAAAGCCGCACGTCCCGTCTGCTTGTGAGTTAAATATTCCACTAAATTTACAGGTGTGTGTCAGTGTGTGTATTGCAAATAATCTACTTGCAGGACAATGGCGGAAATATGCAGAGTTTGCCTGGCAACCTCCGGACCATTCACAAACATTTTTGATGAGAGACCAACATTGAACACTTGCATTGCTGACATGATAGCGGAGTGCACCGGGTACGTGGTCAGGCGAGGCGATTTACTACCAGAAAACATATGTCCGCCCTGCCTCGAGGATGCAGTGAGTGCATTCAACCTGAAGAAAACCTGCGAGCAGAGCCATAAACTCTATTTCCCACTGATGGAGGAGGATAGAGAAGACATCTGTGATAATCTGGAAGACGATAGGGATTGGGAACCGTCAGATAGTGAAACTGAGCAATCGAAAGAACGACCCTACAAATGCTCCGACTGCTCAAAGTCATTCAAACTAAAGTCCCAGCTTCAAGCACACACCCGTACTCACACAAATGATCGACCATATCAATGTTCCGACTGCTCGAAATCATTTAAGCGAAAATACTGTCTCAAAGAACACCTCCGTTGTCACACTGGGGAGCGACCGTATAAGTGTATGCACTGCTCGAAGTCTTTCTCTCAATCCGGAACTCTCAAGAAACACATCCGTTTGCATACCGACGAGCGACCCTACAAATGCTCCGACTGCTCAAAGTCATTCAAACAAAATTCCCATCTTCAAGCACACACCCGTACTCACACAAATGATCGACCATATCAATGTTCCGACTGCTCGAAATCATTTAAGCGAAAATACAATCTCAAAGAACACCTCCGTTGTCACACTGGGGAGCGACCGTATAAGTGTATGCACTGCTCGAAGTCTTTCTCTCAATCCGGAGCTCTCACGAATCACATCCGTTTGCATACCGACGAGCGACCCTTCCAATGCTCCGACTGCTCAAAGTCATTCAAACAAAATTCCCATCTTCAAGCACACACCCGTACTCACACAAATGATCGACCATATCAATGTTCCGACTGCTCGAAATCATTTAAGCAAAAATACAATCTCAAAGAACACCTCCGTTGTCACACTGGGGAGCGACCGTATAAGTGTATGCACTGCTCGAAGTCTTTCTCTCAATCCGGAGCTCTCACGAATCACATCCGTTTGCATACCGACGAGCGACCCTTCCAATGTTCCCACTGCTCAAAGTCATTCAAACTAAAGTCCCAGCTTCAAGCACACACCCGTACTCACACAAATGATCGACCATATTAATGTTCCGACTGCTCGAAATCATTTAAACATAAGAAATCTCTTAACAATCACCCCTGCAGTCGCTCGCAAAATGATCGTTGAAGCTTTTCGAATAAAAACACACTTTGAATATTTCTGTAAATAAATATTTCTGTATGAAGATAAAGGAAACTATTGAATTGCACACGATGTCCATCTTCTTTGCTAGCATGCACCTCTACTGAAAAATCAGGCAAAACATATTCCATGCAATTCTTGTAATCGTCGATATTTGGTTGCAGCGCCTTCTTGCCTCATGGTAGCTGATGCCATTGGTCCGATACTGATATCCTGCCGAAGCGCCGGCCCATGGCAGCACAAAGAACAGTATAACATGTGTCCACTGGACACAGATCTCTACAAGAAGCGCCGCTTGTCATTATTGCTTGTTTGCTTCTGTCTACGCCCTCTATTGTTGTGTCGCCCTATCGAGGGCTGCGAGGGAGGCTCGTTTGCGTAGCAGAAAGCATTTCGAAATCGACCATCATCATAATCGAACGTTTCGTTGGTTTCCACAAATTCCTTACTCCCCTAAAAACAAAATAGTCTAACGAATCCAACAGGATAACGAAAATGTGCGTGTGAGAATGTCGCATTGGCGTAACTCTCGCGAGAGGAACGAAAACAACAGCGAAGACAATTGGAACGGAAACCAGCGCGCCGGTACGTGATTGATGGCAGACAACGAAAACAAGTACATCCAACATTTTCATCTGCTTCGTTTCTTCGTCTCGCATTCGAGTACGAGCCAAATATTGAATATTCCGCTCATCCGAAAGTCCTGATTGGTGTCCGCATTCTCATGCGCCATATGGCTTGTGTTGCTCATCGGGAAAAGAGCAACTACCTAAAATTGTGGCATTACCAGAACCATGGAACGGCTTGCTCCAGATTCGACGGGCTTCTTCCACGGGCTTACTCATTCTCTCGTTCTCTCTCTCTCTCTCTCTGCTGATAGAACCTCCCGGTTGCAGAATCGAATGCCATCTCATGCCTGTCGTGCTGGGATTTCTCCCTCGCAATGACACGGAGAAGCTCTGTCGCCTTTGCTGTTGGAATGTATGATTCCGATCTTGGAAGAACAGGGTTCATCGACTTACGACTCGAACTGTCGCGGGTGCTTGCTGAATTCTTTCTCGTTTATCTGGTATCTTCGGTACTACACTTTAAGGAGTTTGTTCATCCAACTTTCATGCTCAATTCACTTTGTGCCTCACTCACCTTACGAGTATGGGCAAATATTGAAGAATCTTTCCAGCGGCCAAATTCAAGCCCACTTGCCCACTTGCCCACTGCCAGCATTTTCATTTTCAGTTTTCCAGCAGCATTTGGCCGCCGGAAAAACGCAATTTAGTGCAAATAAAAACACACAAACAGCAAAGGCAGAAGCAGGAGCAAAAGCAAAAGCAACTTCAACTCTGCTTCATGCTCATTGTCGTGGATTTTTAGTGTTGAAAACAATTGAAAGTGTTGGCAGCGGCACATGTCTATATAGCGGGGGCAGTGCTATGGGGGGGGAGGGGCTATGTAGGGTACGGTACGGACACGACACGCAAACTCATAAATGCGGCCGCATGGAATTGTAGGCAGCCGACAATCGCACAATCACACAGATACTCCCACGCCACACGCAAACACACGAATGCATTTACAACCGTCAGTGGCAGAGGCAGGAGGCACGAGACAGGAGGCAGGAGGCAGGAGGCAGGGGCAGAAGAAGCAGTAGAAGTAGTAACTATAACAAAGAACTCGGTCATTTGGTGCACAAAACGCAGCCAAAAGCACGCCCCATGCTGCTAAATGCCACAAAAAAATACAGCAGACTGACAAAACAAAAAAATAGAAAAAGAAGTTCAGAAAAGGAACGTGGAAGCACGCACAGAAGAAACCAAGCCACGGACACAAACAAACAATCCCATAGATATGCATATGAGCGGGGATACGGATGGACATGGACATGGATAGGGACAGGCACAGGGACCTGGACAGGGCCCTGGACATGTGTGAAACGTTGGCCGAACAGGCCTCAAACTGCGTCCAAAACGCTTTCGAATTTTACAGAAAATATTTCAAAGGCTTACCGGTAGAGGCAGAGGGAGAGAGCATTAGTTTCGTTTCGAATGCATTCGCCTCAGCGTTTTATTCATGCATTTTGGGGGTGTCTTCTTAGGCGATGATTACTGTAACCCACAAAAATAGAAGTATCTGTAGAAACATGCACACACACACACATACATGTGTATGTACGAGTATGTGTCATTGCACTCTGTGCCGTAATCATTATGGCTGGAAGAGAGGCTGCCAGAGGCCCACGCCCACGCCCACGCCCACGCCCACGCCCCCATGACGGAGACAGTCACGGAGAGACAGATAACAATGCAGAAAACTTTCCATTTTGCTTTCCTTCTCTCTTTTTGTGTTGAGTGCAATTATCGTTGGTTTTATGATGTGCAAATGCATGGGGCATGGGGCATGGGGCATGGGGCATGTGTTGCCCCAAAACCTATTACACCAAAGGCATAAAAATTGCCATAAAAACGCATTAGACGGGGCTGCTCCCCAGAGATGAAGCTGGAGAAAGTAATAATCGCACATATTTTGAATCAATGTGGCTCAGACCCCAAGAGCTGATTAATACTCAGTGGCAAGGGCCGTGGAGTGGGGTCTGCCGTGCTATTTATAAGCCTGCGGTTCCTGGCGTTCCAATGCATTGGCTCCAATGAATAATTAAGCGGTTGACGGTGCCACGGGTGGAGCTTGAGCTGGAGAGGGAGGCGCTGAACCACAACCACTCACTCACACTTCCAGAAATCCCCACTCCCACACACACACACACACACACATCTGAAGCCAGAAAGCCGCAGCTCCTTGAGGAAGATGGGGCATGTAAGGACATTTTTCACTTGTCAGGGCATCGCACATACGCCTCGTTAGCCCCAACTCAAAAACTGAAACTGAAACCGAACATGAGTCAGAACCAGAACCAGAACCAGAACCAGGACCAAAAGTAGATCCCAGAAACCGCACCGGCGCCCGCACCGGCGCCCGCACCGGCGCCCGCACCGGCGCCCGCGCCCTGAATAAAAGCGACGAAATGCCATCTAATTTATAGAACGTGGCGGTTATTTCTTTTAAGTGCTCGACAAATAGAAACAACAAACACGAAACACATTTCGTCACGTTCCCGGAAAAGGCGGAAAAAGGGGAGGCTGGAGAGAGCATCAATATTTTTATTTGAATTCCGTCTCCCTTTTTTGTTTATAATTTATTTGCATTTGCTCATTGAAATGCTGCACAAACCGAACTGGGGGCCCGGGATGGGGGTTCCTAAATGTGCCACGAGCCTCAAATAAACGGCAATCTATGCAGGACGGATGGTGCTGGGGGGGAGGGCTGAGGGGGCAGTGGGAAGCTGGGGGATATTTCGTAGGGAAAAGGTTGTCTTGTCTCAGTTCTGAAGGGTACGACTGCAGACGGGAAAAAGTGGAACAAGAAATGGCACGAAGATGTTTCAGTATCACGAAACGTACAGGGAACAGCCTTCAAGTTAACGCAATTTGCAGAAACTTGAAAGTAATAGCATATTGATACAAATTAAGAAATAAAACTACTTTCGGGCTGCCTTTCTATTGTTTAAAGCTGCATCTTTCGCAGTAAAAAAGGCAGTAACGAAAGGATGATCAAAAATTCGTCTGCTAGAACTCGAATGTAATGGAATTTCAAAGCAAAAATGATATTTTTTCAGTTGGAATTTCCAATTATTCTTCCTTGAAACAATCTTCTTACTAATTGGGGCAGAAAATGGAAAAATACAAGAATTTTCAATGTTCTACGGAGTATCAAAAAGTGCTCCACCTCTACGAATATGAGTATATCCACATATACAGCCCCATATATGTATGTTTTTGTGTGTGTGTGTGACTTTCAACACCCGAAATGGAGAAAAAATAAGAAATGCTAAACGAATTTGAAACATGCCATTTTCGACGCTGCTGTTTTCTGTGCCTTTCTTTTTTCAGTACCTTAGGAGCCATTGGAGCCATTGGAGCCATGGCGCCGTCCGTCATAAATTCTCGTTATACAATTTAAAAACATTTGCTAAACACGCATTTCCTGCCTGGACAGGGACACGGCCAATGGCAATGCGAATGCGAATGGCTCTGGGCGCCGAAAAACATAACATAAATTTACTTTTTGGCCGGACAACGGCCGCTTAGAAGGACCCGCTCGAAAAAGGACACTCGAACGCCCATGGAGATAAAATTGTCAAATGTTTGATGAATGCGAAACGAAATGAAAATTTATTTATACTCGTATGTACGGGTATGGGTATGGGTAGGGGTATGTGTTTGTGTGATGTTGGATGTTGGATCGGAATGACGGAAATTCCCGCTCCATTTAGTATTAAACATACATATATGTATATATTTTTTATTTGGTATTTTCATAGAATAAATAGATCAGAGAAATATTTGCGGCTCTTTCTGCCTTTTTCCATGATTCCGTGTTTATTTGGGTATGCAAAAAACGTTTTAAGTTAATTTGCCATGAAGTTTTTGGGGCCGATAGGAATCGAACGGGAATTTGTTTTCAATTTTTGATGCCCATGCAGAGGAGGGTATTATGATTTTGATCAGGTGCACTTTTCATAGCCTTCTGAAATACATGCGTTTTCGTGATGATAATTGTATGCATTCTATCGGCTGCCGTGCGAGCACTCCGTGAAGCTAATGAGCTTTTTCGCTAGCTTTTCAGGTTGGATTTCATTTAAAAGTCAAGCGGTTGTAAATAAGAGGTACAATTTGTTGTTTTATGTAGAGCGACGCAAAGTATGCGTATGCGGATGAAAGCGAATGTATGTGAACGACCGAGGAACTACGATGTGATTCTGTTGGCTACGAAGATCCGAAGATCAGCTCGAGAGAGACCAAGGGCACGCGAACCGAAGTGTTCGTGCCCTAGAGACAGTGAGAGAACGAAACAGAGCGATAGAAGGCGAGCGCTAGAGCTGGCTCGGGCCGAGAACGCATGACAGATGCAGCGCGAGAGAACTGCAGGCACGAGGAAGCTGGATAGAGAGGCGAAAGAACGGCCGCTGCCGCTGCTAATAAGAATATGCGGTAAAGCATCGATTTGGTACAGTGGGCAGTGCAAATAGCGAACAATATTTGTGGATTTGCGTGTGGATTTGCGTTACTCTGCAACACTGGCTATTATTTAACAATTTGTTGACTAATATTGGGCTGGGAAACTCCATTTCTGAGTTTGATTCTCAGCGCTATGATATTGACTTTTAATTGAACTTAAAAAACGAGCGTTTTTAATGGAAACTAAATTATTGGTATCAAGAGTCTATTGTTTGGTTTGTGTTCTATATTTAAAGTACAGATCTCTTCTATCTTCTATTTGAGGGCGTACTGCTTCGAAGAATCATAGCGCCATATGCACAATATTTGCCTCTGCAGCTGTCATTCTTAACGTACTTACAGGCTATCTGTATCTATATCTATCTAGAGTATACCGTACTTCGATCACCATAAGCCAGGCTTTGTAACCATTTATTCTGAGCGTTTGAGCCTTTTTTTGGTTGGTCAATAAAAAATACTAAAACGAAAATTGAGCCATTGACATTTGAGTTAAGTTATTGATGTATGTTTTTTTTTTTACCGAAACATACTTATATTGATTAAAAATATCCTGTCATCGTGTCAACACCATTCCTCCCCTGTGATACGGTTCCGCCCATCTTTTCCAGCTTCATTCCGGTTCCGCCTCTCAGGCTGGCAGGAAGGAAACTTTTGCTCATTGAAGCACAAAATTAGTGTGGAGCTAATTTACAGACTTCAACGGATAGGAGGACCCATCGATGGGATAGAAGACGAAAACACGTGTCAGTTCTACCACACACTCACACAGTCCCCAAGAGGCGGTGGGTCTCAGGGAGAGTGGCGGAGAGTGAGAGGTGGAGCGGACAACGTGACGTGCCACTCATCGCCATGAGCCTTGAAAATTTATTAACACATGCCAATCATAAAAAAGTGCAAATCGCATTTTCATTCGAACAAAGCCGCCCCCGACCAGATATCGAAAACGGAAAGGAAAAACCTCTGCTGGGGGAAAGGACATTCCAGCGAGAGAATTCAACTGAAAATCGGCAAGGGATTCATCACAAAATCCGACTTTTCTTAGATACTTACTTTCATAGTCATCTTTAGGTGAATCCTATTCGAAATATCGGATATCGGATATGGAATATTTAAAAAAGGTGTTTATTTTTCCCGTTCCGAACCCGAATCGCTTTCAAGGCTAATCGGCTTCGGGGAACGCCATTCAAATGGCAATTTTGCTAGGCGGCTCCAAAATTACAGTCACGTTTTCGATTATGAAAAATGCTATTTTCTTTTTCTTGTATTCCGACTCCCCCCACGACTCCCCGCGAATGGAGTCCCCCCCGTACCAGGGGTTTTTGTGCTGTTTGTGTTCGGTTCTGTTCTGTTGATTGTAGGTGCATTCAAACATTTATTCATTTATTCATTTAATATTTATAACCGGCAGAAAAGGACAAAGAGCAGAAGTCCAGGGACAGGAGCACAAAATGTGTTGCACTCTGCTCTGCTCCGCTGTGGCAGTGTTGCAATATGCACAAAGAGCAAACAGGAAGGAAATTTAAAGACCGCCTGCGGTTGGGCCAAAACTATTAATTGATTTTGTCTCTGCCTCTCGGTCTGCGGTGGGGTTATGGTTATGGTTATCTGGAAGCATACCTTGCCCTCCGTAGAGAGCCCCCACCATTCCGATTACTGTGGCTTTTGTGCAGTGGGGCGCGGCATTAGCTCTCGGACACCGAACTGCTTAACTTTCATGCAATTTGCAGGCTGGGGACAGCAGCAGAGTCGCTCGAAAAAAGTCAACTACTTTTTGGCTCGCTCCAGCAACCCGCATAAATCTCAGGCCCAGAGAGAGCGAGGGAGAGAGAGCATTTTGGTTATACTACTCGTACGTTCAACGACAAACAATTTTATTGTGCTTGCCACATGCAACGCACACTGGCAGACAGGCAGACACTCGCACACATGGCTATATCCTTGGACAATGGTATATGAGTGAGGTTAGTGGCCAACAACGACGAAAATTGCAAAAGGATATGACTTACACACACCCAAAGCACACACACACAGACAAGGAACAAGCTAAGGCACTGGAGGAGGGTATAACGACTGAAAATGTACCCTGGATATAGCCATCAGTTTGGAGGGGAATATTTTAGAAGACTCCTCTTTCAATAAAGAAAACCCTGTTGTCCCCCTTAGAACAAGGCACACCCAACCCCCCTTTTTACAGGGTACTAAGGCAGAAACACACTCAGACAGTGGCAGAAGTACACACTCTCATAGGAAGAGAGCTAGAGAGGAGCACAGACAGCCCCAGCCCCAGCCCCAGCCCCAGCCTCCCCGTGCGGTTGCAGTTTTATGCGTTGGCATGACTACTACCACCAGCCACGCCCACTGTCACAAAGTGGAGGAAAACAGTGGAAGAATGGGAGGGGGTCGGGGATGGGGACTGCATTCCACATAAGAGCATTTCCCAGCACAGCTTGATCCTTTTTTATCTTCTATTTGATTTTCATTTTTAATACGAAAATAAGTTTAGCTTAAAATTGAATTATTTGATTTATTTTTAGAGAAAGAGAAAGAGAACTCCAGAAGGAGATAAGGCGGGATACGGATACATAGAGCTAGAGAGTACCAGAGAGGGAGGGGGCTGGAGTGGGGGAGGGGCGGGGGCTGGGGATAGAGTGCAGAAAACTTTTCTTATTTGGCCTGAACCAGGGCCAAAAGTGCTTTTGGCCGGTCCAATGTTTGTTAGCCAGTTTTGTCTGCGCTTTTGACTTTGAGCATAATTTAATCGGATATTTGTTGCTGCTGGAGCTTCCGTTTTCCGTTTTCTAGTTTCCAGTTTCCAGTTTCATATTATTTAAGTTTTTCCCTTTATCCGCTCTTCCCATCTCCCTCTCTTCCTCTCTCTCTCTCTGCCTGTTTTTCCCCAATAGATTTTTACAGATTCCATTTGACAAGCAAAACTAAATGGAAATTTTTCTAAATCAAATTTACGTTCTAGCATTTTTTCTATATCAGGATTTTGTGTTTTATTTTTTTGGGTTACTGATGGCTTGCGGAGCAAAACAACAGATTTTAATCATCTTAATTAGTTTACGGTTCCGATTTCGCAAAAACGAAACAAAGTGAAACCGAAAAATGTAGACCAAAAATAAGGGCGAAAGAAGGAACTTCCCAAAAGGCGGAGATTCAAATACCCTTTCATTTAAGGATTTTGTTGTATACATCTAATAACTAAAGAAGGAATACCCCTGATGCAAATGTAGCACATATCTACTTGTCATGAACACCCTGTGTTATGAAGACCTTTTACAATAAAATGAATAATCTCTGCTGTTCTGTTACGACCTTCTTATAATCCACACGAGTTATTCCTTCCACATATAGCATAATCCCCAGCAGATTTACTAACAGATTTTTATTTCCAATAATATCTTGGGATACCGAATACCCAGACCCAAAACTTAGGCTCTACTATATTTTTATTGGAATACTAAGGAATATATGTACATAGAAGTCTATGATGCATTACGAACAGACTTGTCTCGTATCTAAAATGTTGTTTATTTATTTTCAGAGCTATTTGGAAACCTTTATCTATAGTATCCATATGATAATGTCTACTATGTATTTCGTTTCAGCATTTTCCAGCTTTTCCTAGCAATTGTCTAAGCCATTCCCATGACATCTGCATGGCTCTTGGACATATATGAATGGTAAGTAGTCTCTATATCCATTCTTCTAGCGATGCCTATTTACTATATGTCCACTCTATATGCCCCTTAAGAACTCCTTCTCGGCTGAGGCCAAAGATTGGTCCAGTGAAGAGGACCATCCTCGGATAAAGGGCATCGAGATGGGTGAAAAGTAAGACTAACATCTCCAGCAACCATTTGCTGGGATGAAAAATTGCTTTGGCAAACAAGTTTGCACATGTTGCAGCGTGCAGCGTGCAGCGTGCAACGTGCAACTGTCTGTGTTGTATCTGTGTGTGTGTGTATGCAACGTGTTTGTTAGCCAAATTGAATTTATGACCTGTGGCGCTACACTTACACACACACACACACACACACAGGGAGAACCAGTGGCAGGTACACCCAAGCGGCAAGAGGATGAGGTGACTCTTTGCCCGGGCGACATTGTTAAATTTTGCGTTCTAATAGCCAAAGTGTTGCACCTGACAGTTGAGACAGCCAACGAGCCAGAATGTGCCCCGTCACACTTGACCCCCCGCCCGCTGGCTCCTCCCCTGCCATCCATCCCCATTTCCCGACTGTTTTAATATGCCAGCTTATTTGATGGAGTTCCTTTTGGGTTCGGCTTCTGACTTTCTGACAACTTTTCGGGGAATAAACCCCAAATTGGATGTAAAAACAGATTTTTTTCGCTCTGGAGAGGAATGGAAATCCGAATGATAATCTGGCTGATTGAATGAATGGAAATAAGCTGTGATTGTACTACATATCTGTACCTCAATCTCTTAAGCTTCTATAACTTATAAATTCTTAGGGGAACTGTTTAAAAACCGAACAAATGGGGGGATATTACAATTGAGAAAGCAAAGCACATGCAAGCCTCTATTCGAAGGCTGTTTAAAAGAGTTCGGGAAAACTCTTTTCACCAAATTGTAAGCTAAATTCCTTCAAAATCAGTTGATTGTCCATTGCTGGCTTAAATCTGTAACATTACTCTAAAAATACCCCAGAAAATACCTTCTCAAAACTGCTCTAAGTCGTGTTACCCTCAATGTCATCTTCTAAAGGGTATCGCAGTCTTAATAGCTTATTAAGCCAAGTTCTAAGCCCTCTTAGTACTCCGTCCACAGGCAGATAATACCTTCCTCCATCTACAACCTCCAACCCAGGAAATGATCCACCCAACAGCCAGAGAGTGCCACAGAGGTGCATGTACGAGTCTCATCAAAAAGCAGGAATAAGCTCATAAAAGAGAGAGCTCTGAAATGCATCTACCTAAAGGAAAGCAGAGCAAAGAAAGCCAAAAGAAAGTGGTTTATTTGTATTCCGAAATCATGAGTAATCATGAGTAACAGACTGATCCACGAACTACGAAACTTGCGGGTTGTGATTCCACTAGAATCCCTCTTGATTTTTCCTATTTTACTTTCATTTTTCTTCAGCATTTGTGGTGATAGCCAGACCCCCTCTTAATACCGTCTCATTATGTCAATCGGTCATAAATCATTAGCTCTCTGTGACCTTTCAACGCACTTAAAACTCGACTTCCTCTCGGGCACACGTAATAATTTTCCATTGCCTGTAATCTCCCCACCCACACACAGTCCCAGGTGCCAGGTGCCAGGTCCTTGGTGGCACACCGGAGGCGTCTTTAATTAATTGAAGCCAACTTTGTGCCGAAATGCAGTCCGACAATTTGCTGAAGTCCCACGAGGGCCAGCTTTAAGTGACTTCTGCATCCGTTGCCCACTCGGATGTGGGCATGCGATTTGGTGTCAACTAGTTGCTTGTCCTGGGCTGGGCCTCCTGCCATCATCGATATGCTGTCCAGAGCCAGAAAGTATCTATTGCCAGACACACACACCATGCAGCATGCGGCATGCGGCATGGAGCATGGAGCATATTTTCCGTTTGCATAATTTCGAGAGGCACCTGAACTTCTGCCGAGGATAAGGCTGGGGGATGCTCTAACAAAACTTATGCGCGAACCGAAGGTGGATGGAGATGCCATTTGTATGCATTTGCCAAACTGAGCTCGGGTCTGGGTCTGGCTCTGGCTCTGGCTCTGGCTCTGAGCACGTTCCACAGATGTACGTAACCCTCCCACATATGTGTCTTGACTGTGGCGAGAGGAGGAGCGGCAGCTAAGGTCCTTGTTCTGGTCCTGGACTAGGATGTCCTGGTGTGCCCTGCCCTGGCCCCGGTCTCGGTCTCGGTCTCGGCCTCGGGCTCGTGTAGGAGCCATGTTTTGGGCTCATTGTTGATATCAACACAATTTAGTGTCTTATACAGGTGACCCAGTCCTAGTTGTGGCAGTTGTTCCCCTGGAACCAGGCAGAGCTTACCTAAACACCCAACCTCCTGGCCGTAGAGCGCCTCATACTCCCCCCCATTCCATGCCTAGTACTGCTGCTCCTGCTCCTGCACCTGCATGGAAAACAAAATGAGTTGCATGTTGATTAAGTCACCTGTACACACTTTTCCACACACACACCCACACACACGCCCACTGCCAGAGAAAGAGGGAACTATAATAGGTGAAAGAGAGGGAGCATGGAGTAGGGGCAGGGGCAGAGCTACAGCTAGAGGTACTAGCACATGTTGAGAGCTTTTTGGCTTTGGCCAGGAAGTTGTTGCTTTTTATGCAGCTGCTGCTGGCTGCTGGCTCCACTGTTGCTTCTGCCTTCTAGAAATTGCTTCATTAAGTGTTTCTTGTTAGCTGTCTGCTGGCTGTGTATTAGTAACGCTTTTATGCTAATGTCCTTCGAATAGGGGGCGGTTCCACGGCAGTCCTTCGAGTCGGAACAAAAAATAAGACTTGAAGGGGAACTCGGACCACAGCACACGATTTTCCATTCCGGATGGCTGTTTCTGCCTGAAAATGATGCGTGTGTCATGGCTTCCCTTATCCTTTTGTTTTCGGGGGAAATCAGCAATGTCTGGCCTCTCTGGTATTGCAATATGGCGTGTTCCCCACAAGGAATATCTCTAGAGAAACATTTCCATTGGCTGCATCGAACAGTCATAGCTTGTCGCAAATTAAAACGATTTCAATTGGCATGGGAACTCACAGAATGGAGCTCTCTTGAGCGGATTAGGGGAATCGATACGCTAGAAGAGGTGTGTATTTGCTCAAAGAAAGTGTTGCATCAAAGAGGGATGTCTGTCAAATGAAGATCCAAGGCTGATCTTGCCCTGATCGGTTTTTCCTTTCAATCCCAAAAACAAAGCTGACTAGATAGCTAACATTTAAATTATAAGAACTTCTTATAGGGGAAATCAGAGTCATGATCTTCTTTTTATTAAAATCATGTATTTTCTCAATTTTCATAGTTTTATGATAATTTTTAAAAACTATTTGATTGCTGCCACAAGCAAAGTTTTGATACTATATGTTTATTTGCAATGTTTATGGATACTTTTAATGAAGATGTACTATATCTGATTCTGTAACACCTAGTTCTGCTGCATTTGTAGATCGTTTGAATATTTCCGAAGGATTTTTAGCTGAAGATCCCTCAGAATGGAGGGCTACAGCTGTAACAGGGCAGTTGCGCTGTTAGCACCTCAGGTTAACAGTCTGTTATCGTTACCTGGTACTGCTCTCAGTTAACAGCCAGGTACAGAGCTCTCTGAGAGCGGACCCCACGATCCACACAGCTCTCGGGTGGCTGTAAGCAGCCCAGGTTAACAGCCTGTTATCGCTACCGGGCACCGCTCTCAGGTAACAGGCAGTTACAGCGCTCTCTGACAGCGCTCTGAGAGCGGACCAGCGCTGTTATCACGATCCACACGGATCTCGGCCGGTCTTAGCTTGCAAGCGAGAACTCAAATAATGCTAGTTGACATTTTTTAATATTCTAAAATATTAAAAAACATCCTCCCGATCAGAGCGATCGATATATAGGAATACCCGCCATAGGAATCATTGGCAAAATCTCGATTTCTTCAACATTGAGCTCAAGTCTGCAGCTCTAAACGTTGTCGAATCGGAGTATAATTTTGTATTTAATTGTTTTATACCAAAAGGAACATAATTTTACCAAAATAAAAGAGCTTTATCATACATTTCCCACAAAATTTCAAAACAAATGAGTTCCTTTTTTGAAGGCATTTCATCATCATTTCAATTTGGCACCACTACCTCTGCAGTCGACCCATCTTTGTCCTTGGGCCTTCTGACACTTTTCCTAAGATTTACAACACTCTAAATCTCTGCCTACGAGGCTGTGCCTTTGTTTTTGCCTTGGCTTGACGTGTAATTTATTTTTGCACTATTTTTCAATTATTTAATTTCCTTTACAACACACACACCCATACATAGTAGCATAGAGGCAGTAAATGAAATGTAAATTGAAAAATCTGCATCTGCTTGGCAATCAAGATACTCGCAGCGAGAGAGAGAGAGAGGAAGAGAGGAGAGGGAGAACATTTCCTTGCAGTTCTTTGTCAAGCTGTTGTTTTTGGTCCTTGAAGTATTCGGTGCTTTGGCAGGCGGCGAGTATGCCGTGTTTGCGGAGATACATGTCGAGCCAGAAGATAGAGGATCCGCAGCCATAAACTACATGTCACATGCAGTCGATTGGGATAATGAAATGGCATCTTAAGGCATGAATCTTTCAAGTTTGAATAATACCTTTCGAATACTTAAGGAGGGTATCCTCTGGCCTTATACTCCTGCTTCTTCCTATCCTACCCGTTTTCTTATCCCACCCCCAATTGAAAGTAGCTCCCCTTTCCATCCTGCTTGTGTGCTTCCTGTGCTCTAATTGTCTCAATTTTAGCAGCCACCAACAGTTTCAATTAGGCCCAGTGGCACATTGCCTTGACGATTACAGTGGCTCTACCCAGCATCCCCCCGCCTCCCACTCTTCCCTCATTTTATTCCCAGCACATATGCAAATTTTTCAGGCTATTTGCTGGGAAATTATGCCAACGCTGCCTGCCGCCTGCTGCCTGCCGCTTGCCGTCGACGCCGACGCATACGCAGCTAATAAAATACGCTACAAACTACGCGATGCCTGAGTGATGAGGCAGCCAGGCGTTTGCCATAATTTATGTTGCGGTAAACCCAACCAGGGGGAACACATCCACGGGCGCCATCCCCATCCACCCAATCACCCAATTTCCCGGCAGCACCACCGGTTGGCGTTTCACCTTTTCATCGGCCGGGTGGTCGGGGTGGACGGGGTGGACGGGGTGGACCGGGTGGTGCGCTGGGGATCCGTGGCTGTTTATATTGCTTATTTAATATGTGGCACGGTTGCCTGGATCAGCGGCGGCAACAACAATGAGTTTTCATTGAGTTATGCCGCTCATTTGAAGCGTCAGCAGTCACCATAGCCATAGTCCCGGCCATAACAATGGGCTCATTGCCGTGCCTGCAGCAGCAGCAGCAGCACCAGTGCTTTCCCCATCGCATTTCCACTTTCCTATGCATATATATAGTTGTATATAGATGTGTATATAGATGTATACTATAACCAACAAACTTAAATAGTGGCGCGTGTCAATTTTGCGCTTGGATATGCCATATCCTGCCATCTGGCAGCCTCATCAGGCATCACCAGCTGCCAGGCAGGCCCAGACACCAGTTCGGTGTTAGCGTATGCCGAGAGGAGTGGCCAGGGAGTGTATTTTATTTCCCTGATGGAAATGCACTTGATGGAGTCACCAATAATATCACCTAGAACACCCTACTATGCCCCGTCTCCCCTACATATGTAAATGTCAATTAAATCAGCATTATTTTTACTTGAATTTCGAAGTATTTTGTATTTGTTGCGTGCACTACGGACTCTGTGTTCCATGTAGATACAAACCTCAAAGTACTTGCCATATAATGATCGTTTCACTGGGTCTTTACATACGATTTTCCCTCAAATCCAGCTAGACCATTCCCTCACTCCATTCCTTTCAAGTAATAAACATTCCAGCCATGGGAAATCTCTGCTCGTATCCTTCACTGGACTGGAACCCCAGCAAGCCGTATCCATGCGATCCATAAATATTCGTTTGCATATCCGGATCCGTGAGTGCAAGTTCAGTCATTCCACATGTTCATATCGCTTGGCAGCGACTGAATCAGAGGCTGAATGGAAGAGAAGGTTCATTGAAATTATTGACAAAATGCAGCGACAACCTTTGAATACTGAAACACCTAGCACGTCCTCGTACCTCGTACCACACCTGCTCTCTCTCGCTTTGTATCTCTTGGCCTGGCTCTGTGTGTGTGTGTGTGTGGGTGTGTGTATCTTCTGCGAAAGTATCGCAACAACTTTTGTCCGGTTGCATTCAATAGATGCTTCTTATCAAACATTCACAGCCAGTTGGCAAGTTTCTATGGCAACAGAAAACAGCATCTGGGGTGTGGGGTGCTGCGGGGTGTGGGGGCAACATTGCGTAACTTTTACTCCCATTCGTGCAACCCGATCTCAGCCCCCATCTATGACATGGCAGAACGCAGCCTAACTGGCTGACTGGCTGCCTTCCTTGGCTGGCAAAACGACACTTGGCCAAGCAGAGCTTCTCCGTTCGGTTCGAGTTTGAGTTCAGTTTCAGTTCATTTCTCATTTTTCATTTTTCATTCAAAGAAAAGCGCGCCGTGCCGTCAACGCCAATGCAGCTGCTTGGCTTGGCCTGGCCTGGCTTGTCTTGTTGTTGCTTTCCTTCCTACTTATTATACACTTTCAGATGGTATTATGGCTATTCGAAAGTCCCTCTTTATAGAGACACAACTTTCAAGGATACCTTCAGGTATTCGCTGGAAGAATCGATCGCTTCAAACATGTTTTGTACCTAGGAAAATGGAGAATATTCTGTTGATCTCATTCTTGAAGGGTACTGAACACTTCGTTCTGCTAGACCCACTCTTCCCTTCTTATTTCCTTCTGTATCTTTCTCCTTCCCTCTGCTCCTCGTAGCCGTAGTCGTGGTCCTTTGTGCCTGGTCTGCTTTTCATATAACAACAATATTTTATGCTCAGCTGTCTGGCTTTTTATGCATTTGCCCGGCTGCCTATGTGAAAAATTACAAAAAGCCAGCAAGTAGTGGCTAAGTGGGAAGAAAGGGAGCACTCTCTCTCCCTCTCTCTCTCCCTAGTGGAGGGGGGGAGGGAAAGTGGCTGCTGCCACAGAGACGGGACGGCGTCTAGGGCCAAGTGTTTGCCATGCACTTGACTGTGTTATTTTTGCGTCCTGCCCGGGACCCAACGCATAAATCAACCTGCCCCAAACACTCACCCAGACTTGCAGACACCATGTGCATGTATGGAGCGGAAACCCCATGACAGGAGATCGGGATAACTATTAAAGCGAGAGCTTGGACCCCTTAAAGAGGAGCCCGCCATCGGAGGCGACAAATTTTATTGAGCATCTGCTCAATGATGCAATACAAAGCGGCAGGGCGGAAACCCGAGTGCAAAACGACAACCTGGAAAGCTGAGCTGCTCCTTTGGGCTCCTCCTTGCTGAAAAACAGTGAGAACTCAGTCGAGAGATCAGTAATCAAAGGGGAGGCCAGGTGCCCTACTTAATCTACTTAAATTTCCCTTTTAATAGAGTTTTCCCTGTATGGGAACTGGGGCTGAGGACTGTGTTCCAGTTGGAGGAGACATTGAGCCCAGTAGCCAGAGACACGAAACACAAAGGGAGTCGAATATCAAGGAGAAAACACGAAACACACACGAAATACTCGGTTTTATTGGGCTCTCAACGAACAAGTGATACTCTCTTTTCTTTCTGAAACATTTAAGATCAGTATATGGTAAGAAAGAGCTAAGAGAAGAGCCCAAGTGATGGATTATTGAGCCAAAAATAGTTGTAGGTACAGTTTTCTTAGGAAAAAGCATTATAATGCTGATCAAACAGAGCCCCCATCCCATGGTCGATGGCTACGGGCATTCTACACTTTATTCCTCTTGCAGTTTGCTTTCCCTTTTCCCAAAATTTGCTTTTCATATTTATTACACATACAAAAAACTTTTGCACATTAAAAAAGTCAAGTTTTTCCCGCACAGATTCGCTTTTTTTGGTGGAAGGAGTTTCCCCCTTTCCTTGGGAGGAGGTGGTGGGGCCTTGCCTTACATTTGTTAGCGAAACGTTTATCTTTGTTGGATAGAAACATGAAATGGGTTTGGTTTAATTACTCCACTAAAGCAGAGCAAAACAAAACACATTTCTGTGTGTTTTGGGAGCTCGAGACAACTTGGTTACGACTATCCTTCCGTAAATTTGGCTATACGTTTCCTTTGTAGCCATAAATATGTGTATGGATGTGTTGGAGCGAGATTTGTGCTTGTTCCCACTTTTAATTGGAACAATCGCCAAACTTGGTAGCTGATAAAACTATAATCAAGCGGGGGGCGGGGGGAGCTCAGGTTTCCGCCTCGAGCCGTAATCTGATGGCAATTACCGAAAGCGGATCCTCCAGAGCACCTCTGCAAAAGGGTTATTTGCCTAATGCCCTCATTATGATGTCTTTGGGTGTTGGCCTCCCTCCGCTCCGAAGGCAGGTCTATCTCCGATGGCTGTTGTCCCCAACAACACACACACACACATGAGGGGGAGCCTTGTCATTGGAGCGTTTACTTTTTCCCGCTTTGCCCCATGATTATCATGAGCATCGTTTCCTTCGTAAATTTGCATTATTCTTGGCTTTTTGTTTCACAGCAAAAGCATTTCGCTTCTGCCACTGTTTTTATGACGTTTTTAATGACAGTTGAAATTTGATGTGCGCAGATTTCTGTGGGTGCATGTGTAGAGTTTCGAGTTGTCCTTGAGCCAAAGGGGGTTTGTAGGGGATCCACGTGGCGGGATATGGGAGGAGCGGGTGCGCAAAGATAGCTCTAAAGTGGATGTTTATATGTTATGAGGGCTTAATGGGATCTCTTTTTATAGTTCAACACAAAAGACCTTAAAACATAAAACATACTGGAGGATCACCGATCGAAGGCCTTTCAAATTTCTTTAGATTTTTGTGGGTGGAAGTAAAATAATTCCACATATTCCTCGTATTCAGGGCATCATTACAAGACGGCAGTCATTTGCCATTTCTCATTCCAGGCGGCACTGCTTTTTCTCTGTCTCTCGCCCTCTCCCTCTCTCTCCCTGGCTAGTGCCGAAATTGTAGAGTGGCCAAAACTGCTTTGGTTTTCCTCGGCCACTTGTTTAATTTTGCGCTCAACATTACGCTTAATGCGTTTACACAATAACCATGCGTTCTCACTGCCACTCCACTCCGCTCTACTCCACTCCACAACCCGTATCCCCCCTCTTCCTGACGCCCTGCTAATGGCCTTATAATTACTGTCCACGTCCGACGAAAACCAGCAAAGCGTCGGAAGGGAATTGGCCCGGCCACAGCCAAAGCCAAAGCGAAAGCCAAAGCTAACAAGAAACAGCAGCACGAACAAAATACGAGTGTAAATGCCACACAGAAATGCAGCGGGTTTCATTAAATGCTCGAATTATGTACTTGCTGGCACCCCCATTCTCCCCACGCCCTGGCTCCTCTTCCGTTTCTTTCCATTCTGTTCCAGTCCCTGGACGAGGCCAAGTGTCGGCAAGCTGCCGCGGACAGCAGCCTTGACTTGAGTGCCACCGCAGCGGAAGTGCGTCCTCCCGTCCGGGTGACCAAAAGGACACTCGATTTGCTGAAGAGGCGAAGCTTCAAATTCCCTTTTTAAATAATGGAAATAGTGTGTTCCCATGACATTTGTGGGACAAAAATGCCAAGCAATCCTTCAACGGAAACCTGTATTATATTTATGTGTTCTAAGACGGGTCTGTCCCACAAGGCTACCCTGCTGGAAAGGGTATGGCCAGATAGAGGAGGAAAAATTAACTCAAAGAACAAGAAGAAGCTTCCAGCAGAGGAAGAAGCATCACCCGCAGAGCCAGACACATCCTTGGAGCCACATAAACCATGCAGAAGCGCTTGCCCGCGCTTGCCCGCGCTCGGGGCTCCCTGTTTTATCGGACTGCAGCGGGAGAGGCGGCAGAAGCGGCAGGAGCCTCCCAGAGCTGGCCAAAACTTTCAAATAAGAAAAATGACTTTGCATGCATGTTCTCGAGCGGATGGATGATGCGGATGGGCAGGGGGATGGGGATACGGCTTGGGGCGGGATGAAAAATGCAGCTGCTGGAAATTTCACGCATGCAAAATGCAAAAAAAACGAAGTTCGCCGACAAGTGCCGACATAAGTGGTGATGTACAGTGCGTATCGAAACATAGAGTCAACAGATTTATGGGTTTTGCAAACGAACTTCTCCTCGAACGGAAGTCGGCTATACCCTAGAGTTCTGTGTGCTATGGCACGCACTGTCTCTGCAGAAATGCAAATATATTTGTTAACCTTTTTTCTGTGTGCTCGAGTTGTGGCTTAAAGCGATTGGGGCTCTTAAAGCGAGTGGCGGAGTGGCGGAGCTCGGCTAATGCAGATGACTGCCGGATGCTGCTCGCTGCTCGCTGCTCCCTCTGGCAGGGTTATCGTGTTCTCCAAAGAAGACCGAGGGGAAGACCGAGGACTGTGGTTAGTGGCGCCTCAAGTTGCGACCAAGTCGACTGCACGGTTAGTTGGAGCTAGTAGCTGCTCCACAGCGCGTCTCCATTGTCATTTTGAATTTGTAACAACATGCGCACACGACAATTTGCATTTCCGCTTGCCAATGGGTTCGTTTTTCACCCCTCACCCCTCTTCCCCCATCGCCAACCCCTTTGGGAATTGGGGAGCATTTGCTCGGTTTCTTTGGGGGAGTTCCATTTCACTTTGTGTGCGGATATTCCTTTAAAGATGCAACGTAGTTTTCCAAAAATAGAACCAAAGAAAACGATGCAAATTGACAAACAAAGATGCAGTGAAGCCGAAAAGGAAAAACAACAGAGCAAACGGAGCCAGGCCGAAAGAGGACAACCAACAGAAGGGAGGGAGGAGGCCCCAACACAGTGCCAGTTTCAGATCAGAGCAGACACGACCCATCCAGACCCGTCCAGAACCGTCCAGAACCGTCCAGGCAGTCTATAATTGAACTGTGACCCAGTCGAGCGAATCATCGCATGGACCAACAGCCGCCTGGCTATACGAAAATAATGAAAATGCAACTTAATTTCTTGGCACAAAATGCAGAGCACATTCACAGGAGCATTAACAGCAGCAGCCCCACCAGGGGGGGGAGGGGGGGGGGGAGTATGGTGCTGGCAATTGTGACAATTTTTGGTGTAGATGGACACTCTGTCTGGCTGCCGTAGCCTCCACCCGTCTCTCACCCGCTTCTCTCTGCGAGCGTCCCAGTGTCTATCAATAAAATGTTGGCATAAAAGCTTTGAGCCAGGCCATAAACTGGGCCCACATTGCGTATGCTTAATGCGTGTGCAGCAGAGATGAGCGCAGCTTGGAAAACCGTGATCACGGCTCAACAATGCTGTGACTGAAAGACGAAGAGCTCTGCAGTCCCACGAGGTATCTGATTCGAAAGCAGGCTTCTAAGATACAATATGTATCTTTTACATATCTGTGGGCTGTGCTATAGTCCCAGATATCAAATATCGAAGTATAGGTTCCTTCGTCAGATAATGCCTTTTCTTGGAGTGATTTCCCATCTCTTCCTCTGCTATCGCTTCGAAGCATTGTGATCGGAAGCTCCTCGTTAGGCCTCATCGCATGCAGGCCTCATAGACACATGGCAATTGTTGTTGCTGTTGTTGCTGTTGTCGTTGCTTTGTGGTAAGCTTGCCCCAAAGCAAGTGGCACATGCATGAAGGGATACACTGTGGGAAAAGGTCAAGGCAAATGGCAGCAAATGGAGCAGCCAGATGGATGGATGGATCCCAGGCTTTTGTCTGTGTTTAGTCTTCTGTCTATCCTCGATTCTGGGAGTGGCTGGACACTCTCTATTCCCGTTTTCGCATGTTTTTTCCAGTGTAAGAGTGGCTGTAGCTGGAGCAAGAGCAGGGATGGGTTACCGTGCCAACCCTTTGCCTGGGACACAATGGCCACTAACTAACAGGGCTGTCTGATTTGAATGTAATGGCCCTCTTTGGTCGCATCACCTCACCTCCTGTTGGACCTCGTACCTCATGCCAGTATCTGCCAGTATCTGCCGCTCCCTGCGCTTTAACCACATTGACATTTTCCCTTTGAAAAACCAAAAAGAAAAGGAAGATCTCCAACAATTTTGTGGCTTTCTGGGGGGCCATACGCATACGATGCATAGTTTTTCATTTCATTCCACAAATTGAGGGCCTCAATCAGTTTTTGTGCCTTTTGGCTTTGAATTTGATTTTGATTTTGACACACACACACACACACACACACACACACAGAGACGCTGCTGCAGTGTTTGTTATTTCATTGTTATTATTTGTATTTGTATTTGTTATTGTATTGTGTGCCATGTGTGTGTGTGTGTGTGTGTGTGTGCTGCTTATTGGTTTTCTGCGGCAGGTGGGCCAGGAAAAAAAAACCTTTTTATGAGCTTGTTATTGTCGTCGGCCACGCCTTTTGTGTAGTCCATAAAGTTGGCTTTTATGGCCACTGCTGCCGCTGCTGCCGCTGCTGCCGCTGCTGCCACTGCTGCCGCCGCTGGTCAACTCCTAATTGGAAGTTCTAAATTTCATTGTATGGCTTTTAAGCTTCAATTGTTTGCGGTTCAAATGGTCATAAATATTGAGTGCTCCGGGGCCTCCTCCTCCTCTTCTCTCTTCTCTATTCATTTCGGACATGCTCGACCTGTGCTGTCGTTCTGTGCGGTCAATCAATCGAATTGAGCGACAGTTGATTCAGGGTCGAAAGGAGGGGCAAGAAGGATACTCCTGACGCCCCAAAGGAAGCTGATTTATGGGCGATTGAAAGGAGGGTATTCGTGGACACTTCATGAGCACAATTCCATGAACAAGATTCCATTCCAAACTCAAGGATTCCCTAAGAAGTTCCCATGCCCCAAACATCAAGCACTTCTCTCGCTTTACCAATTTGTGGGCTAATGTAAATCAATGACCTCTTATTAAAAACTTTAAGACCCACAAATTGTCTGGCACGCTAAACTTTTGAACTTTTCGCAAGCAAAGGCCAGCAGCTTCCAGTGGGGCAGAGTGGGACAGAGTGGGACAGAGTGGGGCAGAGTGGGGCCGCACAATGGAACGCTTTTTGCTATTAGCGCACAAAAGTCAACAAACATGCAGAGATGGAGTGGGGGAGTGGGAGAGCCGTCCAATCCAGGGCCCACTTCAACATAAGAAGGAAAAGTAGGAAAAGGAAGCTACACGAATGGAGGGGTTCGACTATGAGGGTACCCTGTATACCCCTATACCCTCTAGAACAGGAAAAAGATGGGATCCTTCCTTTTCTTTGTACAAAATACATCCCATAATAATATACCCTCTCCTCGAACAACCAATGAGTACTGGAAGGCAAATCCCAGCAAGTAATGCCAAGAAAACTTTTCAATTTGTAGGCAGCTGTTCAGCAAAGGGGCCAAGGGGGCAGCCAGCAAACCATCGGCAGTGGCAGTGGCAGTGCCATCGGGATCTCTATATGGAAGGAAGAGTGCGTCTGGGGGTGGTGTGGCGTGGCGTGGCGCTTGATTCGTGGCAAAAATGTACACAGCCACTTGGACCCGGACCCGGACCTGGACTTGGACTTCCGCTGGTGGGCACGCAAATTCTGTTTGCCCAAGTGTAATTTCTTAAGTAAAAGGTAAACACTTCCAGACGAGACCCGGAAAGGGTCCGCCCCCCCATCCCACGCGCGATGCAAATGACAAATGGGTCGTGGTCTATGGTGGAGACGCAGTGACGTCAAAGACACACCCCACTCACGCCAAGGGGAGACTATTTGCAGTTCAATTTGAGAGGCAGATATGGACGAGGGAGAGAGATGCGATGGAAAGCAGTGCAACGGCAATGGCAAATAGAGAAAACATTTTATTTTTCTGTTGTTGGAAAAGTTGCGAATCGCTTTACAAAGTGGACCACAGCCCCAAAAGAGTCTTCGAAACGATTTGCCTCTGCCAAGAGCAACAATCTCCTGCATTGAGTCGAAAAGTGCAAGTAAATTATTTACAGCCATCTGGAACAGTGATTTCTGGTAGAAAATCCCAAAGATGATATAGATATCTCAGATAGATGGATAGATTATGGTGGGTAGAGCACCTTGATCCATGGCTAGTCCAAAAAAGGGCCCACCTCGTTCGAAGATGTCGTTCTTTGTACTTCTGTAGTTTTCTACGACACAATTCCGTACAAATAATCATATTTTTCCTTGTCTTCGAGAGCGACTCATGAAACATGATGGCCGTATGCATGAGTTTCCACTTAATTGTGTCAGAAAAACAAAATTCGGCCTCAAAAATATGTTACAAATGACTTTATTTTCACATATTTGGACAAGTGTAAACCGAAAATTCCTTGTGCAATTTCTGCTGCAATTTCAGATATTTATGCACTGATCGGAGGTGTGTTTACCTTGTAAACTGAACTGCAAACACCATAGACATCAGCGGCAGCAACAAGAATAAGGTTACACCGACAGAAACACATGGACAGATGCAGATACAGATACAGATACAGACGGGCAGGGCAGAGATTTATGTTGTATGCCTCACTTAAATATACAAGATTCAATGAATTTTCAATTAACTTTGATTGGCACTTTTCCTTATGCAGAACACACTCCTCGAATGGAAGGACGGACGACGGATGGACGGACGGATGCTGCCTGTTTGTGGTCGTCTGAAGCGGAAGGGAAAGAAGCAAAACCTCAACCGAAACCAAACCAAAGCAGACCAAACCAGACGATACATCAGACGAGATGAGACGAGGGAATACTTTTACCTACATACATAGATACATACATATGTACATAGATGTATGTATAGGTGTGTGCTGCTGCTTGGGACTTGGGCAAAAATCCCTTGGCCGAAAACTGTCAAATATGAAGTTTACCCCAGCCACAAGTAGGTTTTACACCGGAAACAAACAAAGAAGAGAATGATTCTTGAATAAATGTCCTTCGTTTAAGAAAGCCATGTCTTAAAGAACATATTTCCGCCACAACAGATCCTTCAGCCTCAAGGCCAATGCATTTTCCATGACTTTGGGGTCTCATTGGTGGCATCTTACCTTCTACAACTCTATACAGTCCTCTCTACAGTTTCTTTGAGTGTATCCCAGAGCAACAACAGGCCATCTGGACATTTGATAGCATTTGGTTTCGGTATTTGCTTCTGAAAGCAACGAGCATCGGCATCGGCATCAGGAAGTCATGTCAAACTCAAAGACAAACAAACAAGCGGCAAGCAAACAACAGCCGAGCCGCAAGAGCATTCAATGGCATTACAAAAACCTGCCAATAATTCAGTTTGCACACACACTCGTACCCGTCTGCATATTGCAGAAAACAATACCAAAAACAGTAAAGAACAGGGCTGAAAAATGGTGTTAACCAAACCAAAGCAAACCAAATAATTACTTTGGCAAACACACTGTTTTTATGGTAAATTGAACGAATTTACAACATTTGCAATTTTCATAAATGCCATGCAAGTTTTTTCCTTTGTCCTCCATTTGGCAGCCGATTTCTGGCTTTGACAAAAATCATTTAATGGCCATTTATGTTTCTAGAGGGCTGTTTCGAGTAAATAAATAAAATGGTCTGTAATTCAGTTTATTTTTAGATGGATATGAGGGTTTTTCTTTGCAAAATAGGCCAAAAAAGATCCTAGTGATTTGTGATGGCATTAACCCTTTTTATACCCTTTTGTAGCTATTTATACCCTGGTATTTCCTTCAAGCCCTCAATTGTTGTTATGTCACTAGCAATATTCACCTATTTCCATGGATCCTCACGAGTATTTGGGCCCCCAGGCCATGGCCCACTCCTGGCACTCGTCGGGGCCCAATGTTCTAATTAATACCATCCACAGCCACATCCACACGAGCAGCAAAAACAAAAGAGTCAGGAGTTCCGGCACATAAAAACATAATACAAAAGGCACACCCGCGCGGGTACTCAATTTTGTACGCTTCAAGTTCAGGAAAATGGAGAAAATAGCCGGAAAAGAGCCAGAAGAAGGAAAATACAGCAGCGGCAGCAAATATTAGGCACACAAATGCCAGCAATCAAAATGCAAAGCTGTAAATAGAAAAAAACGTGAGGGAGGAGAGGGAGAGAGAGGGGGAGAGGGAGAGGGAGTGGGAGAGAGAGAGAGTCACAAACAAACTACGACACGCTTGGCAAAAGGCTTATTAAAAACGCATAAAAGAAAACGGCACGTTTACAGAGCAGAGACACACCCACGCACCCCACATTGACACACACCCACATGCAAGGCAAGGCTCATACGAGCACACACACACACACACACACCCACACACACATATAGCCATATGCATGAGGCACTCGGGCGCATAAATCCGCGCTAAATGAGTTTAACACTTGGCTTAATAGTTTGGTTTTATGAAAAGCAAAAGAAAAAAAACAGAAAGCAGAAAATGGAAAAAAGAAAAAGCCACCAGAGAACGAGGGCTGGGGCAGGGGAAGGAAGGGAGAGAGGGTTGGGGCAAAAGAACATGGCCATGGACTAGGAGAGAGGAAAAAATGCAAGCAGAAACGATGAGAGAATGATGGCCCTGGATCGAAGCACAAGATACCCTGGCAGATCCTTCATTCGGATAAAACTAAGCGGTGCAAAAAGATACATAAGAATCAGCAATCTGCAGTATTTCCTTGGATTATCGAGTCATAAAGACGCTCTTTTCGAGTATATCCTATATAAACTATATCTTTATTCAGGTAATTCCCTTCGAAACATACTCGTTTCTATGTTGAAGTTCCGTTTATGCCCCCTTTCGAGGGTATGGAAAAACAAAGTGAAAAAATGGCTTCCATAGCATACTTTTATGCGCAATAGAAAACTTGCAAATCGCTTTTTGTTTTCATTGCAGGCAGGATCCATCCAATGGGTGGCTCCAGAGGGGGAGTGGCAGGCACACAGCCGCCTTTGAGCTTTTAGCCAGGCTTAGTTTGTGTGCAGTTTTTGTTTTTATTTCTATTAGCAGACTGCCTTGGTCCCCAGTCCACTGGCTAAATGAAAAGTTGAAAGTGGGCGGGAGGGAGTAGTGGAGTATACAAATGGAGAATTATTTTCAATGAACGAATAGCCCTTAGTCTGGTCAAAGCCTGGCCCTAGTTACAATCGCCACACGACAGCAACAACAGCACCCATTATGCACTCAAAGGAGTATTTTTAGCAAGTGTCAAACGAATTAGAAGACAGAACAGCTGTCAAGGATGTGCATCGATATGCACTGACTATTCAACCTTTCAAATTACCATCAGATTCATTGCTCTTCGGGAATACCCTTGCAGCTGCATTCAAGGACGAAGCACCTCTTCGTTCTATTTGCCAATCGCTTGAGAGCTGGAATAATTGCCACTGTTTTAAATATTTAAGCGAGACAGCAAGACAGACACAGACACAGACACAGACCTGGACCTGGTTGGTGCAGCAGCATGTGGCAAGTCAAGGCAAGTCAGGAGTTAATATTTTACAAGCTTTTTACTTTCAACATAATTACAGTTGTGGCGTCTAGCGGTACACGGCCAGGTACAGGCCAGGCGGGATTCCCGGCACGCGCCCCACGCCCCACGCCCGGGCCCAGGCACTTTGAAAAACTATTTGCACACAGACAGACATGGAAAGAGATGGAAACAGATGTAGAGAGAGTGCGGGAGAGAGAGAGACACACATGCCGGGCACATACATAATTTAGTAGAGCACTTGGACAACATTAACGTGTGTAGCCCTGGCGCTGAGTGCTGCTCTACCTGCTCGTGGTCCTGTTCCTTCCGGAAGACCCAGCGAACGGAAACACCTCACACAGGCGAAGGCAAGGGCACACACACACACTAAGGCCTTGCCCAAAGGCACCTGGTGTGCTTAGATCCTGTTACCATAAACATCCATACACTCACAGAAATGTGGGATATATTTGCTAGATGTTGAGTAAATAATAATAAATCAACAAAGAACAGGGGAAGATCTTCGTTGAAGAGCATCGTAGATACACTGGAGCAGACAGACAGGCAGGAAACATAGGAATCGAGTACAGCATTCTCTTTTGTACCACTTTCAGCAGAAATTCAGATCAATCGAAGAGAATTCTGGATTCATTTATCCACTAGTCAAATAATTTCTTATTTCCAATATCCGAATATTCGTATTGAATTTTTTAATGTATTTTCTTCAAGTGTAGAGCTAATACTTTTCCCAGCTAATACATATATAATTTTGCGCACTTTTTTGTCGTTACTTTTATATTTTATTGGTGGCAGACCCTGCCCTGCGCCCACCCTCCGCCCACTCCCCGCCCATTCCGGCTGCACTTTTATGTCTCTGCCTCGCTTTTTTAGCCGCTGTTGTTTTTAATATTGTGTTTGCCTTAGCTACTTTATGTTTAAGTGCAGCTGCAGAATATATTCCTTCCAAAAAAGAGGCAGGAGGAGCCTCGGTGGGGCGATGGGGAGCATGGGGGGAGGAGAGAGCGTTTCCTTAACAAGCAAACAAGCGTTGACAAGCCGTGGATGGTTTTTGTTTTCTGTGGCTTGTTTTTGTTAATACTTTCTGTTTTTGCGGTGACTGCACAAATATTATTCATAGCGAAAGCTTAAAAGTGTGCAACGCTCTTCGCGCCAGATGATGATCTCTCCATCTCTGTCGCTCCTTGCCACAGTTCCACTGGCATCTGATCTGAAGAGGGTCATGAAGATGGGGGATTTTAGGCTTGTCATTCAATTAAATTTCCGCGATCAATGGAGGATCAGGCAGGCTTAAGAAGGGTCCCTTATATCACCAATATTCCCTGTCTCTTCTCCGATTCTCTTAAGACTTTTTCTCAAACGAAATGCTGCCTAGTGGAAACGTTCAAGAAAAGTTCTCGAGCCCCCGCTACGCATTAAAATTTAAACATAAATAAACAATGCGGCCTGGCATGTGTGTCCTCCGGAAGGAGTCTCTATCTTTTTCAGCACCACCATCTCCGCTCTCCGTTCTCCGCTCTCCAGTACCCATCCTCCATCCTCCATCGTTCCTTGCGATGGTAAATCTTTACAGCTAACAATTAAGTCGCATAACGAACGTTTTTTGGTAGTTATGGATGGTTATGGCTAAAAAAAAGAAGAATAGAACGGAACGCAAACGGAACGAAAACGGAAACTTTTTATTGCCACACACTTGCGGGCTTTTGGGGAAGTTCTGCTCTGTTCTGCTGTTGCCGCAGATAAGCAGCTCTGGTGGCAAACTTTGGGCCATATAAAACCCCATACTGCCAACAGGGACAACATTACTAACTACAAGTACGAGTGCGAGTAGGAGTAGGAGTACGAGTAGGAGTACGAGTGGCAGTAACTATCTGGGAATGAAAGACTACCCGAAGCTAAGGCTGAAGCTAAGGCTGAGGCTGAAGCCGGAACCGATGCTGCAATTAATTTTGTGGCCACAATTGCCGCTCGCCTGCTTCAGGCTTTGGGGGAGCGGGGAATCGGATTTGGGGAATCGGGAAAGCGGTATCCCCCTCCAAGAACTCAATGGAACGTGCCTGTTCGGGTGCCTGTTATCATTATGGAGCATCTTGTACCATTTAAATAATTACGAACTAACTCGAACCGAGTCCGTACTACGTACCTCCCCTCCCCTCCCCCCAAAAGGCATTGCGTGCCAAGCCAATGGGGCAGTCAGTCAGTCAGTCGATGCTCCCTTCCTTCCCCTGGTTTCTGTTGTAGTGGAAATTACCTAAAATAAAATACTTTTTATTGCCTCTCTTTAGCTGTTTATAAATAGTTTAGTCGTTTGCTGTTTTAGTGGCTTTGACATTGATAGGGGCCCGTGTACACAAATTGGCCCCCAGATAAAGAAGGTTATTATGGCACTGGCACAAGTGTGGGCCCAACAGGTAAACAGGTACAGTCACCACAGAGCTGGAGGGCAGCTAATTGACAAGGGGTGGAGTCGGTCGGATATTATTATAATGCCTTCTTGGTGAATAGCTTAATGAACAGATCTGTGCATAAAAGCCTCGATAACGGAGTCAAATATTTGATGGCAATTGAAGAAGAAGCTGATTCGAAAGATCAGATGTCCTGGGGAATATGCAAATGACTTCAGGTGCGATCTCTTTGAGGCCAACGTCTCTGGGACACCCTCGAGGCCCTGCAGCAAGCACTGGACACCTGGTCGATGCTTAACTTTGGAGATAAACGCGATCTGCTGTTGGGCAATGACGACACTGTGACATTGTCTGTTGTCTGGTGTCCTGTGCCTAAGGTTGTCAATTTTCGCTGATGCAAGTCCTTTGCAACAATCAGAGGCTCTTCACCAAGCACTATGCTTGGAACTATCACGGATTCGGACATGAGACGAGGCCTTTGTTCTTGAATCCTCTTCATCACGAAGTTTACTTTCCTGGACAGCATCTCAGTGCCCCATCGATGAGCTCCATCAGATGTTCGATGACCCAAGACGCAAGACATCAGGATCAACCAGAGGAATGGACCCTGTTGTTTCGACTGGCCAATACTAGGGGCTTCTGCCTGGTCTAAGGCAGCGCCTGGTCTTGGCCAACTCCAGATTCTGAACATGAAGAAGCTCTCTAGCGGATGAATCGCTCCCTCTGCTTGTACTACCACTTTCCCTAAGCTTTTCCCAGTGCATCGATGGCCACTCTGAGCCATTGAATCTGGTGTCTGCTTTAATAAAGCTCTGGGGTGATATTTTAATGCCAAATTGACAGTGTCAGACAAAAGTGTTGCACTGATGGCCTCGAAGCCCCGATGCCCCTATTTTTGTATGTGTACTTTTTTTTCGCCTTGTTTCGCCTTTTTTTGCATGTCAAACGAGCGATGGTCTGGTGGCTGAGGCCAATTTATCACACAGCTTGCCCCAATAGATTTAAATTGTCACATCGTTTGTCATCTGCAACAGCAGCAGCAGCAGCAGCAAGGGGGGGCAGGGGTGCAGCTGGCGCTGAGAGCGGTTAGCCGCTTTTTTATGACAAATATTAATACGAGGCATGGATGCATGTATTTATTAATTATTTTGCACTGGCAGGCGGCAGAGAGAGCTCTAATTAGGCGGACGCATTGATGTCCAACTAATTATGAGCATCATATTGCTAATAACTATGACAACAATTTGCCAGTAATCCGCTTTGAAAGCTCTTCAGAGTGCGAAAAGGCTCGGACCGAAGTGCTTGATGCTCTTGAAAGTCGGCTAATCGATGGGCTGTCACCAACTCCCCTCCCAAATGGGAATACCCCTTGAAAGGGCACTCAAAACCATTCGAATGAATGACAAATACAATGACAATTAATAAGCCCATGACCACTCCGTTGAGAGCCCGCTCATCGCTCTCCTGTCACCTCATCTGCCACAGCTCCGATCACTGCCATCTCTAATCAGGGGAATTCTATTGGCATTAATGCGACAGACAGCTAAATAATAAAATAATTTATGCGGCTCACCGAAGTGCAGCGGAGGGATCGCATCCAAAGAGGGCCGCAGAGATGAGAGCTCTTGGAAAATCCCCCGGCAAACAATTGAAAACTAAAACGTAGCAAGTGTCTCTAAGCGATTCAGCTGGGATTTCCTCCGACTGTGAGGCTCCTCGTCTGTGCCTGTGTGCGTGCGTATCTGTGTGCTTGTGTGTGTTTGTGTGTGCTGGAAATGTGCTAGAAATTAAAAGATAAAATACCAATTAGTGGCTCTTCTAGCCAGCTTTGGGGTTGAAGAGCTGTGGTAGCGCCAGCCCAGCTCTGTTTGCTAATTGAAAAACAAACTAAATTTGCAACAAATTAAGCCACAGACACGTACTGCACAGTGGCAGTGGCACAGAGGCAGCGTGGCAGAGGGAGAGGCAGAACGGCAGAGCCAAAGATGTATCTATATTCAAATGCAAAACGAATATGAAATACATATTCGCAAATTATGAAATATTCAAATACAGTTCCGGGCTGCTGCAAATACGGGATACGAGGATGCGTGTGGAAGCTGAATGCAAACAAGGGAAAGCAATTGCAATCAGCCGAGCCGAGTGTTGAGCAAGCATTGTGTCTGACGCTATCCTGGAGAGTCCCAGCCCCAGCCCCTACCCCTCTCAGATCTTCCTGTTTGTAAAACGGAAACGGATGTTGCATTTGTGCCTTTGATGATGCGTTTGTGGAGCGTCTCGTTCGATGCGTTTTGCCTCTGCCTCCTCTTGTTTGCCGTTTGCTGTTTGCTGTGGCAGCTGCAGCTGCAGCCTGGAGCCTGGAAGCTGCCTCCTAACGCATTTAACCCGCATGGCACGAGTATTCTCGTGCGTATTGCTAGGCAATATTCCTTATTCTATTTTCCATTATTTTCCATTATTTTCCTTATGCATTTTTATGCTTATTTTCGCTGCAGAAGTAGACAAACCTTTGATGCCCTGCCAGGAAGAGTGTTTCAAATGAATAAACACTTCCCATGGCGGTTCTACTGGTGTTTTCTGTTACCAATTCGTGCGCATTCCTTCTCAAACTTCAACGCGATTCCACATTAAACTCTGTAAACGGCTGGGAGCTCAAGTCAAATGTGTCTGTCATACATGACGTATGCGCAATTAATGTACGGCCATCAATTGGTAGCGAAAGAACAACAAAGTGTCCTCACAATCGTAAATGCATATAGAGACGTGTATGTGTGCATGTGTGTGTGTGTGTAAATAGGGTCCATCATTTTAAGAGCCGATATACCCATATTGCAGCACGATTACGACTTAAGCAATTCCGGGGAGTGTGGAGCGGCAAAGGAGGATAGGGAGGAGGAAAAGGCAAGAGTTATTGAAATGAAATGCTCGCAATATGGCCAATAAAAAGAAAGATGCGGTGGAAAATAAACGGAACGCTTAAGTCCGGCCGAGCGGCAGGCACTTGGCGAAAAATGTTTGCCAACCAATATGAATGTACTACGCGTGTATCTATGTGTGTGTGTGTGTGCACATGTATAGGTTAAATGCAGGCCACACACACGGGCAGATGTACTTCATGTGGCTCTCAAAGTATGATAAATGAGCGTAAGAGTTAAATGCCAGCACAAGGAGGCTGGCAAACGACCGCCATTAAAGCTGTTTTAACGGTCAGGAGCTGAAGGAGCGAGCCCCAAAGGCAGCGACTAGGGCATATCCTGCAGAAGGAAGGGACTCATCTGCAAGTTCTTGTTTGTCTTGGTTCCCCGAAGGAAGGAAACCCTCTTTTAAGGAATAAATAATACTCTATAAAGGCAAGGCTATCCTTTGGTGCAAGCCTGATGGGCGTATCTACACACTCGTATAAGACGGATCTACCCCTCCAAAGGACTTTCAACACAGCAAGGATCGATTAACCACCCAATGAGTGATGGAAAGCATGGCTATCCTTTGATGATGCCTCAAACACCCATCACTAGGAGGGTATCAAACGGGAGGGCCCACTGTTGGCCGATATTTAATTGAGCCACCGCATCGGCAGCCAAGCAACCCTTTCAGCCGCGTTCCATTGTCCATTGACCAATATACTCGTAATTGGCATTTTAAATACTCGTCCTACCTTTTCCATTCCATTTTTGTTTCCTACGCTGCCATTCCTTTCCATATTTTCGCTGGCCAGTGATTGATGCGAGGGCCGCCATATGCCGTAACCCGTATGCCGTCTGCCGTATGCTAAGCAGCTTACACGACAGCCAGAACACACACACACACACACACACACATACTCGTAAGTAGCTAAAATTAAATTTCCCTCTGTTCTCGCTGGTGCTCTCTGGCCGAAAGGAAAACCCCTGCTCGCTTATGAGAAATTGCTTAAGCTGCAGCAAACATGAAAATGAATTTTTCAACAACGTCTTAGACTCGCTTGGCATGTTCCCTTAAGCTGTCTTAAACAGCCAGGCCAGCACACACGTCCGTACAGTGGCCCACATGTGTGTAAGTGAGTGGCGGGGTGTGCGTGGGCCCCGGCAGTGGGGGACAGCCGCCGAGGAAGCTAATAAATAATTGTCTGGTTGGCGGGGAGAGATACAAAAGACTGCTGCGTGGCGCCTACAAGTGGATGGGTTGAAAAATTCCGACACCAACACAAATAAGTACAGATAAATCATGTGTGCTGCTCCCCCTGCCCCTGCCCCTTCTCCTCCCCCTGTGCACTTTCTTTTATTCATTCCTGTGCAAATAGCAACAGTCTGTGGCAGGAATTAACGTCTTTGGGGGAAGGACAAAGGGTTGCCAGCAGTGGGAAGAGTGTGTGGGAGAAGGACAGACACTCCTACAGGAAATTCCAGTTTAGATCTTAAAGGATGCCAGAGGAAACGCACTGAAAGAGCTGCCAAGGATACAATCACTCTTAAATGAGAGAATTGTGTCCTTATCTTATCATATCCTATGCTTTTCATATCCATTTCAAGGCCGGACTTCGCTATTGCTGTTCTAAAGCTATGCTCATGGCCAATTCCATGGTATCTTTTCCGAACCAATTAATTTCAAGCCATTAAGCTAGCAAACAGAACGAGAGCAATGCCAGAGACTTTCATATTTTCGCCACTCACCCGAAAATGGGGTTTGAGGAGGATTCGCACTCGCATTCGCATTCGTACAATTATCGCCAATTGTTGGCCATCAGCCGAGACTGGTCGAATAAACAAAGGGTTAATTAAGCACTCACACACACACACACACACACACATACTAGTACTGGTACTGGTAGTCGTGCTCGAATAGAACGAAACGAAAGTCCATTTTATATTCAAACAATCGCGTTAATTTATAATCCTCTTATCGGGCCAAATTTAACACCGAGAGCCACTTGATTGTAGTGTTCTCCATTGTTGGAGCCGGGTTAATTTGGCTCTGGAAATATAAGCATAATTTATAAGGCAAATTAGATTTTAAACTTTGGCACACACGCACACTGCCATTTGGGGGGGGAAAAGCTGCCCGGGAAGGATATAATTTAATATTTATTTAACCACAGCAAATCAATACTCAATAATCAATGAATTAATGGACACGAGATGATCAGCAGAAGTTTAATGTAGAGAAAAACGTAGTGAAACGAAGCTACAGAATGAAAACTTCGAAAAGCCGCTCCTCGTAGTACAGTAGACACACCTTAGCACCTCTCACTAATCAATCTTTGCTTCAAATCTTAAGGGGAGAAAGGGGGACTGCACTCCGCGGCACTTCGAGGCGATAACCCACCACTCCCCTGCTTGAGCCCTGATTTGTACTCCTCTCTTTTTCCCCCCAATACTCTTTCCTCACGTGTTGATTCATGTGTGTGTGGGTGTGCTCCAAGTCCAGTGGATTCCATCAAATCTAATTGAATAATTCAGGAGCTTCTGCTTGAATGTATTGTGTGCAACTGTAGACATTAACCCCCGGGCCAACGGACAACGGACAGCGGCCAACGGACAACGGACAGTGCTTAGTCCGCAAGCGATTTATAACGGGGCCAGTGGCAGAGGCAACAATAGTTAATGAGATATTTTATCTAAGCATTAGCCATAACACCTAACAGAACAGAGACTCGAAGAAGAACAGGAAAGGAACAGCAAAGGATAGTTTTGGCGAACGAATTTTGGGATACCCTCGAAGGCCAACAGCTACTGCAGATACAGATACAGATACATACTTGGGGACTAGAGATCTATGGCCAACAGCTGTTCCAAATCTGAATACCCTCTTCGAGGGTACTGGCACTCTTCAAGAGTAACTGCTCCACTGAGAGGCAGTCCGTCCGTGGGAGGAAGCCAAGAAGTTATCGCACGGGGCCACACCCCCTCGAGCAACAAGCATCTCCACCTCCATGCGTGTGTGTGTGTGTGTGTTTTGGCAAATTAGGTTAACAAACTAATAGATACACAGGGATACACGGGAGATGATGCAGTGCAGCTGTGTGTGGGTGTGCTCGAGGGGAGGGGGTGGGGGTGGGGTGGTGAGCAATCGGTAGGCAACTACAACTTCATTAGCTAATTCAATGCGGCGCACGGTACGTGAGTGCGGTGCGGTGCGGTGCGGCAAGGAGCGGTGCCGAGTGGTTCGGTGCGGTCCCAGCCGCCGTATGCCAATAAACACAATTTTACGCTAATTGGGTAACAAATATAATTGCCAAGAGCAGCGTAATAAACCACAGACAAACACACAAGAGCCCCCCATACACACACACACTCGCACACACTCGCACACACACGCACACAGATACATAAATATCACAATTGGAGGAGCATTTGGTACTACAACTGTTTATACAAAGGAGCGGAAGGTGTAGAGGGGGCAGAGAGGGAAATGCCTGCCAACGCATTGTTTCTGGCCTGATGAGTGACTCGGAATGGTATCGGGACGGTGGCGGGCTGGTATCGGGCTGCGGCTCGGGCCTGGCCCCAGGATTCGACCTCAACAGGTTCATTAACTAAGTAGCTGTGCCGGCGTTGTCCCGGCAACTCGACAACACTCCTGCATCCTGCACTGAATCTGAAGGACCTCCACTCACGGAAAACGATTGTGGGCGGAGAGAGGGGCACGAGAGAGGCAGGTGGGATTGCTTTCCATTGTAATTAGCTTCAAGCGGGACAAAACGCTTACTCAGCGACGGGAAGGCTCATCAGCGAGGGTGGATCGATGCCTAGATATGGAGACAAATACACAAAGTGGTAGATCAATTCATAGAAATTTGTGGAATATTTTTAAAAATTATTGATTCCTGTTTTTGTATACTATTCCGATTCTTTCCCATCTTAAAGGGTAACCATTCCCCCAGGAGTGCTTTATCTGTAGGGAATCTACCTCTCATTTTGTTCCCTTATCAAATATATGTATATTCCATTCGTTTATTCGATATTCCACCCACAAATTGCTCTCTCCACCCTCTCACCTGCCCTTTTGCCGCTTGTTTGCCGCCGCGTAATGAGTTTCTCGATTCATTATTAATTAAAGCCTAAATAAACTCGGGCTAAATTATTATCAATCCGACCCAGAGCCATCCACAAAGTGAAAAATGCTCCCCCCCTCGGACCACACCCTATCCCCTATCCCATCCCCCATCCCCCATCCCGACATCTGACATCTGAATGGAAACGGAACCCAAGGCAAAGGCAACAGCAAAGGCAAAGAGCGTAAATGTTTGTTTGCTTAACGCGGTTCGATTTATTTGCATTTGGTTAATTGAAATAATTGTCCTTAATTTGTTTGTGCCTCAGGGCAATGACAAGACCCCACTCTCTCTGCTCCATCTCCTGCCACTGCCACTGCTTCTGCCTCTGCTCCTTCAGCGAGTCCTTTCTTGGGGCCTCCGCAATTGATTGTCTGCGATTCGCGTCGCTAATGGCAGGGAAATCAATTACTGGCAAGCACTCGGCTGGGGTCCGGGCCCAGCCCAAAAAAAATTGATTAAAATTGATTTACAGCCGACAAACCGACAAAAGTCAAATGCCACGCCAGACACAATCATCCCTTCCCTTCCTCTCTGCTCTCTCCTCTCTGTTCCTGCTGCTGCTCCTCCTCCAGCTCCTGTGCTTCCGAGCAAGTGCTTCATTCCTTCATTGCTTTGTCCGCCCCTCCCACCTCCCACAATAATGTTTGCAATAAGAAATCTGCAACTGAAAGTAAGGATCTCCCTGGGGAATATTACAAACATCAAGATGTTTCATTTTAACGATTTTAAAGGGATTTATTCTGGTTTGATATCAGTTCAAGCATTGCCCTATCGAGGGCATATTCATTCATAATCCAATATCCACTCTCGAGTTATCTTTTCATTCGGAAACGAACCTCGTTTCTCCCACCTTTAGGAATGGAATTTAGGCAAAGTTTTAAACTAGAATTCTCTGCAAATGTGCATCATTGGAAATACAATTTAATTAACCAATAGTCATTCCTTTATAATGGCATTAACGTTTCCGAAATGCTCTTATGATATTATAGCCTATCACTGCCAAAAGTGTTGCATTACAGGCACCCAAAAGTGAGAGAGCGAAGCCGAAGCCCACAATTGATGGAATCTCAGATACCCACTAAGTTAAGTGGGAGTTTATTCTAGGGAAAGTGTTCCAAATAAACATAGATACAAATGGAAGTTGTGGAAGCTGGCAAACGTTACTCGATCACCTGACAACCTGCCCAAGAGTAGCCCCCAAATCATGCAATAATGGCTGGATGGGACCACAGAAGCACGCCCATTCCCATTCAATTGCCCGAAAGCCTTTTCGTTTAATTTCGCTGACACTGCGGCGCCCAACGATGTGTGCGAAAAGTATATTTCTCGTTTGTAATTTTCGGAAATTTTCATAAACGTGCATTATGAAAATATTTGCGGCTGTTAACGAGCGACCGAATGAATCGAATTGAATTGAAATGAATCGAGTCGAGTGGAGTCGGGAGGGGAGAGGGGAGAATATGTCGCAATAGATGTAGAAATTTGTGCAATCGAATGCATTAGCTCGGAACGAATCAGAATCAATATTAATATCGATAATAATATTCGGTAGTTTTAGCTGCACTTTGTGTCTGTATCTGTATCTGTCGCCATTTGTATCTGTGTCGATTTGGCCAGGCAATTAAAATGCAACAGCCACAAAGAGTCGAGGGTTCCTGCGGCTGTCACATCCATTTTAATGCAGTGTCCCATGTTCGGGGATTTGCCAAAAACACAGCCCCAGCTTGGGACATAATTGATGCATTAGCCAGGGGTCCGCCCCAACCAGAGCTATCCAATCCATAGCTATCCAATCCACAGCTATCCAATGGCAAAAACTGTCAACTGTCGCGTTCTATATTCCATAAATCAAATAAGCGAAAATGCGTTTTCAATGTTTTTCGCTGAATGTTGATTATGACTATTTGATATTTGCTGGAATTGAGTGTAAGGGGAGGGGGCCCCCCTCCCCCCATGGAAAAACGCCAACAAAATATTCATAATGCGGCTTACATGTCGTATGCGTGATGTGTTATTCTTTTTGCGGCTTGTGGGCTAATCTCAGTCCGGGATTCCCCGTGGAGAGGAGGAGTCTAGTGCGATGCGGTGCGGTGCGGTGTGTGGGCTGCGTGCTTAGCGGTTTCGGTTAGCCATCTGTTTTTGCCCGACTCCCATGTCCTCCCATTAGCACTATCTCTCCCTTTCCGTGCGATTCATCTCTATTTCGTGCATTTTCAAATTGATATAAATTGAAATGCGTTTTTGATGTTTTCTGCCATGTTTGTTAGGTGCGAAGTGTGTGTGTGTGTGTGTGTGGGCGTGAGGGTTAAGTGTGTCTGGAGGACTCTTTTTTGGTTGTATCTTGTAGACAGAGTATCTCTCTGGTGGAATAAACATTCATAAATATGTATTCCTCGCTTCTTTCATTTACTTTCTTCCACTGATTACTGATAGGAATACACTCTCCTCATTTTGTGGCATTTATTTAAAACTCAAACAGTTTTGCTATTCAGAACTACTTTTACCTCAAATTGTAGCCCTTTGCTGCAGTTGCGCCATTCATTCGCTTTTTATCAACTTCAATGCAAATTTCTGTGCGCCATGCCAAGTGAGCTGCATAATGGACTTGCCGTGGTCATATCAATGCTCAGCCATCGGGTGCTCCAGCACCGAACAGAGAGAGGGAGAGGGAGAGCAACAGAGACAGGCAGTGAGTGAAGGAGTGAGAGCCACAGCAGCAGCTGTCCGGCCGTGCCACGCCTCACTGGCTAGACCTGGAGGAGCTCCGAAGTATTCGAGGCAACCAGCTGCACAAAAATCGTAGCATACTTTTCAGCGATTCTCACTCCAACACACGAGCCGGGGCCCTTCGACATGTATTTATTTTTAGTCTTTTGTTTTGCATACACCCGTATGTGGCCCACTAGTTCAATGTTCCTCTGGCCATTTTTGTTGTTTCCTAAACACGGTACTCGGATCTTGCAAGGGTATGCTGCAATCGCGATGATGTGGGGACCATGGTAGCTCTTTGAACACGATTATTCATATGAATATTCACCAAAATATGTTTCCAGGTGTTTACCAGGTATCTTTTAGTCGCAATATCTTCGATTGAGCCTTTCACATGTTTTTTTCTATGCGAACTTTGCTTTTGCTTTCAGGGAATACGAATCGGAGGGTCGGAGGGTTGAAGGCTTGAATGGTTTGAGGGTAAAATAACCGCGGCAATCATGAACATTCAGGTGCACCGCAGCAGCAGGAGCAGAGGCAGGAGCAGTGGCAGAGGCAGGAGCAGAGGCAGCAGAGGGAGAGCAGAGGCAGGAGCAGAGGCAGGAGCAGAAGCAGGAGCAGAGGCAGGGGCAGAGGCAGAGGCAGGAGCAGAGGCAAGGGCAGGGGCAGGAGCAGAAGTTACAACCAAAGCAACAGCAACAAAAACAATGTAAAGTAATAATAACAACAATGCCCCCCGAAAAAAGTAAAGAAAAACAAATGGAAACAGGAACAAAAATCGGATATGAAACGAATATTTATACATAGAGAAAAGTGCAAATGGAAAATGGAGAATGCAAAACGGGAAACTGAATTGTTTATTGTCTCGCTGGGGCACCCCGGCACCGCGCCACCCCGCCACTAGTTGTTGTTGCATGTAGTTGCTGGTGGGGGCGGGAGGTATGCGGTGTTTCCGATTTCTGATGTGTTGCACAAATCGATTCATTCAGCCATAAGTAAAATTTTAACCGGTGTTGAAGTAGCCAAATTAATTACAATTATAGGGTTTCAGTGAAGCGATGGACTATCGAGATGCATGAATCTGCGCTGTTGCATGTGCAACAGCTCTTGACTGAGCCAAAATCCAAGCAAAAAGTCTGCCTGCTTCCGAATCAACAACTCCACCCAAAAAAGTAATCGCTCTTTCATTATTTTAAATGTTATTTATTCATCTCCGATTCAACCATTCATTCATAAACCCTTTTAATTAACTTTGATTTTAAACAAATATTTTCCCACTGCTGCAACCTCTTTCGCTCAATTATTTTCTGCATTACAATTTCACCTTTTATTTTTAAGCAATCGCCAGAAGATTGGGCCCAGAAAAAGGTTAAATTAACTCGTGAATATTCCATGAAAACATGGCTCCAGAGACCAAACCGGCATAAGCGTTTCATTTGGGGAATTGTTGAATAGAATTCAAATGTTAAAATACCTCATAAAGTCAGTCGATTCATTCTCGTTTCAATTGTTCTCTCGAAAAACTCGAGCAGCACACACGGCGTATGCGTAATTTTGCTGGCTAGCGCTGCCTGGCAGAAAGCAAACAGAAATTCTGCTTGAAAATTAATTAACAGCCACGGAAGCAGGGAAACAGGGCCACACACCCACCCTCCCCACAGAGGAATAGTTTTTAAGCCACAAACGGAAGGGCATTACCCAAAAAAATGGGGGGAAAACAGTACTCCCCGAAAGGAGAATCAAATCGGAGCAGGGACTCAAGTAGAAGGCAAAGCAAGTACCCCAAAAATGGCATTCAAATGCTGCAGATTGGATTGAATTAACCAGGGGGGAGAGGGGGGCCAAGGTAGGAAAACTGTGGGAAAACTTTGCAGGAAAACACACACAGATCGAGAGAGAGGGAGAGGGGTTTGGGGTAGTAGTAAATCAGTTTTAATTGATATTTGCCAAAGTGCTCGTGTAAGCAAACACTTTCCAATTTGCGTAGCTCTCTCTTGGGGAAATTTTCCACGCTTTTCCCTGTACCGCTTTTCCGGCCAAAAGAATGAGAGAGGCAGCCGAAGCGGAGAAGTATAAAATGAAGCAAAAATAATTATTTGTTACTTTGGGTATTGTGTTTTCCGAGGACGAGGAAGAGGGCGAAGGCATTGAGCTAGCTGAAGGTATATTTTATTAGTTCTGTCGGGATGCTGTCTAGGGATGGGCAGAGTCTGAGGGTGTATCAGTTAAGGGGCGAAGCATGCAACAGGCAGATGGAAATGACTCGGAAATCACAGGAGGTGGAACCATTGAATGGGGAGATCTATGTTCTATTATTACCCGATTTCTATGCAGATATTTCTATTATCTTTTACACACTTTCCAGACTATATGACAGTGATACCATTTGTGGAATATAGCGCTCAAATGTACTACAATCGTTAAGGAACGCTTACTCCAGAGATCAAGCAACTGTCAGATCGATTGGCTTGGTCTATCGAATGCTATATACATTCATTTCTTACTATAGACACAATCCAAGGGTATTTTCTAGTCGTAACAGCCCCACCACTGCATAGTCATTGGTCGCTCTCATTGTTGGAATCGGTAAACCAAAGCTGGACGCACTTGGCCAGATTCTGTTGACAAACTGTTGAAAAGTGGTCGCTGGGAATTTAACGTTTCACCGCAAAAATGTTGGCCAGCGTGCCAGTCCGGCCGGGTCCACTGCTCCGGCTCCGGCAGCAGTCCTGGTCGAGCTCCAGCTCCAGCTCCAACCAGCTCCATTCCCCTCCAGGTGAGGCGCCGCGTTCGAGCTGCAATTTCGATTGCAATTGCACTGCACTTCACGCAGACCCACACAAAGTTGTTAACCGAAAAACTGCAGGCAGTTGAGTGGTTGTCAGTGGTTGTCACCACCACATGGTTGTGTGTCTGTGAGTGTGCATCTGTGTGTATGCGTGTGGCTTTTGCGGTATTGCCTTTGCACACACATTCAACGTTAATTGATCCAACAGCAAGCGGCAATAAAGGATTTGATTTTCAGCATCACAAAAGGCACTGCCTGCTCCTCGGACTCTATCATTTGCCGGCTCGCTCGCTGGGCACTACTATCTCTCTGTCTCTCTCTTAGTCTTTCTCTGTCTTTTGCTCTCTCTCTGTCTCTGTCTCTGTCTCTCCCGCTGGTGGCAATCAACTTGTGAGCCATTGCCTTGTAATTGAATTTTAAACTTTATTTACTGTTTGCTTTCTCTCTCGCTGGGAACACATTTGTGTGCCTAAAACTGTAAGAGACAGTTACGCCTACCCGCCAAAAAGGGGGAGGGGAGGCAGTGGCAGTGGCAGTAAAAGGAAGGAGAGCGGAAGGAGAGCTGAACCACAGCCAGGCGGAAAGTAGAAGGAGAATAGATACCCTTGGATGCGTATCGTTTCTATGCCAGCCAAGGGGATCTAAGATATTGTAAAATACTAGTAATTGTGGCCATAAGAAGGGCAGACTTAGGAAGACTATATCTTGGCTATGGAAAGCTGTAATCGAAATCATAAGACCTCGTAGAAGCGTATAAAGAGGAGTGGCAGCGGAGGAGATGTGACGATGCCAGAAGAAACCCGTGCTGCAAATGTACTTACAGTTCAATTACCCAAGCAAGAAACACCAGCATGCAGAAGGATGCCTTTGCTGTGCTCCTCCTCTTAGAAGCTACTCCCCTGTCCATCATCCGCGTCCCCAGCACCCACTGTGGCCTTAGAAAAATACAAAACTCGGCAATTTTCGACGATTTCGCGCTGTTCAGCCTGTCAATCAGAAGAGCGCACAGAGCCAGACAACAGACAACAGACGAAGGCTCAGAACGGCAACTTGAAGCTCTCGTCGAGTGGGCAAATGGGGTGTGGGGCTCCATGGGGAGTGCTGGGGGATAGATATGGATGGCCTGGTGCTGCGGAAAAGCTGGAAGAGCTGCAAACGGAGGCAGTTGGCAGCTGTTGGCCGTGAGTGAGTTATGGCTGTCTACTGATAGAGCCGAGGTTCTTCTGCGGAGAAGTTGCTTATCCCAGGAAACCCAAAAACCAAAAAAAGAAGAACCTCCCGCCCCAAGTAGCGCACAGTGGAATTTCGAGCAAATATTGAATCAAAATAATGAATAAAGGGGAGATGGGATAACTAAATACTACTTTTAATAGAAATTATGCTTCCTTCCAAGAAACTACACTGAATGAGGCATATTTAATACTTAATCCTAGTCTTCCAGAGACCCACTTGCACATTTGAGTGTCTCATTTCCCAGACTTTGGTTTGATCTGAAACATTTGTTGAGCAATGCCAGCAGCCGTATACAATTGACAGACACTGTAAGCTCTTTTTGACATAATGCCAAAAAATAGACAGAGACTGAGACAGGGAGACGGAGTGAGGGAGATGCTCATAAATGTTTCGCCCTCTTTCGACATCGACATCCACAGAACATAATAATTTTGTGCTGACTTCTTGTTGAAATTTGTAAATTTGCGCTGAGCCAGGCCCAAGCTCCATGGAACATGTGTCAGCCAATCAGACAGAATCAGACATTGTCGATAATCGCACAGCCATTGACAGCTCCGATTCAGATTCCGATTTCGAATCAGAATCGAACAATAATAATACTCGTAACAATAATGGGGGGGAATGGATATGGGAATGGGAATGGAAACGAGCAGACATAGACAAAATATCATCATACAAAGAATATTTAAATGCCTGTCTGGCCGATTAGAGGACCAAACTAACGCCAAATGGGAAAGGATGGCAAAGGACGGTAGAATGGTTGGTTCCGTTGGTGGGGATGGCAAATGTTTGGCCAAGCGGAGTCAGCGGGAATAATGCATTATTAATAAGTTGTTAAATTTGCCGAGTAAACAGAACAGAACATGGCAAATAAATAATTCACCAGGACACGGAGAGGGAGCTAGAGAGGAGCACCCACGAGCAGGACGGACGGACGGAGGGACGGACCCAGGAGCAGAATGCACCGAACTGAACCAAAACTGAACTGCAAATTATGCACCATCGACTGGCGACTGGCGACCGTCGACTGGCGACTGTCGGAACGATGAAAGAGCAACTTCGGGCGGGGGCTGCGACGGGGGTTCGAGCACTACGCGCCGCATTTCTGCGATTACAATATTTTGAATATTTTATGCCGCTCCGGGGATGCCCCTCTGGCATCGAAAGGGAGCGCAGCGCCAAGGATGGACGGCTGGGCGGGTAACCAAATGCTCGATGGCTCGATGGTTCCCTATTTCTTTTTCAGCTGTCATACATACATGTACGCGTACGTATCGCTGTGGATGTGCAGGCGGCTGACTCTAATGCAATTTGCCCAGGACACGATGTGTTGCTTCATGTCAACGTGTTGTCCTCCCATTCAGGGTATCCGTTTTGAGTGCCCTGTAAACTGGGAAGATTGGGGTATATAATTCGTAAAGGATTTCCTCATCCCCATACCAATAGCTCGTCTTCTATAGCACTTCAGAAAGATCTAAGAAATATTACCGCCAGAATCCCCTCCCCTTTTGGACTTCTGCCATTCTCTTGTTGGGCTTTGGCTTTGTCTTATTTACATCTTATTGGTATTATCGGGTATCCTTCAGTCGTACTCCTCCACTTGATCCTCTTTACAGGCATCTTCTCGGAGAGGACGAGGACTCAGGATTCAATGCGCACAGCTGGCGATGGAATAATATCAAACTGTGTTTATGCATTTGCAATGCAGCAGGAAGGAGTGTTCGGGAGTGGGCGTGGAAGAGTCGGATGGGAGACAGGAGCTCTGGCAGCTCCTTGATGTATGCAACTTGCCTCCCTGCACCCCTCCTCCCCTGCCACTACTCGCACATGGCTGTGCAACTCTTTATTTCGTTCGGTTTTTATTCAAAATTCGATTTCTTCCTGCGTGTTGCGTGACATTTCATTTATTTTCTGCTTATGGATCTGTAGAATCGTCTTAGTTTGAAGGAATTTATTTTCATAAATAATTTATTTAATATGCTATGAAGTAGGATTGAGGAAAAGCCACAACTTTAGTGATATATTCTTCGAGGAAATTAGAAACTTTCGGGATATTTGAAACTCGAATGATGTCTGCTTGAGGAACCTTAATGAACCATATGATATCGTGCTGAACAGCTTTCAATAAACCCCCGCCTTAATTTTGATGGCAGCTTCCGAGCGAAAACCCGCAGCAGGACAAAGCGACGAAGCAAGTGTCAATTACGCCTTAATGGTCCAAGGATGACCGAAAAGGCCGCAGCAAAGTGGGGAAAGTGGTCAGAGCTTCTGCTGGTCCTCCGACTCCTGCATCGTGTGCTGCATCGTCATCGTCATCCGCTTTCTATTTCGCTTTTGGTCCTCTTTATTTTTTGTTGCCACTGCAGTTATCCGCAGGAGGAGGGGGAGGAGCAGGAGGGGGAGGAGGGAGTGAAAGTGTTGAGGACCGGAGGACAATCAACGCTCTGGCCAGACGATGATATTATGGAGCTTTGAAGTGGCCACACCACCATCATGATGTCGATTCTGACGACGATGGCGACGACGACGATGATGATGATGATGATGATGACAATGGCGGCAGCGGTTTGGTCTGGTTTGGCTTCTCAATGGAAGCGGCACCAATGAGAGAAGCAACAGAAACAGAAACAACAACAACAACAGCAACAACAACAACAACAGCGACGAGAGCAAGTGCGAAACGGAAGCCGACAAAAAGCAGGAAACAGGAAATGTCGCAAACACTAAATCAGTGAAGTGCATTAGAACATGCTCATGCACACAGCAGCGGGAAGAATAATAGTGTCAGTCGGAAACGAGATGAACCGCGAAGTGCACTCAGCAGCCAGAGGAAAAGAGGGATAGACCAGGCACCACAGAAGGCATCTTTCCTGCCTGAACATTCGTTTGTTGGACATTTACAACTCTAGTGTGTATGGTGCTATAATGTTGACCCCAACTGTGGCTATTTCGATGTGTATCAGCATGTGTGCAGGAGAGTGTTGGTCAGGAAGTGCCTTGGGTTTGACTCTTTGGTGACTCTGCCACTGCTGCCATTGCCACTGCCACTGCTGCTGCTGCTGCTGCTGCTGGCAAATATTGATTCCATTATAGCAAATGAAATGAAAAGATCCCGTCGAACGCTTGCCTGACAATTGACATTTTATGGCGACAAGCGATGGTCATAAATCAGGCAGGGAAAGGATGCCATTGCCATTGCGATTGCCATTGCCATTGCTCCCCAGTGTATTTCAATTAACTTTCTCATTGTCTTTGAAGTTGAAATTAGCTGCGGGAGTAGGGAGTAGGGAGTGGCACTGGGAAGTATATGTTGTTGGGGGCACACAGCTATGTGTGTGTGTGTGTGTGTGTCTCTGTGGGACTATGCAAAATGTCTGATTACGTGCGACCAGCAACTCGTTCGTGCATCAATGCCAGAAGGATGTACCAGCCAGCCATCCAGCACCATCATCTTCATCATGCGAGTACAGCCCCATGCTCCATCCCCACTCCTCTGTCCTCATCAGCCTTGTCAGCGTCGTCACCCAATGTCAAATTACCCGCAGACAACGCGGTTTTGCTATTGTTGACAATTTCCTGTCGCCGCAACTGTCGTTGCTGTTGTTGCTGTTGCCTTTTCCTTGGCGTGTGTGTTGCCAAAACTGCTCCAGGGTGTGCCAGTTGCTCATTGTCATGCCTCATGCCTCATCAGCGAGTTGCAGAAGGGGTGGAGCGGGGATCGAGCGAAATCCAAAAGTTAAAGAAACCGCATGCGGCATGCTGCCAAAACAAAGCTGCACTTGACTGTGCGGTTGCGATGTGTTCGAGGGGAGGGCCATGGAGGGATATGCAGATAAACTAATCCTTAAACTAAAGAACTTCTACAGATCATTCAACATTCAACACAAATCCTACAGGCAGAGATTCGGCCCCTCTTTGAAGGCCGTAACTTTTTGCTTTCAATCGCAAAAGCTTTTATCCCAGAACTAGTTTGAGAATGACAACACTTTCGACCACTTCGATTAAATGGATCCCAATTAATTAACGGCATTCAATTGCCGCTGTCTTTCTTGTACATCTGCTCTTCTATCGAGAACTGATTCAGAGCCAAACTGTCGGCGAATAGGCCAATAATTAAGACAGAGACAAGCTAACAAGGGGCTTTTAAGAAACGCAAAAAAAACAACTAAAAGTTCCAGCGAAATATGCAGCAGAAACGGAAGGACAGAAAGTGAGTTGGAGATGCTGCACTTGGAGCCTGAAATGGTAGATGGCTGCCAAAGTCCGCCATGCACTCAGAACTCGGAACTTTGGGGAGTGCGAGAGACGACAGAAAGAGAGTAGAGATGGTCACGGTCTGGCCACGAATACGTAACCAATTCACAGCCCAAAGAATGAATAACTCTTATGAAAATATAGTGTACATTTACAGATTTCTACGACCCCTCATAGGATATATTTTTGTGTAATTTTGGGCACATCCTCAAAACACGCAAAAGATAGAGGTTCTGCGGCACGGCCTCATCTCGAGGAGAAAACTGGCAACTTGATTCCCCTTTGTTTTGGGCGCTTCTCTTTGAGTTCAGCTGCTGCAGCACGTGCCTGGGGCTCCATGTCCTTTGACACGTTTAATGGACTGCGCCTGCTGTGCTCTGTTGTCGGTGGTGGACCCCCGCTTCTGCTTCTGCTTCTGATCCTGCTTTCGGTCATCCGTTGTCCTGCCGGTGGTTCTGCTTCTGGTCCTGCCCCCGGCTCTGTTCGTGTTGCGGCCGCATTGCGGCTTGCAGCGGACAGCTTACAGCTCAGAGCCGGGCAGTCGGGCCGGGCAGCCAGGTAGCTCCATCACACTTTGATTTTGCATTCCCTTTTACCTGCTGCAACTGCTGCTGTCTATGGATCTCTTTCTCCTTCTCTCTGGCTCTGTTTTTTGTGCTCTGCGTTTTTTAATGGCATTCTCGGCATTCGTCCGACAATTGCTAAAAGATTCCATCTCCTCTGCCTCTCTCTCTCTCTCTGCCCCTGCTCCCCTGTTTTTGGTTTCTGCGTAAGCAAGTGATTACTTAGCGGTTTCTCACGCGGTCAAGAGGGAATGACAAACTAGTATTTGGCTTAAAGGGCAGCATGCCAGGGATAAAACGGCCAGAAAGAGAATCGCTTGGATGGAAACACAGCCGGCTAGAGCGTTAGAGCGGCTAGTGGCAAATATCTGGTAGGCCAGAAGGCCTTCTGGCTGTATATTTTGGTATCAGTTTCCTTTTTGAACAATGTCTAAGACGCTCACTGCACCATGTCCTGAGAGATTCAATTCCTGACTGTCTGCCGCCATCTTACGAGCAGTTGGTTCCGCCTTCGCCAGACACGGACTCCTTCCAGTGCCAACAGCAGCTCCTTCCGACTCCTCCCAGTGCACGAGGACTGCCTTGTTACCTGCCAGGCGAAATGGGAGTGGGAGAACACGGAACAGAACAGAACAGAGCAGAACAGAACCCAACTAATAATGGCAAACTAGCCGAGCAAATGGCCTGACACATAAAATTCAAGTGTGTGCCGGCATTGGCCGTTTGTCCGTTTATCCGTTTATCCGTTGCTTTGTGCCTTGTTGGTTACCGTTGTTCCAGCGCTACTCCTTTACATTGTACAGTCGCCACATAAAATCAAATAAATGAGCGGCAATTTAGTAAAGGGCTCCATTTTTATTTTGAACTCTGTGCTCGCCCTCCCTCTCCCTCTCTCCCCCTCTCTCTCCTGCATAATTGCATGATTCTGTATGCTAGAGGGAGGGACGGAGGGGAGAGGGAGTGTGTGATGATATTGTTTGGTGATTTTTAGTGTTATGCTAACAGTGATTGCCCCACCCACCGACGAGGCCATATGGGGGCGGTGGCTCTACAGCAGTTTATTGAGCAACAAAGCAGAAACGACAGAGACAAAACGAGATGAATATACACATGTATCTGTGGACATACAGTGCCGGACATACTTGTATGTGGAAGACAAAAAGGCACAACAAGCGCATGTAATGATGTACATACAGTACATACTCGTATGTGCACGTGTCTATCCTTTGGACTGTGTGTCGATTAGTTGTACCCATTGAAGTATCTAAACAACTGCGAAGGGAAAGCGAATAAAGAGAAAGTATCTAGATATATAGACTGGAGTGGACTTTTACTATTAAATGCCTTAATTTTGTTAGTTTTAAAGATCTACGACACTGGAGGGATGATGATTCGCTTCAGTCTTGTTCGGAAGACGCCTCTCGTTCTACCAAACCTCTTCACGAAGCAGAGCCAACCTCAATTTGGCATCATCTGATGGCAAATGGCAGCGAGTGTTGCAATTGCCACATCAGATGGGGAGGGGGGTGGAAAACTATGTGGCACAAATGCATAACTAAGATTTCCTATTTCAGTTAACAATTTGATGGCAGCAACTGGTTTTTGTGTGTCAGCAGAGCGACAAACGAGCACTCTCCCTCTGTGTGCGTGTGTGTGTGTGTACGAGAATGTCTCTCGAAGCATATAGTGGTCCCTCTCCCTCTCCCCTTTCCTGCACTCCTGCACTCGGGAATGCACTCAGGCATGACGAACAATGGCCCAGCAATATGCCGTAAAAATGAATGAAGAAGCAGACTCCAGAATCTCCATTCGAACTGTAATTTTTTGTCGTTTTGCCTTTCTTTGTTTTCGTCTCTCTTTCATGTGCTTTTGCTTTCCCCATTTGCTCATTCGCCCGGCAAACGATGACAAAAATCAAAGCGTATTCATTTGAGAAATGGATATTAGCAAGCAATTAGTAGGCTCCAGCGGGTGTGCGGGGCCTACAAGGGTCGGTCCTACAGGCTACATACGAGTATGGGCCTCCCCCTGCTCCTACAAGCAAATGCAATTAACGCCTGGAAGGGGAAGTCGATGTGCAACATAAATGATGGAATGATGGAAGAGCCGTTTGCCAGAGCCGATCGAAAGTTGTATACTCTGCCATTGAGGTGTGAGATTTTATTAGTAGAATAATCTTTAGACTGAGAAAGGGCACTCTCAGTTCTACTCCTTCTTTCTCCTTCGATATGATGGAGATAGATGGTCGTTATAGGTTGGAGAATCCATTGAATAATCAATTCAGGCAGGATATTCTTAATGGGAAGAATAGATTATTCTTCAATCTATACGATTGTTCTTTAAGCTGTCTTTACTTTAAGTATAAATAAACGAAAAACCTACAAATATTGTTCTGTGCAAGAAGGGCAGTCCCTCTTTGGAAGACTCTACTGTACATGAGGCTAAACATTCGTTGAAAGAAGCATCCTGAGCATCTCCCTCACCATAGACGACTTTCTGGCTGACAAACCTCTCCCTAGAGCTGGCATACCCTCAGATAGGGCCTTAAATGGTGGAACAGGAAAGGGTGGTGGTGGCGGTGGCGGCTGGCGGTGGAGACCCCGAACTCGTTAAGTTTTAAATTCATTCCCGTACACGCAGTTTACTTCTCTGATTCCCGATGTTGTTCTTTCGTCTCCTTCCTCTTTGGTCTCATTTTTTCTCTCTCTCTTTCTGTCTGCTTTTTTTGGCGTACACGCAATTGTCATTTATCACTTTTTATTGATTGCCGTGAATTTATCAATATCCGCTTTTGCCAAGTACAACGACAAGGGCCGCCCGCGGTGAGTGGTTTGTTGGCAGTAGGGTTTCGCTCCCAGCCCCCAGCCCCACCATCCGTACCATTGGCATATACCCACGCAACAATTTTTAATGCCTTTCAATGGAGTTTTTCTTTATTTTCTGCGGCTGTTTGTTCCTTTGCTTCTCTTATTCAAGGCATGAAATTGATGCGATGCGCTTTATACGCGTGTGTGGGGGCGTTGGAGCAATGGAGGGGGAGAGGGACGGAGAGGGGGGTAATATTTAATGTGATTATTTGGAACATTTTTATTGGTTAAGCGTAAGCCGGATATCGGTCATGATATGAAGAAATGCCGAATGACATGAACAGGTGCATTTACTTGCCTCGAGTGGGCCGAGAAATTACGGCCCCTTACGGTTATTTATAGCCCTCTCCTTTGGCCGCAAAGAACTTCCAATGTCGGCGAAAAGTGCTAAAAAATGTTCGCCAACCTTCAACGGGAATGAGTGATAGGAGAACCAAGAAAACAACACGCTGAAAGCGGCTTCAAATATTTATAGCGAGAAATACGGAGTACGCGTACACTTCAAAAGCCCTCAAATATTCACCCATTGTCTGAGAAAACATGCTCTCTTGTGTTAGAGCAGGTTTTCAGAGGTTCTGCATATCAGAACAGAGGAATTCCCGATCTAAATGAGATACGTTTAGGAAGGCATAAGTGCACCCCCTAAAGGAATATCCCTGCTCTATCCGTATCGCCACTTCCATCAGAAAATACCCCAAAATCAACTACCTGTAAAGGTAACCGATACAAAGGGATAAGAAACCCATTAACCGATTCAACGATCGCCGCTTACCGATGATATGGAGGGTACTGATGCGGGCACGGGTACAGCAGTAAAGCGCATTATCGTAATGCCGATTAGCATTATGTGCTCGCACATAAGCTTTTTTGTAGGGGGCTGGTCGTAAAAAACCCTGCCCGACCACCGCTGGAAATGGCCACAACATAATAATAAGTATCAACGCTGCTTGTGTTACCCCGTTGACCTTTTTGGGGGTCCCCGAAAACCCAGACCCAATCCCCCCCCCTCCCGTTCGGAGCAATGGCAGCTTAAGTCAGCTGGAATCCCAAGGAATTTACGCTAAGACCCCACTCGCATGCAATTTGGCCAAATGTATTACATTCAATTTGAATACTAAGCCGCTTACCAACACTAAAAGTTTGATGTGCACACAATAAACAGGATTTTTGGTTACAATTAGCATGTAAGCTCTCCCAGATAGACGGTCCTCGGCCTCCCCTTGCCACTCCCACTCCCACTCCCCGGCCACACAAAGGGCTTTCTTGGGGGAAAAGGTCAAGTCGGGCACCGACACTGACTTTCCCACTTCGATGCTCGGCTAACCAGCGCAATTAACACAAAGAGAATTTCAAATATACTCGCAAATATATACATATATATATACTCTATATATGTATGTATGTAGATCCTTTGGGTGCAGGGAGCCGGAAAGAGCGGCGAAAAGAAACGAAACGGATACTTATTTAAAATTTATGTAGCGTAATTACAAGCGATTTAACCCGTTGCCAAAGGGTTCCCGGAACCTTTCTGCTCCTTTTCTGTCGAGGGGCAGGGGGGGTGTCTCCTTTTTTCTGGAGTCGCATCAAATTAAAGAGTGAACATAAAATAGAAAAAACGCTGGGCGTAAGGCATGAAGTGGATTGTGGGGGACAGTTGCGGTCGGACGACTTTCGAGTTGTGTATAATTTTTATCGAAAACAATCTCACACGGAGATGGGACCCCTTGGGGCATCTTTAATTAGTTTGATGTGGTCGGTCCCCTGGGCTAAATGGCGATGAAACAGCTTGATCTGTGGGAGGTCCAGGAGTGGGAGATAGAACGGGATAATCCAGAGGCCCCAATGATTGGGGACCTTAACTATTTTGCATGTTAATCTTTGTTTAACTCAAATTAACTGGAATTATTTACATTCAAATGGACATACTCGTACAGGGCGTTTCGGGAGTATAAGAAAGCGACTACCAAATAGTGCTGGTTAAATATGGGGGAAATGATCATGATATAACGATTCCTCTATAATTTGATGACTTCTTTATCGAGAAACTGAAAACATTTAGATACATTCTATGGAAACGCATTCATCCATTCGATTCATTTTATATTTTCTGAGCTAATTTCATTCGACAAATGAAAGAGCCGAAGTGCTCAGCCTCCCCATTCATTGGGTAATCACCCTACCATGGCGAAACGCACTGTATGCTTGGGAGTACAGTGCCTTACAAAAGACAAACCAAAGGCGAGTCAATTTATGGCAATAGAAGCTCTTTAATTACACCTGCGGTCGGCCCAGGACTAAATCTGCGATGCCCTCGGCCTGAACCGGAGAACTGATTGGTGGCGGTGCCAGTGGTGGCGGTGCCAGTGGTGCCACCGCTGGTGTTGTGCCTCTGGTTTCTGCCTGTTGTGTATATAATTTAATTAGTGACACCCACGGATGCAGAAGGAGCCCGAGCAGAGCCCGGCTAGGATGGTTTGTCTTTGGCCTAATGATTTTCATGTCTTGGCATACTAATTTCACTCAGGTAGCTCCTCCTCCTCCTCCTCCTCCTCCGCCCCCACTCCTCATCCTTATCGCTGGCCCTGGCTAAGTTATGGTGGCACATTACAGCAGCAACATAAAGAAATTACTCACCATTTGATGCTCGAATTTATTGCGTGCGGTTGTCAAGGGAGTGGCCCCCAACAGGACGACTGCTGTAAGAATGGCTGCCGCATGGAGGGAGTGGATGGAACGGAGGAGGACACTCTGAGGTATAGCCAGATAACGAGATTCAAATCGAATGCTGATTAATGCGTCATGCAAATTGAAACTGAAATGGTATCGTATTACCCCAGGACGAGATGCTTGTTAATGTGGCCTGTCAAATGGCTGACAATTTGCCACATTCTCCGCCACCTCCTGTAGAGTTATGGGTGGAAGACAATGCAAGATGAATGTCCCCCAAGGGACGGGGAGTGGGATATCAACTGATTGGAGAGACAGACCTCCTGCAGGTACTCTGGCCAATCTTGCAGTCAAACTATTACGATTGTCGGTACTCAGCAGCAAAGTGTGGCCCATAAACATTTCAGATGTATATTAAAATGATTTTACCACTGAATATCTGTGCCACAAAGTCCTTGACGTCCAGCACTCTCTCGTGACAGTCACTGGAAGTGCTGGGGCATAAATACTTTTGATTTAATAATTACGCAGCGCATAAATTAATCTGCGAGAGGTCGCGCCCCGACATAAACCAGCCCGTAAGCCGAGAAGAGAAGGCTCTGGACCGGGTCATGAATAAATTCCTGCGGCCGCCTACAGTTCGCCTTCGGTTATCAGTCACCCGGAGTCGTAAAACCCGTGCCAGCCTAGTCCCCAGTCCCCACTCCCCAGTCCCCAGTCCCTAGCCGCAGTCGCAGTCTCAGATTCTTAAACCAAAAAGCTTGTAATCTTAATTATATATTACAAAGTGTTGGGGTCTGTGTCCTAGGGATGGGATGGGAGGAGGGGCGAGGGAGACAGGGCCTGGGCCTGGGCCAGGGTTCGTTTTGTCGTGAAAAATAAGCAGGAAATGAATGAATTTTTCAGTGGCATAATCCCGAAATGTGCCAATGTGTTGCCACGCCTCCCCCCCCTCCCAATCTGGAAAGCTAAAGACGCACCACCGCCTCTTAGGACACACCGCCCCTCCCCTCCCCTCCCCTGCTCCCAGCACTTGTCATAAAATATTGTCTGGTTGGGAAAAGAAAAACTTTTTCAATGCCCCTGCCCCAAAGACGGCAACCCCCCATGCCACTCCTCTAACCACCCCCTATAGCACCTCCTGCTGTTCAGCAACCCCCAACCCCAGCCCCAGCCCCAACCCCCCTTCTAGTTCCAAGACATTGAAGTGTATAAGAATAAGTGTTGGGATTAGGCGCTTGACTTGAAAATTTTATAAAACAAAATTTTTGCATAAGCTCTGCTGGGGCTGCTGCTCTCGCCAGGGCTTGGGGCTTGGGGTTTGTCGGTTAGGAGAGTTAAGCGCGTTAGCTGTTCAAGGATTTAATGGAAAATCGCGTTGCCGCTCGCCCGCTCGCCCGCTGAGGAGCGGAGAACGGGAGAGCAGAGAGCACAGCAGAGAAAGCCACTTGGGATGAAGTTGGCAAAGAAGGACCAGGAGCAAGTGGTGCTGAATGAACAGCAGAAGCCATAGGAACAAGAGCAGCAGCAGCAGGACGAGCAGCAGGACGAGCAGGGCCTGGAGGACAGAGGAGCTGGGCACGAGCCGGGCCCGAAGGAACAAATGGAGCCGGGGAAACGGCCCCAGCAACGGGGTAAATCACGCATTTAATTCCAAAACATTTAACAGTTGTTTTTTTCTGGCGCTCATGGCTCTTATCTAATATTTTACAAACCATTTATATGATGATTAGCGCTAAGTGTTTCTTGTGCAGCGAAATCTGGTCGGGAAATGAGCGGAAAAATTCAGCAAAATATTTGGAGGAAAACGAGTACTAGCGGCAGTTTTTGAAGGATTTTATGGGAGAGTAAAGTATATATTCCTGAAGTATGGGAACAAGCTGAAGGAAAAAGAGGAAGACCATTAAGAATCTAGAAAAAGGTATTTTAAAATTAAGGAAACAATTCCCCAACTCTATCATTAATGATACAGTCGAACTTCTCTATTACGAACTTCCATACAACAGAGTTTTCTATAATAACAAATTATTTCCAGAACTCTGCAATGGTATATTCTGCAAAAATGAATTCAATACCACGAATTCCCCTTGAGATTTGCTATATGGAAGTTCGACTGTAATTATCAAAATGATCCATGATTAACCTGTTTTTGAGGAGATTTAAATCCAATTTATTTTATTCATTAGGTGAAAACTAGTGATTAGAACAATGTCCAGAAATAAGCATGAATAAAATGCCACAAAAATTCGGAAAATTTGCCCGTTTCTGAGTAGTAGTCCCCTTGTAATGGGAACTCTTGCAGACTTGTGCAAGTTAATGCATAACTTTCTTTGGCTTTGCTTGGAAAAGATGTGGCGCAAAGAATATGAGAAAATAATTGCACACTTTTGGAGCAGCAGAAAACGGATGTCACGCCCCGGACCATGGAAATTAAGTGAAAAATTACAAGGCAACAAATAATTATACACTTCTCTCCTCTGCACTTGAGGCTGTCGCTGTCCCCTGTATATACCCGTACCCGTAGTGTATAAGCGAGGGTTATGGTGTGTGGTGGGGTGGAGGGGTCACACAATGGCATTTGTGCCTGCATAATTATGAAATTACTCTGCCACAGCCGAGTGGCGAAACTGTTCGCTCTCTGTGTGCACTTCCTCGGCCATTCCTGCCTCTCCTCTCGCACTTTCGCACTTCTCTGCTCTGCTTGTCCCCTCTTTTGTGCTTTGCTTTGTGCAATTTTACTTAATTCAAGGAGAGATTCGAGGTTATGGCTTAATGTACAGGAACAGGATCCTTGTGTGTTTAAGGTTAGTTTTGCAGAGAAAAGCTGGCAGATCGTCAGGGTTTTTCCATGGATCCACGGCTACTACATGTATTAATCGGTAGCAATCGGTAAATCGATAGAATTCGATTGCTCTCAGTCCTGCTCTCTTTTCCGAAATGGCACATAAATATATGCAGATACATCTTTAACCTTCCCGAAGAAGTTTCGCGTCCGTTCTGCTCCTTTGCATAGAATTCCGGCGGCAGGCAAGTTAATGTTCACTTTTAATTCCCCGTTCCGCCTCGAACCACTCATTAGTCTTACAAACTATGCACATGCGAGAGCTGCCCCGCCATTGTCCTGGCATTCCACTCCGCGCAACTCCCATCGTGATCGCCATGAATGGCCGCCACATCCTGTTGCCAGGACCCAGACGACGACATTCAAGGACTGCGCTACGCTGTGGAAAAATCCCTTTTTATGAATGAGTCGCGGTGCCATTTGCATATTAACGGCTTGTAGCCCTAATATGTGCACACTCCCAGTCCACACCTCTCCACCTCCACCACAGTCGTTGGCTCCACCATCCCTCCGTCCCACCATCCTCCTCCGTACTCTTCTGTGTATTTGCATAATAATTTTATGGTCCGCTGCAGTGGAATGGGACTAGGAAAAGCCAAAGCCAAGACCAAGAGCCATTGTTGCCGGCCAAGGAGCGGACCATATAAATGGGAGGACTTGAACTCTCGCATTCTCCAAAATAATGGCAGGGCAGGGCAGGGCTGGGCAGGGCAGGGGATACTGCTGCACTCTCCAAATTACCCAAACGGAGTAAAGAGTACTTTATGGTAGTAGGATATTGCTTTGGAACGGTTTAGGATATTGCATTGGATGGGTAAGGGATATTACTTGTTATCTTCTTATTGCCGATGAAGTCATGCATTGAATCCAGGCTCTCTTGGAGTATTCCCTACCCTATACCCTATAGCCTATCCATCGTACATCAATAGATCGCATATGGTAGGCAAATCTATTAGAAGACCTACCCCAAACGGTTCATTGCTTTTCCCGTTCGTAATGTTCCTCCCAGAATTGGCTTTCTAAGCATATGTCGTCTTTTAATCTACTCTGGAATCATTTCCTTTTTATCAGTAATCACTCTATAAGTGTGTACACACTCCATGGAAATTTACAAAGTATTGACCAGAATCAATTCAATCCAAATCAAATATTTTTAAAAAACATTCCTTGCTGTTTTTACTTTTACAAACATCCTGCCATTGGAAATGAATTGAAATATAATGTACTACAACTGCAGACACAGATTTCTAAGATATTCCCCATGGAATGACCCCAGAACCTCATTATATTTGACAATTTTCCCCCACTACTCGGGAGTTTTACACTCATTCTTTCTTCATAGACGGGACGGGACGGGACGTCTCTATAATTGTACTAAGAGGAATTGCTGCGACGGACAATGGATGGACCAAGTCGCGAGGGAGGCAGCAGCACCCGGACGCGGACCCGGACCCGGGGACATGCCACAAAAGTGCCGCATCAAGTGACGGACATTTACATAATTATTAGAAACAGTTAAATGTCCACAAATTGTACTTCAGCCCTGGACACGGGGGAGTCATTACTTACTGGGCCATGGCTCAAAGGAGGGTGGTGTTGGTAATGGGATTGTGAATGCGAATGGAGGAGGATGTGCCCACGCTATCTTGGCTGTAATTTAGAGACTCCCGGCAGGCGGATGGATCCAAAGGACCTCTGTTCAGCTCAGAGACTCAGCCTGGTCCTAGGTCCCCCTCTTGTTGACGTGCGTGCCTTTGACTATTTAAAATTGTTGCAGGACAAACACTGGGAGCAGGAAATAAAATAAAATGTAATTTTTATTAGGCTTCGTGGTTTTTATTGTCTGCTTTATCGTTCCTACAAGTTCTTCGTTTCGTTTGCGCTCTGCTCGCCCTTGTCTTGTCTTGTCCTGTGTCCTGTCTTGTCTTGTCTGATATTTGTCTATGGCGTGTCCTGGTCATGCCACAAGTCACAGACACACGCACGCACAAAACACACACACAGATAAACAGACTAGGCCACAGGACATGGCCTCCAACGGCCGGCTCCTTGGCCTTTTGTGAAATTTTCGGTTCGGTTTGGTTTTCTATTCTATTTTTTTATGACTTTTTTATTGACTTGATTATTATGTTGTTTGTTGTTCTCGGCCCGACGCAAGCCGAAAGTTTCCCTAGGCTGGGGCTGGGACTGGGGCTGGGGGCTGGGGCTGGGAGAAATTAAAAAATAATTTAGAGCCCCTGGTCCAAGGGTTGCCGCATAAATTGTGGCCCGGCCCCCTGTCTGGAGCGCAGCCTGTGTCTGATTGCCTTCTTCTGGGCTCATAAATATCACATCACGGGAGAGATGCATCACATCCAATGGAGATCGAATGTTCGATACCCCACGGGCAGTGCAAGGTACAGGGAGGATACAGAGGATACATTTGATAGATTTGGAAATAAATGAAGACAATTTGACGACTAGATCTTTGTATCTCTTGTGAATCTTTGAACACAGATATCCCAAAGAATACGGTGAAGAAAATGCCAACACCCACGTGTTTCCACATCGAGCTGCTTCTTCTCTGGAGTCAATATACCCCCCACCAAGTGTGGATACCCTCGCAAGAGCAACAGCCAATACCAATCCCAATACCACATCAAATTCAAGTCCATATGTGTACGATATTTACTTGTACGATTGTTATGACAGCTCGGCTCATATTTCACGGGAGCGCGACAGGAGAGCAAATCACAAATTTGCCAAAGAGCGTAATTCGAACCTGTGCCGTTCAATAAATTGCCAGCTCAAAAGTAAACAAGAACAAAAGGAAAAAGAAACTTCAGGTTTTAGCCATTTAATTGAAAAATGTGTCCAGGACAGCTCGACAACAGGCGTTGACAATTTATGGAATCCATTCCCGAATTCCCGAATGAAAACTTTCCGCTCTCGAGTATTTCACGGGAAAAACTAATAATGAAAAGTGTATCGGATGACCAAGGGACATGCCGAAGCAGCGATCAACTTCGTTGGGATTATCTTTCCAGTTAAGTGGCTTTGCTTAAAGCTGATGTTTAAGGACCCGTTTTGAAAGGCCATTATGCTGACGGCGGTCCAAATTAACTGCCACCAAAGCGTCAAGGGCGACACGAAACTGCCAGCCACGAAAATGGAAAGGAAATCAAAACAAACTGAACCCAAAGACAAAGACAAAGACACTGAGGATAAAAACGAACGAAGAAAAGAAACCACAAAAGAAGAGCAAGTCTCATAATTAAAAATTAAGCCATTCGCCTATTAGTTTTAACCCTCATTAACTTTAGATAAACTAATCTCCAAAGTAAACCACTCGCATTCAGGGCCCGAACGGAGCTAAACTGACACGACCCTTGCCACAGGGCCCCATCCGCATCCACATCCACAGCCCCATCCACAGCCACACCATCAGACGCTGGGTTTTTATTCCGCGCGCGCCTACAATGCGTGAAAAGCTCATCATCAAGTCGTGGCAACTGTTTCGGGGATGTGCAGCGGAGAGGCCCCACAAAATGATGTAGAAACAGAAACAGAAAGAGCCCGAACCTAATATGCTAAAAAAAAAGAAAAGAAACGAAACGAAACGAAAAGAAAAGATAGAAGCCGAAGGAACCCATCACATCGAGCAGCCAGAGAAAGGAAAGATAATTAAAAACGCAACCTTGATGGAAAATGAAATGTTTACAAAGAGACACAGGCCCGCCCAGCCCCAGCCCCATCCCCAGCCCCAGCCCCAGCCTCAGCCCCGGCCTCCGAAAAAATGTAAAGCACAGTGACAAGAAAAAGAAAATGCTGAAAGGCCCCAAGAAAAGACGAGAGCGAAGCGAGGAAAACATTTGCACTGCCGCTCAGGCAGCGCCAGAGAAGGAAAACAAAAAACGGATACACGCAGCGGATCCAAAGTTTACTCAAGCAAACACAAAAACACACAAAAACGGAGCAAAGTCGCAGGCGTGGAAGGGTCTAAGGAGCAGGATCCGGCCAGGCCAGAAAGGAAGTGGATTGGTGGAGCGGAGCAGCAGAGGAACGGAGCAGCAGGCAAAGTCAAGCGAAAATTAACTGGAACATTTCTCTATGCCTGCTGCACAAGGGCACACTGTAGTCGTGGAATAATTAGGCAGTGGGAAGTGGTTCCGTTCCTCATAAGTTCAGGAGTAGTTCATCAGTATTCCGCTCAGGGATTTATTCTATAATTAAACACCAAAAATACTTTTTGTTCCTCCGATCGTTGCCATGGCATAGCGATCCTTTAGTAGATCCTAATCAGGGACCACTCATGTAATGTGGGGGGCAAACATTCATGGGAGGAAGGCCTGGCTCAGCCCCAGAAGAGCGAGGAAGACCATCTGCAACAGTACCAACTTCCTGTTGGGGCGATGATAGATCAGTTCTATTGGTTTAGATGTACTATACCTTAGCTACTGCTAGCTGCTTCCGGAAACACAATTCTGATTCGATATGGGATCTGCAGAGATGCCAGATACGAGTGCATTCTTGTATATTTTAATAGGAATGCTGTAAAATACATCCCTTACGTTGGATTGGTGGAGAAAATCCACGCTATCGTTGATCCACTGGCATCTGGGAGTTTGCCCATCAAGAGAAAAGTCATCGAAAGTATTGGAAGTTTTGCGTTGCATTGTATATTTCTGTATAATCAATTAGAGCTACTTATAGTTTAAACACAATTGCTTTGCTCATTGTTGCCTGATATATGTATATATAGTATGTATCCATGGATGTAGATCCCAAAAACAACAAAATCCTGTAATGATAATTACAAAGCGCGAAAATTGAGCAAATTACACAAAGCACTTGACTTTACACACCTATAAAATAAAACTAGTATATGGTATACCATTACGCTTAGAGAAGACAGATGGGGAAACGAGAGCAAACCATTTACAATATAGGGACACAGTTCGAGTATAAGAAGCTGCCTTATTGGCTAAATAATACCGCGAGTAGAAAGCATGCCAGGCCACGGGGAGGATAACCGGGATAATAAATTATGTAAAACTTTACACGGTTCACAAATCTATACATTGCTACTTAACTTAAACGAACGACTTGGATAATTGTCACTTGTCATGCATATATGTGTGTGCATGTGCCATGGATGCTAATTCGTTGATGGTCGATGATTCTGCTGCTGCTGCTGCTGCTGTTTGCCGTTGGCACTTCCGCTTCCGCTGCCATTGTCCCGCTCCCTCTCCACTTTGTTCTCGCGCACCATCAGCAGCAGCTGGAGCATCATGAGGGCCTGCACCTTGTCCAGGGGGTCCATGAAGCCGCGCTGCAGCCACTTGGGTATGGTGGTGCGGGCATGGCTGAAGCCCAGCTTGTTGAGTATGTAGTCGACGCCGTAGGGCTCGATGGACTTGCCCGCCCAGGAGAGCAGGCGAACTGTGGGCTCCAGATGCCAGGTCTGGCACTCAAAGTGCCGCCAGTCGCGCACAAACGATTCCAGATCAAAGCTCGGCGGTGATGCCTCCAAGCCACTAGCTCCTGCGTTTGCCTGCTGCTGTGGCTGTGTGCCTCCGTCTTTGACATCGTTTGTGGAGCCCGTCGCCGTTGCCGTCGTTGTGGTCGTCGTCGATGATGATGATGCTGCGGTTGAGGCCGTGTTGGCCGTCGTGCTTGATGTCGCTGACACATTGGTCGTCGAGTTCGCTAGGTTCGTGTGGCTGCCCTGCAGGGGCTCCAGGCTGCTCTTGCTGGCGCTCATTTGCTTGCCCTGGGCAGTTAGGTTCGTGTTGGAAGAGCTCCGCTTCTCTTTGAGTATCTCGTCCGTCAGATACGGCTTCAGGTTGGTCTTCTGCGACAGATTGGGCGAGGCAGCTCTCGCCGATTGAGCTCCGATCTGGCAAAGAAAGAATCAATAAAATACTCTTCCCATGGAATGTGTGCCTTTAGGAAAGACTTACCACCTTCTCTTTTTCAGTCACATAGGAGGTGATGAGATCGTGCAGGAAGAAGAAGGCATCCGCATCGACGGTCACAAAGATGTGATCATCGAATTCGGTTATGAAGCTGCACAACACCTCAGGCTTGGTTTCTGCAAGAAAGAGTCGAGTTACCAGAGATTCAAAGGGGTGCTGCCACTGTCTCTGCTGCTCTGCTTACCACTTGGCTCTGGTGTGGTTGGTCCCTGTTTGTGCTCAGTCTTGAAATGCAGCTGCAGGCTGGGCAAGGCGAAGATTACCTCCCGATTGTGGTTGTGCTCCTGTGCCTTGGCGGAGCTGTTGCTCCCCGAGGCACGCGTTCGTTCAATCGAGTTGGATGCTATCTCCCGCTCGCACTCCATGATGGGGAAGCGGTCAACAGCTACATATGGAAGAGAATGAAATCAATCAGGGGGTAATCAATCGTTCGGGGGCACTCACCATCGATCTCACTGTTGGCAAACGCATAGTGGAACCACTCGTTGAGCGTCTTGAACTGTGGCGGGAAGATGATGTTGCGCGTGATGCGACTGACGATGGCCATCGAGTGGTTCTGCTGCTGCTGCACCTCCGTGCTCTGGCCCAGGCAGGAGGTGAGCGTCTGCGTGACCAGCACCTCGTGGGAGCCCGATTCCTCCATCTGTCGCGCCTCCGTGGCAAAGTTTATCGAGGGAGACCGCAGGCTAAACAGCGCCCATGACTTGGACTTGAAGTTGATGCCATGGAAGCAGGCCAACGAGATGTTCTGTCCACGCAGCTCCACTGTGCCGCCCAGGACGTTGCCATGGCGGGGCAGACGGGTGACCAGGGAGGGCACCACCAGACCCACAGCCTGGGCCAGGGGTTTCTGCCAGTGGCGATGGTGTCGGGCATCCGTGTTGTCTCCAATCATGCCAGTCGGCACGCCCTGAGGCGGCGCCAGCTCTCCGTTGGGCTTCTTCTTGAACTGCTGCCGGCGCTTGATGCTGGCCGTGCGGTCCTGGAGCCGGGGCTCGAGGCTGGAGAAGACCCGCTTGGAGGACTTGAACTGCTGCGTGAAGAACTCCTCCAGCTTGAAGTACATCTTCAGCAAATCCGCAGTCGTCGACTTGGAGATCATGATCTGCAGCTGGTCCCAGCTGAGATCGCCGTGGATGAAGATCAGAGCCCGCGGCTGATCCTTGCCATGAGCGGGAGCTGCCGCTGCCTGGGAGGCGGTGCGCCACTCATCCTTCATGGCCGCGGAGAAGCTGCTGATGCGAGTCATCAGCACCGAGGTGCCCATGTAGTCCAGCCGCAGCTCCAGGGCCATGAAGCTCAGTCCCAGCGTATGGTAGGGCTCCATGCCGGCCTCCTCCTTGATGTGGAACCGCTTGTTGATCTTGTTCACCTCGAAGCTGCCGCCCACGATGCCACCCTTGGCGTCCAGCGCGGATCCGCCCAGGTAGATGCCCGCGTACATGTTCTTGTAGCCGGTGCTGCCGATGGACAGGCGTCCGTCCGACTGGAAGTCCTTTGTCAGCCACACCACGTTGCCGCACACGTTCCCGATGTTCATCTGGACATTCAGCTTCGTGAAGTTCACGGCAAACAGGACGAGCGTCTCCCAGGACGTGATCTGGTTCTTTTCGGAGGGAGGCGTACCCGAGGACTCGGCACTGGAGGATTTCCCCAGATTCTTCAGCTTGCGCACGGCTCCGAAGTGCCCCAACTGCTGCTGCTGTTGCTGCGTCGGCTGGGCATCAAAGTCCAGTCGCATCTTATCCTTCGCCCGCCCTGTGTCTTCGCTGGGGGTGGGCGTGGCCGGGGCACAGCCCGTGGGTGTCTCCGCTCCACCTGCGTTCGCCTGCTGCTGCTGCTGCTGTTGCTGCTGCTGGTGGACACTGAGATCGCCGAGGAAGAGGCGTCGCACGATGCGGCGCCTGTACCATGCCTTGGGGAAGGCCAGGATCTCCGTCAGCCGCCGCATGTCGTACTTGAAGCTGGCACTGCCAATGTCCACGATGGTGGAGAAGCGGATGACGGCGCGCGAGTGGTCCAGGCCTCGCTTCGAGCTTGGCAGCGGCTCGATGTAGACCTTGCGGCAGCGCGTGATATGGAACTTGACAAACTCCACGTTGATGCTGAGGGAATCCTTGCGCTCGCTGTCGCTTAAGGGCGAGAACTGGGTCTCCTTGGAGGTCTTCTTGCCGCCGTAGGGATGGAATATGAACACATTGAAGTCGGCCAGGCACCCGGTGACACTCAGCCCGCCCGTCGGCAGCTGCTCCGGATGCGTGTGGGTGCTGGAGTGGGTGCCAGAGCTCTCCTCCTCGCTGCTGCGCTTCGAGCTGAAGACAATGTCCAGGCTGGGCAGCTGCAGCATGCACTCCACGCGGGAGACGGGCAGGCAGCTGAAGCGGAATGTCGACGGCTGCATGTGGAAGTAGACGATGACGTCCACAGGGAAGGAAGCATAAGTCACATAGTTGGCTGGCAGAATGTCCAGATTAACAGCCGCATTGTGATTGGGCGTCTGGGGCACGCTGCTGGGCTGCCTCGCGGGGATCGGCTCCAGTGTCTGCTCGAGAAACTCGAGAATGTGCGGCGAGATGATGGTCTCCTCCGGTATGCTCTGCAGGGTCATCCAAGCGCAGAGTGTGGCCCGCTTGCTGCCTATCCGACGGGGTCCGTGCGGCGTGGATGCTGTCGATGGATCCGGCTGATGGTTTACCTGCTCCGCCAGGGTCTTGGACTGGTAGTGCAGCTTCACATCCAGGCCGGGTATGTGGAAGATGGTGAGATCCGCCAGCAGGGCGTTGGCATTGAAGCGCAGCTTGCTCTTGTCACGCTGCCTTCTGGATGGCGTGGGACTGCCCCAGTCGTTGCCAATGCTGCGCTCCCTCTTGTGCGACTTGACGCTCGAGGCAGCCGCTCCACCCGCTCCGGCAGCTCCTGCCGCCGCATACCCCTGACCCTGGCGCTCGTCTCCCGTGTCTTTGGTGTGCAGCACACACTTCCCAGAGTTCACCAGGACCTTTACGTCCAGCTCAAAGTCAATGTTCGGCTCGGCCTGCTTCTGGCCGTGCCCGTGCTTGCGTCGCATCTCCACGGATATTCCATCCACATCCATCTCGCTGGGCGTGCAGTCGCCGCGCCAGTCCAACTCGTTGTCCGCCGTCTCCGTGTCCGTGTCCGCATTGGGCAGCGACGTCTGGCGCATGGCCTCTGTAAAGGTTACCCTTCCCAGGGCATTGATTGCTCCTATTCCTGCCCCTGCTCCTCCTCCTGCTCCTCCGCCGGCCATCTTGAGAGAGGCACTGCGCGAGTGACAGGAAGCGGGGGTGCTCTGCAGGCTGGAGATTTCATCGTTGGAGGCAATGGTGTCCAGTCTTCGGCCAGCATAGCTGTGGCTGCCATTGTCCAGCGATGGAGGCACTCCTCCCACTCCGGGAATCCCCACTCCTCCGCCAATGTACGAGTGCGAGCGACTGTAGTTCTTGAGGGATCTCCTCAGGGAGGGCCGCTTCCACTTCTGGATCATGTCGCGTCGGAAGTACTTGTAGCAGATGGCCTGTAACTCCTGCAGCCGCCGCTCCTCGTGGGCCACCGTGTTGTGGGACGCGCCCAGCGTCCGCAGATCATTGATGATCTTCAGCTGCTCGGCCATCTCCTTCTCCATCATGAACGAGCGCTTCTTGGAGTCGATGGTGGGATCGAATACGAAAGCGGGCAGGCTATCGAATTCCCCGCGACGACGCACGTACGTGTCACGGCAGCTCTGATCCCCCTCGTCGCTGTCTGGGGACTCCATCTGCGTGTCCTCCTCCTCGAAGCCCGTCAGCATTGTCAGCGTGTGCCCCAAGGAACTCAACTGCTTGCCGATGTTCACGTCCAAGTGGATGTCCACACCCTCCATCTGCCACTTGACATTGAGCAGCCACTTGGCATTCTCTCCCTTCTTCGCGGCGGTGGTCCGCGAGCAGACCTCGAAGGTGCCCTCGGACACCACGCACACGTTCATTATGGGCTCGCCGCTGGTGGGCTTCCAGTCATCCAGATTGGTCTCGAAATCGTCTGCGAATCGCAGGCACAGTCCCTGGAACTTTCCCTTGGACACCAGAGCTCCCGAATTGCAGGCCGAAATGATGGTGTTCTCCAGCGTGATGACAACAGCGCCCTTGGCATCAAAGTCCTGATACGAACGGGAGCCAAAGGACTAGAAAGAGTTGGATTAAATGGAGAAATTCTTGAAACAGACTGGAACATACCACAGTATTGACTTGCTTCAAGGGCAAACATATGCCCATATCCTCGACAGTCAGCTGCAGGAAGAGGGTGGACAAGTTCGATCCTGCTATCTGTCCGAAGGCCACGCGATCGAAGACCTGCTGCTGCTGCTGGGCCGTCGCCTGGCTGTGCTCGTAGCAGAGATTGGCCCGCTTCTCGGCCCAGTACTCGTAGGCGTTCTTGTAGTTCAGCCACACCAATATGGCCTTGTCCACGGCTATCGGCTGGATGTAGACCAGGGGGCGCTTCAACGTGAGCAGGATCAGCTCCTTGTCTTCGTTGAGCAGCTCGTCCTGGAAGGCATTGCGCAGACCGATGGTCGTGTGGAAGAAGGCATATTGCTGGAATTCCGGCTCCGCCTCGTCAAAGATCACATTTCTTATGATCTGTCCCAGCGACAGATTGAAGTCAATGTGCGCCTTGAAGAACAGCTTCCGATTGCTCATGTCGCCCAGATTCTTCACGCGATTCGACAGCTGCAGCTCCATGGTGCCCGTCTCGAAGCGCACTGCCGACGAGCAGGGCGTGGTGGCCGTCAACTGAATCCTCTTCATCGATATGTTGATGGAAAAGAGGATCCTCTTCAGCGTTGATTCCTGCACGCTGGAACTGTCCCCGCTCTCCTCCGTCCACAGCGGCACGGGCTTCTCCCCGCCGTACACCTTCTGCAGCACTTCGTTGATCTCGCGCATGAAAACCTTCTGCACAAACACCAAGTGGTTAAGCAAATCCGTGGTCAGGCAGCGCTCGAACTCCCCGATCTCCGCACTGGCATTCACATAGCCACCCTGCCGGAGAACAATGCCCTCGATGCTCTCCGTCTGATCCTGGCGATTGTCTGGAATGTACTCGGCCAACACATGGACGGGCGGCAGCCCAATGCAGGCCTCCGACGGCAGATTCATTTCGTTCTTTAAAGGATTCCAATTTTATTCAAAGGAACAATTAAGGATCAGAGTTTTACTTACCTGAATCTTTGTGTTGAAGCTCAGCGTATGCGTGGGCAAATCGATGACAAATTTCGCTCTTTGGCCCGTGACGCCCATGGAACTGACATGGTTCATCCGATACTGGGCCTGCAGCGAGGGCAGCAGAGCGGCGTTGATGGACAGGCTCTGGAGGAGTATATTGAACTGCATGACCAGCGGCTGGAGCAACCCATTCTGGTGCTGAGCCGCCGTTGCCCCCGTCCTCGATTGGGCCAGGTGAGCGGCTCTTCGCGCCGCCTGCTGCGGCTGCTGTTGTGCTCCCCCGCCGCCGGAGACAGTGCGCTCTCGCATTTCGCTGGCCACACCGGCGCCACTGCTGGCACCGCCCGAGTTTCGGGCATGGAATGGAGACTCTGGTTCCTCGGCTGTAAAGGATCGCAGGGTGGAGCGACCGGAGTTGCGTTTTACTCTCAGCTCCTGGATGGTGGATGACAGCTGCTTGGAACTGCGCGTCATCATGCCGTGCAGGGCCACCGGATGCTGCGGGATGTCTATGTTCACAGCACCGATCGAGAGCAGGCCGCTGTTCTTGTCCTTGCCTCGCTTGGAGAGGCTCGAGTAGAGCGTCTGGCTCTTGCCAACGGTTACCTTCACCACGGTTCTGCAATCGAAACAAGAGTTAGCCATGACACGAAGACATGAAGAGAGGGGAAGACTTTTGCCACACTTACTGCTGACTGGGGCCACACCTTCCAGCAGGACAATCATGGCGCGTCCCACTTGTCCAGTGAGCGAGCACTCCAGGGAGACGGGACGCGCCTTCTTTCGCCACGTGGCCGTGCTGTTCAGCGTGGTGATCTCCGATTCGAGCTTGAGCCCGGAGAGGGTGGCCAGCAGTCGGGTCTTGTGGATCTTGGCCACACCAAAGACAATCAGACGAGTTCGCTCCTGGGACGGCCCATCGATGATCAGCATCTCGCGATGCTGCGGCAATGGGGTGGGGGCACTGGCCAAATCATCCTCGTCGTTGACAAACGCCGACGGCTTCTTGTGCTCATTGAGGGAGCTCCTCTGGACCACCGTCTTCGTCTCCGGCATCGTGCCGTACAGCTCCAGCAGATGGTAGATGGTCTTCCAGCAGTTGGGCGTCTCCAGCAGGGGGGCCATCGATGACATGCCCTTGGTCAGAGTGTTCTGGTAGTCCCCGCTCATGCTGGTGGCACAGCCGCCGTTGAGCGAGGCCTTCGAATCGGTGGCCAGCTTGAGGATGTTCTGCTCGTGCAGCGACATGGTGGGACTGTCCCGCAGAGGCGACGAACTCGACTCATTGAGATTGGTGTAGCCCAGCTTGCCCTTCACCGACTTGCCCGTGGAACGCAGCTTCTGGGCGAAGCTCTGCGGACGATTCTTGGCGTTTGGCGACGGTGTTAGCTGTATGATGGGCGCCATGCCGCCCGGACGCGTTCTAGCCGCTGGCATTGTCGGCATCGTCTCGTTGAACTTGTCATAACGCTCATCCGAATAGCTCTCGCCATGGCCAAACCGTTCAGAGACTGAATTGAAGCCCAAGATATCCGTGGGCTCCGACGCTGCAGGGGAAGAAGAAAAACTTGTGAGGAACTGCTACAATTAATCCTGTTTATGATGAAGTCTTACCCAAACTACATTCATCCTTGGTCTGACTCTTTTTACTGAGCTCTGGGTGATCGTGGAACTCGTTCTGGGCATCCTTCACATTCTGATACATGTTGCAGATCTGATGGAGCAGCCGCAGGAGCGGCATGTTCACCTGCTGCGAAATGAACCTCACATTGAGGCTGAAATTGATCACAGTACTAGTGTGCTTCTTCAGCTGTCGCCGCGACATGTAAATGACGTTCTGTCGGGCCTGATCCACTGCCCCATCAGACATTTTCAGCACCTCCAGCTCCACGCCCACGCGTTCGCACAGGAACAGGGGAGTGTCCATCATAATCGAGGCCCTGCCATTCGATTTCTTGTTCAGTTTGGCCGGTTTCTGGGCTGGGTTCTTCTTGTCGCCCGCCTCGCTCACGACAATGTCCACGCGAATGGAATCGAATGTGCCGATGAGCGAGAGATTTGTGCCGAAATTCTCCAGCGAGGAGATGTCTGCATTCGAGAACTTGTTGATCATCTGCTGGGGCATCACGCCCAGGCAAGTGAGCAGGGGCTCGAAGATTAAATGAGCATCCAACAGCTTGATCGAGTCCTGCATAATGCCACTGCGCGTGTGGGTGTGTCCAGGGATCTTCGGGGGAGCAGGACGGGCGTGCTCCTTCTCGGCAAAATGCTCTTTCTTCTTGTTGTCCTGCTGCTTGGCCATCCAGAAGTAGAGATCCTCCTTGTGGCTCTCGGCGCCCAGCCAGAACTTGTTGACCGAATTGGTGGAGCTGAGAGAACCCTCCTGGAGGGCACCGTACTCTGCAGAAGGATATCTTTCAGAAAGCAATCGCTTGGAAGATGTTCTTTGATACATACCAAATTCTGGTACTTGCTTCTCCACCAGCCCCGAGATAATGGGCAGCATTTGTATGCTGGAACGAGATGAATTGCCATGTGAATAATTCGAGGCTTTGCTGTGCACTTTGTTCAGCCTAAAGCGTAGAGCAATGCAGGGTGCGGGGATGCAAAGATGCAGAGAAGAGCAAATGACAAGCATGAGAAGCAACTGGAAAAGATGAAACTTACCCACGCCGCGGGTTATGGATGTTCGGGGATGTGGAGGTCGAACGCTGGGAGGCAGCTCCATGCTGACCTCCCGCTTCGTGGCTGTACGAGAGTCCGCCGTACTGATTGTTTTCTATGGATATGGAGGATATAGGGAATTTGTGAGTATTAATTTAGCACAATTTTCTGGTTTTTTTCCACTTTTGCGTTGAAAGGTTGTACAGTAAACGAAGGGGTTAAGAGAGAACACATACATATATAACATATATACGATTATAACCCCATTGGACCAAAACACCTTCAGCGATATCGCATTACCATACAGTGCACCAGTTCATACATTTTCTGAGAGAGCTCCAAGTAATAGGCCTACGGCTCAGAGAGTTTTCAGCTCCGCTATGTTCGGAATGTATATAAATCTGTGTGCAGACCGGTTCTCAAACATTTGATCTATGGGCTCACATACATTATAGAATATTATGATACTTTTTCAACGAAAGATCCAAAGATGGTCGAAGTGCGACACGGCCCTGTTTTTGCGCAAAACGATTTAAAGATTTTATACACAGATCACAAATAGCGAGATTTTAGAAGTCGCTTGGTTTTTCTCGTTCTTTTCAGAGCTCGTTTGCAAACTTTTAGCGAGACTTCAGCCATTTCTCGCTGATTTGTCTCGTTTGAAGTTCGTTTACGAACATTTTACGTTAGTTGCGTTTTACTATCGTGTTTTGGTCCGCCGAGAAGTTCCGTTTAATGTACAACACATTTAGTTATAAATTTAGTTCTATGTAGAGGATAGATTATAGCCAGAAAGGATAGAATAGTATAGTTTGTATTGTAGTACGAGTATAATGCGAGTATAATCGAGTATATGCAAAAGCATCAAACAGTATGAAGTGTGAACACTTAAAGCATTTGACGACATGTGTGTTTGTGGGTGTGTGTGTGCGAGAGAGGGGAGTGTAAAAAGAGAGTCACGGAAGTGGGAAACAGAAGGGAAAATAGTGGAAAACAGTGGGTAGAAAAAAGCTAAACAAAGGATATATAGACAGACAGAGAGAGAATAGAATATAGAACACACATTCAACAAAAACGTGCAGAAAGAGAGGAAGTAGGAAATAGGAAACAGGAAAGAGAATAGAGAACTATACATATAACTAGGTTAAGAGGAGAGAGAGAGAGTAAACCAGAGGGAGAGAGCGTTAATCAAAAAAATACCAATGTGAGTTCGATGATGCTGTGTTTGCCCAAGTAATAAAGCATTCTCACTCTCTTCCGGATTCTCGCCGACGCCCGCATAGGCGCCCATTTCAACATCACCTTCGCACTCATCGTTCTCCGCCTCCTCCTCGTTCTGCGGAAACGAGAATGTCACATTGATGGGACGTGCTAGCTTATTCTTGTATTGATGCTCGAAGAGTATGGGATTGTATAGTGTGTTCTTCCACTGACGGCTCAGCACAATGATGCCCTACAAAGGAATCGTCGGTTTATAAAGATATATTCTTCTTCCGATTGAGAGCGGCTCACTTGTCGCAGAGTAATCAGATGCGGTACGTCCGCCTGCTTGAAGATCGGCTCAATCCGTTGCACGCCCTCGTCCAGGACCAGTTTCTGCATGATGTAGCACAGCTGGCAGCTGGGATCCTCTTGCAGCGTCTTCGACAGCAGCGTATAGTTGTTGGCATAGCGACTCTAGAAAGAATATTTGGAGATTCAGCATTCCCAGGTATAACTTTGTCGACCTCACCTTCTTGATCTTTGGATTCCGTTGGATCTTTTCATTGTCCAAAGCCTCCGCCATGAGACAGGCGGCCACCGCCGTCTGTCGCGTGTGCAGCGCCTTCAGAAGGGCCACCACTTTGATGGCCAGCCGATTGCTTGGATTCATCCAGGCGGTGATGGCGGGCGAGGCAGTGCTCAGCAGGTTCCAGTCGAGGCGCGTCAGATCGATCTTTCGGGTGATGGGCACGCAGGGCGGCGCCGCAAAGTTCAGCCACACGGCCTTCAGTTCGATCACACATGAAGAGGTCTTGTCCGTTTCCTTGACGTTCGAGAGCACCTTGTCGTAGGCATCCTTGGAGTTGCTGCCACCGGCAGCCCCGGTCTTTGGAGCTCCCTGATTGCCTGTCGCCGTGGGCCCCTTCTCCACATCCTCGTCTGGAGGTTTGGGTGTGGATTTCCTCTGGTCAGCCCCAGAGGTAGAGTTCTCGCTGTCCTGGCCGTGGTGGAACTTCTCCTTGGGGGTCTTTGGAGTGGGTGGCTTCTTGGTGATCATTCGCCAGGCGGCCTCCGCCTTGGAAGTGGCACCAGCATCCGAGGAAGGTGCTCCCGCTCCTCCCTCGTTGCCTGCCCCACCGTGACCCACAAGATCGTTGAGGTTGAAGCCACCGCTGGCGGACACACCCTCGCCTCCTGCGCCCGCCATCTCGGCCAGCTCTTCCTTGCTGTTTTCGGACTTTTCAAAGTGCGACCGCTTCACGATCTTCACGCCCACGCCCTCCAGGCCGCACTCGAACATGATGTAACCGATGCTCTCGATGCCCGTGCTCTCCGGCATCTTCAGGCACTCGAAGAGCACCTTGCTCTTGTGCTCCGGAATGGCAGTGACGATGATGGGTGAGTCCTGGGCACACGACTGGCCCTCCGTCTTCAGGCGTCGCAGCTGTGCATGCGCTCGTCCAATATCCAGGGTAATGACGAGCTCCTCCAACTGCTTCTCCGATGTCTCTATGAGAATGGGCTCCCCCTGGACATTGTCGGGGCGCGTCTGGGAGGAAAGGTGCGCCAGTAGGGCACGCGTTCCCTTCATAATCCCGCCCTTCTTGTGGCTATTACCCGACTGCACCGTCTGCTGGATGTACACGTTGTGCATGGAGGCACGCGTGGTCTTGCCCAAATGGAACTTGGTGGAGATCCCCTCCATGTAGAAGGTCAGCAGCGAGACGCAGCTGAGATCCTGTCAGGCAAATGGAAAGCGTTTGTGTATAATTGTGTTTTCGATTCGAGAGCGCGAACTCTTACCTGGACATTGTCCAGAGCTGCCACGGATATCACTTCCTCCACAATGGAGGATTGCAGCATCGTGATGCTGACTTTTGGCAGCACAATCAGCCCCTGCGTCTTGGTCGAGATGCTCTCCTCGTAGACATCGCTGAGGAACGAGTCCCCGGGCCCCTGCAGATGGCGCTCAGTGGTGGATCGCTTCGAGTTGGAGTGCACCTGCGACCAGTAGCTCAGGCTCTGGTCTCTCTTCAGTATATTGTCGTTGTTCACCTTGGCAATGCACGACGTGTGAATGAAGTTAACGACTGAGAGGAGGTGCATCGACTGTATGGTGGGTATGGCAGCCTCAACCATCCTGGAAAGAATATTTTAATCGTTAATCGTAATCGTATTGGCGAGTAAATCTACATAAATCATAACTAGTGGCACAGAGAATGCAACTTCATGCAGAAGATTGAAATGTGATTCTTTCGGCTGTTTCTATGCAGTAATATTTTCGCTTACTAGCTCAACAGAAACTGTTTCGAACATATACATAAATTCCCAAGTAGGCGTTGCAATTATCAGTAATATATATAAATTTAGGTTTCATAAAAAGAAAATGCTTCTAATGCGGATATGTTTACTATATTTGATATTTCCTTTATTACTACACGCGTATCCCATGGTGAGTGTCCATTCCATCTTTGGAGAGATTCCCCCACAAACTCAATCCCTTGGACACCACAGGCGCATCATGCTGATCCGCACAACTATCCTGATCTGACAGATGGCTTAACCGATGGCGATGTTCAGGCTGCTCTGGAAGATCTGTCGCTAGAAGATCTGACCTCCCTAGACAATCTATTGGATGAGCACAGCCATCACGATAAAGATCCCAATTCGGACTCGGACTCGGACGGTGAGTGTTTGCAAATGAGATTAAGATTTTATCACCAATTTGAGGGCTTTCAAAGCAAGCAAGTCAAGGAAACCAGTTCAGGGAAGCTAAGGGCACGGATGAACAGGTCTTTGAGGATCTGCTGGCATCGGAGGATCACCTCGATGATGGCTGCAAGGACGATGATGAGGGTGAGGAGAAAAAGCCCAACAAAATCTGCACCAAGCGACCGCCTGTGCCAAATTTCACACGCTTCACCACGAAAACTGCGGCGACCACCTGCGAGCCCCCAGATACAACATCAGCGTTCCCCTACAAGAAAACTTCGAGCAAGAAAACGCCAGACGACGACAATATGGGGACCCCCTTCGACATGTCCAAGTGCCAGAAAACTAAGCAAATGAAATGCAAGCCCAAGCCGACGGTCAAGAGCGATGAAGAATGCGAAGCCGATGACTTTGAGTGCCTGAGGAGATTCCGCGAAAGAGATTCCGCCAAAGTGTTCAAGCAGTCACCACTGGACTACGACGAGGAGAGCTCTGATGACTCCTCGGCTTACGTTCCAGCCAATGAGCTGGCTGGAATCGAGCAACTAGACGAGGAGACTCTCATTCACTCTCTGGATGGAGAACCAATGGAAGATCAGGTCAAGCAGAGCAAGTGGAAACCACTTGCCGATGAGCAGGAGGAGAGGGCTCTCTTGGAACGTACAGAAACGTACGAGCGCCATCACCTCTCTCGAATGGCACATCGAGAGCGAAAGTATGCCAAAGCCCAGGAGCAGAAGCCGATCCCATACGATCCCATGGATGAGAGGCCACAGCTCGATGCTGCCGACAGGTTGGCAGCATAATCACTTCAATCACCGACAATCCATACACACGCGTTTCCGTGTCCGTTGTTTCCATTTCGTTGTTAATTTTGCAGTTTCCTTGCCAGCAATGAGCGCGATCCGATGCGCTACCTCGTCCAGATGGAGAACGGGAACATCGATAGCCAGAACGATCCTGGGGAGGATCGCAGCCAGAACGAAAATCTAACCCTAGAAAAGCTTACAGAGGAACAGGGACAGGATCCCAATGAATATCTCGATTTCAGGCGAATGAAGCGAGAGAACAAGCAAACGGACGATGCCCCTGACGTGAGTTTTAAATCTATACATATACCATACTTTATATTGGTATGGATTCGCTCTTTAGAACTCTAAGGAGACCTATCTGAAACAGCTAATGGACAGCTTTCCACGCGATCAGGACGGTCAGAGCAATGACGACATGGAGGCCCTGCAGGAATCGGTTTCGCCTCATTTGCGCGTCAAGCGATGTTGAGTTTTTTTGTTTTAAAACTTGAAGCGTAATTGTTGTTATCACGATAATTATAATTGTAATTGTATTTTTTACCCCATAAATTGATAAAGCAGAAAGTTTGTTTGTTTGTCTACTCGTGAATGGTTTTTCTGTATGAATGATTGATGACTTCTCTTATGTACTCCTCTGTACATATACGAACCTTTGCAATCCCTCCAGCAGAAGCGGCGTGAGGAAGATATTTAGTTGTCCCTTCAGCCTCGCCACCACAGATGTACAGGCAGCTCCACCTTCCGACTGGAGACTCATAAACTCCCCGTCATCAAAGCCATTCGTGGTCTTGTCCGCTTCCTCTTCCTTCAGCAGAACACTGGGATCCCAGGGATGGGACTTGGGTCCGCCCATGAATGTGGCCGAACTGTTGCTCCCCGTGGCGTTCTCGTAGCGGGGCACCACCTTGATCTCACGCCAGCACGAATACAGATCGAAATGGGGCAACATTTTGCTGCCAATGTAGGTTAGACCTCCATCTTCGTTCTCGCTGAAGAGCGGCGTGGAGAAGACGTCCGGCCCCAGGGGAAAGGAGCAGGCGTTCCAATTGAAGCACTTGACTTGTGACAAATGATTCTGATAGCTGGCCATCAGCAGCGGGGAGTCAATGATGGGTCGGTTGACCTGCTGATGAAGATTCACCAGAGCCACATCCTCCTGCGACGACATGGCAGAGATGAAGGAGTTGGACGACAGCGATGGAGTACCCGACGAAGAGCCTCGAGAGTCCGCCTGTGTGGAACAGTGGAGAAGAGCACGTAAAGATTACTAAAGCAGTTCGCTTTGTCACTAATCTACAACTAAATAGCCAGAAGTCAGAAAGTGGCGCAAGCAGAATTATGGAAAGAAAAGTTCGTGTAAGGTTGCGAGAAACTTAACTTAGGACTAGATAGGCTCAGGATTAGATTAGAGAACCAATTGAAGCATGCACTAAGAATCTCTGACAAACAGCATGCAAGTGTCCATCTCCTGAATCGTAAATTTAGAAAATCTTTTACCAAATTAATACACATCTTCAGATACATCGAGATTTTGTGGCTCTACTTTCTAAGAGATTTTTGTTTTTTTGTTCGGTTGGAAACTAAGAACTACTCACATCATGAATAAAATGTCGGTACTCAGGTCGTGATGAGATATTTGTTATTTGTTTTCTTATTGGTGTGGCAAGACCGTGAATGCGTCTCGCGTCTTCGTTCTGGATGAGTTTTGTATTTGTTTTTCGTTTTGGTTTCGGTTTCGGTTTTAATTTGATTTGTTTGGTTTGTTAATTAATTTGATTTAAGATGAAGATCGAGGAGTTTTAAGGAGAGGAATAGAATTTAGGTGGGGTTACAGATTTATGGCGCGGTTTCTCAATGTTCGCTTAAGAGATATACATAAGTACATTGAATGTTAACCGAACATTGAGAAAACGTCACTTAAGAGTTATATACCAACCCTGTTCCACTAGGAGGGGACACATTCGATGAATGACTTTGATTCGCTGTACAAATTTCTTTTAAGTGAAGCGATGGTTAGAAATAATTCTGCTCCATCACGGATTTTTAGATGAATATTGATCGACATTTTCAACTATTTATAGGAAAATTAACACTTTTGTTGGAAATATAGTACTAATTTGAACCAAAATCATCCACGAATGCCCAATCTTCGGCTAATGGAACCGTGGTATTATATATTTATAATAATACTAATAGATATGTAAATAGTTAAGATAGATCAGAAGCTTAAAGAAGCTTAAGCATGCATTGGACAGAGTTTTTCAGGATATCTCTTATGCCGCTTTCTTTTGCCTAGTGAGATTTTTCCAGAGATGGTGACAGAGACAGTGAGATATAGACTTGGCTTCAAAAGCAGCAAAGCGAAACGCGTTTCGTGTATAAATATACATATATTATAATTAATGAATAAATCTCCCTAACATAGCTATATATAGCGCACAAACGCGCTTTAGTTTTACCAGTTCTGTGGTGCTTTGCGGCCGCTTGGGCAGTGTCTTGTTGCCATCGGGGGCATGGATCTCCAGATCGCTGCGATATGTGGGTAGAGTGTGGCTGCCATTCTCGTTTTGAGCACCAATGCTGCGCAAAAAGAAGGGGAAAAGGATTTCATTTACGTTTCAAGAAAAGAGTAATCCTCGTAATAATCAACCTCAAGTCGGAAGAGAAACGCTTTCTGCCAGAGAGCACCACTGATCCGCTGTTGGCACTGTTCCGCTGCTTCATGGATCCGCGCTGCGACATCACATTCGATATGTCCTCTTCGGCGGAGAAGAACATCTCCGAGGGATTCTCCGATGTCAAAGAGATGGTGCGCTGTACCTCTCGAGGCAGCTGCTCGCCCAGAGCCTGACAATGAAGAGCAATGTCCGCAATCTCAAACTCCAAGGGATGCGAATGCGGTGCCGAATGCGACATCTCATCGGGCATCTGGAAGGGAACCAAACAATGTTTTTAGTTTACACATGTATCTGTTTCTGAAGGATTAGCCTACCTCATGCTCATCATCCAACGCCTCGCCCGTCAGTCGCGAGTCCGAGATGCTTGTCTTGGGCGGCGACACTCGCAATCTGTTCGAATCGGAGCCGCGTCGTTTAGTATTTACACCTGCATCGCCTGCAGCTGCTTCATGCTGCTGCAGCTGCTGTAGCTTCTTGGAAGGGCTATCCAGCAGGCGAGCATAGGGCACTTCCACGGAGGTCTGACGCGTGCAAGGATACCGCTTGCTCCGCCTCTCGAGGGTGTTGGGGGAGCCAATGCTCTCCCGTGACTTGTGGCGGCTGCTGAGCTCTGGTTTCTCCACAGCGGCACTGGCACAGCCTCCGATCTTGAACTTTGCGCCGTCTGGCAGGGAGCAGTGCTCGGATTTCTTGAGGCTTCCGCCATTCCGCAAATCCCCCCCGGCGGGCCTGTACAGCCGACCCTTGCCATTAAAATCGGCCGCGTCGTACAGTGAGACACAGTGCAGGCTATAGGGCGGCGTGTGGAACACCAGTTGTCCTTGGTGGAGTATGCTCTCGCCGAAACCAAAGTCCTTGTTGTTATTGATGATGCTGTTGGGAAAAGGAAATCATTCTCTGGCTAAGTCTTTCGATCTTCAAGGGACACTCACAAGTAACGCGCTATGTTGTAATTATCATGGACATCCTGTGCCGTGGGCTTGAAAAACTTCTGGCCATTCCGATTGCTGCCAAAGAAGACACAGCCTCCGATGCAGCCACAGCGTGAGATCTCTGTGCTGGAGGACAAGGCACTGCCATTGTTGGACCACAAGAACCACAGACGCTTGAACTTGGCATCGTGTTCGCGCAGGAAGCTGCAAAGGAAGGAAAGCGTTAAAAATATGGACATTTCGTGTACATTTTCCACTCACTTGTGCTGCACCAAATGCAGTTCATGATCGGGTATGGGCAGTGCCGAGGCTCCCTCTAGCAGTATGGGTCCCAGGGAGGTGCATCCCACTTCCACCCAATTCTCCGAGAGATCTGCCGTCTCCGGGGTCCGCTTGACCTGTGGCTCCGAGAAGCTATCGCGCAGGCGGCGCGTGGCCTCATCCCGCGAATCGCGTCGCGACTGAGAAAACGAATTGGAGCTCCTTTTTCCGGCTTTAGTGTGCGGCGGAGCATGATCCTGCGACTTTAGAGAGTCCTGGTCGGCACGACGCATCTTGCCCGATCGATTGCTGCCCGTGGTGTTGGTGTTGTACGATGGCGTGGTGGCATGCAGCATGAACAAACGCAGCAGAATGGAGGGCAGCAGACCAGAGATCCCCGACTTGACCCTCTGGCCGTGCAGATTGCAGTTGGCCAGGCGAATGGGCGATATCCAGGCATGCAATGCTGTCCCGCTCTCTATCAGATAGACATCCACGGCATCCACCGACACCCGCGTCATTTTGTACTTGATGTCCTCCGAGGAGGGACACTTGTACTTCTTCTCCTCCTTGGTTTGGGGACACAGATTGCTAGGCACTCCGTGATGACAATTCCGCACCGTTTTCGGCGACTTGAGGCAGTTCTCGGGGTCGATAGCGAGCAGAATGAGCGTCTCCAGCCCCGTCACAACATTCACGAGCTGCGGCAGCGTTAGTTTCCCCGTCAGCTTGCCCAGCTGCACTTCCACCAGCCAGGAATATTCGAGTGTGTCCTCGTCCAGGGCGCAACCCTCGTTGCTGAACATCGCATGACCACGCACCTGAACGGCCGAGAGCAGCAGGTGCCCCTGATTGATGTGCTGCTCCCGCTGCGGCCGCTGGATGCTGTCGGAGGCCAGCAGATAGGAGGGGCTTACGAGCACCTGGAGCGTTGTCTCGTGGTAGCGTTTGTTCATCTCGAAGCCGAAACGCTCGATCAGCACCACCGGACAGGGGGGATCATCCTCGTTGCAGTTCTTCATCACATGTGCCTGAATGTCGTGCACAATCACGGAGACCATCACCTCCAGCGGTCGATAGAGACGCGGATCGAAGGGTTTGCGCTTCTCCTCGGGGACTTGCACCTCTGAGATGGACTTGTTGGCCAGTTCCTTCTCCTTGGCCAGCAGCTGATCCTTGGGATTGAGTGCTGGGGGCTCTTTGAGATTCACATTCGACTGCTCCATGTCCGTGAAGCTTTGATCCTCGCCGAAAATGTTCTCCTTCAGACTGATAAAGTTCCGCAGCACATTCCCGTAGGCCATCAGCACAGAGCTGCCGATCTCCAGCTCCACGGTTACATGATCCGCTGCCAGGGTCCCCGGATCGAATCTGCTAAACTGCTCCGGAGGCTGTTGCCAGCTGCTGACTGGGGACTTTCGCACCTTTGGTATGCGCATGGGACTGAGGAGTATCTCCTCCTTCTCGGGCGTCGTGATGTCCGCCTGTGGATCGGGTCCCAGCGGGGGCACCGGATGGTAAACATACTGAATAGACAGCGCCAGAATGGGCACGGCCCAGCAGTCGATCCATCCAGCCGAGCGCTGGCAGATCTTGCGCCACTTTTTCGTGTAGAGCTCCGGCCGGCGGCAGAGCTTACCCTCGCGGGTCAACAGTCTTGCATTCTCGTCTATGGCTAAAACTATGGGACGCACCGAGGAAACCTCGGGTACGTACAGGCTCAGGTCGAGGCCCTCGCCGTGGATCCAGAACTTCAGCGTCACCGTCTTGGGCAGGAAATCGTCAAAGGGCAGAGCGAAGCTCATCTCGAACACATCGCCGCAGAAGGCCAGATGGTTGTTCTCCTGATTGGCGCTGCTGCAGTCGATCCAGTTGTACTCGTTGCACAGCATCAGGATCTCGAACTCGTGCAGACGGATATTAAAGTTGCACGTGTACGGCACAAAGCTGAGGATATCCGGCCGCGCCTTGTTCGCCCAGTCTTCGATGAGGTCCTGGAAGAAGCACTTGTGCTTGTACACAATAAAAGCGCTCGTCTTGCAGCCGGCCAGGGACACGCTCCAGTCTTGCGGTGCATTCCATTTGGTGGGATAATGGATGCGCACCTTGTACTCCAAAGACTCGAATTCTGCGAGACTCCGATACTGCAGCGAGGTGGTGGCCTCCACATGGAAGAGCTGTCCCTGGATCTTGGATGTATATCCGTCGGGTAGCGTAATCCAGGGGATGGTCACCTCCACGTAGGAGGCCGGACCCACAGTGATGTGCATGGCATTCGTCTCCTTTTCCTTCGAGAAGAGTATGTCGATGGTGGCTTCGTTGAGGACACACAGCGTCACATCGAACGACTGATAGCTGCGCAGCTCGCCCGGCTGCGGTGAGGGTGTGACCTCCCCCTCCTTCCAGTCGGATGGATAGAAGTACTTGTACAGATGATCCCGCTGTCGGTCGGCCCAGGGGCCGTAGCTGAAGTCTGTGCCCTTGAGGCAGTGGGCATTAATGCCCCAAACAGGCGGCGATGGTTCCACCACATCGCCATTGGGCAGCACAATCTGTACGGGCTGTTCGGGCACCACGCCCGGCTCATCCATGTAGAAATAGAGATCCATTTGGTTGGACATCATCACCACAAAGCCCTCGCCCATGTACCGCGGCGGTTCGTCAATCAGTCCCGTGTACTTGGGACTCGGACAGAAGAGCACCTTGGCATTCTCCACCTTGGCCTTCACGAAATGCATGAAATGATCGAGACGACACACAGCCGGCTTGGTGCTGTACGTGCAGTGGGCCTCCTCCACGGATATGGACAGTGTGGTGGGCGTCAGACGATTGCCAAACACAAAGCGACCCGAACAGATGTCGATCTTGATGACTGGTATGAGATCCCGCCACGTGGTGGCCTGCATGGCCTCCGAGTTCTTAACGCTATTCACCCGCTGGCTCTGGCGTGCATTCTCCAGATTCATGTTGTGCTCCTTCAGTTTATTCCGCTCCTCGTTGCTTAGCAAATCCGTGGGTATCAGCAGCGATGGCTCCAGCCCAAAGGTCTTCTCCAGCTTATCGTACAGATCCGATCGATTGTAGATGTGCAGTTCGTAGCCATTCAACTGAACGGACAAACGGGTATCCGAATGCGACAGATCTAATTAGGGAAAAACAAAGATAAAACAGATTTGTCTTCGTGGTGAACTTCTCTCTTACCCTCGGACACATCCTTGGGCACATAGGAGCGCCACCAGCGGAATATGAAGTATCCATCCTGCGCCCGCACCGTGTAGTCGTAGGTGATGTACACAAAGTCCCGGAACATGATCTTCCCCGCCAGCGGATTCAGGGACACTGATCCGATCTTAAAGTATGCCCCCTTGATGAACCACCGATTGGCTATCTTCGTGATGAGCATCCCAATCACCCGATGGTTGTAGAACGTGATGTACGTCACCCAGGTGATGGTCGTCAGCAGCGAACACAGCAGCCATATCTAAAGTTAAGGATCAAAAGAACAGCAGCTTAATTAAAGAAGATTATAGGGTTGGTATTCTCTGATTCGTTTAGCGCTGAATAATTGGCACCTTTCAATCAGAAGAAATGTGAAAGTACTAGTACATATTATTATGTGCTTGAGCCGAAGAAAAACATTTCCAAACTTTTTCTTTAGCCTATTTTTCTAAATATTTATACCTTGGTAAATTAGGCCACGCACATTTGCGTGCTAGGGTTTAGAAAAGAGGTGGTCAAATAAATTGTACGGCCCTTTATACCGAAGACTTTCTATATAACTCTTGCTCGTCCTGTTTTAGAATATAGCTCTTCTGTATGGTGTCCTTAGTACAAAGTGCGCGGCCTTCATTCGGCCATTTAGGGGGATATGCTCTGATTTTATTATTTTATTATTTACAATAATCTCAGAACTCTTTCCTTCAAGTCCAGTGTAAAACCATATCAGCTAAAATGTCCAATAAAAAAAACAAGCGAGCGGGAACGTTGTGAGTCGCAGCTAGGGCCGCTTGGACCCGATACTCGCTTGCTCTCTCTCGCTCACCTCCGCCAGATGACGCACACTGGACGAGGAAGAGACACCCGAAGACAGAAACAGGGATCGATATCAAATCGTTACTTCTATTATAAGAAAACTAATAGATAAATACGAAATTTGTTGTGCTTGTTCGAAAGTGATACTTAAATTTTTACTTAACAGAAAGTCGTCCAAATACATTTATGTCTTTGAGGGCTACAATCAATTATCAATTATCAGGTTCGGGTGAGCAAAGGGAGAAGACACTGCCATACTCTTGAAAGCTTTGGGCCATTCAAAATGTAAAAACTAAACCAACAGATTGGCCAGACCTTTCAGCTCAAGTTAACGCTTAGAGCAACACCATTTCCGTATTACATGTACGGGGGCATCGGTGTAAATGGTGCCCGTAAATTCATTCTCGTGGGAGTCATCGATGATGGTGCAGCCATTGGCATTCTCGTAGTTCCAGTGCTGGCCCGCCAGTCCAAAGTTGTTCAAGTAGTAGAGTTCCGGGGCGGCTGGTGCATGGTGTGCCCGTCCAGTGTACGGATTCACAAAGTCCACCCAGTAGTTGGCCTCGGCAAGGCGAATGGATTCGTTGATTGCCAGGTCGAGGAAGGCCTTGATGGCGAGGTCCACGTCGCAGCTGAACTTCAGGCTGATGGCGGTGAAGTCCATGGAGTCCCTGAATCCCTGATATCCCTCGCAGTTGCGATAGAAGATGGACTTCAGGTAGGAGTTCAGCAGTTTGGGCATCTGCTGCACCGTCAACTCAAAGTCTCTGCACTGACGCTGCCCATTGTGGAACATCACTTCGTCGCTCTCCTGCGGGAACATCAGATCCAGGCTATTGGGGTCGTGGTGGGCCGGCGCCACCATTTCCGGGAAAAAGAACATTTGGGGAGAATGAAGTGACGCAAAATTGCGCCGACATGGGCCCATTTTCTCCACATCCGATAGCTCAATCTCCCGCGGATCGTCCAGCACAAAGGTGGGCTCTGGTACGCTGCTTTTGCTGCTGGCCAAGCGGCAAACATTCGTCGAAGACTTGCTGCTGCACACAGCGCGAGCCAGCATCCCCTGGCAATGCACTGCGCAGCCCACGAGGACCCTCAGTGGCATTATGATTAACGATGATTTCAGCAAACAAAGAAAGGCTTAACGAAGGAGACAACAAAACCAAAAATGTAGCCGTGTATTTCGATTAAACGTAGCGCGTAATTTACAAGCGTTTCTGCAGCGTTCGTTCTATTGTTTGTGTCTTGTTTTTTTGGTTTTTTACGTTCGAATTATACGTTTTTTGTTTGCAAACAAGATACTATTGCTAAGAAATAATTTTGACGAATCGGACGTGTTGAGTTTTAGAACTGAGATTTTTCCAACTTTTTTGAGCCCTTTGACAGTGTTTAGGCTGGAGCTGGAAAGGCAAATGTGATTTGCCATTTTAACTTTCATTTGTTTATGGGGAGGGTTTTATATGTGAAGGGGATATAACAATCTATATAACGTATGTATTAATCCATTAGCAAGTGCATTTGGAAATCTACATTTTCTCTCTATAGAAACTCGTACTTAACGGGATATCTCAACAGGCACTGTCTCCTGCGATATCGCCTCAAGAAATAAGAGCTTGTAGAAATAGGCAATCCTGTAGATTCTGTGGAATGGATCAGGAAATATCGGAACCCATCCTATGTGAATGCTCTGCTCTATGTATAGAAGGAAATCTCAACATTTGGGGCGGAAAAACCAGTTCCTTTGAGAGGACTTGGCATACAGGGATCTTCCACAAAATAATGCTAATTGCATTTTCATATCGTAAGCTGAAAGCTCCTATCCCATTATTACTTACCCGAATCAAAAATCATTTTATTTGATTCATAAAACTATATTCATTTGAAAATCTGGGAAGGGACATGTCATTGTTGATTCCATCAAAATCCCTCGTGGCGAATGAATGTCCTCGATTCGTGTAATTCGAAACGAATGTGTCCGTTTGTTTATGGGAACCCAACGAACGTCCTCTAGTGGAACGGCACAAGAGCTTCAGAGAGATATATGGAAAAGTAAGGCACTAGTTTCCATAGAGACAGTCATCGACTATGTATTTGGACATACCACTCCATTTATATTTTAGACAAATATTGATATTGTGCTTATGTACAAAGGAAACTCATATTTTCTTGGTTTTATTGTTTAGGAAAAAATCATGAGAGGTCGGAAAGTGTAGGAAATAACAATAACTACATATGTACATGCTGAATGACTTATCAGCGAGCAACGACTGGGTTCTGGGTCTTTTGGGTTCTGTAGAGCCAGTGGGATAGTACGAGCAGGCACTGTGTGTGTCAATGACCAAATCACAATGATTGATAAGACCATTCTCCGGGGCACAAAGTGAGAGCTTCAACGGCAACAGGGACTGCGACTGCGGCGGGGAATGGGCCTCTGGAAGTGCGACTGTGACTCTGACGGGGAATGAGACTATTAAACGGCAGCAATCAGTCCATTAGCCGTGCAGATAAAGCCATTTGTCGGTTGATTCATGTACCCATACCATCGTATATTAATCAGATTACATACATATGTACATAAGAATATACATAATATTATTATACTCAGGTGTGTGTGTGTGTGTCTGCACTACGACCTAATTGAGATGTACATAAATATGTACTGGTATTGTTCCCTCTCTCTGTCTGTGAGTGAAACCACCTCGTCCTGTGCAGTATTCGAGCTATCATTAGTTCCTCCAGGCACAGCCCGCATCAGCCTGCTGGAATGTTTATCCAAACAGCTCTCAAATTCATACAATACACTGTTCTTAACCCGCGTTTAACCTTCTAATACATAATTCGTATTTTTATTCGTTATTCATTATTCAGTATGCCATACCATTCGTGCATCCAAATTCATGTCATTGAAGGCTACATTGTGGGTGTTGTTCCAGGTGCCGACTTCCAGAAATCCCAGTGGGAAGACATCGTCGCTTGTTTCCTCCACTTCCATGTTGGGTGTGTGTGTGTGTGCGTGGATGGATCGAATGACGGCCTTTGTCGTTGTGTTGTTGCTGTTGCTGCAGTTGTTGTTAATGGAATTTTGCACTTATCGCTATTGATTGCTCATCATTGTTGCACATTATCGATTCACACTATACATATACACATTTATACACAACATCATATCATATTTGGTGGCTACTATAACCTAAATGGTGTGCTGCAGTGCCGCGCATTTGATATTAAATTAAATTTATTATTTCTACGGGGGCATGCATACACAAACACACACACACGCACATATACTGTTCGATTTTTCCCACTTTGTATTTGTATTGGAGGTCGTCGTCGCAAGTGTCTCAAATTTTCCTTCAACTTTTTCGTGCACTTTCATTGAATCAGCGGTGTTGCCGTTACGGTTAGGATGTGTTTTAACTACGTAGATCACGTTTTAAACTATATTCAGTAACAAATGGCTAGCTATTTAGCGCCAAAGTAATATAAAAGTTTTTCGCTCAAACGAAAACACTCCCATCTCGTCGCTTCTTCTTCTTCTTTTTGAAACAGCTGTTCGCTATCGATAAAGTATATACCGAAATATACCGTCTCACTTTACAATATACCGATGTTACAGTATGCATATGCATATGTAGATGTGCCAGTTGGATTAGATCCCAGGGTCGTCGGCTATAGCGTTCGGATACCGCTAGAGCTGAAATTTGAGTTTCTTGTTGCTGTTCCTCTTGAGGGTCCAGCGTATTTTATTGTGTTGGTATGCACGCATTATAACATTTTGCTTGTATAGGTTACTGGCATTTGTGGAAAGTTCGTTTACGACATGTTCGTTGTATGAACTGGCTCATCTATCCACTGTATGGTTAGTGAACCAACTTAACCCACTAAACCCCCTCGTTTTAAACATGTAAAAATCTTGAGTTAGGCCGCATAAGGTGGGATAAGTACGTTCACTCATCAAAGGTGATTGTTTCCCATCTGGCTTAAAATCTTGAAAAGCTGCACTGCTCTAAAGCTGCGGTAGAATGCTGGACCCCACCACGTCTAGCTCACACACCTCGCAATTCTTATACTTTTCATAGTATTTTTTAGTATCTTCCAGTATATTTTAAGACGAGTTATCGACTCACCCTCTTGTCCAACGCACCAATGTAGAAACCGTGTAGAAATGCCACTTAGAGCCATTTCCCAGGCCACAACGAATACTAATTCGTGATCAGCATCGAATTCCTGATCGTTTGCCATCAAAATCTCAATTTTTTAAAAATGTCGGAAAAAAGGCATGTCAAAAAATGGATAACGGAGATTTTTCACACTGGCGCTTCCATGGGGCTTATATGAAAAAAAAACGGGCAAAAATAATGTACACATTTCCCGTTCAGGTGTCGCCTTTGGTAATTACATGAAAATGTAGTTAATATGTAGTTACCATGTAATTAAATTAATTTAGTGGACATTTTTGTTGACCGGTCTTGCTTAAACCTTATTTTATAAGCAATCCAATAATGATGAGAACTTAAAGTTAACCAGTCTTGTAGGAAATTGATGCAATAATCGGATAAATTTATGAGTTTAGACCTGAGGGTCTTAGCTAGCTAGTTATATTCCACGGAACATCCAAAACGAGGAATGTGATGCAACTCGAATACAAATAATTCGTCAGTATATTTACGGTATATTTTGAAATATGTGACGTATTAGGTATATTTCTGAGGGTCAGACCGTATATTTTAACGATAAGTCCGCGGTCACTGAGCTGCACTGGTTCACTTAAAATCTTGAAAAGCTGCAGTGCCCTAAAGCTGCGGTAGTCAATACTTTTTTGCATTTAACAAACAAACAAATCTCGCCGAGTTCTGGTGATGTCACAGCTGCGCTCCAAAGTTATCAGCCTCTACAAGCACGTAAGTTCGCTGAAAAACCGCCCGGGCCGGCCACGTGCATTCCGGCGCATTCCATTGGGAAAACAGCGCACCCCCACCCCGCCCAAAAACATTGCGTAAACGCTATTTTTCCTCCAGTTGCAGTATCTGGGCCGTGAGTATCCCGGCCAAAATGGGCCTCAGAAGTTCCGCAAGCAAATCCATGACGCATTCATGAATCACAAAGATGAGAGCGATCCCAAGAAGATTGTGGCTTTATTGGCGCAGGGACGCTACCTAGCCAAGGAGGTGGAGGCGCTCTATTCTTTGAAGAAGTATCGGACCGTGAAGCAGCGCTATAGCTACAATGAATAGATCTGCAACGGCGGTGTTTAAGTTTATGCGGATGTTGAAATTCAAGGACTGACGACGCGAGAGAGGGAGAGAAATATGATATGCCTTTTGCTTTAAATAATACACACACATATAATGCATATTCTTTTGCCAAAGCAAAACAACGCAACTCCCAACACACCGCACACCGTATAAAATATTAGCACAACACTCCCTATACCTATACCCTATACAAAAAACTATTAATTCATAATTTCGAATGTCTTGTCAATGTCTAACTTCAAGTTTGTGATTGATGCAAAACCCAACAAAAACAAAAAAAGCGAAAAAACGGACGTAGCGAATAAAAGAAGCAGTCATTGAATAACCAAAGCCGAAAACGAAAATAATTGTATGGGGGCGACCTTGAACTGGCGGCGCTTTTTTTTTTGTAGAGGGCGGGGAGGAAGGCCGGTCGCACATGTGATATCGTTACGGTTGTACCCTCTGCAGAGGGTAATGCGATGTTTGCAACAAAGACAAGACAGCACATAAAATATATATATTATTGACTATAATTAGCGTAAATCACATGCCATATGCTTTTTAGATCCAAAAAGATGTTGGAAATTGCATATTCAAGTCAATATCTCCACATATGTTGTTCCAAATCGAATCCTTTTATGTTTGTTACTCAAGAAACTTAACAAACTTAAGCTTCACAAGTAGAAAGGCTCAATCTGTAAAGGGTATCAAGAGCTTCGGCTTCGGCTGCACCGCTACCTTTCTTGTTGTTAAAGTGTCGCCCGGATAAAAATACACACGAAAAATATCACGAATGCGTTTGGGCGCCGGCCGTCTCCGTTTCTCTTATAGACAATATTGCGTATTTAAATTATTCAGGCGGGCGGCTGGGCTGATCATGGGGTCGCCCCTCCAAGGCGATAAACATCTTCTGACGCCATCCATCGGGTTGATTGAGCTTTTATTTTACGCTGACGAAAACATGAAAGCTTTCGCGCAATCAAGGGGCAAAAACAATGCGATTTTCAACGATCAGTGCAGCACGGGTAGAAAAGATAATGGTCGTACTTTCCGAGTGTTATCAGGAAATATACAACTGATAAGTCTGCCCAGGGTTCAGATGATGTCAATATGAAAATCGTGTAAACTCATTCAGATGTGATCGTCAATTGCAGGCACATTACATGATTCGATTTTTAGATTTACGTACTTACTATTTATAGAGTACAAGCTGGATTTACATAAAGCTCTGATGCGATGGATTTATTGACTAGATAGACAATGGGATGCCTCTTTTCCAAGTGTATATTCTTATTCAATCATTCTTTTCACTCTTACTTGTTCATTCCTCCATTTCCACAATTGAATTCAATAAAGAATCGTTAAATCAATTTATTTACATTATAGCCCATGGAAACTACACTTCAACTCGAATCTGTTATTCATAAAGAACTTGGTAGAATTGGTAAAATATACATGTATACATATCTATATATACATACATACAGAGAGATATTCCAAGAAGGCAAAAGGAGTAAAAGAAGTACTGCACAAGAAACATACGCGAAGATAGAAATAGATCTTGAAAGTACTATCTAGTAGTTGTAAATCTATCATAAAACGAAGACACTTTAAATCTAAAGGATTTAAAAAGTATGCATCAATTTTCCTAAATATAATTAAAAGTTGATATTTTTTTAATATAACCTGTTATGTCCACTCGAATTTTAACTAAATTTGTGTACATTCTTATATACTCTAAGATTTTTTCCCAAGGGAAACCAAAAATATTTTGTCACTATAAGAAACTGGAGTATACCGCGTGCAGTCGATCTGGTTTCAAGGATGTTGATCGCCCGCAACGTAATACAAAAGGTTAAAACATTTACATGGTATCCAAGACCTTTTAGCTTCGACCTATAATCGATTATAAGGATGTTTTCTCCCAGAATTTTTTGGACCTACAATGCAGTGGATTAAAATAACAATATATACTCAGTGTCCTACATGCAATCTCAGAAAGGTTCTGTGTTACCAACAAAGTAATGCTGTGATTCAAATATTTACACAATTTCCGAGACACCATACAAGCCAAAAACTAAAATAATTGGAATAATGTTTGCCCAATTTACAATACTTACAGAGCTATCCTATACACCATTTAAAAATCAAACAACTTTAATAATAAACATGTTGAAGTCCCGCCATGTAATTCTTACAGATTACAATATTTACAGAGTATCACACCCAACATTAAAGCTGAGAAGTAATTTAAAGGTCGTTTGTCCCCAAGAAAATAATGCTTAAAATTAAAATGCTTACAGAGGGTCTGATGCACTATTTTAACAATATATACAGAGTTCCCAAGACACTATTTTAGTTTGGATTTTAAATTTACCATATTTACAGAACAGATTATTTGAGACTCTTAAGCTTCGAATGTTAATTATATTAAGTATGTTTGGGACTTACGATGTAATGCTCAGTGATAAGCATATTTACAGATCAACTGGAGCACTAAGCTTCGAACTGAAATAATGCCAATAATGCTCAAGGATTGAAATATTTTCAGAGTATGGTAAACATGCTGTAGACTATACTAATTACTATATGGTTCTTGGACTTCAACAATGCAATGCTCATCATCAGATCATCAATCTATCATAATAATTCTTACAGATCACAATATTTACAGATTATCCTCCACAACATTTAAGCATCAAACTGAAGGTATAATGTAGTCCATTCTAATTCTAATTATTCTAATTTAAACACAAACGTCAAAATGTTTTTTCAACATAACCGAATGCATTTAATAAGTTTATACTACATTTGGCATACAATTAAAATCAAATAAAATAGTTATATATCGTACAATATGTAAACAATATGATTACAATAACAATTTAACACTTTGATTGCATTAATAATCTCTTAAACAAACCGAACACAACTACTACGAGTAATAATCGAATAATGTTGGTGATATTTGTGTGGAGAGGGGTGAATGTAAAATAATATTCGCATGGCGCTTCACTAAACGTTAACTAAACCAATATTTGCTAATACGAATCCTATGATAAAATCACATTCTTTTCCAGTGGAAAGCGTTATGGTAGAGACTCGGACATAGCAGGGAGCATTCACATTACAAATTCATGCATTCAGCCAAATTCGAAGCCCAGAACATCGTCCATGCCATAGTCGAAGAAGCGAAAGTCCTCCTCGTAGATTTCGTACAACTGGCGTATGGCACCGATGGGCAGGGGATCGAAGTATTTACGGAGATTGGCACGCGTGCTGGAGGGCTTGTGGCCGGTGGGGAATGTCAGATTTGTGGCACCGGCCAGATACAAAGCTAATGCGGAATCATCCAGCAATGTGTCATATTTGCCTGAAAAAAGAGTCGCGGTCAGAAAGGGATTTTGAATGATGATGAGGTATCCTCATACGCACCCACAACATTGTATTTCATTACGCAGGGATTGCACAGCTTGGCTATCACCTCCCAGTGCTCATTGTACGCCGATTGATTGGTCCTGCTGAGCTCTGGAGTAAGCAGATAATTCACGAATTCTCCAAACGTGACGTCGTCCCCATGTTCCAGCGACTTGTTGCTGGCTTCCGGGCGCAGTTCTCGCACAATCTGCCTGCCCACACGCGACTGAAAGTACCGGGCACTCGGGGAATCACCCTCCAGTTTGTTGCGATAGGCGGAAAGCAGCCGTTCGAACGGATGTCGCACCAGGATGAAGCGCGTATAGTCTTCGCTGAGCACCTGCTGCTTCTCCTGATCGCTCAGATCGTAGAACTTGGCGAACATGCCCACCGAATGGGCCAGAGAGCCGGGTATCTGCAGGGGATCTGTGCCATTCTGCCACTTCCCCGTTAGTAGCATCAGCACTCGCTTCCAGTTTGTGCAGGCAACCTGGAAAACGGCAAAGAGAAAAGCGGCATAAGAATTTGTTTAGTTTCAAGAGGTATTCAGCAATTTAAACCAAATAAACAAGAAAAATATATCCGATTGAGGCCACAAGAAAAATACAATTCTTCGTTTAAATTTTCCTTATGAGTTATTTCGCCCCAATGATTTCTTGGGTTTCGGAATGAATCATCGAATGTTCATACATTTCAAAAAAATCACATAATTCAGAGGAAAACTTAGATAAGCCTATAGCATATCTTCCGTTGCTTCACGGGGAGAACCCATGAGTGACAGATAAAGGTCGAAGAAATCTATTTGTTGCCATCATTTTGCACACTCATTGGGTAACTATTCCAAAAAGAAGTTCTGCAAAAGGGCAAATATTATCATTGTCATCATTATCTTCGATATTTCAATAGATATCTGTTATCAAATTAGTTTTGAGTCACTTCATAGAGTAATTTGTATAATTCATTTAGCTTATTTCTTTTGATAGTATCTATTATCAATTAACAATAGTCATTGAATTGAATGAGATTTCAAGTAGATCCCTTTATGGACTTAAGCTGACTATTGTTCAAGTGAATTGGATAGCTTTAATAGCATTTAAATATAGTTTAAGGGACTATAAGTAGTTGCAAGAGACTTAGGTTAGGGATCTATTCTAATAATGATAGTACGTCATATGTTTTCAAATTCGATTCTAATTGTGATTTAAAGTGTTGGAGCTGGGAGCAACTGCTAGTATATTTCTATATATCAACCTTTGTCACCCAATATATATATATCTATTAGTCATAAAATCAATATCTAAAGAAGCAACAGTCGCAAGCAATTTTCGGTCAAAAACTCCAACTCAATAGTCCAGTCAGCGCTTTTCGAGGAGTTCTGTTGCTGGGTATGAAGTACTCGTAATTCAGAAAAGTGACCCCGTCTGGACGTCTGTATTTTTTTTAATGCCATTTTGTTGCAATTCTGCGAGTGTTAATCGTGAAATGAAATCTCTTCGGAGACCTCTGGTCAGGCAAGTGCTTTCATTTTAATTGCCAACTGCAATAAATTATAATTTTCGCCAAGAGAGAAAGATCTGCTTGGGGGATAGCCAACGGCCGAATGGGGCACACACATTGGGGAATAAGTCAAGTCGTTGAAGTCAACTGACGAAAACTATGCACAGCCTTAGCCTCAAGCAGCACATGAGCACAGAACACACACAAACAGTACGTATTACTAGGGGTAAACGAGTACTCGCGTATAGCTCGAAAAACAATTGTACATAAACATTTTGGTTGGGCGGACAGAAAATGCCGAGCGCAATTAAACACCGCAAAAACATTTCACATTACCAAAGCAAACAATTCCCATATAGACAGTGGAACCACATTCCAAAAAGAAACGACGGACTGAGGTTCAAAAAGATCAGTTCGTAGGAACAACTGGCATATGCCAAGCAAATTGATGAAAGCGAATTTCTTTAATGTTTTAAAAGATTTAACCAAACACAGCAGCATACACATGTGTTTTCAATCACTATTGCTTCACTGAACCCCGCTCGCGTGATCCAAGTCCAAGTTTTAGATTGTAAGTGCTTTCAGTGCAAAGGGATATGTCCGCAGTGTCGAATGAAAGAATGTTTACCCAGTAATTTCAAGAATGCGAGTACTTACAGTACTCAGGTATCTGTCTAGATGTCAGGAGAAAACGAAATGGAAACCTTGAAAAATGTTTAGACCATCTAAACCATCTTTTCCCCCACTCGATCAAGCCCATAGTTCACCGTGAATGTTTGGAGGATCTGTCAACAAGTCAAAACAAAATGAAAATGTGAAAGTTTTCCATCAGGCTTTCGTTTTGTGCCTTTCTAGGTTTTACTACAGCCTGAGGGCCTTGTTGCTCTGGCTATAACTTAACACATTAAATTGTGCTGTAGGAAAAATGGTAGGCTACAATTTTGTAAATTAATAAATAAATAATGTTTCCCTTGATCAAACCAAGTCTTACAGCAGACCGAGTGTTTAGAAACACATTCAGCACTCAAGAAGTGAAATTTTAACATTTCTTGTCATCTTTTCAATCAATCTCGTCCCACTGTCACATTCGCTCTCAAGCTCTAGGGGGGTTCGGGGCCAAAGTTCGAAGTAATGCTGAAAATACTAGTAAGTATACTCTCAATACATACGTAAGCAATCGTAAACACAAGTATGCGAACTTAACGCAATTCATTTATAGCTATTAAAGTAACACGCGACGGCCGCATACTCGCAATAAGTAGCCGCCTCTCTGGTCGAGCCTCCATCCCAGCAGCAGCAGCAGTGGAGGAGGATATCGGGGTATACGAAATATGATGTGGAGAGGGTTTATTGGCCAAGGGTAAACACAAACAGTTTACGACTTCATGGAAGAATGAGCTGGGAAAACGCTTGACCAACGCGCGCGTGTGCATATGTACATATATGAGAAGAGTCGATTATGAATAGTAGCTTGTAATTATATGATTTAAGAGATCCCCCTCTCATTGTACGCCCTGCCAGATTATAGACATGGAGTGGAGTGGAGGCAATACCTTGATAAGGGGAACGTGTGTATAGGCACTTCGGGTGGCATGTTCGCTGACACGCCTACTCCCTTCATTCTTCAATGTCTAACTAAATTTCTATATTCAACAATGATTGTTAATCTATAAGATCGGATAACAAACCTGTACTAGGTTCTGTAGTACTGTACCTGTACTCTGTTCGAACTTTGTGATTTGTTAAAAGAAAATACTGCGGATAATAGTGAGCTGCAGTCTGAGTTTTTTTACAGATAACTTCATCTCTCTATTATATAAAAATGTTTTGGGTCGTCGTCGTCGCATATGTGGACGAAAATGAATTGTCCGACCATGTCTGACCGCCAAATAGTTTCTGCACGTCAACTCGTGATAAATCGCGGTTCATCGAGGGTACTTTTTTGTTGCTTTTTTAAGTGAGACGGGGGGCTTGCCCCCTAGTTGCTCTATATTTTGATACATTTCTAATAATTGTATTCCCATATTAAAAGATTATTTCTTTGGAATACCTCCACAATCAATTCCAAGAATCGTTTTGTCCGGGGAATAGTATCTAAATCCCTATAGGTTTTATTCCGTACAGATTAGGGTACTTCTCAGAAAACTTACCCTACTAATGAAACTATGATATGTATTTCTTCTTTTCTTTTTTGGTTCCTTAAACATCCATCAGTAAACTTCTATAAGTACAGCCATATCTCTCACAATTATATCTTGTAGAACAAACGAGGGGGAACGTTGTGAGTTGCTGCTGCGACCGCAACTCTACATTTATACCCGATACATAGTCAGTATGGCTACATTAAACGACAAAGAGTGCGTGCGAGAGAGACAGAAAATCAGTCAGAACGTGTCGACGGGCGCTGCGTAGCCACTGCAAATTGATTTGTTACTTTTGGCTATAATAATAATCCGATCTGATTCGGATTTGGCAAGATTCGGCAATCTGGTAGATATGGCCATTGTCTATGATTGTGCGATTTAATTTTCTCATATCTTCAAAATTGTGGTTGCCACAGATTTTCGTTGTTTATGGCTGCGGAAGGGGGTGGGGCGAAATTTTGAAACACACTTGTAGCAGTGAGCTCTCTGAGCAAAAAGAAATACACTTGTAACAGTGAGTTCTGCAGTGAAAAATTACAAATAGTTTTGTAACAGTGAGAGCTCTACAGTCAGGTCTAATAGTCTCTGAGATTTGGGGATGCTCCAGATTTTCGTCCTTTGCGGGGCCGGAAGGGGGTGTAGCGAAATTTTGAAACAAACTCGTCAAGGTCCGATATCACAGGAGTGTGGATACCAAATTTGGTTACTGTAGCTTTTATAGTCTCTGAGATCTAGGCGCTAATCTTTTGCGCTAAGCAAAGCCGGCTATGATACGTGTGTGTTAGAGAGAGACAGGGCAAGAAAAAATTAAATTGTTTTTTCTTCATTCTGGCTATAATAATGATACGATCAATTCAGATTCAGTAGTCTAGAAGATATGGTCATTCTCTACGATTCTGCGTTTTAGGTTTTCTTGTATCTTTAATATTGTGGATGCCACAGATTTTCGTCCGTTGTGGGGGCGGAAGTGGGCGGGGCGCAGTTTTGAAATACAATTGTAGCAGTGACATATCACAGAAGTATGGATACAAAACGTCGTTGCTCTAGCTCTTATAGTCTTTGAGCACTAGGCGCTAATAGGGACGGACAGACGGACGGACGGACGGACGGACGGACGGACGGACGGACAGACAGACATGGCTCAATCGACTCGGCTATTGATGCTGATCAAGAATATATATACTTTATGGGGTCGGAAACGCTTCCTTCTGGACGTTACACATCCACTTTTACCACAAATCTAATATACCCCAATACTCATTTTGAGTATCGGGTATAAAAATTGATATAATTCGAATATAGACAACATTTTGAAGTGTGTGCGTTTAAGATGACATTTCCTCCACTACCTCAATAAGCTGATACTGGGTACTGGTATAACCAGACTCCACAATCAAGGTTTGTATCGCATTGATAAGTAGCGTAGAATTCCGCATGCCGCATGCCGCATCATTCATTGGCTATTACTCAATTGTGTTCTGTAGAGGAGCCGAAATGAATTTGTTTAAAGAACTAAGAAGGGGTTCAAAGGTTAACCGGCAACATGAAACAGGAATCTATTTTTATGTCAAGCCGCCTCACACCAAGCAACCGGCATCGGACGGCCACTCTGACAATCTAATCTTATAGTTTTGGTTCTAATGTTTTCCAATAACTTATTGGCTGATAAGCGGGTGGTACTATTGTAAGGCCATTTCCTTTGGTTAATTTCCTCTATAAGTAATTTCCTAATCCAATTAGTTAAAGCAATCAAAGGTGCATAGAGTTTAAGTTAATTAATTTTTGTATATAGATTGGATTGGATTATCTGTGAGGAAAAGACGTCACAGAATAGATGGCCTCATGAGGGCCATTCCGCAGATAATCGCAATATATTTTCAAATATTAATCTCTAAGCTTAGCTTAGTTTTAGGTCTTATCAACTAGATAATGGGGACAGTGGCACTGAGCCAGCGGTTGGCCAGACCCATTAAGACATTGACTTTTGACTCCCGAGCTAAGCAGATTATTTTAGTACGAGTAGTAGTCATTAGTTTTGCAACTGAATGCAAATCTAGTTGGTAAATGGTGGCTTAGATCACAAATTGCAAAAGTTGTAGATTATTACCTATAATTACAAGCCATTTAACAGAATAACTGAGGGTCGAAACTGATCGAGAACGTTGTCTTTTTGAGCTGTAATTGAGCATTTAATTCCAGTGTAATCAGCATTATATTCAAGGAATATACTTCATATGAGTATGTATATGAAGTATAATGCTGATTACACTGGCATTATATTCAAGGAATATACTATATATGAGTATATGTATATATGAAGTATAATGCTGATATGAGTGCGTAAGCCCCTTTCGATAAGACATGCACTTCTAAGTCGCTATAGAACCAAAACGGACTAGAGTTAACTCAATGCTGAATAAACGTGGATTCATTTGTAATAAAGGAATATAAAACACATAGATCAATGGACATTTTACATTTAAAACTGTTGTAACACTCGAGCAGTTCGCAAAAGCTGATAAATTTGGTTGAGGAACATTTTAATAGATTTTTCTATACAAAAATAAATACTTGAACAGGCGATTGTTCGATTATAAGGAAATTCACTGTATATATATAAGTAGTTTTCTATAATATAATGCTGGTTTGAGTGTGTAAAACCCTTCGATAAGCTAAAAGTGCCCACAAATGCGCTTGTAAGTCTCTATAGAACCAAATTGGGTGAAAGACATCACTCAACTAGAGCTTCAAATTGTGGACTAAGCAAACACAGACTGATTGGATGGATCTTCTTCTATTGTCACTGCCACAAGCTGCAAGATAAACCAAAAAAAAACCTCAGCACATGCTTTGGACTCTCTGAGTTTCGAAGCAAAACGAGAACACGTGAGGCACGAGAAGCAGAGGAAACAAGTTTCTTTATAAACAAAGCAGAGCAGGAAAAGAGAACTCGGTATTTATGCCGATTTTTGACTAATGCCGACGCCTTTTTGGGACGGCACATGGCAACCGCAAAAGAAATATGTACATCATTCATGACCGTCGGCTCGTTTTTCAATCGTTTTGCTGCGTCAGCAGGAAGCCAGCGGTTGACATACCTTTGGCACATAGCAGTAGAGCAGCTTGTGCTGCTTGTCCACAATCATATGATCCATTTGCAGCTCCGTAAGATCCTCCTGGGTCTTGGTGTGCTCGCCGAGTAGCTCGCATTGCCGCTGCATATACTCCTGCCGCTGGATATTGATGGTTTGTGTCAGCTCCAGGCTCCGTTTGGTAATCTTGACATTGTTGTTGTTCCCATCCTCAAACGGAGTGCAGCGGGTGAGAGTGAAGATGGTGGTGGCGACGAGTGAAATGCAAAACCAAAGCGAAACCAGTTGATGCATAATGCAGTGCAGGTGGCCTCCTTACGACTGCTGACGCCCAGCGACTGACTTTTCAATGATCCGATGTTTATGTTATAGAAGATTACTACTGTCATTGCCTTTGGCAACCAAAGTACTTGACGCGATGAACAAACTTCAGGGTGGCAGCGTTCTCAATGCCCAGCTCTGTGAGGGTGGCCCGTCCGTTGGAGCGGTCGTCGATCGGCTGATTCGTTTCCACGTTGAAGAGGCCAAAGCAGCGCCATAGAAAGTGCCAAGAAACGAACGCGCGATGATCGTGCCCGTTGCGCAGAGCGGAATGAACTAACTCGCCGGTGGAGCTCGGCATGGCTCCACCAGCAACTTGCTGCTGCCGCTGTTGATCTTCGGGTCCGCCGTCGGCCAATCCACGACGCCTGAGACTCTCTTCGTGCCGCTCGCGCTGTCTTCGCTTGTGCTCGGCGCGAGATATCACAGCAATTGCCTTCTTAAGCTGCGCGATGGTCGGTTCGGGCTGATGGAGCTGCAGAGAGAAAACATTAGAGAGAGCATGCCTGAAGAGAGAGAGTTTTGTTTGGAGTTCCATCGTACATTCGTTGCCTAACCATTCAAAATTCTAAATTGTACAAGGTTTCGGATATCACGACAAACATAATAGGATATGAGACTCTTCTCCCTGCTGTATGGCGTCGTCGTCAGGAACGTAGATAGGCGTGTGCCGGCTCCGCTGAGACCCTTTTGGACCTCACCCACGGGTATGCTAGCAGATCGGCTTACACTACGGATTTCCCCATTTAAAATTCTTCTGTTAAGGTCCGCAGACAGTCTTCTTCTGGGGTCCTGTTGTCAAATGGGTATGGCCGGATCGGATCCCTTCTTTAGTTGTTTTATACCCAACATTGCTCTCTCTTTTCTCCTATAGAGCGTAGTTTTGGCTGGGCTTGGTGATGTGCTTAATCGACAGCCGCATCTGATATCAAAAAAGCAGACTCTTGTCCTAGCTTTGAGTGGTGTCCTATGGTCTCGCTGGTCTATGGTCATCAGGCCCAGGAACTATAATTATATGGCCTGCAATGCTGTGATGTCTGCTTCCCAAGCCGTGCTGCTGTGGAGGAGCATTAGCAATGATCTGGTCAAGGTGTGGCAGGACTTTCGGTCACCCCGAGGAGTGGAACCCAACATCACTGTCCCACTTTCTAAACAAGATCATTAAAGAGTCTAATCATGCTAACAAATAAAACTATTGAGGCTGTTCTGGATTGTCATTGCGGCGCCAACATTTCACTCGTGAAATATTGATCGATTGGTGATTGAATCAAGCCAATAGCTAATTGATAGGCCGCCGAAAGCGAGTGCAAACAGCTGCGTTTCCAGATACTACTAACCACGATTGTCAGGGTGCTGAGTCCGTCTCGCTCCACGAAAATAGTTGTGGCGTTTCCCTCTGCGATGGCAATCTGAAATTATGAAACATATTCAATACGTGAACACTGACTTGCGCATAACGGTAGCCGTTTCTCACAATAAAGCCGATCAATTAGCATCTGTAAAGTCTTCAGACCGGGCAGTAGGTCAGTCATTGAGAGTGACGACATCAATGATGGCAGAACACCCTATTGTGCTAATTGCTTGCTTCAACTATGCGAAATCGGGGTCACTTACCTCGCCCAGCAGCTCCGTGGCCGTACAGTCGTAGGGGATGTCCGAGAGTACATCAAAACTCTGCAAAATCTGACGGAGTTCTTGCTCTGTGCTGTGCACCAGGTCATTGTGCTCGGAGCATTCGGTAGCATTGCACTGGCGTCGAGCAGTGATCCATGATTTGGTTTTTCTTTTCTTTCCCTTGCGATTGCTCAGTATCTCCTCGTTTCGATTGCGTGCTTCTCTAATTGCTTTCTTGCGCAGATTTACGGGCATCTGCTGCAACTTCTTGTAGGTCAGGACATTGGTTTCCAGCTTTCTTAGATGCTCCTTCTCTGGAAAGCGTTTTGCTCTGTGTGGAGAGCGTTCCCTTCTGTGTGGAGAGCGTTCTGTTCTGTGTGAGGAAGAGTGCTCTCTTCTATGTGGAGAGTAAAATTTTCTGTGTGGTGAGCGTTCCCGTCTGGATGTCGCAGCGCCTTCTTTTCGGTGTGGCGATCGTTCAGTTTTATGTGACGAACGTTTCCTTTCGTGTGAAGAGCGTTCCCGAGACTCTCCACGGTCTGACACAGTGTGTGGGGAGCGTTCTTTTTTGCGGGAAGAGTGTTTCCTTTTGTGTGATGAGCGTTCCTTGCGGTGTGAACTGCGCTCCCTTCCATGTGAAGAAGAGCGGTTCCTTCTCTTTGAAGAAGAGCGATCCCTTCTCTGTGAAGAGTGTTCTCTTCTGTCTGTAGAGCGATCTTTTCTGTATTCCCCTCTATCCATGTTTTTATTTTACTTTGTTTATTGAAAAATAAACATAATTTTTGCCCGGCGCCAGATCAGCTGGTTTTGGAGTACAATCGATAGCACTATGTTACGTTACTATCGTAGCTACGTAGCGATGAATTTCTGCACTATATGCGGAGTATTCAATAATTTAAATGAACGGCATTCAATAAGTCAAGTGAAAGCTATTTGCTGGAGCTTCTTTATAGTAAAGCAATATATTGGCTGTGACTTCTCCTGTCACTATCGTTTACAATTGAATTGAAACAATTGAATTTTTGCGATCGCTAGCGTACGTTGCGTTACGTGCCACTTCATGTCACGATAGACTGCCTTAACGTTACGTTGATTGCTATCGATAGCACTGTCGACTACGAGCAGCTGATAAGAAAATTAAATAAATCTTGTGAAATAACTATTACGAAAAATAAACTAACGAATTTTAGAGTACAAATTAAATCATGCAGAAAGTGCTAGGTCACGTGCAAGCGCACGTTCTCCGCACCAGGGCCACAAATGTAGCTGTGGGAGTTGTGAGGCACGAAGCCACAACGGCAGCCGCCGCACAACCAGCAGTAAAATTCGCTGCAACATCTAAGGGTAATGCTGTGGAAGATTAAACTTGTGCATGCGGTAAACTGGTACAATATTTGCAGAGTTTCGCGAGCGCCAAGTACGTTTCAACATCAAAAACGAACAGACAAAGGGTCGGCCCTTGTATCTGGATGCCCAGGCCACAACACCGATGGATCCACGTGTGCTGGATGCCATGTTGCCCTATCTAACCAATTACTATGGCAATCCTCACTCCCGCACGCACGCCTATGGCTGGGAATCGGAAACAGCTGTGGAGAAGGCACGCGAACAAATTGCCAATCTTATTGGCGCCGAATCGAAGGAGATTATATTCACATCAGGTGCCACAGAGTCCAATAACATTGCCGTCAAGGGTGTGGCACGGTTCTATGGCACCAAGAAGAAGCATGTCATAACCACACAAACGGAACACAAGTGCGTCCTGGACTCTTGCCGAGCACTCGAAAACGAGGGCTTCACAGTCACCTACTTGCCGGTCCAGACCAATGGTATCATCGATCTGAAGCAGTTGGAGGAGGCCCTCACGCCAGAGACATCCCTGGTGTCGATTATGACAGTGAACAATGAGATTGGCGTGAAGCAGCCCATCGACGAGATTGGCAGGCTCTGCAAATCCCGCAAAGTATTTTTCCACACTGATGCGGCCCAGGCCGTGGGCAAGATCCCCATGGACGTGAATGCCATGAATATTGACCTGATGTCCATATCGGGGCATAAGATATACGGACCCAAGGGTGTTGGTGCTCTGTATGTGCGTCGCAGGCCGCGAGTTCGTTTGGAGCCCATTCAGAGTGGCGGCGGGCAGGAGCGTGGCTTGCGAAGCGGCACTGTCCCAGCGTCTTTGGCCGTAGGCCTGGGAGCAGCTGCCGAGCTGTCCCAGCAGGAGATGGAGTACGACAGGAAATGGATAGACTTTCTGTCTAACCGCTTATTCAATCGACTTTCGAGTGCACTGACACACGTCATCCGAAACGGGGATCCTGTGGCCACCTACAATGGCTGTTTGAATTTATCGTTTGCCTACGTTGAAGGAGAGTCTCTGCTGATGGCCCTCAAGGATGTGGCCCTGAGCAGTGGCTCTGCTTGCACATCGGCATCCCTAGAGCCATCCTATGTGCTGCGAGCCATTGGCGCCGATGAGGATTTGGCCCACAGTTCCATTCGATTTGGCCTTGGACGCTTCACAACTGTCGAAGAGGTCGACTACACAGCGGACAAGTGCATCAAGCATGTGGAGAGGCTGCGCGAGATGTCGCCGCTCTGGGAAATGGTCCAAGAGGGCATAGATCTCAAGTCCATACAATGGTCCCAGCACTAAGCGAAAAAGAGATCCAATATTTTAGCCGTTACTGTTACAATACAATAATTATAAAACCCCAAAATAAATTAGTTGCAACGCCTTTGGAAAAAAGTATCTAGTTTATTTGTACACAAAAACCACTTAATAGCTAAAGCTTATGCGTCAAAATCGAATGTGTTTGTGCAAGAGGTGAGGTAAGAGGCGACCCCAAAAGCGAACGCGAAACGCTTACGACGACCGACTCCAAAGTGCGGCGGTGAGCGGTATGCAAATTGAATCCGGAATTTGTGTCGTGTTGGTTGGGCAAGGTTCAATGCGCTTTCTTCTTTTGGGCAGAGGCAGCTCCGGCGGCGCTGCTGGCGCCGCCAAGGATCTTGCGGCGCTGGGCAAACATATGCAGATACAGTTGGGGGAAGATGGGAATGTAGCCGAGCATTACAATCCACAGGAAGGCTAAGTAGGAAAAGGTGGCATTCCATTTGTTCGGCATCACCGTGCTCCACACACTGTTTTCCCTGGCATAGCTCTGGGCCCACCAAAAGCACAGGAGCTCGCCGGTGACGCCAATCGGGTACAGGGCAATGAAGGTGGTGTAGCGCAGGAAGACCACAAAGTGTGGCACCACTTTGACAATGTTCAGCGCATAGTAACCATAGCGGATGATCTCCGTGATGGCCCAGGCAAAGAGGGCAATCGGCAGACCTGGCGATACCTTGCCCGTGGGCGTGGCCATGACCACTCCAACGACGACCATCATGCGGCTGAAGACTTGAAATCCGGTGACCACCGGATTAGATTTCACCAGGCCAAAGGCTGCGTTGAGGATTTCCACAAAGGCTGCATTCTGGAAGATAATGACAGCCACTCGTGTGTAGTCCCAGAGCGTTATCTGGGCGCGGAACTCTGGGCCCTGCAGCAGGTAGTAGTTGACCAACTGATACAGGATGTAGCTCCAGCCGCCCACCTGCACGGCATTGTAGGCGATAAGGTACAGTTTTGCCAACGCCGACGGCTCTTTGGAGTCGGACTTGTTTGTCTTGGCTACTTTTGCGGACATTTTCAACCAGCGTGAACTTTCACCTCACCCCTCGACTAGTAAAATGATTAGTTAATCACAGTCGTCAAAACTTATCGCGCGATTGGTCGCTTTCACCTGTTGACTTCGAAAGCTCCGAAATAGGCTACAAAACTATCGATGGTATTTTGTGCGATAGCCATACCGTATATAGATGTGCCAGTAACGTACCAACAGAATTCGCTGCGGCAGCTCCCTGGTCTGGATGTGGTAGATGTTCGGCGTCATGAACTAGTCCAGCAGCGTATTTTCATATGTCGTGTAACACACAATATTTTCTCACAATATAGACATAATTATGAATTTTTTGTTTTGTCTTGAGGTTCAAGGTGGGACACGCATTTAAATTTCTTCTTTCCACGATTTGAAATTTTGCGCGAGAGTATGACAAAAAAGCTATATAAACCAATTCCATATACATATATAAATATATATATCCTGACGAGCTCGACATCTACCAGAGCCGAAGAGCTGGCGAATGCCTCAGTAAATTCTGTTTATACCTGTTTTTGTATGAACTGGCACGTCTATTTATATACTAGTTATAAAGATAGTGGTCAAACTTTTTCCCCTCATCGATATATGATTGGTGTGAAGTAAGCGCACCTTAAAAGGATGTGAAAACCAATTTCCTAATTTTACAAGTTAAGCAGTGCAACCCACAGTGTCCGACCATTTCTTCTCACCTTAAATTTTCTTTACACTATCGATAACATCGATGTATGTCTCCGAAATGAAACAATCCATTATTATCGATCGTTTCACATCACTTTATGAAAACAAAAACAATTGACTATTTTTGAACATATGAAAACTACGCTACCTCATTCGTCTGCTTGTGAATTTGATTCCACCCATTTCCCATAGATAAAATTGATTAAGAATCATTTACTTGCAGGACAATGGAAGAAGTATGCAGAGCCTGCATGGGAACGTCCGGAGGCACAGAAATGGGACACTTGCATTGCTGACATGATATCCCAGTGTACCAGGTACGTGGTTCGCCGAGGGGATTTACTACCAGAAAACATATGTCCGCCCTGCCTTGAGGATGCAGTGAGTACATTCAATCTTAAGAATACCTGCGAACAAAGCCATAAACTCCATTTCACGCTGATGAAGGACGATAGAGCAGAAGACATCTGTGATGATCTGAGAGTCGATGGGGATTGGATGGGGATTTAGTCCAAAAGGGGCTTATCGTATCCAAAAGCATCAACATTAATTTAGGATATATCATCCAGAAAAAATCAGGAAGAATTTTGAAAAATAATCTTCAAAGTTGTTTTTTGTTTTTCATTTACTTTATTGAACTCTTCCTTTCATTTTAGCAGATCGCCCAATGCGGAGGCCAGGAATACCTCTTGGGTGCCCGCGGACATCGATATGCCCACCATCGTTTACCAGGGGCTTCACCCTTCTGGTCTTCCGGTTCATATGAGCGAGTGTGCGCTTAATGACGGCTATCCACTCCAGGCGCCTGACCGGCTGACATCACGAACTCCCCGCCGGCTCCTGCGCACGGGCTATGATGTCGGATAATCGGCCCGAGGCTTTAACCTTAAATTTTCCGTGTCCTGCGCCGCTCTGCTGATTTCCCCACTTTCAATAAGTTGACACGCGCGCCCTCTCTTTGAAAAGGGCGCCCTCGGGTGGCCTTACCCATTTGGGTGTTGCCGGATCGATAGTGCATCCACGATCGCGTGCATCGTGCCAGCAGCTGGTACCTGCACTTTTAACGACGTACGTGCTTCGCAGGTGTATAAATTACCGACATCGTCTTCCTTCTTGCAACATGCTTTACCTCATCGGCTTTGACCGGGTAAGTTTTCCTTGTTTCCCCCCAATTCATCTTTTCCATTGACTATTTTTTCTTGGTTCTTCTTTTATTTTGTATTCCCTCCAGCTCTATTGGCCGAAATCCTCTCAGGCCGCAAACTGCAATGCCGGGATCCCCTCCTCTTACCCCGCCAGGTAAAGTTATTAAGTTATTATTTATTCATTTACTTTATTTAATTCTTCATTTTATTTTAGCTGGTCGCACCATCTGGTGGCCAGGAATACCTCTGGTGTTCCGAATCATATGAGCGAGTGTGCGCTCGAAGACGGCTGTCCACTCCACTCCCTCGGGACATGATTCCTGCCGCGATAGGCTGCGACCTTTGGGCGACCTTTGGATCCGGCCACTGCCATGGTTCTCTGCCTTGCGTCCCACGCTGTTTTCTCCGCGGGTGATTCCGCCGTAGCTCCTCGTCCTCTCTGGAAGTCCAAGGGATGTTCTCCTGGCTGTCCTGCTGCGGCCCATAGCCATGATGCCGCGTCTGTGTCGCCGAGTCGACAATGTGGCGTCCCATCTGCTGCAGCAGGGACCAGTGATCGACGGCGGAATTGTTTGGTCACGCCCACGGGAAATAATGTCAGCAATCCCCCCATTCATACGCCGCCGAATCAAGCGCTGGGCTTCAGCTTCGAGACGTGTAAGTGAATCAGTATATATGGTTATATATGGATATATTTTCAAATATATCTTCCTTTACAGATGTCTTATGTACCCTACGCTTTGGCAGAAACCGAGTCGTATCCGATTTCCCACCGCCAGACGGAGTCCTATAGGATCCATAATCCATCCATCCGAGCCAGACGGAATCGTATCCCAGCAGGATAGAAGCGCACACCTTGCACGATCCGAACCTATCAAGTCATCATCATCCTTTGATGACAACAATCCTTTGACTATGGCAACTAAAGGAGCGGCTACGCGGGCTACTAGATTCTAGATAGATCTCATCTTTGTTAGGTTTAAGGATATACACGTCTATACATTTAGATAGTAGATATAAATGTTGTCCACTTGTTCATTTATGTATACTAAGTTAAGTTTTATGATGAATAAAACTATTGAAAAATCATCCTTGCTGTATCCTGTATTGGAGAAACTATCCCGACTACAAAAAGGCGTGGCACGCCCAGATCGGTTCACAAATAGCGGAGAAAACTAAATATTTTTGATGGGGAAAATGTCCTTGATCCTTGATAAGGACTCCACCAAATCAAGGACATTTTTCCGAACACAGGAAGCCTTCACACATCCCGATTGGGCTACACATAGCCGAGAAAACTAAATATGTATGCTTGGGGTCGTTGGAGTCCTTACCGAAGGATCAAGGACATTTTTCTGATCACGGCAGCCATGGCACGCCCCAATCGGGCCACAAATAAGGGGGGAAACAAAATATGTATGTCTGGAGTAAATATCCTTGATCCTTGGTCCTTGATAAGGACTATATTAAATCAGGGGCATTTTTCCGATCACAGGAAGCCGTCGCATGTCCCGATCGGAGCTCAAATAACGGAGAAAACAAAACTGGCTTGTAGCTGGCTTTAAAAATGTAGTTCAAGAAATCGCCGATAGAGGCGCCACCGTACAAAAAGAAAAAACTGGCGTCAATTGACCAAAATCTGGATGGGATACCAGGCGAACAGAAATCAGCAAAAATCAGAAGGTCGATGCAAAAAATTTTTTAAATTTTTGTCCCCTATAAATTATTAAAAAATTTTTTGCAATTGCTGCAGTTGCTTGCTGCTGATTTCTGTTCGCCTGGTATCCCATCCAGATTTTGGTCAATTGACGCCAGTTTTTTTTTTGTACGGTGGCGCCTCTATCGGCGATTTCATTTTGAACTACATTTTCAAAGCCAGCTACAAGGCAGTTTTGTTTTCTCCGTTATTTGAGTCTGATCGGGACATGCGACGGCTTCCTGTGATCGGAAAAATGCCCCTGATTTAATATAGTCCTTATGGGCGACCAAGGATCAAGGATATTTACTCCAGACATACATATTTTGTTTCATTGCATTTGCGGCCCTGGCCAATGGGGCGTGCCATGGCTGCCGAAGAATCAGAAAAATGTCCTTGATCCTTCGGTAAGGACTCAACGTCAACCCGATGAGGCATACATATTTAGGTTTTCTCGGTAATTTTGTAGCCCAATCGGGACGTGTTGTGAAGGCTTCCTGTGTTCGTGGAAAAATGATCTTGATTTGGGGAGTCCTTATCAAGGATCAAGGACATTTTCCCCATCAAAAATATTTAGTTTTTCTCCGCTATACATCATACCGATCTGGGCGTGCCACGCCTTTTGTAGTCATTGGGATAGTTTCTCCAATGAACGGAGGATACAGCAAGGATGATTTTTCAATAGGTTTTATTCATCATAAAACTTAACTTAGTATACATAAATACAAGAATAAGAGAAAAGTGGAAAATAGTGATTTATATGAATACTATCTAAAAAATGATATTTACGCGGTGATATGAGGTAAACATGGTAAGGGAAAACGATGATATCTATCGTAAGAATACTAGTAAATAAATAATGTACCCGCTCCTTTACGCCATAGTGGATGATTGTTGTGGTCAGGATGATGATGCGGCGGTAGACGAACGCCAGAGCCGAAGACCCTGGGATCTAATCCAAAAGTTCCTTCGCAACATGTTCGATTGTAACAAATCCCTCTGGCGGTGGGAAATACACTCGGCTCGATTAAGACATAGGGTATTATTTTATGTTGATTTAAACAAAATTTATTAATCAAATTAGGATGAAAATTACGGAAATCTCCAAGCTGAAGTTACATCCGATCTGGCGATTGAATGTTTTTGGCGCTGACAGCCCATCCCGTGTGTTCAATTCCGGCTCAAAAACAAAACAATTCAGCCAAGGAATCATTCATATTTTCAATTCAGCGACACAGACTACACCATTTGTCTGCCAGGGGGGTTTGATCCCTGGCTTCCATTTAACGAGGAGCTACGGCATACCGTTCCCGCGGATTTACACTTGTGGGACAATGAAGGAAATATGCAGAGCCCAAAGGTCGCCCAAAGGTCGCGGCATTTTCGCGGAAGGGCATGTCCTGAGGGAGTGGGTGGACAGCCGTCTCGAGCGCGTGCTCAAATGATTCCGAACACCAGAGGATTCCTGGCCACTGGTGCGACCAGCTAAAATAAAATTAAGAATTAAAATAAAGTAAATGAATAAATAATAACTTAATAACTGGCGATGGTTAAGAGGAGGATCCCGGCTATTGGGCCGCGGCTTGAGGGATTTCGGCCAATAGAGCTGGAGGGAATACAAAAAAAAAAGAAGAACCAAGAAAAATAGTCAATGGAAAACGAGGAAGCTACGGCGGAATCACCGGTCAAAGCCGATGGAAAACAGCGTGGGACGCAAGGCAGAGAACCATGGCAGTGGCCGGATCCAAAGGTCGCCCAAAGGTCGCAGCCTAACGCAGCAGGGTAATCATGTCCCGAGGGGAGTGGAGTGGACAGCCGTCTGAGAGCGCACACTCGCTCATATGATTCGAACACCAGAGGTATTCCTGGCCACCGGATGGTGCGACCAGCTAAAATAAAATGAATCAGTATATATGGTTATATATGGATATATTTAAAATATATCTTCTTTAAAGATGTCTTATGTACCCTACGCTTTGGCAGAAACCGAGTCGTATCCGATTTCCCACCGCCAGACGGAGTCCTATAGGATCATAATGTATAATCCATCCATCCGAGCCAGACGGAATCGTATCCCAGCAGGATAGAAGCGCACACCTTGCACGATCCGAACCTATCAGAGTCATCATCATCCTTTGATGACAACAATCGCTGACTATGGCAGCTAAAGGGCGGCTACGCGGGCTACTAGATTCTAGATAGATATCATCTTTGTTAGGTTTAAGGATATACACGTATATACATTTAGATAGTAGATATAAATGTTGTCCACTTGGTCATTTATGTATACTAAGTTAAGTTTTATGATGAATAAAACTATTGAAAAATCATCCTTGCTGTATCCTGTATTGGAGAAACTATCCCGACTACAAAAAGGCGTGGCACGCCCAGATCGGTTCACAAATAGCGGAGAAAACTAAATATTTTTAATGGGGAAAAGTCCTTGATCCTTGATAAGGACTCCACCAAATCAAGGACATTTTCCGAACACAGGAAGCCTTCACACATCCCGATTGGGCTACAAAAGCCGAGAAAACTAAATATGTATGCTTGGGGTCGTTGTCCTTACCGAAGGATCAAGGACATTTTTCTGATCACGGCAGCCATGGCACGCCCAATCGGGCCAAAAATTGAAACAAAATATGTATGTCTGGAGTAAATATCCTTGATCCTTGGTCCTTGATAAGGACTATATTAAATCAGGGGCATTTTTTCCGATCACAGGAAGCCGTCGCATGTCCCGATCGGAGCTCAAATAACGGGAAAACAAAACTGGCTTGTAGCTGGCTTTAAAATGTAGTTCAAGAAATCGCCGATAGAGGCGCCACCGTACAAAAAAAAAAAACTGGCGTCAATTGACCAAAATCTGGATGGGATACCAGGCGAACAGAAATCAGCAAAATCAGAAGGTCGAAAAAGCAGCCTTTTGCCCCCAAAATTTGCTGCGAAATTTTTCGACAATTCTGAGTTTTTTGCTGATTTCTGTTCGCCTGGTATCCCATCCAGATTTTGGTCAATTGACGCCAGTTTTTTCTTTTTGTACGGTGGCGCCTCTATCGGCGATTTCTTGAACTACATTTTCAAAGCCAGCTACAAGCCAGTTTTGTTTTCTCCGTTATTTGAGCTCCGATCGGGACATGCGACGGCTTCCTGTGATCGGAAAAATGCCCCTGATTTAATATAGTCCTTATCAAGGACCAAGGATCAAGGATATTTACTCCAGACATACATATTTTGTTTCCCCCCTTATTTGTGGCCCGATTGGGGCGTGCCATGGCTGCCGTGATCAGAAAAATGTCCTTGATCCTTCGGTAAGGACTCCAACGACCCCAAGCATACATATTTAGTTTTCTCGGCTATTTGTAGCCCAATCGGGATGTGTGAAGGCTTCCTGTGTTCGGAAAAATGTCCTTGATTTGGTGGAGTCCTTATCAAGGATCAAGGACATTTTCCCCATCAAAAATATTTAGTCCGCTATTTGTGAACCGATCTGGGCGTGCCACGCCTTTTTGTAGTCGGGATAGTTTCTCCAATACAGGATACAGCAAGGATGATTTTTCAATAGTTTTATTCATCATAAAACTTAACTTAGTATACATAAATACACAAGTGGACAACATTTATATCTACTATCTAAATGTATAGACGTGTATATCCTTAAACCTAACAAAGATGAGATCTATCTAGAATCTAGTAGCCCGCGTAGCCGCTCCTTTTTGCCATAGTCAAAGGATTGTTGTCATCAAAGGATGATGATGACTTGATAGGTTTCGTGCAAGGTGTGCGCTTTATCCTTGGGATATGATTCCGTCTGGCGGATGGATGGATTATGGATCCTATAAATTCCGTCTGGCGGTGGGAAATCGGATACGACTCGGTTTCTGCCAAAGCGTAGGGTACATAAGACATCTGTAAAGGAAGATATATTTGAAAATATATCCATATATAACCATATATACTGATTCACTTTACACGTCTCGAAGCTGAAGTCGCTTGATTCGGCGGCGTATGAATGGGGGATTGCTGACATTATTTCCCGTGGGCGTGACCAAACAATTCCGCCGTCGATCACTGGTCCCCGCTGCAGCAGATGGGACGCCACATTGTCGACTCGGCGACACAGACGCGGGCATCATGGCTATGGGCCGCAGCAGGACAGCCAGGAGAACATCCCTTGGACTTCCACGGTTGTGGAGAGGACGAGGAGCTACGGCGGCATCATGGTCGCGGAGAAAACAGCGTGGGACGCAAGGCAGAGAACATATGGCAGTGGCCGGATCCAAAGGTCGCCCAAAGGTCGCAGCCTATCGCGGCAGGAAGCATGTCGGGAGGGAGTGGACTGGACAGCCGTTTTCGATTTTATAAAAAATCGATATGATTCGGAACACCAGAGGTATTCTGGCCACTGGATGGTGCGACCAGCTAAAATAAAATTAAGAATTAAATAAAGTAAATGAATAAATAATAACTTAATAACTTTACCTGGCGGGTTAAGAGGAGGGATCCCGGCATTGCAGTTTGCGGCCTGAGAGGTTTTCGGCCAATAGAGCTGGAGGGAATACAAAAAAAAAGAAGAACCAAGAAAATAGTCTTTGGAAAAGATGAATTGGGGGAAACAAGGAAAACTTACCCGGTCAAAGCCGATGAGGTAAAGCATGTTGCAAGAAGGAAGACGATGTCGGTAATTTATACACCTGCGAAGCACGTACGTCGTTAAAAGTGCAGGTACCAGCTGCTGGCACGATGCACGCGATCGTGGATGCAGTATCGATCCGGCAACAGAAAAATGGGATTCCCCGAGGGCGCCCTTTTCAAAGAGAGGGCGCGCGTGTCAACTTATTGAAAGTGGGGAAATCAGCAGAGCGGCGCAGGACACGGAAAATTTAAGGTTAAAGCCTCGGGCCGATTATCCGACATCATAGCCCGTGCGCAGGAGCCGGCGGGGAGTTCGTGATGTCAGCCGGTCAGGCGCCTGGAGTGGATAGCCGTCATTGAGCGCACACTCGCTCATATGAACCGGAAGACCAGAAGGGTGAAGCCCCTGGTAAACGATGGTGGGCATATCGATGTCCGCGGGCACCCAAGAGGTATTCCTGGCCACCGCAGGGGATCGCGGCACAGCAGTTTGTGGTCAGAGAGTGTCTCGAGAGCTGGAGGGAATACAAGAATAAGAGAAAAAGAACCAAGAAAAAATAGTGATTGGAAAAGATGAATATGAGGTGAAAAAAGATATTTTACGCGGTGAGGCGATGAGGTAAAGCATGGTGCAGAAGGGAAAACGATGCCGGTAATATACGTCGTAAAAATTACAGGTAAATAAATAATGTACCAGGTGCTGGAGCGATGTACGCGATCGTGGATGCAGTATGTGGCCTACTCATGATGACGCGGCGGTAGACGAACGCCAGAGCCGAAGACCCTGGGATCTAATCCAAAAAGTTCCTTCGCGACATGTTCGTTGTAACAAAAAACTTTTTAAGTGTGTACAACTAGCTTAATGTATTATTTTATAAGTTGATTTAAACAAAATTTATTAATCAAATTAGTTCAAAGTGAACAATGAAAATTACGGAAATACCCATATCGTTACATCCGATAACTTATTCGATTAGATGTGTTTGGCGCTTAACAGCCCATTCCGTGTGTTTATTTTCAGAAAACAAAACAATTCACGCCAAGGAATCATTCATATTTTCAATTCAGAAAAGCTACACCATCTGTCTGCCTGGGGGTTTGATCTAGCTCATTTCACAAAAGTCCATTCCGTTCATTAAGATTTATTTACTTGCAGGACAATGAAGGAAATATGCAGAGTTTGCATGGAAACGTCCAGAGCATCAACAAACATTTTTGATGAGGCACAGAAATGGGACACTTGCATTGCTGACATGATAGCGCAGTGTACCGGGTACGTGGTTAGAAGAGGGGATTTACTACCAGAAAACATATGTCCGCCCTGCCTCGAGGATGCAGTGAGTGCATTCAACCTTAAGAAAACCTGCGAGCAGAGCAATAAACTCTATTTCACACTGATGGAGGAGGATAGAGAAGACATCTGTGATAATCTGGAAGACGATAGGGATTGGAAACCTTCAGATAGGGAAACTGAGCAATCGAACCAATTTGAAACCGATGCAAAGGTTCAAGGGGATAAGGATGACGACCATCAGTTTAAATGTAGTCTTTGCCCAAAGAGCTATACGCATAAATCGAATCTAAATAGACACAAACAATTACACACTGAAGAACGACCCTACAAATGCTCCGACTGCTTAAAGTCATTCAAACTAAAGTCCCATTTTCAAGCACACACACGTACGCACACAGGTTATCGAGGAATTTGCGAGCCTGAACGTCTGTCTCCTGAACGCAGGAAGCACCCCGACATACAGCAAAACAGGCCGAGTGTCCATCATAGACCTCACCTTTGCAAGCCCGGAGATCGCTCGCCACGCAAAGTGGCAAGTCCTGAGCACGTACACGCACAGCGACCACCTGGCCGTGATGACGGACACAGCCGCCATCGGGAATGCAACAAGGGGGCAACGAGCGCAATTGACTGGCTACAAAGAAGCAACGCTGGATACGGGCGCGCTTCTAACAGCAGCAGAGAACCTAGCTGCCGCCGGGGACGCCGAAACAAGCGCGAGATCCATCTCCAGGACCGTCGTAGCGGCATGTGATGCAGCTATGCAGCGAAGGAAGCTAGGAGGAAGTCGACACCGCCCAGTACCATGGTGGAACGAGCACATCGCCCAAGCAAGGAGGGAGTGCTGCGCAGCGCGACGCGCGTACCAGCGATCTAGAGGTACACCACAGTTTGGGATTAAAGGGGCGGCATTCAAGGCAAACCGGAGAGCCCTTAGAGACGCCATCAGAAGCAGCAAGGCCAAATGCTTCCAGCAGCTCTGTGAGGCGGCAGATGCAGAACCCTTCGGAGGGCATACAAGCTGGTCATGGGAAAGCTCTGTAGGCAACCCACCCCAAGTGCCCTGTCCTGCTGGGGAAATTGTCTGCGCACTCTTCCCCCGGCAACCACCACTCCAGGAGGCAGACAGCGCCGAGCACCAGGCACAGGCGGCCACCACCACCTTCTCGGTGAAGGAGGTGCAGGAGGTCACTGCAAAACTGAAGAACGGCAAGGCGGCAGGACCCGACGGAATCCCCAACGCGGCCCTGAAATGCTTGGTCAGTGCCCACCCAGAGGCATTCACACGGATGTACAACCAGTGCATCCAGGAGCGGTACGTACCACTAGCATGGAAACGCCAGAGACTTGCCCTGGTACCCAAGCCAGGCAAGGACCAAAGCGACCCATCGGCATACCGACCACTATGCATGCTAGATGGTGTGGGTAAGATCTATGAGAGGCTGGTATGCAACCGACTCGAGGCCGAGCTGACGCAACGGAATGGCCTATCCACCCTCCAGTTTGGATTCAGGAAGCAGAGGAGCACCACCGACGCCATCCAGATGGTCACGAGCTTGGCCAGAGAAGCCATTGCAGGAACGCGATGGGCAGGAGGCTCGAAGGAATACTACCTAGTGTGCACGCTAGACGTGCGGAACGCCTTCAACTCGGCCAGCTGGAAGAGCATCCTCGATGCACTGGCGAGGAGAGGCACACCCCAATACCTGATCCGGACGCTCCGAAGTTACTTCACGGACCGCGTATTGCTGTACGACACGGAGGATGGAGCGAAGCAGCACACAATCACCGGTGGCGTCCCACAGGGTTCGGTCCTAGGGCCGATCCTGTGGAATGCGATGTACGACGACATCCTGCGTCTGGAACTACCGGAAGGCTGCACGCTAGTGGGCTTTGCGGACGACATCGCGCTAGTGACGGTAGCAAAGCACATCAGAGGAGCAGAGCAGAGATGCAACGCAGCAGTGGGAAAAATAACATCATGGCTCACAGCGAACGGACTGTCTCTAGCGGAGAAGAAAACGGAGGCTGTGCTCATAAGCAGCAGGAAGGTGGTCGAACAGGCGTGCGTGATGGTTGGCAGCACTGCCATCAGGACCAAGCCCGCCCTAAAATACCTAGGGGTAGTACTCGACCAGCGACTTACATTCAAGGCGCACCTGGAGTACGTAAGCGCGAAGGCAGCCACAGCAACAGCGGCCATCAGTAGGATGATGGCCAACACTGGAGGGCCAAGACAACGCAGCAGACAGCTCATCGCCGGAGTGGTCACCTCCATAATCCTATATGGATCGGTTGTGTGGGCACCAGCAATGAGGGTGCCGTCATACAGCAGGGACAGCAGAGGCGCATACAGACGCTGCGCCCTCAGGGTTGCATGCTGCTTCCGGACGGTGTCAGAGGACGCCGCACTAGTGGTGGCAGGCATGGTCCCGCTGGACCTCTTGGCGGACGAGCGGCAGAGCGGCTTGACAGTCGGTGGCGAACGCCGCGAGGGCACTATAGCACGCTGGCAACGGCGATGGGACCAAGCCGAGAATGGAAGATGGACGAGACGGCTAATCCCCCAGCTGAGACCATGGATGCAGCGGAAGAGAGGCCAGATCGACCACTACCTCGGCCAACTGCTAACGGGGCATGGCTGCTTCAAGCAATACCTATACCGCTTCAAGCACGCCGATGACCCGTACTGCAGCTACTGCGGGCCAGGAGTTGATGAAGACGCGGAGCACGTCTTCTTTTCCTGTCCCCGTTTTCGTCGGGAACGAGAGATGCTAGGAGAGGCGAGCCCAGGAGTAAGCGCAGACACCCTCACCGAGCGGATGATAGCCGACGAGCAGACGTGGCACGCGGCTGCCAATATGGCAGCAAGCGTCATAAGGGAGCTGCGTAGGCTGGAGCGATCCCGAACCAACTAGAGCCATAGAAGACACCAAGCTCCGCACCGCGAAGTAATGCCTAGCGGCAGTCCCGCGGGAGCGGAACTACCATCAACATTCCCATTCCCAACAACCCATCCCCCCCCCCCCACTATTGTTAATATTGTTTTCCCAAAAAAAAAAAAAAACAGGTTATCGACCATATCAATGTTCCGACTGCTCGAAATCATTTAAGCAAAAAGACAAACTCAAAGTACACCTCCGTTATCACACTGGGGAGCGACCGTACAAGTGTACTCACTGTTCAAAGGCATTTAAACATAAGATATCTCTTAAAAATCACACACAAAGTCACACAGATGATCGACCATATAAATGTTCTCACTGCTCGAAGTCATTTCAAGAGCAAGCGTCTCTGGAGATGCACATCCCCACTCACACGAGAGAGCGACCATATCAGTGTACTCACTGCTCGAAGTCCTTTTTGTACCCTAAAACACTACAAATTCATATCCGTACGCACACGGGGGAACGACCCTTCAAATGCTCCCTCTGTACAAAATCCTTTTAACAAAAAGCCCAGCTCATTGATCACAGCCGTACTCACACTGGGGAGCGACCGTATAATTGTATGCACTGCACGAAGTCTTTCTCTTAATCCGGAACTCTCCAGAATCACCTCCGTATGCATACCTGTGAGCGACCCTTTCAATGTTCTCACTGTTCGAAATCATTTAAGCTAAAATCCCATCTAAACATACACACTCTTACGCACACAGTTGATCGCCCCTACCAATGTTCCCTCTGCTCGAAGTCATTTAAACATAAATGGTATATTAGCCAACACCTCCGTACTCACACGGGGGAGCGACCATATTTGTGTACTGACTGCTCGAAGTCATTTAAACATAAGACATCTCTTAAAAATCACACCTGCAGTCACTCGCAAAATTATGGTTAGCTTTCCAAATATAAAAATATATCCATTTATATCCTATTCCAGAACTACTCGAGAATCTCGGATCTTCTTCGACAGAGTATTAGACAGTATTAACTTAATACTTGTCTGTAAAATAAAGATAATTAAACAAAACTATGAAGTAGAATAGTCATTCCAGACGTATACGACCTTTAATTACCAAAAACAAATGCAACTGAAGTTACTATATTCCGAAGGTCTCCAGAAGCAGCTTAGCATACGCACAGAAGAAAGATCAGTCACAGAATGGCAGAATCGTAGATATGTGCATAAAGCCGCTCCTTAGGCTTATGCTTTAACCGATATGTGTACTCCGAACGTGACCCGTGTGGACATATAATACGATAGCCGAATTTCTGTCCCAAAAAAAGCAGGTGTCCGGTTCTAGAGTTGCACATAGTGGCAGCTTCTACGCCAGCATGTACTGCTTCTGTTCTGCAAAATCATTCGCTGCAATTCATGCGCCTTCTTGATGCGATAATAGACACGGAGGAATCTATCTACTTACAATACCACGTCCCATTGTGATAAGTTGCCTCATGGTAGATGATGAGGATCAGAACCCAAATGGCAATAGAAAAAGCAGCCAATCCATGTGGCCAACATGTTGGGTGCCAATATCTTCCGACGTGTTCATCAACAATCATTCAACGGCATCCATTAATCGTGTGTTTGGGTATGGTTTGGATATATTGTAAAGCATGTGCTTATTTTTTCAGCAAATCCACTAAACATAGTGTATTACATGCACCTACCTGTTGCATTCGCACTGGGTCCAGGCGTTGTTCTTGTGCATGATCCTAAATCGTTCTGCCCATGGGTCCTCGGTGCATTGCAAATAAGAAGAAGATATTCTTCTTGCAGACAACTTAAAATTTAAATGATTATTATATTTTTAAAAACATTGCACCAAATGATGGAGTTCGATAACACATTCCTACCGATACCTATCGCGTCTAACAGCACAGTTTGTTTGTTTTTCCCACAACATTTTTCGGGCTACATTTCGCGTCTAACAGCTCAAATTCTTACGTTTTGTGGTCAACACAAAATAATTCGTGCAATAATTTTGCAATTTTGCAAATTGGTTCGTTGGTTGTTTATTATTCGTTGCACCACCGCATGTAAGTGCGGGTTCTGTATTCCATTCACTTAACATTCATTTACTTGCAGGACAATGGAGGAGGTTTGCAGAGTCTGCATGGGAACGTCCGGAGCATCAACAAACATTTTTGATGAGGCACAGAAATGGGACACTTGCATTGCTAACATGATATCCCAGTGTACCGGGTACGTGGTTAGGCGAGGGGATTTACTACCTGAAAACATATGTCCGCCCTGCCTCGAGGATGCAGTGAGTGCATTCAACCTTAAGAAAACCTGCGAACAAAGCCATAAACTCTATTTCCCATTGATGGAGGAGGATAAAGGAGAACACATCTGTCATAATCTGGAAGACGATGGGGATTGGGAACATTCAGATAGTGGAAATGAGCAAACGAACCAATTTGAAACCGATGAAAAGGTTCAAGGTGATAAGGATGTCGATCATCAGTTCAAATGTAGTCTCTGCCCAAAGAGCTATACGCATAAATCGAATCTAAATAGACACAAACAATTACACACTGAAGAACGAACATACAAATGCTCCGACTGCTCAAAGCCTTTTCGACTCAAATGCTATCTTCGAACACACAAGAAGTCACACTGCTCGAAGTCATTTAAACAACAATCCGATCTCAAAGCAGACACCCATACGCATACAGTTGTTCGCCCTTACCACTGTTCCCACTGCCCGATGTCTTTTACACAAAAATGCAATCTTCAAGCCCACACCCGTACGCACACAGGTGATCGCCCATTCCAATGTGATCACTGCTCGAAATCATTTAAACAAAAAGGCCATCTTCAAGAACATGTACGTACGCACACTGGTGTTCGACGCTTCAAATGTTCCCACTGCTCGATGTCATTTAAATACCAATACGAACTCAAACAACACATCCAATGCCACACAGAGGAGCGACCATACAAGTGCACCTACTGCTCGCAGTCATATCAAGAAATATCTCATCTCCAGGAACACATCTGTACTCCGGAGGAACGACCGCATAAGTGTTCTTACTGCATACAATCTTTCAGCGATAAATCAAAATATCTTATACACACCCGTAGTCACACAGGTGAACGACCCTACCCCTGCGCTCACTGCTCGAAGTCATTCAAAGGAAAGTCAAATCTCCAGGTACACATGCGTTCCCACACAGGGGAGCATCCTTACAAGTGTACCCATTGCTCAAAGACATTTAGGTACAGAAACAATAGCTACCACAACCACATACTTGCTCACACCAGCGAAGACAAATTGGGACAGGAAGATACGATTCTTCCTACTGCAGAGGAAGGTCTTTAAACTTGTTAACCATAGATGGTCGGATCGCCGATACGTACTTATGTAACAATACATCCAAACAACTAATTCACAACAAATTTACGATTTCTTGGTTTTCTTTACCCATCTAAAAATAAATCAAATTAAATTAACTTGGGATGTCGTTCTTCATTTCAGATTATTTTAGGTTTTATAAGGTATGTATTATTCTCCTACAAAAACAATTTCTTAATCAGAACAATTTTTTGTCCAAGAAAGTTTTGGCATGCATTTACAATGCCACCGGCAAACCATTCCCAGGGCCGCTGCTCTTGTACTTTTGCGGCCTGACAAGTGAACCCCGTCTCCATATTATGCCCCCATTTGAGGCTGAAGGTTAAGGTAGGATGAAGGTGTACTAGCGATACAACGATTCCTCTCAAGACATTAAGAAGGACTGCATCTTAATATAATAGAGACATACCTCAAGTTCTGGCAACGTTCTTCCAACCCTTATCCAACGTCCAGAAGAGCAGGGCCAAGAGGCCTATGGGCGCAAGTCACCTGATCCAGAATTTCGATGATTTAGTTTCGGGTGACATGGAATCATGTACATTGCCTTACCTGGATAAATGGTATACACAGTAGTAGAGGACTACTACATATGTGGACCAGATCTGATCTGATAATTAAAGTCTGATCTGTTAGGATGAAAATAAGTGGATAAATAACAAAATCTGTTGGAAAATATAGAAGCTATAAGCACTTCAGTAATTCGCTAAGAGCAATCTATCGTTTGTCACAGCATAAAGATTTTATTAAGCTTGTATTACTTTTTAAAGCTCCCATTTTAATCTAATGGTATCGAAACGCTTACATTGAAGGCTAACCTTCCTTTCCTAACAATGACATATCATATATGTAGTTCGTTTTATTCGCCATGAAGTTTGATGACATATTGTTCCGCCTGGCCCATTGTACTCGGTCCGACTGATGTTTTTGCCGATGCCAGCCGGCCTGCATGACCAGGTGGAAGACCTGTTGTTGTTTCTGTTCGCCTGGTGGAAACCGAACCGAAAACCGAACGTGTCTGAAAAAGTCCGCCACCACCACGGGGCCCGGCCACGTCCGCACATGCCGGCGCGCGTGTTGTGGGGTAATTTTTTTCCCCAGCTTTGGAGCGATTCGTTTCGTTTTTGTGGCGCTTTGTCGCCGTTGTCGAATTTCATGCCCACTGGTATAAAAGTCTGTGGGAATTGGATAACTTTGGTTCCGATTCGGTATAGACGGCACGTGCCTTTTTGCTATGTACGGGCATGTGGGCGGAGGCCTACAACCACGCCTACCGTGCAAATTAATTTGCTGGGCTGCACATTTAACGCAAATTACTAACTACCTCCCCTAAAAATGGAAAAGAGACAGCAGCAGCAGCAGCAGACAGTCACACAGAACGGTATATTTTCAAGAGAGAGAATCCAGCCAGTCAGACGGACACGACCAGGGGAGGCAAACCAAAATCCCATGCCATGCCAGCCGCCCCCTGAAGCCCGTCGACGCCTTGTTATCAGCTTATCAACAATTTGCCATCACTGCTCGGACTGGCGACTGGCGGAGGGCGAGGGTGCGACAACGTGTGTGTGTTTTGTTGGACGGGCGGAGCGGCAATTTCAGACAGCAGCGCCCACAAAAGGCCGATTGGACAAACCAGGAAAAACGAGACCCCGCCAAAAGTGAATTCCCTCTTTTTCACCAGGCGCCCAGAGAGTACAGCAGGCGGCAATCGAAGCAAATTCAAGCGTCGATGGAGAGCGCAAATGCACACACAGTGCTGTTGGTGCGCTCACGTCGTGTGCGAGAGTGGGATGGCAGTAGTGTCACAGTGGCAGGGGTTTTTACCGGATTGCCATGTGACGACTGGTAGTTGGTTGTGTGTGTGTATACCTACGATATGAGTCCGTGGGCTGGCGAAGCAAAGAAATTCTCACATACAAAAACCTGACAAATTGCAGCAGTTTAAAGCCACAAACTAACGGTTATTAGAATGAAATTTGTAAATTGAACAGAACACACTCTTGTGCTCTCACTCTCTCTAGCTCTTGCTACTATGAGAAGGAGGGTAATTTTGAGCACAATCCCGTGGGGGATATGCCCTGGCACTCCACCTCCAACCGACACACAAATGAATGGGGGAAAAAGGGCAATTGGATCCAAACGAATGGCTAGTTCAGGGTTTGCCCAACAGATGGGGCCACGTCAGATTGGCGAATATCAAGCTCTGGGGCGGCCAAAGGCAAAAACTCAATGCTACACGCCCACAAAGTCGCGCTCTCTCTCACTCTCACTCTCTCGCTTTGGTACTTTGCAACAGAAAACATTGTTTGTTTGAACTAAAATTTCTAATGCAAACCCATGGAGAACGAACGGGCGGCCCCCGTCCTCCCGCACCCTACCTACGCACGACCCACTCGCTGCAATCGCTCGAACATTTTGCTCAATTTTGAGTAGTCATTTTGTTTGCTCACATCACAGGCCAACAGAAAATTGCCCCAACGTCAGGGCCATGCCATCCATTTCATTCGATTGAGACTATGAGCCATATAACTGCTACTTACGATAAGATGGCGTTGGCTTGGCGTCGCGTCGTGCCTCCTACCTAGAAACTGAATGATCATCATGTAGAGCGCCATCGGCGGAAGTTGCGGGCACCTCTACTCCGGCCGGACATTTTGTTTTGTGCCCGTCATTTTGCTTATTGCACAAATTTCTGCTGGGGTCGCAGCAACCAGCGCTCGTTGCGGGCCACAAAACTATTTCCTAACCACAATGACAACTAACAGCAAAGCCAAAGAAATGAAAGGAAAAAAGTATCTATTATTGTGGGCGTTCAACGTTTTCCCACATGCATCATAACAGGCAAGCAGCAGAAGCGAAGCAGTGTGGAGGCACCGAACGAGAGAAGCGTACGGCCCCAAAAGATAAAAAATAATAAAACAAAAACAAAAAACAGAGAGAGCCAACTATTGGCCTCAGCACCACCACCGTCTGCCTGCTCGTGTGTACCACCGGTATGGGGAAGAAGAAGCGACCAAATCGTGGGGAAACCAGTTTGTTGGCTCGGCTCCAAGAGCCTCTGCGAGAGTTCTGGCATGGTCAGCGTGTGGTCAGCTTTTGTTTGCCCTGGCTTTTTTTATTTTGAGCAGCCCTACTGCATTGGAGTGCTTAACAGGCGCCAATTGAGCGGAAATACCATTCACAGATGTACAAACAAACGTTCGAAACCAGGCACGGTGTGAAAATGAATGAATATTAAATTTGTCTCAATTTTTACATACATCAACATATGTACATACAATGTACCTCATCTATTTATTCTCTTTGGATCATTTACTTCTGACCTGCTGTAATATGTACTTTAATAGATGCCTTTATCCGGAACAAAATTAACATTTCCTATAAAATATTACAAGCAATATTACACACCTTGGCGTGGGGATGATAGCCTTGAACTGCGCATTAAATAAAGGAACACGGAAATACGTAACCCTGAACGTAGCGACGCACTGTATTACTTCATTCCCTGCCGTTTTGGCCGAGTGCCAAGAGAAGCTAACGCCCTATACCCCATTTTCACAGTCCACAGTCGACGACTGTGCCCCTTTGGATCCCATCCACTGGACAGACGGCCAGTCGATGTCAGACCACGCCCTGACCAAACACAAAATGCACGGGCTCCCCACTGTCGGGGAGTGGGGGGGTCCGAGGGCAGTGCGCGTTTTTGATTTGCGCTGCCGATGATGACGCCAATGCCGAGGCGGCGTCCACTTGTTGCCGCATTGTGCGCGCCTGTTCCCGAAACTGGATTTTGGGGCCTGACTGACCGCACTATTAAGAAACGGGACGGACATGCAAGGCGTTGACACGTTGCGACGGCTAATGTACCAATCAACCATCGAATCGTACCGGATCCAAAACCACCACCACCGGCAACCACCAACCACCAACCACACCAGATCCGATCCACCCGGGTCGACGTTGACGTTGACTGTGGTTAGTACCGCTGCTGCTTGTACTGTTGCTGCTGCTTCTGTGCGGCAATTAGCGAATAACCTTAACCTTAGCTTCCAAAAAAGCTCAAATCACAACCTGTGCTATGAGGCGCCCAAAAATGTTTAGCTGGTAGCTGTGGCACCCAAAATGCGCTGTGGCCCCCAAACACACTACCAACCACCGGCGAGAGTTCAACGCCACGCATCGAGTGGATATCACATACACTCACAAACACAGAGGAACTTGTTTCGGCGGCGCTCATCTCAATGCCACTCGAAAATAATATGAACTGGCTGTGTCATCGACAGTCAGTCAGGGCCCCCACCGCAATCCCCACTTCCGTTCCAGTATAGCAAGCTCCACCAACGCTCTGAGCGCTGTGCGAAAATTCGCACATGATGACCCACATTTTGCCGAAAAAGTTTGCAAAATTTCGCAAAATGTTGAAAATCCTTGAGTTTCAAGGTGCGTCCTTCACTTGGCAATGAGAAAATACGGTCAAGGCGAGACGAGCTCAGAAGGCAAAAAACCAGAACGAGAACGAACGAGTTCGGCATGTCTGGTTGGTCTCGTTCTGGCAAATGCCCTACAAAAAATTGAGCATGTGTCATTCACACATTTAACAGAATATTTATAATATTATAAATCGATACGTTATTGTATAAATTCGAACTCTATAACGCTATAATGTAGGTTCATGTCGATATTGAGGTTCAAACGATTGGCATATGTGCATACCATGCTATACACATCATCTATCAAAAATATTTACCGTACATACCTGATTCGCCCACAATTGTAAGGGTATAAATAGTTCGACATACACCCACTCGATTCTTAGTCCTCATTCACACACACTCACACAAGCCATCGGCATGAAATACAAACATGGATTCCGCTTCGCAACAAAGGCGAGAGCCAGCCGTATATCCGTACGTATGTAGCTGTTGTTCTTGTTGTTTCGCTGTTGTTTCTGACGTTCTTCTTGTTGTTATATGGTACGATATTATATTTTCTGTCCGCCTAATGAAAATGTTGCTGTTTTTGTTTTTTGTTGTTGATATAATAAAACAGAGTCAACAACGGAGCTACGCTCGATACCAAACAACAATCGGAACAACAATCAGAAATCGCGCGAAGGCAAAGGCGATGAGATGCGACGCGAAGCGACGCGTTTTTTTGCCGTCGCTGTCAGTCGTGAAGGTGGGTCATTGTGAAATAACAGCGCCGAACCAACCAGGGGCCCAGAAAACAGGCAAAGGTATTGGCCAAGAGAGAGAGCGAGAGTCAGTGAGCGGCAGAGCGAGAGCGAGACAGCTAGAGGTGGCGGATATTGCAGTGCGCTATATAGTGGTCTCTGTCTGGCGCCTGCGCTCTGTCGCCTTTGCTGGGCGCCGGTGCGCATTTTTGCGTCTGAAAGAAACAGGTCGAAGCCGGCAAAAGACCCGCGGAAATGGAGATTAATTGTGAATGCAAGCGCCCTGCCACAACGAGAGTGTCGTGTCGGCTGCTGCTGCTCGAAGCAAATCCACTTGCTGCTCGAAGCTGCCACCCTGTGACGCCGCAACTGAGTGTCAGATTTCGTATTTCGTACAAATGTTCGTCTCGCTTATACACGTTTTGTACATGCCAGAGCGAGAGCGACTGCAAACGGCGTTGGAACTTGAATTTCACCTGACGATGGCATTCTAATTGTCTTAAGACGCGGCTAAGGCGAGGATAATCCCCCAAAGGTATGCACACGCACCGCGGACAAGACATTCTCACCTAATAATCCGCCTTAATTAAATTCCTTAGCCCTGCTATAAAAACATCTTGACCGAAGGCTCCGCAGGCCAGTCAAAGGCCAGCATGTGGGGGCGTACCAGAGCAAAGTAGAGGCGCCAGGGCAGTGGTTTGTGGAACTCAAGTTCAAGTCTTCCTGCCAGGATGCATCTCAATGGTCCGAGTGGGCCGCAGGCCTTTGTGAACGACAGCTCTGGAGATGTCGGCGGCGCACTCTATCCCATTGGACATAGCTATCCGGCGGAATATCAGCATATGGTGCATGCCCACTGGCGGGGATTTCGCGAGGCACCAATCTATTATCACGCCGGCATCTACATTGCCTTCATAGTCCTCATGTTCTCCAATCTGTTTGGCAATGGTTTGGTCATCTGGATTTTCTCCACGTAAGAAAGGTCTCACTCCTGACTTAATTGTTTCCTAAATTGCCTCTCTCTTCAGCTCCAAGTCCCTGCGAACTCCATCTAATCTGCTGATTCTGAATCTGGCCGTCTTTGATCTGTTCATGTGCAGCAATATGCCGCATTATCTTCTCAATGCGGCAGTTGGGTATATCGTTGGCGGGGATCTAGGATGCGATATTTATGCGTTAAATGGCGGCATATCGGGCATGGGTGCATCCATAACGAATGCCTTCATTGCCTTCGACCGTTACAAGACCATCTCGAACCCGATTGATGGGCGTTTGAGTTACGGACAAATTGTGATCTTGATTATTTTTACTTGGCTGTGGGCCACGCCCTTTTCGGTTCTACCCCTATTTCAGATCTGGGGCCGCTATCAGCCGGGTCAGTTGATTTTGGCAACAGCCTGCGAGTACGTACCTTTAAGAATTGACAAGAATCCATCTTTCAGAGGGTTTCCTGACTAGCTGCACCTTCGACTATCTGACCAGCACGGATGAGAATCGCCTGTTTGTGCGCACCATCTTTGTGTGGTCGTATGTCATACCGATGACCATGATCCTGACCTCCTACTACAAGCTCTTCACCCACGTCCGCACCCACGAGAAGATGCTGGCCAATCAGGCCAAGAAGATGAATGTGAAGTCGCTGTCGGCCAATGCCTCCAACGACAACATGAGTGTGGAGCTGCGGATTGCCAAGGCAGCCCTAATCATCTATATGCTGTTCATCCTGGCCTGGACTCCGTACTCGGTGGTGGCGTTGATCGGTTGCTTTGGGGAGCAACAGCTGATAACGCCCTTCGTCTCCATGCTGCCGTGCCTGGCCGCCAAGTCGGTTTCCTGCCTGGATCCCTGGGTGTATGCCACCAGTCATCCCAAGTTCCGCCTGGAGCTGGAGCGTCGTCTGCCTTGGCTGGGCATTCGGGAGAAGCATGCCGCTTCTGGGTCATCTGGGGGTCAGGAGAGTGTGGCCAGTGTCAGTGGCGACACGCTGGCGCTCAGTGTCCAAAACTGATGATGCATCGGATAAACATAGCCCCTGAAATGGTAAATGGATTACGAGTTAATTAGTTCTAAGTGCGCAACGAACTACAAAAGTTCCAAAAAATACAAACCAAAAAAAGTTGGCATTTGAAAAGAATATTTTTGAAGTCCATATGCATGGATCTAGGGGATACAAAAGGTGCAAATCAGAAAAAGCTGAGCTGATCTGGCCGAACTTCTTCAGTTCCCAGCAAAGTTAAGTCAGCCGTTGTTTAGAAAAGCTTGTTTTGCAAACAATCTAAAAATTAGTCTGTTTTTTAACTTTGACTGGACTTTTAAAAAATATTTATCTAAATTTTCCCGAGATTTTTTTTGTATATGTTCCTTGAACTATTTATTACCTAAGTCTAAAAGCCCTTTCTGCGCTTCGGAGCCGTTTGGCTTCTATACCGATTTACCTGTCACAACCTCGCACGAAAAACGGTCAAAAACGGCTATCACAGCTCTTAAATCCCATACAAAATCATATTTTGAAGGTTTGATTTTTGAAAGCTCTGGAAAATTCTCTATTAAATGCGTATATTCATTGTATCCAAAGCGCTAAAAAAATCTCCGACTTTTGCCACCTCTTTTCGTCGAAATCGCCACTGCAGCGTTTCAATTCATGTTCAACTTGGTAACAGGCGAACAGCGTTTGCAGCAGCAAGTACAGCGCATTCAATGAGTGGAAAGAAGTTCTGGTTCTTTGTTGCCTTCAACCATGTAGCGGATCTTCGCATGCAACCACGGGGTTGGAAGCAGTGTTCCTATTCAATTTGAATGTTCAACTCGGTACCAAACCGACCAGGGGAACAGCGTCCGCAGCAACAGAATAATTGAAAGGGTGATTGGCATTCAACGGCATGGCATATCCACAATGGAAGATGGAAGCTTCCATAACAAATGTTTTCATTGCCGTTCACGGCGGGGAAAGTTGTAAATATCCAAATAAGAAGAAATAAGGATAATATGAAAAGCAAGGACCACTTAAAAAACATTATTTTAAATGAGTAGAACCTGGTAACCCAATGAACATTGGAAATTCAATTAATTCTCGACAAAAATCAATTGCAAAGCCAAAAGTTATTTGGTTTGATACATATCCTCTTTGAAAAGTCAATTGTCGATCGTCAAACAACTTTGATACCACTATATAACAGAACATATATGTACATACATACATATGTAAGTGCATCTCTATTCTTGTGATTCTGTTCGGTCCGACGGTTTGATTGCAAAAGCAACCAATTGGTTGCTCGATTGACTGCTTCGTTGATTCTGATGCATTCAAACAAAAAATCCCTGGTTGAAAGCAGCGCGTTTCAATTCATGCTCAACTTGGTGACAGGCGAACAGCGTCTGCAGCAGCGGATCCACCGTAGTCAATGGTTGAAAGGAACTCTGGTACTTTTTACCTGGCACACACCAAACTGAAATACGGTCTTCGGCAAACAGTCACGGGGTTGAAAGAAGCGGTGCTAGTCAATTCGAATGTTCAACTCGGTACGAGTCCAACTAGGCGAACAGCGTTCACAGCAGATGATTGCAACATTTAAACTTATACGGTAAATACGTCAGTGTCTAAAAAAATGAGAGGGAACGTTGTGAGACGTGGCAAAGGCCGCGGCTCTAATTTATACCCGGTATTCAGTCAGTATGCCTCCCCTCCGTCGGAGGACGAGCACTGCTCGAGGAAGAGTGTGTGAGAGGAAATGCTGCTGCATTATAAAAGAAAAGAGATCAATTTGTACTTCAGAGTCAATTTTAGGCTGATCAAAATAATAGGTACACTTCAAACGTTGTTATGAAAAAAATTGTTAATTGATTAAATATTTTTTTTTAAGCTAAATTAGTAAGTAATAATTAATATCCAGTGTATCTACCCCTATTTTTGGCATACTTTTAATAAGCGTCTGGCTGGTTTCTATAGGTGTCTCATACCACAGTTTTTTCACGCCCTCCTATAATTTTTGATTATTTGAAAATGAAAACTTTGCTAAATTCTACATGGCTATATTTTTTGACGCGTAAGTCGGACCTTTCTTTCTATTCTCCCTGAAAGATTGGCTTGTTGTAGCCGTCTACGGATCGTTGGAGCTCAATTTCTGCTGCAAAAGCCTTTGACGACTTAAATGGATCCTTTTTCTTCAAAGAAAAGTATGTATTGGTCAAGTGTTATGCTTGTTTTCTGTGGCCTTCCGCGAGTTTCCTGACTAGGTGTTCCTTTTTAAAGCATTTTAACAAAATTATGAGATCTTTTCATTAATTTGGCAATGGCCCGAAGAGATTGGCCTTCTTTTTTCAGACTAAGAGCCAATCGGGCTTCTTACTCTGTACAATTAGGCTTGTAAGAAAAAAAATATTTATTTGCTTATGTTCATCCTGTTGCTAAATGAAATGAATGTTTAACGGCCAAAGAGCCAAGAATTTTCAAATTATTAATTATTACTAATTACTAATGAAAAGCTTCGACGTGTACCTATTATTATGATCAGGTCTATACATATACATGTACAAGTACAAGTATTGTGTACTTGTATCAATGCAATTGTTGCATGGCAACGACAATGTCCATATTTATAGAGATAGTAAATGCCAATTGTGGCTGCATTTGTGTGGTTTCCAGCCCATAATTCATATCTGACTCATCAGACCAATCCATTGGTTCAGTATCAACCGTCTGCCACGTAGGCGAACCATTTAGATAATGGGGGTCTGCATCACAATCCATTGCCTGAGCCCTGGGTTTCTTTTGAGTTTTCATGACTGGAAATTTTCTGTTTCGCATGAAGCGTTTCATGAGGGCAAGCAAGCATTCGGTTGAAACCTTCATTTTTATTAATTCCCTTATATTACTGCTTTTTTGGTGAAATGTGGAAGTGCAAGTCGTTATCTATCTACAAATACTATTTACTGAAATTGTGTAGCCCCTCGAGTTCGACGAGGCAATAGCGCAATTCAATACTATATTTCCGAATGCATTAGTGATTGTTGCTCAGTTTGGTCGGCACAAAATATTGCAAATTCAGAAAACGTTTTTTATTGTTCACCTTATATATAGGGAGGAGAATAGCCAGGCAGCAACGAATCGAAATTCAAGCAGAGCAAATCGGGAAACACTACTCGAACATTTTCAGGGGGCCCGGCCCTATTTTGGTTGCTTGGGCCAACTGATTGCTCGATTGAGTTTCCGCGTGTTCAACGGTGGAATAGGTGGTTGAAAGAAGTTCTGCTTCTTTGTTGCCCGCGCACATCCAACCAAAATCCTTGGTTGAAAGCAGCGTTTCAATTCAGCGAATGTTCCACTCGGTATCAGGCGAACAGCGCTCGCAGCACGTGATTACAACATTTTGACTCAAAAGTTGAGAGCGTGATTGGCTGAGAAGGCGATTGGTGTGCGACTGTGTGGGTGAGGGCGGGGGGGCATCATCGAATCCAATGCGAGTATAGAAACATTGTTGCAGCCGAACCGGGGCGAATGAGTCCCATAGACAAAGTACAGTTGTGTGTTTGAGGCTGGATGTGGTGTGTGGTGAGTGGTGTGTCGTGTGTGATGCGAGTGGTTGGGTGGCAGTGGCCGTGTGGGGCTTCTTCTTGCTCTTTAAGAAACAACAAACATTTTTACTAGGCCTCCATGAGATTTAGCAGCATGCCAGCGACAGAGCGAGCGATTAGATTTTCAATGAAAACTCAATAGAAATGTTGTTAGAAGCGTCAGCAACAGGTGCGAGCGAGATGAATATACACAGATGGGGATGGTCTAGACGGGTGTGTGTGTGTGTGTGTGTAAGAGTGAGGGATTAGAGAGATAGAGAGATGTACTGTCTTTCAATTGATTTGAATGCGAGTGCGAGTGAGTGCGCCCATTTCCCCACTCTTCGGATAATCCAATTTGTTCACTGAACACTGACGCGCAGAAGAAGAAGTGGGTATGGGCCATGGCATTGCATTCGTTTGTTTGCACCATTTTCTGTGTCGTTTTCGACATTCCTCTTATTGTATGCGGAGCGACTTGTTGCATGTAATAATAATAATAACGAACGAAACGGTATCTCGTAGCTGTTTAGTGGATGATTAAACTGAATTTAATCGTTTGCGAACAGGCGCACAGCGCCGGCCAGTCCCGCGTTCGGCCATTATTGCTGCATTGCGTTTCTCGAAATGAAATCCATACGATTTTAAATTGCCTCTTGCCTACAGAATGGGCGCAAAACACCATAGGGTTGTCCCGCTCACACACTCGTTTGTCTGGTGACGTCAGCATGTTGAGTCCCGTTAGCGAATTTGCTGGCACAGTTTGGCTAGAATTGTTCTAAAACGAGAGCATGGAGTATTAATACTCTTTTAGCAGTTATTCCATCTAGTGTATTAACGCACTAAGATATTTTACTCTGTCATACCTTGTCCCTTAAAATTATATCATGTAATAATTACAAATATCTTCACTCGTTAAATTTGTTAATCTGTGTTATGTTTTCCTTCCGATTATTGTTATTAAATAATTAATATTAGTGCACTGGAAACTGGTCCAGTTTGAATAGAACATCAACACCAATGGCTGATGAATGAGTGAAATAAAAGGTATTATAATTAGCAGTATCTTAGAATGCAGAATATTCTGTATGATCCAGCTAGCCAATTGGCAACCGGGACTAAAACTAATAAATAGTATAGCCATCTCACTTGCTCTCGAAGAGACTGGCGCCTGAAGACTGAACCGAAAGTACCTCTCTCAGCATTAATCGTCTTGCTATGATTTTGGCAATCCTAATAATGCCATTTCATGGGGTGGGCGCCTGTTAACTAGCAGCAGGCATTCAGCATTAACATGTCGCAAAATCGATAACAGGTGACGAAAACAAAACTGTGCGGCGCCAAAAAACACACACCATGCCGCACAGCCCGTTTCTTCTGTGGCTCTGTTAAATGTTGAACGTTAAAAATTCGATTTTATAGAATTCCAGCAACGCCCACAAAACCTAAAGCCAACGACGGCTACCAGCAGCGACATCCAAAAAAACGAGCAGCGACCTGTGGAAGAGAGAGGCGTGTTGTTTACTGCTAATTATACAAATACAAACACCAATGGCGGCCTTTCGAGATGGCGATGACGGTGTGTTGGTTGGGGTCTGAGGCCTGCGGCCTGGGGCACCTGGGGAGTTGGGGTTCGCGTTCGCGTTCGCCTTGGCTTGGCTTTAGTGGTAACAGTGTGTGGGTTGAACGCTAACAGTACAGCAGCTACGCATTCTGCGCGCCTCTTAGTTATTATGTCAGATCTGCAATGTGCGACTATAAAATACGTATGCGGCCGGCGAGAATTTATTGACTCGTCGCCCCCGGCTGTGGGTGTGAGTTATAAAATTGATGGCATAAACTGTCTCTCCTGAATTTATAAACATGGGGCGCTCTATCGCCTCGATGCATTTGCATTTCCTGTTCGCCTATTCCGGTTTTTCGAGTGTATGGTAACATTTTGTAGTCATTTTCATGCGCGTTTGCACTGCTGCCACATTGCCACCAGCAGACACAGGGTCCAGGGATGGATGAGCCGACGGTCAGGGGAATGGAATACTCAGCCGCTCTCTCGCGCGCTCACGATTTGCATTTGCTGATCGCCTGGTTGGATTTTTCGGTTGTATGTTGGTAACATTTTGTGGTCCTCAAAAGTGTTTGCTCTGGCAACGCTCCTCGTGCCGTCTCCCTCGCTCTCGCTGGCATGTCGCGAATGTTAAGCGGCTGAATGTAAAAAAAAACTCACACCACACACGGACGGACCGCATTCTTTTTGAAATATTTGGAATGGCAGCATGCTTGCATGTGTGTGTGGGAGGAGTGTGGGGTGGGTGCGCTGGGAAGCTAGGGTTGTCAGACCACCTGTTGTGATCGCCGGCAGTCCGGTGGCCGCCACCAAACCGCACTCTGACAACCCTGGACAACCATTGCGCTCACAACTGACAAGCATTCCAAGCATAACAATGCCGTCTGCTTTTTACGCTGCTTGCCTGTTCGGGCAACTAAGTGAAATTTCATGCAATACAATTCTCGGAAATTTCGAATTCCCCACATATTTTCATGTCGTGTCTGGCATTTTTGTTATTCGTTCACCGCGCATCGTGATCATGATGTTAGCGTCACTGGGGGGGTTGGCTTTTGTGGGCTTTTGATGAGTGTATGTCTGGAACGGTTGGTTGGTTATCAGCTGTAATGGGAAGCTTGAATGTTAGGGAAGGTCAGACTGTGGGAATTCTAAATTGGGGAAGGAATTCAAGGAGAAGAAGAATTTTAACGGGAAAAATATAAAGAAGGAAATTTTAAAAACAACCTGTTGCTATTTATTTTGTTTGATTTTATGAATGGAAGCGGATGGCTATTATCAACTCTAATGACGTTTGATGTAAATGGTAATTTGATATAATAATTTAGAATAAGCAGAGAACTTCAGAAGGAAATAGGTGTTCCTTAAGAAGATTATAGAGAAAACATAACAAAATAAGAATTAAACCCAGTTATTTGAAATTTCGAATGCGGAAAGGATTACAATTTGGCAAAGACTTAAACCGAGTCCCCATAAACAAAAAGCAAAAATCTAAAAAAATCGAACAAATGTTTAATTTTAACTCACATTATTTTACGTCCGGTGCCTCCGGGGCTTACTTCCTTTAATATGTGAGTATATTCAACGTTTATTTGTCGTACATTGCCAACAGGTCCAACTAGTTTGATTCGGTGGGGAATAAGGGCCGGGCTCTGGCTCTGGCTCGGGCTCCGTTCCTCACATCACCCGTCCATGCATTCAGAGTTTACGCACTACATCCACAGTGCGATATAAAGACGACTCGACTCCTTAAAGTCAAGGTGACAGCCTAAGCAAAGCGTCGCATCGGATCCCAGTGCAGTGCGGAGCACACTCCAATCCCGAACTGGGTGGAAGTGGGGGCCCCTGCTGGAGTTAGACGCACTATTGTCCTCTGTAAATCCTCATTGTAACAAGCGCCCAGAATCATTGTCTTACGCATACGTCGACGACCTGACTCCAGAAACTCGGAAAGTGCAGCCGACAATAACAACAGCAGCCGACAGCGACAGCAACAGCAACAGCAGCAACAACAAAAATTCCAATGCAAAAAAGTTGCCATAAAAAGGCGACAGCATGCCCCCATCTCCACATCGTTGTCGGGGCATCGCCCAAAAATAAATGCAACGCGTTCGAACGGACGATCTCCCATATAGTATACGTCCTCCACGCATACTACCAGACGGCCCTCTCCTCTATTCCTCTCACTCTCTGCTTCTCCACACAGCCTCAGAGATCTCGGCATCGTCGGATGCAACGTCCGCTGCTGTTGCTTGCTGCTGCTCCCGGCAGTTCATTGGCCCAATCCAAGGCAATGTGCAAAGGAAATCAAGAAAAAAAGCAAGGCATTAAAATCGAGGGAGCAAATCATTCTGATCGCGTCCCGTAAACTGGTTTGAGGGCAGACCTCCAGTCAGTGGAGATCGAAAGTTGTTGCTGAAAATTACATACATATCGAATCGAGTGGATGTGGGTATATTTCTATATAAATAAGTTTTACCTCTTTCCAGCTTAAATAAATATTTTTAAATACAAATTTATATATTGTTTTGTACGTACTAATGGAGAGTGCATATGTCTGTAAGGGCATATCTGGAATGCTTAAATTTTATAATCGTGAATGTTCATAATTTGGATAATTTTAGAACAATTTCTTTATGTTATAAGGACACGCCTCAAAAGCCTACACTGACCTGACTGAATTGTGCGAGAACTCTTAAACATATCGTATTGTAGTAAATTCTTTCAGTTTACAGCAAATATCTATAGACAGTCAGTGAAAATTGAAACGTGTCTTGCATTAAAATAATATTTGGTGCCATTGAGTATATAGAGAGAGTAAACTAAATATTTATAGTGTAGTATAATTTCATAATATTGTACAGGCATTGCTTCCGCTGAGGCTAGCAGAGCAGGGCAATGTTTCCGCTTTCGTTGCCAGCGAGAAAGGCCCGATTCAATGGCAACACAGCCAGGGAGGTGAGGACGCCACGGAACGTTTCCGAACGGAGTTTTGTAATCGTGTTGAAAGCATGCGAGTCGGCCACATCTGCATAGACACCCACACGATTGCCGGTGGTGGCATACACCAGGGCAGGACCCACACTCTGCAGAAAGTGAGCGGGTTCCGGTGGTGGTCTATAGGAAAGATTTCTCTGATTAGTTGCAAATTCCGCTACAAGAATATTTATGAAACTCACTTGAGCTGATAGTGCATGATCCCATCCAGAGCATGCCACACGGCCAGGCTATGATCCAGAGCGGAGCTGACCAAAAACTGATCACTTGGCGCCGTCAGCTGGAGCAGGTCGCATTCCATGGGTCGCCAGGAGTTCAGAACCATGCCAGTTCTCGTGTCCAGCATCACAATACCGCCAGAAGAGAGGCCAGCGGCCAGCCAATTGCCCGAAGGAGCAACGGCCAGGCAGCGAACGGTTGCATTGGGCAGGGCCGGGTGACAGACGCGCCACTCGTTGACGTACTCCATGGATCTGGCATCGATCACCTTTACCGTGGACTCGGCTGTCCCGGCAATCACCAGAGGGGAGTGAGAGGGCAGGCACTTGACCACGGTCACGGCGCTGTGTCGGGGAGCGTCCAAGATTCCCAGGGGTCGTCCCATAAACGGATCCCATAGATGCACTCCCGAGTCACAGGACACCACGAAGCGCAGCGACTCCAGGAAGCTCAGCGAGTGTATGGACTTCTTGTGGGCCGTGTAGGTAAACTGGCAGGCGGTGGTCTTCCTGCCGTCTCCCTCGCTGCGCAGCGACCACAGCTTCACCGTCTTATCCTTGGAGGCAGACACGAAACTGTTCTCGTTGTCCAAGGCGTAGATGGCCCGCACAGAATTTGTGTGTCCGACGAACGATTGCAGGCGGATCTGCTTTAGGTTCAGGGCCTGATTGTCCGTCTCGCTGCGTGTGGTCTCGTGCCGCCAGTAGGCCAACCAGTTGCCCTTGAGATGGCGACTGCTGGGAAGCTGATCCAACTTGTAGGCCACCATGTCGAGGAGTTCCATGCTACTTCTGACCACCTGGAGGCGATTGCCAACGATCTGGGTGCCAAAACTGTTGGCAGCCAGCTCGCAGGAGGTGTCTACGGTGTCCTCGTCTTGTCCGGGTATCACACTGGAAGTGAGATTGGATTTGCTCTGGCCGCCGCCACTCGGTTGCTCGTGCTCGTGGCACAGGGTCAGCACAAATTCTAGATTGGTGAGCGTCCTCTGCATGATGGCTTCGCCCAGGAAGCGCAGGAACGCCAGGTATGCGGTGTGCGCCAGTTCCGGACCAAACACATCCCTCAACTCCTCCAGGGCACGCTCCCGCTGAGTAGCACCGCCCACCAGGGACAGATGGGCCAAGTCGCAGCCGAACTCGTTGGGCAGACCAAAGGCCTTGTTGAATATGAGAAAGAAGGGACAGAGCAGCGACTGGCAGAGATGTTCGCGCGTCATATCCGATCCCAGGCGCACACTCAATGAGTAGATGGCATCCAGGAACTTCCGTGCCAGCAGCGAACGACCCAGATAGCCGCTCGGCATTAGGAGATTGGTGGAGCTAAGCAGCCGCAGAATGGGCAGTAGGATGGCGTCCAGCAGTATGTGCTGCAGGTGTTCCATTATGCTCGAATCCGTCAGACAGGGCACCATGTACTTGAGCAGCTGCAGCGAACTAATGATGGCCCCCTCCAGGCTGCCAGTTATTCGCTTGGAGCACAGGCCAATCAGCTCACTGATGTGCGGGAAATACTGCAGCAGGAGAAAGTTTTCCCCATAGAGAGCTGGAAGATACAGACATACATGCATATGTGATTGTGAGGAGGGTTTCCAGTGGAGCCCTGCATGAACAGGCAACCGAATCGATTCGCTTCTTGTCTCAGCTTACTCACTACCTTGAATCGCTCGCGCGAAACGTACTGAACGAAGCAGGAATAGTCATTTTTACTGTGCAATCGGTTTTTAGTGATTCGGGCTGATCCGAATCTGACTGAAGGAAGGATTCATAATGATGGAAAGCATTAAAGAGGCTTGAGTATAGCTGTAATACTGTGGATTGGCTTCATGCAGGGCTCTTGTTTCTAGACATGGCAGGGGTTCTTTAATGTGGCACACTCACCAGCTATGGACATCAGGCACTCCAGTACACGTGCCGCACTCCTATCCCCCACAACGCGTGCATTGGCAATGCTAAAAAAGTTCAGATTTGCCGCTTCAGGGGAAGAACTAACGCCACCATCATCCATCTCCGGCAGGAGGTTCTCCTGCCCCACATAGCACAGGGAGAGCAGCTTCAACAGGTTCCTGGTTATGTGACGAGATGTGAGCACCGGACCCAGTCGATGCGACAGCCACACTAGACTCTCGGCACTCATCTCGCTAATGCGATTGTTCTGCAGGGCCTTGGCCTCGGACATCCTCGATATAACCGAAGCCTGCAAGGAGTCTGATCCCTCCGCCTCCCCTTCGCTTGCCGCTGGTGGCTGTGTTGCCTCCTGCTGCACCGCCTGAGTGATCATCTCGAAGCTGTCCACGCTCTTTCGGGAGCCAATGTCGCAGTCGATGGCGCTCAGCTGGAAGCTGCGTCGAATGCCGATCGTTGGATTGGGTATTTCAATGGTGGGGGAACGCGGTCCCAGGACGGGTGGGGGGGCCAGAATTGGCGGTGTTTGACTCTCTCGTAGGGAGAGTTTGTCCGGCGAGAGCTTGGTTCCGTAGATGAGCTCGTTAATGACCAGTTTGTCGGGTGATCCGCCACCATCCGACTCGCGCGCCTCCTCCGCACTGGTGGCCGTGGCCGGGCGCATGTCAAACGAATCGATGGATTTGCTTTCCTGACTGGATATTCTATCCTGATCCTCCTCGAACGTAAAGAGCTCTTCGATGTCTGGCTTGGAGGCTTCCGCCTCCGCTGCTGGCGGTGGCTGGCGCTCATCCTCCTCGGCGGCAAAGTTGAGATTCTTGCTGGTTCGTCGACTGCCGCCGCTGTGGTAGTGATATCCGTTGCCTTGCTCCGGTTCCTTGTACCCGCCCACCGCCTCGATTAGGGGAGCGATAAAGTGCTGCAGGAAGCAGCGCAGGCCGAAGCGCACAATCAAGCGGAGAAGGAAGCTGTGGTGGTAGAGCTTCACCGACTTGCGCGACTTGAAGGAGCTGCTGGAGGAGAAGCGCAGGTGTCCGCCAGTGGCTGCTCCACCAATGGAAGAGCCATCATCGGTGACACTCGTTCCCTCCACATCGTACAGCTTGAGCAGGGGCTGCAGCAGATGCTGCTGGGTCTGCGCCACACCCAGAGCCTGGGCAATCGAATCGAAGAGATTCCAGGCGGTCAGAATAGAGGTGCGCTCATCATTAAGCAGATCAATAATGTGGGGCAGAAGCAGCTCCACGGGCGTGTACTGCTCGTAGGCAAAGGCCACAGGTTCTAGCAGCCTCCGGACATGGGCACAGCATGACATGACCTTACATTCGGCTATCTTCCGGTCGAACAGCACTCGCTGGCGATCCATCTCCGTGTAGCGCGCACACTCCCTGCCACCCTGGCAACTGAAGTGTGTGTGCAGCTCCAGCAGGATGGCGTTTAGCTCGAAGGCGTGCAGAGATCTCACCAGGGCATAGACGGCTATGTAGTGGCTGGGGAAGGGCAGCAACAGGTTGGCGAACATCGGTTCCACCAACTGCGCCGGGCTGGGGGGCTGCGGCAGGCCTTGATCCTTTTCCTCATCCGTTTCCAGTTGCAGCAGCAGTCGGACCACATGGCGCACTGGTTTCGGCAGATCCTGGCGATGCAGTTGGGCCACGGTGCGACAGGCGGCCAGACGAGCCTCAAAGGCCGCCGTCAATCCGCTGCCCATAAGGAGCGGCCGCAGACGTTGAATCGCAAACAGCTCCACAATGAGACAGCCCAGGACTTGCAGCTCGCGTTCCCTGCGCACACCTAACAGATGCTGCAGCGAGCTCTTCTTCTCCCGCAGGAGATTCTTGGATTTGGTATGGATCTCGGCGCCGGCAAACAGTTGATTCGTGAACGAATGATCCGCCGAGTTCTGCTCGAACATGAGATCGCTGCTGATCATTTTCTCCTCGGGATTCGCAGAGGCCCTCTGTTGTGGGAATGTGCGGGCATAGAAGGCCTCCAGCGTCTCCAGATTCTGCAGCAGCAGGGTGGGATTGTAGTTATCGGGCAGGTCTATGAAGTTGGTGATGGCATAAAAGTTGGAAGCGGAGGCCGAGGCCGAACTGCTGTGGACGGAGGCTCCGCTCGACGAATCGTTGTTGGGGCGCAGTGAAGTGTTGGAGGAACTGAAATCCGCATTCAAGTTCTCTGTGCTCCTGGCCAGACGCTTGGAGGGGCTGCCATAGAGTTGACTCATCCGCGGGGCGGTCTTGTTGAACCACGGCGTGGCATACCGTCGCGGCGGATGGGCCTGGGTGAACAGCTGCACAATGCCGCGCTGGCTGAGATTCCGATGCTGGTCCACCAAAGTAAGGCAGACATTCTTCGACTTGACAGCCGCCTTTCCACTCAACTTGTAGCTGGACAAAGCAAAGAACAAGTTAAAAGAAACCTCTAGGGGACACAAAACTCACCCAAAGTTCAAGTCAATCCAGTGATGCAGTCGCTCGCTCACATACTGCGACTCCAGGGCCTCGCGATGCTTGCAGATAAAGTCCTCCGGACAGGTGGCCCATGCAGGCAGCTCCAAGTCCGGCAGATCCTCGTGTATGCTCTTGAAGATCATCGGATCCGAGTAGAATTCTGGTATGCATTCATCGGGTGTCCACTCCTGCAGTCGCTGTATGGACACCGGATACTCTGCCGGCACCCAAATGGGTCGCACATGGGCGCAGAGTATGGATTGTGGCGTCCGTCTAGCCATGTACACAAAGTACGTAATTTCGGAGAGAAAATCCGAGACATGATGGGGTACTTGTTCCCCACCCAAGCCATCGACAGCTCCATGCTGGCTAGCATGGGCATACATGAGATCAAGGTGAACATCGCCCTTGTTCAGCCGGTACTTGCTTCTGGACAGATCCCGCCAGTTGGCTCCATTGCGGCCGGCAAAGTCTGTGACCCAGGGCATTATATGGTGATGGGCGGCATTCGTGAGGCTGCGTCCACAGGCATTGTTCAGGATGGTGAGGTAATCAAAGTTCGACAGCTGGCCACTGCACCACATCTCCGCGTACTCCCGCAGATTGAAGTGGGCGGGATCGTAGGCGAGCTTCAGGTCGAAAACGGTACTGCTCGTGGGCAAGTGCAGGTGCAGAGGCGGATCGGCCAGATCGCCAAGCTCGGGCGTGGCCAGCGGTGTGAGGGGCGACATGTCCGCGCCCGCACTGGCTGTATCTTCCTCAAGGAGATTGCACTGCAGCCGTGGCAGGACCTGCAGCCAAAGATTCTCCCGCAACACAATGTGTTGCAGCCGAAGGTCGCCTAGGAAGAAGCCCTGGCTCTGGAGCTGCTTGGAGAGCTGAAGGATCTGGTAGATGATGAAAAGCGTTTTGTTGTAGCCCTTGCCCAGCAGCGCCGGGCTGTAGGTGATGCAGTCATAGAGGCTGCACTCCAGTGCTGGTGGGTAGAAGAACACACTGAAGTGCGTGGAGGACTCGATGGCCACCAGGGCGGGCAGAATGTTGGGGTGACAATTGGTTGTAAAATCCGTCCCAGCGGCAGTGGGAGAGTCTGCCTCTCCTCGATCCGCCTGACAGTGCAGCACGGGGCAGTGGTAGACACGCTGAATGAGCTCCTTGAGCACCATATCATGCGGCTGCAGTTGTCCCTGTCCAGTGAATGGCTTGGACGACGACAAAGTGGCTGCAGATCTGCAGAGTTTGACATGGGCCCCATTATACTTCTTGTATGCCTCCTCCCACAACTGCTTAAAGTTGCTGTTGGCCACAAATGCCACCGCCTGGGAATAGGACATCGGCAGAGCGTCTGGAGCATGTCCTTCCCCGCCGCCGCCTGAGGATCTCGGCAGGGGGTATACCCTACGTTGGGGCTGCTTGCGGTATGTCTGCACCAGGATGCGGGTCCAGGGGTGCTCCAGCTGTCCTGCGGGATGCGCTCGTCGATCCAATTTCGGCCAGCTGCCGAAGTGCGTCAACTTTCGGTGCTTCTCCAGCGCCTGCAGCCACGACTTGTCGCATATGAGCTGATAGCGCCCCTCGCTGCTTCCATCGCCTGACTCACACACATGCTGCAGATCAATGCCGATCTCTTGCCATATCTGCTCACTCTCGCTGTCGCCCATCATTTTTTATTGTGTTTTTGGGTCTGCTTCCGAGCCTAACTTTTGTTGCACCACCACTCAAAATGCGGTGCGCTGGTGCTGCCGCGGCACTGAGAATCACATTTTATGACTGTGCAGTCTTCGAATGGGGGGAGGGCCGAATGGATTTTCGAATATATGTTATTTGTTATTTGTCATAACAATTTTTGTTGGGACCGCAATTTTTGCACCTACCGAAACGACGTCACAAATTTCAAAATATACCGTAAATATACTGGCGAATTATTTGTATTCAAGTTGCATCACATTCCTCGTTTTGGATATTCCGTGGAATATAACTAGCCAGCTAAGACCCTCAGGTCTAAACTCATAAGTCTATCCGATTATTATATCAATTTCCTACAAGACTGGTTAACTTTAAGTTCTCATCATTATTGGATTGTTTATAAAATAAGGTTTAAGCAAAACCGGTCAACAACAATTTCCACTAAATTAATTTAATTACACATTTGCTACATATTAACTACATTTTCGAGTATTTACCAAAAACCACCGTTTTTTTTATATAAGCCCCATGGAAGCGCCAGTGTGAAAATCCTCCGTTATCCATTTTTTGAAATGCCTTTTTCCCGACATTTTTGAAAAAATTGAGATTTTGATGGCAAACGATCAGGAATTCGATGCTGATCATGAATTAGTATTCGATGTGGCCTGGAGCCATGGGGCTCTAAGTGGCATTTCTACACGGTTTCTACATTGGTGCATTGGACAAGAGGGTGAGTCCATAACGCGTCTATAAATATACTGGAAAATACTAGAAAAAACTATGAAAAGTATAAAAATTGCGAGGTGTGTGAGCTAGACGTGGTGGCAAGAAAATAAGAAAATCCGATAAGGTAATACGGTCGGACCACTAACCATACAGTATATAGTGACACATGACACATAAATCAAAGATAGAAAAAAGTGCTCAAAGCGAAGTCTCTGGGGTGCTCAAACTGGTAACCCGTCGTGTGACACTTTCGTAGTATGAACTGGCACATCTACATGTATACTGTATGGTTAGTGGCTGTATGTAAAATTCGTGTAGAATAGAGGGCGTCGGTGTATGCAAGAGAAAAGCAGTTGATGGCCGATAACAATCGCCATCGTTATCTGAATTTAAGACCTCAAAAAACAAACTTCACAAGTATTCACAATAACAACAAAGTTGTTATGGTTTACCATCAAAAGTGATTTTAATTTGCTTTAGATTTGGGGGGTCAGGTCAGCTGTTCGCAGCAATAGCCACACGTGACTAGACTGTAGAGCACAAAATGAGATCGTTCTGAAATATTAGAAATATAGACAGCAAAAAGTTCTCACCATTTTGAATAATTTATGCATACAAAAAATTAAAAATAAATAGATTCAAAATATTAATTTGAAATAATAAAAAGTTGTGGTCTGCTTCCTCTGTTTACTTTTCGTGCAGCAATTCCCACGCTCCTCTGCCCGAACTCTCTCGGGTTTCCTCCAAAACCTAATCTTATCAATACGCTATCCAGATCTATACTGTGCCGCCTTCGGGGTTCTGTCTACTACCTCTCTCTGTTCATTATTTTACTGTTTAAACTGTCGGCATTTGAAAGAACTCCAAAACCAGCATCCCCAAAGCGACACTTGTAGCTGCAGCCGAAAGGTCAAGGTGGGCCATTGTTTGTAGGTATTTTTCTCACATTTGTGAGTACATCATTTTGGTAGTAGTAGTTTTCGTATAATATAAGAATATGTATACTACTCGTACGTACAGTAGCAACTGGTTTTTTGGGCAGGCCAGGCCCCAAGAGAGTGCCCCAAAACGATCTGGCGAACCTTTCCCAATCGGAATTACCGAATTCACTTCCGTTTTGCACAAATTAGCAGGTTAAATATTGTTTATAAATAACAGAATCACGTGTTAAAGGCTTGCCTCCAGTTCCAGGTTCAGCTTCTGCCCCGCGGATCACTCGCAACCCGGCAGCTGAGACGTGTTTGCGTGCTAAAAGTTCTTACAACTTTTCACACTTTAAATGAGTTCTGACGACAATTAAAATACTCGCATTTATATTACACATTTACACTAAATGTATGTATACTATATGGCTGTAGAATGCCGGCCCCCAAATTGGGGGAATAATGAAGTTTTTAAAAATACTCGTACTTCCCTTGGATATGGCTGTGCCGCACTTTCGCCCACTATTAAAGCCCAATCATAAAGCGGCGCACACGACTCGTGGTGTTCATTGCCAGCCAATTTGGCAATTAAGTTATTAAAAACACCTTGTCGATGACACATACATACGCTCGGAGACCCGGCTCCAGAGTGGGGCTGACTCCCGCCCATAAATCGAGTATCAATGGGACTTGACTTATTGTATTTTAGGTCGAAAAAGTCACATGCTGAGCTTTATGTCTCCGATTTGCAGGAACAGAATTGTTTGTCCCCAGTTGGTGTGGAGATTCCCTTCTGGCCTCTGTGCCAATCTTATCTCAAGCCGAAGGCTTTGGTACAAAAGTCATTGTATTTTTTGTTCACTCTAGTATTGTAAAGTCTCTGTCGGCTATAAAGATTAGAGCCGATATTATGGTTAGTACCATTGTAAAAGACATATTTAAGATAGCTAGCTTTGCTCGCCGCTCCTCGCCCAGTTTTTAAGTTTTTTTTTTATTATATGGCGGCCGCAAATATGGCCATAGTATTAACCGGGCAACAGAAGAAAAAACCCAGAACCAACGTAACCCCATGACCCATTGGTGGTGGTCAGCCTTCGTCTCAAGCGAGAACACTCAACGCTCAATACCCCCTCCAGCTCCAGCTGCAGCTCCCACTTCACAGCAAGCCAATCCACTCCAATCCACTCCACTCCATTCCACACTCCAATTTGTGGTCTCAGTTTTTGTATATCTCTCGGCTTCGATGACCCTCGAAATGTCAATTGGTATGGCAATTTCCTTGCCGCCACAATTCGCTTTTCGTTTGTGGCAACTATTTTAATTATTTAAGTATTTACTTACGTATTTTTACTAAAATTGTTCTCGCCTTAACCAGCGTCGATCAATCAGTATGATTTCGTTTGATTGATTTATTGTTGAGAGCGAAACTTGTTAGCGACTCAAAACGTTTCGATCGTTTTTGTGGCTACTACGGATTGGAATCGTAATATCTACAGGCTACAGATCTCGAAACCATTAAACTGCGAGAAAGTTACCTTGGGATAAGCCATAAGTATGAGTACCATGAGTACATAAGGAATATGGAGAGTATCTAAGTAAGGATCATGGGTTGGCAGATATATCATATCTTATCTGGACAGTTATCCCACAATCGAGATATTTTTAGTTTACAACTCGAAGATCCCTATGATAAAGATAGGTTTTGATAAAACTTGTACTTCCATGTGTCAGCCCAAGAGATATTCGTTTTAAATGATGAATATTCATTAGGCATATTTTATGATTGATAGTAACCTTCCACTACTTTCTCAGTGCTTTGACTTGTGTCCTGTTCTATCGCGACTCTTTCCTTTCGCGAGATAAAAATTCCCATTTAATTGCCTGTAATATGTTGGCTTCTTTTTGATATGAGCTGCTCGTACATTGATTCAAAGGTCTTGGCTGTTTGCTTGACAAATCGAGTTTACTTTGGTCAGGTCGAAGCTTTTAATACTCTTCTATTTGTTGTTTGAGTATACATATATGAGAAATGCTGTCATATTTATATTTCAGTTAAAATGGTTTCCTCTGCTACAGATCCCATAAAAATATCAGTTTTCCATGGAATTTTGTGGATAAGAATATGTCTTTTATCCAAAACTTGAGTACCCTAGGGTACGCTAGGGAATTTGTATCATTTTTTTTGGCGCCCCATCGCATCCCATTTAATGGACATCAGATATAAAAGACTTTCTGGCCGCTTCAATTAATTTGCTGTACGAGTATATAACGCAAAATATTTTGTATGCGAGTTAAATATTGAGTGCTATGTTTTCTGTCCGTCCGGTTACCAGTTCAAGCTGGTAACATTTTCGGTCATGGACGATGAAGCCAGTTTGAGCTAGATTTTGGATATATGTAGTAGCGTGTGGTCTAAGGGGGGGCGGGGAACGGGACGGGACCCGGGGGAGCCTCGGACAACCGTATATTTGTATTTTTGGGTTGATATTCTGAATTTTCAGATATTTATTTGAGCAAACATTTCAATTGCAGAGTTTCGATTCGCGTAGCATGATATGGTATGGTTCGCTGACTCAATTGGAAATGACAATGCTAAAAAACAGAAAACAATTTTGGAGATCATCTCAGAATCGTTAGAGCTTTACATAGCTTAGTGGGGGTATAGTATCGTATTGCTTGGATCGTGCTGGATGGTATCCGATCCGATCATACATACATATGTATGTATGTATGTATGTGCGTGTGGTTAATTGTTGGGGCGAGCAATTATTGAAGTTTGTCACTTTTCATTAAGCAGAAGATGGAAAAATCCCAGTACACAAATGCCAGAATGTGTACAGTGAAAGGTCTATGGAGCGGAAAGACATCTAAATGGAGTATCTTCAGTACTTTAGTATCTTTATCGTACCAGCGTAATTATCTTGTAATCAAGTAGATCTCAAGTCAGGACAAAGTGTGCCATCGATAAGGTCGAAGATAAACCAGGAATGTAAGTCGAAACTCTTGCGTATGTGATTTACAATGTGGAAAGTACCAGATTATCTAACTATATATCAGCTGATTGATATAGAAAGATAGGTCTCGTAGAGCATCTCCCCCTCTCTTTATCTCAGTAGAACCAGAAAGTACTACTATGTGGGGGGGAACTTTTCACAACTCCATCAAATATTTGTAGTTTCCAGTGAACTAATTTCGGAAATGATCTGACAATGGCTAGTCATTAAGATCACTCATTAACTCAGCCATCTCTTAAAATAAATATATACAGACAGAGATATAAATATATACCCCAGAGATACATATACATGTCTATATATTTATACCATAACTCGACTGCATTGAGCCGCATCTGTAACTGGTAAAATCAGACAAAAAGTTTGTGTGTTGTGTGCACCAATTTATGCAGATAATTATAAAAAATTGAAACAGCATTTGACTGGATCGGAATTAAGCGAAAAATGCGATGCACAATAGAAGAGCGTCAGTGGCGGTGAGGGTGAGGGTGAGGGTGAGGTGGATCGAGGTGGTTCAACCGACTAAAACGATAAGCACACTCCCTTTCTCCGTCTCTCACGCTCACGCTCACGCCTCCGTCCCGTTCCGTTCCGTTCCGATCCGTCTACGTCTCCGTCTCCGTTTGTTTTGCACTAAATTGCATTGCATAAAGCCCGAAACCCGCCTCTAACCGGTAAACGTTACTAACTAACTATCTATGTCTCTGGTCGGCAAAAACAGCAGCGACAGCAGCAGCAGCAACAATACTAATTCTATTGGAGATACAACAAGTTGTCGCATATATTGGATGTATACCCTACACTCCACACTTTGGGGGATGTGCGATCGCTGTAATGTTCGCTGACATGACAAGAGAATTCTTATTCTGTCAACAATTTGGATTATCTTTATACATATAAACGCACATAGTATACCCATCAAAAGTCATTTAAAGTCCAAGTATATATGTATGTATTTCGTGTTGTTCTTTTGAGTTCTTCAAAATAATCTACAGCATTTTCTACATATAAATATATGTATGGTAGGGAAAAAAACTTTTGTTTTTTTCAAGTAATCAAAATAAGTAAAAGTTCTTGATATTATATTTATACAAAATTTAAGAAGAAATGTGTTTTGCTGTTTGTTGGGGATTATATTGCCATGATAGTGAGGGCATTCCACTTGATCTCAAATATTTAAAAAAGGTCTTTTAGATGGTGTATACATCCCTTAAAAATGTTTACTGCCATCCGTCTACGCTGATTCCCATGAAGAGCAGAGTGCAGTGAAATTTATGTAGTTTTTTTTGGTGGGGTTTTATGGCTGCTGTGTATAGAACGGGATATAAACAGGCGCGTGCAACGGTGTGTTCCGCTAAGTTTTCAGCGCATAATCGATTGTTCCTATAAACTGAAATCGAAATCTAGCTCGAAATGAGCAAATAAAATAAAGTTCCTTGGGCGGCGGCACAGTTAGACTTTCTGGGTTTACGCTTTACGCATGTGGACGGCGTCTATGTCGATCGGTTAAGATAGCAACAGTTTTATGATCATACACATGTATATATATATATATATATATATTTGTATGACAAATCAACTCCTTGATCCACGATCGTTGGTTGACGAACCGAACCCCGATGTCGCGCTAATAAAAAAAAAAAACTCCAGCAGCAGCAGCAGGCAGCAGGCAGCAGCAGCGACACCAGCGCCGATCGTCGCTTATCTGCTCACATATAAACTAAAGTCGGGGGGAATAATTTCTCATTTGTAATTTAACAGGCGGCGTGCGCGGATCGAGCAGAGAACAAAGCGCCAAAAGCGGGCATCGAAGATCGTTAACAGTTTTACAGTTGTTGCGTTTGCGTGTGTGTGTTGAAAACATTGCTAAAACAAAACTCGACTCAAACACAGACACACACACAGACACAGTCCACACTCCACACACAGAGAGAGCAGAGCGGTGCAACACTGAAATAACGGAAGAGGGGCCAAAGCCCAAGCCAAAGCCAAAGCCAAACCGAAAGAGAATCAAAGAAGTGCGTGGAGGAGCCGGAGCCGGAGTCGGAGAGCCCCACTTGCCGTTTCGTTCTCGCTGCGTGTGGTTTTTAATTGCGTTTTGTAATTGTTACGCATGCGCCAGAGCCAAGTGTTAAGGAAGTAGAATTTCTTCTAGAGAGAGATACAAAATTGTGTTTTGTGTGTGTGCTCGTGTGCGTGTTGGTGTGATATCCTTCACCTATACATCTGAACCGATCCTGTGTAATCGTGGCGAAGGAACTGAGCAACTTGCTAACGTTGAAAAACAATAGTCCCGAGATGACACAACAGCCGCAATGGGGCATAAACCTATCACGGTGTAAGTGTCCCATGCCCAAGCCCCTGCCATCCCCCCACCGCCATCAAAAGTTATTTGGCAAAAACTTTCTGTGTTTATCTTCCACATCCGTAAACCCCGAGCCCAACTTTGGGAGTGTGCTTTATTGAATAATAAATACGAATCGATGGGAATGGGGATGGGGATGGATACGTTGAACTCCGATCGGAGCATTCTTGAAATGAAATGATTTAACAAAGTATATTTGAGTGGTTTAACCGACATTGACCGACACCAAAATAAATTCCTAAATATATAATATACATACATACCTATACGCTGTATACAGCGATGCGATGTATAATGCATAAATGAAACAATGACAGAAACAGAAACGTTTCAGCCAGCCACTTCCGATTCAGTTAGTGGATTTATTTAGTATTTCGTGTCTCGAATTTTACGCTCTTTTATTTCGTTTTTTCGGTTTTTTCGGTTTTTGTTTGTTGCCATTGTGGACTGTTTCTTTTCCTCTCATGTCCGATCTGTTGGCATTCCCGGCACGCGTTAACATAATTCATATCAAATCGTGTATATATTTTGCATACGATTTGCATGTGAAGTGACTCGTGGAACGGGGAAGTCGGTGCGTCAGGTGTGCAGGGTGTTCCCGGTGCCCAGTGCCCAGTGCCCATCAATCGGGCCCGTCAATTTTCATAATCGCTATGTCATGGAACCCATTAAAACGAAACACAGTTATTTATTAACTGGGAATTAATGGGAAAACAGTTAATGGACTCCCTGTGTCCTCTGCCACCCCCTCGTTCAGTTCTTTTTTTGGACAAGGTCAATGCTATATAATAAATGTATATCCTGCCCGTAATTCTTTCGTAACAGATTGGCCAATCGTTTCTTTTGTAAGAACTTGCCTACGATAGTATTTCAAGAAAGTTAGACAAAGATTTCGCATACCCTTGTAGGTCCATATTTTTGTAGGATCTATCTGTTGATGAGTTTTTGAATGTTCCCTCTCTGGAATGTCCAATAATTACAGTTTCATTCTCTCGTTTGTTAGCTCTTACTTTAGGCATACAATCAATAGCCTGTGGCTGTTGTTATTTGCCTAGAAAACAAACACAGAAAGTCGAATGTGCCTGGGAATGGGTTAAGCTTAACATCTCGAAACGGGCAAACGAAACCCCACATGATTAAACGTGAGTTCTAAAGTATTTTGTTAGCCTAATGAGTTGTTAAATCTATGACTTGGCCATAAATCATCGGATGCAGGGCATTGATTGGCACTCCAATGAATAATACCGAGTGCCCAAACACCGATTAGTCCATTCCCAAGCTAATCGCTTTGTTTCATCACTTTCCCTGCACGCACTCGTCGTCTGCCCCAATTGTTCGATGCGATGCACGCTTATCGAACATGTGGAGGAGGGGCGGGGAGGCTCGGGTGGGTGGGGAGGGCCACTCGCCTCTGGAGGGGCATATCTCGTATGCAGCAATCGCACATTACACTCGCCCCCAGCCCGCCCATTGACATAATTTTCGCAAGACCGCGGAAATGCAATGCAAGCGCCCCAAGAAAATGATGTAAAAATGTGAAAATGGAATATTTGTATTTGTGCCGAGGCCGTGCTATCAATGCTATGATCTGGGACTGGACGCTATAGATTGTCTGGAACATATATAATATACATTGTATATATGTAATTATGAAGACAAAGAGTCGGCGAGTCAGAAATGTCAACAGACAGACAGGAGATTGTCTTATTCTTTTTCACTTTTCCATTACTGCAATGATTGCATGGACCTAACATATTGCTGTATATATACATATGTGTATATATGCATATATATATATTTTGGATGGATACAAACTTTTCCATGCTAGGAGTTTTCCTAGTATAAACTTATCTACTGGAAAGTTTTACTCGATTACTATATGTATATATGTATTCAAGAAATTATTGGAAATTTCTTTACTACAATATTTACTCTATGCTTCAATGATATCCTACGAGTCCCTTATTTATGATGTGCTCATTGGAGATTATACGATTTTTCCTGCTTATAAAGTACTCAAAGTAATACCTAGCACCAGCTTTATGTTATATGCCATAAGACTGTGGGTGCTACTCAATTCTGATTAGATCCTAACCAGCTTATCGTGTGATGTGATGGGACTTGGATCGAGTGTGGTCATATATTAACGCCAATAAGCGTGATTGGTCAAGTGAAATATAGCCATACTTCAAGAAATGAACGAGACATATGATTAGCGCCTATATTTACATACATATAGAAAGACGGTGGCCTAATCAACTTATCACTTGGGGAATTCTATGAAAAGGAAGTTGTTTTTTTTTTTTTTTTTTTTACTCTTTATTTGACACTCGTGCGACTGGTGCGCGAATAAATTTTCTTGTCGGCTTCGTTAAGCGATATTTCAAATATTGACACATTGTTAATTTAGCCAGCAGCACTCATGCAAAATATTTAATAATAATGTTAATCTATAAACAAAATAAGATGTTAGCCAGTGACGTCTGTCGAGGGGCTATCAAAATAAAAGAGTGGTTTCATTATTAAATCAAACAGCGGCCTTTTTTGATATACGTAGGTGAATGTCAATAGATGATCTAATAATACTCAGGAATTGGATTGCGATTATATTTGCCTTAGAAGTTGCTTGTTTGCTCTTCTGGTTAGAGCAGGGATCTCTTTTAGATCATACATGTAGGTCAATGTTGACCCTTATTCTTAGCAAACTCTCTCAATTAATTGATCAATTCAACCTTCGAAACTGATGAACTTGATCCGGATCCGAATCACCCAATTGAGGAGGTTCCTCTGCCCCAAAATGGGAGCCCTATAAATTTACACTGACGACCATTTAATTGGCAGTGCCCTTAGCCCGTTGCTTTATGGTCATTATGGTTGTCCGCTTGATATACTCGAGATTGTTCCACATACACTCCAAGTATTTTATCGCAGATCTATCACACTTGGAACCTTATCAACGCATAATTCCGCTTAACAATTTGATTATGATATGGGGGTCGTATAACCCGCTCGCTCCATCGATGGTTCACTCGCTCGAACGCGCTTGGTGATTGATAATGGCCCAAAAAACAAGTGCATAGCGCCGTTCATATAGCGCCTAATCGCGTGCCGAATGTTTTCCATGGCCCATAAACAATACACAGCACAGGAAGCACACGTATAGGGCCATAATATTCACAAAAAATTCCTTAAATTCCATTGAGTAACAATATAGTACCATAAAATAATCTATACATGATGGCAAATAAATTTCAACGAATTTAAAAGAACACTTGACTTTAGAGACGGTACAAAATAATCATATATTATTTAAGTGGTTTATATTAAATGATTTAAATGAATATATGGCTATAATATAATATGTGTTGTCAAGGCAACCACTTTTCCGAATGATCGTGCTTGCGAAATGCATTTTCCTTGGATTTGTTTAATGCAACGGAAAAGATCTCTGAGAGGACAGATTCTTAGGGGATATATTTATGAAACACTATTAGGATACATTTAGTAGTCCCCCAATGTATGATAAAAGATGAAACAATACATCTTCTACCCCTAATCATAGGAATTTCCTATGAAGAATAAGGAAGATTCTATCATATAGCCTGTGAACGCGATGATACAGGAAGCTGATGATGATAGACGTAGTCTAAAAGAATGGTTAATACTTGTAGAATATTTGATCCTTGTGTTCTAGAAACCATTAGTGGGTAAAGTTCCTTAAGCTATATTATATCAATCACTATTCTTTAGGTGCAATCTTGTGAAAGTTAGGCCGTGTGAGATAATTAATATGATGATCACCATATACATATGTACGTTCTGGTATACGCTCAACTATGAAATTGATACTCGCATAGCGCTACAGGGCAATCAACTGCAATTTGAAGTTTATCAGCGCAAATTGATTTGTACCCAATTGACCAGCCCCGCCATGAAGAGCAGCTCGTCAAACTATTTATTCGCACGCTAACCAAATCAAATTGTCTAAAATTGTTTAAAACAATATGCGGTGATACCCTGAGATGGAAACGTTTGACGCAGACAATTAATACACAATACATTTGTTCGATTCACTCTCTCATCTGTCCATTTGGACGCTTCTTTTCTGTGCTGCAGATTTTATAATACCGCAACGTGTGATATTGGCCATCATGGGGTTCCTGGCGATCCTCAACGCCTACACAATGCGTGTGTGCCTCTCCCAGGCCATCACCGTGCTGGTCATGAAGAAGAACGTCACGGATGAGGATAGTGATGTGGCCATCTGCGAGCCGGATGATCTGGATGAAGGCGCCAGCGTAAGTGTCATCATTCGCCATAAAAGAAACCCATTTTAATGCTTATATCCTTGCAGAGTGGCGGCGAGTATGATTGGTCCGAGGAGCTGCAGGGCCTGATCTTGTCCTCCTTCTACATTGGCTACATTGTCACGCACATTCCTGGAGGTCTGCTGGCCGAGAAGTTTGGTGGCAAATGGACCCTGGGCTTGGGAATCCTCTCCACAGCCGCGTTCACTATGCTCACACCTTTGGCCATTCAGCAGGGAGGCTCCGACTGGCTTATCGTTTCTCGTGTGCTGATGGGTCTGGGGGAGGGTACCACCTTCCCCGCACTCAGTGTGCTCCTCGCTGCTTGGGTACCCGCAAACGAACGTGGCAAGTTGGGGGCCTTGGTCTTGGGTGGCGGACAGGTGGGAACTATCATGGGTAACATGTTATCGGGCGTCTTCCTGGATGCCTACGATTGGCCATTTGTGTTCTACTTCTTTGGCGGCCTGGGTGTCGTTTGGTTCGTCATCTTTGTAAGTGTCACACGCCTCATCCTCTTGTCTGTCTGGCGCTAACAATTTCCCTTACTTTTCCACAGGTTTTCCTCTGCTACAGCGATCCCGCCAGCCATCCTTTCATCAAGCCCAGCGAAAAGGAGTACCTTGCGAAGGAGATCGGAACGATTGGCCGCAACGAGAACCTGCCCCCGACGCCCTGGAAGGCCATCCTTACTAATTTGCCCATGTTTGCCCTGGTCTCTGCCCAGATTGGCCACGATTGGGGCTTCTACATCATGGTGACGGATCTGCCCAAGTACATGGCCGATGTGCTGCAGTTCTCCATCAAGGCCAACGGCCTGTACTCCTCCCTGCCCTATGTGATGATGTGGATTGTGTCCGTGGGCAGCGGCTTCGTCGCCGATTGGATGATCCGCAAGGGCATCATGAGCACGACAAATACCCGGAAGGTGATGACGGGTCTGGCCGCCTTTGGTCCGGCCATCTTCATGGTAGCCGCCTCGTACGCCGGCTGCGATCGCGTCCTGGTTGTGATCCTCTTCACCATTTGCATGGGCCTGATGGGCGCCTACTACGCGGGCATGAAGCTCAGTCCCTTGGACATGAGCCCCAACTATGCTGGCACCCTGATGGCCATCACAAACGGCATTGGAGCGATCACGGGCGTGATAACGCCGTATCTGGTTGGAGTGATGACACCAAATGTGAGTGCAATAACCCGTTTGTAGTCACGGATATCCATTCTAAACTGATTTTCCCTCTGATTTAGGCCTCGCTGCTCGAATGGCGCACTGTTTTCTGGGTGGCCTTTGGCGTGCTGTGTATCACAGCGGTCGTCTACTGCTTTTGGGCCTCGGGAGAGGTGCAGTCGTTCAACAATGCACCCATTCAGCCCCGATCCGTGGACTTTGAGGCCGAGGAGCGCAAGACCACAGCCTTCAAAGAACCCGAGTACAACGACAGCAGTACAGGAGTACAGAAGCGAACGGAGCGAAGCTCCTAAATCGGCATCGCCTTCAGAATGTGCCATATTGTACTCTAGCTCAAAATGCTGTCCCCGTTCACGAGTCGAGGTTCCATTTATATAACATGTAGATATACGTATACGCCCTTAATGCTGTTCAGATAGCTAGTTTTATAGTATTTCCGATCTGGCCGAGATACCCGGCCCAGGGGGGCACAGGGCCACAACTAATTAACTTTAAGCAAAGAATTTACTTACACTCACCAAAAAAAAGAAAGAAGAAAAAGAACGCACATGGCAGTGCGTACTTCTATGTGTAAAATATTCCTGTTGTAGGTAGGATAATCCCTAATTAATACTGTCCTGTCCCCCGCACATGTCCCCGTACATGCAACGTACTCTCTTAATTATTATTTAGTATTTAATCGAAACCTGAAGCAGCAGCTGAAACCGATTTCAACGTCTAAGATTAGATAGAGCAAGTGTATACCGAGTTCGTATTTCCGTACCGTGCTGTAAACCACCTTCCCTGAGTTTTAAATTGTTGATCAATGTGTAACGCCAAAACGTGTTTTTAACAAACTCCGTTAAGACATAACTGTTTTTATGATGTTAGCAAAATAAAGTGCATAAAGAAAAAACGAGCAACGAAATCGAGAGACCTGGCCCGACAGAGACCACCTCTCTGAAACACCTTTCTGGCCAGGTGTTTGACTTGACTTTGACTTTCTTTCAGTCCCCACGCTTGCTTTAAGGAAATTCCCACACCAAAAACTTAAGGGAAACTGTAGAAAACTTGAAGGATTCCCATTAAGCATCTGGCTTATCTTATGTTCTTGCTGCGGGACACCTTTAAAGGTCTTCCTGGACAAACTCAACGCTAAATGACATGGGATCTTCCATATCAGTGCTCACTTGTTAGATCTCTTTTTGATGCATTAACCCAGCGGTGGGCACGCCTATGACCATGTTCCCATACTACATCTATTGCTGCAATTTGTTTAATTTCTCCAAGAAAGAAAATTGATGGCGCGTGCCTGACGAGGCATATTGATGCTCGACTCATGGCCGCTCGCCGCCGTTATGGGTTGTATTTGGTTGATACCTTTACCTTTATCCGAGTTTATCATACAGCGCCGCTCAACTGCTTCGGTGTTTTGGCAGTCTTGGTACGGAGTCCATTTTGCTCTTTTCGGGTCATCTTTCGCCATTTTGAGGCGTCATGAAGATAGGATGCTGGGACGGATGTAAGTGTTCAATTATCCCTCGATTATTGTTTGAGGCAGTTTTGCAATGCAGTTTACTTCTGATTTATAAACGAAAATTAGTTTTGAACGGGGTTATTAAGTACAAATTTCTTTAATGAAAAAAGGTATAAAAGTAGCTGGACAAAGTTTTTACACTTAGGTTACTATTATTGAACAAGGATTAAACCATTATGTTGATCAATCAATTGTCCAGTTTTTTGTCAAATATTTAATCCAAACAAAACTATTTTTTGTTGTTCATTTTACAAAAGTGACTTAAAAATGTTTTCCATTCAGCATATGCTACGCGTTCTGTTCAGCTGTGAGTATTCTGAAGGAGAATCCCTCATAGGGTATCGTTTTTGAAGTGTTTCCATCATCAAGGAAGATTTGAGGGTGCAGCAGCGTGTGGTCCTCTGCTGCTTCAGCCTCTTGGCCATCATCAATGCGTACACGATGAGACTGTGCCTGGACCTTTCCCTAAATCACATTGTCCTGGAAGGATGTACGCATCCTTCTTCTCATGCAGTTGCAAAGGTCAAGCCACACAATTGGTTAACAGAACTGGCCGCCCGATTGAATCAGACTGAAAACCTAATAAGAGCCAGACTCCGGGCTGGCAGGGAACATTTTTACCACCCACCGGAGTACCACCCACCGGAGCAGAAGGAGCGTTTCGCAGCAACCAAGCAGCCGGTAAAAGTGCCTTCTATTGAGCCGGTGTACACATCATCTCGCCAGCGCATAAGCTGCTCCGAGATGTGGTCGCGACAGACCCAAACCCTGGTCACGGCGGCCTTCTATGCCGGCTACATGCTCACCCACATCCCAGGTGGTCGGATGTCGGAGCGTTGTGGCGGCAAATGGATCCTTGGAACAGCCATCATGTCCTCGGCCATTCTCACGCTCCTGACGCCGGTTGCAGTGCGTCATGGTGGTCCGTATGCCCTGATGGCCATCCGCCTCGGCATCGGACTTTGCGAAGGCCCCACCTTTCCGGCGGTGTCTGCCATGCTGGCCCAGTGGGTCCCAGAAGGAGAACGCGGACTGCTGGCCAGCGGTGTTCTGAGTGGTGGAGAGATTGGCATCACCCTGGTGCAGCTCCTCAGTGGGCTGGTAATGGCGGAAGAGGATTGGCCGGTGGCCTTCTACGTGGTCGGTGGTGGCGCCGTTGCCTGGTTCCTGGGATTTGTGAGTTACGTAGACGCCAGATTGAGCAGTGGATCTCTAACTGTCTCCTGTTTTGCCATAGACCCTGATCTGCTATAGCAAGCCCGACAACTGTCCGTACATTCAGAGCGAAGAGCGGGAGTACATCAGGAGCCATGTCAGTGCCACACTGCTGGTAACATCCAGCACCGCGGGAGAGGACCGTGATGAGCTTCAACCACCGCCGAATGCGCCCTGGAAGAGAATGCTGATGAGTACCCCGCTGTGGGCGCTGATTTCCGCCTCCATGCAGCACGATTGGAGTGAGCAGCAGTTCGCCCAGGAGCTGCAGAAGGTGCTGGAGGATCTGAGATCTAAGGGCAGCACTCTGTGGGATGAGCTGGAGGCCAGTATAAAGGTGACGGCTCCCCATGTCGGCAATTGGCTGGTCTCTCTAAGCACGGGCACCCTGAGCGACTTTCTCATAGCCGAGCGAATCCTCAGTCGCACGGAGACGCGTCGACTCATGTCCTGGCTGGTGTTTTTCTGCGGCTCCATGTACATGGTCTCCTTGGAATCGGCTGGCGCACGTATCTGGAGAGTCCTGGCCGTGGGTGCCTACTACGCGGGCATCAAGCTGCTGCCTCTGGATATGAGTCCCAATTACGCTGGCACTCTGATGGGCATCTCAAACGGCATGGGTGCGTTGCCTGGCCTACTGCTGCCCTACCTCCAGGAGTTCGAGGCGGACCATGCCATTGTGGGGAGCGTGCGGTCCGCCCTCTTGCTAATCTGTTCCGCCTATATATCCGCCGAAGTGCAGTCCTACAACCAACCGGCAGGCTAAGGGACGGGGTCTAAGATCACGACGATACAGCTTGTACTTATTTTAATCTTACGCTTAAGCATAGGCTATGTGTTTGTTTGTTTAGTGTGTCTGTGTTCCTTAGGCAACAAAGATTTTACATACAAATGAATCTAAACGCTTCAACGGCGAGATATCGTCATCGTCGTTAAATTTTATGCTAGAACTAAGAGGGCGCACAAAAAAGCTTTCGTTTTTATATATATAAATAACAGGATTAACTTAACTACAAATAATTGGGTCTGCTTCCCGGTGGTGGTGTTGGTGTCCGGCATGCCAAATGCTAAATGCACATCTCTGCCGACGAATACGCTCCTCTACATGCCCGTGCCGCACATTTGACTCATGGCCGAGATGGCGTTCATGTCGATGCCCAGGTTCTTGGTGACATTGATTTGAGCAATGGCCGCATTGCGCAGCGAGTAGGCATGAACGACCTCTTCAAAGCTTTTGGAATAGCGAATCGCCTGGTCGAAGAGTTCAACAGCTCGCTTCAGGTTCGCCCGCTGCACTTCGACGGTGCCCAGAGTCTCGTAAGCCTGCTCACATCTGGGATCCAGCTCAATGGCCTTGTTGAGCGTATCGACAGCCGACTCAACATCGCCTCGCCACTGCAGAGTCATGACGGCCTGATGGACAAACAGTGCCGCATTTGTGGGCGCCAATTTCATGGCCTTATCATAGTATTGCTGTGCCTGGTGGAAATTCTGCTGGTCGGCCATCACCTGGGCCAACATGCTGTAGCACTCTACACACGTGGGGAACTGATCGATTGCCTGCTCCAATTGGCGGACGACACTTTCCAGACCTTGCTGGTTGTTGGTCATGATCGCCAGACGGTACTCGGTATAGCATTTCTGGACGTAAGCGATCGCATGGTTGGGGGCCAAGCGCACTGCCTTATCGAACTGCTCCAGGGCTGGCTTAATGCTGTCCAACAGGAGCAGGATCTGGGCACGCTGATGGTATACATCGGGACTGTCGGGCTTCAGCTTCTCTGCTGCATCGAAATCGGCCAGGGCTTCGTCGCGCTTATTCACCTGCATGTAGAGGGAGGCACGCTTCATATATGCATAGGCGCGGATTGTGTCATCGGCATCGACTGGAAAGAGAATCCAGTTATGGCTAGAGACCACATTTAAAACAGAAATTCTTACCATTGCCGATTATGGCATCAAAGTCTTGTTTGCTCTCTGTGTAGGTGCCACAAAGAAGATGGACTGTGCCGCGCAATAGCAGGGCCTCCACCTTATACTGGGACTCGGATTCAGACGATTCGATTTCCTCTGTGCAGGCAGGTATAATGTCTTCAAACTTCTCTTCTCGAAAAGCGCTATGGGCACGCAGGAAGCCGCGTGCCGGCGTGTCTGCCTCAGTCGATGGCGGCAGGTTAATAGTCTGCAGGGGATCTGCGACAAATGATTGCAAATATGTCCTTATAAAGGAAGTGGAGGGCACTACAGGAACCCGGTTGAGCATATGCTTTTCGGCATCCGTGCGTCCCGTCTCCTTGAGCACGCGATCCGCATACATGATGCTCTGGTTGTTCTGGAACATTTCCAATATACAGGTGGCAGTGACGTCGTTCAAGCACTCCAGCATGTCTTTTGTGGCCTCGTGTGCCCGAGCACGACGGAAGTAGGCCTTTGCATAGCGATGATTGTATGCCAAGGAGCTGGTGCAGTCTTCCTTCACTTTACTCCACTTTTGTAGCTTCTCATAGGAGGCGGCGCGGTTCTGGTAAAAGATTGCCATGTCGGTGCCGTTCTCCGGGGGGCACTTGTCAATGGCCTTGTCATAGAAGGTGATAGCCTCGTCGTATTTGCCATTGCGATAGCAATTGTTGCCCTCGTTCTTGTAGCTATTGGCCTCCTTAACGGGAGACAATTTCTCGCCCAGCTCGGCAGATTTCTGCTTTAGCTCCAGTTCCTTGTCCGGCGCTGTTCCGTCAATGGATGTCGCTTGCTTCTCGATTTTCCCCTTGGACCGTTTCTTTTCCTCACCCTTAGACTCGCCACCGGGCGCGCACATCCTACTGACCACATAAGTTCCCAAGCCGATGGCCAGGGGCGTGCCGATAATGAACGCAATCTGCCATTTGCTCAACTTTACTGAGTGAAAGTTATAGGCCATTCTGATGCTATAGAGTGTGTCTACTGTTGGGCTGCAAATAAATAATACAAAAATTGTGTAATAGTCCGTTTGCTTATCAATGAGCGCGGGTCGGTCTGAGCTCCGCTAAATGCCGGGGCGCACCGAGCACGTCTCCCTAACCCTCTACCCCATTGATTTTTTCACACACTCATTTACGCCACTCAGCGCCACGGCACAGTACTTACTCTTTCACGAACTTTACACTAAAGTCAATTTAGCAAATAAGAGTTGTTATTTGTCCTATTTTCCTTTTAGGATTGTGGAATTTACGCTGAAATTGTATTTCAGGGCCTGCTGTGAAATGGAAACAGACTTATCGATAAGATATACTTTAACCCACTTAAGCCCCCTCTTTTTAAACAGGTGAACAACGTGAGTTAAGCCGCGGAAAATATTACTAATCATAATTCTGTTTGTAGATCCATCCTATCCTTCCTCCTTAATTAAAAAAGCCCTACAACATCTTTCACCTTAACTCGCTCTTATACCTCAACGTTTATTACAATGCTCTACAATGGGTTAATCGTTCTTCGATTTCGATATTTGCGCCGACAGTACATGTGCGCTGGCAGCTGTTGCGTGCCACTCACACAGTAACGTACATTATTGGTTAAAAAACTGCCATTTCATTTACATTTACATGTATTTAAAATTAATTCACTAGCAACAGCCCTATAAGCGTATTTTCTCTTCAGAGTCATTAGTCGTCCCATCCGCGGCAGGTGCGGGACTCTCTGGCTGGCCTTCGTCACTAGTGAAGACCTTGTAAAGGTTTTCGGGTTTGACCAGACCGTGGGAGTCTGCATAACGCAGGAGATCACAAACGATGGGCGATTCCACGACCAGGATATACTGGCATGTCTTTGGCTCCAGCAAGTACATAGACACTGCTGTTCCACTAGTGGTCACGGGGGTGCACGTCAACTTGACATCCACCTCCCGCGGCTGGTTGGTGCGATCACAATGTGTTCCCTTCACATAATGGTGCCAAATGGATGAGGAGAAGCCGGTGCGCCGTGCTCCCTTATCGGGATTGGCGATGGCCCACTGGCGGTGTGACTCCTCTGAGAAGTAGCCAAGAAACAGCTCAATTTCACTATTCTTATCCTTGTGGAACTGTCGCACATGCTTGCCATAGCAGAACTCATACCTCCACCAACCGTTGCCCTGCAGAAAAGATAACATTGCGTAAATTGATTTCACCGAAATGCTTTCAGGCGAGATTTCTTACCCCAGTTAGACAGTTGGCTCCAGATATAAACTCCCTGATGGGCGTAAGCTCATCGATGGGGGTTGGTTGTGTTCCAAGAGAGGCCCCTGCTTTGGCCAGCAAGAGCTGTTGGTATTCTTTCTCGGAATCCACGCCACCTTTGTTCATCAGCTCCATTATGATTTTGTCCACATCTCCGCTATGCTTGAAGGTTACTACCTCCCCTTCCTTTGGCCACGCCTTAGAAACGGGCTTATTTTCGGTGTCCTTTGAGAGAATCAGATCGGACTCACTTTCAGCCCATTCGCTTAGCTCTGAGCGCAGCATGCTCAGTGGCTTATGCGGCTCTGTTTCCGAATTGAAACACTTGATGGTGGTCTCCTTGGTCTCCTCCGCATGGAAGGCAGGAATGACGCACAATGCAGAAGTGAGTATAATGGCCTCATAGTTGCACGAGGAAGTCTCTTTGAAGGAGTAAATATCGTCCTTGCCATGGGGATAGCACACATAGCGAACCAATGTGGTGCGAGTACCTTCGATAATGTCACACATGGTTCCATCGCTAAACTCCATTTCAAAATACGGATAACGAGTGTTGTCAATCTTTATAGTCTTGTACTTGTGCTTTCCCCCATCCTTCTGTTCCGACTCCCAGGCCCTTGACAGCAGCTCCGTCTTCTCCTCGCTCCATTTGCCCAGGTAGTACTCCTGAAACTTGACGGACTTGCCCTCGCGCTCTTCGTGATACTGGCGCACATGATGGCCATGGCAAATCTCGTAGGACCAATAAGCTTCGATGCGGTACGAACAGGTTTGGCCAGAGAAAGTCGGCTTCAGCAAACTGATTGGAGCTGCAAGAAACGTACATTTGAAGCAATTTGATTTGTCAAATTAATATCTACTTACACAACTCCGGCTTGTCGGACTTCTCCTCCTCCTTGGGTTTTTCCAGGGCGGGGATAAGACACTCGTATTTCTCTTTGTCGGTTGTAATGAAAGATGTCAGTTCGTTGCCCAAGTCCTTATAAACATACACAAAATATTAGCTATATACTTGGGCTTTATACGTATCATCCATAGACTTACTGGTGAACCGCCAATTAAATCTGGCACGGCCCAGTCAATTCTGTACAAGATTGAATCGTCAAAATCTTTAGCTTCGTGGCACGCCGCAACAGACAGCAGGCCCAGCAGCAGTGCCATTCTTAGTGTATTTCCTTGAACGCTATTCATTTTCACAGTTTAAATGTGGCCTACTTTGAGTATTTTCATGTCAAATGCAAGTGGAAAATATAAATAATATACGTGTTGTTTTCTTAAAAAAATTTTTAACAGCTGTTTGATGGAGCCGCAGTGCTGTGAATGCTTGATCAGAAAGAAGAAGACGTCACAAATGGCTTCGGGGCACTGTGAATGTTAAAAATCCATTGTTATAAGTGCCGTTATAAGTGAAAAAGACTGGACTCTAACGGTAATGTTCAACATTATTATTTTTATTTTCATAAACAAATATGGTGGGTTCCCTAACTCGTTTCCTCTGCCGTCGCTGTTTCCGTGCTCCCCCAGCCTGGTTCTTTCGTCTCCCCATGATCCAGTGGCATCTTTTCAATGGCGTCCAAAATGAATTTTACGGAATGCGCTGTGCGCGGCAGCCACTCCATGATGCGGGATGTGGTTGATACCGGTGGCGGCGCATCGGCATCATCAACGAAATCAGCATCACCGCCAGATAGCGAGCGCACACCACCCAGATAATCTACATAATCGTAGTCGCTGGTCAGGGGATTTACTTTGGAATAGTAAATGGCAGCGAATGTCGAATAGATAATCAAAAGAGCTGTGCCCACCTATTGGTTAGAGGATTTAGTAAGTTACAGGAAGGACTCAGCTGAGGGGATATCAACTAACCTGAAAGGCAGCCCAGAACTTGTAGGAGCCCTCCGTAATGACGAAATCGTAGTAACCCTTGAGGGGATCACCCTTGATGTAACGACCCTCACCCACATCCGTGTCAGCCTTGTCCTCTGCCACCGCTTCACGTCTCTGGCGGAGGCCGCGCACGGAGCTCACATCAGCCTTCTCCCCCTTCTGAGGCTCTGGCTTGGCTGATGAGGTAGATGATGTCGCTTCTTTCTCCTGCTTCTCCTCCTCCTCAGAGCTATCCGCAGCCGGAGTCGTACTCGAAGTGGATGTCGGCCTTTTCGTTGTGGTGCTCTTCTTGTTTTGATTCTTTTTGTCTCCTTCGATGCGCGGTGGCTTCTTGGAATTAATCCTCAGTTTTTGTTGCTGCTGCTGACGCAGGCGATCCTTTTCGGCCTGTTTTTCCACCTGTTCCTTCCGGAATTTCTCGGTGCTCTTTTGATGACGCTCAGCCATGGAATTCCAAGCGCTCATTAAGGCCTGGTAGAGATCCCAGAGTTGCTTCAGACTTTTGAGAACTGTTACCAAAGTGGATTCCTCCTGAACGGGAACAATGGCGGTATGTTGTGTGGGTTGGGGTTGGGTTTGGGCCTGCTTGGCCAGCGATGTCTCCGCCTGTGGACGACGTTGGAAACCCATGGGATAGTCGTACACCTCATCGTAGGCAGGGTAAGGCGCTCTGTAAACGATAAACGTTCGGGTTGGCTCTAGCATTCAAAAATAAATAGTATTCTTACCGATTTGGAGGAGCTTGGAGCTTCCTGTTGTTTCCATCAGACGTAGGACGAGATGCCACGGGCGATGCTTTCCAGGGCGCGTAAAAGCCATCGTAGGGACGAGCCTGAGCCGCTCTGCCCTCGGGGAGCCATCTCCATCTCCATAGAAATTCTCCTCCGACTGTTGTGGCTCCTCCTGCTGATATGGATAATGTCCTGGCCCGTAATCATCGGCTGCATCATAATAGGGATCCTGTTCGTTGGAATCTTCTCTGCTCTGGGGTGGACCAAATGAATCTTGACGCTGTGCCATAATGGGATCCATGCTCTCTGCATTCACCACCACCGCCCGCTGCTCCTCATAGAAGTCCTTACTCTGCCTGGTTGGTTCCAAAGGCTGGTTGGGAACACTTGAATTACTGGCCTCCCGCGCTATGCGCTCCACAGTGGCAGTTTCTTCTTTCGTGTCGTTTCGAGTTTCCGTTTGAAAATGGCTCCACATGCGATTCAGTATTAACACGTCAGCATCACCAGACTGTGCCCGTTCAGCCTCGATCAAAGCTACCACCGTGAGGGTCGACACGAAGAGCAGCAGGGTGAGCAGGAGAAGCCATATGGACGAGAGACGCCGCTGTGGCTGCTTCTGTGACATATCTTCGTAGGCTGACATTATCCGTATTCTATTGTATTCTTCCTATTCTTCCTGAACTAAGGTTTTTATTATTCCGGAATCCTTAATTTTGGATTTCGAGGCGCGGCACGGCCAGTCGGCTTGCAGTTCAGTCGTCAACTAAACGAAGAATCTCCAGCGATGGTCCAGAAAAGCCTTGTACCATCGATGGCCAGTGCGATGGTGCTAATACAACGGAAATGTATCCACATTTACTATCTAGAACATCTTCGCTAGACCCCAGTCTTCATCTCGTTGAAAGGTGCTAATCCGTGTGCCGCGTGCATCATCGTTATTGGGCCAGTGCTCCAGTTTCCGTTTAACGGTTCATTCGCCATCGAGTGCCACACCAATTAACATGTCCCCAACATCCAGTATGTCTTTGGTCCATCTCCATTCATTTTGATGCATAATCCCCGACTTTGTTGTTGACCAGAAATTCGTTTTTTTTCGCGGTGAAAGTGTGCAATACTCGTAGGATTCTATGGAACACAGAATATGGGAGCAGTGGAATTTAGTAAGTCGTAGTTGTTCGTAGTAGATCTTGGCCTCTCGCCCAACGACGCGTCGTGGGGCATTGTCTGAAGTGTGGCACGCGCACACGCACGATTTGTAAAGTTTACATATTTATGAACAGAGCATATAGAGTATATATGTATATAAACATAATTACAAGGCGAGCGTGTGTCTTTCATTAAGGCAAAGATAGAAATCCATGTCTACATCCAAGATGTCTTTGGCTACCACAAAAGTGGCTGGTCCGATTGTGAGGAATTGCGGGAGGTATTGATTTCGGCTTGGAAGACCTGATACAGGCATTCTAGCTTTTAAGTGAGTATCCACCGAAATCTAGTATGTTCTAGAAGCTGCTACCAGAAAGGCGTCTGGTACCTGGAATCTGGCATTGATTGACTTTGATTTGAACTCTTTAGGGGATCAGAAACCCATCGAATACAAATGCTAAGATTTATTACAAAGAAATCTTCCTATACTTGAAAATGATGTGTGTGTGACGAAACCAACAAAGCTTTTACTGGAGTGTTTGCCAATTCAAGTGTAATGTTTTCTTCTAGATTGTACTGAATTTCTAATGCGTCATTTGTTTACCGCAGAAAACGCAACGCGACAAACTAGTTTGATTACCCCCAAAATTGTTTATATACTATATTTCTCCAGATATCGCAGTGGTTCTCCTCTAAAAAAAGCTCTATCACTTTTTTATTTGTTTGTTTGCTTGAAGCCTACAACGTGGTGATGGAAGCGTGCTCTTGGTTTCTCTTTCTCACGAGCGGAAAAATACTTTACTACTATACTATACTTACATATGTAAATATATGATCTCTGGTAATAGCATCGTTTTGTCATGTCTTGGTCACGCACGCATCTCTAATTCAAACTAAAACTTACTGTCAAAAAAAGCGATTTCTGGAAATAATGCGTGAATAATACATTGTTGTTTGAAACAAAGCGATGCATCATGAAATTTAAGTAGCTGAAATATATTGCTTGGTAGTATCTCATGATGATTAATATTAATATTCAGCACATCATATGTATACGTATGCAGAAAAACCACCTGATATGCCGCCTGTTTTATTGTTTACCAAATACCGAATATAAACAGAAACAACGCAATAAAAAGCCGGCAAATTGTGCAAAGAGAGCGAGAGAATTCCACTAGAGTGGACCTGTCTCGAAAAGTTGCTTCGAGATACACAAGATTATTAACAAAAAAATACAACAAATATATATTCTGGGCAATCCTTTTCTTAGCTTTATTTATAATCATTTTAGTAAATAAAGACACTAAAAACTTTCATAATTTTGTTGTTTACTCACTACCACATGTAAGCTTCAGGCGGAAGAATTACACGTACACATACGCGTGTAAATATGAACTTTTATGGAAGGTCACGGGAATATTTCCGTTTTGAAAGCAATTTCCAAAATACATACATGTACGTATGTATTAAATATGTGTGTTACTGCAAGTGGTTGCGTTGATAACTGAAGACAAAGAGATCACTTGGTGTAACAATTGCATTGGCGGTCGTCGCTGATACTTGAAGATCGACGAGACGGCTGAGCTAAGTGCAAATGAGTTCAACTAAAAGGCTATAAATATGCACTCAGATCGTACGCATTCGCTCACGACCACACGGAGAGGGACGGGGCGGGAAGGAACCCCACACTGCCACATACACAAACATATTCGTCGACAAGGTGCATTCATATAAGGTGAGCGTTGTAGTTGGTTGGTCGCCTGTAACTTTTTAGTTCATGTGGTTTTTGTGTGTCTATATGTAATATGCGATGCGAGAGAGTGGGAAACCAAATACAAGGTGATGCCTCCACATTTGGTTGATACACCTTCTGCATATGTATACGTATGCATTCATACATGTGTGTATTAACATGAATACAAACACCACCTGAGAGAGCGTTGATTCCAAATCCTGGAAAGTTTTCGGCAAACAAACACATAATACAAATGCAACACCTGAGAGGGGCGATGTTGTGTGGGTTTCTGGAAAGTTCTTTATCAAAAATGCAATAAATTCAGTATTGTGTTTCTCTTTATTGTATATGTAATATCTAAATCAAACTTCATAATGTGAAACTCACTATAGCTTATTAACTAGAAATTGTAAGTCTGAATTAAGTTTAGAAATAGTTTAGCTAGGAGTAATCTTTTTTTGTTTGTGAAGTTATAAGCAAATAAAATTATTATAATTTTCACAAAATTTTTTTCCGCTGCTTCGCCTGCTTCATGGAAATGCAATGCTTTTATTTCCAGTGGCTGTTGCGTTCCGTTCCTCTCCACTCTCTTTTCTTTCCACAAACGCAACTGCGACACAGCCCGCTGCGCTGCTTTGATTTTCAATTTCTTCTTGTTGCCTTTTCTTCTCGTTTGCCTTTTAGTAACTTAAATTCGATTATTTCTTCGTTTTCTACTCTCTTCAACTCCTTTCCTTTCTTTGATTCCGCGTTAGCGGCAGCCCTGCATCAGTTTTTGCAGGCCTTCTTAATGTTGTTGGTGTTGGTGTTCATCAGTTTAGTTAGGATTTTTCTGGAGTGCCCGGAGGGGTCGAAGTGGTTGGTGTGCACGCTGGCCTCCTTCTTGGAGCGCTGCTTGCCGCCGTGTCCAGAGAAAATGTGCTTGTCATAGTCAAAGTTGTAGTGCTCGTACTCATCAAAATGCGATTCGGACATGGTTGTTTGCTTTTTCTTTAAATTTGACTAAAACAATTGCAATATAATGCGTTTTTTTTGTTGTTTTTCTTTGCTGTGGCCTTTTGGCTGCAACTCTGGACGAATTTTTTACTGTAAAACTTTCCCCTCTTCGATACAGATATTAAAATTTTTGGTGCTATAGCGGACCTTTTTATACACCAAGAAGCTTTTCGAGCTGACAGAGAGCGATATGTCAAATGCTCCAAGAAACTTTTAAAGCTGACAGAGAGCTATGTCAAATGCTCTCTCGTGAAGTTGCCAGACTGTCTGCGAAAAATGTGTTTTGTGGGCTCCAAAAAGCCATATAATACATGTAATGGAATAGTTTCGATTGAAAAGATAGTCCGCATAAAAGATTTCTTAAGATACTTGTTGTTTTTGCTGATAAAATGCACATTTTAGCTTTTCCAAGTCTGAAAAATATTGTTCAACAGTATGGCAGCACCATCACAGGTAAATACTCTCTCTCACTCTCTCAGCCAAAGAGAGTAACGTGCAAAGCTTTCCACAATTTTTGCTGCGCAATTTAATTTTTGTTGTTATATTTACAAAGTGCGCGGTAAACAAAAAAACACACAACGCCAAACATATTTTCTTTGCCTTGTCCATTTATTTAAATTATTTCAGAATATTCTCATAATATACACGTTTTCAAACAACTGGAGGGGGAGGCAGGGCCGAGCAGGCGGTTGTTATATAAACTTTTCGCTTGCCACCCACCTTGGTCCGCCCTCATATGACCCCGAGGGTGCATTCAAATTGCATCATCGTCGGAAACGTTCCGTTACATTTTAAATACTATTTTTGACTTTGATCGGGAAACGTGATCGTACGCACATATCTACATATAGAAGTGGGCTTGTCAGAACCCGATCCGCTGACCCAGTTCTCTCTCACTCCAATCCATTTTTGTTTATTTTGATATAAAGCTTTTAATAGGTTTTGCTCTAATTGTTTTTTTATGAACAACACTGGTTACGTACGGATCCCTCCTTCGGTCTGATAAGATTGTACTGTCAACTATTGCTCTGGTTATGGTTCATTAGTCACTTGAGGTAGCAGATGCCGTAAAGTTCCACCTGCTTAGAGAGAAACAACGCAATAGAACGGATTCGTTATCGCATTCCTCGATAAGAAAGCATTCCCTTAACATTGTATTGAGTCTACATTGTAGACTACAACCTTCCACAGTATATCATCAATCAGTTTAACTTTTCGATTTAGGGGCTATCCTATTTGACACTTTCTTTGGGGAGCAGCGTTTTCAGGCGCTTCTCGCTTGATGAAGTGCTTTCAACTGTCTGCTTGCGAGAACCTTTGGGTGTTCTTTGCTTCTTTCTGCCCGGCGGCAGAGTGTCTTCGATCATGGGGAGGTCGAAATCATCTGGCATTTTGTTTTCAAATGAACTATCCACTGATTCGGACAGTTCCAGCTGCACGGCCTTCTCGGTGTGCACACGCTGCACATGCTCTTTCATCTTGTCGGATCGATGACTACTAAAGCCGCACAGCTGGCATTTGTAGCGATTCAGCCCGTTCTCCGTGTGCTTAAGAGCGTGACGCTTGAGGTTCTTACTCTGGCTAAACTTGCATCCGCATATTTCGCAAATAAAGTCCCGTCCCTGCTTATGCGTCTCTATGTGCAGCTTCAAGTTCTCCTTGCGATTGGCCCGATGCTTACAGCCCGATACGGTGCAGGCGAAGAATTCGCCCGTGTGGAGCAGTTTGTGCGACTTGAGAGCCTTCATGTGGGTGGTGCTATAGCCGCACACATCGCAGAGCATTTGCTTCTCCGGATTGTGGACTAGAATGTGATTGCTGAGGCCCTGTTTCCACTTGAAGCCCTTCCCACAGTGCGGACAGATGTGCGGCGTTTCCGTAGAGTGCTTGGGCTGGTGTACCAGGAGTGCAGCTCTGGTGGTAAAGTGAATCCCGCACTGTAGGCAAAAGAAGGGCTTGCGCAGATCTCCAGAGTGGCGGCGAAGATGCTTGTCATGCTCTCGCCAGTCCAGGAAGCCGACCTCGCACAGGGAACAGGTTAGATGCGAGGGCTCACAGCTGCTCATGTGCTCAATCATCTTCTGCACTTGGTAGCATTTGAAGTCACAGCCAATGCAATAGTTAACCTTGCTGCTGGATTTCACTGCCCGGGGGTTCTTCAGCTACAAAACCAGAAATATTTAATGAATGAAAGACAATAACAACAAGCTTCGCAGCATACCTTGAAGAAGCTCTGTTGATTCTCAAATAGATCTTCGGGTTTCTTTGTGGGCTCCAGGTTTTCCTCAGCCTCTCCGGGTATCGTCGCCTCGCATGTGTCTCTAACCTCGTCCACGGGCTGCATCTGGTACAAGTTTAAGAGCTCCGTCACGGCCAATATCTTGGCCAGCTCCCGGAAATGCTCCTCATGCTCCTTGGAAACGGACACAATGTCCTCGTAGAAAAAGTCCACAATCGTGTGCAGGCATTGGGTGCAGGCGAAATTGCGGATGGTTATCTTCAGCGGATTGTGTATGGAGAACTGCTGCTGCTTCTGGTTGGTGCCAATGAGCTTACTCTGAGCGGCCAGGACACAGAAGTGCACGCTCAGGCTCAAAGCGTCATCCGAATCCAATTCCAGCAGCAAATCACAGAACTGGCCCGTACGCCGCTGATTGTTGAGGTAATTGGATACTTTCGAGTGGAGCGGCTGGTGCAGGGTGGGCAGAGATTGGACAGCTGGTGCCAGTAGCATTTTCTAAAACAATAATTGAGATGTTTTCGCAATAAAAAAAATTGTTTGTTTTGTTTGTATCGCAACAGCTGAGCAGCGCAGTGTGACCAGGGGGTGGGATGATCAAAAATACCATGTGATACATACTAACGCAGTTTTGTGTGTCCGTTAAATTAAACGGGTTTTCCTTTCGCTTTCATAAATGGAAATAAACCATTACAAATCAAATATTCCAGTTTTTACACCTTAAAAGGTGCATTTTTAATTAGCATTTTAAATAAAATTCACAAACAGAAAGTTTTTCATGAAAAGAACCCAATTAAATAAGCTCTTGGACATCTCGCGGCTTGGGTTTCAGTTGAAAAGCCAAACTGGTCTTTGAAAGACGGATCTTCGCGGATCGGGCTTATGTGCGGTGTTTATTTAAAATTTTCAAACAAATCTTACGCTGCCAATTAAAAACGAGCACGAATAAATAAGATGATACATTCTTGGGAATTTCGCGAAGCCATTGTTGGGAGTTTTATCAGATTGTAGTCAATTGTTGTTCCATTTACGCAAACAATAAATAACAATCTCATTGCGATTTCAACTCAAATTGTATGCAGATTCTATATTGATTGTCGGATAAGACTAATTGGATGTTTCCATATCGCATAGAAAGTCTAACGTGTAATTACTGGAAATCCCAACATAAACATATTTGTAGAGGAAGTCTATTTACGCTTCTCACTAAGCTATCGTATCGCGTTGGATTCCAATTGTTTGTACACCGGACGGACGACTTGCTTACACATGTACTTATAGGGGCACCCAACACCCAAGCAAGCAAGAAGAGGCTGATGATGATGATGGGGCTGGCTGATTCCGATCATAACGCTTGAGGCTGGTGTTGCGAGCAGTTGATCTCTCATATCGCGTCACGATTCAGATTCCCACTACCGTCGCCCGCTGATTAACGCGGAACGCAATCAGAGCAAATCAGCATTAATTCAATCAAAGATTAAGACTGACAGGGATCGTCAGCTGTGCACAGAAGATGTTCCTTCAAACGATTGTGTTCATCCTGGCCCTGACAGGGCCTGCCACTGCCGGTCTGCCAGAGGTGCAGACAATTGGAGCGGCCCGGCCCGATGACGATGGTCACAGACTGAAGCTCTGGCTGACAATCAATGCGCGCAAGCGTTTTCTGGAGATCTCCTGGAAGAATGCCCCCGCCAGAATGGGAGACAATGTCCTGCTGACAGTCCAGGATCCGCACAGCTTCGAGCAGCGTAGACTGCCAACGGGAACGCCTTTGGCTTCCTTTGCCTCTGACGAAGGCAGCGGTTCCGGCGATGGGGCTGCCGACTATGTTCCCGTCCAGGGATTCACAAGGAAGCCGCTTACTTCGCTGGCCAAGTCGACCAAGTCGCCGTCGTCGCGCCAGTACTGGGTGGCCAACGAGGGTAATGCCGAAATTGTGGCCGCCATTCAGCCAAGCCTCTCCACCCAGTGGTTCACCACGGGAGTGCCCTTCGACTATGCGCTGTCGCGTAATGTGACTGCCCAGACCTTCTGCTATGGCTACTGGGCCAGCTACATCAATGCGGAGGGACGCATTCTGGCCAAGAACTGTGTGAGGGCCTACCCCCGCTGGATGAACGAGCTACGTTCGGTGGTGGGTGAGCTGCGGCTGCGGGATCTCTTCATACCGGGCACCCATGATTCCGGCTCGTATCGCCCCAACTTCGATCCACTGATACGCGAGAGTCTGGTGACCAAATATGCCCTCACCCAGGACGATGACATAATGGGACAGCTAATGCATGGAGTTCGATATCTGGATATACGCGTCGGCTACTATCGAGCATCCCAGGAGAAGTTTTTCATCTATCATGGCATCACTAAGCAGCGTCCGCTGCAGGAAGTCATCAATCAGGTCAAGGATTTTGTCCATGAAACCAATGAGATTGTCATTTTCGGACTCAAGGAGTTTCCAGTGGGTAATGTGGGATTCATATTTTTCCCCTAAATTTTTCCTTATAGTTTCGTATTGTTTTTTTAGGCTTTGGCAAGAACTTGGGCGTCCATCGACTGCTGGTCAGCTATCTGCGCGAACAGTTCCAGGATCTGATTGCACATCCCTCACTGACATGGCGCGCCTCCCTGCGCGACATTTGGTCCAGGCAACAGAATGTGATCCTGGCCTACGACAAGCATGCCATTGTGGAGGAGTTTCCCCAGCTGCTGTTTGGCGCCGTGGAACAGCGTTGGGGCAACGTACAGACCTGGCCGCGTCTCGAGACCTATTTGCGCAACATCAATGACTTTGATGTGTCGTAAGTGTAAGAGCAAATTGATAATTACCAATTACTTATGGGATGTTCTTCTCTTGAGCAGACGCTTCTCGAGTCGCCTGGTGGCAGATATGGCTGAGTTGACGCCGGAAACCTGGGATGTCATACTCGATAAGCACGGCGGACTCCGTAAAATGGCCGACTCTATCAATTGGCGTATATCGCAGCTGTATCGGGATGAGCTAGGCGAAAATTCTAACATTGTGGCGGTTGATTTCATACGCGGCACCACCATTGTAGAGACAGCCATCGATTTGAATCGTCGCAAGATTGCACATTAGATGGAGTTCATTAAGGAGACATTTAGCATTTAAAATAGCAACATTTATCAGCAAAAACGTTTACAAATTTGAGGCCAGAAAGTGCCCGTTGTTTTGTTCCCTAAACATGTCACAATACGAGTATGCATGCAGTTTGTTCCCATCAAAAGCAGCACTTCCTGATGTATATTCAAAAAAGGAATGTGGCATCAGGAAGAAATTCTAAAATGCGTTCTACTGAGGAAGGCCTTCGGGGTATACTCGTATATATGGAGATAAAATATGTTCACTGTGGAGCTTGCTCAAATAAATATACGTACTATTGGGAAACTAAATGTAGGTATGGATAAACTAAACAATTATAAACGATACCGATTTTGGATGTAAGGAATGCCAATTTCTAAGCACAAATATCATACACATGGGGGTTGGCCGATCACAAATAGAATGCAGGCTAAAGGCAAACAGTTCGGTTAGCTACTCTGAATATCATTTGTCTTTTTAAACTAAAAGCATCATTAGGTTCTAACCGATACATGAGTTTTGTTTCTTGTCGGGGGTAAATTGGTCCTAGTTTATGGCCTCATTCGATTCTATGATGGTCGTGTTGAACAAACCGCGACAGAGCTCCACCACAGCACTGGACAAGCGGCCATAGCACTTGGGCTTCTGCTTCCAGGCTATAAATACATAATAAAACGGAATGCCGGCGAGAGTGATGGCAATGCCAATAAGCAGATTCCCGGGCTCCTCGAAATTGGGCAGCAGCACCAATGTCACACAGCAGACCATAAAGGTGATGGGCAAGACCAGATGTACTTTAATAGGTCGTGGCAAATCCGGCCTGAAAGATACACAAATATTGAGCATTTGTAAAGGTATGTATGGTACATATGTGAGGAATACAAACTTCTTGTGCCGCAGCCACAACATGCCTGCTATGCTGGCGACGACAGATAGCCAGAGCACAGAGCTGAAATAGTTGATCAACTGGTATACATTATCCGTCAATAGCATAAGCAGCGACATCAGGCACTAAACAGAAGGCGAAATATGTTTAAGTTATAATAATTACATTAAAAATATTAATCACAGCTTACGGTGAAAATTAACGACGGTATTGGTGTCTGTTGCTTCACATGAAAGAGCTGGAAAAACTTTGGTAAATGTCCCTCCTGGGCACCAGTTGCAAAGAGTCGTGCCGATGTGAATAGCACGCCATTGACGCCGCCAAAGGTGCTGAGTGCCACAAAGATTGGCACCATAAAGGCCAGGGGTCCAAAGACCTTGTTGCCAAAAGTCACCGCCACGGCCAAAGAACTGAGCATTTCCGGTTTGTTAACCACAACGAAATAGGCCAAATTCACGAGAACATAGATGGCCGTGACCAGGGGCATGGCTATCCAAATGGCCCGTGGAAGATTTCTGAAAATACACGCACAGGAATGTCAGAATCGTGCTTTTAGCGAAAGGAGAAGCAAGCAACCCCAGCACTTAAATTGATTGGGAGTGTTTCAAGCGTAAATTGAATTCATTAGGGAGACAGCCAGCAGCATCCTACACCACCCCAGTCACAACCCCATATCTATTCATGACATCAAGGACACTCAACAAGTTTCCACTTGTTGCGGGCTTGCGCATGACGCAAAAGGCATCCCCCAGCCATCGCCGCATCCATTTGTCTTGCTGACAGGCCCAGTCCCTACCCTACTCACTTGTATGGATCCTGCAGCTCCTCTGTTACAAAGTTCAAGTAATTCCATCCGCCAAAGGCAAATAAGCCAGAGTAGAAGGCATAGCCAATATTCCGAGCACTGTAAGTGCCCTCCCAAGGATTACTAAAGTTCTCCAGCTTGCCCATGGCCATGTAGTAGAGACCAGCAATTATTATCATGATGAGAGCCAGCAGCTTACCCACTGTAAAGACATCCTGAACTTTCATTGAGACCTTGACGGACAAACAATTAATGGCAGTGAGCACAGCTGTAAAGGGGGAGTACATGTATCTTTAATGTCATTTTTGATGTCTTTTGATGTCTTTACTCACTCAGGCACACAGCTGCCAGAAGCTTGACCGAGTTCTGAGGTGGATCGCAGTCCTCAAAGAAAGGTTTGGCGGCATAATGGGCAAAGGTAAGAGCTACAATGGTCTGTAAAGGAAAATTGGATTAATTTAAGAAGAATATTATCCCAAAAATACATGTTTAATCCAGCTTCCCACTTTCGTTTCGTTGGAGAAAGTTATTCATTTAATTGAATTCAATTCTGGTCGAAGGTTGCCGCCACTTAATAAATTTATATATTTGTTGTGCATCAACAACCAATTCAAATGGCAATCCATCAATCAAGAGAAATAATAAACATTCCATAATTCAATTGATTGGCCCCCCGCCCACCAGGCAGCCCTTACTGACCTGCGTCGTTGGCCGGATGATCAGCAAAGCTATCCAGAGGCGTAGGAATCCAACCAAAGGACCAAAGCAAACCAGCAAATATGCATAGTCTCCACCAGATCTCATAATGCTTGTACCCAACTCCGCATAACAGAGGGCTCCAATTGTGGACAAAATTCCACAGGCCGACCAAATCAACAGGGAAGTTCCAACGGACCTGAGAACGCAATAAATAAATGTATAATAAATTTGTGAAAATAAACCCTCAGAAGAAGAGATAAAAGTACTATAAGTAGTTCCTTCATCTATGAAATACGACGGAAATGGAAATGGATGTAAAACGATATGGAAACTAAAGAAGGGAGAGAGAATCGAATGCAGTTTGAAAATCATCAAAGTACTACCAATGAAATCGATCTATCATTGACTTTTTTGTTTCTCATTCAACAAGACCCTTTGAATAACTCAATTCCTTTCAAACCTTGGAATTGTCTACAAGCTACGATTACGAAAATTTTCGTAATAAATTGTATCATTCTTAGCCATGTCGAAGAAGCAAACCATATCTGGTCACCTCAACCAACAGGATGTCAATAAAGTCAATTCGATTGGTAGCTTCTTCCAAGCGGTTCCCAAACTGGATAATTTGCGTCGTAGTGAGGAGAACTTTCGCCAGAATCAGTACAAGGCCGAGTTGTATGATGTATTGAACACCTATGGCACTGGTATGGCCCTTACGCTGCAAATGGATCGCACGATCGCTAGCCGTGTGGGTCATCCATCCCACATGTCGCCCAGCTACTTAATGGACGATATACTGACTGGCCGCATTCACACTATCGGTTTCGAAGACTACTTGAATCTGCCCCATTACAACGAACAGATGCGCAACGCCCATTTCGAGATGGAGAATTCCCACAAATAAATCCTCATCAAACACCTTTTGTAGCACACAAAGTTGTGACAGAGTTTATTCAGTCCATGACTTCCCTCCTACACACACATGCCGTTCATATCAAAAAGAGTTTTTGTTCATTCAGCAATTTAAAAGTTCCCTTTAAATTTGAGCCAGCATTTGTTTTTCTGCACTAACTGGATAATGTTCTTTATGGTTTGATCTACTAGAACAGGGGGTCCTTTTAGGACCTTTTGAGACGGAAGAGGTTAGAGTTAATAAATGTAAAAAATATTAAAATTTTCGTGCCAAACTTAAAACATAAAATTAGATTGTTTAATTTAACAGTACGACCAGCCATAGATGATACAACTTGAAAGATAAGATTGTACCAATAGATTGGGTTGGGTTAACTGCCAGTACATGAGCTATTTGTTTACTTTTAGAGTGGATTTTTATAAACCAGACAAAAGCATTCGATTTTCCCAAGAAGACGACTGGTATGTATCTGTGCGGTGACTAAAACAACTGGATTAAACAGGCTTATCTTGAATAACGCCTAATAAAAACACTTTATTAAACGCTACAGAAAAGCTGATAAAATGGCATACAACTACTATCTAGTCAGTAATAAGAAATCCAAAGATAATATTATTACACTTGGTTTTTATTTCTTTTTTTATTTTCATGATTCCAACGAACATCTTTATAGTTTTGTCAAGCACCTTGTGTATACATGATATCAATAGTTTTTGGCATGGGAGCGATTTGTTGTTGGCAATCTTGTAATTGGAGAGAAACCGACTTGAAAGCTGACGCAATATTTTGAAAGAATTTCTTCTCAAAGAAGGCAGGGCGGGCTTTAACAATCAACTCAAGGGAAAATCGGGTACTAATAAATTCCACTTAATTGGTGCCAAAAAGAATTTATTATAGCATTAATTGACCTTTTTGTGAATAAATTGAATTAAGGATGATACTATATGCATAAAGAGATGCATATGTAAATATGTAGATGGGATGATGCCCTGGTAGCTTACTCACTCTGTATAGAGAAAGACTCCAGTGGGTGCGATGAATATGCCAGATCCTATAATGGTGCCCACAATGATGGCCACTCCATTGAGCAGAGTTAGCTTCCGTTTCAGTACGATCTTTCCATCCGATTCGGGGGTTTCCTTGGGTGCACCTTCGGAGGACTCCACCAGGCTGGTGGTCACACCATTCGCATATCGTTCAGTCATTATGTGTACGGATATGGTTTGCCTTTAATTTGCAATAGTTGACATTGCCACTGGAAAGGAAAAGGAATGCACAAGAGGAAGTGTGTGTTTAAAAGATGCAAATCTATTTAGGGGGAATCTATTATTATCAAGGGGAGACACGTGCTGGGCGAAAGCGAAACCTAGCCAATTGTAAACAATCTATTCCACAGAGATACTACAACCTGTTGGTCGTTGCTCCCCCCGTCAATCGCAGACACATTGAACCTCAAGTAGATCTCTGCTGCGTTGGCACCTTAAACTAATATCTCTATAAGTACAGCGATGTTTCCACATCACATCCATTATCACTCGACAGACACACAATTATGAAAGTTGAAAGTGTCGCAAGGCGAGCGTCGGCACTATGGTACGTCAGTGGAGTTCTTTTCTAGGTGGCGCCGCCACCTCGTACCTCGTGCTAATTTTCACGATTTCGTCATACCCCTTCCAGCGCAATACAAACAAATCGTTCCCTCCGCCATAAACACAGTCGCGTGGCAGTGAAAATTATTGCAATATTTCTGCGCACTTGTACACCTTTTTCTTTTATTTTTGTGTGTCAACGTTTGGAATGCAGTTTAGTTGATTATTTGGTTTTATCTCTCGCGTCGCGGGGTTTAGCGTCTGCTCTACCATAAATTGCAATTTTATACCTCACGAAAAGCAAACACTGCGCGGCTGCGGTGGACACACAAATCGGCTCCAAGTGCGGGTTGAGACTGTGCGTTGGCATCGAGACCGGCATTTTCATATTAATGTTGACGCATTTCCACCCCAGCGTAAATTATAGTACATAGAGAGCCCAGAGAATGAATGTGCGCGTCATTTGAGAGAACGTGGGTAGCAAGTTTTGGGGGCCAAAAACAGAGAGTGCTCAAAACCGGAATATGTATGCTACATGTTTACACTTACTTTAAGCAGCTGGGATCAGTCAGATATATTTATTAAGATAAAATACATTCAGAAAATGCAATATATTCACCAAAATCATTAGTTATTTTATTGGTTTAAGTATTTGTTATAAACAAAAAATATTTTCGCGAAATGAAAATTGAATTCCCGCTTAAGTGGCATTCTCTGTGCAACGTAGACACAGCTGATTCCAGTTATTCGACTAAATTACGATTTAAATAAATTTAAAAATTATTTGTATTTGTCTAAATCAAATGGCTAAGAAATTGCATGGGTTTTCTGTTATTAGTTAAATATAGTTTGAAAATCAAGTTGATTTCGTTGTGTCATTCCCCACGTAACGTAGACACAGCTGTTTCGATAACGATTCGATTCCTTTTAGTTTTTGTTTTGATTGCGCTGCACGTGTTTTTTCTGAATTCGCTTATTAAAATAAAAAATACGAAGATGTCGGACAAGTAAGGCTAATGAAAACTATATTTAATTGCTTATTCAATCCAACGCCATATAATTACCCTAACTAGATACGCCGTGCCCAACAAATTACCCGGAAAAACCGTCTCCGTGCTGAAGCATCGGAAGCGACGTATTCTGCAAGATCAGGCTGTCATTGAACAGAAGAAAAATGATCGCATTAAACGCAGACAGAAAACCAAGACGCATCACAAATTCCGTCGCGCCGAATCCTTTGTCATGGGCTATCTGAAGGCGGAACGTACCTCAAACCGGATCAGGCAAACAATCCTCAAGACGAACATAACCGAACAGAGTTCGGCGGCCGCCGATGATTCAAATCCCAAACTGCTGTTTGTGATGCGCCATGCGGGCAAGAAAATCTTTGACAAGACCACAACGGACATATTCAAAACGCTGCGCATGGGCCAACGGCACAATGCCGTATTTCTGGAGAACACCAAGGAGAACCAACTGTTGCTGCGCGTGATCGAACCCTTTGTGGCGTACGGTAATCCATCATTGAGCACAATACGCGAGCTGGTGTTCAAAAAGGGCTTTGCCCGCATCGAGGGCAAGAAGACGGCCATACAGTCGAACACCATGGTGGAGGAGCATCTGGGCGAGAAGGGTGTCATATGCCTGGAAGATATCATCCATGAAATTTGCACAGTTGGACCCAATTTTGCTGCTGTTACACAATTCCTGTGTGCCTTTACGGTATGTTTCGTATGCGAATGGTAAATACAACATTTTGCTTATTCCACGATTTCGATTCTCTTTGCAGATGTCAAGTCCCCGCAATGGCTGGCAAAAAAAGGTCTCGGTTTCATACAAACGCGGCGGGGAGTATGGCTATCGTGGAAATGCCATCAACGAACTGGTTGCCCGCTGCCTCTAGAAGCCCCCAATCTAGTAGACTTTTAAGTGATTGTTCAGTCTATAATACCATTTTCTATATATAAGTCCGATAATACACATTCTTCAATCAATTGAACAACTATATATAGATTTGTGAGCAAAATGTCGATGATCTTCAATGCCAGTCAGGATAGCAAAACGGAGATCGAATACCAGACGATCTCCTCGACTCAGACCTACCTGCCGGAGGAGCAGTCGGAGCGTCTGCATAATCTGATATCCAAGGAACAGCTCGAGAAGCTGAATCAGGCCTTCAACGAACGTCCCGATTCACAGGTTGGCTTCGATGACCTACGTGGGCTTTTGCTGGAGCAGGATATTACCTTCAACGATGCGGTGTACAACCGGCTCTTCTTGAAGATCAATCAGAATAGGGACTTCATGGTCGATTGGAACGAGTTCGTCTCGTATCTGATCTTTGGCTTCCAGGAGGAGGATCCCAGCAGCCAAAAGGAGTCGCTGATCCTGCCCATTTCGGTGGCACCTTCGGTGCGGAAAACGGAGCACCGATCGACTGTATGCTGTGTGGCCCTGCTCAAGGCCAAGTCCGATCAGGTGCCCATCGAGGAGGTCACCGAGACGGTAAACTTCTCCTTTGGCGGTGAGGACTCCCCTGAAGCCTCTGGCATGTGGGTGACGGCCAGTCACGAGGGTATGCTGCGCTTTTGGACCTCCCACATGGAGCCCATTCGAACAGCAACCTCGGAGAGCAGTAAGTAGAGCAGTAAGCGCTTTGGTTCTCGATCCAGGGGTACCGTAACAGTCTCTTGTCTCAGTCCACCTGAAGATGCCCACTTGGATACTGGCTGTACAGGCTCTCTCGGATGTCAGCATCGTCTGCACTTCCTCCACAGAGCGGGAGCTGCGCTTCCACGAGACCATCGCCTCGACCTTCACCCTCCGAATGGTGATCCGTAGCATGCCCCACGCAGTCTACTGTATGAGTTATGCCTTCTACAACAACGGCAAGGTACACTCGAAGCTGGTGCTTGGGGATTATGCTGGCAACGTGAGGATTCTCTCGTACTCGCCGAACCTGCGCGGCCCGTTCCAGGCCAAGCCGGGAGCTGCCCTGATCGAGGTGGTCTGGGCGGACGTGCTAAAGGGCAAGATACCCCAGATGATACCCAAGGAGTACATCAATCTGCACAACGAGATGATCACCTGTGTCCACTATTCCCTCCACATGAACGCCTTGTTCGCCACTGCGGAGTACAGGAACACAAAGAAGTATCGCGGACGGTGTCCGGGCATGATCATGGTCACATACGATGAGCGGAGCAATTTTCGTGTACCTTTGGGTGTTTCCACCTTCTTTGTGGCAGAGAGCCATAACATTGTCGTCACTGGGGGACCCGATACGTTCGTTAGGATCTGGGATGTCTTTATACCCACAGAGCCGTCGGCAATCCTCACCGGCCACAATGGTGGCATTGTCATGGTATTTGTGCAGCCGGAGGAGAACAAGGTGTACAGCGTGGACTACCAGAAGATCATCAAGGTGTGGGATCTCCAAGAGCACACACTGCTCCAGACCTACGGCGAGCTGGTGCGCCTCATCCATCCCAGCGAGACGGATATGACCTACTTCTACCACTCGCATCTCCGCGAGCTCATTGTGGCCGGACGCAAGCTGATCTCCATCAAGTGCTGTCCACGCGTGAGGGTAGACCTAACTGATGGCAACACCCATGCGGCACCCGTGTCCGTGGTCCTGTACAACCGTCTGTTTCGGAATATCGTCACCTGTGGCCTTGACAGCTACATCATTGTGTGGGATCCGTGGAGTGGACGGCGCAAGATCATCATGAAGAACTGCCACACGAAAATGATCTACGGCGAAATAATTGACATTGAGATTACGGCCGCCACCTTCGATCCACTCGAGCAGTTCCTCCTCACGGGCGCCCGTGACGGTACCCTAAAGATCTGGAACTACAATAACGCGGTGGTGGTGCGAAACATGAGCATCATGCCGGACCAGGAGGTGACTTCAGTCATTTGGGTGGTGGATCGGTAGGTTTTTGACCTGGCAGGCATACATATACTTACTCCTCAAATGCATCGTCCCCGCAGTATTCTGGCCATGGGTTGGGATCGTCAGGTAACCGAATTCAATGATGTGGAGGGCCGCGAGTACGGGGATCCCAAGAAGTGGTCCAAGTTCCACACCGACGACATCACCTGTGCCGATGTCAAGCTGGGCGAGGGCGTGGTCACTGCCACCTACTCTGGCGAGGTTATATTCTGGAAGCTGGAGACTGGCCAGCCCTATCGAAGGTACAGCGTCATGGATCCCACACGCTTCATTGAGCTGAAACTCACGCCCGAGGAGGAGAAGTTAATGCGGCGGAGCAAGCGGTTGATGTCTCGATTGGGTTCCAGTCGAATGAGTCGGGCGACCACCATTACTCTGCCCAAGGCAGACGATGGTCGAGACTATGGCCAGAACGTACCCATCTCCGTTCAGGCCGTTCTATTCCTGCAGACCCGACCTCAGACCATACATCATGGTAAAGTGCACACCATATCGCAATCATTTTAATTGCTTGAACTTCGTTTTATTTCATCCAGGCAGTGTATTTATCTCCCTGGACACGGGCTATATTCAGGTATATTCCCATCATTCCCGCGGTGGCTACATGAGTCAGTTTATGTCCGTCCACAAGACCGGAGACTGTGTCCTTACCATGTGCACTGATCGCAAGAATCGTTACATCTACACAGGCACAGCCTTTGGCTATATCAAGGTCTGGCATATAGTCAACTACTGGTGAGTGTTGGATTTAAAAGACTTTGGACCCTTTAACGGGACCAAGATTTCAGGGGTCCCAACAGCGCCCATCTCTCACACATCGCAGCACATATGTACATACATATGTAGATGCTCGACTCGAGACGCACAAGCGAATGTTGCAAAAGAGAATTCCCGAGAATTAAAAAAAAAAAACATTCATGTCGTGTGCTCGACTCGAGTCTTGCTCTGATTAGGCTTTTTGTTGTTGGGCTGCTCCCAAGTTCAAAAAGATTCCTTCCGATGGCTTAGAATTGATAATACTCCATTAGTTTTCCCACTCGTGTTTCTTTGTCAGAGCACCTACTGTATCCCCCATAAAAGCAATCCTCAGGCCATTAAGAAACCACATGAAACTGTCTCTAACGACATTCCTCATTATCCTGCACGTTCATCAAAACGAATTCCACCCACAACAAACCAACTTACTCCTTGGTTGGCTTGTCTTGTGTCTTGCGTGTCTCAACAAAGTTCCCCCAATTGGCAAAAGCAAAGTTCCTTCGGTAAAAATAATAAATAACTCATAACTGGTCGGAGAAGGCTCTCGCGACTACCTAGTGAGGCTCACTTGTTGCCATGAACGATGTTTGCCTGATTAGTCGAAGCCCGTCGAACCACTAACCTAGTACAACCTGTCTCTCGTTCTAGCGTGCCCGAAGCGGAGAAGGTGCACGTGTGCATGCCCAGGCTGCGGCTGGAGTTTATATTCATGAGAAAGGAGTTCTGGGTCACACGGGCCAAGCGGGTGGTGCGCCATCAGCGTGAACCGCTGCTGGTCAGCTCCTACAAGGCGCATCTTAAGGCAATCAATTCGATAGCCTTTATTAATCTGCCAAAGATTGTGTTTTCGTAAGTTTCGTAAGAATATTGATTGTGTGTGGCGCAATCCCTCATTAATCGTCCACTTTCAGGGGCAGCCACGATTACTCCTGTCGCCTGTGGACACAGGGAGGCCGCTACTTGGGCACCCTGGGCACAGTTCTGCCTTGGTCCAAGCTTTCACCCTTCGAGCGTGCTGGGGATGAGAATCAAGTCTATCGCCTGCCACCGGACATCAAAAAGGTGGCTAGCTCTACTACACTAAAGGTGATCTCCGGCGTCCAGATGGATCGACCCGCTAAGCGAACCGAGGTCAAGGCGCCCGAAGATCGCGATGAGGAGACCGCCCAGACGGAGGATGGCTATGATCTAAAGAAAATCTTCGATAAGCCCCTCAAAGAACCCATTCTGGGCAAGCACTTCAGCCTGCCCGGCAAAAGTGTCATGGATCAGCGCATCGATGTGGACACCACTCAGAGCTACATTGCTGTCTACACGCATCTTAAGGTCCATCACACTGAGATGCTCGAACGTCTGCCCACGCCGGCTGTGATTAGTCGCGTGGCGGGCGAGAACTACTTGGATCATTATGTGCCCGTCGAGGGCAAGGTGGACTTAAGTGGATCGGCTCTGAATATCAAGCAGCCGCCGCGTCGCAATGTGAGACCCAACGATCCACGGAATATGCGCATGGCCAAGACTCGCGGCGACATGGGTCCTAATCCCAGTCCCAGCCAGCAATCTCAATAGTCCCATCTCGTGTCTCTGTCAATGGATAAATCATATCATATATTTTTGGGGGTATTGCTGCTCAATGTTTTGGTGGTTAAATTAAAGTGTTCCTTTCTGTTGCCCTAAGCATTTAATTCTGCAAGATGCGTACGGCATTGTACATCTGGCCGATGATGGGCAGCTGCTTACACTCGCGTCGACACAGGCACTTGTAAGTGTGGCCCAGCAGCTTGTCCAACGCCACCACATCGATGTCTTCCGGCTTGGTGGCAGTAATCGGTATGCTATGCTCGGTTAGGGGTTCCTTCTGCGGGACGGCGAGAATGGGGACGGATCAGTTCTGTGGGTGGTAAACGCTGGCAGCACTTACCAGGTTATCCAAGTAGCCCAATAGTTGATGACCCACAGAGGCTATCTTGAGAAAGGTGGACTGGGAGCTCTCGGCATACAGATTGAGCCGTCTGCCGGCTATTTCTAGCAGTAGTCGTCCCAGTTCCTCGTCCTCGCTGATATCCTGGAGCAGCGTCTGGGCCTCGGCATCATAGCCAAATGCATAAAGTTCCACAATCTGTTCAAGAAGGTGTTCGGTATGTGGGTGCAGACAGAGATGATTCACGGCTCACCTGTCGCCTCAATATCGGTAGCTTATCCAACTCCCAGCTGTCGGCCAGCGTGCAAATCTTGGCCATGTAGTAGACATGATCCAGTATGTACAGCTGCTGGAGATCCTCCCTGATCAGATCCATGGTGACAGACACGACGCGGCAGAGGAAATCTGTGCGCTGTTGCTGCAGGACCAAGTCAGGGCCTGGCAGAATGTAGGGCAGTTCCTTGTTGATGTCCGCCAGCAGGGCTTTGTTGCCCATGGCATCGAAGAGCAACGTAAGCGGCTTGGTAACGCGCAGCTGGAAAAAGGCAATAAAATGCAGGACACTGCAGAGTTCTGTCTGCAGCTGGAGAAGCTTGGGCATGGCATGGTGCTGCTGCAGGGCCAGGAACTGAAGGGGAGTGCTCCCTCGCTGAGCGACTGCTCGAAATGTAGCTCTCGCTTGTCGTGCTCCAGGGAGCTGGAAAAGTGCTGCAGAAACTCAAGGCTTAGCTCGAGAAACTCGGGCACTTTGCCGGCCGACATTTCCAGATCCTGCTGGCACATCTTGTCGACGGGCAGGCGTCCCACCTTTTGCATCAGCTTGGCCGCTGCCTGCAGCGGGAACTTCAGGGTGGCATTCCACAGCATGCAGCAGATTCCATGCTTCAAGGCCCAATCAGGGGTACGGAACTCGGCCAGACAGAGCAGGGCTGACCTCATGTGGTCCAGCGATGAGAGCTGTTTGCTCCACTGCACCATATACTGCCAGGACATGAGGCTCAGCAGCACTCCCGACTCCAGGCTAAAGGGAAAGTGGGCGCGTAACAGGGCCAGTCGCTCCAGTACCGGTTCAGGTGCAGGCACTTGCACTTCCTTGGCCAGTTCTAGCTCGGATTCGGTTTCATCGTGTTCTTGCTTCTCTGCTGCTGCCGCTGCCACTGCCGCTGCCTCCTCCTCCTTTACTTTAGCTCTGGTCAACACTCGACTCTCTTCATCCTGCTCGTTTTCTGGTGCCGTAATCTCCACGATCTTGCTGGGATGAAGCTGCGCACTGACCAACCATTTGGCAGCCAGCTCCGTGACGATGCCTTTGCCACCGTTTACGATGCTCTTGAGGCTGCAGTCTGGTGTCTCGTACGGCATTTCCGGACCCACTGGATTCCGGCAGGTAAGTGGCTTCCCTAAAATGGCTCCTAGGACAGACACATCCTCCAGTTTGCCGGTGAGCAGACCCCACTGTGCCTCGTCATGGGATATGCGTTCCCAGCGTTCTTCCTCCTCGTTCTGGGATGATTCGTCGCACGAGCCCTGGAAAATGGAATAGTAACCAAGGGGAATGAATATATAAAAGATACGACAGACAGCACCTCCTTTCGATTGCGCCAGAGATTCGAGGCCACCGTTTTGCAGACAATTGCCACCAGAAGACCAGAGAACTGTTTGCTCTCCAAGAGCTGCTCGCGCACCTCCTGCCACCAGGGGGAAATGGCATTGTATGCATAGTCATGGATATGATCGCCAGCCAGCTCGCAGATGGTCTGCACCATCGCCGCAATACGCGACATGTCCTCCACGACTTCATCACTGGAAAAAAACAAAGCAAAGAAAAAAAAAATTGAAACGTTAGAATAGATGAGCTTAAAAAGGCTTTTCGTTTGCTCCTACCAGTTGTTGTACTTGAAAGGCTTTTCCAGCCAGAACCAAATGATTAATGTCAGCAGATCCTTGCTGGGCAGGCAGGCCTGACCGATCCACTCCTTGAACTGACCAAAGCACAAGCCTTGGCCAAAAAACTGACTGAAGAGATCAATGCTGACGGCACCAAATTTTTCGGCCTTCTCTGGGAGCAGACTGATGCCGTCTGGACTCTCGATGTTGAAGATGCTCAGGTAATCGATAAACTCTTCGGACTTGTGGCCATCCCTTAGCTGGAAGCTGACTTCACGAGTGGCGGATGGTTTATCCTTCACACTGCCATCGTCCAGGAGCAGAACCAACTTATTGATCGTTACCAGATCGGCGTCCGAGAGCTCCAAGTGCTCGACTGGGGGTTCGTTATCATTTCTATTGCTGACTTGGCTGAGGGCCAAGTAAAGGTCGGTGAGGCGTTTGTAGTTATCGATTTGATGCACAAACTCGTGGAAATCTTCGCCAGATGTCGGTTCGGGTAGCGGCTTCTTGATAAATGCATTAATAATGCACTGGAATACAAAGGGCTGTAGTTTCTTGCTCTTGAGAAGCATTTCCAGACACTGCTGCCGCACCTCCAGCGTCTGCAGTTCGCTGGCCAGCTCTGCAATCTCCTCTAGCTTCTGGTCATTGGCCTCATCGTGGCTTAGAGCTCGCATTTGGTTCCTTAGACGCCTCAGCATATGGATATCGCGCGATGTTTGCGAGTTGGTCTCGCTCAAAGCGTAGTGAAATGGTATGTGGATCTCCTTCAAGCTGCTGTCGCTGGGATCTAAGAACAAACAATGGTTTATGCCAGCCGACTTCCTTGACGGCCCTCCTCCGCCCGTTGCTGCTGCAACGCCAAGTGCACTGTGATTGCTGTAAATCAATTGGCCGCTCTTTGACACAGTAAAGGCGGCCACTTTGGGACCATTCTGCAGAGCCCAGATGTCCAGACAGCCCATACGCGGCGCATAGATGACCAGAAACAGGGCCTTTCTCTTGTGTGTCTTTATGCCACGCACAGACTTCTCCTTGACGGGCACAAAGGCGCATTGGGCATCGCGATAGCCCTTCCACACGCGCAGAATGATTGCCTGTTGGGTGTCCACCAGCATCACACGATCTAGATTATCCGTGACGACAGCCAAGCGGCCGCCTGGGGCTATGGCCAGGGTTAGGCCATCCCTTTTGCCGTCATACAGGCGGCATCGTATCCTCATGGGCGCCTCCTTAGTGGGCAATGGCAGAGGGGCATCTTCGGGGGTTGGCGGCGGTTCGGGGGCACGCTTGAACAATCCGCCCAGTAGATTATTATAGGCTAAGCCTATTACACCCTTGGCCACCTCACCCAGTGACACGGTCTTGTAGCCCTCCTCAGCATGAAAGAATCCCAAATAGGGTTCCGCTCCGGCTGCCAGCACTTGGGAGCTTCGCGGCGGTGTGGCATGCACCTTGGCATAGTAGCCGTGACCAATGCTCTGCTGGACAATGTAATCGTAGGTCGGGGGCCGTTGTGTGCTCGATATGGCAGCGTCGTTAATGATGCCCTCGCGCTCCTGCTTGAATTTGTACTTCTGGAACGGCACCACATCCGATATGGGATAGGAACCTCTCTCAAGGGCGCCACGCTGGACATTATGCCGACAGTTGGTCAGCGTGGGTAATATATCCTGGCCCTTCATGAAGCACAAACAGCGCGTGTACACAATGTAGAGCAAAGCATCTCCGTCTGAATGGCGTGGAGGTGATTGCAATTTGACGCCAATCACAGGATCCTCCTGACAACTGCAACATATACTGATTAATACCTGAGTGTGGGAAGAGTTTAATGACTAACCATTGAGAGAATAGCTTTTGGCCGGCGTCTGTGTAGAAGACGACCAGTCCAGACACCAAGCCCACTGCCACGCAGGTCCATTCTATAGCTCCATCAGTGTTCCGGCTCTGAGTCATGGGCAGACACGTCAGACTGGTCACAATCTGATTGGGATCCTCCAGCTCGCCACACCACCCCATGGCGTAGGTGTTGGCATTCCCATTGCTGCTCCAGCAGGTCGATAGAAAGGCTAGCTTCTCCCCCTGGGCCAGAGCGATCAACTCGCCCGTTGGTGATATAGCAGAGTTTATGCCGTTTAGCCAGTTGTCGTCTGCTCCATGGGAAGATGTTTTGATTAACTACGGTAGTGCTAGGCTTAACTTTCAGTGTCTCACCATGCCCTAGGCCAAAATATTCCTGAACTTTTCTAAAATCGCGTATTTCCCCAAATGTTTTCACTTCACAAGCCATTTTCTTTTGTTGTCATCGCACAGCTGTTAGAGTAATCGAAGTAATATAAACGGCGCTATCGATACGAGAGCAACAGGTATCGATAGCACTGTTTTTGACATTCACAACGAAATTTGGGCGCTGTGCCGACCCGCTTTAAAGCTTTATTTCAATACATTCCATAGTTTATTTTATTTAACTGCAGCATAGTCAAGGTAAACCTAAACTAAGTCCGACTCCACACCACTGTCAATGTAGTCCTTCAGCATCAGACCACAATGATCTGGAAGAAGCCTCGTCCAGTTGTTGATGTGCAGCAGGCAGCTCGGAATAGTTGCTTCTAGCGTGTCGGAGCGATGCGCCTCCACGATGCGCATTGCCACCTCTTTGGGATCCAGCAGACCCAGAATGGATGGGAACTTTACCTTTGGATGCTTGCACAGGCCCGTATTGGTCATGTACGGGAAGATGGTCGTGGTTTTTATCTGTCCACAAAAAGCAGGTTATTTCGAACCGAATCTCTATGTCCCATTAATAGTCCTACCATATTTTTATAGGGTCCTTCGCGTAGTTCTTCATGCAGTGCCTCCATCAGACCGCGCACTGCGAATTTGGTGGCACAGTACGGGACCAGATTTGAAAGTCCCACCACACCAGCAATGGAGGACAGAGCGATAATGTGGCCGCGATTCTTCTCCTCCATGTGGGAAAGGAAAGCCTGTATTGTCCAGAACTGCGAGAACACATTCACATCGAAGACACGTTGGATCTCTTCAGCCGATTGCTGTAAAATGGGGTGAGTGGGCATGATGCCGACATTATTGACCAGCACCGATATGGGTCCGACTTCAGCCTTGACCCGATCCGCTAGTGCCAGTACCTCCTTGCGCTTCGAGACATCGCAACTGGAAAATTATAGCAATATCAGAATGCGGGTGGGTGTCTCTGCTTGAATTTTGGAATACCAACATAAAGCTGTGAACATCGCCCAGATTAAGGCGCTTGGCCTTTTGGACTGTCTGAAGGTTGTTCTTCTCATTAATGTCCACACATACCACAGTGCAGCCCAAGGAGGCGTAGTGCAGGGCAAGCTCCCGGCCAATTCCGTGGCCAGTGCCGGTAATCTAGAACGAAGCATTTTATACTTCTCATTAAATATGCAATAGAAAATTCGTTACATACCAGAACAACTTCGCCGCTGATATCCTTAAGACTTTTTGGCAATACTTTCTGGATGAGCATGACAAACATTTCCAGGAAGATGCGCAAAAAAAGCAGCAGAAACTGTACAAAATCCTGCAGAACATCAAATATTCTCTTCGATGCAGTTGTGGTGCTACAAATTATAGAACAAACATCAGACACAACACTCATTGTGCATTCCATGGCCAATAGCTCAACAATTAGTTGGGTCAACTACTAGCTCAAGTAGAAGCAAATATTTGCCAAAAGTCGAGGCCTGACAAGCCCCGAAATGATATAATTTGTCTATTTGTATGCGGTTGCTGCATGTGCAATGTTCAAACGGTCGAATAGATTGCATTCGCCGGACTTTGCCATACTATCACCCAAAGCACACAGCACATACCATATCGCAGCAAGCATAATAAGATAATGGAAAATGTTGAGACTGATTCAAGTGTTGACTCTGGGTATCGGCCCCTTTTGTAGAGCGCTTGGGGTTCGGTTCTCTGAGTTGAACGTTTTGCTGGGGATGCCAGCGCAATCTGCTCTGCTCCCACATAAAATACATATTGCGACAAACACTTACTGGATAATTTCACGCTCAATCATGGCGACAGTTGGATAAGAATGGTATGGTATTTGGGTTCTTTCCTTTTTTTTTATCTTTTGCTCTGACAGCCCTTTGAATGCGAATGCAAAGTCAAGCAGAGCGACCAGTGATATGTGTAATTTCTATAATGAAAAAATTATAATGATTGTTAGTCACGGCTAGCTTGAGTTGCCTTTTATTATTTATTATCTCTTCCGTTTTTGCTGGTTTCTGCTTTGCACAATTTTTGGTTAGCTTCAGCATTGTGCAGTTTATTGTATTTTTCCTTTTTTTATACAGCTGGCGGCGTAGGCGAGCGCGAAAAGCAAATGCAACATTTCCACTTTCGTTTTCGTTTCGTTTTGCCCCTAAAAATGAAAATTACGTACACTCCAATGTGGCACACACAGAGGGAGAGAGAGGACGACTCGATTACGCCTATGCATTGGCCTATGCCCATGCCAAAAAGTGCAACCAGCCAAACGGGCCACTTGGAGGTGCTCTTGGTGTATTCTCTTCGAGTCGATTCGGACTGCGCTGCGGCTGGATGGCGCTCTCACATGGCTTGTTGCAATGGGGAAGCCAAGTGTTTGTTGCAACAACCAAAAGCCATAACCATACAATACAGCGAGGGTTGCTTGGGTTGTTGCAAATGGTTTATCTTTTGTTAAATTTTGGCCTATTAACATTTTATAGATGGTTTAGAACACTTCTGAACCTTGTTTTTATAGACATTTTTGATTTTGGTGTTAGGAATTTACTGGACAAAATGAACCATTATACAACAGAATTGAATTATGTTTTTTTGAGTTAAAATAAGCTGTTTCAGAAGAGAATGATGCTCTTTAAAAATGATGCCTTATGATAATATTACACAAAACCTCTGGACAAAAAGTTAAATTAATTAAATTCCCATTTTGAGATCGCTGGACACTATTTTAATGTTGTTCTCATTTGTACATTGCCAATTTTCCACTAAAACATTGCACCACTCTAATTACAAGACTCGAAATCCTAAGATTCCTTTGCACATATTCCGAAAACTGGAATGAAAACCAAGCTTTCGCAATATTTACACAATATCTCAAAGATCCGAAATGTAGATCGTTTTCCAAGTCGAAGCTTGAGCGACCCGCTAAGTCTCGTTGCTCGCAGCAAACTGATTTTAGCAGCGGGTGCTGGGAGCATACGAAGCCTTCAATTCCATCCGGCTGAGCCGAGCTGAGCGACGGCTCCACGAGAGAATCACTTTGGGGCATCAGAGAGCGAGAGACCGGCCACAGCCCACAGATCCTTGAGATCTAGTCGGTAAATGTGATGAATGATCATATATGGCCGTCTTTGTTTACACGTCTCCAGCTCCAGACAGATGTGACCTTCATTCAGGGTAGGGTAGGGTCCAGACTGAAACAAAAGACCGGGAAGCAGCAGCTCCAACATAAGTAAACGAAGCTAAGCATGATTTACCGTTTCTTTGCTAGTGTTTTCTTTTTGTTTTGTGTTGTTGCTGTTTTGTTGGATGAGCAAGCAGAAAACGATCTGCAGTCGGAGCCAAGTTCAAGTTCAGCAATCATAACCGAGACACAGAGAAAGAGAGAGAGAAAGAGAAAGAGTGTTGGAGTCATGAGACAAAAGATAAACAAGAGGAGAGTGCGAAAGTGCGAGAGAGCGAAATATGAATTCCGTGTCTGGATATAAACTCTTTTCCAGCTCTTGTCCTTGAGGCGATAACCAGTATTTTGCTCAGAAAGTAACTTTTACTTTGCTCTGCTTTACTTTACTATGCTTTAATTTGTTTTTGGTTTTTTGTATACCCTTGAAGAGGGTATAATACATTTTTCACTGCAGAGAAGAAAGTGTTTCCGATTCTATTTTCTTGACAGTAAGCATCAACATCCGAATCATCCTATACGTTGCACAAACATATCCTCCAGAATCGGATAGCTAGGAGTACATCTTAAAGCTGCAGCAGGAACGATTGATAAACAACTCGTTGTGCAAAAAATTGGCAAATTCCCAATTACAATCGGTCGAAACGTCACATATTGGCAATATGATTTTGCTGTTGCCTTATGCTATCAAAATCGCTGGCTACCTTTGGAACGATCAGTGTGCAAGGGCATCATAAGCTTCGGCTCCAGATGCTACATTTTCTTAAATGCATATATTTTGATTTATCTTCTGATGTTGTCTGTAGATATCCCTCGTTGCTGTGGGGAAGGTCATTGAAGGGTTGCCCGCATTTTCCGTTCAATTCTGTGCGATCGACGACCCGTTCACCTAATTGGTGTCAATTTGGTGTCGGACAGTAAGTAAGCAGCAGCACATGTAGTACATTGCACAGTAAAAAGCTGTCTTAATGGACAGGTGCCCTAAATTTGCTGCTCCCAGTTGCTTAAAAGTAGTATTTCTTTGTCGATCCAATCTCATAGGAGGACACCTTAATCATGCTAGAACCCTCCCTCCTAGAGAGCTACCACTGTACTTGCACTTACCGGACTGTTCATCAAATGTCATCGCGTTTAAAGGTCTGTAGAGCATGAAGCATATAGCACCCAACCCTAATCAAATTTCGAAACTTGAGTTCCCTGACTGCCATTAAAATAATCATCAACTTCCACACAAATCAAAATAAACAAAGTTTCTGGTTATTATGTCCTCCCTTCTCCCCAAAAACCATCGCCTTCCCTTTGGTTAATGGCCGTGTTTGTGGTCTGTGGTCTGGGGTCTAGCTTGTTGCTTAATGTTTGGGCTTTATAGCACCCTCCCGCTGCCCCCTTTCCCATGCCAATCTTCTAGTACAAGTATTTTCTCCTTATCGATGTGGCGTGCATTAGCAATCAATATGACATGTCAGGCACATGGAGACGGAGGGGAATAACAGCAGCTAAAACCAAAATTGTGGCAAAGCAGGGCTCGGAGTACATTCATTCGTATCAGATCTGATTTGATTTGATTTCTGAAACGGGTTACTAATGTGCAATGCATACAATTTTTATGTTACTATTTCTGACTTAATTAAGGAGGTTCCGTACTGTCAAAGTTTGGAACAATAATGTTTACTTCAATATTTATGTGCCTAAATATATTTCCGTTGACGGGCAAAAACCAATTAAGAAGTTTCAACCGATTTAGCTAACCTTGACATTGAGATATTGCCCTCATATAAATGCATGTAGTACTCGACGTACATCACTGCATATGTACATATATACATATATACTGCAATTTATATACTAGTATATGTTCCATTAGCTTACCTCATCTTTAATTTGAATGTTTATAAAAACATTACACTTGGTATGTTCTGCTAATTGTCAACTATCAATCCGACTACTCGTCTTGCCATTAACATGCAATAAAGAATCAAATGAAAATGCCGCAGATTGCATACCCTTTCTTGAACAGAGATACATAATTATACGTTAATTAATCACTAATAGGATCTAAAATATTTATATGTTTAAGCTTAGATTCAAAATGTGCTGAATGATCAGGAGACTATTTCGGAATCTATTTCAACTTTTTTATTCATTTTCTATTCAATTTTGGACAACAAAGATCAGTCTATCCATCCCAATGATGGTTGTTCTGATGATAGATTCTGTCTAATCGTATGGTATTTTAAGAAAATCTTGGAATAAAAAACTTAAATCAAAAATCAAAAGACAGTGGACCTCTTGTGCCCATCTATATTCAAACGATGATAAGACCATAATCATAATCCCAATACCGTGATAAATATGAGATATCTCTCTTAACAAGAATGAATCTTTATATCAAGTCAAAGTTTTCTGTCAATTTTGAGCTAATACGCCATTCAAAAAGTTACGCAAGCGTCCTGATAAATTCGTAGGGGCTTCCCCAGAGCTAGGGTATTTTCATTGTCCACGCATGTGGCGGCAATGCAATGTGGCAGCCCGAAAGGCGGCTTCAGTTGCCGTTGGAAAGCCAGGCGGCAAACAACGTCTGGAAAAATAAAGCGGTAGTCAGAGGAACGAGGAGACCGGAAAAGGGGAACGGGGAAAAGGAAAGCCCAAATATGTGAGTGTCTAAGGAGATAGGCAGCATGGCAAGGACCTGCATATTGTTTTGTTATACTTCCTGTCTGTTAGTGTCTGTGTGTGGTGTGTGTGTGTGTGAGCTCGTGATTTGTTTACCTGTCAAAATAATAAATATAACTTTTGTTTTCGTGGGGCATAAAATACGGTTGGCATTGGAATTGGATCCAAACAGCAGCGAAGCAAACCAGGGCGAAGGTCTTTGGGGCGCTGTCTGGCATGTCCTGTGCTGTGCCAAGTGCAGTGTCAAAAGTCAAGCGAAGGATAATGGCCCAGAGCCAAGACTGACATGAAAAATGCCCCCGACACTTGCCAGACAAATTCGAAGAGAAAAATTGAATTCTTAGACATTTCTCGTGTGCCTTAAAGTATGCAACAGTTTGGGCTCCATTTAGTTTAATATTTAGTTGACTTTTCTTTTCAATTCAAACTCGGATCACATTACTACTCCAACAACTCACCTTGACAGGCACGCTTCCCAGCATGCTCCTGTCGCCGTCTAACCAGACATGCCAGCGCATCCTGTCCTTCATTGCTAGGATCATCTCCAGGCAGCTGAACCAGATGAGCCAGCACCGAAGGACGTCCCTTGCCCGTGCAGCCCTTGACCAGATCCAGCCCCAGGCACTATGCCAGCGTCAAGCCTTCATCCCTTTGAAGGCCACTCCCGGCTTGATGGCCACGCAGCGGAGTCACGTTCAGTTCGGAGAGGATTACCGCATCTATCAGCAGAACATCGATCTGGACTCCTTCTTCGGGGAGGAGCCAAAGTATGACAAAGTTTCTGATGTCTGCCTGCTCAACGATCACTTCATACTGGTGAAGATGCCCCAGTTCCAGTTCCAGCAGCCCGTAAAGGAACCAACAACGCAAACGCCTCCCCAGACGAAATCGAAGCTGCCGCGTTGCTTCAAATGCAATCGCAGCAGTCGCGTCTCGCCCATTCTGGAGGAGTTGGAGGAGAAGCGTCCTCAGAGGAGCTGCCTGAAACCCTGGGCCAGCAGGGACATGGATGAAGTGGAAGTTTTCGATTCCACCACGACCATAACGACCATCCCAAGTGAGGCCAGCAGGAACGGCCTAGACGATGTTGAGATCTTCGAATCCAGCACCAAAATAACATTTCCACGTAAGAGTTCTGTTCGTGCTCCTCCCGAATCTGTGATAGTAGAGCAGCCGCATCTGCAGCCGCATCTGCAGTCGCATCTGCAGCCGCATCTGCAGCCCTCCAATCCCTGCTCTTCTGCAGCTGGAAGCGATTCATCCAGCAGCATCGGCCCCAGTCGCCCAGACGCCTCTCCTCAGCCGCGGTCCACTCCATTGGTTTCTCTGGCCCTTCCGCCGACGGCTCCACTCCAGACCCAAGTCCAAGTCCCAGCTGGCCGCCGTTCATAAGACGTACTTTGTGCGCTGGAGCAAGCCGCCGGACACCATCTGGCAGGGCTACGGCGTGGACAGAGGCGAGAGGGAGCATAAGATGGGTCTGCGGCGCTGTCGTTCGGCTGTTTTCTGAGCGAATCAATCATCAGATAAAGATAAAGATATATTTTTAAAGATTACTTTGTTAAGGGTCCAGTAATTTACTTCTTAAAGCGCTTAAATGGTTTCAGTTATAATTTTGAACAAACAAATTTAATTTATTTATCGATGTTTGAAATGTTGCACAAGGGATCCAATGAAATCCTGAGCTCAACTCGTGAGAGCATTAGAGGTTAGGCAATACATTTCTAGAGCTTGAAAATGCATTTCCTCATGCAAAGGATCGCAATAACTCAATGGGTCCTTGATTAATAATATTTGTTTATTTATTTAGTTATTATAAAAGAAGGGTTTTATGGTTTTAAGGGTTCTAATTTTCCGAGAAATCATTCAAATTTTGTCGAGAAATTAGAACAGATTTCTAGAGCTGTACAGATTTTAAAGATCAAGGATTAGGACTTAAGATTAAAGACTTAAGGACTAGTAGTAATTTATAGAGATTTAATATGGACCATATCGTTATGGTTGTACGGATCTTGAGAGGTACAAGGGGGTATAAAAAGTATGCAGTGAAATTGTAACTCATTTTTATAAAGAGTTTAAATTTTCCAAGAAACAATATAGATCATGAAGCTTAAGGATAATTATAGTCTGTGGAGAGACGGACCCCGTCGAACCCTTCGAGAGCACATGTCAAACTTCAATTTCCGCATACAAAATTAGTGCCTGCCACAAACACACAAACTTTAGCCACATTGTGGAGAGCCATACAATAACTCCAAAAGGAGGGAAAAAGCACTACCAAGAAGGCAACAAAATGCAAACTACGTAAATTGCTGGGGCCAATCCAATGCAGATAAAGTGAAGCAGAAATGGGAGAGAAAAAAAGCAAAACTTTGACTCCTTTTTTCAATGGAATTTGCACGCGTCCGTGAAGTCAGAGCTCCAGACCCCGCCAGGGTCCGCCGTATGCCACGTGAAGCGTTGATGGAGTGTATGGGGCTCCGAGGGGGTAGGGAGGGGTGCTTCATTAGCTTCGGGCCTGCAAAAAAGTCGGGCAATGTCGTTCGTTACTCCCCGGTACGGCCGCTGGATGGCGCTGCCGCGAAGTTCTACAACTAATTGCAAGGGGCCCCGACGTTTGACCATAAAAACAACAAGTTCATGATAAAACTACAACTACTGTCTGAAAGTATGACGATAGGCAGCCGAGGGGGCGTGGATGCAAGCCCCGTGCGCCACAATATACATAATAATAAAATAAAATTAAAACCGTCACGCCAGGCGTCAGAGGCAGAGGCAAAGCGGCAGAAAACAAAGCACCCAAAGCCGTACCACAGCCAAGCCCAAAGGAGCTGCCACTGAAACTGAAGTTGCTGCACACATGTCCAGAACGAGACCCCATCCAGCCCCCTGTGTGGCTGCCACTGAGGCAGCAGGTCACCATAATGAACCATTAATATGCAAGTTCCCCTCAAAATTCGATGATAAGAACCCAAACGCTTTTCCTTTATCGAAAATCGAACTACGAACTTTTGTATAATATTGCTCTCCATTGTGTTTTCACATTGATTGCCCCTTCTGGTCTGCTCTGGTCTGGTCTGTGCGGCCCGACCTGTGCTTGTCATTAATTATAATGTCGGCATGGAGGCGAGCACATTACCATTTTGGCCAAATGTTGAATTAGATGGCTTTGACTTGGGCTCAGGGGATTGAGGGATTGCTTTGCTGTATGTTTTTTGTAGAGTACTTGTGGGGGGAGCAGGGGGAGGGAGTAAAAAAAGTGAAAGACGGCACCTGTTTGCTGCAACAAGGGATTTCCACGTGGTATTGGTAGTATTTGTTGTAGGTTGCGGGGAATAGAGATGGGTAAACTGATATGTACTTCAGTAACTTTTTCTCCTATAAACCTGCAGTAATGTACAGATTTAGTAGTTCAGGGATTCATCCGCCTACTTTAAAGTAACAAAATGTCTTGATGGAATAGAGAAAAGGTTTCAATCAGAATATAGATATATTTGTATGACTTCGTCTCATGCTACCCCCAAAGAATTCAAAGATATATAACTCTATACTTTTCAATCTAACAATGAGGGTCATTCCTTCTTCAAGTTTCTCTTAGAGTCATGTTTATTGCATCATTTTTATTTTACTAAATACTATGTTGAAAAAACACTTTTGGTATCTGTAACAATCCAAATGTAAATCTAATTAAATAGTTCCTTTTCAATAACTTCTTTGTTATCTTTTCGTCTGGCCCATATAGCAATACGAGTTTTATTAGCCAGCATTTTCGACTTGCAGCTTCAGTTAATTGGCGGAAAGTTGCGTATCGGTTCCGGCCAACTGAAGTTTTTGGCACTCCGGAGTGCGGAGTGCGGTGGATGGCAGACAGAGGACACTTGCTGGGCCAAGATGCCAAAAGGAAGCTGACAAGTTGCTAACATCAGGCATAGTCCATTGGCCATTGGCCATTGGCCATAAAAGGAGCAGCAAGAGAAGCAGCAGAAACTAAAGTCCCGCAAAGCATTCCAAATCGATTACGACTATTTTGAGAAGATCAAACAGAGAGAGCAAACTATACATATATCTTTTCCACTCTCACAACAGCACGGTGTTTATTAATAAAACTTCAACTATCCAAAAGGAACAGAGATGGATATATAGCACATTCATAGACAGAAGGTGGAGAAAGAGAGACATCGTCGCGGAACAGAAACAGAAACAGTTGGTGGTATACAAAGTGTTGACAATACCCAGATCTCAGAGAAGGACCATGTCAGAGTCCGTGTCTGTGTCCGTGTCCGAGTCGTTGGCACCGACTGCGCAACGACCTTCGGCCCGGTACGGGCAATCATCGTTAATGATGGCAATGTCCTTGTGCGCCTCAATTTGACAAATCAATTTGTGCGCTAACAGCATGCGCTCTACGGCCAGGACACGGCTGTCCCGAGCTGTCCCACTGACTTGGACGAGGACACACAGCACAACGGCAGACAGCATCGATAGATCGGGGAGAAGAGAGAGGGATCACAGTACGAGTAGTTGGACCGACAGACCAAACCGAAATGTTTGCCAATACACAACTGCCAATGGCAACTGTTTGGATGTGTCGTGGGGTGTCTGTCACATAAATGGGTCTACTACATATGGATCTACTCGCAGTCGGATAGAGATGGTGATGGTTCCATCAACTTCATTCATTTGGCTGGGATGGGATGGGATCGGATCTCATTTTGCTTCCTCTAATCCTCCTTATTCCCTATTATCCTTGACTTACGGACTTCGCACAATCTCTACTTTCGAGCGAGATCTCTCTCTTCGGACAGAACACCTCATTAGCAAGGATTATCGCTGCAGTTTGAGAACTACCTAACCCTCTATCGATCCTCACATCCTACCTGACTTTGACTTCGCCTGGCTGACTGAAAGCTAAGCCTTTCTTGGCTTAACTCTTGCCAGGACGACCGACTGGCACTGGGACTGGGACTGGGAAAGGGGTTTGTGTCCCGGCTGAGTGCTGCGCGCGAGGACGAAGAATGACAGCAAATAAAAGTTTATGATGTCGATCGTAAAAGTGCCAGAAACGAGTTGACCTGGTCCAGAGGCAAAGAGGTCCAGAGGGTTATGGTTTAAGGGCTGTGCGCCGTTTACTGCATTCTTCCTGGCAGCAAAGGATTATTTCCGAAACATCCTAATCCCTTAGAGAGCAGCAGAGAGAGAGAGCGCTACAAATCCTTTCGCAACCTTAGGACCTCGCTGCCCTCCTGGAATTGGAATTTTTGATTCGCAAATCCATCTCGGGGTTAGTCCACCTTGCTGTCGAGTAAATATTTTGAGGTTTTGCGCTGCTTATGTCCCAGGCACCGCCTGACGATCTCTGGCTAGGAATTTTATTGGTCCATCATGTGGCAGCGCAGGTAGATAGATCCGATCCAAACCGATCCGACGTCCAGTCCAGCAACAATTAATAAAAATATTAAATTAAATTTCATCTTGAGATTCGTTGTAAATGACTGTTTTCACTGCCTTTGATGTTCAACACATTGTCGGCTCATTAATCACCCGGAGAAGGCAGTAGTCGCAGCGAGGGAGCGAGAGCGAGGCCACAGCCACTGCCACAGCCACAGCCTGCTCTGTCCCTGATCTCTGGACAGCACAGAGTTGAGAGTTGAGTTCCACGACTTCCATTATCTACCCAGAGAAGCCCCAGAGAGGGGTTACCATCCGAGCTTTTCTTTTGCAGACACTTTGCTCAGTAATTTTGTATCGCTACCGAAAATTAATGCGTTATATTTTAGATTTAATCCATTCTCAATCGAAGCTTTCTACAGTAGCTCTCTCATGGCACCGAGTTTTCCCCGAGTCGTCCCGCTCAGTGGGTAGCGAATTAAAAACGTAATTGGTTTATTAACCTGAAAATATGGTGTGGGGTGCTATTAAATTGGCATTAGAAGTTGGCTAGGAAATGGGGCAATCAAGGCGCAGAAGATTCCCACACTGAGAAGAGAAACTCCAACTAGAATAATGATTCCAAATCCTGTTTTCAGATGTCTAGAAACTTAAGTAAAGAAGACACACATGTATTGGTATCTCGGATTTACCAGCTGAAAAATGGGACACAGACCTTTCAAGAGGACCAGGGCTCAAAAAGAAGAATTGGTAGCAAAAAATTTCATATATGGCGGACATATTCAACCGAAAAATGCAAGGCAGGAACTCCAATATTTGAACGTCTTCATACAAAATTGAAGGCTTTCGCTCTAAGTAGGTGCTACGGATCAGGCACGGGGCAATGGTACGTGGTAGCAATGAAAGGTTTCTAAATTTCATGGCTGCCGATTTAGAATAAAGAAGTGTAGGCTTTGGTAGTGTAATACTTGGAGCTATTAGCAGAAAAAATGAACTGGTGTTTTCCTACCTGCAACCTATAGACTAGAGTGGACATTGCTCTAAAATTTCTTGATTTGATAGGTGTATTACCTTGAACAGTTTGCGGAACACTGATCTATGCTAGCGTTAGTAATGGTAATACAATTCATGATGGAATTTTAAACATAGCCTCATCCCTACGATATGTAACACAAATTACACATTAATGAGAAAAAGAAATATAAAAAATATGACTTTAAATGAGAAATTATACGAGTAAAATGATTTAGTATGTTGACTTCAGATTTCGGTTGATCTTTTCGCTTGTCACTTTTGTTTTAACCGATTCTCAAACTTTTTCTTCTCTTGAATGTAAACAAGCCCAATGTATGAATGTATGAGGCCAACATTTTCAGTTTCCAGATTGTATCTAAATGAGGAAATATTCAGCTTAGACACACAAAGATCCCTGATATAAATCAAATGGATTTTGTGCAATTTTCTCTGCTAATCTTTCGCACTGCCTTGGCTCTTTGGTTACCTGGAAAACCCCCTAAGTATAGAAAGACCTAAGTCGATTGCAAAGTCAATATTTATTTTGCTGTCTGGTTGGGTTAGGGGTAAACAAACAACGATTATCCGATTTTTCTAGATTAAAATAATAGAGCCACGACCTAAGGCTGTCTGAGCTGCTTCGGATTGTATCGTTCAAGGATCATTTGGGATCGTTTGGGATCGTTTTTGGGGTAATGACTTCATTAATTGCCATCGCCCAGACACGTAGGATGGCCAGTGTTCGAGTTCTTGGATGAGGTGTGAATTTGAGGTAAGTCTGAAATAGGGCAATTACGAGGGATTCAATTCAGAGGAATCGAAAGGGCAATTAACACCTTGGTTGGAGTTTGCCTCAATTCTAATAAGCGGCGAAAACTCAGGGAACACTGCAATTTTCCCGATTCCACTTTTGGATGTCCTGTTTTTTTTCGGAAAAACATTTGGCATTGGCACAGCTTGACATCCGAAATAAGAGTTCCGAGAGTTCTCTGCAATGATGTCCCTGTGCCCCGTGGAGTTTGTTGAAATCTCCAGCCAGGTCCGGGGAATGTGCAGCTACTTAAAGGCTCTAATGTGCCACAGCAATGGGCCGGCAGGATTTCCATTTCCGATTTCCTGCTGCGAACAGAAGCGTGTCAAGGCTACTGAATGGAACACTAAGGGATTTCGAGTGTAAGGAAGGACTGCTGTTCTTTTTGGATAAATTAGAATATGTATTTATTTTCAAGGCACTTGCTACTTATCATAGAGATCTTAGGATGCACATATATAGTACTTATACGTATACTTATATACTTATATTATAGGATGGACTATGATCAAGACTTGGCTATGGAAAATTGGTGCTACTCGGGGAAGTCCTGAAGATGTTTTCCATATGGAAAATGTCTCTACTTCCCCCTCCCCACATCTTCTCCCCTGTGTATGTATGTACATCTTTGGCGACATCAATCACGGATCAGGTGACACCTGCTCCCGATCCTATCCTCCTGCGATCCCCAGCTCCACTTTTAATACCAGGAGTGGTGGTAGAACGGCTGCGGGGGCATCGTCGCGTAGTTGACCTTCGAGGGCGATGCGAAGGCGGCGGCATTGAAGTTCTGCGGCATGAAATGCGTCGAGGAGGTGGGCGGATAGTGGGGATGTCCCGCTCCGGCGTACTGCGGATGGTGCGCATGCGGATGCGGATGTGGAGCGTGCCCATGGTGCGATCCGTGCGGATGGGGATGGCCGTGAGCATGATGCGAATGGGAATGCGAGTGCCCCGTGGCCGTGGGATATGGGGCATATTGCGGCGTGTGCTGATACGGATGGAACATCTGATGGGCGGCTGCCGACATCTCCAGGGCCTGGCTGGTGGAGCCGGTCGAATTCAAAGAGTCTTCCGGGGAGAGCGGGGCATTCGGCCGCAGGCTCTGCATCGAGCTCCAGCTGCTGTAGAGCTGAGGCTGTCCAGCAGCTGCGGCGGCGGCCACCAGATCAGCTGCCTCCACTTTCAGCGCGGCCGACAGTTCCTCACTACCGCCGCTGGCATTGGCCAACGACTGCGAGGACTCGCCGGTGGGACCGCCTCCACCCACAACCGCAGAGAGGCTGTTGGGCGTGGGCGGCAGCTGCCCAAAACCGGAGGAGACGGACTCGTTGGGACTCTCGTTACGTGGCATTGTCTGATGCGGTTCAGATTCAGTGCTGTAGACGGAGGAACCCACTCCAATACCCACTCCCAGGCCCAGTTGTGTCTCATAGCTGGGCGTGACTCCAGAGACGATGATGTTGGCAGAGCCTGAACCGGAACCGGGAACGGAACCAGAACCAGAACCAGAGTTGGCGCTCGATGGCATGATGTAGCTGGCCGTGCTGACGGAGCTCGGATTGTAGAACTGGTGGTGATGCGGTGGCGTGGTGGCCGAGTTCAGGGAGGACAGGGTCAGGCTGGAGCCGGGCGAGAGGTTGCTGCCCACCGCCGTGGCCGTGGGGGCTGCGGTGCTGTAGAAGTCGTACTGCTGCTGGTAGACGGCTGCCGCTTCCATGCTGGGCATCATGGCCAGGGGCGCCATTGAGGGCACGCTGGAGGGCATGGAGACGGACGGCATAGAGGAGCCCACTCCGGATCCGGATCCGCCCGAAACGGAGTTGTGCTGCTTGCGCAGGCGTGCGCGGCGATTGCTGAACCACACCTGAATGCGGGCCTCCGTCAGATTGGTGCGCTGCGCGAGCTCTTCGCGGGTATAGATGTCCGGGTACTGGGTGCGCTCAAAGGCGCGCTCCAGCTCGTCCAGCTGGGCGGCGGAGAAGGTGGTGCGGCAGCGACGCTGCTTGCGCTTGAGGGCGATCCCGGGCTCGCTCTCGCAGTCGGAGAGGTCATCGTCGGAGGGCTTGTTGTTGTTGTTGTTGTTGTGGTGGCCCGACGAGAGGTCGGAGCCGCAGGAGCTGGACGGGGCCTTGTGGTGGCCGGCGGAGGAGGAGGACGGCGACAGCTCGCTGTCCAGTGGGGCATCGCGGCCGCGCACCAGGCGCGATATGGCGGACACCGATGGGGCCGTGCTGCGGTCACAGATGCCCTCGCGGATGAGCTTCTCCCGTATCTCCCAGGAGAACATGCCCGGGTTGGTGCGCTTGTAGTCCTCGATGCGGTTCTCGATCTCGGGCGTGGCGATCCTTGGCTTGGATCCCCCAATCACTCCCGGGCGTATCGAGCCGGTCTCCTGGTAGCGGTTCAGAATCTTCGACACGCATCCATGGGAGACGCGCAACTGGCGTGAGATCACGCATGGCCGGATGCCATCGGCGGCCATCTCGACGATCTTTAGGCGTATATTATTTGGCAGTGGACGTCCGTTGATGAATACTCCGCCCAATTGATTGACTCGTCCTTGGCCGCTGTTCATGTCTGCAAGGGAAGAGACGGGAGGGAAAGTTAGACAATTTTCCAAAGATAGTTTCCAATTTGCCAGGTAGGAGGCTGCGCGTGTCACGACCGTAGTCCCTGTGCCACTTGATTTACGACACCTCTCGCACAATTGACTTCCAGGGAAGGGGAAGAGACAGTCGGCATTCGGCAGTCGGAGCGAAGGTCGTTCCGTCTCAACGACGCGCGACTCTCCCGCCGAGAGCAACTAATGGCCATTAGTGAGTCCTTGGAGAGAAGATGGACTGTACGATCTGCTGATCGCTCAATTTTTGAACCGTTGAAGGGAACTCCGAACTCTAGCTCTCAATACCGAGGGACTGTTGAAGGACTGTTTCATCTGTCAGTCTTCAGAGAAGAGAAAGACTTTTTGATCTGTCCATCTCCAAAGCTTTGAAGGACTGTTCCATCTCTCAATCTTCGGAGAAGAGAAGGACTGGACATCTCCAAACCTTTGAAGGACTGTTCGATCTCTCAGTCCCCCAAGATGCCTTTCGGGTGATCCAAGACACTTACCTTGCATAGTGGAATATCCATTGAAGAAGGGTCTGTGCATTGCGGCGGCAAAGGCGGTTACAGTCATAGTTTCAGTGGCTCCCGGTGGCAAGACCACAAAATGTTTTCCCGGAACTAACCGGCGTGCTCTGTTCCGATTGTGATCGCACTTTCGTTCGATTTTCGACACTTGACAATCGATCAGAGGCTTAAGTGAGTGTAGCAAAATGATAATTGGCGATTTGTTTCAGTATTTCGATAAGCATAGCCACGACACTGGCTGGCGACGGAGGCAACGACAGCGGCAACGGCAACGGAGGCGAAACGAAATGCAAGACGAAGACGAGATGTGGTCTGACTCGTTGCGCAGTCTGGGCCTAACTGACTTCACCAGACGAACGGCGGCCAAGATCGTTGCCTTTCTGTGAAGAAGGCGACGGCGACGACGACAGCGGCAGCCAAGATGTCAGCCATCTGGCAGGTAAAGCAATACGCGGACCAATCGCCGCTCGCCCAGCGCTGGCTTCTCCCTCGCACTCGTGCTTAGATCTCAGGCCAGCCAGCACGCCATCCCGCTCTTTGGGGGCGTCTCAGCGAAAGCAATGGTAAAGACGGGAATGAGTAGCAGAAATTGGGGGGGTGTACCATATTCTCATATTCCAGCCTGGTCCTTCTGTTGGTCATGGCACCAGTCCTGGGCATAGTTGTTCATGAAGGGGGGTTCCGGGTCCCACTTTTACCCCTGGAAATCAAATTAGATATTCAATGGAACGCATAATGCAATCGAGTATGCATTAAACAGTTTACAAGCGTAATATATCCTTTATTGATACCTCATTAGCGCCCTCAATTTATATGCCTCCAGGCCTCTACCTGTCCGACAGTTGGCCATGGCTTCCGGAACCGAACAAAGACCCATCGCACTTGGATCGAACCACTCAAGAAAGCTTCTGTTCGGATACGAAGGAACGAAAAGAGGCTTTAAGAGTGCTGTTACAGAGACATTCTAGGGGAAAACCATGGATAAATAGATGAAAGGTGAGATGAGATAGTACTTCCATAAGAATATTTGAATGAAGACTTGGATATTCTCTTATGTATATTTTGCTGTGTTGATCTTTTTAGTCCAGTTTTTTCTTAGCATATGAAGGATTAAGAAATTTTGTAGAATGGGTTTTGATCATGCAATAACCCTGCTATCAGGGTCGAGATAAACCATCAGAAAATATAAGGATGAAGAGGTGGACAATCTGTTTATAAATGATTCGGAAAATCATGGATTTATTCAACAATACGAAAACCAAAATGCTTACTATAAATATAAAACAATCAATTAGCTTTTCAGTTGATATTCGAAAAAGAATCGAACTCCCAATGATGATCCAGACAGGTTCTTCTTTGAAGCGAAAACTGTTCCCATGCATAATCCATACCCTAGTCGTATCCTAACCATATCCTTGTCACGCTTTTCTCTCCACACTATTATGCACCAGTGCGCCCAAGCTGCTGGCTGATTCAAGCTGATTCTGGTGGCCATTCTTTGGGCTTCGTGTGGGTTTGATTAATTATGAAATTTCACGCAACAGAGACCCCTCGAAAAGGTTAAGTAAAACCGCTGGAAAAGAAAGCGAACCGATGGCTGTTGCAACCACTGAAACACACAGAAACACACAAAAACCATGGAACAATGGAGGAGCGCCAAGAGTTTGGAGAATTAATGATGGGCCCGGGCCCGGGCCTGGGCCCCAGCTGAAACGCCAGCGAGGAAATTGGCCCACAGAGACGTGACGAATCCCGCATCCTCCTGAGAGCCAGTGAGCCAGGATCAAGGACAACGGAGGCCGCAAGTCAACAAAAGATTTGGGTTTCTACTGCTCGGTACGGCTGCCCGTTGGGTTTTTGGTCAAGCAAACCCAACGGGAGGAGTACCCAGTACGGAGTATGGATGTGCAGGATGTGAAGGACGTGCAAACATTTACGCCTAGCAGGAGACCCAGGACGACCTTGGCCAGTGACCTTGGCCAAAACAGGAAGAAGAGTCGATTGGGGAAGCCTCTACGGATATCAAAGGGCTACGCGGCGCCGCAACTGCCAATCGATCCTATTCCGATTCAGATCCTCGTTGATTTCTCGATTTGGCCAAACAATGAGCACTGAAAAGGCCACTCATATAACGCTAATTTTGCGCTATCAACGCGCAAAATGTCCAGCATCAGCATAGGGATCGGTTCAGCAGAGGAACAGGCCGAGAGTGGAACAGGGAGAGAGCTGCGAGAGCGGTACGAAAATGCAGGAAACAGTAGGAGGCAGCGGGGCCATAAACGCTGCGAGCCAGCTTCGATCGCATTTCCACGAACGGACGGGACGACAAGCGGGAAAATGAAAACACATCCATGCAATGAATAAAGATGCTAAGAGACTTTTTATGATGCCACCCAGGGTGCTATGAATGAAAATCATCCTCGTGATCGCTGTCTCAGTCCTCGAAGCCAACTTTCGTCCAGGCCCATATCCGTACCTGTGACAGGATATGCTATATGTCTTTGAAAGGATCGTGTGATCAATCAATCTGTGCAAACTAACGATGGGAATGGGGGGCTCTTAGCTCCTCCCTCTTCGTTATCAACTCTCCACATTTCCACCTGCAAGCTGTTGATAATTGTTTGGCTTCGCCCTCATAACTTAAAAGATGGAATAACAAATTCCATTTCTTGGCAAACTTTCCAACCTTCTAGATGGGTTCGATGGGTAGATTACTCACAAGATCTTTTGATTCTTTCTTCATTAAAATGCAATGAAAGTTCGCATGATGACATGATCTGATCGATTAACCACCAATTAATAATCGCTTTTGATCGATCATAAACAAGTTGAACTAAACTTTTTGTTTTATAGAGAGATAACATTTCTCTGGTTACTAAGTACCTCCCAAGTCTTGAAATCTCATCTGATCATCATTCCTGCATAGTTCTTTCCTACTTTGTGTTTTTGCGTTTTCCTCCTGATTTCTGTAGCTGTTTCTGTTTGGCAATCGATTCGCTTTGGACGAACGTAATGTGGTCTGTTGTCACACATTGGAACGGCCTTGATTGTTTCCACGTTCTCCTGCTTCTAATGTCTTTATCAGGGGTCTGTAGCTTTGTTGTTTTTTCTCTCGGTTTTGTTTGCTGTCGTGGATGCCCTGCCATGCCTGCCTGTTGCTGTGCAATGAATTTCCATGCAGACCACAGAAGGCGAAGGCGAAGGCGCTCTTTCCAACCGACCACTCAACGGGTGTCTGGGATGCTTAGATAATGAACTATTCACAGCCATGATTTCTAGAAATTAGGGAACTTAATTTAACAGGCCAGACCTTTTAACTTTTCCCATACGTGATCTCCGTGACAGCTACGAATAATGCTCTGAACTTCTGTACAAGTCGCAACTTCGATCTGTTTTTCAAGTGGTGCCAGATCCGACTGTTCTCTAAGTGATCTTCCATTATGTTTGAGTATAGATGTTTCTCTATAGATTATGTATGTATATATCATGTACACAAGGCTATTCCATAAGGCAATAAGTGAATTTCAATGATGATTTCAGACTGATCAAGCAGTTACGTTTCAAAGATTTTCGTTGCTCCTCAGATTTTCATCTATTAACGTGATTGTTCAATTTTCTTTTTCTTTTCTTTTAAACTTTTAGCTATCCGTTAAATATGAAAACTTTTTCCGATCCTCAAGCTTACTGCTGTAGCAGTTCTTTAAATGATCTTAAGGAATCTGCTAATCTTTTTATTCCAACCTTGACTTAAACATTGATCCGCCTCTTTGATCCTCAAGCTGGCTGCTGATCCTCAAATATTTCCGTTGGCTCAACCAGATCAGACCAGGCAGGCGGCGATTGACTTTTCGGGTAATCCTTAGCAAGTTTTAGTAAATACGCGTCTCGATATGTAGGCAGAGAGGCTGCCCCCTGGTCACAGCCCATGCCTATGCCCTAAGCCCAGCAGACACACATATTCTACGAGTATCCTTTGTGTCCTTATAGTTCCAGGGAGCGATTGTAAAACGAAATCCCCGCTAAAGCATGCAAACAAATAGCAGCAAAGTGCGAGATTAGAGGGAAAGTCGCACCAGCTTAGTGCCGGAGACGAGAGCCACTGGAGGGAGATCCTGGAGATCGCCAGTTGACTTTTTCAAATATTTTGGAAAAGTTCTCAAGTGTTGATCTGTAGCTGGGCATGATTATAGCGGATAATCGCATTACAGTCCAACGTTTTATTGATCAACATTTGTAAACGATTTTCCATGGGGACGAGCTACACCAGGGCATCGCCACCCCAGGTAGTCCATCCATCCAGCCCATCGAAAAAAAAAGAAAAACAAAAATGCTGCGGCTTAACGCAGCCAACGCCCATCCATAGGATGGGCCATGGGCGATCCAGCTTCTGCGAGTGAGGGTCTTTCCCGATCTCCATGCGGCGATCAGCAGCAAAGCGAATGCGATTAACCCTTGCACTTGGTGGCAGCGAACCTGGTCCATGTTCATGTCCTCCATGACAGTTTAGCCGGGCTAATTGAAGGCATTAGTTGTTTGTGGGTCACGAGCTTGCCTTGGCATTCCCGAGAAATGGCATTGTCTGCAAATTAGCATATTTCGTACTAGTATGTCGCATCGCATTTCGATTGAAAGGAACTCCTCGAACTCTGCCCACAATCCAGTGGTCGGTTCGCCGCAGAGTCTTGGTCAGATTCGTCATGGCTGAGACGACGCATTGTCTGGCGGAAATTTTCGCTGACTCTTGAAGGCTGATTCCCGTTTCCCGAGGGCCGTTTCCGCTTCCCGAGGGCCAAAGGGGAGCCCCTGCCACATACACCCACTTTTAAGAAACTCATTAGCCTGGGGCCTAAACAAAAACAAAGCCATCCAATCCAATCGACTGCTAAACGCTGTCGGCACACATCTGAGGCCCGGAGGCCAACAAATTGATCATTAAACAGAAGGCGCAAAGGTAGGCGCAACACATCGTTGTCCAACAGCAGATCAGGAGATCAGCATCAGGTCGAGATCAAACATCTGGAGGCACTGAACTGCTGGGCTCTGGCTCTGGGTCTGGCCTGCAGCAGGGCTCTGAAGAAAGTGATGAGGCGCGGCGATCAAGCCAAGACGTCAACAAGATTAATTTGTTTTCCCGTCGGCCGTCAAGGGGCTTCCACCAGCCATCCATCAGCCAGCAACCTGTTGTCCCGAACTCTCGCTCGCTCGCTTGCGCCCGTCCGTCCGGTTTCGGGAGTTCGTTCTCTGATTTGTAATTGCTCTGCTTTGTAGCCGATCGATGTGGATCATCATCGATCGTGGACGGATCCACCGTCCACACACCATATACACATCATTAGCTAGCCGTCGAAGATCACAGCACACAGCACTCCGAAAAGTAGGTGGCACTTTTCTCACATCTTCGTGGGTTTCGATTATGTAGTTTGTTGGACCTGGTATTGGATCTGCGGCGGCGTTTGTCCATTAGCCACGCTTCGCATCGGATATATGCGAATTTAAATAATATTATTCAATTGTTTCATTAATCAAAGGCCTTGGAGCTGCGTTTTCTTTATTTGATTCGAGAAAATGCAGTGCAAACACAGACTAACACAGATCTTAAGATCTTAACTTAAGATAATTTAAGCTGTGGTAATATTTGTTCTAGTCATAGAAAAACATTTAACAATGTATATATCTATCGTAATCTGTTTGTGCTTTCCATATACTTTTGCACTATTTCGTGCTCTAAACATGACTTTAAATGATAATTTAAGATTAAGTAATTCCTAACAAACTACCAGAATTGATTCAATTTCGATTTCCAGAATATGAAGCATTTATACTCTGCCGGAAGCGGAAATGTGAACAAGACCTTGTTAAGAATTGCCAGGATCAATGATCACATTCTTCTGATCTTTGAGTAGATCTAAGAACAATCCATAAACCCTAACATTTGGATAATAAATAAAATGTAGGCCCACGGTTCTCTCCATCGGCTACAAACACAATTCAAATTTACTCAAAAAATTGGACATGCCAAATTGATCAAGCAACATGAAAAATAAAAAATATGTGCAGGCCGGAATAAAAAGGCAGCCATGGCGAATCGCATGGGGCGGCTGCAACCGAAACGCACACTTAATTTCCGTTTAATCAAACAGAACAGAAAACCAGGGGCAGCAAACAGCAAACAGCGGCCCACATCATCTGGAGCAGACGACCCAATCTGGCCCGGCCGCCGCCAACGCCGACGCCCGGAGTCACGACAGACGCAAGGGCTCATTTGCATGTGGGGAGCGAGCGTTAAGCGCTTTGATGGAGAGCGATGGGTGTCAGAGCATGAAGAACTCAGTGCCTCATTGCGCAATACCGAAGGAGATGCGGATGGGAATGGGGATGGGGATGGGGATGAGAAAGAAGTTCTTTAGGGGGTGACTTGAATTTCAAAGGAAAGCTGGGAGTTTTCCAGGAAAACATTGCAGGCCGCCCTGTAATCGCAATTTGTATGGCCTATAGTAAATATATCCAAAGATAGCGTTGACGATGATCTGTGATCCTGGGCAGACACACGCCACGACCGCGACCTGAATGGTGGTGCTTATAAAACCGCAATCATTGCCATTACTGAACAATCGCGAAAGTCCATTATGGCATGATCAATAGCTCATAAAATTGCGCCTCTTCCATCTTCTTTCGCTGGAAGGATGCGGAAAAGTCGAAAAAAATAAACATATAAATGCTGCGATCAGTGACCGTGAAATCGCAGCCAATATATGGAAAGGTTATATTATATCTACACAAAGTTTCCAAAAAAATATGTGCAAGAAGGAAGTAAATTCCGTGTAGATAGAGAGAGAGAGAGAGATGCTGATGCGCATTTTATGACGGTACAGCGGACCAGGACCAGGACCGGGTCCTGAGTTCCGTTTCAACACTCTTCCCGAGAAGCATAGCGTGTGCTGGTGCCGACCGAGACTCAGGTAAACTCGCTAAACTCCAAGCAACCGATTATATCCAAATAAATAATTTTATGACAAACCTCTTGTTCATTAAAAATTATGTCAAAAAAGAGCAAAGGACCATCCGGGTTTTGTATATTGGGATCGGCTGTGAGTATGGTATGGGCCAATACCTTATTGTTCTCTATCGAAAGGGTTTTTACGTTTCCGACTTTTGCTTTTGACTTTTTGACGGTTGTCTTGACTTTTCGAACCCTTTAAGTTCCAGGAAAACTTAAAGATGGTCTATTTTGCCGTTGAAAAATGGTGAGAAAATATGTTTATTCCCCTTTTTAACAAAATAAAACAGTGTCCATGTTTTCTACAACACCCTTAATCCGTGTTGTAGCCCAAAAATAAAACACTAAATTATGCATTATTTCAACTGAAGCTCCGCCCATGCTGTGCACGTTCATGGAACCCTCAGCAGCTCAGTTCATTCGATATCGTCGAAAACTCCGCCCCAAATGGAAGAATGGAAGTACACATTTTACCACAATATGTACTTCGCTGCGTGGGCGTACCGAATCGTGAATTCGTCTTGCTCTTTGGGTAAACTAAACTGTGCGGTTAAAGTAGAAAAACACCCAACCCAAAACCAAACCAATTGACCATATGAGATGAATCGAAAAACTAGCCAGGAGAGATGACCTTCGTGCAGAAGAGGACACTCCGACCGGCTTTGACTCCCTACTGCAAAAACCCCTGTGTCCTGGGTGTGGGTGTGGGTGTAGCGTTCTGGTTTTAGAATTGGTCGCGCCTCGGCGTAACCTTGATGGATTTGTTGACTTGGTGATTGCTTGCCCCTCACCGCTGCGATGCGCTACGCTGCGATGCTCTACGCTGAGCTGCGCAGTACGAGTATGTGCGGTTTGGGTTTCTGGTCGCAGTTTTGGTCGCATCTTCATGGGCGCACAGCAAGGTGCTTGTCCTAGCATGTTTGTGTTTCGCAGAAGAACCGTAAATATTTTGGGTGATTATTTTAGATAATCTTCGACTAATGTCCTTGGATTGTTTCATTTTGTTGCCGAGTTTTGCACAAATATCTACACTCTTAATGTGCAATGATTTAGCACTGAAAATATAAAAGTTCTAGGGGATGTTGGAAACTTGAGTAACTCAGGATAAATTAAAATGTTTAAAAACGTATACGACTTAAGGGCGCAATCTATTGTCTTTATATAAAAACTCGTATGTTTGGTTTTGCTGTAAAATTATATTTTCATTACTATTATACCCGTCATTTATTAATTTACAAGGAGATATAAAAAACATGTTGATTATATTTGATTTATCCAATATTTCAGTGCTCCCAATAATTACACATTTAAATTTGAATTTTCAACTGATTTTATTTGTAAGCAAGCATATAACAGTGTAACCGTAGAGCATGCACGTCTGGTCACACTCGGCCGCTTTCTGATCTGAGTAGACTAGATGTGACCATGATATAAAGTGACCATTTTGCTAGAAAAGTGTGACCCTTTTCTGTCAGTCGACTATTTTATACCTCCCAACCCCCTCAGAATTAATTAGAATAAAAGAAAATTACACAATGTCTGAGGAAAAACAGACCGGAGATGACTTAAACGACCTGCTGGACAGTGAGTGGATGGCGCCCATTTGGAGCCGCGTTGAATTTTGACCAAATTATGTAATGGGCGATTTCATGTTGAAATTTTCTCTCGGCAGGTGCTCTGCAGGATTTCGACAAAAGTGGAGATAAGAAGGAGAAGGGCAAGGCCACCGATGCGGCAGGCGCCGAGGTCGCCGAAGGTTCCGAAGACCCTGATGCATTTTTCATGTGAGTCACGGGAGTCTGCAGCAACTTCTGTGCTGCTGGGCGATGTCATCGGCCAACTTTTGAACTTTGTATTCTCCAATTGCAGCGAGCAGGCCAAGGTATTGGCCGACCGCATGAACACGTTGTTCGGTGGTCCGGATACGCCCAGTGGGGATATCCCACCGTTGCCTCAGGACCCAGATCAGATCATGTCTGGCTTCAAGAAGATGGCCGAGGCAGCCGCATTGACTTTGAGTGGCGAGAACTCGGCCACCGATGAAGACGTCTCCAAGTATTCAGACAGCATTTCGCAGGCCCTGAAAGGTCTTCAGGAAGGCACGGACAATCTGGCAGCACCTGCCTCCGAGAATGACATTGCCAGCATGTTTGGTTCCTTGAATCTGGATGGTGTAAGTGTGGTCTGAAGTCTAAGTCACGTGCAATCAATCATTATTCAAATTTTCAGAGTGGCGCCCCTGACGGCAACATGTTCCTACCCTTCATGGAAGGCATGATGCAGAGCCTGCTTTCGGCTGAAATTCTACTGCCCAGCATTAAGGAGCTGTTGGAAAAGTACCCCAAGTACCTCGAAGAGAACGATGCCAAGCTATCGGCTGAGGACAAAGAGAGGTTGGCTAGACATTGATTTAAATGGACGCAATTCTAAACGGTTACATGTCCCGTGTCTCCCTAGATACCAAAAACAGATGGAGCTCTACAAGGTCATCGAAGGCCACTTGCAGTCGGAAAAGCCCGAGGATTCGGCCACTGTCAAGCGCGAGAAGTTCCGTGTGGTTCTGGACGATATGCGAAAACTTCAAGACTATGGACAGCCACCAGCTGAGATTCTGGCCGAGACGGGCGGTGATCTGCCGTTTACCGATCCCACAGCAGCTATCGCCGGTGGCGGTGGCCCCAATCCCCAGTGTCCCACCATGTAGGTGGAAGAGAAGGTGCAATTTCTTTTGGAACACTTTCCCCGTAGTGTGCCAATTCGGTTAACTGTTGAGTGTTGCACATTTTTAGGATAAGAACTTTGTATTTTTATTATTTTCTGTATTTCTGGACAAAACAAAATGTCAATGTGGTGGTCTCCTCAGATGGTTATCTCTCTTGAGCTGAGAAATTGTTTTTATTTTATGTTCTCTATGCTAAATACAAAGAATCGAAATAAATTTAGAGGAAGAAGCGTCGTCGGGACTCCATGGCATGCCGTTTGTTGCTGATTATCCAGGCATAGTCCCCAGTTTTGCTGTCGAATGTTCCCTCCTGAAGCGAGCGCAGCTTGAGCGTGAACCTGGGACCCAATTCACGAAGCTTCACGCGCTTTCCCTCCTTGGAGAACTCGTAGCGATGGTGGCGGAAGAATATGTAATCGCGTTGATTGTGAAAAGTTGCCGCGCGCCGGCCCTTGAACTCTGGATCGTGATGGAAAAGGGCGCCCAGCATACGGCCGACAGTGAGACCCAAGCGCGTTGTGAAGTTGGTCAGAATCACCTCGGGCCTATGCTTGGTTATCTCCTTGTGATCCCGCTTGATGTCCGATGTCAGCTTAACGTTCGACAACTTGAAATGTGCCGTGGGGCCGTTAGGCAAGTGGATGACCAACAAACCATTTGGTTTCCTTCTGTCCTCATTGATGATGACCACATCTGTGAATTCCTCGCGCTCGGCGCTTTTGCAGATTTTCTTAACTGATGCCTTGTTCCGAATCTTGACCAGGGCATTGGGGAATATGCGAGACAGCTCCAGGCCAAACTTGCGCGTCTTGGTCACGGGATTGTCGGCGAAGGTGATGAGCACTTTGGGCTCGTATACGCGTTCAAAGTACGAACTGAAGTCATCGATTTCCAGCTCTTTTTGCAGTTCCTCGTTGTCCGAATCGTTCAGATTGGCCACCTCTGTCTGATCCTTCTCACGCAGGCTTTCAATTGTGTGGCCCGGATTGACCGGCACACCAGCCTTGCGACGGGCACGTCTTTCTTGCATCTTCTTCTTGTGCTTCTCCTTCTTCATTTTGCGATAGAGAGCCAAGCGCTGTTCCTTGTTTCTCATCAAGCTGAGTGGATTGAAAAGAGGAATGCGTGCCTTCTTATCATCTTTATCATCATCCTCGTTGTCGTCGTCGTCGTCGTCGTCCTCATCCTCATCTTCTTCTTTGATGGCGGTGTCCTCGGCATCGTCTTCGGCAGCATCTTCATCATCTTCCTTTGGCTGTTGTTTGCGTTTGTTAGTATGTGGTTCTTCGTCTGTGCTGTCGTCCTCTTGGTTTATTTCTTTGTCCTCGGTCTCCTCCTCTGCGAAGCTCGAATCGCTGTCCGAGTCCTCGTCCACTGGAGGCGGAGGGGGGAGTTTTCTCTTTATTTTAATCATTTTGCCGTAAATTTAAACCCGCACGTGTTGACGTTGTTCTTCTTCTTGAAAAATGCATTCACATTGGTACGTCGACGACCTGCTGTTGCCAGCAGCTCTAGTGTTACCAAAACGTGTCGAATATAAACCGAATATATAAAACGAATATATAAAAATACAAAATTTAAATTTAATGGGATTCCGTGTTTTGGAACTATTCAGCGGCATCGGGGGCATGCATTATGCTTTTAAGTGTGAGTAGATATGATGTAGGAATGAAAATCCTATTGACATTCGCATTGCAGATGCCCAGCTGGATGGCGATATAGTTGCCGCAATGGATGTCAATACAGTGGCCAATGCTGTTTATAATTTTGCGCATAATAATGGAAGCACCCATGTGAAGACGAGAAACATTCAAAGCCTCAGTGGGAAAGAGGTCAGAAAGCTGGGAGCCACCATGCTGCTTATGTCGCCGCCGTGTCAGCCACACACCCGCCAGGGATTACAAAGGGACACGGAGGACAAGCGATCGGATGCACTCACCCATTTGTGCACTGTCATTCCGCAATGCGAAACTCTCCAGTATATTTTGATGGAAAACGTTAAGGGATTCGAATGCTCTCAGGCTCGAAATCACTTCGTTGAAGCCCTGGAGAAGGCTGGATTCTATTGGCGGGAGTTTATACTGACGCCCACACAATTTAATGTTCCCAATACTCGCTATCGGTACTACTGCATTGCTCGCAAGACTGAAGACTTTGCTTTTGCTGGAGGTAAAATCTGGGAGGAAATGCCTGAAAGTCCCTCAACCGATCAGTCTGTTTCCCAAATCTCTGCCATTCTTGAGGACAATGTGTCCTGTGAATACCTTGTACCAGACGATGTGCTAACCAAGCGGGTGTTGGTCATGGACATAATACATCCAACACAAAATAGATCTATGTGCTTTACCAAAGGCTATACGCACTATACTGAAGGCACGGGTTCAGCCTTTACACCGCTTTCTAAAGAGGAGTCCCATCGTATATTTGAGTTGGTGAAAGAAATCGACAATAATAACCAGGATACCAGTAGTAGCTCTGAGGATGTGCGGCTGCGGCGTTTGGATCTCCTGCGACAAATAAAACTACGTTACTTCACACCTCGGGAAGTGGCACGGCTGATGAGTTTTCCCGAGGAGTTTGCCTTTCCCCCTGAAACAACAAATCGACAAAAGTACCGGCTGCTCGGCAACAGCATTAACGTTAAAGTTGTAGGTGAATTGATTAAACTGTTGACAGCAACAAAGCAGTAGAAAAATCTGTCCCATGGCTTTACGTCTCTTTAGTTCAATCCGCCGTTTCCAAAAAAAGCTCGGCGCATGCTACTGTTTTAACTTTGAAACTGTTTGCACAATCAAAATAGTGTTTTGCAACCGTTTATCACCTAGGTGATCACCGGCAATTGCCACGGCTCTACCCTATACCCGGTACTTAGCCAGTATATACATATGTGAGCTTATGATTTATGTAACTTGATCATGAGTAACTTGTAACTGTCATCATGAGCCAGCCAGCCCAGCAACACTTTGCAACGCTTTTTTCGTTTTCAGAGTTTCAGAGTTCAGCTATATCACAGCCGATCGGAGAGCGGCATGTCTTTTCGTGATCGGGAGAGTCCTGCCAATCGACTGCCGTCGGAAAAAGGGACATCCATTTTTTCACGATTTTCGCAAAAATCATGATGGTTTCATCATTAAATTTGCCAAAAATCGGCCTCATTTTCGTAGTCGAGGTTTTGATGCCGTTCGACAGTCTGGATCCTCACGATCCTGGGAGAGTTGGTGCTACACCGATCTGTCCCCATTTATCTGAGATATATCATTTCGAAGATTTGGATTTTGCATTTGTATAAAATACTGGTTTTTCTGCTCGCTATATCTCTGCTATACGGCAGCCGATCGGAGAGCGGCATGTCTTTTCGTGATCGGGAGAGTCCTGCCAATCGACTGCCGTCGGAAAAAGGGACATCCATTTTTTCACGATTTTCGCAAAAAATCATGATGGTTACATCATTAAATTTGCCAAAAATCGGCCTCATTTTCGTAGTCGAGATTTTGATGCCGTTCGACAGTCTGGATCCTCACGATCCTGGGAGAGTTGGTGCTACGCCGATCTGTCCCCATTTATCTGAGATATATCATTTCGAAGATTTGGATTTTGCATTTGTATAAAATACTTGTTTTTTCTGCTCGCTATATCTCTGCTATACGGCAGCCGATCGGAGAGCGGCATGTCTTTTCGTGATCGGGAGAGTCCTGCCAATCGACTGCCGTCGGAAAAAGGGACATCTATTTTTTCACGATTTTCGCAAAAAATCATGATGGTTTCATCATTAAATTTGCCAAAAATCGGCCTCATTTTCATAGTCGAGGTTTTGATGCCGTTTGATTCTCTGGATCCTCACGATCCTGGGAGAGTTGGTCCTTCACCGATCTGGCCCTATTTGTCCGAGATATAGCCTTCCGAAGATTTGGATTTTGCATTTGTATAAAATACTGGTTTTTTCTGCTCGCTATATCTCTGCTATACGGCAGCCGATCGGAGAGCGGCATGTCTTTTCGTGATCGGGAGAGTCCTGCCAATCGACTGCCGTCGGAAAAAGGGACATCCATTTTTTCACGATTTTCGCAAAAAATCATGATGGTTACATCATTAAATTTGCCAAAAATCGGCCTCATTTTCGTAGTCGAGATTTTGATGCCGTTCGACAGTCTGGATCCTCACGATCCTGGGAGAGTTGGTGCTACGCCGATCTGTCCCCATTTATCTGAGATATATCATTTCGAAGATTTGGATTTTGCATTTGTATAAAATACTGGTTTTTTTCTGCTCGCTATATCTCTGCTATACGGCAGCCGATCGGAGAGCGGCATGTCTTTTCGTGATCGGGAGAGTCCTGCCAATCGACTGCCGTCGGAAAAAGGGACATCCATTTTTTCACGATTTTCGCAAAAAATCATGATGGTTACATCATTAAATTTGCCAAAAATCGGCCTCATTTTCGTAGTCGAGATTTTGATGCCGTTCGACAGTCTGGATCCTCACGATCCTGGGAGAGTTGGTGCTACGCCGATCTGTCCCCATTTATCTGAGATATATCATTTCGAAGATTTGGATTTTGCATTTGTATAAAATACTTGTTTTTTCTGCTCGCTATATCTCTGCTATACGGCAGCCGATCGGAGAGCGGCATGTCTTTTCGTGATCGGGAGAGTCCTGCCAATCGACTGCCGTCGGAAAAAGGGACATCCATTTTTTCACGATTTTCGCAAAAAATCATGATGGTTACATCATTAAATTTGCCAAAAATCGGCCTGGTTTTTTTAGTATAGATTTTGATGCCGTTCGACAGTTTTTCGCTATATCTCGATCCTGGGAGAGTTGGTGCTACGCCGATCTGTTATTTTGATATAACCATTTTTCGAATATTTTTTTGCCTTTCATTAGAATACTGGATTTTAATACTGGTTTTTCTGCTATACGGCAGCCGATCGGAGTGCGGCATGGTATTTTGATATTGATAGATAATATTGATAATAATTATTTTAGATTTTTATTGTATAATTATTATTTTTGATTTTTATTGAATAATTATTATTTTTGATTTTTATTAATAATTAATTAAATTAATTATTATTTTGGTATTGATAGATAATATTGATAATTATTATTTTTGATTTTTATTGAATAATTATTATTTTTGATTTTTATTAATAATTAATGAAATTAATTATTTTTGGTAATGATATATAATATTGATAATAGTTATTTTTGATTTTTATTGTATAATTATTATTTTTGATTTTTATTGAATAATTATTATTTTTAATTTTGATTAGTAATTAATCAAATTAATTATTATTTTGATATTGATAGATAATATTGATAATAGTTATTTTTGATTTTTATTGTATAATTATTTTTTTGATTTTTATTGAATAAATTATTATTTTTAATTATTATTAATAATTAATCAAATTAATTATTATTTTTATATTGAAAGATAATATTGATAATAATTATTTTTGATTTTTATTGAATAATTATTATTTTTGATTTTTATTAATAATTAATGAAATTAATTATTATTTTGGTAATGATATATAATATTGATAATAGTTATTTTTGATTTTTATTGTATAATTATTATTTTTGATTTTTATTGAATAATTATTATTTTTAATTTTGATTAGTAATTAATCAAATTAATTATTATTTTGATATTGATAGATAATATTGATAATAGTTATTTTTTTGATTTTTTTTTTATTGTATAATTATTTTTTTTGATTTTTATTGAATAATTATTATTTTTAATTATTATTAATAATTAATTTAAATTAATTATTATTTTGGTATTGATAGATAATATTGATAATAATTATTTTTGATTTTTTTTTATTGAATAATTATTATTTTTGATTTTTATTAATAATTAATGAAATTAATTATTATTTTATTGTATAATTATTTTTTAATGATATATAATATTGATAATAGTTATTTTTGATTTTTATTGTATAATTATTATTTTTGATTTTTATTGAATAATTATTATTTTTAATTTTGATTAGTAATTAATCAAATTAATTATTATTTTGATATTGATAGATAATACTGATAATAGTTATTTTTTGATTTTTATTGTATAGTTATTTTTGATATTTATTGTATAATTATTGAATAATTTTTTTTGATTTTTATTGAATAATTATTATTTTTAATTATTATTAATAATTAATCAAATTAATTATTATTTTTATATTGAAAGATAATATTGATAATAATTATTTTTGATTTTTATTTTATAATTATTATTTTTGATTTTTATTGAATAATTATTATTTTTAATTTTTATTAATAATTAATCAAATTAATTATTATTTTGATATTGATAGATAACATTGATAATAGTTATTTTTTGGATTTTTATTATATAATTATTATTTTTGATTATTATTGAATAATTCTTATTTTTTATTTTTATTAATAATTAATCAAATTAATTATTATTGTGGGAACCAGGCCCAGGTAGCCTATGGGAGGGAACATATACCCCGTATTTTTATGTATAATTTAGTTCCAATAAATATCATTATAATGTTTAACTAAACCCTTCTTATGATCTCCCCTTCCAAGCCCCTGTAGCGCGTGTCGGCACACCAAGGGGTCATGGCCGACAGATAGATGTATGGAATGGCATGACCAAGGTAGGGTGGGCAAGGGGTCCTCGAAACAGCTGAGGATCGTCCGTCTGTCTTTTAGGTAATCGTCCGTGTTATGTGGTCATTTGTAGTGAACTCTGTCCGGTGAAGTGTATGGCTTGTTTTTTTCTTGCACGTTAAATTTAAAATAAAGAAAGTAAAGGGCCTCGGACTATGGCAATAAAACAACTCCACCCCCTTGCCGACGAGCCAGCAGCCGGAAACAATACGTGCCGGTCATAGCCGAGTAATACCATGGCGGATATCGGGGAAACCCCAAAAGAAGCTGTCAGTCGTCCCCGAACTGCTCTGCCCCTGGGAGTAAAAAATCCCAAACGAAATTGAAGTGTCGGCCAATATTTGATTTTCTTTATTGGCACAATCAATGTTGGGTGTCCACAAGCAAGTGCACACAACATTGTGACGCCCAGCGCCAGAAAACACAGTGTGACCATAACCAAAGCACCAACGGTCGCACTATCAGCTGATCAGCACAAAACGCGTTAGGAACATGCAAGTACGGACAAGCTGCTTTCGGAAATAAAAGGGGCGCCGCCAGAGCTACCATCAGTAGTTCGGCGCCGGCCGGTCGAGAGGTAAGCCTCGACAGCCAACAGCTCTAGCGATTCTTCCATCACTCTCGGAGCGTTTTTAAACCTCCGCAACGCATCTTCTCCTCGGAGTGCACTTAAACCTCCGCAACGCATCTTCTCCTCGGAGCGCACTTAAACCTCCGCAACGCATCTTCTCCTCGGAGCGCCCTTAAACCTCCGCAACGCATCTTCTCCTCGGAGCGCCCTTAAACCTCCGCAACGCATCTTCTGCTCGGAGCGCCCTTAAACCTCCGCAACGCATCTTCTTCTCGGAGCGCCCTTAAACCTCCGCAACGCATCTTCTCCTAGGAGCGCACTTAAACCTCCGCATCCAATCTTCTACTCGGAGCGAACTTAAACCTCCGCGACGTAGACCAACACGCAACTATCAGCCACGTGCGGCTAATTGTCTTCTTACAGACCCCAAGAATCATTTTCATATGCATCAATATGTCTAAAACATGTCAATCTGAGAAGAGGTCTTTATTAATTACATACAATTAATAATTAATATTAATAATATACCAAAATATACCGTCTCAATGACGTTCAGCCGCAATATATATATAAAATAATAATAATAAGAATATTGCTGCTGCGGCTGAATCGGCAAAAATTTATAAACCTCCCAATATATGCATCTCTATGAATTTTTGGTGGTCCTGAAAAGGACCGATTTGTTGACTGTTTGGAGCCTATCCATGTATAATCGGATTTGGCTTGTGGGTGGCTAATTCCGATACTGCCAACACAATAGCCATAAATCTATGCGGATTTATGTCGTATTGATGTCGTCCACATAATCCAGCACCTTGAGAAGTCTTTCCAGTGGGTCTACAACTACCATGCCGCACAGCTCCAGGTTGGTGCTGTTGAGGCTGGACAAGGTGGTGAAAGGTGTCGCCGGGTATGAGCATACCCGTTCAACCAGCCTTTTCACCTGTCTCACCTCCTCGGCCAGCCGGTCCCGCACATCTCTCTGCTCGTGGTGTGTGGACGGATATACCGTGTTCCGCCAATCTTCGGCATTGAACTGCAGCCGGTAGAGCTGATCCAGAACGGTATGGTGACTTTGTATTCCTTCGCCAATAGATTGCTGAGGTGAGCAACATCCCATAGCACAGCTGCTGGGCGGCACTCACTTTTGCAAGCAAATTGGCTGGACATCCGTCAGAGATGATGGCCATCAATCTTGGGCCATATCCATATGCCTCTATTTTCTCCACCACCATTGCGACACCTTTGTAGATGGCATCGCTGCCCATGGTTTCTTTCGATCCCAAGGCCTGCAAATAAATGTTGATAAAATATATATTTATAATTATATATAATTATGCAGACCGCCTTACCAGTTTCAAGTGAAGAACGCTTCATTGTTGAAGATTGGACCCATCAAGTTGAAAGCTGCTATTGCTAGCACCTTCTTCGCTTGATGGATCCATTCCTAACCCACTTGATGTTGCTGCTCATCAAATATCACCACGAATGGAGCATTCGCATAGCGCTGGAGGTTCGGGATCAAATTGACCTCACCCCCATCCAAGCTCATGCGCTGCTGTCCATTGCGCATTTGTTTCTGTTTGGTGCATTTAGTAGCTCCTCCTCGCTGACACTCTGCACAAACGGCAAAATCAAATGATGCATTTGATCCATGATGCTGCTGCACTGCACAGTAGAGTAGTAGGTGCAAAGGTTGTTGACCTGCTGCAATAAATCTTTGCTGCCTGCCTTATATAGCTTTCTGCAATGGGTGCCGCTCGCCTCTAAGTCGTTTGTTCTAACGTTAAGACGTTAACTTAACCCACTAAGAACTACATAATACATGCAGTGGCTCAAATTTCAGGCAGGAACGTCTAGAAGGAAACGTTTCCGATCCCATAAATATATATATTCTTGATCAGTATTTCAAAATTTCGGCCCCCCCTTCCCCCTGTTGGGCGACGAAAATCTGCTCCCTGTTACAAGTGTATTTCACAAACGCTTTAGGACATTTACACGCATGTATGACATGAGTATGACATGGTCATACATGTATGACATTATATTTGACAGCTTTGACAGCAAGGGGTAGGGGCATGAATTGCATTTTAATACAACTGTAAAGTGTGAAGTGAAAAGTGAAATTATGTCGAATTATACGCATAATTATTATTATAATTGTGGTCCGCCGGGCCGGAGAATTTGTACGGGGCCGCAAGCAGAATCCTCGGGCAATGGGCCCACCGGGCGGTTATCCGCCGCGCCACAGAGCTCCACATCCGCTTCAGCCAACGGCGGAGAATCTGTACGGGCTGTATGACGATCAGCATGCGGCGAGCATGGGCGTTGGAGTCGGAATGGGTGATCTAAGTGGATGGGGAGCAGCCCCCTCGGTCCCGGGACAGGCAGCAGCGTATCCGGGAGCCGGCCTAGGGGCTTATGGACACCCGCAGGCAGCTCCACCGGCGCAGCAGCAGCGCCACAACATATGCCCGCTAATACGGACATGCTGCAGCAGCAGGCGGCCCAGCAGCAGCAGCAAATACGCGCCCCAAGACCATTTTGTGAGGAAAAAAAATAACAGCAGGCCAATGGACTTCAGCTGGCCCAACAGTCGGTTTCCTTCAGCGTACCCTGCAGTTTTGAATCCAGCGTCAGACGGTCAATAATAACGTAGTTCCACGGTTTGCCGGACATTGTGCAGGGGTTGACTAGGACCGTGGCCCACATCGTGTCCATGTCTTCGGAAGACATAAACTTCGAGCCGTCAGTTTCGAAGGTGGTCCTGCAATACAACTGTGCTGTGCAGCAAGAGGCGCAGACGGCAGCCCAGCAGCAGACAAGAGGCAGAAGCTAAATGCCCAGCATGCAGCAAGAGGCGCAGACGGCTGGATGGGGGCAGCGAATTTACTCAAAAACAGCGCAGCAATTCTCCGCAAGCGCAAGCGATATTTGCCCAGCTGCATGTCAAAGAGGCGCAGACGGCAGCCCAGCAGCAGCAAGAGGCAGAAGCGGCAGCCCAGCAGCAATTTCAACAGGCGCAGACGGCAGCCCAGCAGCAGCAACTATAAAAACAGCAGCAGCAAGAGGCGCAAGATTGCGGCAGCCCAGGGCAGCGATGCCAGGCGCAGACGGCAGCATGGCAGCAGCAAGAGGCAAGCGGCAGTTTGATGGCCATCAAGAGGCGCAGACGGCAGCCCAGCAGCATCCAACAGCTATCGCTCGATGACCATCTCCGCAAGTATTTCATCGACGAAATAATGGAAGGATGCAGCACCAGCAGTTCAATGCCGAACAGCAACATCAATGGTCCACACCCCAACATGTCGCCACATCACCAACAACAGCAGCAGGCTGGTTCACGGGGTCCACACCCCAACAGTCGCCACATCACCAACAACAGCAGCAGCCTGGGCTGTGCGGCTATCAATGGTGTAGACCCACTGGAAACAGTCGCCACATCACCAACAACAGGACGACATCCATTCAGCATGCCGTGGGTGGTGGCAAATTGTGGGGCAGTATCGGAATTATCTACCCCTGCCAAATCCCCATCAAAATGGCGGTGGGCGAATTTCAACAAATCCAACAATGCTGGAGAAATTTCATGTCAACCATAAATTTTATCAAAAATTTTTGCCGGGTGATGCAGTCATATTCTTAACTATTATTTGATAAGGATGGATTTGAACGTCATTGGAGGAAATATATATTCAATCGGGGTGTGGAGGTTTTCGAAAAAGAACATCTCATAATTCAATGTTTCGGACTGCCGTCATTGATGTCGGGAGGTGGGGTTGAGCAATCAGCCCAAAAAAGCAAATGTGTTATCTATGCCGAAAAGCGGCGGTTCGGGGCGCCATGTGGATGAAGGTAGCCGTGTCGCACAAAATGACCATGGAAGAAAAATTCTGGTAAGCGCTCCGATGAAGTAATCGAGGTTTAATTTAATCGGAAGTTTGCGGAGGTTTAAGTGCGCTCCGAGGAAAGATGCGTTGCGGAGGTTTAAGTGCACTCCGGGAAGATGCGTTGCGGAGGTTTAAAACGCTCCGAGATTGATGGAAGAATCGCTAGATCTGTTGGCTGTCGAGGCTTACCTCTCGACCGGCCGGCGCCAAACTACTTTGGTAGCTCTGGCGGCGCCCTTTTAGATGATGGAAAGCAGCTTGTCCGTACTTGCATTTTCCTAACGCGTTTTGTGCTGATCGCGCTGCCCATGGGTCATTCGATCCCAAGGCCTGCAAATAAATGTTGATAAAATATATATTTATAATTATATATAATTAACAGTTTCTTACCAGTTTCAAGTGAAGAAAGTTGAAATTGGACCCATCCAAGTTGAAAGCTGCTATTGCTAGCACCTTCCACTTGATGGATCCATTCCTAACCCACTTGACATGCAGCTCATCAAATATCACCACGAATGGAGCATTCGCATAGCGCTGGAGGTTCGAGATCAAATTGACCTCACCCCCATCCAGCTCATGCGAATGTCCATTGCGGGTGACATGTCTGAGTGCATTTAGTAGCTCCTCCTCGCTGACACTCTGCACAAACGGCAAAATCAAATGATGCATTTGATCCATGATGACACAGCACAGCACAGTAGAGTAGTAGGTACAAAGGTTGTTGACCTGCTGCAATGAAATCTTTGCTGCCTGCCTTATATAGCTTTCTGCAATAGTGCCGCTCTCCTCTAAGTCGTTTGTTCTAACGTTAAGACGTTAACTTAACCCACTAAGAACTACATAATACACTAAGAACTACGTAAATACATGCAGTGGCTCAAATTTCAGGCAGGAACGTCTAGAAGGAAACGTTTCCGATCCCATAAAGTATATATATTCTTGATCAGTATTTCAAAATTTCGGCCCACCCCCTTCCGCCCCGCAAGGGACGAAAATCTGCTCCCTGTTACAAGTGTATTTCATGACACGCTTTAGGACATTTACACGCATGTATGACATGACATGACATGGTCATACATGTATGACATTATATTTGACAGCTTTGACAGCAAGGGGTAGGGGCATGAATTGCATTTTAATACAACTGTAAAGTGTGAAGTGAAAAGTGAAATTATGTCGAATTATACGCATAATTATTATTATAATTGTGGTCCGCCGGAGCCGGAGAATTTGTACGGGGCCGCAGCGGCAAATCCTCGGGCAATGGGCCCACCGGGCGGTTATCCGCCGCGCCACAGAGCTCCACATCCGCTTCAGCCAACGGCGGAGAATCTGTACGGGCTGTATGACGATCAGCATGCGGCGAGCATGGGCGTTGGAGTCGGAATGGGTGATCTAAGTGGATGGGGAGCAGCCCCCTCGGTCCCGGGACAGGCAGCAGCGTATCCGGGAGCCGGCCTAGGGGCTTATGGACACCCGCAGGCAGCTCCACCGGCGCAGCAGCAGCGCCAACATATGCCCGCGTACGGACAGCAGCAGCAGCAGGCGGCCCAGCAGCAGCAGCAAATACGCGCCCCCAAGACCATTTTGTGTGAAAAAATAACAGCAGGCCAAATACTTCAGCTGGCCCAACAGTCGGCCGCAGCGTACCCTGGCGAATCCAGCGTCAGGGTGACAATAATAACGCCCGTCCACGGTTTGCCGGACATTGTGCAGGGGTTGACTAGGACCGTGGCCCACATCGTGTCCATGTCTTCGGAAGACATAAACTTCGAGCCGTCCAGTTTCGGAGTGGTCCCTGCCATGCAACAGCAGCAGCAAGAGGCGCAGACGGCAGCCCAGCAGCAGCAAGAGGCAGAAGCGGCAGCCCAGCAGCAGCAAAAGAGGCGCAGACGGCAGCCCAGCAGCAGCAACTACAAAAACAGCAGCAGCAAGAGGCGCAAGCGCAAGCGGCAGCCCAGCAGCAGCAAGAGGCGCAGACGGCAGCCCAGCAGCAGCAAGAGGCAGAAGCGGCAGCCCAGCAGCAGCAAGAGGCGCAGACGGCAGCCCAGCAGCAGCAACTACAAAAACAGCAGCAGCAAGAGGCGCAAGCGCAAGCGGCAGCCCAGCAGTTTAAAGAGGCGCAGACGGCAGCCCAGCAGCAGCAAGAGGAGAAGCGGCAGCCCAGCAGCAGCAAGAGGCGCAGACGGCAGCCCAGCAGCAGCAACAGCTATCGCTCGATGACCATCTGCAGTATTTCATCGACGAAATAATGGAAGGATGCAGCACCAGCAGCTACGAACAGCAACATCAATGGTCCACACCCCAACAGTCGCCACATCACCAACAACAGCAGCAGCCACATCAATGGTCCACACCCCAACAGTCGCCACATCACCAACAACAGCAGCAGCCACATCAATGGTCCACACCCCAACAGTCGCCACATCACCAACAACAGCAGCACTCCATTCAGCATGCCGTGGGTGGTGTAGTTGTGGGGGGGCAGCCGGAATTATCTCCCTGCTACAACCCATCAACTGGCGGTGGGCGAATTTCGAGGCCAACAATGCTGGAGATATTCCTGTCAACCCCAAAATTGTCAAAACTTTTTGAGGTGATGCAGTCACGGAGGCAACTGGGAGTAAGGATGGAGAAGTCAGAGAGGAAATTGCTATTCAAAGGGGTGTTCGAGTTTTTCGAAAAAGAACATCTCATAATTCAACGCTCGGACTGCCGGAGATTGAGCAAGGAGGTAGTTGAGCTCTGCCCACAAGAGCAAATGGAGTATTGGTGCCCGAAAGGCGGCGGGGGCGCCATGTATGAAAGTAGCCGTCAGCACAAAATGACCATGGAAGAAAAAATTCTGGTAAGCTGCATAGTAATCGGAATTAATTTAATCGGAAGTTGCGGAGGTTTAAGTGCAGCGCTCCGAGGAGAAGATGCGTTGCGGAGGTTTAAGTGCACTCCGAGGAGAAGATGCGTTGCGGAGGTTTAAAAACGCTCCGAGAGTGATGGAAGAATCGCTAGAGCTGTTGGCTGTCGAGGCTTACCTCTCGACCGGCCGGCGCCGAACTACTGATGGTAGCTCTGGCGGCGCCCCTTTTATTTCCGAAAGCAGCTTGTCCGTACTTGCATGTTCCTAACGCGTTTTGTGCTGATCAGCTGATAGTGCGACCGTTGGTGCTTTGGTTATGGTCACACTGTGTTTTCTGGCGCTGGGCGTCACAATGTTGTGTGCACTTGCTTGTGGACACCCAACATTGATTGTGCCAATAAAGAAAATCAAATATTGGCCGACACTTCAATTTCGTTTGGGATTTTTACTCCCAGGGGCAGAGCAGTTCGGGGACGACTGACAGCTTCTTTTGGGGTTTCCCCGATATCCGCCATTTCTTTTTGTGCACGGTCCAAACGGATGAGGTAAAGCATGGTGCAGGAGGGAAGACGATGTCGGTAATGAATGCACCTGCGAAGCACGTACGTCGTAAAAAGTGCAGGTAAACAAATAAAGTACCAGCTACTGGCGAGATGCACGCGATCGTGGATGCAGTATTGATCCGGCAACACCCAAACGGGTGTCACCAGAGCCTCGCAGGACACGAAAAAGTGAAGGTTAAAGCCTCGGACGCTTATCCGGGGATAAAGCACTGGGCCCCTATGCTCCTATGTACCTAGCTCAATAACTCAGCCTAGTGTAGAGAGAGAATTCATAATTAATAAACTTCATATTTTACTGTTTAAAAAGATTACAAAGTTTGTTTTTACTTATATACATATATTAAAATAAATATATGGTAAAGTAAACTACATATAGACTTTTTTTACGCATACATTTTTTTATTTATTTACAATTTAACCCATTAAGGGCCGGTTCGAAACGGCTTGCGGGTAAAGCTGAGGTGTAGGATGAGTTTTGATATACCAATAAACTAATTTTGAAAACATTTTACTCTGTTCTTAACAAAAACTTTTTTAGTATATTAATTTCATACCCTTAATGGGTTAATTTCAAGCGGAAATTTGAAAAATTTTAAGTTTTGAGAGCAAAACATCGATGAAACATCGACTTCAGCAGATATCGTTGTTTCTCAAGCCAAGGCTTCGATATTTATAGGCGGCTGGCGTCACGGCTTATTTAATTAATTCGATTAAAGGCATGCACTGAAATTTTTCGGCACGAAAATGTCAATTTCAATCACGAACTAAGACGTTCAATTAAAAATTTTCCAAGCACTGTTCAGCACGAAATATCATAATTGTAAGATTTGTAACGCCAACACATTACAATGGAGCGAGATTTTAAACAGACTAATACGGGCATATAAAGGACAGCGCCGTTACCTAGCTAACGGAAATGATAAAACTTCAATAATTTTAGCACAGTTCAGGTGAAAGATATCGTGGTGTTTTCTGTAAGTGAAGAGGAAGGATAGGATGGATATATAAGGAACACTTACAAAAAGTATTATTTTTCGCGGCTTAGCTCAGAGATTTCGGCTGCTTAAATAGCGGCGGGTTAGGTGGGTTAAGCTCGTTGTCATAGGTACCTGAGGGTCAGACGGTCACACTGTTTCATGCTCCAAAGCTCATACTTGATACGCAAAAATAAGAAATCGAACTGCTGGACTGTGGAAAGGTATGGACAACAGGCAAAAAAGCCACGGAAAATTGCAAGACTCGTACCAACCTCACCTCGGCGTGTGATTTCCTATGATCATGGTATGTTATGCAAAAGGGGTGGATTTTACCTTGCATGCGTGGTATTTTCTGGGCCAATTTGCCTGTTGTCCATACCCCATTTTTTCCATGTCTTTGAAAATCCACTGATTTATTTAAACCGCCGCCGCCGCCGCCGCCGATTCCAAAAAAAGCTCCGCGCATGCTACTATCGAGAAACGAAAAACGAGAAACTTGCAAACAAAAAGAAGAAAAAAGTGCGGCTCACAAGTGCGGGCGGCGCAAACTATTGTGTACCTACGGAGCGGCGTAATAATAATATAGAACGCAGTAAACAAACGAAACTTCTGCAACGGGCAGGGGAAAAAATTGCATTTGATTGATTTTCTTGTTGTTGAGATTTGCTGTTATTTGTTTGTCCGTGACTGTGCACATGTGTGTGTATGTGTGAGAGTACAACATTGATAGGACACTGGAACGAAGAAGAGAAGTGCATTACGCTTGTGGTAAGTAACGGGAGTTCTAATTTCTGTTATCTCTGCTTTTTCGTCTTTCCTTTGCTCTGCTCTATCGCTTTGTTTGGCGCCTGCGATGCGCCCTCCCTCCTCGCTGTAACACACCGCAGCATTGGACAACAATTCGCCAATTAAAAGCTTTTGACCTCTCCCCCGCATTTCCACCACAACCACGCTCCCTGACAAACAGAGATTTGCTGTTATTTGAGATGCCTTCTCGCTGTCTCCTCTCTCGCTGCCAATCTATGGTTGTTTGTTACCAAGATACATTGAAAACTCTACGTGTAAACATGGTTTGATTTCTACAAAATAAATTGTGCCCTCTGCACTCTAGAACACAGATTTGGAGGCATTCCGTTTCCATTCAATATATGTATGTACATACCTAGCTTGTTTCGATACCCAATGCGTGTGTATGTGTGTGTGCGTTTTTTATGGATGCGGGTGTCAATGTGTTTGTGTTTGTCCTATCCATTGCACTCTAGCTTTCTGACATTGACAAGATTTTGAGTGCTTTTTCGAAAAGCTGAATGCAAAATGGATGAGGAGCGAAAGGGATGGACTGTCCTGGGGATGCTGTCCATCGTTTCAATGTCAGCTTTTCATTGAACTTGACTTTTTTGTGTTTTTTTTTGGTTTGTGGCTTGTGTCCCCCAAGGCCACAGTCGTGGCCACAGTCGTTAGCATTCCAAGGAAACTGTTTTCTTCTATATTTATATATACAACTAATTCTGTTTTTACACGGTAGATTGGTTCCTGAAAAAACCGTGTAAAAAAATATTGATCGTATACGAAAAAAAACGAAAGAGAAACAAATATGTACATATTCTCTTTATGATCTTTCTTGTTTTCGTTTGGTTTCTAGCTGTTTGTGAGACCGTGTTAAATGGAATAAAACCGTGTAAAAAAATTAAAATTCTTGGTTTCAAACCGTGTTATTTAAAAACCGTGTAAAAAAAGACCGTGTAAATCAAAATTAGGTGTATAGGTGGTAGGACTCGTCATATAAAACAAACAAACATATTCTGAGAGATAAGAACAATGCAATGTGAAGTTTTCTTATCTCTAGAAGGTTGTTTTCAAGATTTGCCTATTTTGTAAGTATGTAGTATATATCGCATTCGCATGCCTTGTGGTTTCCACAATGTGTAAGTTATATACTATACCTTTTTTTTTGCATATTATACTCCCTTCAAAGTGTTGCACATTAATACTAATTTTAGGCGTTAAGTAAATCAGATCGATAAGAATTTTTCGCACCTTTTACTTTTGAAAAACAGTCCAAGCAAAAAATCCGTACTCTTGGTGGAGGCATTCATGATAAAGATTTTCTGTGGAAAATGGGTCTAAGCCAATGACTTATTGAGTTTAAAAAATAAACAAATGCTGGTGGGCAGTAATAGTAGGTTCCAGTTACAGGGAATTCGAACTAAGAAAAGCGAGAAACAGTGGTTCTTGGGAAAGGTTTACCTTCAGATTATCAGATTTCCTATTTCATCTATATTGCTTTAACGAACAGTAGAATTTTGAGCTTCCGAATAGCGATAAAGTTCCGCTGAAAAGTTTCAATTTGCTTTTGGCCTTATGCTAACTCGCTGCCAGGGCTCGTTTCAGTTCCTTTTGTTCTTGTTGCTCATGGATATTTGGTTTTTATTGCCTGCAAATGCCTGTGACAGTCAAGAATGAAAGGCAGCAGCGCAGAAAATAGTAGTAAAAGAGAAGGAATGCCAGCATAGGAAGAAAGCGGAATAAATCCAAGAGCGATTGAATGAAGCTCCAGCAACGGCGAATGCTCAAATTTATTTACTGCTGACATTTTCACGCCCCCACAGATACACAGGCACACACGCACTCACACACACATGGACCATACACTCAGAAAAGCATGAGAAGTCGAAAGGGCGCAAAGGGCTCTCTCATTGTTTGCCATTCATGAATGAAGGCCAGACCCACGTATGAGAGGAGCACCAGAGACTAGATAATATGCCCTCTGCCTGTCTGCTCTATCGTTCTTCCTTTCCCGCTGACTTAACACAATGGGACACAGCACTTTGCATCCTCTTTCTTTCCTTCCTTCCTTCCTTCCTTCCTATCTTCCTCTATTCCTTGGACATGTTGTGCATTTAAATCGCGCTTGATCAGTGGAGCTTACTATATCCTTTTCTCTGTAGGCAGTACTGGTGTGTGTTTGTGCCTTTATGGCACAGTAGGCATTTTATTTTTACGGCTGAATTAATTTATAGATTTAACCCATGTACGATACATAAATTGATTATGCATAGCCATGAAAGTCAGCCCCGGGCCCATGAATTCCCTTGTGTGGTGGCGCTCTCTCTATAAATAGCAGACCAAAGGGCCGCCAGCAATTAGAGAAAGAGAGAGAGAGTTTGGGTTCAGGTCATGGTATTGCTGGAATTTATGCATTTTACATGAGTGGGAGAGAGTGGGTGTGTTGCGTGTGTGTCAGGTGATAAACAATTTCAGTCAGCATAAACAATATGTCAGGTGGCGATACGAGTGCTGAAGTCTGGCTGTTCGTCCCTGTCTGGCTCAGACCCCATTGACGTCAGCATTGTTAATCTTTCAGAGGAGGTGTGAAAAATATCCAGTTTGCTTATACAGAAAGCTTAAGCCAATCCTTGGAGAAATGGAACGACACAAAGAAGAGAAAATAATGGGAGAATCATAATGCAACACCCGCATTAAATGGATCTTTTCTACACCATTAAATATATATTAAATGCTATAGCATACTTTCAAGTGGTTAATGAGAGTAGAGAGAAATTTAATCACATGCTTGGAACCGCTAGTAAGAGCTTATCACGTCGTGTGCATGCAATATACGCCATATCCAACGTACTTAACATTGACAACCGACCAAAGCGAAATTGACAGGTTCAACAGACACACACACACACCAGAGAGAGAGAGAGAGAGAGAGAGAGAGAGGAAAGAGAGACCCGAGACAACGGTTACACAGCCACAATCGAACCACTAACGTCATCAACTGAAGCGCTAAAATGACGCTCCATGTCAAAGTCCACTTCTCGCCCATGGAATTTTTTGTTATTTTTGTTGCCTGTTGAAAGCAATTTTGTAAATGGCTTCCGTTTGAACAAGACACGCGCCAGCCAGCACTGAAAGAAGCAGAAGAGGATCTGAAGCACTAGGACTAGGACGCAGGCTTTGCATCCCAATACCCCTTGTTTGTTTAGGGGTGACGGGCATGCTGTATGAACAACTGTTGAAGCAAGGAAGACTTGTCGCCTGAGATAATAGTAATAGAAATAGACATTACGCTAGGTATCGTTTCCAGGATGTAAGTTTATACACACGTTGCTACAAATTAAAATAAAAACATTGTTATAATATGGAAGTTTATGCCAGTAGAGGGTATCTAGTAGCGCAATCCCTACTCTACAATGCTGGTTCACTTTTCTCCTATTCCTCTGCTATCCTTTTACCACTCTCCTCTCCAAACTCATATATTCCCATTTCCTAGACGCTTTCTACGTGCCTAGCAATGCCTGAGAGAGTCTTAATAAATACATAAGCAAATGGCAAACGAGTGCGAGTGCGAAAGGAGTACGAGTACGTATGCATGTGTGTTTGTGTTCTCCCTCCTTTGTGGCGTCACTCACTTCAAAAAGATAAGCTCTGAGAAAACAGAGACATATCAAGGTCAAAGGAGATAGAGGGAAAGACACATCTATTGTTCGTTTCTTTACCCTGGCGGCTATAATGGGGTTAAAGCATCAATCAGTCACAGTCCGTTAGTCAGTTTAGTTTATCTGGAATTCCACCGAATAAGTCAATGAACCAGAGAGACCGCAGACTCATCCAGACACGACCCACGACGACACGGCATCTCATCGGTACACTCTCTGGTGGGAGGGGGAGTAACAAAATGATTCGATTTGGTTAGCGTGCCCAGTAAGGAAATAAAGGAAACGCCTGGCTTGGCCTGGCCTTGATTAACACTGAATGCATATTTAAAAGCTCTCCAAAGAGGGGCAAACGGAATGCAATCCGTGCTTGATTCAATTTGCATGCGCCCGAGAGTCCGAGTGGCGGCTGACAGGCAGGCAGGCGCAATTGTTTATAAATAAATTAACAGAGAGCTGTAACAAGCGATGACTGACCCTCACTCACTCGGACGACGACGACGACGGCTATGAGCAGGAGCGCAATTAGAACAATGCTGGCCAGGGGCAGCGGCAGCGGCAACCAGCCCCTCCTCTCAACAAGTGCATGAGGTGGGAGAAATAACATGGAAGGGAAGGGTAGTCGCAGCCATTGATACCCTTTAAGAGACAAACGTCTTATGGATAGGAGGATATACGAAGATGCCATTTGCCTTGCAAATATCTCGTAAAAGTCGGCAGTCTCTCAGCAAAGGGTATCAAAAAATGGAGGTGCGTGAGTGTGAGTGTGAGAAGTTGGGCTTGGATGACCGGCGCGTGGCAGCGGCTGAATGCCATGACAACCAAAGTGAGAAGGAGAGTGTGAGAGCAGCACAACGCAATAACCGACAGAACAAAGAACTGTTGCTGGGGGGACCATTAGTCAGCATCCCACGGAGCCCACCCCTCTTTTCACCCGCTTGACAAATACTTCCGCATTTCTGCTGCAGCACCCCAGAACCAGCACTAGTACCACTGTAGATTAATGAGCAAAGCTCTCACTGTTGAATAATTCCCGCGTATCATTTGAGTAGAATGCAATTAAAAAGTCACTCACCAGTGACGAAAATCAATAAATCGCATAAGAAACGAGAGTTTACAAAAATTTATTTTGCAAAAACTGGCACAGTTTTCATTTTACTTCTTTTTTTCCTTTCGTGTTTGCACATGATATACCGTATTGTTTTTCGTTTTTACTGTCGTGTTTACATTGGGAAATTTGCATGCGGTAAGCGAGGGGAAAAGGAAATTTGCATGCCATGGAGAAACAACAATAAACACGTCTTAAATCGTTTAAACATGAACGGACATGCACACAAACAGATGTCGGTCTTGCGGTATGTCGTCTCTCTCGGTCTCTCGGATATGGACATACATATGTATGTATATGTAATTATGAATTGTGTGTATAATTTAATGCATTAACCGATGCAGCTCTTTTTAATTGTTAAATGAATTGTTTTCCTCTGTGAAATTTCCCACGCTTCTTACGGGCAGCGAGGCAAAGCAAACCAAATGAGTTTAAACTATTGGAATGATTTAAGTTGAAGAAGTTTCCATCTGTAATTATTGGTCTTATTATTTTCTTATGAACATGATCCCTTACCTTTCATATTACAAACAATGTTATGTTTTGGGATTGAGTGAAATAAGAAGGAAATGTTTTCATTACAATATTACAACTTTGAGTTGAAAAAGATATTAGAACTTGTTTGGCCACCACCAGGCACAAGGCACTGCTGTTTAACGATAAAAAGTGCTCACCAAATGGTGTTAAGTTATCAATACACAGGAAATATTTTACACTTAACGCGTGACAAGATAAAGCATCGACTTGAAGTGGAAGACCATTCCGAGTATGGATTGTGCAGTGGGAAATTCAATTAAAAACTCATTTAGCCCACGCCCCCTAAAAGCAGTTAAAATAGCCGCTCCCCGCCACCTTACTTAACGACACTCTGGAGGCGAGAGAGCCTGGGGCAGAGCCAGAGCCGCGCCAGCAGCTATCTCTATATTTGGATCTGCAAATAACATTGATTCAACGCTGGCGTACCGAAGGCAAGGCTATTATTAAATACGTATGTATCTGTATCTGTGTCCGGGGTAGGTCAGTGCGGGAATCGTGGGGACTCTATCGATTTTACTGGCGCCAGATAAGATATACATATACTCGAATTTGGTGTGTGTTTGTACTGTAATTTGCAACCCTCGCAGTCAATTTGTCGCCCAATCTATATAAATACTCGTATTTCAAGGGCCTGTCAACGGCTCCTCCTCGGTGGGTGGATGGGGAAATATGTCAACCATTCTTGACATTTATTTTGTTCAATTGGAGACCAGACTACTTTTCTCTCTCTCTCTCTCTTTGTCTGATTTTCTGCTGTAACTTGTTTTGGTCTGGCTCTGCCTGTGGCGCCTTTTGTTTCGGACCAGTGCCACAGTGCTGTGGCAGTCCAGTTTTCCCCCGAGCTGAAAGCAAAAGTGCAAAAAGTTTGTCTTAAAATACTTTTAGTTGCACGGAAATGGACCATAACTAAGCGAAAGAGAGAACAAGGAATGGGATAGCAGCACGAACTCGAACTTTAATGAACTCTTAATGAGGTTGGTAGAGGGGGTCAAAAGAATACATCTTCCAGGGTCAATTAATCAATCAATCATTCATAATTTGTGTAGCCTAACAAGCTCGCAAAGAGGGAACTACTATTACGATGTGGTATGAATAAAAGATGAGGAAATAATCACTGGCTAAAAATCTGTACCTTATAGGGAATAGGGAATCCTGTGATTGAGAATACAAATTGAGCAGAAAACAATCCAAAATCAGAGCCAAATATCGTTTAAATAGGAGAAATAATAAGGTAAGCCATGGAAAACTACTTTTAAAAGAAATATAGCCACAAAATCATATAATTGTTGCCCATCTTTGGCAACCAGCTCCTTTCCATTGGTCTCTCTGTATCTGATATTTTTGGCTCTAAACTTGGCTCACTATTATCTGCTATCTTTTATAACAACAATAATAATAATAATAATAATAGTCCCTCAGTCATACCCGCTGTAATGCGGTTGGCCTTAGTCCAACCCAAAGACTCGACCCCAACCAATCACAGTGCGGGGGGACCAGAGCTAATTATGCGCAAGACAAACAATTTGGCGGAGACCATGGTCAACACCTCGAAACACCTCTTAAGAGGCGTGGGTGTGGGTGTGGTTGTGGGTGTCCTCTTGGTCTTCATTTCTGTATCTTTGGCACACAGAAGAGCGGCAGCGCCACTCCAGAGGCAGAGGCTGTGTAAACTTTGGCCATAAAACGGTTCTGTATGTGTGCCGCCTCGAGTGTTTTGGCTCTTGCCGCATCACAGCTCCTCCTCATCCTCATCCTTATTCTCATCCGGAGACGCCTACTCCTCTTTCAATTTCTCCTCCTGGCTGCCTGGCAGCTGCTGGCTGCGACGTAATAAGTTTTTTTATGTCGTCCCTCTACCAGAATTTCTTTACGAGTTGTTTTTTGTTGTCGCTGAAGTGTGGTATTTAACATATTTTGTTGCTTGAAAATGGTTTTCAAGGATGTGTTTTGTGCTCATGGCCGCTGCTGCTCTAGACATCCTAAAGTATCTGGTGGCTGTGCTGTCTTTTTGGTAGGGAAAATGCGTCTGTTTCAAGGTCACAAATGCGGTTCTAGGCGAGGGAAGGAGACCACTAAAATATGAAAATAGCTTCGAAGGAATCAAAATCCAAGTAAATGGCTCCCTTGACAAAATAAAAATAAAATATATAAAATATATAAAATAAAATAAAATAAAATATAAAATAAAGTTGAAAACAGATAAGTTCTACTTAGAATAATGTGGACTTTTCATCTAAAAGTGTTGTCCAATCTAGTAGAAGTTAGGTCATGGAAGATCATTGCAGTTGCTATCTATACGACTGAATACGAAGAAAGAATCAACGAGAGGGAGATGAAATACAATATTAATGCAATTATGTCATTTTTGGGTTCCGCATGGAATCCATTTACGTTCTACATTCACCAACAATATGTATTTGGATTACATAATCTTCCTCTCTTTTAATAAATTTTTTACGCTCCACATGGTTTCACAGTCTACCAGCGATCTATATATACTTTTTATATAATTTCTGAAATTCCTGACCTGTTTTACAACAATTTCTTATGGCCCACATGTCATCCATCTTTTTAAAAATCTCTTCTCTTTTCTCTCCTTTTCAGCATTCACTCAACGCCAAACCACCCCCAAGCCATAATCATTGCACACACCACAAAGACAAATGTTTGAAAAAGACTGAAAAACGACACACACACACTCTCGCACAATATTTCTTAACTGGAAATCCAAGCCACCGCTGAACAAGAACCAAAACCACGCACTTAAACAGAAACAGAGACCAAAAATAGCAAACATCATTGCTAAAATGTCATCGCGTTCCAAGGAGAGAGTAGTCACTGCATTTCGCAAAATCTTCCATAAATCGAGCAACAACAACAACAACAATAATAACAATATGAATAACAATGATAAAGTTGATGGAGCCACCGGCAACAATATTAACAACAATAATGAGGCAGCCACTTCCGCAGCTGCGGGAGGATCAGGATCAGGACCAGCTGGAGGCGGAGGAGGAGGAGGAGCCGCAGCTGGAGCGACAAACTCGAAAAATCCTGTAGTTCGAATGGCAGGCGAGCAGGCTCTGTGTGATTCACCAGGCAAGCGTCGACGACAGGATCATAAGTCAGTCGAGGATTTAAAAATTATTGAAATTTTTTTTGAAATATGTCTAAAATAAAACCAACTTGTTCTTGTGATTCTAGAGTGACGCCGACGGCAGGGCGTCAGTTGGTGCCTTCCGATCAGAGTATTCGATCGCGTCGCCTCATGAAAGAGTACCGTGAAATGGAACGACTGCAGCTCAAGTCCGACGCTGTGTTCACGGTAGAGGGACACATCTATTTGCTCTTTTATTGGATTTTAGCTATTCTTTTTCTATTTTTTTTGTTTAGGTGGAACTGGTCAATGATAGCCTCTTTGAGTGGCATGTGCGACTCCATGTAATTGATCCGGACTCGCCGCTGGCCCGTGACATGATGGAGCTGAATGTTCCAAACATCCTGCTACACTTGAGCTTTCCCGTCAACTTCCCCTTTGCGCCGCCCTTTATGCGTGTGGTTGAGCCGCGCATCGAGAAGGGCTATGTGATGGAGGGCGGTGCCATATGCATGGAGCTGCTGACGCCCCGTGGCTGGGCTAGTGCCTACACCGTGGAGGCCGTCATCATGCAGTTCTCTGCCAGCGTGGTCAAGGGTCAGGGTCGTATCATGCGTAAACCAAAATGTACAAAGGAGTTTAGTCGGTGAGTGTTACAGCACGAAAGAGTGGTTGATTAAAAAAACTAAAATCGATTGTTTGCTTACATTTGCTCTTACAGCCGTCAGGCAGAGGAGTCGTTCCGTTCGCTGGTGAAGACACACGAGAAGTACGGCTGGGTCACGCCCAGCCTGGCCGATGGTTAAGTGCCACGTCGAACGTCCGCTCAGATGCCCATGTGTTTGCCAACTCAACAAAAATTACATTCAGCACACAAAAAATCTCATTGAAAACCAAATTCCTCATTTAACATTCAAAATCTGTCAACTAATTAAACGATTTCAATTGAAAACCATCCATGAAGAAAGATTAACGAGATCTAGAGAAAGTGAAAAAGAGGGCATTAAGCAACAAAAATTAGCTTAAAATGTAATTTTAGCTTGTAGTAGAAATGCAAAACAAAATGCAAGAACATTTATTGTAAATCTTAAGTATTATTAGTTCTGAAAGAAACATTTATAATTTCCATAACGATCTTCGGTACGATCCTAGCGTTAAATGTTAAGTTACATTTTGAATATAATGTATAATGATTTACTGATTCAATTAGTCTGAATAATGGAGATCGACTGTGTTATTATAATTTCATGTGATTTTTGTTAACTAAAACAAATGCCAATCCCATAGTCGCTGAACGACAAAAACAAAACCATAACTAAAACTACAGCTGAAGCTTGTAAACACGATTGTTTTCTCTTACGACATTTTGTATTTAAGTTTCGCATAATAAATTAATAAAACATGTCTCTATAACACGAGTTTTCATTTTGGGGCGGCAGCAGCAGCAGCGAGTGGATTTCAAATGAGCGCGCGCACAATGTTGGGCAACAGCAAAACCCAGAGCTGCATGACTATAAATGTATCAGGCAATGAAATGACGAGCTCGTTGCAGCAGCGTGGAAAAGCAAAACAGAATTGTTTGAAAGGCGGGACTACACAAACTAAAATAGAAAGACATTTTCGCCAGCATTTACAATTATTATCAAATAGTTTCCGGTGAAAATACAATCATTTTGTAGAGATATTTGCTACCAAGCTTGGTAGCTTCAGTCGGCTTGAACGTGTTTCTCATCAATGCAGCACTGGCGCTATACAACACTAGAAAAAAACTAAACGGGTAGCTGAAAATTATAATCACAGGACACAATTTTGTAAGTGAATTAAACCCCTTAGACACCGTTAAGGACCACAAGAGTTTAGATCAAAATGTGCCACACACTCTGGACAAACTAATTTTGGCCACATTTACCATCGCTCGCTAGGCACAAGGCGCCAAAAACGAAGCAAAAAGTGCCTCGCTGGGCACGCATTTTGTGGTAGAAAAAAATTGCCAGGCAGCTGAAGTCGCCAACGACGGCAGCGACGCCGGCAGAGGGCTGCAGGCAGCGGGCACTCAAAAATCCTGGCAGACCGAAACTGAAATAGAAATTTCTTTGGGAATTTGGATATTGCCCGCTGAACGAGGGGGGAGGGGGGCCTCTCGCATCAGCTGTGGCCAAAGTGGAGCCAGCGAGAACAAAGTGTGTGCAAAAATATAGAGAAAAACAAAAAGCGAACAAGAACCGACGAAAAAGCAAATTGTCGAGCGATCGGTAGAGCAACGAAACCCAAACGAAACCCTCGCCCCAGGCCGCTGGCCCCAGAAATACCCACAAGTCGAAAATAAAACATTTGCCGCTCTATTATATTTTTAGACTTGGATTTCGAAGAGTGCAACGGAATGGAAACGGAGACGAAAGCCAGCAGCGAGGAGCAGGCCAAGACGGCGACGCCCGTGGCCATGGACACCCTTGATCCGCCGCCACCCAGCAGCTCGAAGACCCTTAAACGCTGCCTCAGTGTGCCAATTATCCGCACGCCCTCAGGGCGACCCTCGCCACACGCACCCATGACCACACGCGCAGCCGCAGCTGCTGCCGCCGCGGCCAAGGAGCACGAGCAGACGCCAAAGAAGAACCCACCGCAGCACCAGCAGATGGAGCACTACTCCTCCAAATGCAACTCGACCATCGATTACTTTGGCAAGAGCATGCACATCCGATCGCAGCCCAATTCCCGCGAGGTCTCGCCGGCGCCGGTGTTCAATATATTTGCACCACGTGCCCGACGCTACTCGGCCAGCTACAGTCCGATGTCCACCGCCAACGGAGGGACCAACGGGGCTGCGCTGTGCCTAACGCCGCGCGTCTCCCAGCTGCGGCAGGAGGAGTGCGCCGATCTGAACAGCCGCGAGGTAAACCACGAGCGGGAGGTGCATCGCGAGATACAGATCTCCCAGAGCTGGGAGGACCTCACGCTAGTGGCCGAAAACTGGTCATGCAAGTCCGACGAGCTCTCCAATCCGCTGCAGGTCACACTGCCACCGACGGGCAGCACGAGCTGCTCCAGTCCCAGTCCCACCAGCAATCGGGCGGGCATGCGTCTGCCCTACTCGCCGTCGCCCACGCGGCGCACCTTTGCCACCAGGCGCTCCATGTCGCCGATTGCCATGCGCCCCTCCCAGCTGGGGCCGGTGAAGCGCAAGTTCGAGCTGGACGACAATCCCGGGGGCAGCAACTGGAGTGTCTACTCGCCGTCGCCCATGAAAAAGATGTTTACAGAGAGGTACGTTTAAATGCCGCCTTCCATTTACAGATCTTCCAATGAAAGTCTCTCTCGCCTTAAATAGTCGCGGCTCTTCGCCCGTGTGCCAATCCCCCTCCTCTGTGTGTCCCAGCCCCGACTCGGGCACCTACGATGGACGCATCACCCCTAAGCTGTTTATCTCCAAGCTGTGCACAAATAATGCCGTAGGAGCTGGTGGCCAGAATAACAACAGCAGCAGCTCTGGCTGTCCCTCTCCCAGTTCCGCTTCGCCCGGAGCTGGTGGTAGCAGTGGGCCTGGTATGGATGCTGGCTCCTCATCGGAGCCCATGTGTCTGGTTCTTTCTGGGAGCAGTCAGAGCCAGAGCATCGATGAAGGCATCTCCATACCGGAGAGCGAGCCCAATTCTTGCCGCAGTCGCACCTCCTCCATACTCTCCACGGCGTCATCGAGCACCCAAGTGCTGGTCAACGATCTGGCCGACGATGCCACCCTAATGGACGATGCCAAGAGCGAGACCTCATCGATCGGGGGCTGTTCCACAATCAGCATAGAGTCCTCCTCATGCGACAGCGGGGCCAAGACGGCGGCCACCTTTCTCAATCGTCTGGTGGTGGACGATGGTAACTCGCCGCTGGCCCAAAAGAGCTTCTACATTAACAAACAGGGCCTCTCGGGGGCCAAGAAGTACATTGTTAACCATCACGAGGGTGGTGGTGGTCCCAGCAAGGATGTGCAGCAAAAGCTTTAAGCAATCGATTGGCGGATTGTGTTGTCCCACATGTACATTAAGATTATACATAATTTATAAGCTAACGCACTCCCCAAGATGTCCCCGAGCCCACTAAGGATTCAAACCATTGATCCCACATTATTTAATAGCTTTGTTGTACATAGTTAAGTTGTTTGTGTCGTCACATCGCCTTCGATTATAAGCATATCATTATGTCCCCTCTCCAAGCAATCCAATTACCCACACACAATCCCACATTCTCCTAGCAAACATTGGTTTTAATATGTTTAGCCTAAGGTTTAGGCATAGGTAAAAGAGTTATTAACTTAACTTAATCCTTTATATGTTAATATGTGTTTTCTTCTACCAATTTACAATTTTTCCATTTTTTGTTGTGTATTTATATATTTTCCACATAATTATGGAAGTTTAGTTGTTAGTTAGTAGTCCTCGATCCCTTAGATGATAGCTACCAAGAACCCAATTTTGCCAAATATTTTTCCTTTTAGTAATCGAAAATTATACGTATATCCATATTATGTGATCCAATTAAGTGCGGGGCTACATACATATATCTCCGCCATAAACTGATCGATTTACACATACATTTATACAATTATTATAGTTTTACGATTCGTTTGTATTTATCGTAAGCGAATTTACGTAGTTTCAGGAAATGTTATATCTAGAAAGGAACCACAGATGGAAAGAAATGCCTATTAAACATTTTTCAATAGTATTCGATCTACATATTTATTGATTTTCTGTTAGACAAATTGCAGAGATATTTTTGGGTTTTCTAGACATTATCCATCTATATATCTCTGACAGAAGAAAAGTGACGTCAGTTTTGGAAATGAATCTTTTAAGTGTATCTTTCGTTTATGGTGATCTAATCGTATGGATTGCTGAAACAGAGATGGGAGGATATATTTAAAAGTGAAATGTTGCTTCCTATCGAATATATCGTGGGAGATATAGCAAAGTATTATTTGGACAATGTAAATTAAAAGATGAATCCAGAACACAATCGAATAGATGACCTGTGGTTCCTATTACCAAAATATACATATATGTATCTATAGGATTACAGAATTCTCCAAAGAGTCATTTAATCAAGCGTTCAGATCAAAGGAACAAATCCTCATGAAATTAGTTCAGATATACATAGATTCCTTGAGCGTACACTTGGATCAATAATAAAGATTTGGGATTTATTGAATGGCTCGAAAAGGTATCGGGCCTGAAATATAATCTGAAATACTGGTAATCGCATTGTATTTATTTTTTAGAAAGGCAAAACAAACCCAGAGATGGTTTTCTTGAGCAGTAATTAATAATTAAATAATTAATTAACAATAATCAGAATAATCATAATATAAACACAAGTATTCTGTTCCTCTTTTTAGAATATTTGAAGAATGCATGTAACACTCCGGGAAAACAAATAAAAGTATCACGAAGTCTAGGATTCCAAAAAGATTATGGAAACAAGATGGTTACTCCTATTTTACCAGTCCGTACATACATTGCACTATCTGTACTAGATATTTATTTGGATATATGTGTATGGGGATATGAAAAATTAAAGTCCTGTGAAGGATAGAGGAATAATAAAAGAAAATATTGTATCATTTGAACCCAAGTAAAAGGTATTGAGACAGTCGAATGATATGCCATCTATCATTTACAGTAAATAAGAAAAGAAGATGATATGAAATATGTCTTCCAAATAAGGGTCAATATCAAGTATTTAAACGTATTGCAAAACGTATATCTCTGTTGAATATTAGAAAGGTAGAAATATACAAAATAATGGCATGTCAAACACAAGTGGATACAAAAGAAATTTCAGAACAAATTCCCAATGTTTATCATGATGCTTAATAAAAGAATATCAAAGTTCTATATGAGTATTTATTTATTTCATAACGAAATTGCGGAAAGTTGTAGCACCTGTGAGGTGTTACCCCTCGTATAAGGTTGGCTCTGATTCCCAGCATTTCTTTCTAACCAGATATACAATTTTCGTTTATAATCAAGGAATTCTCGGAAGTACATATGTATATACCATAAACATAAAAGAAAACTTAAAGAAATCAGTCTTCCTGAGAATGTTCGTCAAAGGTAAATTCCTTCTAGTAGTAACATAAGAGTACTATGTCAATGAAAATATAATCCCAAACAGATTGCCACTAATTATCATAATATCGTAATGATAATATCCAAACTCTGTGTGTCCATTCCTATATACCGATTCATTTACTTTAAACATTGAGGAAAAGTTCGGGCAGAACTGATGCAGAGTTTTCTTGCCAAACAGAAGCCCAGCCTGTCGTCTATAATAAAGGACTCTTGAGTACGGGTCCCATCAGTTTTACAAGCGCAAATAATAAATAAATATGAGCAAAAATTTAGCAGTCAGTGAAAATTTAATATTAAGGAATTGCGAAAACAGATTGCCACCAATTATCGTGATATGATGATTGCCAAACCTTATATATGTATCTACGAGTATGTATATTACATTCCATATACAGATACATTTCATTTACACATTGCGAAAAAGTTCGAACACCTGGGGGCACTATCGTGCCGAGCATTGCTCTCCAGATATACACACATGCAGCAGCCTCACGCGAACACACATACACCCACACACGGAATGCGCATGTACAGCCAGGCCCCGACACGGATGTTCATGACGGTGCCAATCCCCCAGGCCCGGGCCGAGTGGGCGTTTGCAGCGTGTGGATGTTGATGGTGGACGGTGGGGATACGATATAAACAAGTTTTATAGCAAAAACTGAAAGAGCAAAAAGAAATAAGTGTGCGCGGTGTTGCTCGTACTTGTAGTCACGATCGCCAATCCAATCCAATCCAATCCAATTCTCATTCCCATTTCCATTGCCCCCGTTCCCGGATCGAAAGCCTAGCGAAGCATTGGAGGAGGAGATCTCTAGATCCGGGCCAGAACTCTCTATGAAATGGGTAATGGGCCCCCACGCTAGAGGAATACAAATGAGCATTTCACACGCCATTCCAGTACTTCTTCCCCTCCGCTGCATCTCACCTCACGCTATTCCAAAACCTCGTGCAAGTTTCCAACGAAAAGGGTTCGTTCTCCACGATGTTATTCACCACTTAAAGGTCGATCACTGAAGCGGAAGGTGTGCTAGTGGGAGGGGAGGGGAGGGGAGGAGTGAAGACCAGCAACAGGCAGGAAGCACAAAGAAGGAGATGGAAAAGAAAAAGAACAACAAATAAACGAAGAGAACAAAATTATTGCGCACGGCGCTCGGACGTCAATGAGATTGCCGTCTGTTGGGTGCGCTGCTCTGGCTCTCCTCTGGCCCGGGCTCCACTCTCAGAGTAATCTTGAAAATCGTGAGTTTGTTGCTGCTGTTGCTGCTCTGCTTCGGCTGTTGCAGTTGCAGTTGCACTGTTGTTGTGGCTTTGGGGCATGCTTTCGGTCCGCCCTGTGCGCATTTTCTTTGTTTTTCGTTTTGTGTGTGTGGCAGGCCAGGCAGCAGGCAGGCATGCAGCGCCCCCCAAAGAAAAATCAAGTTAACAACCAACGCACGCAAACACAGTGGATAGGGCGGTGATAGGAGAGGCAGAGGTCCAACGCCAACGCCAACGCTGCGCTCGTGTATTGGAAAAAGCCTGCAGCGCAGTTGCCTTCTCTCGTGCTCTCGCGCTTCGCTGATTCACAGACAGCACAGACCAAGCAGACGGACCAGACCCCAACGGGGGGGGCAGGCAGGGGCAGGGCACGTTGGCGTCGCTGCCAGCGTCGACTGCTGAAACTCGACTTTTGTCGAGAGGTTGCTGAGCCCGAGCACCGAAGCCGCGAATCCAGTTTCTTCTTCACTCGCACGGCGTCAGAGGCAGACGGCACCAGACGGGCAACCCGGGAGCGAGCGCCAATAATATTATTTGCAAAATCTGCAGCACAAAAAAACAGAAAGTTGGAAATTGTTTCTGCTCTCAGCTTTTGTTGACGCTGATCCTCTGCGGTAAGGATAAGCAAGAGTGAGGGGGATGCACATACATGACTGACTTTGACTAACTGTTAATTGTTGTGTCACTATTTCTATCCCTCTTTCACTTGTTTTGCAGGCCATGGAGCTGGCATTGAGTAAATCTACGTGCTCCGCTGGAGCACCACCTGCTGCGTCCTGCATGGAATGTTGCTCTGAATGCCCCCTCTCTTGCTGCAGTGCGTCGTCGTGTTGCGATGCCAGCTGCGGGATGCTGCCACAGGATGCCATTCGATACGAGTACCACGAGCCGGAGGAGAACTTTGTATCTATCGATGATGTGAAGATCAAGGCGCTGCTTTTGAGAATCGGCCAGCAGCAGCAACAGCAGCAACAGCAGCAGGAGGAGCTGGAAAGGCAGCGTCGTCTGGAAAGAGAGAAGGATCGCCTGGAAATCATTGTGCTCGATGAAGAGGGAGTAAAGGAGAAGGAACAGCCACCGTCCGGTTTGATCATCAGTGCAGCCAGAAGCTTGGCAGGAATTTGGCCACTGCAACGTACATCACCCGACATCCAATTGATACCCAGAGTAGAGCAGCGCATTGTGGCGGAGATCGAGCTAAGCGACAGCGATGAGGAGCAAGAAGAGGAGCCAGAAGAGGAGCCCAGCGATGAGGAAACTCTGCCACTGGCTGCCGTCAGCTGTGAACTGGAAGAAGAGGAGCCGGCACAAGTGATTGTTCTGCAATCAGAGGATGAAGAAGAGAAGGAACAGCGGCCAACCAAGCAGAAGAAGCATAGTCCTCGCAGACCAAACAAACGACGTCCCTATGTTAACCGTCGTGGACGGCATCTCTTCGAGTGCGCCGCCTGCGGGAAGAAGGTGCAGTCAAACTATAATCTGCGGCGCCACATGATGATACATACAGGTGAGAGATCGGTCCCCAGACAGTATGCTGTTTTACCATTTACCATTTACTAATCCCTTTCCCATTTCAGGCGAGCGTCCCTTTCCCTGTGATCTGTGCGAGCGTCGCTTCCGAGAGTTTAGCGATCTGAAGAAGCATCGCCGGAGGCACTCTCATGATCCGCTGTTCATCTGCATGATCTGCCATCTGGGACCGCCCATAGAGCAGGACTCGACGCGCTGTGCGGACTGTGAGAGCAAGAACCTCATGGTGAAGCCGGATACGGAAGAAGCAGACCAAGCAGAGGATGATCCCGTGGAAGAGATGGAAGAAGATGATGAGGAGGAGCAGGACGACAGAGAGGAGGATCAAGAGGATGCCACACCACCACCGGCAGAGCCCTCGCCACCACCCACTTTGACCGTGACCCTAGTACCAATCATACCACAGCACACCCCACCTGCCCCAGAGGTGGTTGTGCCACCGCCACCACCAATACAGCCACCTGCACCTGCTCGCCCGCCCCTGCCACGCAGTTGCAGCAGCGCCAACTCATCCTCGTCCCTCAGCAATGACGCCACAGTCACAGCTCCCCCGATGAGACCCTCTAGAAGTCGCCGCTCCTATCCCTGCCCGCTGTGCCACCGTCCCTTTGGAACGCGCCACAACCTCAAGCGCCACTATATGATCCACACGGGCGAGAAGCCGTTCAGCTGCACCAAGTGCCGCAAGCCATTCCGCGAGTGCTCGACCCTCAAGAAGCACATGGTCACCCATGTCCGGGATCGCTGGTACAAGTGTCTGCGCTGTCCCTTGAGGTTCCAGGACTATCTGGACTACACTTCCCACAAGGCCTCGCATCAGGAGGAGGAGAGCAGTGGCGAACAGAAGTCAGCCTATGAGAGCGATGATGGCGACAGTTCGGTGGAGGATTGGCTGGAGTGCTGTGAGTGCCAGCAGAGATTCACCGAACTGGATGCGTACACGGCACATCTCAAGCAGCACGACATGGAGCTGTACGGCATGAGTGTGGATGATGTGGACGTTGAGGAACAGGGGACCTAACTGGTGGCCCGGATCGAAAGAACGAATTTTTTATACGATGATTGAATCATTTATTTATTTTAATTATTTTATTAACTTCCACTGTGAGTGACGAGAGTGTGTGGTTTCTCTCAAAAAGGATTACAAATCCTGCTTAAAATCAAGACATTCCTACCCTGTAAGGCAGTATTTCCTATATGTATAATCCCTTACAACGAATGAAACATTCATATTTTATTTTAAGTTATATTCGCCTACCTTTTTTCCAGCTATACATTAAGTCCATCCAATCCAGTGAAAGGATCGCAATCGCAGTGGACTGCCAGTAATAATTAACAATAGAATGACGCACGGAGTATATTCTTTTATAAATCACTACTACTTGGCTAATCCATATGATAAGAAATACATATCTATCAACTGATCGAAATGCCCTATAAATAGGGTCTTATCTTTTAATTGTATTTATATTTATTATGATATTTGTATGGATTTGTATTAAACAGTAAACGTATTAAGCGCACAAGAGTTGGTGAACTGTACAAGAGATATAATCATCATCATCATCATCGTCAAAGAACCCCCAAGGACAGGGATAAAGCTAAAATCGATTTAAGTAAAGATTACTTAAAAACAAAAAATATAAATAAGGCAGCGAACCATAAGCGTAGGAAAAATGACTAAGAATGGGGCAAAAGTAGAAGAAGAGTCCACAAAGGACTCCCTCGAACCCTTTACTATATGTCCAAGAGCACGGGCTTGGTCTCCTTGGCACACTTGAACACCGAACGCATCATTTTGAGGAAGCCCGTATCCTTGGGCTTCTCAAGGCCGCGTTGAACGCGATTCTTCATCACCGAAATGAATTCCTTGTTGCTCAGCTGGTTGTCGTCTAAATCAATGATAAAAGAGAGTTATATAGTATTCCATAACATCTCCAAAGGTTGCCCTTACTGTTCTCATCGAAGATGGTGAAGACAACATCCACCACATGATCGGATAGATTGACCAAAGCCACTGTCTTGGCCACATGCTGCAGCGTTTGCTGATCAATGGAGGCGCCCGCAATGTGATAGAAGGTCAGGGCAGTGTCCACGTCATTGATGTTGTTCAAAAAGTGGAAGAAATCCAGATAGTCCTGCTTGGATATGCCCGTGCCATGATCACGGAAGCGACGCTTCACACGCTTCAACTTCTTTTGTTTCTTCTTCAAGGGATAACCCGCATAGGCCAAAAGGAGCTCAGCGAAATCAGCTTCCGTGATGTTGCCATCATCATTGGGTTCTTTTCTCTCGAACTCCAGAGAGAGGATCTCACGCTGCAGCTGCTCTTGGAAATCCAAGAACTTTTCAATCGTCAACTTCTCATCCATATTGGGGCCAAAGAAGTACGTGATCAAAGCGGAATTCACGCCCTGTGGAGAGGATTTCAAAGAACATTTTACTGATCTTCCATAAAAGTTAGGGCAAAAACATCAAGAAGATTAATCTGGGGTGCATGAGAGCAGGTGCGTAAGTTACGTTCCGAGCGGAGAGGCAAATAATGTGTGTGTGTGTGTGTCTGTGGTGGTGGGTGGGTGGTTGACTAGTTCGGTGCGAATGTGGGGGTGTTGGGGTTAAGGTAAAGGTATGTACAGATTTTGAAAGGGCAAAAGAAGTCAATAAGCATTATCACACAAAAGTACCTTCAAGGACTGTAAGTACGTCAAAAACAGAGGGAAGTTAAGATTTGATATGTACACAGTTAGACACGCGTTCAATATAGGATCAAAGCCAAAAGACAGAGAATATACAAAATATACAAAAAGGATTTGTTTAGTACAACATTTGGTGGTACTCTTTCGTTCTCCTTCATACAATCATACTCCAAGCGATCTTTTACCCCGTGTTTACCTTAAAGGTATTGCCCGTATTGGCATGATCACGATGTCGGGTACCCATGCTCGTCTGCGACCTCACCAGAGTGGCCACCATCTCGAATTCCTCACAGTCTACATCACCATCGCCATTCAGATCGAACATGCGGAAGGCAATCTCAAAGTGGCGTCGGGAAACTGTGCAAGAACCATACAAATTAATAGGGGAATAGACATCTCCTTAATTTAATTACTTGAGAGCACTGTCAGCAGGAAAATGTAGTCGGAGAAGGTGATGAGACCATAGGAACCCAGCTTATAGAAGATGCTGTTCTTCTCCAAGTGAAGATTCAGTTGTTCGCCAACAGACTGGAGGGGAAGCAGGGGTTATTTTCAGCTATAAAATGCCTCGAAAATAATCAAAGACTTACCTTGGGATCATAGCGACGATATTGATCCAGACCAAGACCTAAAAAAAGCAGAAAAAATCGATTTAGTACATTAACCCATAACGAAATGTTCAGTGTATTAGTAAAGAAACCAATTTTGCTGCTATCTTTGATTGGGGGTTTTGATTGTTTGGTTATCAAGCACATACCATCGGGTTGCTTCATGCCTGGCGTCATGCTGGTTAAGAAATCGGTCGGTGTCATGTAGACCTCATGACGATCATCGGCCACTGGCACTTGGATGGTGGCAAAGTAGCGGAATACTTTGTCCGGCGTGGAAAACTGACGTATGCGATTCTCATACTCAATGATCTAAGGCAAAGGACATTAACTTAGCTTAGCTTAGGGAATCGTACGAGCAGTAGTAGACAGGCAAAAACAAAAACCCAAAAGGAACTACAAACTGATGTTAGTGGAGGGAAGGATGGGAACGGGATGGGAACAGGATGAAACATTTACCATCTGGCTGCTTGATGCCCGGATAGATGGAGCGCAGAAAGTCCTCGGGTGTCATGCACACAACCGTCTGTGTGGCATCCTGCAGACGCACTGTGGCAAAGTACCGAAAGATCTTATCGGGCGTGGAGAACTGACGGATGCGGTTCTCATACTCAATAATCTTCATGGGTGTGTGTGTGGTGTGTTGTGGAGTGTAATGGCAACGCAAAATACATACAGATGGGGACAACATAAAAGAAAAACAAAAATATTGGTAAAAGAAAACAATTTAATAAAGAAAAAAGAGAGGAACAGCTTCCTATAAGCTGGATTGTACCTTGCGCTCGCGGAAACCAACTTTTTCCCTGATCTTCTTGCCCTCATGGAGATGCAGGCCGCTGGATTCATCCCCATCGCTATCGTCGCTCTCAGAGTCGTCCGAGCTGTCCTCTCCATTCACGCCAGCTGCCGAAGAGGGACGCTGGCCGGAATCTGCATCCACTTTGGGCATCAGCAAACGTTTCACTCTAAAAATAGATTCCATTTTAGCCACAGCATGTATGTAGTAGTCTTTTTTATGGCTCGCTGCTTACTTTCCCCAATCCAGCACGGATATGATGAACAGACTCAGGATGAGTCCATGAAAGTATTTGGTCACTTGAGGGGTCTTCTCTTGCTGATGGCCAAAGCGTTTGTGTCCTCTAATCTGCATTTGGCAGGGATTCCCATCGGAAATTGTGGTGGCTGCCTTCAGACAGCTGTTGGTGCTTCTGCTCGCCAGAGTGGAGGCGAGTGCGACTTGTGCCCTGTTCTGCAGCAGATTGATGGACGCTGGCCTGGACAGTGCTGCCAGGGCCTGGCGCGTCACCAGGAAACGCAGCACAGACATTTTCAATATCCTTTTTCGGTTGTTTTTCCGCTTTTTGCAACAAATTTTTTCGGTTTTATATGCGCATTTTTTTTGGCAACAAGAGAGTGTGACCGTATTTGATTTTTGTTCACAGCTGTAACCGAGCAGCACGCAGGTGAGTTGCAAAACAAGCAGCTTTTGTCAGAGAGCTCTTCAAATGGCGGTAAATTCGAATTTCTTGTGCTTTCTTTTTTCCTGTCTAAAGTAAAGTGTTTACTTAATTGATTTGCCTCGAGGCGCATTTCGAAGAAGCTGCAACTGCCGTTGCAACGTCAGCACGCACGCACTTAAAATATCATTAATCAATCACAATCAATCAATCAGCACACTCAATTACTCACATGCATGCACACACTCTCATGCACGCACGAAACTATAAAAAGTGACCACCGCGTGGGCGTCTGAGCAAATTGAAATGCTGATTGCATTCCCAATGCGGCGAAGGAGCAGTGCAACCACCAGGTGAAATATTCCTCAGGTTTTGATTAATGTAACACACGCCCCACATTGTCTGTCCGATGAAGTATTTATGGCGCGATGCTTATTTATCGCTGTACAGCACTGGGCTAATAATAGCACTGTGCTACAAAATTCAACATTTTGAATGTACTTTTTACAAGAGTTTAATAAATATAACTCTTCATCTGCGTATTCGAAGCCGCTGGATAAATATATGCTCTATTATTTGGAGTAAGATTGATTCGGATACATGTGTCGTATACCTAGCAGATATACAACGATGGCTATTGTTCAGGGATGGTTTAATTTAACTCTTGTAAGCTCTTAACTCTTTATTGTGATCTCTGCATTAGTTACCATTTTATACGTTTTATAAACGTACATTTTCTGTAGCACAGTGTCGTGTTTATTGGCAGCCACATTGGCAACATGTTGTTTAGGCACTTGATTGGAAAGACATACTGACAAGTGAATCACGTTGCTAAAGCCTGCTTTAATTATTTTAAACTTCTTTTTCAGTTTTTCTGGCAATTGGAAACAATTAAATCGACATTAGTCCAAGCCAGGCCTATGTCAAAATACCTCTACTGACAATCGCTTTAATTAAATCCCCCGGTTCGGCTCGCTTCGATCCGTTTGAAATGGAATTAGAATGGAGATCCGACCTAATGGCCAGCCACTGCCTGTCGAATGCCACCACTTGATTAGCATTTTGCAAATTAATTTCTCATTAGTAACAATTTCAAATAGTTGGAACTGCATACGCATTGACTGGCCTAAACGGAACGGACACGGACACCCCACTTATTTCCATTTCAGGCCTACACCCATCCTCCTGCTGGGGTTTGTTGACTTTCGTATGGAGCCACCATTCAATGGAGCTCTGGCTAACTTTTATCAGTGCCTAGCTGGACTGGAGGGCACGCTAAATCAATGCAATTAATGTCACTTCCTCTCTGCATTTAATGTCTATGTTCTGGTAATCGGCGTTGGCGCCATTAGGCCTGAGTCTGGGCATGCTGCCCCCCTTGGTCCCTTTGGATGTTGGCCTTCATCCATGGATGAATCCATAGGTTAACCGGTTCCCCCCCATTCCTAATCGCAGGAGAGACACGAGAACTCATGTTAATGGTATCCAGAGCTGGGCAGAACTTTTGCTTAAGGTTGTAGGATGGCCGGCACTTGATAAAGCTAAAATGAGGTTTCAGGATGATTCTCGGAAAGGGCAAGGGTAAGGGTACCTCCTATGTGGATCTGATGATGGGTTAATAAGACATGGCGTATGGGGGGAAGTTGATTTGCTGGAAGATTGAAATTGATGACAGAGCTATTAACATCCTATTAAGCAGAGGAACGTTGGAATTAAAAGGAACATGTATTTTAGTGGGGATAGTTTATGTTGGTCTCAGGGGTTGGTCGCTATAGAAGTGATTGTGGCAAGATTCATCTTAAAGATATAGGGCTAATTATTCTGTGAAGTTATTCAAGAAAATAAATGATGATGATGTTTTGATATTTACGAAGCCTTAGGAACGATGTTTTACCAATTCATTCAGACCTATCATTCTGATTTTAAAGAAGATGTTCTACTATTGGGTAATCCTAGCTCTTGGGGAGATGTTTAATGAAAAAGATGTGAGAAGAATATATAGTAAATATTATATTTCCAGACTAAGAATCTTAAGAGTTCCTTTCACCAAACCAGTTTCCGTTCCTTCAATAATACTACTTTCTTTCCAAAGGAATCATTTTGAGTACATCCCCACATCGTGTCTACCAATAATTGCACTAAACAAACTCTTTATTCGCTTTTAGCATTCTTAGTACTCAGATCTTCCACACAGACAGACAGACAGAGCGACAGAGAGACAGCACAGGCTGCTCTTCCGTTATCTCCATGTTTGCACTCAATGTCCAATCCAGTGCTCCGCAGCCCACGTCTCTGGTTCGTGTTCATGTTTTATATCGATGCTCATGCGAGATCTGGTCACGCCATCTCCCTGCTATATTTAGAGCCTATGGCAGTGGCAGTGACTCTTTTCATTGCTTTATTACATTACTTTTTTGAGGAGCTGTTTGTTTGGCCAATTTGTGGTTCATTTGATTATATAATGACTCAAATTGTCTGTGGATGTGGATGCGGATTGTTGCGGGTACTTCCCACTTAATTGGGATGTTAATTATCGCAAGGACTGGCAATTGGCTGGGTCACCTTTAGGCAATTAGCTCGAGTTTTGGTCTCTTTGTCCCCGACTTCGTTACGTCTTTTGCTCCTTTGGCAGGCAATTCATTTACGCTTCAGTGGGCGACTTCGTATACTAGATCCTGCTACGAACTCCGTAACAGTGGGAAGCTGGGGAAACCATTAGCAAGGGCACACAATACAAACACCCAAATTGGCACACATTTTGCGTAGGACTTAAAGGACTATTTTGGGAACTGGGGTTTTGCCCGACCTCTAGCTCTCTAGCACTCTAGCTCTCTACTACGCTCCTACTGTTTCTCCGGATAGCTTTCAGGCTCTCTCCCTCTCCACTTTGCTGAGTCCTTTGAATGTGCAATGCCAACTCGATTGCGTCCTTGACTGCTGCAAATGCCTTTTGTCAATAGCACACACACACCCACACCCACACCCACACAAAGCCCCATGGCTAAGAGACGCAAGGACCTGGGAATAACAGGAGGAACCCTAGGAAAAGGTGAGTAGTTTCCACATACAGAGAACATACACCCATATGGAAGCAGCATCAAAGAGCTTTTAATTAATCAAGGGGCAATCCACTTTGGCGTTGGAAAACTTTGCCCAATATGCCAATACCAATTGCGAGAAAGTCAACTTCATCTCCAGCTCCAGCTTTAGCGTCCCAGCTCCGACTTGGCTCTATCTCTGGCTCCCCTGGCACTCTTTCTCTCCCAAAAACAACACTCCTCTTAGCCTTTGCCCTGCTTGTTTGTTCCTGTTCCTTTGTCCTCGCTTTATGTGTGTCCTTTTGCCTTTTTCCATCCTGCATTTCATGCATTTATCGATTGGATAGCCCATTTTTTTCTCTCTCTCTCTCTCTCCCTGTCTGTTCTACGACTGCTCGTATCCTTTCCATGTCGGAGGATCTGCCTGGGCATACATGATTAGTTTGTTTCGTGTCCAATTCGCAGCGATTTGTAGCCGTCACTTAGGCCACTCTGTGTACACTGTACATACAAATATGGGATTATGTGTTCCACTAATTTGACAGCTGAACCACATTTGATTATCTGTGTGGGGAGCAGATTTGCCAGCAGTATTTCATAGTCAACTTAGTTGAGTAACTCGGGGGCCAGATGTGATTTATGACCAAACTTACTGCGCTCTTTCATGTTTGATGTAGTTATAGTTTGTTAGTTTTGTTGATAAACAATACAAGATTCTAGGACAAACCTGTCTTATACTCATCCCATTCTTTCCACAAGTCGTGTCACAAAAGAGAACATTATACATACGTTAATGCTCGACACTCGAGACGTACAGGCGGATGCTGCAAAAGAGAAAAGGGCGCACAACATACATGTCGTGTGCATGACGCACTGACAATCGACTTGAGTTTCGCTGATAAGTGTTTTGTTGATTAAAAGGCATGGGGCTGTCTAGCAATAGATTTGCGATACTGCAATAAAAGCAATAAAAAGTATTAAACGGGTCGGAACTGTTTTATAGGTTCTTCTTGGAAATAGATGTACGTTTTATAACCAAAGTTTCTGGACCATAAACTAGTCCTTAGTTTATTTTATTTAGTAAGAGTCTGTAAGTATTGGTCCTATGCGTGAAGATAAAATCCTTTGTATCATTACAGATTCCCATGGATGCTTTACAGAGTTGCCTAATCAAATAAGCTGGGTTTCATTAAAAGGATATTCAAACAGTTTAACCCAAAGAAAAGTTAGTCAATGACTACACATATACACACTCGTGAGCATAATTTCAATTCAAGCCCAACTCAAACCGCCAAAACACAAAGTCTTTAAAAATTAAACACGCGCAGCAAAAAGTCGCTTAAAAGTTTTACCCAAGCCAAACCGAACCGAAGGAAAGCGTAATGGAAAATAAAAGAGCATCAAGTGGGGGCAAAAAGTGAGTGGGTTTTAATTTTTATTTACACGACACAAAATGAGAATATACATGTACGTACAGTGCTCCCTGTGGAAGGAGGAGAGCGTGGCAAGCGTTTAAAAAGGCAAGCGCCATGGCAAGATGGGACCAAGAGAACGGGTTGGGCTGGGTGTACCGCCGAATGTGGCATGCGTAAATATTTTTACTTAATTAGTGCCGCCCACCAAAAAAAGGAGGTCTCGAAATGAGCTTAAGAGCGCGTGAAAAGTGCGAAGCTCATTTTGTAAAATAAACAAATTCATTTAATTACGTTTAAGCGACATGTGAGTGGGGCGCCCCGACCTCTCGCGCTACCTCTATCTCCTCCACGGAAAGAGACAGCCACTGCATGACAAATGAGATAAGAGATATAGCTGTGACAGGGACACCAAATGTTAACCGGTAATGGAATGGAATTTCAGCTGGAAGCCAATTTCCCCTTTTACCACTTTAAACGTACATACATTCTCGTATGTACACATTGCACAGGAATGAAAGGGATAGAGACGAAGACCGAAGGCTGACACACTCTTGAAGGACGATATCTGTATGAACTTTATGCAGTATTGCGATTGCTAATGGAACTGTTGTTGAAACATACAATAATTGCTATATGATAGATCCAGATTTCTGAAAGGCCATGCTGTTGTCCAAGGATTCGGAAGCCCAGTGCTTCAGCACATATTCGTATCACCCTCGTCAAGGGTATACAAAAGGTATAATATATATATATATTTTTTAATTTTATCAATTCGATTAACAATAAAAAGTCAGTGGAGAGCGCAAACACGGTAGAGAGGGAGGAAGAACGCCGTGGTGTGAGGAAGAGACACAAAGGCAAGAAATCAAAAGAGAAAAATGCAATCATGTTGAAAATATTTGCATATGCCAAACCCCCAGCCCAGTCCGCTGTTCTCTTCAGCGCCACTCCACGCCATGCCACTGCCCTCCACTTCTCTTCACTCGAATGCCCCCGTGGCCCATGCCAACCGGAAGCGGAAGTAAACAATGGCCGGAGCGACCCGTCACAAAAAGGCAAAAAGCTGCCCGCCGAGCGCCGAGCGCCGAGCGACCAGCGCCCCACGCGCGCTTTGAAAGCGCCAAAAGCGTTCCAATAAAACTGCAGGAAACAAAAGGGGGGAAAAAAGGCAAAAAAAGATGGCCAAAGAAATAAGTCAAGCCAGAAGAAGAAGTGCTTCGCCATTGATGATGAAAAATCGAAAATGGATGCTCGTTTTTGGATTGCTCGCCCGTCCATTGTTGGTTCAGGACGAAACTCAAAATAAAAATAAAATAAAAGAGCGGAGAGGAGAGGAAGGGGAAAAACTGATGAAATTGAAGAACCAAAATGGTTCACACACACACACACACACAGCGAGAGAAAGGCTAACTACGAGCACATACATAGTGAATGGAGGGGGGCATATTGAAAATTATATGACGACCAAAGGAATACGAGTATGTATATGTACAATATATGTATATGTATGTGTGGGAGGCATGGGAATGGAATGCCATTGTTCCTGTCAAACAAAACGAAAGAATCGGGATAAAAACGACATCGGCATCACTGTGGCTGATTGTCCTTTCATTTTGTGTGAGAACGAGATATGATAAATATGCCCAGTCTTTAAGGGAAATATTTGGGTGACATTGATATGGAATATCATAAAACTTCGAATGAAAGATGGTGCGCAGGAGGTACTACTGTACTTGCACAAGTTTTAATAAAGTGATTAGTCAGCTCTCACTGCGTTCGGTCGTGTTTTTGCTATGTCGCTTTATTACTGCTCGGAATGCAATTCGGACGTAACTGCAGGTCAGCTTCGTTGCTTTGAGGCTGTCCGCTGTTCTTCTTTGTGCCGCCGAGCGTTTCATCTGACGTGCATCGATTTGCAAGCAGACGCAGTTAAACTTTTAACAAATCTGCCTAATTTGTTATGGCAGTGTGATAACTGTGTGGTTGCGAATGACTCGCATTCGAAAATAGATGAGCTTAACGACAAGGTTCTGAAGCTCGAAAGCCTTTATCGGGGTCTGAAGTCTGATTTTCAGTCTGCCCTTTCAATTAATTCTCATGAGCGGGTGAAGCCGATCGCTCCAAGGAAGGTTTCCAATAGGCCAAAGCCGGCGACCGACCTAATGTCTCCACGGCTAGTGGCCGCCACCTCGACTGAGGTCATTGACTTGGGATCAGCTGCTGCTCCCCATCTGATTTGGAGGGCTTCATCACAGTCAGAAAAGAGAGAGGAAGAATCGGAAGAAAAATGCCAATCGTCTCGTTGGGGTTGCCCCGAGCTGCGATCAGCTGAGGTAATGCAGAGCAGCAAATACCTGCATATTGGTAAATTTGCTACCGCGACGGCGCCAGAGGCGGTGATAAAATTTGTTGCTGATAAACTCAAGGTGCCGGAGGGGGAAATTTCTTGCGTGAAATTGGTTAAGCGAGATGCTGATCTATCTGCATTGAAGTTCGTGAATTTCAAACTTGGGGTCCCTGAACCCTTTTCCCCGTGGTCTTTGATGATAGATTCTGGCCAGTATCGGTAAGGGTTTCCCGCTTTGTGCATAAACAGAGGCTGGCAGCTGATTTGACGGCAGTTAATCTGTGTGCAGCTGTGCCATTGCGGACGTCCACGCCGACTCAGAAAACTCCAGTTCCATCCACTTCAAAAACCCCAGTGAGCGGCGCCTCTGGTTTTATGATCGCCGCTTCTCCGCAACATATTCTACTTGCACTTTTTCGCCTCTTTGCTATGAGCAACAGCCCGTTGTTTCATTTTTGGCAATCCTCTTCGACACAACAACAAAACATTGACTTTTCGATCTGCGCTTTGTGCGATATTCGCCCGGCTGCTGCTGGATCAGATGACGATGCTCTTGCTGGCGCTCTCTCCCGACTACGTGCGCTTCTAACGTCATCATTACAACAACAATCGCAATTGCATTGCTTCGTATGCTATGCTTTGCGCCGTCGCTGCTCTCGACATTTGGGAAGAGTCAGCAGCCCGTCGTGCGCTCTTATGTGGAACACTCTCTTCAGCATCATCACCTAGATTGGCTCTCCCGGCTGCTTCCCCTACCCTCTTTTCTGGACGAGGATGGTGTGCTACTGATTCGACTTCGACGCTTGGGCAGGTTTTACGCATGGGCCTAGCTCCCCTGGCTCAGTTGGATATGGCTGACCCTCCTCTAGACCCATCTTCCGTGGCCGCTAACAGGACGGCTCCGCTACTTTCTGGGACCGTGCCGACGGATGGTGCCAAGTCTATACGAATTTTTTCCAAAATATAGCGGGCATGCGCACCAAGTCTCAGGCGGTCAACTTGGCTACTTTACGTGTGACTTCGACGTTGTCATTTTAGTTGAAACCTGGCTCAATTCCAACTTTTTCGACAACGAATACTTCGATCCGAACCTTTTCCAGGTGTTTCGTAAGGACAGAGACTGTGCCAAAACGAAGCGCTGCAGAGGAGGTGGGGTCATTGTGGCCGTTAGACGCCCCTACGCTGCGATCGGATTTGTCTCCTGGATGGAGACTCTGTTCTGGATCAGATTGGTGTGGCAGTGGCTGGCCAGTTGGAGACGTTATTTATTAGCGCATCGTACATTCCGCCGAATAGCTGCTACGAAATATACAAGGCGCACACACTGAACATTGCTAACATATATAGTAATCTGCGAGACCGTCAGCACCTCTGCGTTGTTGGCGACTTCAATTTGGGTTCATTGGTATGGTCCGGCGATCCGCAGTCGTCGGCTATGATACCAAGTAATGTACATTTGCCGAACGAGATTCTTTTCCTAGATGACTGTTTTAGTATGGGCTTATCCCAAGTAAATAATGTTTTAATAGGCTAAATAAGATTCTAGACTTAATTTTTGTTACTTCGGATATAGATTGCCGTGTTACATGCTGCGAACTCCCGATCGCTGAATGTGACATGCATCATATGCCGTTGGAATTGTTAGTCAATTTCCATTTTTTATTCGCCCTGGGCGGAACCATACTATGAATGCTTCTTTTCTACTGTAAGCCTGAATGCTATTCGGGATAGTTTGTTAAATGTCAATTGGGCTTCTGTTCTCTCGCATCCTAGTGTAGACACTTCCTATAATGTTTTCCTGCATACGGTCCGTCGTATTATTGGTAACAATGCTTCCAAAAGGGTGCATGGCTCCTATAGACTACCGTGGTATACGAAGGGTCTGATGAAATATAAGAATCTTCGGAATAAATACTTTAAACGATTTGGTAAGACCCGGGACCCTGTGGATTGGGCGAGGTATGTGCAACATAAGAGGGAGTTTGCTTTTTTAAGCAAATTTTTATATAACCAATATATTGCCGACGTTGAGAGGGGACTTAAAGTCAATCCCAGGTCGTTTTGGCATTTTATTAATTCCAAAAGGTCGACGAGCTCTCTTCCTTCTGTTATGAACCTGGGTAGTTTGAGCGCTAATACGGATGATGGTATAGCAAACCTTTTGCTTCTTTCTTTAGCTCAAATTTTGAGCCATACGCAGCTTGGCACAGTTTCGATATCTTAAACTCTATTCCCTCAGTGGTCAATATTGGCACACTTGATGTATCGGAGGAGGACATTTTGGAGGCAATTGATGAGTTCGATAATTCTAATAAGCCCGACTGTGATGGCATTTCAGCCTTCCTGCTTCGCAACTGTGTTATTGCGTTCTGTGAACCTCTCAAAATTCTATTCACAAATTCGCTGTTAACGGGCCGGTTTATTGGCAAGTGGAAAGCTGCCACGATTACGCCAATTTTCAAGAAAGGTACCAAAAATCTCATCTCCAATTATAGGCCAATTGCCAAACTCAGCAATGTTTCAAAACTTCTAGAGCGAATCATTGTCAGAAAGATCACCTTCCTCATGAAGTCGTACATTAGCCCAAATCAGCATGGTTTCATGCCGGGTAGATCAACAACCACTAATCTCATCGCTTTCAGTAATTTCTGCACTCGAGTCTTTGAAATGCACTCTCAAGTAGATGTTGTGTATACTGACTTTGCTAAAGCCTTTGACAAAGTCTCCCACTGTGCTTTAATAGCCAAGCTGCATCGGTTAGGGATTCATTCCTCCCTGCTCAGTTGGTTTAGGTCATATCTTGAGCGGCGAGAGTATGTCGTTTTGGTAAATGGAAAGCCTTCGGACCCATTCTTGGCTACTTCCGGCCTTCCACAGGAAGTGCACTTGGTCCACTTCTGTTCTTAATTTTCATCAACGACATATGTCTCAGCATTCAAGCTTCTGAGCATCTGCTTTATGCTGATGATCTTAAAATCTTCCGATCTGTCAAGCCTCAGGAATGCACCCTTTGCAGTTGATCCACCGGAAATAAAATAAAATCTAATGCTTGCAGAATTCTTCCTGGCTATTAATGTTATTTTTGTTGTTAGTTAAGATTGTATAGCCAGTTAAGGATTTTTGATTCCGTTGGCGAATAAATAAATAAATAAATAAATAAATAAAACGAAAATAAAATCAAAAAATATATAAATAAAATAAAATCTAATCTGGCGTGTATAGCCCAGACAAATGGTCCAATTCTACGAAAAGATACCACTCCCGCCAACCATTTTTCGTTAGAAATAATCTATGTAATCTATAATTGACCACTAAAAGTCATCATTCACTTGGATTTTGCTAAATAAGCCGCATTAATCTTCAAATACCATTAAAGATATTAGGTGATTGAACCGATTCCCATTTCGTTTCATTAATGAAACTTTCTGGAATAACCGATTCATGTCTGTGAAGCCCAAATGAAGGAAAATTAAATCTTATCAGCTTATAAATGTTGCGGCTGCCTCAAGCATTTTAAAACTCAAATCATACTCGTTCATTCCATTGATAAGATATGGCCACCACATGATGCTATGCGAACAGTAACAGTAGCAGCATTAAAGATTTAAGAGATTGATTGGCTTACATATTCGATTGCCACCGCAGCCGGGCCCAAATAAATTCGTGTCTGGCCAACGATTTTCAAGACAATTAACAAAATGTCTGTAATAATTTGCATATGCAACACTTTGTGGCGTGCTAAATATTGCACTTGGCCAGCAGCTGTAGCTGTCTGGGCCAGACATTAGAGAATGGGAACCAGACGCCGACATAGATACAGAATGGGACACAGATACAGATACGGACGGCTAGATATGGCCTGGACAATGTTTGCATTGGCCTGCTGCCGTGCACTCGCATGTCTTGGGGGCCAGATAGACAACTCGAGATAAGCCGGAAAATGCCTCTCTTTGCAATTCAAATTTCCCACCTGAATGGACACCACTACCACTACCACTACCACTACGAAATTATCGCGATGGAAAACTGTGAACAAGATATGGCCAATCAGATAGGAACATATCAGAAAAAAGCCAAATGCCAGCCTGGCAACAAACCCCCAATGAATGATTGCGTACTATTACTGTGTGTTTATCTCTTTCATAACCGTTGAATAGTCAACATATGTACCTATGTATATACATACATATTTAGCCCATATGCATAGGTTGCTTTTACCTTTTTTTTGGTTGATAAGCCCCACAATCTCTTGTTATCTGATAGATGCCTGGTTTCATAGCTCTTGTTCATTGCCCTTCGATTAAATTCAATATACGAGTACACTCGTATCTATAATACAACGGATTGGAAGATTTAAGTATATTCTTTTTCATTATTTCTTAAAGAGTACTAGAAATGCTTTAAATAAAATAAAATAAAAATAAAAATAAAAAAATAAAACTCGATTGGGCTTTTGTTATTGAAAGCAATCAATATATTTCTTGGGTGCACTTGACCAACATTTAAACACATCAAAATACAAGTACGGGCCTCTAAAGTATTTCAAGAGCTAATTTTTTCGCATTTTCAAGGACCTGTGGCGTATCCTTTGTGTCATAAACTTGCAGGACAGCACTGAACGGGTGCAGAAAGGGCGGGCCAGAAGTATAAATGAACTTGAATGGCCATCTAGATAATGAATCATGGCCATATTCCACATGGCAGCTATTCATTCCGCTCCATTCGGTCCATTGTTGCCGTAAAACAGCTGCTGCAACGCATCCATCAGACACACTCACACACACACACACACACACACACACATCAGAAAGCTACCAACTTTCGGAAAACAATGAGTACAAAGGATGGCGCCTGCCTCGGAAACATCACTCAGAAATGTGTACTGGGATCGGAAGGAAGGACGCCTCTGGGTCCGACTCCAGGCTCTGGGTAATCAGTTTCAGCTAGAGTTCCACTTGCAGGCTCTCGGCTTGGACTTGGGTTCTGTTCTGTTCTTTTCTGTTGTGCTAAACAATGTCCAAAGCCAGTTAGCCAAGGGCCTTTTGTTGTTGTGATTTATATTGATGAGGAGTCGGCCAGCTAGTCAGTCATCATCCAGTCATCCAGTCAGCCAGTCATCCATCCATTCAGCCAGATGTTTCCCAAGGAAATTGAACGCACTTGACTCGCAATGAATTGGAGTTGGAGCCGAAGCTGAAGCTCTAGAAGCTGTGGCTCCAGATTGCGGAAGCTCAGAGGTTCTTTGTCCTTCAGTTAGTTGTTTCCAAACAATGACCAGAGCGATCGCATCTGTGAGCGGTTTAAGTTATGCCAGGAAACCAGAAATTCCACTTGTTCGGTGGGTACTTCCTTCCCCTTCAGTACACTTTCCATTTCCCCTGGATACATAACATACGGACTCAGATCGCTGATCGGGATGTGCAGACGCTTCGACAGTATTCCAGTGATGTGAACGTCATCCAAGCGGAAGTACGGTGATCTTTGGGCCTCTGCATAGAGTTTCTTTGCCACATCTGGACTGTAGAGGACCGTGAAGCCTGGACAAAAGTCGGGGTAGCGAGAATCGGAGTACTCCTTGAAGCTCGCACGCCACTTGGAGCGATACGAGCGAACAACACGATCGCCTTTTCTCTTCGCACAGAGCAGAAGTTCGCTGCGTCGCTGTATGAGGCCGTCTAGGTTTTTGTTGGAGTTATTGGAGGGTTTCGGGTCTCTTAGGTTCTCCAAAAGTGTCCTGGTATTTACAAAGATATCGTCGTCCACTTTAAGCAGGAACTGAGCACGATTGCAGTGGTAGTTGAACCATTGCAAGGCCATCAAATGCTTGTAGGTAATGTTGCTGTAGGTGTCCATGAAATTGCCCTGCAAAAGATCACCATGCTGAGAGTGCTCTTCCAGAATCGAAGACTCCAGGGAGCTATTCCGAATGTTGCCCAAAGCAAAGATCAACCGAAGTGGTGACCCACTGCTGGCCTTGACGACTCCGCCCCAAGTGTCGCGTATCACCGAACGTTTCTCATGGTTACTGGGAGCTGTGTGGACTATTATCAGGCCCCTGGTATCCGATTCACATGGGGACTGCTCTATTATGTAGCAGAAGTTCCCGAAGTCAATCAAATGCTCTTCATCGTTCGGCAAGTCGTATTCCCTTAATGTGGGCACATCCTCACGCGACTGATTCGGTGGTATCAGATAGATCATTAGGCAAAGGTTCACCCAGACAAAAGAGTGATTAAAGAACGTAGATTGGACATTTTACGTCACTCTTTTTACTACAGTATTTTGTAGGTCCCGGAACGTTCTGCACGCCACTCGTTTTAATACCGAACTGACACACACATTTCGTACACAGTCCAACGAGATCAATACTTAATCAATTGCCTGACCGATAAGAGCAGCTAGTGATTGCTGTTATCTGAAAAAGGGGTGGAGTTCGTAGATAAAGGTTGTATAAATGATTATTCGGAAGTGGTATTTAGTCATATCTCCCAAGGGGTTAAGGCTGTTGGCATTGGTGACTGCGATTTGGTAGAGTTCAAGCCCCTCTTATCGGAAATTCGAGATTATATCTGTGGAATACCTTCGCCCATGTACAACAGCAGCAGTAGGTTCATCTGCTGGTTGATTTCTGCTCCGATATTTGAATATCAAGGAGTCATTTCCCTCATCACATCATCACATCATGACAACTTTCAATTTCGCTTTTAGAAAGTAGTGTGGCCTTTCGCCTGCAAATTAAATGCAAGTTACGTCAATTTCTGTTGCAACTAAAGTTTTTCATTTCATCTTCTGGTTTGGTTCGCTTTGGTTCGTTTTTCCCCTGGTTTTTTCCCCGCCTATTGCACATCATTTGCATGGCCATGCAAATTGCTGGGGCTTTTCATTTAATTGATGGCAATCGCAACAATGTATGAAGATTGTGCACAATGCGTAAGCTTTTGTGCAATATTATGGCAATTACTGCTGCTACACACACATTTTGTATACAATGTATATTCAAATATATATCGAGAGGACAAAGGTTTGTCCCGGGATCTGCCAGGTGGTACATGGCATCGCTGGGAGAAGGTTTATTATGGATTTATGCAAAATATATTTGAATGCAAGGGGTTTTGCAATGATAAGCAGAAAGAAAGAGCTTTATGCCTTTATTATGTTTATATTAATGTCCCACAACATATTCCATGAAAGACAATACTCTCTTCTAATGTATTTACCATCCCAAATAACTCTTATATCATACTAGAGGTGAAAATTCTGTATGGAAATATATGCAACAAAATCTACGTTTACTCGATTGGAATTTGCTTTTCTAACGCTTTTAAAGTGACCCTAGACCTAGACCTAGACCAAAGGTCAGTCATCCATATGTGTCAGCTATGCTCTACTTCCTCAAAACTTCAAGAGTTTGGCATGAAAATCGCTATGTGGGCGATTGCCATAAGAAGCGCCTAAGTATATTCCAATTTTATTTCTCCTCCCTTTACTCCAAATATTTAAATTAACTCAATTTGTCAGATCGTGAGATGCGAACTGACCTTGACCATTGAGAGCGACGCACGACAACAACAACAACGACCGACCGAACCGAACCGACCCATAAACTGACTCATCGAAATGCAGATGCCTTTGACACCTACTAACCCCTCAGCTCCCCCCGTCCCCAGGCAAGCCTCAGGTATGGCTGGCATGGAGCAGAACCAGTTTCGCGGCCTTGAATATTGCTCTGGTGGCTGCTGCTGTGGCTGCTGCTGCTTCTCAACGCCCATTCACAAGATGCACAACAAGTTTACATTTTTCTGATTTTGATTATGCCCATACGGGTTTAATTGGCCAGCCAGAGGTTGTTCGGCCGGCCTGTAATTTGTGCCTATCAGAGACCTTATCAATTTATCAAAAACAAAGCGCGGGGAGCATTCGGGCATCTCATTATGGCCTGTACTCGTCCCAGTCTCGACAGCAGATGTCAAAATATTGGGACACGATGTACGTACGTACATCTTTATGGGTTCAGTTTCGGTGTGGGGAAAGATGGCAGTTTGATTGGGGTACATACGTCTTTTTGGCATTTAAATGATGCTTACATTTTGATTGAGGGCTGTCCATTTACACAAGGGAATACGAGTACCGTTTTGTATAGTAATTTATATAATTGGTTTCTTGAGGATTTTTAAGATGTTTTCTTCCAATAAAGAAAACCATTCAAGTGGAAATATTGTTTCAATGAAAGCAAGAGCCATTACCTTGGCCAATTAATAAATATTCGAATACAGAAGTGCATTAGGAAATCACAGAGCAGACCAAATGGAAGAGAAAGTTCAACAAGGAAGTGGTTTCTCGAAAGAAGTTCTTTCGGCCGATATCTCATTGGTGCTTTGGCCATTTATCAGGAATCCCACTTTGACCCACTTAGGGGGGAGTGCACATTTCAGTGGCCAATTTTGCGGACCATAAAGGCCAGCCATTTATTGGCCAGCAGCTCGACTTTGAGTTCACCTTTCAGGCAGCGAAACTTCAAACACATTTATCGGCCGCACTTATCGCATTTCGTTGCAAATTTCCTTTAATTGCCGCTAATTTTTTCCATTGCTAAGACAAACGAAAAAGCCAAAGCTAATCTCCTCCGCTGCAGTGGCAGCAATTGGCCAACAGCAATGGCAATCTTCATTAGGTTTATCTTTTGCATTTGGCCGCGGCCCCTTTCAGTTTTCGGCCAACTCAATGCCGCTCCAGGCGCTGATTTGAGCAAGTTTTTTGCCTTGTTTCATTGGCCAATTTCCGCAGTTTTCTGTTAACGGTTTGTTTGCCTTTTGATGGCGTGCATAATTTGTCTTTTGCCGGATTACAAAGTCGAAGAGACGGAGATGATGACATCTGGGGATTACTTTTGATTCCTCCCTCTTGCACTTTGACTTTATTTGACTTTGCCCCCCTCCCCGACACTTCCCTTGGCCCCAAGTCCTTATGCAAATACTAAGCTGCTGCATTAGCCGCTGTAAGCGCCGCAAATCGAACCGACTGAATCGACCGACTCGACGGAGCAGCTGCTCTCACATGTGGCCAAGTGCACTGCTGACTGCTGACTGCAATGTTTGCATACGGCTCTTGGCTTCCGTTCGCCACTTGGCTAAAATTGTCACGTTTCGGTCAGTGGAGCGTTGGCCTGGGGAGTGGGGAACGGAGGGGCTTTTAGCAGGTGCTGCAAAATACATTTGCCATTAGTTTTAAACTTTAGCAAACTTTTAGTCTATTATACTTTCTTTTTTAAAGTTTTGGATTAAAGCTCACTTGAAAAATATGCAAATTTGGAGCCCCCCCCCCGCCTCACGAGAACAAGCAGAATGACAATCAGAATCCCAAAAGTGCATCCGGCCGTAAATATTTGATTTTCAGTTTACGCATTAAATGCAAATATTGATGGAGAATGCTTCTGCCGAAGTGTCAAGAACACAAAACGCATTCCTATGAAAATTGAAATGTAATTTACAAATTTATTCATTGATTTTTTGCGAATTAAATTTAATTGAAGCCCATGGGAGCCAGTGGGAGCCAGTGGGTGCCAGTGGGAGCCAAATGGGAGCTGAAATGAACACGTCACATTAAAAGGTGAGTAGCGAGGATTAAAATGAATGCCAATTGGCATTTGAATGCCACAAAGGGATTCCGCAGATGCGCCTCCACGAGCCTGACAAAACATTATGCCAGCAAAAACAGAAAAAAGCACATTTTGTCGTGTTGAAAATTAAAATAAAATTGGACTAAATGAACGGAGATGAATGCTGACATGCAGAGCAGAGGAGAGAGGTTAAAGTGTGCGAATAAAACTAACAAAATGGACGAAACTTTCGCCTCTGGGAGGAGGGAGAGCGAGGCCCACAAAAACCATTCGGAGGCAGACCCGCTGTCAAATCTGGCTGGCTGACAATGACAGCAGCAGGGTAGCCGTCAAGTTCTACAGCAAAATAAATTGTTTTCGTTACAGAATTTTTTGGTGTTATGCGCGCCACTTGACTTGTAAACGGGCGATGGCCCCGACAACCGGAGTAACCACAAAGGAAGCGGAGGCAGCATCGAGGGAGGGGAACGGACCTCAAAGAGCTTCGCTTCTTCCTTCCATTGTTGACCCAGTTATGAGCCACAAACAACAGCCAAGGCGGCATCTCCATCTCCAGCGCCACCTCTCCTTCATCTCCATTCCCCTGTCTGAAGAATCTTTCCCGCTAATGACAGCAACTCCAGTTTGGTGCGCTGAAAAGTATGCTATGGCTATGGCTATGGCTATGGCTATGTGCTGACATAACAAGGAGCATAAGAAATTAAAGATATATGAACCCCGCCAAGCAAGAAGAAGAGCAGCCGAGCATGTTGACCATAAAACTGGCAGATAGAAGCCACAAGCACAGACAGCATGACGCCCAGGGGAGGGTTCTGGGACAGGCGAAGCAGCGCAAAAACCCCAAGAACCAGACGAAAGTTTTCCCAAACGGAACTCCAACGGAGTGGGGACTGAGGAGGGAACGGGAAGGAGCTCTGGTGACAATGGTATATGCGTTTGCTGGGGGAAGTTTGGCACATTAAACAGGCGGATTAGCTTCGGGAATGCATAAACAAATATAATTGGGTTTCGCTTTAAATATCTGAGGGGAAAGATGGAAATGATTAAACGGAAGGAAGGCTATGAGGGACCTGTGTGGGGGATCCCATACTATGGCATTTCCTAGTGCAAGGATAGGTAGGTGCCTTTTTCTACGGAGTATCGAGAATGCGACTATAGAGCTTTAATTTCACAGAGTTCTCACAGAGTTCTCTCTGTCAAATGACTATTCACTCGGACAGCTCTTTCACACAGAATATTTAGCCAAAACTCCTAGCAAAACATTTAGCACTCCTCATTAATGTCATCCCCGACTAAAACTAAAAAAAAAAACAATTTACAGAACTCCCATTCAAACCCCGAATGTGGTTGACTTTCTGCGAACAAAATAATCAAGCAACCCCAAAAACAATTCAATTCAATCTCCAACATTGTTTGCAAAAAGTCAACTTTGTCCATAACTACAAATGATTAGTTTTCCTGGTCAAGAGTGGATGCTGTATGGTTTATCCATCCACTTTCCACTCTATCTATGCCGGGACCCCGACCCGAAAATATTTCAACTAAATGAGTGAAACTAAAAATCTATTATAACTTTTGCCCACACAAAACGTCGAAACTTTTCACAGGATGCCGCTCGCTGCCCCTGCGGTGGCCCCTCATCAGCACTCATTCCTGGCTGGCGCTGGGGGAAAACTTTTTACATGGGCCATCGCGGCGTATGCGGAATGTGCTGCCAATTAGAAGTTTATGTCCGTCAGAGAGAGTGAGAGAGGGCTCGACAGGGCAGCCGAATTAATTTGCCACTCGCCCACCTCGCCCTTTGCCCTCCCCCTTGACACTCGGAAAAAAAACTTTAACTCAATTTTTTTCGTGTTAATTAAATAGACAGGGCCCGAACCAGGGTGTCGACTTAGAGTTGGACCAGCATTTGTTACCTTTTGGTAGAGGTCGGGGTTGGACAAAACAGTTTTGTCAGTTTATAATAATTAACTGCGTGACCCGGCTTAGGTGGGCGCCTGTCTAGGGTCAGAGAGAGAGAGGAGAGCAAATCTCTGACATGACCGCAATAATCCCCAACAAATGCTGCATACTTTAGGGCGGCTTAAGGGCAAATACTTTTGGTATTCCACTCAAGACTTATTCATACCAAAAGTTTCGCAGAAATATAGCTTCTTCTTAGTCCCTCTGCAGCCCCTCTGTGTGTGAGTGTGCAACCAAATGTGGCAATGAAATATGCGATTGCATTTCCCGTCTCCGGGCCCAAGTAAACCCCATTAAATGCCACTTACTGTCCTTAATAGTTTGCTTAGGCAACAATATGTTGCCCACTCTGTGGAACTACTTGCTCCCCCCCCCCCCCATGGCATCCCATTCCATCCATGGTGTCTAGCCGGGTTTTACCACATTAACCTCATGTTTTACGACATGGCAGGCCGCATGAGAAATTTATTTACATTTCATGGTTTTCTGGCAACATGTTGCACTGCTCTGCTCCTTGCCTCCTTGCCTCCTTGAGGGCACATACACATAACATGGCCATATACATTCTTATATGTGTATGCGTGTGTATGCGTGTGTATCTGTGTGTTGTCTGGGTGTGTATACATATTTGACACGAGTCCAAAGAGGCCAAAGCGACCGACAATACATAACTCAAAGTGCAGGCAAACAGCTGAAGGCGGATAAAGGCAAACACCAGGAGACGGAGAGCCGGAGACGGGAGCCGAGAGCCGACAGCAGAGAGTCGAATTCGTAGCAAAAGCCAAACGCAAGTTGACACTCGGCCAGCCAGCGAGGGTTGCTTCAGGGGTTTCTGTGGTGGAGTGCTCAAAATGGAGAAGTACAGAAAATATACAGAATTTGAATTGCGATTCAAGGGTATTTTTCAGTGATTTACAGTCTAAAAATGATTAAAATTCAGGTAAGTATAATCAAGTATCTATTTCGATACTCGACAGCCCATAGCATATAGCATAGCATAGCCCATATCATAGCAGATAGCATGTAATAAAAATTCTCTTAAATTCGAATCGTTTAAATAGTCCCAAAAATTCTTCAAATCTAAGATAAATACAATCCAAACGAAAGTTCTGCAAGTTCTGCCATGATTCCAGTATTCAATCCCACCCCTAGATACGAGGACATATGTTCCATTTCGCATCCTTTCCAATCACCCCTCGACACCCCTCGTTCCGCTCGACTGGGAAAAAACTGCAATCTCACTTTAGCGCTGCAGCTTAGCGGGGTTTACCGTCTCGGATCCGCTCTGCTCCGCCCTGCCCCCACCTCTCACTCGTCTTTTCACAGCTCCTCCCGTTTGTCACTTTTAAGCAAGCGGAAATTCTATTTAAATTCTCGTGCTCTCCTTTTTCCGCGCTCTACTTTTGCCAATAAATTTGTTGCCATAAATTTGGGCTCCGCTCCACTCCGCTCCGCTCTGCATCGATTGCGGGCCCCACAAGAATCGTGTGAGACTGCTAGCCGCCACGCCTCAACTGTGGCATCCCACATGTAGTACAGTCCCCTCTTTTTATCCCAGCAAAGAACCTCTCCTCCCCTTCATCTGGGGCAGTTTTTAATTGCGCCATAAATCAAATCTACGATAAATGGCAAGCAGTTAAAGGGCTGCTAACCAAATGGGAGCCATAAGCTGATAACAGACTGTCTAAAGGGGGGGATGTGGGGCGGCAGCAACCTAGGCAGGTTGGGGTTGGGGCGGGGGGCAGGGGCAGGATCAGTGTAGGTGGTCGACGTGCCAGCGATAAGACCACCGCCGTCTGGCTGCGGCTTTAAAGTGTCAAAGTGCTGGCACCGTATCCGGAATCAGTCGCCGCCATCCGGGGAGTTGCCTCCATCTCCATTTCCATCTCCATCACCATCTATCCTCCAGCCACTTTAGTCATTCTCATCGCGTTTAATTTTAATGCCCACGGACGATGGACGATGGACGACGGACGATGGACGAGAGTCAACGTAATCAAGCCTCTAATTAAGTTGATAAACTTTGTCGGATGTGCCACGCCCCTCAGCCGGGGCTCGGTGCTTTTCTTTGACTCCTGTCATGGCACTGCCAAAAAAACAGCAGAGAAGCGGAAGAGGGGAATAGTTTTGGTGGCCGAAGCTGCGGATACCCTTGGGAGGTCTGTCGCTGTTGTGGAGGTTCCTGTGGAAGCCATGGGATATGGCTGTCCGATGTTGTTGCTGTTGATACCGATATACTCTATACAGTTTAGCGTTTCAAAGGTCGAGCCATAATCATAATACTCTTTTTTTTCCAAAGGGTACATCAAGAAAGAATCACAAACTAAATTCCGTTTGGCAGACGAAAGTTGTCGGCCATTTTACGGCACAGTGAGCTCTGGGAGGAGCCACGCCACGCCCCCGCGCCTTACACGACCACCAAAGGCAGATGTCTCCTCAGACGGAGGACTGGGGACTAAGGACTGGGGACTGGGGCGCCCTGCCCTCTTCCACTGCCAAAAAACTTTCGGCTTTAGTTTTGCTGATTTGCTGCGAATGTCGCCGTCTGTTTCATTCCTGACTTTTCGCATCGTTTCGGTGCCACTGTGCAGGGGAGGAGGGGGGGGCAGGCGGTGCGGCGCCTCTTCTAATTTAATTAAGTGCGGCGACGCGGCGCCTGTTGGTTTGTTTTGGCCCGGACACGGACACGGACGCGGACGGAGCAAAAAGTTTGCCGAGCAGCAGCTGAAGCTGGAAGCTGGCGAAAAAAGCGCGCCACTGAAAATAGAAAATAGAATTTGGAAAAAATATAAGGGAAACTTGGTCCAACAGTTGGCGCATTTAATTTGCTGGTTTTATACTTTTTTAATTGCTAGACAAATGGATGGAAGGCGATGAAAGACAGACTCTCCGTCTGTCGAAGCTTTTGTTTTGTCCCGGAAATTCCTTTCATTTTAATTTGTTTGCAGATTGTGGCAAATATTTGGCCGAACGGAGTCAACATCGCAGCGACGGCAGTGGGTCAAGCTAAAGACGAGAAAATCGCAGATGATTGGAGTCAAGGAGGACTAGAACCCACGCGAAAACAGGAGAGGAGTAACGGCTGGGTAGGACAAAGAAGAGAAGAGTGATATTCTGAAGCAACATTTGCGTTGAGCATTTCATTCTACGAGAAATAGAACAAAGAAAGAACATATTCCATTCCATAAGTAGCATATTTCCAAATACAGGTTAAGCAATTACAGGTGGCACCCCGAACGAGCACTGCAACTTCCTCTTAATGTGGCAACTCCATCATCAGAATTTGCCGTGAAACCCACCTCCACACTTGCCCTTACCACTGGCCCCAATGCAGTCATTGGCTCCCAGAAATTACACCTCCATTGAGAGAACAGCAATTGAAGTTTTTACGATCGGAAATTAGTGAGTTTTTTCCGTGGCTATTGCCAGGGCTGCCAGGGTCATACATAGCACTCCTCTGCACTCTGCACTCTGGACTCGTTCGATGCCTTTGCCCTTTTGGGGCCGTGTCAAATGAGGTTGCCGGCTGCTGGGGCAAGACGAGAATTTCTATTCGATTTGTGTAACGAGTTTTCTATAAACATTTTTAGCTTTTAAAGTTAGCAGCTGACAGTTTGCTGAAGTTGTTGGCAATTGCACACAGATACTCACTGGCACTGCCGCACACGCAACACAGCACTCGCACACCACCGGACATACGTATAGAGACACTTGTACATGTTCCATTTACTTTTATGGCGTTGCAGGGCAGAAGATTCTCCCTCTCTCCCTCCCCCTCCTTCTCCTGCCACTCCTCCGTGTGAGTTTTGTTGCCCTTTGGTTTGCGCTCTTTTTGGATACTCTTGAAGGGTAAAAACACGACTTTATAGAGGATCTTCCACTGATCTATGCCTATAAGAGTCACAGTAGTGCCATGTCAGGCGGTTCACTCTATAGGTAGGTCCCATTGCGTGAAGATGGATGATAGTTTTTCGTCTAAGTCAAAGGGTATACAACAAGTCGGCCCTTCTCTCTAGGTTTCCCTTTGAATTTTGTGTTGAGCTTGGACTTGTCCAAATGCATTTCACAGTTGTCTGTCTGCTGGGTCTGGGTCTCAGGCCCTGTCCTGGTCCTGCCTGGCCGCCATGTGTCATGACCCTGCCCGCAATCCTGGCAGCTCATTTCGACAAATGGCCAGCAGGAAAAGTGTCCGTGTCCGTGCCCGTGTGTCCCTGTGTCCGTGTGCATGTGCGCTTGCACTTTTGCCATTTCCCCATCACACAAGTTGACATTTAGCGACTTTAAGCGCCGTCTTAAAGTCTCTCCTAACGCGCCGACCTCCACACCGTACGGTACGGTACACGGTATGGTACGAGTGCAGTACGGTACTTGAAGCCACAAGGAAACTATCAGCTCGGGCACGTAATCCCCACAGAGGGGAGAACTTTTGTTTTTCTGGGGAAATTGTTTATTATTATGCCGCCGGAATTGATTGAGTTAAAGTTGATTCAGCCAGCTTTTTGCCTTATTGACACATTCATTGAATTATGGCTCAGATAAATACATCTGCACGCATGTGGCGTATAGTCGTTGTCTGGCCAGAAGCCACGACTGTGTCTCCGGGCCTCCTCCATGTTTGGGTCAAGTGTGGCTGACCGCGCATAAATCAACCAAAAAAACCAAGAAAAAACCAAAAAAAGAGAGAACCCAAACGATTTCGAGTCCCATTGCTCTCGGGTCCCCGTACCCGTCCCCGTCCCCGACCCGTCCCCGATCCATTCCTGGCATCTCAAATATTTACAGGCAATTTTCAAGCAAATATTTTTCTTTTTACTAGACACTGGCGATGTCCATTTGCACCTCCCCAGCCGCTTATCCACTCCACAGAGACTTGTGGCATGGTAGTAGGAGCCACGGAAGCGTGACCCAAATATTTGCTTGATTTATTAGCTTCGGATTTTCTTTTATGTGCCATAAGAATACTCTGAGTGGAGTTGTAGTTGTAGGAGTATGTGCGCTTGGGGTATCGTTAATACATGGCGAAGTTTGTCTTAGGATTGGGAAAGGGTTCGATGGGAAAGGCGAGGGGGATCTGAGAGATTTCAGAGGATAACCGGGGGCCCTGATTTGAGAGCTGATGGATCCTCCTCAAATTTGACATGGGCTACTTATAGGTAGGTGCACTCTGACTCTATCTATAACTCGAATTGGTGTAGTTTTCAACCAAGAGGTGGTTTCTTAGCCAAGGAAACTGTCTTGTAGATGGTTCTTTGAGTATCAGAATTGATTGATGGGCAAGTTAGGATTTCATATTACCTACCTGAGAAAGGGATACCCTCGTTGCTATGAAATGTAGGCACAATTATTACCATAGGAAGGAGAGATGTATTGGGACATCCCACATATGTAAACTACCTTAGAAGCTAACCTTTTAAAGTCTTAAAACCTCTTCTTCGAACACCCATGAAGGGTATTCCCTCTTCCACTTCACAAAACCCACTTCTGCATTCAAGTGCTGCACTCGAAAATGATGTGCGACAGTTCGCACAGCTCCTAGGATGCAGCTGACGGATAGAAAACAAAGTTTCGACTTGAAACCATTTTGTGGTTAAACGAAATTCTCACCTAATTTTTGGCAGTACATATTTAAAGTTACCTTTGGACAAGATAACCAAACAACAAGTGCCGGGAAGTGCCGGGCAATGAGGAAGCGCAATCGAAAGTATCTTCTGGCTCTGCCTCTGCCTCTGCCTCTGCAGCTGCCTGTCGATGATGGGTCTCTGTCTGCCGCTGCCGATGCTGTTGCTGTTGCATCTTTGGGCTGGCACTGGCTAGGTTGTTTGTTTTGCAGCAGCATCTTGTTTATTTTCCTTGTTAGGGCCCGCGCCCGTGCCCCGTGCTGAAAACTCTGTGAAAATCCGCTGTGGCAAGTGGCGTCGCTGAAACTTTTTACGGCACGCCGGCTACGCGACTTGCGCAAGTTCGGATTCGGGTTTGGGTTTTGGGAGGAAACTTTGATTCAATTTCCACTCGGAATTCTTATTCGTGCGCTCACTTTTTGTTGGTCAATTGGATTTGTTTCTTACGGGCTTCCGAGGGGATGGCACGGAATGGAATCAATTGGCCGGGCTAAGCCAGATAAATTCCTTCGGCTCAGGAATTTATGGCTCTTGCCCCAGTTTCCTGTCTCTCGTTGCGGTCTCGATTCGCTTCGCTTGCCTCTAAACAATTTGTCACGCTCTTCAAGGGCTGGCAATGTCAAAGCCATCGACAATTGGCAATTGGCCAACAAAAGAAGGGACGAATACTTGTTGAGTATCTCGAAATGTATCTTTGCAACTGTCTGGGGGGGGGGGGCATTTGTGATATTCTCAACACTTCAATTATTCAAATGCCTTGCGATTTCGATAGGCCACCGCCTCCCGCCTACCGCCTCCCGCCTGTGGGAGAATCTCAATCGCATTTTTCTTTTCTTTTTCTCTTGTGTGTTTTCCATTTTCCATTTCCCATTTTACATTTTACTTTTCATTTGCATTTTCCTTGATTTGAATCGACTCAGGCCATTGAGGCAGGCTCTGGCAGGTCTCTCTCCCTTCCTCCCTTCCTCCCCTCCTCCCGCTCGCCCTTCGTCCCTTTTGCATTCGGAATTGAAATGCTTTTAGCCCTCGACTTGTAACACAAAACTCTGTTCTAATGGCTGCTAATGGAGTTCTAGTCGTGGAGCGAACGTCTTTGAGGGGCTTTACCTCTTTGGGGCCTCTTTGTTGTCCGTTTTCTGTTTTCTGCTTTCTGTTTGATGAGTCAGATGGCTGGCACATCGTGGAATTGTGGTAACTGACCTGCCATGTGGCCTAGCCATCTCTGGCTATGATAAATGGTTTAATTTCTTAATGAAAGTGGCTCAGAACGATGGAAACTTTCCTTACTTCCCTGCCGAATTCTTAAAATGTTGCATTTTGACATCTTCCCCCAATTTGAAAGGAAATTTGAGCAATTTATGGACCAGAATCTATTCCTACCTCTGCTGTTTGTCGACTCCTTGGCCGGACCATCCGCCTGCCTGAGTGGCATTCAAAAACCTGCCCACAACCAGCAGTCATCAACCATCTACCAGCAAAACCTCCTGAATCTGTCAATTGTGGCTTGTGGCTAATAGAACGGGGTAGTGGGAGGGGGATAAAAGCTAAGGAAAACCGCCTTTCTGACGTCTGACAGTTGGACATTTCAATCAATGGTGTGTCTCTACCTGTTGGACGATGATTGCTAATCACTTGACTGCTCCATTTGCCAAGGCTCTTGAGCACTCTCGAATCTGGAATCTCGAAACTCGAAACTCGAATTTCGCCGACTGCCGCCTGTCCGGGCCCCAGTCCGAGTGAAAACAGTCGGCAAATGAATTTGATTTATGCAACTGCATTCGATTGGGATGGTCTCAGTGCTACCTCGGACTCTAATAACTGGAACCCAATCGGAGGCCATAAATCTTGTCCACGCTGGCGGTCTCTTCCGTCTGGTCTGTCTGGCCGAAGGGGGAACGTGCCTCGTGTCTAATCGGTGGCATCATGGGCTGCTCAGGGGCACCCTTTCTTCAGCCATATGCTGTCATGTCGAACCGTTTTCCTGCCTCCCGTAACTCCTCTTGTGGTCTCACGAAAACTTTTTCAATTTTGCTGGAAAAAGTTGTAAAGTTCCAACCGAAAATTTAAGCCAACATTTTTAAGGAATGAAGAATGGGAAGGGGGAGTGGGATGGGGATGGGGACGGGGATGGGGACGTGGATGCCCATCTACATAATGCCTTGCTCTATATGTATCTCCTGCTGTATCGCAATGTGGACACGGACACGGACACGGACATGCAGGGATGCGGATGCGGATGCATGCACTGCACTGTACTCGTGGATATCTGTATCTGTATCTGCATCTTGCCACCACCATCTTGTTCTTCCTGCTTCCTGTGTCCTGTGTCCTGTATCCTGTATCCTCTGGCTGCATGCAAATTTGATGCAAAAATATGTGAAATTTTCGATTTTAAATGACGCCGCTGCTGCGGTGCATTCTCCCCTGGATTTTCCACCTCCTCGGATGCCCCATCAGTGTGTAGCTGTTACTGCCACTGCCACTGCCACTGCTACTGCTACTGTGCTACTGCAACTGCCACTGCCACTGCGACTGCTGCTTCTTGCCTCACAAAAATTTATGGCGTTTGCATGTCTGAATTTATCTGCTTGTTTCACATGCAAATGCAGCGGAGTCGGAGGAGTCGAGGACGAGGAAAGAGTTTGGTTTGGGCACTGGATCTGGGACTCGGGCTCGGACTGGTACTCGGGGCCTGGCGGTGTGTATTTTCCATCTCGTAATGGTGATAAAAATAGAAACATTTTACTGGCAAAACGCGAGCACAGCTCCCGCACAGAGGGAGCATGCCAGCTTGGGCAAGTATTTGCTGGAAGCCTAGTCGGTCTTTCTGCCCCTCTGCCTGCCGCTTGTCTCTTGTCGGTCTGGGCTGGGGCTTCGTTCCGTTTGGCTTCGTTTGGCTCGCTTTTAGTTCGGCTGTCTGTGCGCTACCTTTAACAGATTTTCTGTTTTGGCCTGGTTAAGCGAAACCATGTCAGTCCTGAGGTGGCCTCCAGGGAGGAAGTGGGCTGTGGCAGGAAGGGACGGCAGGTTGCACTGCACGAAGGTGTGTGTGTGTGTGTGTCGAAAAGGGCCATGCCATGCCACGACACGCCACGCACTGTGGGTAGGCCGAAGACATTGACGTCTTAAAATTGGATTATGGAGAGGCTAAAAATACTAAATATTTTATATAAATATAAATTGATCATTTATAGAGATCAGCTCCACAATCCCCCACTACCCTTGACTCTTCCATCTCTTTAAGAATACGTAATGTTCTTCCAATCAGTGGCCTTGTTTTTGGGGCTCGCACTCCCATTGTAGGCCGCGTGGAGTCTCTGGCGTTGCTCTTTCATCATACGTGTTCATTCATAAAAATTTTATATTTATTTGCATGCACAAACAAGAGGCAAAAACTGGGGCCCCAAAAAGGAAAACTGAAACAAGCCCAGGCCCCGATGCCATCCAACATCCAACATCCTCCAATCCTCCATTCCTCCATTGAGTGTATATATTCTGACCTTGAGCTATGGCACAGCTGAGACGACCAGGCGACCAGGCCCAGAGCCCACTGTTGGCCAGTCGGCTTTTTGGGCTCCACAGTTTCTGCGACTGTTTTAATATTCCTTCAAGATACGAACACGAATATGCGAGAGAGCTGCCTCCTCGACCTCCTCAGCCCCTCGAGCTCCACTTCATTGGATGCCGTGCCCTGCGTGGAGGGGCTCTCTGTGCCCATTTGAGCGATTCCTTCAGTTTTTATTATATTTATATTCTTTTTCGGGTCGTTTATAGCCGGCGGTTATTTGTTGCCACCTACGTGCCTCGGCCTCCACTCGCCCCCTCGAAACCCTCTTTGACTACGTTGCTGGGGCAACAAGTGTGTCCAGGCCCAAAAGTGGAGCGGGCGCAACTTCAAAGTTTCCATGCGAATATTTCAGCATATTTTCTTTAAGGCTCAGTTTTTCCTCCGAAAGTTTTCGGCTTAAAAGTTTTCTTCGGGGCCCAGCGACAAAGTCGGACTTAAGCGAAATTCTGTTGCCATTTATGATGGCTTTTAGATGGAGAGCTTCCAAAGGCCTTTGTAGGCGTTCTCAGTGCGTCTTTTAATGGTTAAAATGCCACTGTTGAGTGCTGTTGAACTTCTGGGTGTTAGTGGATAGAGATTTTTGAGTTAAATTTGACTAAAGACTGGGGGTTCTCTAAGGGAATCATCAAGGAAGCAACTGCTTCCAGTTCTACATCTATCTTTAAAGAAATTCGCAATCCTCTCAGCTCCCCAGGACGAAGACGTCGCTTTTAAAGTGCTTTCTCGAATTTGTTTTAAAGGCTTGATGGACTGTAACCCTTTTGCCATAAAAACGTGCTACTCAAGTTGCCCCAGGATGTGGCCTCTGGATGAGTGTCATACTTATGGCTCATTCACTTGTGAGTCATCGCGAGCACTCCACTGATAACATTTAAACGGTTTGACTGACGGTTTCCCATGCCCCTTGCAGACTACTTGCCATCTGGGAACAAAGTTGTTTGCTGTGTGGCCAGAACTTCCGTCTGGCAGGAGGAGGCACCGAGCCGAGCACCTTCCTCTATTGCATCTCATCTCCGCCATCAATGGCAGCATATTGTAATAGAGCACCATTCTCTCTGCCTCTGTCCCCGCCACAAGCGTTAAACATTCCAACTTAAGCGGGGAAAAAGAGAAGAGAAGGAAACATTCTAGAGACACAAAGCGGCGCCTTCTTTTCTGGCCAAACAAAGGGGGCCTATGGCCCAGAAAACAAGAGAAAAACAAGAGAAAAAGCCCGGTAATAGAACCCCACGAAGGGAAGGAGGTTAAGCAGAGGCGAGGAGTGGACTAGGATGGCTGAGACAATGGCTGAGGACACCAGAGATACACTTCCATGTGTATGTATATAGGGAGAGGAGGGGAGGAAGCGTGGGACCCAGGAATGAAGGAGCAGCGGAAGCCCAAGGAAGTGTCTGCCTCCTGGTGTTGTTAACAAGCCAACAGCAACACCAACAACAGCCACACCAACAACAACAACAACAACGGCAGAAGTGTTGAAAAAAAGGAAAGGAAAGGAAATTGTAACCCTACAGATAACTCCCTGTATAACGGAAAGCCAGACATATTTTTTCACAGATTTAACGAGGGAAAAGAGACGCCGTCGACGACGACGACGACGACGACGACGACACCGATGATGCCAACTCGTCTTCAATGGCAAAGGCATTTGTCTCTGGCCATAGGAATACCACATATACATATATATATCTATATACATATACAAGTACGAGTATATATCAGGATATCTCTTGTCCCTGGCGTGGGTGGGTGTAAAGTGGGCGTGGCAGTTGAGTTTACGTGCTCGTATGACGCTGGCAACATTGTGCACTCTGCCTCTCGTTTCGTTTCGTTTCGTTTCGTTTTGGGGTTATATTTGTCATAAAAGTGGCTACAAAGTGTGCCAGGTGGAGGCAGAGGTAGAGGCAGGGGCAGGAGGGGGATAGACAACTGAAAGTTTCTGCAAAGGGAGATAAGAAGGGGGGCCAGAAACGGGGAAGCAGAAGTGCATTTACATTGCGATGTCAGAAGGGTCTCGATATAAATTGCCAGTGGATATACTTGAAAACTATATAAATTGGTATAAACACAAGAAGCAGCTCTGAATTGACGGCCAATCGATTAAACTTTTAAATGTGCAACCAATGTACACTCATGCTTAACTGTTAATGCCCCTTCTGCCCATCGATACTACCATTATCGTAGTAAGGGGTGAAAGGGTGAAAGAGTGTCTCCTTCCGAATTCCGTTTGGCGTTTTTACCCACCAGTTTCTGGCCCTCTTCCTTCCCTCTACTCTCCCCCTTTCGCAGCTGCTTTCCTAGTCTTTGGGCCATCGGTTACTTAGTCTGTTTGCTGATGACTGCCGCACCCACTGCTCGTCTCTGGGCTCTGAGCTCTGCTGCATTCCTGCACATGGACTGGCAGACTGGGAGACTCTCGGGGCTGGTGCCGGTGCTTGGTAAAGATATCAACTTGAAAATTGCTAGAGACACGCCCCCAAGCACAACGCCCCCCAAAAAAACAACCAACTTCATGTTCTGCTCCGGGAGCTCCTCTTCTCTCCGCCGAATCGTTCTCTGTGTCTGCTCTACAGATTGGCCAACAGCTAAGCCAAAATAAATTCGTCCATTACAATCACAGCAACAACAGCCACAGCAGCCACAGCTACAGCTACGGGGAAAACAATTTGAGCCAAAAGTTGCCCCACCCGCCCACTGCCCTGTCTCCGCTTCCAATCGTAGTTCCCTCTCCCTCTCCCACTCCCACTCCCGCCAATTCTGTGCTCCACTTTGTTTATCGCTCTTGACTTTGTTGGCCTTTTGATGCCCTGAAACGGGGTAGTATGGTTCGAACCAGGCTCTTGACAACCAATAGAGGAAAACATTATACACAACACATTCCATAGGAAGCACAGTGCCCACCTTAAAGGGCATCAAGTGCTTCGGCTTCCCAATTGTTTATTTTCTTCCTACTTTTTGGCCAAGTCTGCTCTGTTATTGTTTTGCCTGGAAGTTTATTGGCATTTAACCTGCAGACCCGCCCCCCATTCAACCTCCCCCGCACCCCGCACCCCCCTCTGATTGATTAGGTCGATCAGGAAATGCTAATTACTGCCTGCCCCTGCGGCAGTGGACGTCGCTTTCCCGCTGCTACAAATTGCAATTACAATTTTTAATTTTGTCGCAGGAAAAAAAAACAATAAAAAGTTTTACTGATGAAATTTAATTTAATTGTAGTTTCAAAAGTGATTTATTTATTTATTTACCTTCTTGATGTCGCTAAAATTCATTTAAAAGATACATTTTTAATCCTTTTTTCTCAGCTGGAGCTGGAGAAACTTTGCTGCCAGCAAAAAAAAACATGGAAAACTTTCTGGCTTGCAAAAGTTTGTTGCAGGGGAGGGGAGTGGCATGGCTGTAGGGGTTGGGTAAAAGGGGAAGTGCCTTAGCCCATCATTGCCCCGCCGCAAAGTTTGTGTCGCCACTGAAGCATTTTAGTCAACCTAATTAGCAAGTTGATGATTTTTTAACGCTTTATCGAGCACTGGCAATGATTTCATTAGCCTGGCTAAGGGGAACAGAGGGAGTGCCAGAACGGGACTGTGGCGACTGTGGGGCGGAGTGGGGGCTGGTCTGCTCTGAAGTGCAGCGTAAATTGCTTCATGATTATTAAATTGCCTCTCGCTCTCTGGCTGGGATTCAGTTTTGGGAAAGTCATCCCCCCCCTTCCCCCCCAGAAACTTGTTGAGAAGTTGAAAATGTTGCAAATTAGTTGGGGGTTTAGTTTCGGCTTAGGGGCTTGACGCAGCGATGCATGGCAATGGGTTGGGGATGGGCTGGGAATGGGGAGGGGGTTTAAGGTGTTGCATGAGAATATTTATAGAATTTCGGATATAAACAGAAATAAAGTTCGGGGGATAATCTAATTGAGGAGGGAATTCGCTTTAAAGTTAAACGAAGGCAAGACCTTGCTCATAACTACGTGTACTTGTTCTTAATCCCTCCTTCTATCTTTTTATGTGCATTTTATCTGCCTTTCTCTTCGCAAACTTCTTCCAAATTCCCAGAAACACCTCCCCCCGCCAGTCAGGCCTCATTACCTTGTAAGCATTCAAAATTGAGCGTTAAATTCAACACGTAATATAAGTTTTATGAGCGTAGTAGCTTATCGCCTACCGTTACTCACCCCAGAAAAGATACTGCACACACAGACACAGATACACCCAGCCCTGGTGTAACATTCTTTAAGCGCTAGAAAATGAAACTTGTTTGCCTTTGAGCTCAAGAAATTCAAACAAAGAAAGTTCGGGGGGAACGAGGCTGAAGAACCTTTAAAGAACTGAGGTACAGACCATCTATCAGCCCGTAATTCGTTATAATCGGGCACCTTAGCATCTTTGATTTAGTTGGAGGCACACACTATTTTTTATGGAGGCCCTGACAAATCCTATTTGCACGCTTACCAGAGAAAATCAATTTTCCAGCACAGAAAAGAAGAATCATAAAATTCTAGGTCTTCATCAGCCCCTCATCGACCCCTTTCCCCGTCTTTTATCATTGATCAGGCTTAGGTCAGGGGACGGACGGGACTCTTTTTTATGATCATGCTAAGATGTGTGCTTCCTCCTCCTCCTCCTCCTCCTCGGAGCTCTGACTCATGCCGGATACCCTTTTTGTGTGTGTTTTACTCGATTCGTTTAATGGCAATTAGTTGGAAAACTGTTCGACGGGGTTCAAGGTTATTAAATTCCCAGGATTCTCTGGAAATCACACATGGAAAAGTGTACGCTGTCTGAAGAAGCCCCAATCTCAATTGCCTGGTCATCGGCCCACACACAAGAGCCCAGCAGCAGCCAACGCAAGTCTCGGGAGCTCGAGAGGAAGTTCTCAAGTTTTTACTTGAGGCAAGTGTAGGCAGGCATGGGCGTCCGACGACGATTACTACAGTTTAAAGAGGTTCAGCCACACTGGCAGATTGCGTGGGAGACCTGTTAACATTAACCTTTCGAAACTAAATTAAATTTGCATCGCTTTGGGCCTAGTTCGGGCCATTTTGCTAATAGATTTTCCTATCAATTTTCCACCGTTCAAACCAGCTTCGTGCTGCTGGCAGCATGAGGCCAGCCTTCTCCTAGCTACAGCTACAGCCACTTTTGTGGATCGCAACATTTGTTGCCAGTGTAACGTGTGTCTGCCAACATTGCATCTCAACATGGCGCATCTCCATTCAGAATCCATGCGAGATCTCGTGCCGCATTTGTTATCTGTAAGTCGTCGGGTCTTGTCTTTATTCGTGGAGCCAGCCCCGCCATTTGCATAGACCAGAAATCAAAGTGCTACGTGCTGCATGCCCCATCTGTGAGGCCAGTCTTCCATCTGGCAAACTTAGTCCAAACAAACCAATTCGTGCACAAACAACCAGATATCAGTGGAGATATAGGAATATATACAGTACTTAAATGCGTACAAGTGGAGCCGTGTATCTCTGTGTCTGTGTGTCTGTGGAGAGTGCGTGAGTGTGTGCGAGGAGGGCGTTTGTCTTGCCGCTGGCATCGCGGCAAAAGTCGCGCGCGTTTTCTTTGAGCGGATTTGCAGGCGATTTGCATAAAAGTCGACAGAAAAGTTCTCGAAAAAACCAATAAAATTTCAATTAATTAAAAATTACCAAAAAAGTAAAAAACAAAATTGAACGAGAATATAAAATATAAAAAGAAGTGAAAAATTGTACAATAAACATACAAATTTGATGAAATATTCAAAAGAAAATAAATTCCATTGCTTAAGCAAAAATTAAGAGTATTCCAAAGTGGGAAACCCTTGAAAGAAAATTAATTGCGTTTCCTCGAAAAATTTCCCAGATGACAAATTGTTGTAAAAAGTGAAAATAAGTGCCATAAAATAATCTGCGTGCCATAAACGCGAACAATTAAAATTCCACTTATAAAAAGTGGGGAAAATAAACAGAAAGAAGGAGCACAAGTGTCGGCAAGTGTCGGCCAGTGTCAAAACACAAAACGCAGTAAGCAAAAAGCTCGCAAAACAAAGGAAAATGTTTTAAAAAATGAATAGATATAAAACAAAATAAATATACGCATATAGAAGATCAAACGACAAAGAGAATCCAACAAAAAGAGCGTGTGAAAAAAGTGAAACAAAGGCAGAGAACAGGGGATCTTTCAGCTCGTATTTAAGAGGCCGAAAGTAGTACTCGAGATGGCGATGCCTCCCCAAGGAGGCGGTGGGGGCAGTGGGGGACCACTGATCCTCAAGTTCGTGGCGATTCTGCTAGTGCTAATACCCCTCATCAGGGCCGGGGGGGACCCCAAGGGAGCGTCGACAGTGATCACCACAACAGCTCCGCAGATGGGAAATCGCAGTCCCCATCAGCAGCAGCGTCTGCAGCTCTTGCAGGAGGCCCAGCAGCTGGAGGCGGCCCATCAGCACCATCACCATCTGAGGCACGAGCAGCATCTGCGTGCGGAGCTCGAGGGGAACCATAAGCCGCCGTCTGTGGGAGTCGGGCCTGGAGCTGCCACGGCCATGAAGCTATTCGACCAGCAGCTGCCGCCGGTGGCCACGGGACAGCAGCAGCACCATTTGCGTCATCACAATCGCCACCATGTGACCTGGGAGCAGAGAGTCTTCCCCTCGCTGCGTCACCAGCAGCACCGCCTGGCCATGAGCTCCACGCCAAGACCCATCGTCACCACCGACGCCCCGCACCCAGCCCACTCGATGATGAGCAATCACAGTCGCTACTTCGATCGCGATGGAATATATCCGCCATGGGCCGAACCCAGGTCTACTCGGGGACCCAACTGGCGGCAGGAGGTGGACACCTCCTCCGAAGACGATGATGACGACGATGATGACGACGACGATGATGAGGACTACGAGTACGAGGAGGATTCCAGCTCCAATGCCGTGGACGAAGAGCTGGCCCGACAAATGCCGCGCTATTCGCTCTTCAGCCAGAAGTTGCCACACATTGAATCGAAGGAGGAGGAGTACGATGCCTACGACCAGTCCGACGAATCAGACATGAACTCCAACAAGAACAAGCATCCCAGTGTGGGTAATTCACATGAGAAGGCAGCGGCCAAGAGGAACATCTTCGATTGGCTCTTCAAGGAGGGACAAGGAGAAGGAGCAGAACCTGGAGCAGGATAAGCAGAAGACCCATAGGGACCATGCCCTGGTGGTAGTCAGGAAACCGCACACGACAGAGAGACCCACAGAGAAGACCACAGAGAAGCCCACAGTGAAGCCCAAGCTGCAGCTAATCGACGCCAATCTCCAGGAGGTGGACGAGGAGGACTCCTCCGACGACACCGATACCGACACCGACTCCGACTCCGAGGAGAGCTTCTCCAACGAGCAGTGGAACAAAATCGAGCACGAACACCACCTCAAGCAGCAAAACACCAGAAGGAGCTGCAGGCCCTGCGGGAGACCAGTCGCAATACCCCACTCATAAGGGGAGCCTCTTACAACATTGAGAATGAGGTGAGTCGGCTGGCATTGCGCCCATTGTGTGCGCTGATAAGGCGGCGTCTCGTCTCCATCCACAGATTCCATGATGTCATTAGCTTTTGTTGTTGCTCTCCCTGATCACTGCTGACATTGCTCCATTGTTGTGTGGGGCTGTGTGGGGCTCTGTGGTGCTGTGTGGCACGAGGGCAGCCCCCTCTGTCTGATAAGCGATATGTATGTACGGTGGCAGCTAGGGGATTCATTCAGAGATTTCCACAACAACAACAACAACAACAGCTACAAAAAAGCTGTGGCCACAAATGACCAACAGATTTCGGAGGGGGTCTACGAGTATTTGGTTGTGGTCTCGGCTTCGAGTTTGATTTTGATTTTGGTGATTACTCAGTCGGTAAATCCATAAGTAAACAGAATAGAACACTGCGAGAAATGAGTGGAACTCTGGAGGTTAACATTATTGTAAGATATACTCGTAGTAAAAGGGAATCCATCACAGGAAGACATTGCTATACAGTGTACACTGTGTTTCCAATGTCATTCCAATCTTCCGATTCTTACCTTCTATTCTCTCAGTGCTTTGGCACAGAACGCACTGACCATGGCTAATGCCGTTTGCATTTTGGCTCACAACAAAAGCAATGCCCCATTTACAGGCAATGCGAAACAGCAACTACAAACAGTTTCGCTTTGCCCTCTGTTCTTGTCAAATATTTACCCAGTGTCGTAAAAGGCCAGGGGCGTGTGTGGGGGCAGGGCGACCAGCGGGGGTTCTTAGAGGAGGGGATGGGATACCGGACAGCAGCTGGCGCTCCCAGCATTTGCACTTTTTGGTTCACCATTCACCGTTTACCACTCACCATTCACCATTGCGGGTTGGCTAATTGAAATCAGCAGCACAGCAGCAGAGACAACAGTTACACCAACAATTACAACAACAAACAACAACATCAATTACAACAACAGCCACAACGACATCAGAACGAGCTAAAACAACAGATACAACAACGACACCAATAAGTTCAACAACAAGAGAGCAAGAGCCAGCTGCACGTAGAGAATACATTGATACCCTTGCAGACCTATCAAGTGATCTGCTATATAACGTAGAAATCAATCTTTGAGTTGGGCATCTACTACATAAAGAAAACTGCCGTTTTCAAAGCTTTGCTGGATAATTCCTTTCCCAGAAAAGCCATGGATACCCTCTGCAAAGGGTACAGCAATTAATTTGTTGAATTTGATTTGCACTTTTTGGATTCCCTTCCATTCCATTCCATGTTGCTTGCTTTGAGCCGTTGTTTGCTGTCAGTGCTCGTATTATTTATTTTTTCTGTGGCGAACGTCCAATTTTAATTGCATTTTCATGCGTTTCTTTGATCCTGCGACCCCCAGGTCAGGTCTGTCCTTTGCTCAGCGTAATTACCTCGAAAAAGGACAAATTAAATTAGCCCCAAAGCAAATAATATTGCTTCTGTGGGAGGGAAGCCCCAGTGGAGCGGAACCCAGTAGTTCCGGCGGGAAATTGCAGCTAACCAGAGCTCTCTGTTGTTGATTTTAGAGCTGGCTGTTTATTTTTATTGGCCAACCATTTTGACTTTACTGCAACCTGAACGGCAGCTGCTGGTGGAGCTTGTCATTGAAATGAGTGGCTCGTACTTGACGTCTCTGGGTAATCGATGTCATTAAGTGGAGCGACGGGAGAAGATAAACTTCATCGAGAATTGCCATTGCCTTAAAGTTATTTTACAGTTTACAGTTTGATGGGAAACCAGTCAGTAAACTGCCAAAGTTCTAGAAGTTCCCGGATTCCAACACCAAAAGGGCGAAGGGTACTCGTATTTGCACAGATATTTATGTTTAATATGGCCAACATTTGGGGGATTTTAATGACACGATTTAGCTAATTTATAGCAAATATTAGTGTCACTTATCCGCAAATAAGAATGCTCCCCACCACTTCCAGTTGAAATATATTTCATGATTTATGATTAGCCCCAAAACATTTCTGGCACCCCATTAACATCCTCAATTAATGTCAATTTAAATGTTTGCCAACGCAATCAAAATTAAATCCCATATCCGAGTAAATATTCCACAGAAATTATACGACATGCCAAATAATTAAAAACATAATCCGAAATTTAAATTTGAGTCAAGTGCTCGACACCGGTCGTCGGGACAATTTCCCGACGAAATGTAAATTCGAAATGCACTCGAAAATATTGTCAACAGCTAAGCAAACACTCGGGGAAAAACAGCAGCAACAACAAAGCAACAACAAAGACCAGCTGCGTGTAAAACAACAGTGAAAACAAAAGTTGAACAGCAAATGAAGGTTTTTCGAGGGGGTAGGGCGGCGTGACGCCCCTGGATCCCCAGATCCACCTTGCCACAGTCGCAATCACCATCCTTTACCCGCCAGAACAATACAATTAACACATGTCTGCGGATGACGACGCCGGCTACTCGGCAGGATGTGTCTTTCACCTTCCCTTTGGGGCCCCTGCTCCTAGCGTGCACCTCCTTCCGCTCTTCCTTCCTTCCTGCCGCTGCCGCTGCCGCTGCTTTGGTGGCATGCCCAATGAGAGCCGTCGTTCGTGCCACATTTCAATTGTGTCTCCATCCCCATGTTAACAAGCCCCCGCCCGACTCGTGCATTTTGCCCTACTTACTCGTACGTACATCATTTAATTGCAAACATAACATTTTGCATTTAAGCCCGTTCGTGCTTCTTCACTTTTTTGTAGTTTAAATTTTGTTTTTCTTTTTTGTATATTATTTACTTCGTTTGGCTGTTCATTAATGTATTGCGGTTGAAGTGGCTCTGATTTTTAATGGAAGGCCAGTGGGATATGTCGAGTGTTTGCAGAAGAAAGAAGGAAATTCCATTAATTTGTGCATGGAAATTACTTAATTTGTTCAGTACAGGGGAGCTCTGATATACAGAAAAGGAATTAGTAAATTAAAACACAGAATTATACAGGAATGTTCTCTTCAGTGAGGGAATACTGTAGTAAATACACAATTATATATTTTACTATACAGCAAACATTCCTTGAATATTTTATTTAATTACAAAAATGCAAAATATTTAATAATAGATCAGACTAAATTTATATCCCATGTCAAAGCTCTCCGAGAAATATATAACACGAGATCCTGGTAATCCCTTTAAGCCGCCTTCGTTTCGTTCCATTCATGCATGTTTTTCCTTAGAAAACTGAAAAAAGAGAAACATTTTCAATGCAAATAGTATTTTCCCTCTTTGGTTTCCACTTCCTGTTAAAGGTGTTTGAAAAACATTTGCAATGCAATTTCGTCGGTCCTTCAAGGTGTTCTCCATGGTGTGTTGTGTTGTGTTGTGTTGTGTTGGTGTGTTGTTGTTGAAGCTTTTGGTGTGTGTTTTATTTCTGGTGGTACGCTTGTGCAGTTTCTATTCCAATTTTATACAGTTTTTGATGGTTTCTTGTAGTTGTGTGTGTGTTTTCCCATACTTTTTTAATCGTTTTTCTATTCTGTTGTTGTTGATGTTGTTGGTGTAAATTTGTTGGCAAGTCTTTTTCAGGCTTGAAAGGTTTTGCTCCCTTCATACATTCTTTCTGAACTCTTTGCTGAACTCTAATGCATATCCTTCATTTGCACTCCCACACACTCGTTCAGGCCTGCCTCTGTCTCTGTCCCTGCCCCTGCCACACCCACAAACGCTGTCACTTCTCTTCCAGCCCTTGCTCTTGTTGCTGTAGTAGTTTTTCCCTAAGCTTTTACCAGCCTTTTGTGGGTGTCTTTTCCTATATTGCCTGCCTGCTGTTCCTCTTCCTCTTCCTGCTACTGTTGCTTCCTTCCAGGCTGAAGCCTTTGTGGCCTTCTTTCTTTCATTCTGTAGGTTTGCCAGGTCTTGACAGAGCAGTAAATGGGAGAAGAGAGAGGGAGGGAGAAAAGATGATACCAAGAGTGGAGCTTAGCTTCTGTACTTACTTATATCGAAATGTCAAAAGCGGTTAGGCAAACGCAACGAAAGTTCATCTCATCACTTGCCACCCGCTGGCGTGGCTGAAGGCTGCCACAGCGGTTGCACTGACCTTGAAGCTAGAACCAGCGGGAGCCAAATGTGGCTTATAGGCAATGTGGCATTCACAATCGCTACTCACGGATAATGGAGGGGTAACGTACTGATAGCTACTTATAGAAAAAGATAGATGGAGGAGAAGCGTTGAGGCGACATTAACCTCAACAGAATCCGACTTTCAGCCTCCAAAAGCCTCAAGTTATGATGGAACCACTTTCAGTTTCAGTTTCTGTTTAAATTTGGGATAAATTTTGTATATCTTTTGCTGGGAAATGTTGCCTCCTGTTTGTGCTGCCTCTGAGTGCTTTTTGTTTCATCATCAGAGCATCATTGTGCCCCTCTTCTGTCGAGTTTTCCTTCCATAGATGCTTCTGATAACTTTTTCTGTTCTGTTATTTATTTTAAAGGTTCTTCTCAGTTTTTCTTTCATTGGCCGCTTGTGTCTGGTCGACTGGTCGCTTTCCTTTTGTAATTACTCGCTCGGATGTGGGAGATTTTCCTAATTATTTTTTAGTTATTTCTTCGTTCTGTGGCCAATGCTGCTGATGACATTTTCCAGCTAATTTCCACCCGCATTTCAAACATATTTTTCTTTGTTTTCTGCCAGTTATTGGCAGTGCTTTTCTGCTCTGCTTTACTTCTGGTTTTTCTGTTCCTGCGGCATTCATTAAGCCGTCCATTGCCGGTGCCAGTGCCCCAAGGAACTGTGAGTACGAGTACTACATCATTTGAAAATAATTTTCCCATTTTGTGCCATGGAAAAACACTCTACTGGCTCTCGTTATGGTGCTGCTCCCCAGCTCTCTGCTGAGACATTTTCCATTGCACAACTTGTGCTTATTGTCTCCAGATTGCTCCGCATTCAATGTTCTCTTTGGGCAGACTTCTTTTAAGCTCTTCTGGAGGGGTCTCCGGTCTCTTGACTTGTGCCCGTGCTCCCCATAATTTATAGCCGCTTCCAATATAAATTTCGAGAAATTATTTTCTCGTATGTTCTCTCTCGCTCTGAACCGAAAAAGCAATATAAATTCTCGCAACTAATTGGCAATGTTTGCCGTTGTCTTGTCGGTTTTGGTTTTGGTTTAAATGCTCGTAGTGTCTTGCCAGGGTTGCCAGGGTTGCCCGAGGCAACTCCAACGACTTTATTATACTGAAAAGATTACATATGTGCAGGGGTCTATGGGTCTCCGCACTCCCTTTTCCTTTCGGTTGAATGTTTCTTTGTGCCACACACATGCTGCAATGGAAATTCTTGGAATGCCGCGAAATCTTTAGCGGCTTCGTCACTTTATAAATCATGCCACACTCGCACACAAAACATGCTCCCAGACGCACTCAAGAGGGGGCATGGGGGGTGGCAGCATTGTGGTAGCGACGATAGCAGTTTGTTAGTTAATCTGACAGAAAACTGTTTGTCAGTGGAGGCAAGCCAAAGCGATATGTATCTGCGTATCTGTTGAATGCATTCGCAGTTTGTCTGTTTGTCAGTTTGTCAGTTTTCCAGTTTGTTTGCTCAACGAGGGCTCAAATCATTTACAGCACTCTGGCCTTTGTCTGTGCGTCAGCTTGCATTTTAGTAACTGAAGACACATGTCTCTGGAGGTCTTGGCTTCCCTTTCAATCGCTGACTGATGCCGACTTTGTGATTGATTTGATGATGAGCTTCAGCTTCAGCTTCAACATCGGCGCAGATGAAGCCCTCATTGAAATGCATGTCGGGATTGGGCCGGGCCTCTGGTTAGCCCATGAATCGGGGTCAAGGTGGATGGATTGTCAGGGTGTGTTTACAGTTAGAACTCCATTACGATCCGCCATCACGTGGCCATGATATAAGCGCTGGCTTGGAGAGCGCTGGTGACATAAATATTTTATTACGTGACGAGAAATGCTGAAATTCTGTTCTCTGGACAAGTGAGAGAATGAGCGACAAGAACCATTTTAGTTTATGGTTTATGTGAATGACTGTATGGATGTGGATGTGGATGGGCATGGACGGATGAGCAATTACCATATAACTCTACAATTCTCGAACAAAATCGATTGGTCAAAGAAGTTTCTTTATTGAAGCGGATATATCAAAGAAGTCGATTGATTCTGGAAAATTTCAAAGAGAGTTTCCCCAGAGCCTCTGTTAAACGATCATAATTGATCGTATCTCGTATCTTCTCTGTCAATTATGATCGTTTAACAGAGCAATAGCCACGAGAGCGTACGACTAAATGGAAATCAGGGATTCAATAAGATCTGGGTGTCGCATAAGGTCAAAGTGTGACTTTTTTGACAGGAATAAACATACAGATGTGATCGATTGGATTGGATTGTGATTCAGATAGGTTATGGGTCATCGATCTATCTGAGTTCTGGCCCAGAGTTGTAGCTTCTTCCATGCAACAAAATTATAAGTATTCTTCAGTTTTTAATACATTTTCCGTTATGTTGAATCCCAAACCCATTTCCATTGTTCTGTAATTTGATCAACTCAAAAACACTCACTCCCGCCCTCTTCCTTTGGCCTTGTCAAGGCCGCTCCTTGTTGCTGTTGCTTTTCGTACTTTACAACCAGCAAAACACCTTTAAATCATGCCCAAACATTCTGGTAATCTAATATCCAAATCCAAAAGCCCCGCCCGAATGGAAAATGCTTTTATTTCACGCAACACTTGCAAGTGACAAAGCAACACCCACAACGGCACACAGATCCCAGCAACAGCAACAACAACAGCAACAACAACACTGAAAATAACACGCTTGTCAAAAGAGTCCAACGATAAATCATGACCAGCAAACGAAAATATTTTTGTTGACGCGTTTGCTTGTTGCAAGTCCATTGCGAAATGCTTGCCCTACAAAATGCCGCCTCCCCTCAAACAAAGTGGGGAAAAAAATAGAAAAACGAGAGAGAAAGGTTAGTGTTAATCGAAGATCGAAGATAGAGATACACTTGCCGAGTGGATACTTTGCTGATTAGACTGAAACTGGTGGAACTTTGGTATAAAAGTATAGCTGGATTATCTGTTAAGATATAATAAATATGATAAGAGTATAACAATCTAGTCGTGGGGATATCGCCTTCCCCCACACCGCTACAGAACTCCAGTCAAAATCATAATACCCTCTGGGAATAAAGGGTATGCAAAGTCCGCAAAAGACAAATTGAAAGTCGTGTTAGGCACATCGTGGATGTGGAGGGGCTACAGAAAGAGTAGAGTGGGGTGGAGTGGAGTGGGGTGGAGTGGGGGGGCCTGTCACGGTCATGCCTGCTAGCCCCCTTAGGAAAACAACCAAAACTGTAACTAAACCGAACCATTGAGCCATTGAACCGCAAATAGAGGGACAAAAACCGAAAACCCAACTGAAAATAAAAAACTCCATTTTCCTCGCTGAGAGACAAAGATATAAAAGTATCTGAAACCCATTTACGAGTGTCGAACTCTAATTCATCAAACGCAACGTATAAATCAAATCGGACTCCGACCCAGAGAAAAGGGAGAGAGAAGTAAATGTCGATTTTTGATGATCTGTAGCCCCCCCGCCCCCGCTCCCCTGTCACCTGCTGTGCGCATTGTCCACCTGTCTCTGGGTTTAATACTGGCACTTTTTTGTTTTTTACTTCTTTGTGGGTGCCTCGATGTAATCTCAGCTCTTCACACACGTTCAAGTGGAAAATCCAGAGAATAAAGGTCAAAGGTTGCCTTGCAAATGTCTTTATCCAATATGCATTGAAGTTGATGCATTGCCCGGTTGGTCATTAAAAATTCAACATAAATCTTTTGAGTCACTTATGCCACACTCTTGGGACCCTCCATCCGCCACTGAGAGACTGTGTGTATCTGTATCTGAGTCTGTGTGCGTCTGTCTGGTATGTGTGTCAAAAAGTCGCAACAAATTGCAAACCCATTATATGACGCAGACTCGTACATACACATGTATAACGTAAGGGGCCCGATTATGGACCCCGAGGCAAGGGAGAGACTCTCCGGCGAACGAGAACTCAAACACACACCCACCTGAGGGTGTCACACACAGAGATAGAGATAGAGAGAGTGTGTGTGTGTGTGTGTGTGTCTCTGACAAGTGTCACACAATTTCGGTTGGATGCACCGTGTGACCAGATACTAGAAATTATCTAAAGTTGCATTCCATTCGACCCAAAATAGTCAAATATTTACTGGGCTTTCAATCTCTTTCATGGGTATTTTGGAAAACATTTGAGCATATTATAAGACTTTCATCACTGGTACAATTCTTCCTGGTCAAAACGTTATGGAAACACAATCAATGAACGCGAAAGAACGTGCTAGTATTCATAGAATTTGTCCATAAACCATTCTTCCTTATTTAATATAGATCTTACTTCCTCCAGAGATGTTGTACTCTTAAATGTATTATCTACAGAGCGCTGACATTTAACCAAAATCGTTGGAATTAAAATATCTGCAAATGCATCCACAAATAATCTGCACAATTAATAAAGCAAATACCTGACTGGTCGGGTCGCTCTGTCCGATTAGGCGCTGACAAATAGCTCAAGTGACTGGCCATTCACTTGATTAATGCCCGTGTCATGGCACAAGTATTTCCAGGCACTCGGCCCACTGTAAATCTCGGCTCATTTGGCATTACAAAAGTGGACGCTGACTCGGACAAGACCCGAAAAAAGAAACTACCCGAAAGATATGCACTTTTTGACAGCTAAATCAATAAACATAATTTTGGGCCGTGACAAGAGTCGAATCTCCTGCACTTAGTGCCAGTGCCAGTCGAATGCTGAATGTTGAATGCCCCCAAATGGGGCTGCTGTCATGGGGGGCCCGTATCCGACTCTGACTCTGCATCGGACTCTGGCATTTGGCAGATTGACAAAAATTTGCATTTGAATGCGTTTTAATTAATGTCTGTTCTGTTTCGAGGATGACTCAATTTCGGTTGGTTTGGCATCTGATAAGAGCAGGGGTCCGCATAGGTCACGACTTTTGTGTGTGTTGTGTCTCTGTGTCTCTTGTGCAGGCGCGTCACAACTTATGACATTCGAAATTGTTGAGAGACAGCGCCGAAGCCGAAGCCGAATGCCAATGCCAGGCCCATCATCCACAAATCGTCTAATTGATTCGATTGGCATAAAGAAAAAGCCCAGTAGCGGACAGCCGGTACCAGTACGAGCCGCGGCTCCTCTCCATCCATCGATGATGGATTTTTTCTTGTGTTTCTGTTAAATTGTTAGAAATTTCCAACGTCTCGAGTTGCACTCGGTTTGCATTATGCATGAGAAGTTGTTCGACTCGGACTCGGACTCGGACTCGGAGTCAAGTTCGTTCGCGGACACCGCGGACCGCAGATGGCGACGGCGACGGCGACGCTTGACATGCGGACAATGCATCAGTAAATTTCATCAATATTTCATTTTCAGCATTTCGATTGGCCCCAGCTCTGGCATTTATAAGCGATTTTCTTTTATTACACAATTTCATTTCAATTTTATTGGATTCCGATTCGGTTCGCCGGTTCGGCGAGGAGAAACAAAGCCCAAAGCCCTCCAAAGTCTTGAAAACAAGACACGAACCATCGAAGGTGTTTTGTATATCCAGGGCTTATAACGGGGTGTCTTAATGGCTTGGGTGGGGTTTTCTTGGGGATAGTGTGGAGTGTGGAGTGTAGATTTTGACACTTTCGCTTCTCAATAAACTTCGATTCGGCTGCACACCCAAAAGAGGCTTTAAGGGCTTTTCCTAAAGGGGTTCTCAGTGGTTAATGCAACATTAATTTATTGCTTGGATACTTCTAGAATTTCACAACTTTGATGGAAGTTTATTAAAAGAAACAAAGTCAAGGTGCTATGATACATAAAAATAGACATGGATTCGTACATTTCTTGCCGGCAACGAGGCGCGGCATTTTTAGATCTTGTGCAAGATGTTGAACAAAATAGACCTCTGCTTAGTTTTATGAATCATAAATTATAGGGGCAAGTGACATTTACTTTATAGAGGAATTTGTTGAATGTATAATTCAGAATTTACACGAATCTTTAATTTGTCAAACAAGTGGATTTCCTCTAGGTCGAATCAGTTGAGGGTCTACCTTAGAGCCTAGGAACCTGAAGAGTTAGTTAATGTCTGTGGAGGTTCGGGCTGTTCTTGTCTCAGAATGTATCTTCCTAAAAATGTCATGTCTGTAAAATAGCCTTCACCTCAATTAAGGAAGTTCCTGTCTCAATTGTGGTCATGGTTTGTCTTCAAAAATTATATTTCTATTCATATTCATATAATTAAAGTTCGATGGAGGAACCTTTGGAACCAGCGAAGGTCTGCTTCATGTTTGACTAATTCCCAGAACTCACGATTATCTCCATAAATCAAATTTGATCTTTTCGCAAACATAAAAGTCCCTTGCTGCTGCTGCACTCTCTGATGTCGTAATTTGCATATTCTATCCATCCATCCATCCATCCGCCCATCCGTTCATCCAGCGACTCCCATCCGCTTTCCATTGTTACCCCTTCCTGTGCTCCCCCCGCCACGCCCCATCTGCCATCTGCCTTCCACTTGGATGGTGCTGCACCTGCTGTGCGCTTCATCAACCGCAAATCGCTGGAACATTGAGGGGCCCTCGAGGTCAGCTCATAAACTAAACGATATCAAAAAGCCGAATGCTTGCTGGCTTGGTTAATCACTTCATCAACGTCCAAATCGAACACAAATCAGCCCCAAACGGAGCGGAGTGGAGTGTGGAGTGTGGAGTGGAGTGCTGCAGAGTGGAGGTGGGACAAGGTGCAACTAGGTGGATTCTAGAGTCCGTTGGCAAACAAATTTCAGAGTCATCAAAATCATTTTTTTGGCATACCCTTTGAAGAGGGCATCATCGTTTTTGCAGATAAGTTTGCAATGCGGAATAGGAAGAATCTATAGGATTGATCGGCATTAGTGCGTGAAACTATGATATTTATAGTTCTTTCAGTTCTTTAAATACTTCTCATTTCATGGTTTATATATCCTATATATGGTTTACATACCTCGAAAATCGGGCTTCAATGAGAGTCTCAATTATGATCTATATTATGGTAATTCCAAAGCCATCTGCTGAGTAGCGCATTAGCCAATAGATCTTTGTCTTCTCAACTGCAACTCGCAGTGGAGTCTGCTCCCCAGACTCCAAGGGTATATGGACTTTGATGCGCCGTGGATTTTTTCTCTCTTGTTCGTGGCCTTCGTGTCCACCGCGGGGCAGTTGCACTCTTCACGTTAAAATGTGCTCTACGTGGCCGGGCTTTGGTTTCTGTTTGCTGCCAGACAACCGCGATGACGATGGCTATGACGATGCCGACAGCGACGACGGCGACGGCGACGGCGACTACGTCTACGACTACCACTGCGACTGCTAACTAATAATTGCCAAAGGCAGGCCACGGTGCAGCGCGGATGGGATGGGGTGGGGTGGGAGGGCGACTGTGGGGACGGGGACGACAGGCAAATAAATTTGCACAGAGTTGCAAATCATTTGACAGGCGGCTGCCGTCGCGTCGCACCGAAGCTAAGAGATTTAGCTGCCTTTTTGTGGGCTTTGGTGCATTTTTGCTTTTGTTTGTTTTGCGCAAAACTTTGGCTGCTGGCTGCTGGCTGCCGGCTGCTGCTTTTGCTTTCTGCTGCTGGCTGCTGGCACTTTGATGATGTCATATGCAAATTCCCCTCAGCAAACGAGCAAACTGCAGCCCCAGACCGAAAGACAGACAGATGCCAAATTTTCATAGCTAATCCGTGCTCGGTCGCAAAATGACAAAGGTGATGCTAATGGTGATGGATATTGCAGTCGATTGTGTTTCTTTCGATTGGAATGTTGGATTGCGATTGCCTGCTTGTCTGTCTGTTTGTTTGTTTGTTTGCTTGCCAGCGATTTATGCCAAATATTTGACTAATTTTTTATCATTTCTTGCCTCTCTTTTCAGGTGAGTTCTGGCGCATGATTGAACGACATTTCGAGATAGATATTTCTGGTATGTGATAAGCAGGGAATGTGCTGTGTGGAACCTGATTCTGGATTGGGGCAGCTTCAGGCATACCTTCCGCGGAATTCGATTCACTTAGATTGATTTGGCGGTGATTTCACAGTGGAAAAACCTCTTAAGTAGGAGGCTAGGATAATGAATATAATAAGGATAGTAAAGGGTACAGTGACGAACAGTACAAACTTCTTTATACTACTAAAAGGTTAGGGATCTCTACCATGTGGTCCCATAGGACTAAGTAGAGGTTCTGCTGATCATTTAAAGCACATATTTCCCCATCTATCTTAACATAGATACATTTAGATAGTACCACCTTAAGTTCCATCTACATCCTCAACAAAGTTCGAACTAAGATTATCCCCCCAATAGCTATCACGTTTCTCTCCATTCTCCATTACTCCCAGAACAAACACAGGATGTGGTCAGCTTTAAATTCTTCTCGTTGCCCACCATCCTTGACCTCCACTGAACATCAAAGTTCCCTTTGTAATCAGTTCGAGTTCCCCATCGTTGCCATCCTCCCAGCGAGCGGCCAATGAAGCGCTACACGCAATTTGTACCTTGTTAAGGAGCAGCACCAGCACCAGCACCAGGAGCAGGCCCCACAGCCCGAGCATGACTAACCAGGCACCGCGCCCTGCCCTGCCCTGCCCCCAGCCACCTGCTGGCCTCTTTTGCTGGCCGGACATATGCCTAACGACCAATTAGTCACGTCAAATCATCATCACGGGCACTCCACAACGGCCGCAAGTGCGAAAACAAGGGAGACATCGCCATGACGGCCCCGGAAAAACAGAGGAGGAAAAGTACATAAAAGTACATTTGGAAAAAAACCAAAATAGGGGAAAATGCCATAAAGCCAAAGTGATCGTGACCAATTGTTGGGTGTTCGGAGTTGGGTGTTGGTCAAGCAGCAGGCCACTGGACCAACAATTACCAATCAACAATCGCCAACAAACAGCAGCAGCAGCAGCAACAGAGGCAGAAACAGAAACAGACGTGGAGCATCGTTTGGATATCTGCAAATATTTGTCCCATGCTGACGAACTTGTGGCAGCGCAGTGTCTCTCCAGACTGCCGCCTGCCGCCTGCCGCCTGCTGTTAGACATTTCTGTGGAGAGGCTGTGGCTGTGGGTGGCTCTGTGCCTGGACTGCCCGTCAAGTGACCACAAAATGTGGTCCACACAAAAGCAAAACCCAGACCAGACCAGACCAGACCATCCAGTGCATCCGTCTGCCCCCACATCTATGGACATCTATAGCTGTCCGTTTGGACACCTTCAGTCGGAAGATATATGTTTATGAGACGTGACAGGTGGCACTCTATGTGAGGCGCATGAGAATTAAACTTATTGGCCGTACGGCATTGATTCGACAATTGAATTCGCAAATTAACATCAGTTTCGGTGCGGATTTTTATTGCATTATATAGCGACAGCCCTGGGACATATGGGGCCCATGCAAATGAACACATTTCCCCCCCAGAAACAGCAACAGCCAGGGCGCAAAGAGACCAGCAGTCAGTGGAGGAGGAGTAACACGCTAAATCCATTTGGGGCGCGCAACCAAAACCCAACACAACCGAAAATACGGAATCCCAGTTCCAGTACCACTTCTAGTCCCGGACCCGGACCTAACCCAATGCCGTGTGGCGTGTGGCGTGTGCAACGTGCAGAAAAACGAATTTCAAGCAAAAATTCAACAGCCAAAAAAACAGCCAGCAGAGGGATGGACCAGTCCTAACCCTGGAGCTCCCCCTTTCTGGCATACGAGACTCGCAATCGCCGCTCCCTCACGTACAATACGAGTGGTGTGCGCTATATTTTTTGTGCCTTTGTCCGACAAGGGTATGATGACTTTATCAAGGGCATTTAATACAGAAGGATACGGACGGGAGTCTATCTCTGACACTAGTCGAATGGCTACAGTGGGCTGTCCATCAAAGTGAAATGTTCAACCTGTTGATTTGAAGCTCAAGTGCTTGTGGAATCCCCAACCCAAGGGGAAGGCACTGGGGAGTCCTTTGTTGTTGGATAAACCTATCCTAGATCTACCAAGATTATTATTTCATATAATGCCTGTCTCCAAAAGAGTATCTCCACTTTTATCATGCATTTTTCAATGAGATTTTCATGGTTTGTTTTCCCTTTCGGGTAAGTGCAATCGTTTTCGGCGCCCACACGCCCCTTGCTGGTGGCTGTCCCCCTTTTAGTACTCGTGCCCCATTCTAAACCTTCTACGAAATGGGTCTAGTGCATGCTCAGCAGCAAAGCATCGTCGTCGTTCGCGTCCGCGTCCGCGTCCGCGTCCTTCGTCCTTTGTCCTTGCTGGCAGTGGCAGTGGCTGTGGCTGTGGCAGTGGCAGCACTGCTCGCTGCGTGTTTGCCGGCAAACAAATAGAAAATAGAAAGCGTTGCCCGCTGCTTGTCGCCATATGCTGGAAGGGAGGATTGACAGGCCACAGAGGGCCGAGGAGTGGGAGGAAAGGTTAGAGCCGAGGAAGCCGTGCCGCAGCAACTTGCCACATGCCAGGCATCCCATCCTCGATGGGCCGCAGCTGGGGCTGCAGTTCCACACCGAAATTGAGTTTTCGGCCACGACTTGGATTTATTTGCATAGTAGACACAAAAATTGCAGAAGCTGCCATGGAAACACCAGATGAATGCCAGATATAAAGATGGGACGAGGGTCCGTACGGAGGAGTGGGGTCGGTGCGATGTTTGTGGGCGTGTGCGACCCTGCAGCCCTTTGTGGCAGCTTATGAGCTCATGTGTCCTGGCCATATACACGGTCCTCAGCCTCAGCTTCAGCTCCGACTTGGGGTCCGTCCTGTTTCTACAGCTCCTAATCCTGCAGCTGACCGAAGCTGGAGCCGGAGCCGGACCCTGTAGTTGTAGCTGAAGCTGAAGTGTAAATGCCGTCATAATGCTTGTACCGACATCAGCTTGACAGCTTCCACAGCCCCGGAGTCGTGTGGGCGTGGCACGTGGCTGACCAAGGCTGGGGACACCACGTTCGGAAGAGGCCAAAGAGGTTGGCAGCACCATGAATCCTCGTGGCGGCTCCTGCTTATTAGTATGCAGCTGTGCTCTCCTTGGGTCCAGAATGGTTGCTTGGCTGCTTCTACCTCTGCTGCTGCTCATGAGCCTGGACGCCTGGATGCCTGGGCGCCTGGACGCCTGAATGCCAGTGTCCGTGCGAGTGGAGTGCGTGTCTGTCACTGTCATGATTCAGTTTGCCTTAATTAATTTCGGACTGCTCTCGAACGGAACCCAGAAATGTGGGCACAGGCCGTGCGATGTGTGAAATTAGCCTCGATTGTTCCGTTTGAAGGTGTGCACTCTGTGTGCTCTGGACTCGAGCTGGCAGAGCCTGTAATCCGTAAAGTATGAGAATTCTTAGCACAGATTATGGACAGATTTACACAGTGAGTTATGGAATAGTTGTGGTGACAATTTGATCCAGATTCAAGATGATAGCCAGTCAAGGAAACTTTGTCGTGAAAAGCGATCGATCTCGTTGTCGAGAGGCATGTGGATGATCGATTGTACTGCCATACACTTACTGTAAACGCGTAGGTCTTTTTGAATACGAAATCTGTGCCATTCCCCCAATTAAATCGATTAAAAACTAAGCTCTCAATCGTCGGCACCACTATCAGAGCACTTGCAACGCACTTGAAAAAACCCAGAGAGAAGAGATAGACGCTGCACTTTACACTTTTCGCAGTACACGCAATTTTTGATTACATTTCAATCTCCGCCTGGCCCCCGTACCCCCGTACCCCCGAAATGGGGCCCACTACATCTGTAGAACATAGAGCACTCGCACTCGTAAAAAAAAGAGCACTAAATGGGTCACGTGCCACGCTGAAACGATTTGCGGAAAAATGCAAACTCAAACGCAGTTCGCGAAAAGCGTTTCCCCCCCTCAAAATCCCAGAAATCGGAGGGGGGAAGAGCGGAAAATCTCTGCGCGAAAATGCAGCTAGAAAATATCTATCAAAATTAAATTTCAATTGCGACTGCACTGGAAAATGGAACTGAAATGTTGTTATTTTCCCAGTGACTGAAATACAGTGACTGTGACTGCGATTGTGATTGTGATTTGGAGTTGATTTGTAACTTGATTTATGCAATTTATTGCTGATTGTAGTTGTTGCCTGTTTGCGGGTCTTCTGGCTGTGCTGGAGAGTGGAAAATATTTTGCAGCTTTGGGGTTCGATTTTTCGATTTTTCGGTTATTGGGTTATTCATTTCAATTTGTAATTCAGTCAGAGGCAACTTAATTTCGCAGCGAGAGAGTCGGGTGGAGAGGGGGAGAGGGGGTCTCCCACACACAGACGTGCCTTCTGTGGCGGAATTTTTGGGGGAATTCCCCCGCTTGATTAGGCTGCCATTGCAATGAAGAGTGATGCGACTATGATATGTGCTGGGACTGATGTTTGTGTGTCTGTGTCTGCGGCTGTGTGTGTTTCCCATTTTTCTATTTTGCATAGAAATTATGGCAGTTGTTTTTCAGGCCGAAATGTGGTCGAGTCGAGTCGAGTCGAGGTGTTGTCTGCATAACAATTGGAATTTTGTAGATGATTTCTGCAACGGCAGAACACGATTTTGGTAGAATATTTTGTTTAAATTCGATTTGAATTTTGTGAATTTCTGCATGAATTTCTGTACATTTCCAAGTGCAGTTTAGTCGAGGTTTGGTTTTTAAGAAGCATCTATGGATGTGGCTGGAATATTCAAGAGCAACGCAGACCGCACTTCAGACATCACAGGACACAATTCTTTCAGAGTATTAGGAGCATTCCTATTCGAAATGAGAGTGTCTATCTTTGGTATTGTTATTGCGAATCATTGGGTGCCACTGAAGTGGTCTCCAGGTCCCCATTGGGTCCATTGGCGCATCTGTGGCACTGCAAGGTATCTGGCAATATTCAGCGACATTTATCCCGAATGCGTTACCCGTTCGCCATGGGTAACTAAGATCTGTGTGGATACGGTTGCATTCGATGATGTGTTGGAGCTTTTCGTACACCGAGCGTACATCTCTGATCAACCGAAGGGTACTAGCCAGGCCCCATACCTGGAAATAGATGTGCACACATTTGTATTTGAAGTACGAGTATGGGATCCCAGGCTTTGATTGTCTAATATTGTACTTGCTGCCACGAATATGTCTTAAATAAATAGCATTTTTTAATGACAAAATGCGGTCTTTGTTGGGTGGCATTTGGGGTCAATTTATCCATATTTTTTTTTTTATTTCCCGAAACATAAGCATCTATCCTAGGAGGGGGCTACTTCTGTTTAAAGTTCCACAAAGCATTTCCCATAGCTCTCTTTATTTCCAAGTCTTTTCTTGAAGAACAGTGGAATTGTGAAGAATTCCCAAATGAAGTTCTGGGTCAGAATAATCCCCAGTCTTGGGCACGACTTCGGGGCAACAAATACAATTCTCGCTTCAATATTTAAGTATTCAAAATCACAGTACACTCGACACGAAGCTTCATAAATTAAATTTTAGTACTCGTATAACACGTTGGAGAAATATTCAACTGAAAAACATGCCGCTGGCTATCCTATCCATTTGTTTGGATGCCTACAGGCTCTGGTTCGGATGGGAGTACAGTAATGTGCCACCAATGTGGGCTCCAGATCTGATGCACATCTACGACTTTTTCCTGGCTTTCTATCTGAACGACACAGTGGAACGAATGGCTGCTATCCTGCCACCAGTCTGGCAGCAAAGACTCCAGATGGTATTACGATTGATTGCCAACTGTTGATCCCCCAAAGAGTTGTACGAGTTATCCCGATACGAGCTTTGGTTTCACAGCAAGCAATTTTGTTAATGAAAAATAAAAAATATGCTCAACAAATCTGTTCTGTCTTCTTCTGTTTAAAGTTCCATAAATTGTAGTTTCTTCCTCGATCTGTTCTTAAACTGGGATAATTAATTTTTAACGTTGATATCCTTGTCTTGTCTATGCCCGAACCATTTCCATTAGCTGGCATTTTCGTCTCTATTCCTCTGGCAAGTCTTTTCCCTTGGCTGCTCTTTTCTTGGCCCCTACTTCGGGGCACGTACTCCAGCCGCTCATTTCCCCAGTTGCCATCAACAAATCCTTGAGTTGACTATCCCCCCGACTGACGTTTCCTCTTTAAAACTGCTTAACTTACTGCCTCGGTTACTGTCACTGCTGTTGCTGCCATTCTGCCATTCTGCCACCCTGCCACTGGGGGGCAGCTGCAGCTCTTCGTCCGCTGTCTCCACCCTTGTGGGGGGGTCTCCGAGAGGCGTGGCTCATTAATCAAGTGGCGGTTGGTCCAAACGAACGAAGCGTTGACGTTGCCGATGCTCTGGCCCCGTCGTGTTGACGTTCACCTCGAAAATGTCACTTCCTGGGCGTGACATTCTCCTCCCAAGTGCCACCTCTCTCCCTCCCGTCTGCCTCCTGCTCCCCTTCCCCTTGACCACTGCTGCCACATGGTGAGGCTTTGGTTTTGGGTTGATTAATTATTTAGTTGGTGATTAGAGAAAGAGCGGCCGCAGGGCAAAACACTAGGAGTCTGTGGCTGCCGTCGGTCCAATTAAAATCGCTCACGAAACGCTCGAATAACGCGCTCGCGTTTTCCCAGATTAGACACACGCGATTTTCTGCTCTCTCTCCCTCTTTCGCCTTCTCCTTCGCTCTTTATCGGTGGGAGGGGGGTGGGGGCTCGTGCGGTTCCCCGAGCTGCTGTCGTCTCAATATAAAACGTCAACACCACACCCGTTATTGGCACTCCAGTGATGGTTTCTCCTTCGCTCAACTCATATCTTGATGCCCTTACTGCAGGAGGGTACTGCAGTTTCATTGAGCTTCCAGTGGGAGGAGGGCATCTACCATAGAGCAGGGGTTTATATCCAACAGACTGATGGACTTCTCTACGTTTGTATTCGCTGTTGGTAAATTATTTACAAGGTAGATCGTATAAGATACGGTAGTGTGCTCTCTTCTGAGTGCCGAACCTACAGGGTATCTAAACTTCGGCTCTCAGCGGTTGTCTTCCATGTTTTCTATCGTTTTTTCTCTACTGAGCAACACTTGAACACACTCGCTCATCCACTCTCCTTCTCTGCCACACTTTTTCCTTCTTTCTTTCATCTTTTTTCGCACTACTTGTCTAAAATGCAGCCAACAATTCTCCCGCTTCCCCTTTCCCCTCCAGCCCTGCTGCTGTCTCTTTCGCACACGTGTTCTCTGCACTCGTTCATCCACTTCTTGGCATTGTTGCTGTTCTTGTCCCCCTTCCCCCACTCCCATCATTGAGTCCTGTTCAAGAACAATTCCTTCCACGCAGCAGAGCACACACAATCACATGTGTGTGCGTGTGTGTGTGTGTGTATCTATGTGCTTACCTCTTCAGAGTGCAGTTTTCTGCATGTGACTGCAGTGCAAGTTTCCATCGTCATCCACATCGTGAAAAAGGAGAGCGAAAAATATTGTTGTCGTCATCATAAATGTCTCATTTTCTGGCTAAGTGTTGTCGCCTGATGGATAGACGCCCGCCCATTTAGGCCCTCATCCTCATCTAGTGCAAATACCAAGAGTCCAACCCCAAGGCAGCCAGCCCCCTGACATGCCCAACCTCACGTCAAGCCATTGAACCCCCTCACAGGACTCTTAGCCCGTTCTATGCTTAGGAAAATTTCTATTGTCAAAAGTTTACTTACTTTCCGAATGAGTCGTCTTGTCGTTGCTGGAATAAATGTGTTTAAGTTTAGATTTAGTAAATTTAAGCGAAAATATTTGCATGAAATGTATCTTAATGCTAGTATAACCCTTCATAGTTACAGTACGGACGTCTACTGAGCAGTACTCAAGGGATCTTCAAAACATTCTTGACCTTGGTGGTCCTCAACTTAAGTTCTAAAGGGGTTTATATTGTGTATACCTAGTTTGTTCATTATAATCTAGTAGCAATTTAAGTTTTTTGGTTCTGCCAGAAGTTGTGAAAATATATATTTTTCTAGCACATTTCCCTGCCACACTTTCTTGGTTCTCCAAACTTAGTTTTTATTGTTCTCTCTTTGGCAGAATGTCTTAACTTTCATCGCATTAAATAATTTTTACTTTTCGCTGCTTGGGGCTGTCAAATACTTTTCCCCCATGGAGAAAATATAAGAAAACACTTTGCTGCCAGTCATGTTTGTTCACGTTGAGCGTAAGAAAACTTTTCACACAATTAAGTTGAGCAAAATGCTGCGGCAAACCCGAAATTCAAAGGAGTCGTCGTCGTCGTCCTCCGTCGTCCCAAGGATCTTAAAAATTTCTGCCACTGCTGCAGCTGCTGCCCCTGACGGATGCTGCGTCTGCCACAAGTTCCGCATCAACAAAAAAATAATCATAAAATTTCGGTTGCCAAAAAATATAAATACATTTTTTTTTTCGCCCAAGTTTCCATTTTTTTTTATAAAACCAAAGAGTTGTGGGATGAGTTTTCAGTAGGTTTTCGACTATGTATTAAAATATACCTCAGACAATCAGATATGTTGAATATTCATCATGGATATCGAAGAGTTTCCTTTCGTTTCTATGAATTTTTGGCTGGAATGATGGTCGAATATAGTTTCCATTGAGAATATCCTTATATAAAAGAACATTGTTACAACACCCCTTCCTCTCTTACCCCTAAACGGTTTATTTTGGGAATCCCACTCAATCCAATTAAACATTATTCTATGGTCATTTTCAACCAAAACTTCTCCGATAGAATGCTTTAGAATTTCCATTCTTCATTTAACAAAACGAAATCAAAGTGGAAATAATTTTCGTTTAATTTCGTTTTAAATGCACTCGAGAACTCGAACAAAAAAGAGGAGAGAAGAGAGGAGAACCTCCTCCGACGTTTTGTGGGCTATCGCCGAATCGAAATCATCGTAAAAGTACGAGTACGATACAAATGGAAACCAAAAGGTGCAACACCAATAAAAACCGAAATGACTTGCTCGAAATGCCATTGTTGTTGGGGGTTTGGCTGTTTACACTGATTGCGCTCTCGAGATACAAAACACAGAGCCACAACCAGATCGAGAACGAGAACGAGTTTGGGTTTCTGTTTAAGAATCTGTTGTCTGGTATCCTGATTGTACAGCCTACCATAAACGCAGATACGCATAGATCCTACCTGCCGCAGAACCGCTCCCTGAGTGGTCCATTGTCCGTCAGTCAGTGCGGTTCGATGCGGTTCTGTTCGGTTCTGTTCAGGTCAGGCATCAACTTTAATCCAATTAGTTAAACAATGTCCGAGGAGGATACTGAGATCAGTCTTTGGGCTCTGGTCTCTGGGCTCGTGCGGCGCCCAAGCGGATCGAATTTTGTTAGAAACGCACCCTTCACACCATCCTTCAGTCCATCCTTCAGTCCATCCTTCAGTCCATCCCTCACTCCATCCTTCTAATCCTGTCCATCGCCATTTGCTGCACTTAATTAGGGAGGGCTGCCCGTACGACTGAAGGCATTTCAATTCCGTATTCCCAATGCTTTGGCACGTCTCAAACTGGACGATTATAGAAAAATATGCGGAGGATACGGGTATTCCGACAAGGCGCACGTTGGCATCGTTAGTTCGGTTATTGTACCGGACCGTTGCCATTAACTGGAATTGGCTCAAATTGTTTATGGCCAATACACAGAGTCGGGCCTGCTGCTGCTCCTCCGATACACAAACGCATATCAATTGAGCTGCAGATTATTATGTTTATAGAGAAGGCATCGCATGGCATGGCATCGCATCGCATCGTATCGTGGAGAGAGAGAGAACATTGTTTGCTTAGTTGGTGGGAAATAGAGGGGGGAATATTGGGGATACAATGGCTTATAATTTAGAGGAGAATGTTGGGGCAAGATGGGTTCTGTTCTGCGCCGTTCTGTTTGGTGCGAAGTATAAGAGAATTTTGAGGAAGGAAAACTCACGGAAATGATGCTCTGTTTGCATGTGGGCTTTCAACGGAATTAAGTTTACTGATGACTCAATTGAGTCTTTGTTTCTGATTATTGGGATTTATAGCATTTGAAGTTTGGTTGGGAATATGGGAAGCTTAACAGGAAAAGGTAGATGATAATTGGACGATTCTGTGGGATCTTTTTAAGCTACTTTGAAGTCCTACATCTCTTCAAGAATACTTAAGATATAGTAATCGTAATAGAAGTATCTCGAAGTTCGAAAGAACTTTCAATGATTGCATCATGGCCTTCTCTGTAGGAAAAAAAGGAAGCTGGCCCAAATAGTGGAGCATCCTTTCCGCAAGTCCCTCCAAAGTTACCCTCTTTTCCCCCTCATGGAAGGTATGCAAATCTCGAGTGATTATGAATGGAACTGTTTTCGCACAAGACTCTCTAGAGAGTTCCCAGAGAGTTCTTAGGCCACCTGAACAGTACATGATCCTTACATCATTCCCCTTCTCATTTGTAGGGAAATTTCAATGCTACTTCTTATAGCATAGTCGTAAAAACTTTCCCCTACGTGTTTTCCCAACATCTTCTGCTTCAATTACCTCGAAGACAACATAAAAAGATCCCCCTCTGTACCTCTCTCTATATGTACAGATGCACTTCTATTTTAATGCTCTACACGCAACCTGCTGCAGTGGCAACAACACTCCTCCTCCTGCTCCTCCTCCTTCAACTAATTGCAGCTTCAACGCCTTTCAACAGACTGCAAATGCCGCTTTAATAGCTTCCATCTCCCCCTTCCCGTCACATGGTTCCATTAGATTCCATTCCGTTCCATTCCACCTTCTCCTTAAATCTTTGCTGCTGCTTGTGCCTGGGGAATGCTAACCATGTCATTGGGTCTCTCGGAATTCGGGAATCTCCAGATGCATTCTCCCAAACTGCATTTTCAGCTGGATTTTCGACTCGAGTTTGCTTTTATTGTATTTGCTTGCCAGCCATTTACATTTTCCTCCTGCTCTTCGCTGCATTTCCATTTCCATTGAAAAACTGTGGCAGCTTCCTGGGAACTTGGGAACTTGGCAACTCGTTAAAATGGAGCCATGAAAATGCCTTCATCTCGGTCTCCATCTTTCTGTACCTTTCACCTTTCCATATCTGGCGTCCGTCCAGTCGAAGAGTTCTTTCGCCGCCTTCCTCTGTATGCTCGGAGGCGTGGCATTCCATCTGTAAGACGAATGCAAATTTTCCCTCTCGCTGACAATCGATTGACTCTCGTTGTTGCTGCCACTGGGATACTGGGATGATGGGATGATGGGATACTGGGATGATGGATGTGTAGCAATCTTTTGAAATGATCTTAAACCATATGTCACAGACCCCGCCCTGAAGTGTAAGCCTCCCACTCGTTTGCCCATACAGTGGGGCTCAAAAGGGGAAGGAAAGCTACTCAAATTCGAGCAAATATACTTCTAGAACTCTCTCCTGGAAACGAACAGTGTTTAACAGTCCATACACTTCTGAAACGCACTGTAAACATACGAATACTGTACGTCATGCACTGACCTTTGACTACACAAACTTTTCTCTGGCCTTCAAAACGAAACCAACGACAAACGAATGTCGTTTGATGATGACAAATATTTGAATGCTGACTGGCACTGGGACTGGCACTGGTACTGGGCTCTTTCGACTCTTGTGTCTGCCCCTGTCTAGCTATCTGTCTCGCTTCATCTGGTAACCCTGCCTGCCCCAGGCGGGGGCAACCGGAAATTGCGTTGCTCTTTAACTGGGGTTGGGCACCCTTTTTTTCTGGCGATGGTTATGGCTTGGCCTTGGGCCCTGGGCCTTGTGCCTTGGCAGTTTTATTTTGAGTCAATTTGCTTTTCCCCTCGTCATTGTCGGGCTAAGCGGTTTAGGGCTTTCAAAGAGTGTTTTCCAGGGGGGACAAAACCCTGTCATAGATCAGCATTGTTGTCCTCGCTGCTGTCGCTGCTGGAAGCCAAAAACTATTTTGAATAATTAGCAGGAAGCCAGAGCAGGCTGTCAGAGGAGGAACCACACACGTCGCTAGGGGTTCCTCTCAATTAGGGGTTGCCTTCGGTCTGCCCCCGATACAGATTGCCAATCCGCTTCGATTCTGCTTTCAACTGATCCAGTTTTTGCCCCGTAGATGATATCCCTCTGCTATGCTACTGCCTTCCCGCTTTCCATCTATCAATTTCAAATTTGATTTTTATGATTTCGATGGCGTCTCATTTTCCTCCCATTTCCCATTTCCCATTCCGCTTTGCATTTGGTCTCGTTCTGTGTCTCATTTGCATTTTGTATTGAATTCGTTTGCGTTTCGGCAGCTGCTGCCTCGGATGCCACCGATGCCACCGATGCCACCGATGCCTCCTCGATCGAATGGCAACTTAGGCAAATTGAATGCGGTAAATGTGAATTGTAAAAACGAGGCATTGGCAACAGAGGCAAAAACAAAAGCTAATGCCAAGGGCAATGTGGCAAAGCCGCACCAAATGATGCAAATGAAATTACGACTAGAAGATACCCTGCTACAGGGATATAGATCTTGTAGATGCTCATCCAAAGACTCGACAAGCACATAGTCTTGAATTACTTTAGAAACATAGATTCAAGAGTGCGGATGCGACTGGGCTGCTGTGCGTTGCAAACATCCACAACAAATCATCACAGCCTCCTCCAAGGGTACACAAAAAGCACAGAAGTAGGATGATTCGCTATGCTCATCAAAAGCCTCAATGGCAAATGGTTTTGCCAGCAATTTCAGTGGCGTGGCCTAACGGCGGGCTCCAAAAATAGAGCCAGATCCATTACACAATAGAATCCGCGCAGCTAATGGAAAACAGGCCCCCATACCGCCGCCCCTCCCACTCTATCTCTCTATCTCTCTCCCTCTCTGCGTCTCTCTGTCTCTGTTCTTCTGTGTTTTCCTGAACCTGATTCATTTTAATTAGCGCCAACAAAAACAAGAAAAATTAAATGAAAATGCAGTTGGCGGCGCCTCGACGTGAGAAAAACGGCAACGTTGCAGGGCTTGCACAACAACAAAAAAGAAAACAGAACAGCGAAAAATATAGTAAAACAAATTCTGTGCCTGCTTTCACCGGGTCGGATGGGGATGGGGTCCCTGGAAAAGCCCAGCCGCCACATGAGGCAAAGCTCTTCTTCTGCAGACTGCCCCAAAGGCGGCCTGGCCTCCTCGCCTGGGTGGCCTCGATGGTGCCTGTTGTTGTTGCCACTGCTGTATGTGCAACATAATAATTTGTAAACATTTATCAATTATGCAGCAACAGCAACAGCAGGAGCGCCCATTCACCACCCCCCTGCCGCTCTCTGTTGGCCATGGCCAACACTGGCCACATAAATTTCCACGCTGGTCGCCGCCATCGTCGCACACAGCAGGGGGCGCCGCCTCTCAAAGAAGAAGGGTGTGGTGGGGGGGCAGAGCAGATTGGAGGCACATTGGAGGCACATTCCAGGGGCGTTTTTCGGCTTTGACTTTGGCGGTCTGTCGAGGCCCTGGCAGTGGCAGTGGCACTGGCACTGGCACTGGCACTGGCCGGGGCGTTGATTCGCTCGACCAAACATGCAATTAAGTGCAAGTGGGCAACACCTCATCATCATCATCGTCTTCAGCGCCAGCGTCAGCGTCATCGTCATCATCTTTTGGGGCAAGCCACATGGGAGACAGGTGCATGAATGCGGCAGATTCTGGTGCGTGCGCCAGGGCTACAGCTGGAATGCTCTGGAGTCAATCAATCACACTGCAGTCCAACTTGTTGACACCACCAGCCGGAGACAGCCCGATGAGGCAGAGACAGAGGAGGAGGAGTGGCAGCAGTCGCAAACAATAGGTGCAACAACGTGACCGAGTGCTAATCCAAGGCATCTGGCAAAGCGGCAGGTGCGAGTGCAGAACTGATACGGGCATGCGATCCTGCTGCTTGGGAGTCCACATAAAAAGAAATACCTGAGCGTTGGTCAACACTGGTCCAAAGAAGGGACAATGGAGGGTCTATTGGATCTGTGGAACTGCTGGAATGAAGAGCATTCTGCTACGCAAATTAGTAGTTGGAGACTAGACAAAAGTTTCGACAATTACGAGCTGTTAGGAGATCCAATCTAGAGAGAATCGTGGAACCAGCATGAGGAAAACCAGCAAACTTTGACGAATCAGTTTTCCGTTCTGGTTCAATTGAAATGTTTACCTATTTTACCCAAAAATAAAGCCATTAACCAATAAGAATCCAAGAATAAGGCTTCCCCGCTGCGTGTGTGCCTTCCTTCTGTAGATACGAGTATTCCCCATGTATAAGCACAGAAAACTAGTTCAGAGCAATAGAAATGTTGAACAAACAATCAAAATGCAATTCGTAACGCCATGGAATCGCGGCCAATGACTCCACTGGAGTCGTAGTGCATTTGAGGCAGCCAAAAGCGTGCCACACATTGTATCTTCAGAATTGAGATACTCTAAAATTAGTACTTAAGCTCTTTAGATTCCAGTTTTGAAATACTTTCGCGCAAAATATTTCCCCTCGCCTGTCGCTCGGCAACATGTTGCCAGGCCCGGAACATGCACCAACTGCAACTTGTTGCCAGCTGCTGCTGCACTCACACGTGCGCAAAGCCATGCGCTCTCGCTCTCTCAGTATTATTGTTGGCTCCCTATCGTATCTCTCCCTCTCTCTCCCTCGCTTAGCGGCGTCTTTTGTTTATGTTGTCAGCTGTTTTCTGTTTACCATCCACACACGCGTACTTGGCATCCACTCAACATCCGAAGGGGAAATGTTGCCAGTGTAAGTCGGGGCAACAAATGCTGCTGCCAACCGGCCAGACACATTACGAGTGTTGCCGGCCGTCATTCGGTGCCGTTATCTCGAGCTGTATGTCCGCTGTCCCCCTCTAGTGCGCGTTCGTGTGCGTCTGTATCTGTATCTGTGTGTGCTGTACGAGTGCCAGTGCGAGTGCGTGCATGTTGCGTACGTAATTTTGTATCTGTATCTGTGGATTGTGAAATGGCCAAAAGCAGAGCGTGTTCCGGACTGCCAGCAAAAATTGTGTAAAAAACCAAACAGTTTTTGAACATGTTCTAGAGCCCAAAAGACGGATAGACAGCCAGAACTCTTGGCATTTGGCAATCAATTGTTTGTCTAGCCGATTTCCTCTGTGTATCTGCATCTGTGCGTCTGTGTATCTTTTGGCATCACAGAAAAGTGTGCAAGTGTGTAGAACCCAATTAAACTCAAATGATTCATTAGCAGCATTCATTCACAAAATTCGTGAGTGACACCCAAGAATTTCCACATCTTTTATGCTTTTATGATTTATGGCGCTGAAATGTGCGAAAGAATTATTGTCGAAACGAAATTTGTGGCTTATTTCAAGATTTGTTAATTGAAAAATTACAAGAAAAAAAAAAAGAAGGAAAAAAAAGTAAAAAACTACAAAGGAAAACAATTAATTTTACAAAAAGACAAAATGCTGTGGAACGTGTTGCTGGTGTATCCCCTGGCCCTGATCTGTTTGTCTGGCCTATGGCTGGGAGCCAGCGCTAATGACCAGCTGAATAATGGGCCAGAACCAGCACCAGCACCAGCACCAGGCGATGCTGATGATGATGATGGCCTGCAGAAGGTGTTGCTGCCACACGAACCTGCCGCCGCAGCCGCCGCCGCTGATGACTTGAGAAAGGAACGTGATAAAAGTTCAACCAAGATGCAGAAGATGCTGCGGCTACAGAGTTACAGAGAAGCAGGGGACGGAGAGTCGGACCAGAACCGAGAAGAGAATCTACGACTCCGACACGAGCAGCATCATTTGCGGCACCAGCAACGGGCGTGGGAGCAGCCACTGGGACTGGAACGAGGACTGGGCCGGCCGGTGCGTCATCATCAGCATAAATCTCAGTGGAATCCAAGGACAGAATCGGAGGCAGTCAGGGAGATGAAGCTCAAGCAGATGGAGACGGCCAGGGAGATGGAGCTAGAGCTGGCGAAGCTGGAGAGAGCCACGACAGATTCCCCCTGGCAGATGTATCTAGAAAAGCAGCCCAAGAAATCCATTCCCATTTCCATTCCCATCAAAGATACCCCAACACTGTCGCCTTCCAATTCCAATGAGCACATTTTGGTTAAACGCAAACTGCACCACAGCCAATGGGACGGCGACAACGACAACGACAACGATGATCCCAGCCAGCAGGGCAGAGTAGCCCCAGAAGGAGGCCTCGGTCTCGGTCTCGGCCCCACTTCCCCGCAGTGGCAACAAAAGCAAATTGCCCATCACCGCCAAAAGCTGAGGCATCTGAAGGAGATTCTCGGCCAGCGACAACAGCAGCGACATCTCCTGACGGGATTCAATGAGGCCAAATCGGATGATAATGATGTGAGTACAGCGATTGGGGATTCAATTGAACGTTCCCAGGGGAATACGTTCGCCGGAGGATGGCAGTTGTAATTGAAAGATTCTTGGCAATTTTGCCAGATAAGTGGAAGTGGAATCAGTGCCACAATTTAGCGATTCCGTTTATTGAAAGAAGAAAGAGCTACATATTCAAGAAGGTTCTTTTAACTTATGAATCATAATGAATCATCATCTTTCGAAGGAGTTGCACATTGCCACGAACGTCATTTGCCTACAAGAATCCCCATATAATTTCCTATAAATATAATTATTTCTTGATTTCGATTTCTCTGAACCATTCCGCGTCCAGGGGTTTTATTTGACCGATATTCGTGTAATCCCAGTCATGATTCATTTGCATTTATAAATTATACCACGAATGATCCAGAATAGTCTCCTATGTTCGTCTTTGGGGCTTGTACTTCCCAGAATCGATCAAATTTGTTCAATTTCATTACATCTCCAACATCAATCTATTTCTGATCGTATCTCTCAACTGTTTTCCAGAACTCTCTCTAGAGTCTTCTTTGTTCCAATGATTGTTTATTTATCACCATTTTGGCTCGTCGAGATTTTGCCCACAGTTGAGTTTTTTATGTCTTTGATTCAATTAGGGAACACTCATTCCCCCGCCCCCGCCCCGAGTCCTCATTTCCATTTCATTTGTGTTTCTTGTGTCTGTCTGCCAGCAGAATTCTCCCACTTGGCATACAAATTAATTTGTGAGAGTATTAATTGGGCCTGCTGCCCGTTCGGCACGTTCCCTGTGTAAAGGAGATCTCTCTGACTAGATTAGGCCCGGCTTTTTGTTTGTTTTGCCTTCTGTTTTATTATTAATTGCTGTGGGTACTCGTACTCGCACTCGCACTCGTAATTGTTCAGATTCAATTGAGATTTATGCGATCGCACGGGCTACGAGCGACTGCCATGCAAAGCGTTTACCCATTAAATGCGTATTTATTGCAAAATGCCCAATTGATTCGATTCGACTCGATTGAAGTGCTCCGCAGTTGGCAACAGTCCCTCCCTTCTGCGGATTACTCATCGCATAGGTGTCGAAACGATCTTTCAGTTGGAATTCATTGGCCGATTCAATGCCAAGAATTGGGGGTACGAGACATGTCTGCTCTGCTCCAACGTTGAGCGAACTCGTGTGTGGTCTTGGAATACATTAAGATTGATTGGAAAACTTCTAGAAGATTCGATCTTTTGATGAATTTATTGACAGGCATTATTTGAAATTGTTAGATGAACTAATTGGCAATCTACTGGACAGCTACTACTTTTATCGGTATTATTACTAGATTTTGGTAGATTTATGCCCACTGCGTCTCTATATATCTATTCTGCCCTCTCTTAAAGTAGAACGGAATCAAAAACGATCACAAAACTGATAGGAAACTATTGTTTAGAAGTTTTCATCATTCAATCAGTTGCAAAACTTTTCTTATAATCATGATATGTTCATACGTTGGAGATCTTCCATTATTCAACTATAATTTCTTCCGTAAATCGCACTTAATACTGTGTATGATTTGTACCACAATATATAGCCCTCTTTTAACCCGAATAATCTCTTGGATACTTCCCTAAATTACAGACTTTTCAATGAGTATCCCTCATGTTCATAAACCGCAGCCCTAATACCATAATTAGTGCTCGATGGGCTGCTTGTAATAGATTGTTTTCTAGAGATTTATAAAGAGAAATAATTAGGGTAATTATTCTAGTTCTTAGGGAGAACAGTTTATGGGAAGAAACTATCCAGAAAAGAGAAATCGAGAAAAGAAATATGATGGGGATTAACTTCTTAGAAGAATCTATGTTCTATCATTATATCATTTACTTAGATTCCATCTAAGTGCATTCTATTCTAATTATTCTATTCTAATTTCCTACGATGGGTTCCTTCCACGTTTCATTCTTTTAATGATCTGCTAACTATATCTATGGCATAGGCAAATATCCCTCTAATTACTCCAGAAGCAGTGTGCCCTCTTTTATCTTTTTATTTTTGTTTTGTGGAGTAAATCGAGTTCTCGCCTAATTATTAACACTTTCGATTTGTTTGAATGCACTTTGTGGGTGCACTCCACTCCCCCTCTCTGAAGCGTACCATTCCCATCCCCTCCTTCCCCTCCATTCCACCCACACACACAGTCTTCCTCCCTCGATTATTTTGGCGCCTCTGGGCAAAGCAACCGCCAGTCAATTTTATTTGCTTTTCAAATCGATTCCCAACACTTTCACTTCTCTCTGTGCCTCTCTTTCCCTCTCTCTCTTCTCCACAATTCTCCCCACTTTTCCTGTGCGTGGTGCTGGTGGTGGCTTCAGCTTTTGCAATCAGTCTATTAGCTTGAGTTTCGTTCTGCCTCACTTGAGGCACAGGCAGAGGCAGCCACAGCCACTCCTTCTCTGACACCACCACCGCCACCCCCACCACCCCTGTGGGTGCCACTTCAAACATTTTGGCGCGAGTACACAAACGCAGCTGCAGCTCCAAGGGGCAGAGAGGGGGGGGGAGATGCGGAGTACTGTTAGAGAGGCAGCATCGGCAGCAGCCTCTTGCACATTCAATTAATTCAAAGCATTAAAACAATTAAACGTTTGTGGCATCATTGACTTGCCACACGCCTCCCCACCGCATCCCACCACCGCAGGCCCCCGCCGATCGACTACGCCTCTTGTTTGCCAAATGCAGGCCCCAATCAACTCAATCTTGTATCCCTGCCTCCCGCCTCCCGCCTCGCCCCCGCCCCTGTGGAAAATGTTCCCTCCACCACCAGACCCAGACGTGACCCAATTTTCACACAAATTAGTGCAGCTAATTTTTAATGATGATGATTTTTCGGTTTCGGCCACTTTACTTGGCATTTTTCATAATTTCCATGGCCTGCCGCCGCCGCCGCCGCCGCTTGGGTGTGGGATGTTTTCCCTCCCGTTTTTTGTATTTTTACGCAATTTATGATATTTTCACCCATCCCCACTCCCCCTGAGAGGCGTCGGTGGGTCGTCGTCTGAGTCGGCCGACAAATGCAATTGAAATAAACATGGGAATACAGAGGAAATTTGGTTCGTTTTTCGGGGTAAAACAGGAATGAGGGAAGAGTGTAAAGAGGTAAAAGGGATAGGGGGTGGAGTGGGTGGAGTGAAGGCACAAGGCATTCTTGAAGGCCAGAGACTGCCGTACGCCAGGGGTTTTAGCTCATTTGAACCTAATTGTCATGCAAAGGGGGCAAAGGGGGGACAGAGGAAGACAGATGGGAATGGAAGAGAAATAAAGGCGAAAAGAATAATAGAGGAAATCATGAGAAGAGCGAACTTAATGCTAATCGAAACCGAAGTAGATCCAAGAGAAGAAAAGCGTGGATATATGGCAAAAAGAAGACGGAACGCAGAAAGAATGGAATGGAATGGAATACAAATTCGTAACCAGAACCCAATTTAACATAGCTGCCCCGCACAGCTGTGGCTCCAATCTAGCAGATACTGCAGTATCCTTTGTGTCCGCCCCAAAGTCCCAATGCAAATCCAACCCCTATCCTATCCTATCCTATCCCATCCAATCCTCCAGAGAAAACCCCACCAAAGTTGTTGACTTAATCTGCATTTTGTTGCCGCTGCACACACTTTTCACATTTTTATTTTGCTGGTCAGCGGAAAAACAGCCAAGGAAAATGGAATGGAAACTGCAATGGAAATAAAACGAAAGCCAAAAGAAATTTGCATGGCTTGGCTCCTGTTTAAAGATTTCCCCCTGGCTGCAGTGGGGAAAATGGGGAGAATAATTAAGCAATGGAGGGGGATAATCAAGGGAATATCTTCAGGAATATTAAGTCCCTTTGCTCTTTCTATCTTTAAGCAGAAACTTGTGTGCAATTTGCTTTATTCAAGGTGATATCTATTCGGGTTTGCCGTATGAGAACTGGTTGGAGGATAATCTGTTTAATTTTCCATAAATAACACATCATTTGGGATGTTTTATGGTTTCCATTTCCATCAGTTTTCATTTCTTTAATTGCGAAACAGAACAGAATATATATATACTCATCTAAAGCTTGCAAAAAACAGCAAATTCATAGAAGCTTCACGATTATCTAGTACTTTTCACAAAGACGAACCCCATTGTTGGGGGTCCCCCATCCAAAATGGAACCGAAAATCTCTTAAGAGGTGCTTTAAGCTGTTCCGAAATGGTAATACACATCTTTAATTTAATTACTCATTCTGCGGGTCCCGTGTCTGCCGCCGAAATAGTTCTGCATATAAAAAGCTTCAAGTTCCTTTTATTACTACTTCCTGCTGTAACGGCCAGGTCCTGTTCAATGGAAGAGTTTCCTGCTGAAGCCCCTTCTGTTTTGCGCTGGCATCCTTTTGTAGTCCTGCTAATTCTTTGTCACCTTAAACACAACAAAGGCCCCCAGTGCAGCCATTTTCTGCGCATTCCTTCTTTTGTTAACCAGTCGCCTGTTTATTGCGCCCCTCTTTAGCCGCTCCTCTACGCCCCCACTCTCTCCCCACCCCTGTCCACCCACACGCTCTGTTGTGCCCAGCTGTCCAGCTTTCAGGAGCCAAACAAAGCGTGGGGTCCGGTCGGTCCCCCTGCACGGAAATACGTAGTGTAGCGCCGTCCTCCCTTTGTAGTGATGGCACATCGTGACACGCAATGATTCATCGTGCCCGTGAGTGCTTTATGGGCATAGAATTCCTCCCACAATAAGAGGAAGGCCCTCTCATTTGTCATTCACCCTTTTAGAGGTATAAAGAGAAACCCAATTTGATGTCTATAGCCCTTTAATATTACCTAAATCCTTTCAAAAGGGCTCTATTCCGCTCTTCTTCTCTTTCGTGAGTGTTGGAAAATGCTCATTCCAGCACAGTGTTGGTCAGTGCCTCAAAAGCGTGGTTCGTACTCCCATCTCTAGTCTCCTGCATCCTCCCTCGTCCTCCGTGGCATTCCCTCCTCTCTTTTTGTGGTCCGGCTTTAATTCTCATTCTCATTTATGCAGCCTGTTTTGCAGTTCGCCCACAAATTTTTTACTTATTTCTTCATCCTCTCATCTGCCTTCTCATGCCTTCTCCTTCTCCTCCTGCTGCCCTTCTCCCTCCCCCTGAAATTCCTTTCATGCTACCAATTTTTGTGTTAGCATTTGTAAATTGCATTTGGCTTTTTTTTCAACCTCCCCTCTCGCTCTCCGTCCTTTTTGTGTGCCACCTTTTGTTCTCGTTTTTCGCCTGCATATTTCGCTATTTATTTCGCTAAATTTCGCTGGCCCCTCTCTCTCTCTCTTTCTGTCCCCCTCTCTCTCTGTCTTCTCGTTTTTCCCGTGTTTTATTCCGTTATTTGCATTCTGTCATCATCGTTTTTATTGTTTTTGTTGTGGTGCCCGCTTTTCTTTTTCCTTTTGCTCTTCCTTCTGATCCCTCCCCCTCCCCCCCCCTCCCCCTCCCCTTCTCCATCTCTCTCTGTCTCTGTCTCTACGCCCCATGATGCTTTAAGCGTTTTTATTACCCGCAATTTGCGCATTTTCGCTTTTAGTTTTAATTAACTAAAAAATTTGTGCGACAGCCACGCCCACAATTCCACAAAAAATTCGCCTCAGGCCGCACTAGAACCCACACCCACACCATGCCTCTTTTGCTCATTTTCCTTCCTCTGCAGTGGATTTCTCTTCATACTCCTGGCATTCATTCTTCTCTTTGTATACCCTTTCGAAGAGTATTACGATTTCGAAGGAATTCAGTTCGATCCAATTCGAGTTCCGTCATGGTCGTTAGGCCATCGGAATCGGGCTTTAACTTAGGAGACTTAACAGATCTTTCGTTTTGTGACCAGTCCGACCGTATCGCTATATGATGGGTATAAAATATATATCAAACAAGAACCTATTGTTGCCATAAAAACTTTAAGATCTGCAAATGCAAGTGTATCTAAGGCATCAGCCCCTCCGATGGTAGTATTCCTGCCTCCTTATATTTTTTCTTGTTTCGTGAATATAATTTTCGTCTCTCTTTTTTTTTTTTTATTTATTTGCGCTTTTTTCTTGCTTTTTTATTTGCTGTCCTCGTTTTCTCATTCTATTTTCTCTATTTTGTTCTCTCGTTTTCCTCTGCTTTGCATTTAATTTGTGTTTATGTTTTTCCACACAATTTTCATGGCATTTTCTTGTTGGTTTTATTTACATTTCTTTGTAATTTTTTTTTTTTTTTTGTGTTTGCTTACAATTTTAATTATTTGCTAGCAGAAGCCTTTTTTTGGCCTGCCGAGCGAAAATATGAAGAGGGTGGCAGTCCTGTCCAGTCGAGTTGGCAGCACTCATTGTGGCAGGGCCTCAACAAGTCTGGCGTCTGGATAAGGAGAGCAGGAGTCCGCCACACAGCCACTGCCACAACCTTCCTTGCGAAACCCCCTTTTGTTGATCAAAATTCAAAAGCCAATGAAGGCCAAACTGTTTGCTCCCGGCGTTGGTCAGAGTGCAAGCAGCTCTCTTAGCACATGTCTCCCTGTCCCCCTCCCTCTCCCCCGAACTCTGTGTGTCTTCCCCTCTGTCTCGCTTCTCCTTGCTGTGTCTGTCTCGTTCCTTCTGTGCAACGGCTTGTGGCTTTAATTAAACTGGACTTCCAGACACTTTTACCAAAGCAAACAACAGCAAAACGGAACAGGAACGACGACTAGAATGGAACTAAAAGATACCCTAATGGCAGATACATGCATTTCTCAGATCATCTCTCAGACTGGTAGAGCCTAAGTGGGGAGAAAGCCTCACAAGATAGTCCATATAGTGCTTTGGAGAATGTTCTTTGAAAACCTGGCGATTGTTTCTGTTTTGGAATACTTATCCGACCAGTATGATTTAAGGGATCTATGTAGATGGCAGCTATCTACAGAACTACAGCGCCTGGATCTGGTAACCCTTGAAGGCCATAGATTGTTTCGGATTTGCTCTACGACGGCTCTACAGATATCTTCTTTATGAGATGTCTGTACATACCCTTCATCTCCAAAAGCCCCAGCCCTAGCCCTAAAGAGCCTTCGGCTATTGTTCTGCAAACTAATTAAATATTGGAACATGAGTTCTGTTTTAGCCCCTGACCCCCAACCCCTTAGCCTTGCCCACCTTAACCCCATCACAGCCCGCAAAGCTCTTTCTCCGCGCGCTGCTCCAACTATTAATTCGTTTTAAATCGTTTCTCCTTTGTTGGTGCTTCTTTTTTTTTTGGCTTGCTTTCTTCCTCTCCAATTACAGGGTGCCCCCGACCAGCGCTTGTGTGGTGATTAATGATACCCCGCACTGGAGGTAACTTCGTTTTGATTGCCCTGTCGAATCCGACCGGCCCGGCACATCATTTGTTCGGGTGCTGTTTGTTCCAGCACAATATCAATACAAAGGTGTACAAAATTTCCCCGATGCGATTGGCTTTTCAATTTCCCAATTTCCTCATTTCCCCATTTGCTCGCCGAAAAATATACAACTTTTCTTGTCGGGGTTTTACTCTCCGGATTGCTGGATGGACGGATCGCTGGACTGCTGGATTGGGCCATTAATCAAGTTGAAGACTTGGCTCAACCTTCGGCTGTGTGGTCTTGACGATGGCAGGTCTCTTTTGTAGGCCCGACTGCCTTCTCTGGCCGAAAGGGGAGCCCTGTGCCCCAATTGATTTGTGTTTACACGTCTAACATCATCAGAAAGATGTGATGGAAAGGGTGAAATTGGTATTAATTGTATACATTTCTGTTCAAACATTGTCATTGTTCATTTTACTATATCTATAATGCGGCGACATCGGCTGGAAGGCATTCAACCACTAAGAAGATACATTTTGTGGCCTGGGAGCCAACTGTTGTTAAATGTTTTGAATGATGATGATGAAAAATGGTTTATAAATTAATTGTTGCATGGAAAAAAAGGGACAAATGAATAAACCGTTTTTGGTGCAAGAAAACATTGAGGAAAAGTGGAAATTAAATATTTCTTTGTTATTTTGGTGTCACAGAAAAATCTAAACAATTTCTCCAGAGTATGAACAGATGATTTAATGGGGATTTTATTTCAAAATTCTATTACAAATTCCATGTCCTTCCACGGCTGTATTTTCTTGAGGCAAAGGCACCTGCAGCCTTATTATAAATTATATTTTAACACACAAAAGTAAAAGTTAAGGAAAATGTGCATGCAATGATTTCCTTTGAATTGATTTGATTAATTAAAGCCCAGATAAATTCTTATCTTATATTCCAATTAAAACCGAATTTCAATACGTGGGAAACCACACATGGGACTGCAGGCCGAAGCCAATAATTCATTGGCAACTTTTTGCATTTTGCATTAATTATGGACGGGCTCATTGATTCAGAAATCAATTCGTGGGCTCTTAATTGGCCTGCAAGTAATCCACTCAAGTTTCATGGCAAAGAGAATTTATCAAGCACAACATTCACACACATATATCTCCGAGCCAATCAAATGAAAGAGTTCTCTCTATTTTTAAACAACAAAAAAGAAAACTTTTCGTAGAAGAAGCAACTTTTATAAATGTACTGGGGAATCGGAATACATATCTTTGTTTTGTTTAGAAAAGCAAAGTTTTGTGGAAGAAATATGAATATTGGATTTCGGTGCAGTGTTTATCTTTGCCAGAGGCTGAGGCTGAGACTTCCACCTTGAAATTGTTCAAAGTCTATTCCACATCGAGTTCAATGCTCCAAGGTCCACTCCCCCTCCATTGGTGCAGCCATGTAGCAGCTGTGGCACTTTTTACTTGCAATAAACACTTGAGGTGCATTTGGAAGTTCCGAAACGAAAGAAAAAGCACGGGTATGAGGTAAAAAGAATTGTTTAAACAAAGCAATTTACCGATGACTGCATAAACAAAAGGGAAAAAAAAGAATCCCAAAGATTTGCCTCCCACAAAAGGGTCACTCATGCAAGAGGGAAAACCGTATCCAAAGAAAAAAGAGGGATTCCTTTTGGCAATCCATTAAATATGCCTAGCTGACAATTGCTCTCGAAAGGTTCCAATCCCATCCGATCGGGTGCAAATGTCTCAATCTTGGAGCAAAAGTTAATGAAGCCCAACAGCGCGCATGTCGAGCAACCAAATGAAGCCAATCGAAGGCATCGTCACCCAAGGGTCGCCCATGGGTCTCTAAATCCAAGGCGAATCAGGGGACAAACTCCTCAGAAAATATACAAAAAATGTCCTTTGTTGCAGAGCAACTGGAAGGGAATATTATTAATGAGATTAGCCGGAAAAGCTGTCGAGTAAGGGATAGGAAAAAGAAGGATATTATAACAAAATAATGAGACAAATAACAGTTGAAGGGACTAAGGGAACTTGCAAACAAGTAAAGGTTATATTTCCTGATTAATATAACCCTTACAGGTTTCCTTCGAGCAACTCCCCCATAAATGAACCTCTGAAATTCACCCGAAAAATTCCTGGAAAACACTGGTGTTTTTCTAGAACCAACTAAACACCAAATATGCACTGAAAGGTTGTCCCTGTCCCAGTCACAGTCCCATTTGGTTATGAAAATTCTGTGGAAATTGAATTGACTACCGAAAAACGACGAAAAACAACAATGGAAAATGGAAAATGAAAATTGAAGCCCTCGTCAAATCTTTCAACTGACATAAACTGATTGAAAATGCGGGTGGTACGTAACGGCAATAGTAAGGGAGGGGAGGAATAGGGAGAGAGAGCGAAACAATGTTTGAGAGGGGCCCCAACGGCGATTCATTCCCGTACACTGATTGCATCGCAGATACAGATACAGATACATGGAGGAGACGAACAGGGATACCCAAGACCCGACCCGTACAGTGGCAATTGCCAAGTGCACGCATTGAGTCATTCAGTCAAGCATGTACTCGTAGTCTGTCAGGCAGTCAGTCAGTCAGTCAGTCAGTCAGGCATGCCGTCAATTATTCTATACTCTTACAATGTTGCCGTCAAACGCAAACGACTATCAGACTGGCCAGCGAATCCAACGCATGGAGCGAAGAGCGAAGAGCGAAGAGCCTCTGTCTTGGTCTGGTCCGTATCAAGATGATATCTATTAGATACTTTCGTATGCAACGCAGCTAACTGAATTTATGTCCGTTTTTATGTGAAGCGAAGCAGCAAAAGATACAGATACATACATACTAGATACAGATACAGATAGATACAGATAGAGATAGAGATGATGACGATGACTGCGATGATGACGACTCTCTGACATTCCGTTGATGGGTGGCCCGAGCCCCCATTCCCCGCTGCAGCCGGACCGCAGCACACATGTTGACTTCTTGTCTTGTATCTGTCAGATACATATTCTCTGCTTCTTTTCATTCATTCATTTCAGCTTTTGCTCTTGGCGCTTGTGTCGTGTTTTTAATTTTCGGTTTAATTAAATCATTTGGCCAAGGCAGCCACTTCTGCACACCTCTCCACTCCACCCCTCTCCCCTCCAATCCTCTCTTCACTTGTCTAATGAATTATGCTTCCAGTCACTCGGTTCGCGGCATTTCTGGGTCATATTTTGGCCAAAATTTATGACAGCTGCGCTTCGGACTTGTGCTAAGTAGAATCAGCCATAAATTCTGAACAGAGTGCTCTAAGCGAGTGGAGTTCAAGTTTGGAGTTGTTTGAATGAATGGACGGAATGAATGGGCGGATGAATGGGAGGGTGAATGGGTATGGGGGTGAGGTATCCAATAAATGTGTTGAAAGGTGAATAAACTTTGCATTCTATTGGGTGTAACTAAAAGTAAAGGAAGGAGAAGATATCTTGTATAAACAAAACAAGAGAAGGAAGTGGCTGTTGCTTCTGAATATTCGACATCTCTTCGATAAAATGGTAGAACGATATGAAACAACTCCAACTTTCACTTCTCTGAAATCTTTTGCCCCGTTCTATCAATTCGGTGCTCAAAAATCAGTTTACAACTCTATCAAATTCCACATCACCCTCGAAAATCTTTGAGATCTGAAACCTCTGACCCCGTTCTCCACCCCCTTACGTATAATAAGCCTCGTAAACCCCATTTGTATCTACGGCTATTACTTATCTAATAAACGGCCATAAAACCTTCACTTTCATGCCACAGAAGTCAAGCGATCAGACAATAAAAAACTGTCATTTTGTATTTTGACCCAAAGTGAAAATTGTTTTTATTATTGATAGTAAAATAATATTTTCCCTGGGCATTAAAGGCACATAAAACTCTCTTTTTATTGTGTCAGATGTCTCATCGGAGATCGGACACACGCCGCACGATGATGATTTTATGGGGGAAAGAGCAAGCCCCAGCAACAGCCCCAGCCCCAGCCCCAGCTCCAGCTCCAGCCCCAAAGAGCTGGCCAAGATTAGAGGTTTCTTTTGAATGCCAATGCCGACATCGTGTGTGCGTGATCCATGTGATGGTCGACCACAAATTGCTTAATTGGGTTTGAGTGGGGGACGGGACTGTGTGCAGTCGGTGCTGTGGGAGGGGCTGTCTGGATACTGGATACTGGATAGTGGATATTGCATAGTGGCCACCGTGAGCCATCAAATGCTGACAGCTTGAAGTGTGTCACACACACACACACACACACACACACACACACGGTCGACTCACTGGGGACAGTTTCTTCAAACAAATTATAGACGGGAACGAAACTCCTCCACACCCAGCCTCGCCTCTTGCGTGTCTCTAATGGAAGGGGGTAGGGGGGGAGGGGGCTGGAGTACACATCTGCCTCTCTCAGAGCATCCTCTGCTAGCACTAGTGGCAAATGCAGGTCCCCCCCCTCCCCCATTCCTAATTGATCAAAGAGTTCAGAGTTCGTGCTTCGGTTTTGGTTTTCGGGTGATGAGTGACTCGATATGGAGGTCATGCTGGGGCCACTCTCCAGCGATAGAATATCTTCCGGTAATTGGCTGCTGGACATGCACTTGGAGAGTCGAATATTATGGGGCTATAATATGATAATGATAGGCTTGAATCAGGGTTGAATGAAGCTATCTTTGGAGGAGGCTCCACCGCTTATTCGATAAAGTTCTAGGCCCAGTCCCAAAAATGACACATTATGGAATTTTCGAAGGGTCTTTTGATAGGATAATGATGGGGTTGATTGGAGACAGAAGATCAGAGTTCATTCCGTGCTTTTGAAAGAGGTTCAAAGCGTACAAGTCATACATCATTCAACGAATGGGACATATCCGCAGGTCAATCATTCAAAATGTGGAATTTCCATAAATAGATTAAGGAATTCTTGGAAATATATTATAAGAAATGATCCCAATAGTCCCTTAAAAGCATCAGATTCCATTACGTCTTTCAGCAAGTGCATCCCCCTGAGCAAGTGCCAGTTTATTTATCAGATAATTATTATCTGTAAGATACACAATTTAAGCCAACAATGGACACCTGAACCCCCGTTCAATTACTATAACAACTTCAGCAGCATTTCATGGAGTACACAATCCCCTGATTTTGCCTTGTTCGGGTTGGTTACGCTCTGGAGATTTCACGACATTGAAGGGGATTTCCTTATGTAGGGTCTCCCCGTCCCTCTCCCTCGGTCTCCCCTGGTCTCCCTTGGTCTCCCTTGGCTGTGCCACTTCCAAGTTGAATGTAAATAACACAAAGCAACGTAAAAGTGACACATGCAGCACTTGGCACTAACCAAAGTTGAACACAAGTATTTACAATCAATAAAAGCCAAAGCCGAAGCTAAAATGAAATTGAAATTGAAATCGAAGTCGGAGTCGGACACGACACATTGACTGGAGAGTGGAGAGTGGGGGCTGGGGACTGGGGACTGGGCGCTGGAGACCACTGGAAAAGTTATGCATTTGTTGGATACATTTTGAAACGGTCCCGAGTGGAGTCGAGTCGAAACCGAAAGTGGGCGTTGCTAATTAGTGCTTGTCCGACTGACCTTCTGTGCGGTGGGCGGGGAGAAGAGATTTATTGTTGGATTAATTTTGAAAAAAGCCAAGAAAAGCGAGAAACGAGTGGGGGATTCGCCGCCAATGAGCCACTCTCTGAACTTCCTGTTAAAATTCGTCTTTGTTTGTGAATCAATATACTTTGAATCAAATTAGATAAGGAAAACCCCAGAGAGATAACGATTTTCCGTTCGTTTTACGTTCCGCTAGATCTGCATAATCGATTACTAATTATTTCGGTGGGTTTTGTGTCTTGTAACTAAATTTTTAATACTGATTACTGAACATTCCTGCAACACAGTCGTAACATAGAAATATTTATTATTTATAATGGTAAAAAAGGACTTTCTTCGATGGATAACTTCATTTTCTTTAAGAGCGATGTCTATTCCCATTTGTTATGAGTTTTCTAGGTTGAAATATGTCCCCTTTTATTCGATAATTGACACATTTATATTCTCAGAACCAGCATTGATCTCCATTCGAATAATTCAATCATTAACTATGCATTATTCATTATTCATCATTATTCTGTTCGAGCACCTAATGTATTCGATTCCACAATAACTAGAACTAACTATTTTCTATTCCTAAACAAATACGAATACGAATCTCTAACGCTCTTGTAACTCGTCACTCGTCTCCATTCAGACTCATTGTTGCGAGTAGATTCCCTTTGACAGCCCATATCGACCGTATTCCTACTCATTTACCCCATTCGTTGACTGCAACAACTGTCTCCGTTCGGCGGGGAGTGAAATAATAGTTCTGTACGCAGGCAAACAGTCGTGTACAAAACTATAATTTATATTGTGTTTGCCGGCGATTTATACTTACGCTCACAATATTGGCAACTCCAACAAGACCGTAGATCACTTTAATGGCATTCCGACCCCGACTTTGGGCTGACTCTGGGCTGACTGCAGCTCCGGCTCTTGGGCCATCAATGGCAGCCGCCTGCTTCATTCTGGTAGTAGGCATTCGAGTGGTAATGTCAGGGGCGGTGCTGGAGGGTGGTTCGGGGGGGCGGGGGACTGGGGGCTGGGGCGTGTTCAAAAGTTCAACGATTCGACAGAGCACTTGATACTTTTTATGTTCTTGTTGTCACTGCACGTTGCAGCATTCTCTGCTTGTCAATGGCAGAGCTTGAACAAGTTTTTTCTTTCATTTTCACGAACTTGACTTAGTCACTGTGTACACAACTGTACGACCATCGACAAGAGGAACAATCATGCTGGGAATCGCTGATGCTCTTTGGGGGAGATGGCAGCAGAACTGAAAGTGAATCAGGAATTTCAGGCAGCGACAGCGGCAGCCAGCAGGAAATTCAACTTGAATCAATATTGAAGTCTCAATCAACATCGACTCGAACGGAATTGAGGTGCAAAATGGCATCGAAGCGGACTGGAGCTGTGGAGCTGTTCAATCTATGAGCACACGGAAAGCTCTTAATAATGTTGCTTATCACGGAGAAGTTTTCAGCTATTGAGTGGAATGTGAAGACTAGTTGCGGAATCTATAAGGATGCTGAAAGTTTTTCCTAGAAAAAACAAACAGTTGTTGGGATATCGCTGTCAAAAGAGAGCTCTCTGATTGTTCCTCGACTTCCGCTCTATAGACGATCTGGTTCTACAATTTCCTATAGTTTCAAAACCCACTGTCCCACTGTCCCAGAGTTCATCTGCAATTTGTTGACCGATTAACTTCATTTTATTCCCCACTAAAAACACTGATCTTTGCTGACATTTTGAGTGTGTCTCCCCATCGCTTCCACTTTCGTTCCGACAGATCCGACAAACATCCATAATTGGATGATTGCTCATTTGCATCCGCACCGCCCAATCTCACCCACTCTCCGCTCCAACGTAGCCCCGACTTCCCCCCCGTTTCGACCGCTTATCAACATCGATTATAAAACTGTTGTCACGCTTCTGTCAACACACAAGAATGGGAATAATAACAATAAAACATGAATGCAAGGCTTGATTTGGGAACCGAAGCATTAGATACCCTTGGAGATCCATTGTGGTGGCTGTTTGAAACGTTCTTTGACCGATTTGTTACTATATCTATATATCGACAGTAAGTTTAAGCCCTATCGGCAATCCTTGCCTTTGTGTGGCTCTCAGACATCTGCTCAAAGTCATAATACCCTACCCTTTCCCAGGGTATCGGCGAGAGAACACACTTAACCCGCACTGGCGACGCCTTCCAAAATGATGCCATAAATTCCAAAAATTATGACATAAAATAATAAAAACACAAATGAAAAACGAAAGGCAAAAAGTCATTATCAATTACGCCACTTAATTATTTTTATTGGAGCATAAAATGCTCCATTTCTTCCATTCGGGAAGACAGCAGCAGCAGCAGCAGAATGGAGCACAAAAGAGCTCAATATCGCATGCATTCTCCCTCGCTCCCACTCCACTCCACTCCACTCTTTCTCCTTCCCTCCTTCCTTCCCTCTCCCTCTTTTGTCCCTCCATTTGCCGCACATGGTGTCAATGATGTGCTAATTGTCGCGTGCGCCCACTTCTCCGAGGAGTGTCTGCATGAGAACATTTCTTGGGGTCTTGGGGACTTGGGGTCTTGGGGTCGGTCCTGCTCTGCCTCCGACTGCTCAAGGGGGATTCCGCTGGCTTGTTTTTGCATAATTTGTTGACAGTTTCTTCGAGTGTATGAATGAATGAATATTATATTGTTGGTCTGGCGACTTGCGGGCTTGGCCCCAGCACCAGCCCCAGTACCAGCCCCAGCGACAGCTCGAAAATTGGAGGCGTTTACGTTCAGGCACTTTCTAAACGAATTTTGAATAATTTCGTCGTATGGCAAATTATTCAACAGCAGTTGACACCAATCACTTACAAATTGGAGGAAATTCCCTTAGCCCAGGCGATGGAAATAGAATTGGCTGTGTGTCAACGAAAATAAACGACAGTCACTTGATAGGCAGTGATTAAAGCGGCTCAGCCCCGTGGAAAACCCAGGAAAACCCACGAATTTCAGAAAGAACTCTTCGTACAATAAATATGCATAGAAATCGTACAAGATAGAGACATGACAGGCACTAATCTGCGGAGTCTTAATGCATTTTCCACTCAATCCACTCAGTCGAAAATCAATCGAAAGACACTCGCAAATCGCCAGATCGCCAGATTATCCGCTGCAGAGCCACATAAACCCCCGATGAAAACTGCAAGTCCAGTAAATGAATTTCCAAGCGACAAAATCTGCAATGCAATTAGCCAAGTCGACCATTTTCCAGTGCATTTTCCAGTTAGCCAATTGTCTAAGATTTTGCCGCCAGCCGCCAGTCGGCAGTCGGCAAACGCCAGCTGCTCCCCGTCTGACGGAGCAATTAAAAAATCATTTAGCGGGAAAAGGGGGGGGGAATGGGGGGCCAGGGGAAACTATGTAGAGCGACATGTGTTGGTGGCGTTTTATAGCGCATTAATTGACTTTTTGTTGATTGAAAACCACGTATTTCAATTGTGCAAATGCAATCTTTAGCTTGGGTTTTCCTCGGTTTTCTTGGGTCTGTTTTTTGTGCAATAATTAAATTAAGGCACGGCCTAGGCCCGACGACCACCCACGGCACAATTGAGGAGAGCCTGACTGCAGCAATTTGTTGGCCTGTCTCCGGTCTCCGGTCTCCGGTCTCCTGTCTCCGGCATTGTTTGCGTGAAAGTTTCCAGCAACAAAAACAATCGGGAAAACATTGTTTGACGGAGGGCATGGGAGGGGCATGGGAGGCATGGGAGGCATGGGAAGGCTTTATCCGTTGTAATATTATACATTACATTAGCCCGGGCAATTAAGTTTGGGTTTTGTGGCGAGTGGAATGCAATTTCACTTGTCAACAGCCCCAAAGCGAGTCGTCGTCCCCGTCCACGTCCACGTCATATTTAATCATAAGTTTAGAGCCCAGAAAACGCTCGTCTCGTACATCATCCATGTTGAGGCAACATTGTGGCTGCCAGTGGGCAACATGTTGCCGGGGATTGGACAGGTCTCAAAAGTTTTGGTAGTTCGACCGATGATTGATGGCTCGTTAGCCATTGGGGGCCGACACTTGAATACTAAACACCGAAATGACTCAACAAGTTGCAGCTTGTTGCAACAACAGACATGTGAGAAGAAGCGCCGGGCGGAAGGCAGGTGGCAGTTACAGGAAGACAGACACACCCACGCGGGAGCCAGCCAGAGCCCGCGAGAGCCATGCGGGGGTTTGCATATGAGGAGATTATGATAATAGAGGGGGTGCAGGAGGAGGAGAAGATTTGCACAGCACAGAAAAAACAACCATCAAACGGAGGGGAAAACTTTTAGTGCGAATGGCAGCCCAGGCAGAGGGGATTACAGTTTTCCTTGCCAAAAGATTATCTGGGTGATTTGTACAAGACTGTAATGGGAATAAATTCTATGAGATTGCAGATAATTCCATTCCACATTGTGTCAAGGACAAAATGGATTGTCAGGGGATAGCTAGGTAGAAGAAAGATATGGGAAAGTCTCCACAAATCCATCTTAATGGTGCCCCAAACTGCATTCTTTGCTCAGATACGCAAATTTACTCAGCATATAAATGCTTAGTCCCTGTAGATCTCTTTGCTATATCTTCTGAGCCGGAAACATATCTCTACACCCCGTCCGTAGCACTTATATCCATCCCAGTCCCAGTCTATTATATTGATCATTAAATTTGTGGCTAATTCACATCCAAAATGAAAGCAACTTCTAATGATGCCTCCCTCGCACAATCCAGATTCCTTAAGTCTCCCCATTGAGTAGACTTTCCTGAGTACGAGTATATTCCGCAATACACTCCAGCCATCATCCAATAGAAGCACCAGCGAGTAGGCAACTTTGAAGTACGTCCGTAAACCACTCCCCGACTGTTCTTGGGCAACCCGACCATCGTTTGGGCAACACTGTTTTCACTGGCACTAAGCACTTTACCTCTCTCTCAGTACTGCCAGCAACTGTTTTTATACTCTACTGAAACAAGAAGAGTAAAAACTTTGGCCAGCCCCGAAATGGTTGCGCACATTAGTGAGTGGCACAGACACAGAACTCAGCAGAACTCAGCAGAACTCAGAACAGAACAGAACTCAACAGAACTTCCAGTTAGACAATTGCAACTTTGTTTCGAGCAACCCACGAGCAACTTTTTGGTACAACTGCAATAATTTTGTCTCCTCTTCTCCTCCCCCTCTCTCGTTGCAGGTAAGTGCTGGCAAGACATTAGAAGACGGCAACGATGGCCATGTAAGTACTCAAAACAGCATAAAACCCACCCACATGTTGCTGGTGCCTGCCCCTGCCCCCCAGCCACGTCTTCTATGAGTGGATGAGTCCATGAGTCTATGAGTGCAAGAGTGCTTGAGTGTGTGGTTCGTGTGCCAAGTGAAGTGTACTGAAACCACACCAAAACTGAACCGAACCACTCCTGACAATTGCCGGCACTTCCGTTGCATTGAACTTCGCCATATACGCCCCCATCATCATCATCATCGTCATCGTTGTCATCATCATCAGAAATGCATCTGTCGTTGGTGCGCCACACGGGTAGATGACCTGCGAACGATCCCATACTCATACACTCGTACTGGTATACACTACAATAGGCGTCTGCTTAACGATCGTGACCAATTTGTTGGTCAACGAACAACAAGATCTCCCCCAACGCCGAACCTCGGCTGCATCTGCCGTCGTTTTGCAAATATTTACTCTATGAATAGAGAACGGATCTGCCTCTCGCCCTATCTTCGAGACTAGGGGGAACACTATTTGTTCTGCTGCTGCTGCTGCCCTGCTCCTCCCTCGTTGTCACCGCACCCACTGGAGACCTGTCTATCAATATGAAAAGCGCTGCGGCTGTGGCATCGCATCGTCTGTGCCTTGAATATTCAATTAAAAACTGGCGTCGACCGACGATTGCTATGCAAAAATAGGCAGAAGGGAGCACGAGAATCGAATGCCGAAGATAGGAATACACTAGCAGGAAGATCTATATAGCTAAGAGTCCAAAATAGATCCCTCTCCCTCTTCATTCCTTAACTTCTGATGTCTCCAAGTATTATTTCAAGTTCAATAGACTTTATTCCATTTCCTCACCGCCAACCGTGACCGTAACAAACCTCCAACGACTCCAGTGAACCCACTGCCATATAAGGGTATTCGCAACCGATTCATTACCATACTCGTAGTCGTAGATAGCTCTTGGCGCTTGTGTCAGTGGCTCAGAGTGAAAACGTGACTTGTCTGGCTCTTGTCTGTCAACAGTCTGGTCGGGTCTGCTCTGGTCTGCTCTGGTCCGCTCTGTCCTGGGCGAAATGATTCGCAATGAACTTAGTTTAATTGAAACGTTGGCCAGAACTTGACGCTGATTTGACTGGAAATGTCGTGGGCTACACATTACACACTACATATATATATCCCACCGACTTCTGGCGTTACTTACTCTCTGACCTACATGGAATACTAGAAGTGGGTTGGGGTTGGGGTGGGGGGGGTTGGGGTTTGGGGTGCGGGGGGAGAGACAAACAAACCCCTAGCATGTTTCTGCGCAAATTTATGACTTTCATTTGTGTTTTTCTCGCACAAATCACGGAGGAGCCCTGCCAGCAGTTGGTACAGCGATAGCGACAGCGACAGCGACAACACCGAATAAAATAAATTGAAATGTGGGTCAATGTTTGTGTTGTTGTGGCCATGTTTTCAAGAAGGGAATGACCCGACTTAAATGCGCGTTTTTGGAATATGGGGGGGGATTGGCATTTTGTTTGCTCAACTGCCAATTTATTTGCCCGAAAAACCCTAAACTGTCAAATGCCGGAACCGCCCCAAAAACAATCCGATTTCATTGGATCCCTGCATCTGCATATTCATGCACGACGATAAATGCACGCCAAAATACTCGTAGAACAAATAGGAACGAAGGGATTCGGGTCTTCAGATACCCTTTTGTGGCTTTGAGTCCTTGGAATCCCTTAGGGGAATAGCCAGTGGCAGACTTGTTCTTCGACCGATCATTTCCTGGAAATATTTCAGTCTAATCTTCGAATCTGTTCCATTAATCCGATATATTGCACCGAATGTCCATCGGAATATTCATGGCCCTCTCTTCGAGGGCATGGAAATACATTAAATATAAACGAGAATATTTAAAACAAATATTTAGTTGTCCGCCTTTTGGGCGGACGCCAATCCAAACAATCAAATGGACAATTGGCAAATTCAATTTGTGACCCGCAAAAACCCCGTAAAGGCATTCATTTGTTCAGTTTGAAGGAGGGATCCATGCACGAGTGCGGACGAGTGTGTACGAGTGTCCTGTGGAGTGGATTTATAGATTTATATAAAACATTTTGCCGCTGTCGTTTGCGATTTTAATTTAATGCAAACATTTGTGCAACAAAGATTAATTATTAAATATATATGTATCTGGATATGTGGCCAGATTTTATTGCTGCCACATGGAATTTTAATTACTTTTTTACTCCTATTCGAGCATCGCTGGAGGGGCCGAAGTGAGCAGCTGTCGAATGCAGCAAACGAGTGTCGCTTATGAATATGGCAGACATTTCAGGGCTCCCGTTCGGACTGCTCTTTCTTATCATTCTACTGAATTTGTTGCACAAACAGAGGTCACTGTCGTAGGACTTGTTTACTCAAGAAATACAAGTTTTATGGTTGAAAAAAGGGAACACAATTGAAGTGCTAATTGGAGTCTTTTCTATAGGTTTATAGGTGTATATATATGCAGCAAGGAAGATGGATTGTAAGGAAGGAACAAAGGACTATATCCATATCCATCCACATATCCACCTGGCATTACAGAAATGTGATATAATTCATAAAGTAGGTATCCTAAGGGTTTTCCCCCAGGTTTCCTGAGACTCCCCTTCTTCTGGCGTGCTCTAATATCCCTCTCCGCTTACCCACCGCCGCTACGCCTTCACAAAGGATCTCCAGAGGAGCCAGGCCACAGTTGCATAGATTGCTTGTATCATCATCATCTTTACTAATTAGATTTGTGTACAAGCACAGGTTCTACCTGCTCCTGCTCCTGCCCCCGCTCATAGCCGCAGTTCATTAGCCTCCAGTAGAGTAGGGAAAGGCGGCAACTACAATAACCAAAGTGTGGCAAGGGGCAGCAGATAGGAGAGTAGATCTAGAGGTAGAGGCAGGGGCAGGGGCAGAGGTAGGGCTAGGGGGAGCAAACTGCATTTACAGTACAGATAATTGTAAGACTCCGAAGATGAAGCCGAGGCCGAAGCCAGTGTCGGAGCCATTCAATTACTTAGAGCAAACATCTCTGAACAAAAAAAAGGTGTGGGGGTGGGGGAAAGGGTAGCAGCCGGGAACCAACCTCAGACAAAGTTCAAAGGGCAGGCGCTCCCCAGAGGAGAGCGAGACGCGGGACTAACAGACACGGCACTTGTTCTCCGGGTTTAATGTACGATAAACCCCCCAACACAGCCCCAGACCAAGCCCCACTTCAACGGAACTCAGGAATGATAACAGCACGCTGCCGCATGGGGGAAAAATATGATGAGGGAGCGGAGAAATCTCAAGCGGCTTGGGGCAGCCGTTGACACTGGTTCGCGAGGGGGAGGGGGGGAGGGGGGGAGCAATTAGGCACCGGATTATCGGAAGCTGTCGAAAAATATTTGTATATCAGCAATCAATTGAAAGTTTTTTGTGGCTAATGAAATTACTCGAGCGAAAAGAACTAAAGTTCCCAGAAAGACAAAGAGAGTGGGGGGAACGAGAAAGATACTCAGAGGAGCCCAGAAGATACAAGAGATGAAAGGCATGAGGGCTCCAATGGCATCATGGGATTCAGCTGAGAACCAAGCCAATGAACCTTAAATCGGAATCAAAGGCAATTGATGTTGACTTGAGCATGCCCCCCTACCCATCCCCATCCCCAATCCCCAGTGCTCATCCTCTCCAGTGCATTGATAAAATTCTCAAGAAACTTTACACCAAGAGCCCCGATAATGTTAATTTTTGCCCATTTTGGCGTTTCGTTCGTGGATTTTAAGCCCTTCGACAGGCATTTGGCAACACCATCATCATTTATTCAAGGCAACTTAAGCTCTGTCTCTGCCAGGGCCTGTCACGGAGCGATAAGGCCCTCTCGGCGAATTATGAAAGGGAATGTTTAAGAAAATGAAAAATTGAATCAGGCCCGAATGAAATCAATAAATTGCAGTATCCCAGAGGAGCAGGGAGCCAGCTGAAGGATGTGCCCGCAGAGGAGATGGAACTTCCATAAACTGGCATTAAATATGCATGCGAAACACTTTCGGCTTATTCCCGGGAAAGAACCCACGGAAAGCATCCGAAAATAATGTGTGTGCAGAGGCAAGACGAAGGCAAAGAAATGTTCAAAAAGATGAAATGAAGAAATATGCGTTTCCGAAGAAATGCTGAGGCCACCGCAGGAGGATGTGCGGCACGAGGGGCACGAGGGGCACTCAGGACTGAGACTGAGACTCGGTGAGAGATTCGCATGCGAGGACATCATTTCCCAGGAATCACTCCGAACGAAATATGAATCTTTGCCTGAAATTTATGCAGCTAAAAATGGTTCTGAAAATGTAATTGATTAACAGAATTCGAGGGAACTTTTGCAGCAGAGAGAGACTTTTGAGGCTCTAAAGTTTAAGAATTGAGGGGAAAAGTAACGTCAGAACTCTCCCAAGAAGGGACAAAGGGTTTGTGCTCAAAGTAGAACAAACAAATCTTCCATAACTTCCAAATATCACTGTTCGAATGACCCCCAATTCACTCTCTTAAATATTTATCCACACAACTCTTAAATTCTTAAAGGATATCTCTCTCTGGACCCATCACTCTGAATGTTGCATATCGAAGCTCCCCAGAAATATTGTCCAGTCCCGTCTCTTGAGCACCCCTAGTGCCGGCTGGTCTTGACCAGCCCCACCGAACTGAACGAATTTATTTATTTTCAATCAATGCCACAAGCTCCAGTTGTGCCCCGGACTGCTTCCCGCTTGCCGCTTCCCAGAGCAACTTTGTCGCCTCGTCTTGCCACTTTTTGAGTCGGGGACTGGGGCTGATGGGGCAGATTGCTTCGAGTGCGGTTGTTTGGCGAGAGGAGCGCGTGCCGCCTGGAATATTTATGAGCTGCGTCGTCTTTGGCCATCAACAGACGGAAATCAATGTTGACCCACTTGGATGGGCGGCAAGGACGGGGCCATGGTGCATGGGAGTACATGGGGCATGGACATGGACTGGGACTGGGACTGGCACTGGGAAGGGGATCTCTTCCGTCGTCTGCATTGCCGATTCAGACGCGACCAAGTGAAAGTCAAGTGAAGAAATTAATTTCGCAGCAAGTCATTAATATTAAGTTTTTTTCGCAGCCACCCAAAAAAGGTCATAATGAGAGTCCGCTGGATCCTAACAGTCGCCTTGTCGCCCAGTCGCACTGTCGCACCTTCAATGAATCTTTGTCGCGCCAGTTGTTGGCCTTTAATTGCTGGCACATTCATAACGAGGAGTGGGACCTGTAAACGAGTTTCGCTTCTTCTCTTCCGCCCATTTTCTCTCTCTCTCCCCTATCAAAATGGCGCTCTGATTTCCGTTTCCGCCCTGCTCGCAGTTTTCGCTGTTTCTTGTTTTGTTTTTCTTTTCTGCGCTTCGCTTTTTCCCTAAATTGTTGCCATGTTTTTGGCCAAATCGAAACCAACCCTTTCGGCCCCGCCCAATTGGCAGCCGCAACATAAATCTGATTTATTGAACAAAATTACTGCAACAGAAAGTTGTAGCAACAAAAAAGTACCACATAGAAGGTGATAAAAGACGGTTGGCCCTAGAGGAATGAAAGATATACTCTAAAGTCTCTAGATATCTCCCTCAGGTCGGATCTCCCTTGGACTGCAGTAAAACTATCTTTCGATCGATTCGAGAGGCCAGACTGTGGATACTCCATGCCCTCGATCGCCTCCTACCTCCTTGCAGCATCCCTTTCGTCCTAGCTAATGTATCCTTCCTTACACTTCAGTGCAATCGAAGGGCATAAACTATTTTATCGCCCTTGGCATTTGTAGCGTGTATTTTGCTGGTTTTTTGCTGTTGCCCGGACTCGGACATCCTCCCTCCCTCGCTGCTCCTCCAGGAAATCTGCGTTGGATTTCCGGTCCAATCGATAGCTGGAAATTTATGGCCAGTGTTGCCTTACTAAATGAATTTATGGCAAGCGTTTAGTTTAGCGCCCAACGAACAGTCGTTTGTGCCCCTTGCGAGCGTTGGGCAAATAATATGCGTAACTCTTGCACTCCCCCTCTCACCCTTCCGCTCTTTGCTCCCCCCAACAATGCCACAAAAAGTTGGCAACACTGAAAATTCATTTTGGTTTTTGGGCACACCCTTCCTTCGTTTTCTTTTTAGCTTTTTTTTGCTGTGGCGTACTGTACTTTTGTGCCTGGCAGTTCTACGGCAACTTTTTGCGGTTTGTGTTTTTCGCCTAAAAGCAGACTTTAAACTTTTGCCCAGCCCGTGCATAACCCTTGCCCCTTGGCCCTGGGCTGGCCCTGCCATGGCGATGCAGTTTTAAATTTGTTTTGCAAGCCGTTCATAAATTTGACACTTTTTGGCTGCCGCTCGCCCTGTGCTCTGGCTGTGCTCTGTGCTGTGCTGGCAGGCATGTGAGAAGGCCCTGCCCCAGGCAGGACTCTGGACTCTGGACTCTGGACATGTCCAGGTTGGTGCACACTTAGCGCAGGGAGGAAGATGGGATTTGGTGTGGCCTGGCATAGGGGAGTGCAAGGGATAGTATAGCCATCGCAAAGTTGGCAAGTATTTCTGTGGTTTTATCTATGCAAAGTAAACTTTTGGCGCCCGCTGCGGTTTTTTGCGCCGCTTTGCATTGCAAAATAGTTGGGGTTCAAGGGGTGGCCGTGGCACAGTCGCCTGCACGGCATAGTGGGGCGCCTTTGAGGCCGGGCCTGCTTAGTCCTTAATGTTGTCCTTGTTTGAGGCTACAGCTACCGCTGCTCGGGGTTTCTTTGCCGGAAACAACTCCCAAGAAGCCAGGGCTAATTAATGAGAGTTTCAGGAGTTCTCTGGCTAAGCAGGCTGCCATTTCTGGCCATAGTTTTTGTAGGGTTTTGTGTACAGAAGAAGAATAACACTCAGGCTGTAGTTCTTTAGTTTCCTAAAGATATAATTACGGGCGAGAGATGATAGAAACATTCTATCTGTTCTATAGAACTCTCATTTGGGGACTAGAGAGGATCGAAATATCCATTTCATATACAACAAATCACTCCTAAAGGAAATGAAAGACGTCAAGCCTTGTTTCATCCTTTATTCATCCCAAATATATTCAGAACTACTTGAAATATTCGATAGATTCCAGGCAATCAATTAGAACACGTGTATGCCAGCTGTTGAAATTCTAAATTGAATCCATATCCGACACATCTATAATTCACAGCTACATCCGACAGCTGATAGGAGGCCAGGAGGTCTCTCCCCCATTGCCCTCTTGCCCGCACTGCCCTTTGTGCCCTTCCAAAGCAAACATTCCTCAGAGACAGATGGATAGACAGATAGACTGCTGGCCTGCTGGACTGCTGGACTGCTGGACAGATGCCCGAGTGAAAGTTCACAAATAGACAGGCCTCTCAATTCCCTCGGACTATTGTGCCACATAGGGGACCTGCCCCTCCCCCGTATCGCTGCCCCTGCCGCTTCAAAGGCGCATTAAACTGTGGGCTCGGGCGAGACCATTGTTAGGTGAGGTCAGCACGTAGTCCGTCCGTGTCCGTCCGTCCACTACGCCACAGGGTCAGTTACAACACAGGGCCGAGCCAGCAAGGTGCGCCAAACTTAATTTGAACAATGAGGGAGCGGGGAGCGGGGAGGAGGCACACGGGGCCAATGTAGGGGCTGTAGTTGCATTGTAATGCAGCCTGACGTTTAACAAAAGAGCCCTGCCCCTCCGCCCCTCCGCCCCTCTGCCCCTCCTCCCTGCTGTTGTTATATTCCTGCCACTGCAGATGACAAGCAGAGCGATGCATAACCAGTGCCTGGATACCAGTAAACCGCCCCACACATGGATACATACATACAGTATGGACGAGTAGGGATGGAGGGTTGGACGGATAGCAGGGGGCGCGCATTAACCTGCTTAATGGCGGACACAGCCGAAGAAGAATGCAGCGTGTGTGGACATTCCCTCATGGCTGATATGCGAAACCCAGTTAAGGCCCCGCAAAGATCTTGGCGCTGCGAAAACTGTAAAAGCGCCCATCGTTCAATCAGTTTATCATTTATTATTCATTTGATGGGCTTTAAGGACTTTAAGTTGCCCTTTTCCAGTGCTTTCTCTTTGCTTTTTGCTGCTGTTGCTGCCGCTTCTGATGGCAAATGAAAAATAAGGCACCTGGGAAATTTGCGTAAATGCTGAGGCAGCAACATATAAATAACGGAAAAGATACATGGCATGCCACACAATGCGATACGTATATGCCATATTTATTCAGTGGAAAGCAAGTTACACGTGTATTCGTGTGACCCGGAAAGTGTGGGAAATGTTTTAATTAAATTATAAGTGATTCCGAAGGCTGCAGGAGGCAGGGAAAGGTGCACACAGATACGCAGATATAGAATGCAGTTCACATGTGGATATCCTTGTCTTTGGAATTCGAAGAACGCTCTAGATACCACAGGGAGTTGCACGAGTATTTAAGCATCAATTTAATAATTTAATAACGTGCCACACAAGGGCGGCCACAAATCGCTGCTGTAGCTGGTGCCACAACTTTTCATTTAGGCGATATTTATGGGCGGAAAGTAGTCCGTAAAGCAGCCAGAAAGAATGGCCGCAAAACATGTTTCAAAATAGCTGCCAAATACACAGTAACCACACCGCGCTCAACCACCAACTGAGCCGCAAACTCGCGCCACAAGCACCGCACCACCACACACAAAGAGGGAGAGAGAGGGAGAGGGCGAGAGGGAGAGAGTGCCACTGCCACTGCCACTGACTGCAACTCAAACGAGGAAAACTATGTGCATTCATAATAAAAATTTATGAGCTCGGCCTCCGAGGAAAAAGTTGTGCAGGGAAAACAGTAGCAGAAAAGTTGTGTCAGTAAAGCAGACGAGGAACAAGAAGAAGTACAGAGACAGAGGCAGAGGCAGAGCAGAGAGAGAGAGAGAGAGAGAGTATAGCAGAAAGAGACAGCTAGAAGTTGAAGCAAATTGCTTCGTAAAAACATCAACTTCATTGCCATTATAAAGTTCAACAGATACAATTTATAGGCAACAAAACGCATCAGGCAAAAGCAGGTAACAATGCAAGGAGAGGAGGAGAGAGAGAGGGGGGACACAGATGATAAGTAAACAACAATTACCCAAGCGAACCCACATTTTCCATGGCTTTGTTGGGGATAGAATTTATTTTTCACTTTTCCTCCCAACAAAATAAACTTTCGAATGGAAAACTTTCCTTGGGTTTCAGTTCGAAACGGTTTTTATCTATTTCCTGTGTTTTCCTGCATGCCACAGCATTCCTGGCGTCACACGTGGCGTATGTGCAATATTTGCATGTCCCCCGAAAAGTATGCAGCGGAAATTTTCAGCATTTTTCAGCTCCCCCGAGAAAAAGGAAGGGAGATTTCGTTCTTCCTAGAGTCAATTTAGCATGCAGCTAATAAATACAAGCATTCAACTTTGATATGATATCCCTGGCTCCACCGTCACTGTCTGGCTCCCCATTCTGATGGACGACGACGATGGCGGTGGCGGTGGCGGTGGCGGTGGCGGTGGTGGCACAGACAGAGCAGACAGAACAGACAGAGCAGAACGGGAAACAGGGAGTCGGGGAGCTTGCCAGTGAGGCAGCAATATTTCAGCACTCAACTCGACAGCCAAGTGTCTAGCAGGAGACGCCGGGGAGCAGGCGAAGCCCAGGCGGTTGAGTTTTTAATAAGCAGCCAGAGGAGCGGATCGGGGCGGGACGGAGCGGCGTGGAGTGGAGCAGAGCGGGGCGGAGTGGAGTGGAGCGGCGTCAAATGCCAGAAGTTTGATGAAAGTAAAGGCAGCTTGTCTGGCATCAGCTTCCTCTTGGAGCCAGCCCCACTTTTACTGGCATTGCAGTTTTCAAAATTGAATGAAGCTGACAAACGAGGCGTGGGCAGCAGCAGCAGCAAGCGCCTGAAAGGGAGAAGGAGGGGAGGAGAGAGCTCTCGCGATGGCGATGGCGATGGCACACTAAAGGTGATAAATTCTCGACGAACGTCACAGACTGAAGTGTCATCAACAGCAGTTGAGGCAAGCAAAAAAAACACACACAAATTTAATTGCGAGACTTGGCAGCTCTGAAGAGACGCAGACGCAGAAAATGGGGAGGCAGCGGGGCAGGGGGGAAACGGAAGTATACGGGTCAGGAAAAATGATTTTAGAAAATGCAATTTGGGAAATGAGATAAAAACTCGAGAGTCGGATTCGGTATGGAAGGGTGTCCCGGGTCCTGGGTCCTGGGTCCTTCGTCCTGCTGACTGATTGAAGATAGCTTCTGCTGCAGCAGCTCCCATTCCTGCCACTGGAATTTGCCCTGTGCAAGGACATAACTGATTAGGGATTTCCATTTAAATGGAGGGTCGCAGAGCACGAAATATTTCCACTGTCAATGGATCCGCTCGAGAGGGGATTCAGAAATTCAGAAGGCGATCTCGAGTCCCAGATCTAAAATATCTCCAGGAAGAACAATCATAGATACAAGTGTCAGAGTTCCACTTATCCTTCAGCCATTGCCACCTCCATTTCATGTTAGGATCCAATTTGCTCAAGTATCTGCCCATTAGACAAAGGTAATCTCTTCTATCGCGTCGAAAGAACGCCAAGCATTCCATCAAATTGCGTTAACGTTTAATGTGGGGCCGACAAATGGACAAATGGGCATCTACCTGGCCATAAACCAAAGACCCAAATGCCGTATACTCAAGCATTAACGCCACATTCTTGTCAGGCCTCACACCTCAAAGCTCCGCATTCCCCTAAGCCGCAAAAAAAGAGGCAGAGGGAGCGATGGAAGATGGCCATACAACAATGGAGGGCCCATTCATAAGCCTGAAGGTTAAACCGCTAAAAATCATTGACCAACATCAAAGAGCCATTGTTTTCGGCCAGGCCAAATGGACCAGAAATGCTAAGCTGAAATGAGAATGAAAATGAGAATGAGAATGGGCATTGAGCCGCAGCTCAAGAGCAATGCCACAGCCAAAGACGAAGATTTATGCCAATTGCTCTTGAGCACCTTATACCACAGACCACCTCCGACCGCCGACCATCGACCACCGACCATCGACCTCCTCTCATTCTCATTCCTATCCCGAATGTGTGACTAATGAACAGACTTCCACGGCCTGTGCATTGCTGCTCTGTTTGGGCCTTTTATTTAGCCATTGGCCCACCCACATTTACAGAATTTACGGTTTTTTGTGTTCCGTTCCGTTCCATTCCGCCCTGTATAGTACATATATCTATATACATTTGTAAGCGAGTACATGGAGGAGCTATGGCCACTGCCAGCTCATTAATTTCGCTTAACTTCACAAATTGCCAATTGTGCGCATTGGTCAACATTTTTACTTCGTCTCGATGCTGCTGCTGCTGCTGGTGGCTTCTGGTGGCTGCTGCTTCTGGTGGTTCGTGGTTGACCGGTCGTCTCTGGACCCTGAAGTCCCAGCTCCAACTCCAACTCCAGCTCCATGTCGATGTTCATGTCCGTGTCCAACAATTCCTTCTCTATTGTTCTCTCAGTCGTATTTATTGCCTTGAATGCCAATTTGTTTCGTGTTGCCATTGTTATGCACTCAAGAGGTCAAGGCATCTCGCTTCGTTTGTGGAGTTGGTTGCTTTTTTGTGGCTGATGAAAGATATGGTTTGTTTAAAGCCCATAACCGATCAATGGAAGGATCATTATCTCAGGCAATAAGTCCAGCAACTCTGAGATTCATTGGAGAATGTGGGAGGAGTAGAAATTGGTGTATTTTGAGTACCATTCATGGAGTGTTTAATGATTCATCTTAGCATAATACTATCGACTTTTGTAGGTCTCTTAGCTAGTCGAAAGTATATCCAAACTACGGATCCCTCTTTCCGACACCCTCTTTAACCCACACTCAATCGCATAAAAGTAAGGGTATCCAAGTTTCACTGTTGAACGTGCCGCCATTGTTCGCCTGCTAGTGGGGGCTTTCCCCTGTTGCTGCCTCTCTCGGTGCCGTCTGCATGCACATGAATTCCTAGTTTATGAACTTCTGTGGGTCCACCTTCTGGTTAATGTTCAGCTGGCATGTTCCCTCAATCTGTGCCCACCTATTCCACCTATTCCCTGCCTCCTGCCTCCTGCCTCTTGCCTCCTTGTATGGACAATAAAAATTGTGACAAATTGTCATCGCACGGCACAAATGGTGGCATTATTAATGTGAGCCAACTTTTATGGTGCGGCCCAGGCGGCGCGGCGTATGCGTAATGTGAATGATGTGTTGGGGGGGGCTAGGAGACGAGCAACAGGGGACAACCGAACATACATGCCCCCATGCCCCATCCCTTCGTACCTTACCATCAATTAGCATGAGCAAACGTATACTAAACATTTGTTGCCCCACCATTTTGCAGGACGTGGAAAACATTTACTCGCCAAACTACATAACGGGAAAGCTGACGCAGAGGAAGGAGGAGCAACTGGGCACGCCCGAGGCAGCGCTCAAGGCCCGACGACAACAAGCCCTGATGCAGAAGCGGGAGAGAGGTGAGTCCACACGCAACGGGGGGGGGAGACGGAGGCCCAGGGAGTGATTCTTGACCGGGAATTCTTGACTCCCATTGCAGCCCTGGCCCAGGCCCACATGCACCAGGTGATGGCGGACGCCACCTGTCGCGTGCCCCAGCCGCGCTGCCAGCGCGTCCAGCAGGACCCCTCGAAGATCTACACGCCCCACTGCACCGTCCTGCACCGCTGCAGCGAGGACAGTGGCTGCTGCCCCAGCCGCACCCAGATCTGTGCCGCCAAGAGCACCCACAACGTTGAGTTGCATTTCTTTGTGAGTACAATTTTAGATATTTGAAGAAGAACTTAGATATATGTATATAGAGAGCGATAGCTCTCTTTAAATTTATTCTGTGGTGATTGGAACATCATTCATGGTACAGCAGAAGCTGCTCAGTCGTAAACTGATTCCCCACCATCCAATAAATCATCTTTCCTCCCTCTGGTAGCCCTATTAATATGGCCTATGGCCTGCTTTGCTCACTTTTCTACCAAAAACAGTCTATTAAAAGTGTCCCCTTTCATCACCAGCCGCCACATCACTCTTCCATTCAAAGCTTTCGCTTTATGTGGCATTTACGAGTACTATTATTATTACATCAGTTTTCTATTAACTCCCTTTAATGGGCCACGCCCTTGGGTCTGCCAGTAGAAACTTTCGTTCAAATGTTGCGCTTGGGTGCAGCCCCAAAAACCGAAATACAATTAAACCAATTTTCATTCTCGTACGAGTACGAATCGGAGGAGACGCATTCATTGTGTTTGGGCTTTGAGGGAGCACGCGCGCGCTTTTGAGCGCCGCTAACTTCTGAAAGGAGGGAGCTAGAGGTGGTGGAAATATCGATAATTATTCGATTTTAAAAGCGATAAGTGCGCGATAACATACTCAAATATGCCAGGAATATCATGGTAAAATACATTACTTTATACATTTGCATTGGAGATCTCTAGGATTTGTAGGAATGGATCGATAGGGTATGCCATTTGATTCTATTTAAGAATCGGTTTGAGTGTTGGTAATTATGGGTCCTCTGGGGAAAACATCTCCAACTGTTCAGCTGATATTATGCCTATACCTATTTCTCTTAAATAAAACCATATTTAGAGATCGAATCATCATGCAGATGTGCATACATGAGTGTATATCGAGTTCTATCGTGTATATCGATTCTTTTTTGCCTCACCTCCACCTCTAATGACCCGCCGCTACTGCTCGCACCCACCTCCCTCCACCTCTCCATCTCTCGATCTCCCACCTTCAACCGTAATTGTCGTTGTCGTTGTCGTTGCTCTTGTTCGTCTCAATGTTGCTCGTGGGCGTAGGTCATGCTTGAGGGCGCCATATTGCAACATAATTACATCGCTTCACCTTTATTTTCGTTTTACCTTTTTTTTCCGTGGGTATAAACGTACTTCTCTTTTCTGTGGGCTTTTGGCTGAAATGACTTTTTAATGACGCAATGATAATTCAATTTGTTTGGTGATTTATGCTCCATGATATGATTATTGTTGTTGCTCTTTGTCGCTGTGGCTGTGGCAGTGGCTGTGGCAGTGGCGGACATTGTTCTTGCTGCTTTTTGTTGTGCAACGAGCTTTCAATGCGAGCACGAGAATATGTGGAAATTGAGAATGTAATTAAGCATTTGAAAGAGGGAGGAAACTCGTTTTGTATCATTTTATCATTTTAATAGGCTGCAGATTGGATTGTTGTTGATTTGATGGATTGTTGATAATTATATCCGACAACATCGTGGGGAAACGACGGTTGAAAATGAGTTCAAAGCGAGGATTCAACGGGTATCAATGGCAGATCGAGTTACATGGAAACTAGGGAGGAACCAGGTGGAAATTAATGCGTAAATTATGGAAAAAGAAGGCCCAAGTGAGGGAAATACCGAGGGAAAGCTCGATACAAATCTTGGACTTGAACAACCTTAAATTTCCCCTCTAAAAAAACTCATTTGCCAAGTTGCTCTTCCAGAGAAAACACCAATTTGCCTGGCAACAGTAACGTAGCCCATAAAAAACGCCATTCCCTCAGATCCCTGAGCGCCACGACATGTCCTGTGACCTTCTTTTGGAAGGCAAACATATGCCCTTTTCTTCATTATTTCTCAGAGAAAATCCAGTTACTGCTTTGCCTGCATTTGCTTAGTTTTCCATTATGAAAAGCCCTTTTCTTTCTGCAGAACTTTCATAAATTTCCTTTCTCCGGCGCCGTTTTTGCAGCTGCAACGTTTTTTTGCTCCCTTCGAGGCGGGCAGACACATCCAAGGAGCTCGTAACTCTCTGAACTCTTCGGATGGCTTTTAATTTTCAAATATTTATGCTGCGCTTGCCGCAAAAAGTTTCCACTTTCAAGATTTATGCGCACACACATCGGGATAGAAGTCGGGGAAGGGGAGCTGGGGGGAGTTGGGGGAAGGGCAGCCGCAGAATGCTTAAGAACAAGACAAACATCCCCCCCACACATGAACGTGGCTAGGATGGTAGGCAGCAAAGCTCCCCCGCTTAATTATCCAATAAAAGTTCGGAGCAGAAACCACACAAATTATTGTACGGCAATTTAACATTTTCGTGATGGAAGCAAAAACCTTGATAAATGGAAATACAAGACGAATGCTAGGGATAGACAGAAGCACAAGACAAATGGGAGGCTTGAGGGGGGAAAGAGTATTCCAATCAATCGATGGACTCTCCTTAGCAACAGTGAAGCCTAGAGGCAAGTACACCATCGATTCATCGAATCATCGAACTTGGAGCACTACGAGTTCTGGAGTAGCATGTGCCAATGTGGGAGTGTCCCATAGGATGCGTTTGGGCAGTTAGTGGCCGCCAAAGATTAGGTAAATATCCCTAATGAGTTCCCATAATAATGGAATTATATTTATGAGGCCCCAATGCCAAAACGAAGTAATCTGCTGTTTTTTAGTGGTAATAAATCTTAATTGCTAGCAAAATAGTTCTTTCTTATGGCAGGCTTTATCATCATTTGAATAGAACCCGCCCTCAGCTGTAGTGTATGGGCGAAAGAAAGTTTAGTGTCCTTTTTGATTCCCCTTCTCTTATCCTTAGAAAGCAAGCCATAAAGCAGACAAAAGTATGTCTGGCCAGGAGGTTCAGGAAGCTGTAGCTGCCTTTCAAAGCTGTTGGCATTCCGAAGCTTCCACACACACAGAAAATGTGCAACAAAAACCAGAAGGAGCTAAAGAAGCCGTCCAGGAAGAGACAGGCAGAGGGGGCGAAGCAGTTTAGCAAGAATAAGCAGTGCAGGAAGCAGCAGAAGAAGCAGAAGAAGCAGAAGAGGGCTGGAAGAAGCAGCTGAAAAGTCTGGAGAAGAACCAGCAGGAGCGTCGGGAGGGAGTGGTAGAGGGAGCCCATCTCAGCGGTTTGTCATTGAGAGGTGTCAAGTGGCAGGCAAACAGCTTGAGACCCAGGCACCAGTGGGCACCAGGAGGCACCACAGGGCAGCAGGGGTCGAGGTAGAGAAGGGCCCTGCGGCGAGGAGAGATAACCAGACGGAGAGACGGAGAGGATGCCACCAACAACAGTAGAGCGAGCCATGAAAGCAAATACTACCAGTAGATACCCTTTTGACGTCAGATTGGGATGAACTTGATCTGACCTTTCGAAGGATCGTTCTTTCCATCTATTCACATACATATATAAGTATCTCCAATGCAGATATCTGCATGCCACATATTGTATTGATGCAGATATTCTCTGAATTCCAAACACCTTGTCAGAGTCCCCATACCCTCACGCGAGAGCATTAAAAAAAGGTTAAACATTTGAACAAAACATAATTTATGCTGGGCAAATTTTCGCTTTTTCGAGAGAAAAAAAACGAAGCAAAAGGGGGGAATATTCTGCATTGTGGAACGTTCAGCACGGGGCAATGCACTCCGCACCCACACATCTTCCTGCCCTCCCGCTCCCCGCTCCCGCCGAGCCACATGTTGCAAGCGTTGAGAGATTTATGAGTTGCTCGCATGGTCCTCCCGGTTCTCCGGGGTTCAATGCACTCAACTTTCACCCAGGCCGAAAGGCGGCAGGACAGCGGATAGCGGACAGAAGAGAAGAGAGCAGAGCAGGCCACAGCCACAGCCAGGAGAAGTTGTGGCTAGAAAAGCAAAGCTGAAATCAAAAGCCTCTAAACGTGAAAGCCAACGCCCACCCACACTCACCGAAAGCCGAAGCCGAAGCCCAAGCCGAACGAAAAGCCAAACGCAAAGCCAACAAACAAAGTTTTGCTTGTTTAGACCAAAGTCAAAGCTGGGGCCAAGACCAAAGTAAAAGTCAATTGGCTGACAGGCAAATGGTTATGGCCATGTCCCAATGTCCATCTCCTCCCCCGGAACGCAGGCGATTTAATTAATTTGCCACAAAATGTGGCTAGCTCTAGGCAAATGCATAATCAGCTCCAGATGAGCATTCATTTTGCTAAGCCAAACAGTGCTGGGGACTGGGGACTGGGGACTGGGGACTGGGGAATGGGCTTCGTGGGGGATATATGCGTCGTGCGGCAGTGCCCCTCGGTGGGCTGGGTGGAATACCTCTACTAAGCTATGCACACATCTGTTTCGCCCAGTGTAGACGCAGAGTCGGGGGCAAATGCAAATGGCGAGCACGTATGGCAGCAGCAGCGGCAGCAGGAGAAGCAGCACCTGCAGGACCCCAAGCAGTTATGGCGAAAGCTTCTCTAATGCCCCACTGATGTTCCCGTTTTGAAATGGATGAGAAATGGTCTCTGGCTCTGTCTCTGGCTCTCTGTCTCTCTTTCCCTATGGCCAGACTCCGCTGCTGCTCAAAACTCGCCTGAAATCCTGATGACAGTTGCCGTTTTGCATTCTTTGGGCTTATCCAGTATTTAGAACGATACGAAGAAGGCATTGGCTGTGTCAGTGGCTGTATGTGTGTTTACTGCAGAAGTTCAACGATTCATTGGCCAAAGTTCAAAGTTCCCGAACAAAATTCATCAATTCCGGGCAGGTGGAAAGGGGGAAAGGGGGAACGGGTTCGAACCAGTGCCATCTGAATAATTCAGTTGATGGCGCTTCCAGGGGTAGAAGTTTCGAGCTTCCTTTAAGTGGAATAACAAGAGTGCGGAAAGTTTCGCCAGGGAGGGATAATTAAGGACATGTGATACCATAAGTTAGGCCAAGTTTTCAGGCAAGCAGACAATCGCTTAAGTGCCCATCTCTCCAGGGTTTCTTTTAATCCAGGCCAAACAAAAGTGCATCTCGAATTCCTTACATTTTGTAGTAATCCATAATCTGAAAAAGAACTAATTGAATATTCCATTTGGCAAGTAAGCAAGCCTCAGTCCTCCAGGGGAATCTCTACGGCAGCACTCTAGTCCTTCGTCCAGGGCTCGGCTTAATTTGGGTCTTAGCACAGACCATTGTTTGGGGTCAACAAAACACATCGCAAGGGGCATGGAAGGCCTCCTGAAAGTGCATGCAAATTCAGGAATAACATTTCATACACATATTGCCGACTTAATCGCACTTCACCTAGCTGGCAGGACCTCCCCTAGCCATCCTTTTAGCCAAACCGAGCAATAACTGACTAATTGCTCAAGTCACATAGCTGTAAACGGACATACGGACGGACCTCTACGGACACTCAGGGCCACACGCACATTCCCTGGGGGACAGAGAACGGAGGGAAGGGGCGAAAGAATGCCTGGCATTTGCATGCATAAAAACCTAACCTCAATTAGAGAAGCCATCTTGGAAAATAAACCACCTCCGCCTCCACCTACGCCCTCTCCACCTCCAAACAATATGGTTATATATCATGCTATAGGCATAGTTTTGCATATTTGTACAACAGGAGGAGCCCTTGAGTGCAGTTTTTCTGCTCAAATGTGGTCAAAAAGGGCGGCGGGGAGGTGCGGTGCTGCTGGGATAAGCGTAGGGGTTAAAGTAACAACAGCAGCACTTTGGCACTTCCGTTTCCGGCAATTACTGTTGCTCTTAGTGAAGAAAAAGGGCCACAGTTTCAGTCAGGACTGCAGTCCAAGGTTTCTCCGAGCAGAGCGGCTCCTTCAACAGGCTCTCACGATGGTATTCTTTGTGCCGTGGCACTCGCACAAGCCCCGCCCCACAGAGGGGCGAAGGAGCTTTCTGCTGGGCATGAACAACTTTTTCAATTCGTTGCATTCGAGAGCATTTGCATAAGCATTGGCCAAAAAACCACACAGCACCCAGCAGGAACGAACCGCAACGAGCAAACTACCTAAAAACTCAATTTGCAGCACTTTCATAAATACATTCGGAGAATCTTGGTGGGGAATCGTGGTTCTTTCGCCCCTGCCTTCGCCCCTGTTCCCCTCTGCTTTGTCACCTTATTGGGTTCGTTGTTTGCTAGTTGTTCCGGCTTGATGCGTCCAATCAAAACTCAAATGCTTCACGGCACTTTCCCTCATTTCAGCCGCATTTTTCTGCCTGGTCTTCTTTAATATTTGTCTCTTGCTCCTCCTCCTGCTGCTCCCTGCTCCTCCTCTTGCTCCTGCTCCTGCTCCTGCTCCTCCTACAACTCCTCCTCAGCTGGGGATGACTGCCTGGGCCTTGATTAATAACCAACTTGTTATTTTAATTAAACGAATTCAACTTAATTTATGCAATTCATACGCATTTCATCATTTTGCACTTGTCATGCAACACACACATAAATTCGAGCGAGAAGGAGGGACAGTGGCAGTGGCAGTGGCAGTGGCAGAGAGACATGGGTCCCCAGTCCCCAGTCCGGGACCAGAGACCCAGAGAAGCCTGTGCCAATGCAACCCAATCCCCAGCATCTCGGCAGCTGTAGAAGTTTTGCGGTCTGCTAATGGCTGCTGCACAGAGGCGTCCACCCAACTGAAAGGGGATTCCCCATGGCAAAGGGTTTCCGAGCTGGAGAAAGGTTGTTTCTAATACGAAAAGTTTGCCAGCAAAACTGTGGGATTTCCATGCGTTACAGAGGCTTCTGTGGGGATACAAAAGATTACCATGGAATGTGTGGAATGTGTGGCAAAAGCCTGGGTTAATTTCAATATTTTAATCTACGGATAGAGTTTGGCCAAGTATATGGTTAGCCAATAAAAACCTATTCAAAAATATCATATATCAAAGATTTCTCCCCCCACAAAACCGCTTCTCGTAATCCGACTAAGCCGCTGCCATTGACGACTGACAACTCATTTAAGAATTACAAGAGCTATAGCCACAGAGCGACAACGAGCCATGTGGCAACAATGACAACAAGTTTGATGAGCAGTCGGCTTAAGGAGCTGTCAACTCCGATGCACACGCACATGCACACATTAACACACACACACACACAGATACAGACACACACATACCCATAAATGGGGTTCAGTTGGGGGCATTATGCAGGCTCAATATGCAAATAGTTTGCTGACATAATTAATGCCTCGACGATTTATACGCTACGGCTGCAGATACTGATTACGGATTTAACACCCCATTTTCCGCCCGATTCACAGGTGAAAAGCAATAAACAGCACCGACCCATTATCGAGAAGAGGACCTTCGTGAACCACACCGAGTGCCACTGCATTGAGCGATCCAACTTCAAGGAGGATGCCGTCGCCCTGGCCAGCACCTCCATCGTGAGGGCCACCATCCTGAGCTGCACTTGTCCGCGCAGCTTCGAGGTGATCCTGCAGGACAACGGCCAGTGCCGCTGCGACTGCAGCTCCGGCAACTACGACTGCGACTGGCTGAAGCGGGGCAACGAGCACTTTGCCGTGGACGATCGCAAGTGAGTCATGCGCCCAGGCCCCCTGGGCTTCTTTCCTTCCCTCTTCCCTCCGACTCTACCCGGAATTCCTTCTGGCCTTTTCAGATGCATAAAACACGGCGGTTGCAAGCCCCCGACCTGCGAGTACGGACACTACATGGACAAGCACGGACGCTGCCCCAAGCAGCACGAACAGCCCGTCTACAATGCCATGTCGTAAGGAGCGCCAGGAGCGTGCCCCTCTCAAGAAAACCTGGAAAAGTATTATTCAGTCTGTGTACAGTCGCGCAGGCAGGCAAAAGTTGAAAAGCCAGGGATGGAAAGGCCTTGGCCGAAGGATCCAACACAACACCCAATATTTCCATTCAAACAGAATAAAGTGAATTTAGTTGCATATCCTATACGAATCCCATACGAATCTATATAGATAGATACCCCGGACATACATATATACCGATATATATCTGCTGATTGTGTACTAGATGTTTTACAGCCACAATTCTTTGCCCCCGATTCGAGGGAAGTAAATGTCTCCTCCACATAGAATATCTGTAAAGAAAGAAAAAGTATCTTCGGCAAAACATGAAACAAGACTTTTTCGCGCATGTTTAAATCCACAAGGAAAAATAGAATTGTTCATAAATGTTTCAATCACATCTAGAGAGAGCTATGCGAGTGTTTTAAGCGAACGAAAATGATAAATTCCAAATATATAAATCGACTGCGTTTTTAGTTTTAATTAACTAATGTTATGTTATTTAATTATAATAAACGACAAGCAAACGAACACAAATCATTAAAATTACAAATTAAATATATAAATTACCTATTAACGAACGAACACACACACACACACACACACACACACGCACACGTGGAATATATTATTCATGTTATTATTATTATTATTAGATAAGTTTTAAAACAAAGAAAAACGCATATACACACACACAGCACACAATCGCAAACAAAATTAAATTTTCATATTTAATTTCTAGTCAAATTTTAATTTTGTTTTCCACCAAAATGTTTTGCCCAACATTCAAGCATTCAAACATTCAAAGAAACAAAAACAAAAGGCATTTAAAAGCAGATACACACACACACACACACACACACACAGAAGCATATATCTTATAGAAAATAATAATTAAAATATATCCGCGATTCTAGTGAAGGATAAGTGTATAAACCGTACTCGATTCGATACTCGTCCTCGTCTGAATGTGAACTCTTGCTTATTCCCCGAATCTGAATCTTTTGATAGCTCAACTAAACTAAATTAAGCAAATACTATACACCCAATACACTAGAACATTACAATGAACCTCCTGAAAGCCGAAGGTTTTGCCATTCACCCAGAAACCGAATCGGTTTTGCCATTCACACCGCACGTGCACGGATTTGAATGGAGCGCCGAGTGGAATGGCTTTCAGCTTTGAGGAACCTCCTTACACTCTAGTTTCTATTCCCGCACAACTCTTTAGTTTAATCCTATCGATATAGTTCCAGCACTGTATATATATATTTTAGACGAAAACTAAATTTAAGCGGCCCCGAAATGCAGCAACTTTTGGCAATAAATATAGTAGTAGACATCAGTGGATATCATTTGCATATTAATGACATTTTGAGGAGCTGAATTATTAATTTCCGAGCGATGTGTTTTTTGTGCGAATGCATTTTGGGAAATTCAATTATTATGAAATTTATTTAGCATTTAGCCCGCGACACAATAAGCCGTTCAATGTTCCGTAATGCTGCTCCATTCTCCATTCTGTATTATTTAATCTACTTTTATCGTTTATTTGCCATACTTTACGGTCCATATATTTGCTCAAATTTGTCTGTATATTTATTAACACACACACACACGCAACACTAAACATACATGCAACAAATCTCAATGCAATGCTAAATGTCACATAAATATTTCCATAAATCTGTGCAGTCCATCTATCTCTAAACCATAGATGCCCCACAGAAATACCCAGCAAATATACGAATATACGAATAATTATTACAAGGCAACAGAACATTTCAAAATGATTTTATTTACAACTTTTAGCATAAATTTTAATGTAAAAAACAACTAGAAGCGAACCCAAACGTTGAGCAAAAAAACAAAACACAAAACACAAAATCACAAAAACCATTACTAATAAAAGGAAAAATATTACTACTATGCGAAAATCCAAATAAATATGACAGTGAACAAAAAACAATGGATTATTAATGGTTTCCACTGTGGGAGGGGCGATCGGGGTGTGGGCTGGGGTCGGGACTGGCTGGGGCTGGGGCTGGGGGCCTTCATTAGCAGACTGGCGCTAAAGGAGCTGTTGGCCTAATGAGTTCCAGGCCCGGGGAAAGTGAGTGGGGGAAAGTGCCAACTGCGGCTAATGAGTCGAAGGGAAACCTGATTTTATGCAATCGCCGAAGGCAGTGCATCGCCATAGCGAATATTTCCATCTGGATAGAAGTACATCGCGGTACATTCTCTCTGTCTGATCGGAGAGCCAATTGGATCTCTAAGAGCATCTTCATGCTATAAATGCTTCAGGTACGGATATGTGGATATGTATCCGTGTATCTTGTTGGCCATCTTTTCTCGAAATATCTCAGTTGTGCTGTAGATCTATTAGATTGGAACCTGTTTGAGTGACAAATTATGCTGAGTACCGGCCGTGGTGTAGTTTCCAGTTCCTTTTAGCATTATCATGATTACCCTTTGGAAAAGTTTCCTACTAAAAACCAACTAAAGGCTCCACCTGCGAACCCCAATCTTGGCAGACAATTTCGTGCTAATGACAGCGCCTAAGCTGGAAGGTTTGCCCTAATGAAAATGCATAACAAATAGTAGCTCATCTCTTGACCCGTGTTCCGCCCACAGGCACCCACAGGCGGGAGAGCAACAGCACCGAGCAGATGTAATTTTCACACACAAACAACGCGACAAGCGCCAGGTGGGGGGTGCCGGCAGCGAGGGCCGCTTGCCCACATTATGATCTAAAATTTATAGAATTTATAAGCAGCAGCAGTGGGCCACCCCAAGGGGTTGACGCTGATGACAGAGCCGCCATGAGACAGCCAGAAACAGCCACTCCGAAAGGGCGTAGGGTAGAAAGATGCACGTGTACTTACGAGTGCATCCATGGATATTCAGGATGTGAACAGGCAGCTAAATGGAATCAATTAAAACTGCAATAAATGGCAGCCGAGATAATTCGCTGTCTCGAGACTTTCGAAATGCAACATCGCAGCCCACGTCCGCATCCACGTCCATCGCCCACCCAATGCCACCCATTGATTGCTGGCAGGACAGGGAAATCACATGGAAATGCAAACAAAGCAAAAACACAAGAAAAACATGAAAGATGCTCAAAAAGGAGAGCGTTGCGGCAGTAAGATACCCACTATTCGGGTTCCAGAAGGCGTCTTTGGAAACGATGGGCAAATGCCATCATTTCATACCTCTTCACGAACACAGCATACCCTTTTGGATACCCTCACCAGGGGGTATCCCAACAAGGAGTCCAGCAACAAGCGGTGCGTGGGCGTGGCAACGGCAAACAGCGAAAAGGATCAGGCAGAATGCTCCACGGGCAGAGCTCACAAATGAAAACCGCACACGGCAAAGGATGGGAGTGGGCGTGGGAGGCGGAAGGATGTGTCGGTGCGTGTGTGTGTCCCTGCCAGTGTGTGCCTCTGTTAGTTTGTTGCATCTGTGTGGGTGTGTCTGTGGGTGTGTGGCTCGTGGGTCTGTGCGCGAGGGAGGCTGGCTGGAAATGATGTTGCCATGATACGCCTGCATAATTAATTCCCACCACACACAGACAGAGACGGAGAGAGACAGGGAGACAGGGAGAGAGGGAGAGAGAGGACTTTTCCCATGAAATGGAGAAAATTCAAGTGGGTGACATTTCTACCTGCAGCCCCACCCAACCCCCAAAGTCACCAGGAAATGCCGACAAACGGCAACTGGCTCTGCGCTCGAGCTGCAACTTTACTCCCAAACAGACAGACAGACAGACTCCCGGCAGATCCCTATACACACACACACACCCACACAGAGATAAATTACCCCACACACAGAGATAAACACAACCGTGCACAATTGACAGCAGAAGTTTACTTAAATAGGATTTCCATGTTCCAGTCCATGTTCCTAAATAAGCGGCCACCCTTTGGGGCTGGATTCTCAGCTAAATTGCATTTAATATCCTGCGAAAACTATCTTTCGGTGTGACATGATCTCTTCTATTTTAGTATAAAAACAAACTTAATTTAATAATAGAAATATTTATTTATTTATATTTATACCCACCTTTGGGCATTGCCATTCAGAATTCATATAAAACTCTGCCTTTCCCGATTCCAGCAATAGATAAAATGCTCACTCGTCCAACGATAAATCCATAAAGACTAACGGGTGTTCAGGCGCCATTAAGAGATTATAACGGTAGATAAAAGCTCATAAAAAACTATGGAACGTGCACATATGTACGAGCAGGTGCATACATACATATGTGCAGTGAAAGTGTTTCAACAAAATTAAACGCTTTTTATAAATTGCATGAAAGTCTAATTAATGAATTTTATTTGCTTTTTCAAGCCAAATCTCTAAATGAGGATAATCGTCTGGACAGTAAAAGCTCTGCAGGCACATGGTGAAAGCCCTTATTAGTCCTTTTTGTCCCATTCCCCAGTAGAGCCCTTTCTCCATCCATTTTCTAGCTATCTTTGCGGCTGTTTGCCCAGTGGAGCTCTCACTGTACGTTCTGTCTGTAGATGCACATGTCTATCCTCTAGTTTGCCTTCAAATTGCACTACTCCCCATCTTCTGAACGCGCCACACATAAGAGTATTACGTAGCACAACATTGTGGCAGCTTTATGGGCCAATTTAGTATGTAAATGCGTCTGACTGTCGGTCCGTCCGACTGTCCCACTGTCCGACTGCCGGTCCGTGCGTGCTTTTGGGTATCTTTATGAATGCGCTAATTTTAGTATGGCTCGCTTTATTGCCGTTTTTGTTTCAGTTAGTATTTGGCCAACGAAAATTTGCAAACATTTACAAAGAATTAAGCGTTAATGCAATTTACTCGCACAATTTTCGCAGTTTTGCGCAAATTTTAATTGCATGGCAAACCATCTATGCGAAAACCCAACCGAAACAGATTTTAATATTACTTTTTTCACTTTCCAGTGGCTCCACGGCGCAACAGTTATAATTGCAGTTAATTGTTGTTGCGGTTAGGGTTAATGGGGGTTGCGGTTGTGGGGGGGTGGGGTAATTGAGCGGAGAACTCGAATTACGGGGATTATTTCGGGATCGTTGGAGCTATCCTCCTAACATCATTCGCTACGAAACAGTATGGAATTATTCCTTGCCATCTCAACGGATTGGTCAGCCGCATTCATTCTAGAACTAAGATCCAAAGAGATTGGCACTAGGCACCCACTTTTGTATGATCTGTAAGATCCAACATTCCATTCCACAGACGTCTCCATGCAACATTTGGCTCGATCTTGACTGAAAGAGGACCCAAGTGGGTCGGAATCGGTTAGGACGCGAGATCGTGCCGGGCTATTCTGACCTTTAGGCTCATCGACCACAATGCCCCGGCACGCAACACACCTCAAAAGCGGCGACCCCATAAAGTATATATATTCTTGATCAGCATCAATAGCCGACTTCCCAGAGACTATAAGAGCTAGAGCAATGAAATTTTGTACCCAGACTCCTGTGATATCACACTGAATCAAGATTGCTTTAAGATTTTGCCACGCCCCTTTCCCCAAAGAGGTTTAAAGTCCCTCCCATCCCTCCCCAAAGGCAGATAGAACCTCGCGTTATCCTTGAAACTCCTCGCAGGAACTTTTGTGAGTTAATTCCGTTTTTATCTGCCTTTGATATGGGAGGAGCGAAGAAGAGGTCATAAAAGATACTCGCACATGCACGCGAGTGTGTGGCAAGATACAAATGTATCCAGATATGACGCGTTGCGCATTTGCAGCACGAACCAAAGAGGCAACTACAGCGGAACTGTAATAAGGATGAAGTAAGTAAAAAAAGTCAGATAAAGATGCAAAAGAACATCGAACGGGTTTCACAAAATGAGCAATAAACTACAGCCGCCAAAAAATATATAGAAAATAATTCCCCAATCGATCTGTGCTCATATTTACCCCATAACCAGGAGGCGTGCCCACATTTTGGGCCGGGAGCCGATAGCCCATAAAAATTCCAAATTTACGAGAATTCGTTGTGTACTAACATTTTGGCTTGCGCCCAAACCGAAACGAAGTAAAACAAAGCACCAAGCAAAAAAAAAGGAACGAGTCGGAGAGCTATGGGAAAGTACTCGGACCATCAGTTACCCAGTAATCAGATGTACATCAGATGCATTCACCCAGTGGAAAATGAACCCAAAGGAACCAAAAGAACCCATCCAAGATATAGGCTTGGTATCAGAGAACAAGTTCAGAACAGTTCTACTCGTTGGATCGTGATGAGTAATGGACTATTGATAGGTGGACAAAATTCTGCATCGATAGATACCAGCTCTTCATATAATACGTATTGCCAAATCCGAGCACGATTTCTTTAAACGTTGTCTTCATCTTAGGAGCGTGGAAGTAGATTGCTGCAAGAGGCTACGATAACAATAACACCCAGAATTAGTATCAGTTCCGTTGTGTCATTCCCCTTATGCATAGTTCCAATGCTGATCTTGTATTTTCATTCTTTACAGAGTAAATAAAGCTTCCTGTATGCCCTTATCCCCTTCAGGTGCAGGGTATCAGGCCCTCGAAGTCGACGCGTGGAGCACAGTGGAGCTGCTGCTGCCGCCAACAGCTGGGAACGTTGCGAATCGTGTGCTAATCTTATTTTTATGGTCTCCACGGACTTGGACTTGTTCTCTGTCTCTGTCTCCGTCTCTGTCTCTTTTTTCTTCTTTTCTTATTGGCGTATCGTGCGGCGGGTGCGTAAATGTTGCCCCACTCTGCTTATGACATGTGAGGGGGGCAGAAGTAGGAGGCAGGAGGCGGCACTGTGTGGCTTGGCAGCATTTGAGCCAAGTTAAGTTATTGGCCAAGTTTCCGGTGCTTTGGGTGCTGCTGCTGCTGCCTTTGCCTGCCGCTTGTTTGCATATTAGTCACAGAACAGAGAAACGCAAACAACTTGACGCCTTGTACCAGACGTACTAGGGGGTACGTGAAAGGAGCTGGAGCTCTGTGTGTATCCGTATATATGAAGAGGTGAGAGGGGAGGGGAGGAGAGACCCAAGGAAGGAACAACACCAAATTGAGTATTAAACGAAAGAAATGATGTCGGGCCTGAGCATCTGAGGCTATTAGAATTAATCAAAGGGATTTGTTTGCTCCTCCTGCAACCGCAGGCGATAAAGAAAGCCAGAAAGCGAGGGGCAGAGAGCCAGAGACACTGAGAGAAGCTCCAGCCATAAAGAAAGCCAGAACGAGACGGAGAGCAGAGCAAGCGAGACGGAGAGAAGAGACATGTTCCGACAAGTCGTTTAGCTGTTGATGATGTTCCAAGTTTCTTCGAGTATTCGGGGGCCGGGTGTCGGGTGTCGGGTGTCGTGCCCCAAGAACAAGAAGCCCGCTCTCTCACGCATTGCAAATTTTGCGGTTAGTTGGTAATAAATTTTTGGCTTATTGATATTTATTATTAGCCCCGGAAATTGTGCGCTTCTGTGGCTCATATATCGCCTCGATAATGTTCCATTTGGGAATTGCTGCAACGCCACTTTGGGGCAGGAGTGGGGACAGGGGGTGTGGGGATGGGGCGGGGACTGCCACTGGGATGTGCTTGTGCTTTGACTTTTGGTTTCGGAATCACACAATTGATTGAATGGGCAGTGAATGGGGAGGATATTTGTGTGGGTCAATAAGTCAGAGGCGGGGATTAAATCTCAGGGTTAATAGCGATAAATATCGATTTCTATCGATATCAGTTAAGGTTTCGATGGGTGTACATATACATAGGAAACACCTTTCAGAATGTGTTATATTTGTATAGAAAATATATACGAAAATCCGCCCGAAATGGTCCCCAACTAAGAAGAATCTTTTAAAGAGTAACCAACAGTCAAAGATTCACTTGTGGCTTATGTATCTTTAATTAAAATAACCTTCTTGAATATCGGCCATTAAGAGAACAAACTTTGCTCCTCAGCCTAATAGTTTTCTGGGAGTGGGAGCCAAGCCCACAATTTTCCTTCAGCCCACACACGGAAAAGTTTTGGTCTGTTCCTGCGAAATGGTTCAAGATTTTCCACCTTTTCAAGACGCATTTCACAGTTGACATAACCCAAAGTGCAGGGGCAGGGACAGGGGCAAGAGCAGGAGCAGAGGCAGGGGCAGGGACAGGGGGCTAACGAGTGGAAAAGGGGATCTGTAGAGGGCGACAAGCATTTGCCATTGACGCATTGCTTCAATTAACATAAAAGTTGCATGCAATCCAAACACACACCTACACATGTTTGTCTGTGTGTGTGTGTGTGTTAACGCTTTTCATTACCACCTCTCAAGTTTTCCATATGTGTGTGTGTCTGTGTTTGGCTTACTTCCTTTATGAAAAGCATTTCACACTGACTGCAGAAAAACTTTGTGCCAGAGTAAGTCTGGCTCTGCCACAAGCCCCTGCCACCATTTCAGTGTCGGCAAAAACTTGAAAAGACTTCCCACGAACTTTCTAATGCACCTACCACAGGTCCCCGTCCCCCAGCCTGACAGACACATCCAGGAGTAGGAGGATGAGAGGCAGGCGGTGGCAGAGGTGTGAGCAGGGGTGGGCTCTGGGCTCTGGGCTCTGGGGTCTGGGGCAAGGATTGTTGCTAATGCAACGCCTCTTAATCATTTAACAACCTTTCGCCCCATTTTCATTTTCACAACACCCACATGCTCTTATGGCAAGAGATAGACAGAGAGAGGGAGAGACAGAGAGGGTCTGATGGTATAGGATCTGTCTCTTCGACTGTGGTTCATTGAACGATCTTGGTTCAATTTTATAGACAGATTTTGTTACACTTTGGGAAACTCTTTCATACCCTGATTGGGAGAGTCCGGTTGCTTGGATCTAAGCCATTAACCCCCAATCATCTGGCATCCTATACCCTTATGCTACATATTTCTCCACAAGAATGAGGCTTCCTTAAGTTCCAAAATCTATGCAGAAGATTTCCATATTAGGCAGTAGCTCTTTCCGCCCATAGCGCCCAGTGCTATCCGAATACATCATTTCATTTGAATAACTAAAATACCGCCTATAAGTCGAAAAGTAGTTTCGACTATTCCCTCGATTCCACTGATTTATAGCCGACATTTCACACAGAACCTCCTTTTTGCCGAATCGTAAGGATGTAACCAATAACTGTCTCTGCAACGATCGGTCTTTTAGGGTATTCACCGACGAAACTAGCCTTCCTTTCTTCCATTGACAGATTTTATGCACTTTTGGTAGGCTTCTTTTTTGTTTATTTGATGGGAAAGCCAATGGCCAATTATTAAGATCTACCCACGACATCGACATCGACATCGACACCGACACCGAGACTGTCCGCCCCTGCAATCTCCTCAAAGTCTGCTGCTAAACGAACATGAAATCTTAGCCGCTCTTTTATTTATTTTTTCTTTTTTATTCAATTGATTTCCATTTCGTTTGAGGCCGGAGCGAGTTGGAGGCTAAGTGGAGAGTCTTCCATTGCAGTCGTCGTCGCAGTCGCAGTCGTCGTCGTAGCACTCAAAGTCGTCAAGTTGGTAATAAAAATTATTATTTTGCAATTTAATTGCCAGCCAAACAACGCCCCAAAGGCCAATACAAGCTCTGGACCGACTCTGTCGAAGCGTCGACATCAATTTGGTCTTGAATACGAATACGAATACGACTACGATTATGAGTGTGAGTACCCATAATCTCAGACCATTCTCCCCCTCTGTATGCACACATACATATGTGTATCTCTCTGTTCCTCTGTCTGTGATCTCAGATGCCATCTGATGCAATCTCTTGGCCATTGGCAGTGGTTTCGTGTTGTCTGCCGTCTGCCGTGTGCCTGGTGCCCGGTGCCGCCTCTGGCCTCTCGCCTTGTCATTTATCGCATTTGAATTGAAAGCTGGTAAATAACACGACGAAAAATCGAATATCGAAATTGAAATTGAAATTCGGCATCGTTGCAGATTTAATTGAATTTCATCGCATATACGACTGCAGAGAGCCTTTAGCTAGAGATACGAGTATTTGTACGGGCGTGGGGGGATCGCAGGTCGAAACCTTTGCCTGGCCCCAATTTTGGGTTAATTGTCCAACAAAAATTGTGCACAAAAGGGAGTGGGTGGGGTGGGATGTTTGCTGAGGATCACAGGCGCACTAGGAGGGGGTCTTTTCGAAATTAAAGGCAACAGCAAAAGTTGTAGGTACGGTATCAAGGGAGGGGTAGACGTTCTATAAAGCTATATGCTTCTTAGGTTCGTCAGGGAAAATTCATGGTGAATCTTTCATTTTTAAAATCGCTTGCATGTAAATCAGAATATTTTTGAAAAACTGGCAAGTATTCTGTTGCAGAGATGGTAAATTGTATTTAAAAAATTAAGAATATTTTTGGTAAAAGATATAATATACAATATATCGAGTATTTACCGAAAATCATGTATTAATCTTTATCTTTTGTCTTATTTCCATGATTTCCTCCTCAGAAACTACTCTAAAAATTGCATCTTATCTTAAAATGTAGGTACCATATTAAAGACTATAGAATGCTTTAAAATGTACTTCATTTATTAAAAAACTAATAGTTAAACCCCTCGAAAACACTACCCAACTACGCCATTGCTCCTGCCTGAACTCCGCTCACTGACATTCATGGTCTTGTTTGAGTTTGTTCCCCAAAGGTGTTCGATCGTTGCCTACTTTGAATATTAACAAAACATTTGTTAATCGACATAAATAAACTTCGTTGTAAAGTGACAAACTTTTGGGGCATTTCAGCAGCCTGCAACGAGCACAGAGGCACTGAAGCACTGAGGCATTGAATCACCTGCATATCAATATGGAATATGCAAACCCGAATATAGTAATCGGTATACCATTCCCCAGTGAGTCAGCCAGCAAGCAGCAATGACCTGCTTCAGTGCCTGAGCCACTTGACAGGCTCCAGCAAAGAAGATCGGCTCAGCTCTGGATGAGTCAAGACACAGAAGCCCTGCCTGCCCTGTATGAAAGTGGTTCCCTTTGAAATGATGGAAACCGCAAAAACCCCAACAGGCAAAGGCAAAAGAAGCGACAAGCTAAGTTTCCCCACTTTTCTGTCAGATGTCAAACACCTCCACGGGGGAGCCATTAACCCAAGACCCCATGCCCCATGCCCCATGCCCCATCTGCATACAAGCCCAAAGAAAAGCGCCAGCAAAGCCAGACTAATAAACGCTGATGGGATGGGGACAGCAGAAGGAGGCGGAAAAACCTTCTACTGAAAGAAAGACAAATCACATGGGCAAATTGGTTTACAATAACCGCAAAAACAACAACCAAAAACATTACTATATATACAGATATACATGTATGTACGGAGGCTACGGAGGAGGAGGCTACGGAGGAGGAGGCCACGGAGGTACTTCGGAAAAAAGGAAAAACCGCTCGCAGACACAAATATCACAAATTTACAAAGCAATTTGCATAAAACTCATATTTCGTTGGAGCTACTTCTCTCTGCTCTCTCCCTCTCTATGTCTCTCTCTATGTCTCTCTCTCTGTCTCTCTCTCTGTCTCTGTCGCAGTAAGTCCCATTTTTCTACATTTTTCTTGGTCGAGACGCTTTGGGCCACAAAAAAACAAAACTATTTATATGCAAAGAAACAAAAAATATACAGAGAAAAATATATATGCAAAAATCGGTTGTTTGGCTGAGATTTCATAATCGAGAGAGCGGAGAGGGGGTCGGGTCGGGCCGGGTCGGTTCGGGTCCCCATATGCAGATGAGGTAACCAGACGGCAACCGCTGAGGTCAACCGGTACTAATCCCCCATCTGCACCTCCTTTGGGCCTCGGGCAATTAAGCCTCCAAGTTGGACACAATTTTTGACACAGTCTCTCTTGTTGGCCAATCGAAAATGTGGCCGCTGCCGCTGCTGTTGCCTCGCGTCGCGTCTCAACAGTGAGTCCAAACAACAAGCCGCGCTAATTGCCACTGATTTGGGGTCTGGTCTGGGGGTTACGTATAGGAATTACGGACGGTAATCGTAGTTGGGGCCATTCAGAGGTAACTAAGTGCACCAACTGTCGTGTGTCTGTTTAATCAGTCAAAATGCGCTTCGACTCGGTCGGGGTTTTGGGTTTTGGGCTGTGGCTCGTCCCCAGGGGCCTGGCTTGATCTGTGGTTTAATATATATATATTTGAGCGTGCCGTGCGACACGTTGTCGGCTCTGTCGGAAGCTGCCTGAATGGATGGCCTCCCTCAACAGACCCATCCCCATTCCCAGCCCCATTTCAAAAAAATCTGTCCACGTGCTTATCGGCATGATACTGACGTTGATGGCTGTGTGTGTCCGCATCGGTAAACACTACACCCGAGGAGGAGCAGCTACCAAACAGAAACTATGACAGAACGGACAGGGGCACTCGGTCCGGTCCGTGGCAAAGGCTGACAAAGTAGCAGGGGATAGGCGGTGTGGGGCTCATTGTTTGAATCACGTGCTAAGCGTTACGGATTTTAATTATAAACCAAACAACAAATTGTGCCCAAGAGGACACACAGGTCACACAGGGAGCTCTAGTTAGGCGACGAGCCGATGCCCTAGGAAATGGATGTTGAATGCGAGTCACTGAAAGATATACGACAGATATATCAGTAGATTAAATCAGGGGATTACTGTATGTACTATCTATATTGTTTAATCACAGCTTAAGGGGGGCTCCTTTGTACAAATTATTCATGAATCCCTGCAAACGCCACATACCCTACTAGGCATAGGGCATAGGGTACTCCACACACACCCGTTCAGACCTCACGCAATGCTGAACTTGAACTCTGTCGCCACAGATGCATAGAAGAAAAGAGATTTCCCTTCGGCGATAAGCGGCAGCAGCCGAGAGCGACAGAAAACCACAGCATACCCTGAGGCGTCTGCGTCAGAGGAGGAGGGCCGCCCAGCCCGTGGGGCAGGCTGAACAAACAATGGCTGGAGAACAGCTGGGAGGCAAACAAAGAACAGAGACGACTGCATATCATTGTGCAAGAATCGGAGGAGGAAACAAAAGGAAATGCAGTTGCGATCTCTTAGGGAAGACCCGACCAGACAGAGGTCAGAAGAGATGCAGAGATGCAGAGAGTGGAGACAAGACTCTGACAAGGGCACGCCTCTGATGGGATCTCAAGGGTTTCCAGCAAACAAACGGGTCGCTAGAGAACTTTGAACTTTGAGCGTCGTCTGAGAGAATGCGAGACTGCGATAGATCTCCTCAAATTTGACCCAATTTTCTGCTGTAACTGGCACTCTTCTGGTTAGGATTCTGTGGGCCAACAGACCAAATATAAACCGCATTAATCATCAAACAAAAGAAGGCTAAGAGGAAACACAAGACACTTGTTGCCACCCCAAACGGGAAAAGAAGGCGGTGGCAGGGCAGGGGCCATCACCCAACTGTCGCCAAATTGGCTTGGCGCCCCAGAAGTCAAAGAAATATATATGTGTGTTTCAGAGAATAAAAACATTAGCACAGTTCTGGCTTTTTTATGTCTCGAGCATCTGCCACAACAGAGACACCAAAGTGGCCGCAAAATGTGGCAGAAAATGTATATGTATCTAGTTTATGTCTGCCGAATGCCGCAGTACTGAGGCAGAACTTTGGTTGCCCTTAAAAGAGTCCGGAAATATTCTTCAGGGAATGGACCACAAAATCGAATCAAAAAGAGAAACTTTGGAAGCTAAATGGAGCTTAAAAAGAAATAAAAAGAATGCCATTCCATTGGGAATTCCATTCAGAATGCCTCTTAGATCCAGAACTGAAACGGTGGTCGAAGAAGGATATTTTTGTATTTTAAATGGAAAGTTTTGAAGAATATTAATGGAGGTATTCTTAAGACAACCTCCCAATCATTCCCTTTCGCAGCTGCGCAAAGTTGCAGCTAATTGCAGATCACACCAAATGATTATAAGAATCAGTTATAACCACATAACGCCTCACCGTCTCCGGCCAGAAGACATAAACCAAATAAACACTTGCCAAGGCGGACCCCAAGCAATTAATTTCAATGGGAGCCCACGCCGCGCCACGCCACGCAGAGGAAAAGCACAGAAAATGTCATAAAGCACAAGCCACACACAGAACCGCAAGAATAAAAGAGTCTCGGCCAGCCCCTTGCATCATCATCATTGGCCATCAGTCGCAATAAAAAAGTTGGCAACTTGCGGCATGTGGCATGAACGCACCCGCGTCCATAGAGAGTCCATAGAGTGTGTGTGTGTGTGTGTGTGTACCATCATTTGTGTTTGTGTCGCGAATCTGTGTGCAACGTCGTCATGGGTCTTATTTTTAGGTTTCTGTTTAGCAGCCGACTTGTCTCGCCTTTCGATTGGTTTCGCTGCCAAAAGTATTTAGACACTTCGGTGGCTATTTACATTATTGGCACAGTTTCGGTTCGGTGCGGTGCGGTTCAGTAGGCCAACAACCATCTGGCCATGTCTGGCCTGTCTGGGCTGTCTTGACTGCCCCTGCCCCTGCCCCAGTCCACAGTCCTGTCTATGGCTTACCTTTTTTCAGCTTTTTACACACAATTTGTCTTGGGTACAATCTATTAGGTCCCCCAGTCCACAGACCACCATTAATCTCTGGGCTCTTGGGGCTCTCTGGGGCTTTCTGGGCTCTCCCTGATAATTTGTTGATTGTTTGCACATTGACAATTTCCATGGTAACCCAGAGAGATAGAAAGAAATCCCAAGACTGAAGACTGGAGAGTGGAGACTGGAGCAAAGTGCAAATCATGAGATTAGTTTACCTCAAATATTCACACGTCCCAGGGCCAGAGATCTCAATGGCCTGTACAGATATTTGGTTTAAGTCAACACCAAACAGCAAACAACAAACAACAAACAGGCCCCCAGACACATTTCCCACTTTCACTAATTGTCAATTCTGTGGCTCGATCGGAAAGAGACAAAACCGCACACTGGAAACTGGAACAAACCGAGCCGAACGTGCCCCCAACTTCACAGTGAGAGTGAGAGAGAGAGCGAAAGAGAGTGAGAGAGAAGGGTACTCGTACCAGAGATAAGTTTGCTTGACGCCCTCGCTGACGGACAAGATATTTATCGTAATGCGTTTCCATTTATGGAATTTATGGAAATTCTTCCATTGAACAGAATGCACTCAATGGAAACAATCAATGGAAGAAGATCGTGGATCGTTGAACTGATCGCCCGCTGATTGAATTGCATTCTTCTTGATGGAGTTGAGAGCTCTTATCGGATCTTGTGGAGAGGAGACAAATAGCAAACACAATCCGATCTGAGATTAGCAGAAGAGATCCACTGTTCAGTTCTACCGACTTACTCTCTCTCTCTCCCCGAGTTTAGCCACAAAGATGTAAAACATTCTTTCAGTGATGAGATCATGTCATTGCCATCCTCTGTATGTCATTTCCCCTACCACCACCATGAGCGGGGAGGCAGAGCATGTCAAGCAATTAGGAGGATCCCATTAATCAATGAAAGACAACAGAAATCCGAAATGAAACCACCAAAAAGCCGAGATATGAACTGTCAGACTACAAATTGAGTGCCATCCCCCGCTTCCAGCCCCATCGTGAGTGAGACATGAGTCTTCTGTCTCGTCAAAGCTCTCCTCCCACTTCTCATCCAGATCTTCCAGTTGTGCCCGTCCCCCTTTATCCAGCTGTTTGCTAGAGATAGAAACGAGATCAGCGAGGGTGTTCCGGAAAAACAGGAGGGGGGGGACACATGAAAATATGTCAAAAGTGTCTACGCAAATGACAAATATTCAGATGGGGGGAAGGCCCTTGGTAGATGGGAAAACAAAGCCAGATCGGTGCAGATCGGGCGACATATATGCAAATTGCCCGATCGTGGGTGGAGACAACACTCCAAACAGGAGGAGCGGCGGAGGTGAGGTCCGCCACATATTTGCGATTGGCGTTGCCTCAAAAAGAAGTTCAACAACAGGGAAAAAACAAGAATTCCCCAAACCTATTAAAGATTATTGGCCTGGTGCGAAGTCAGCAACGCCCACGAGGCACGCCCATTTGTGGCAAGGCGGGAGCATTCAAGTGTTGCACAACAAAGTGTGAAGAAAGATCCAGAAAAGACCCTAACGAATCAGGAATACCCTAACCAAAACTAAAGCCACTTATGGTAATCCTTAAGTAAAACATTTAACACCTTTAAAATCCTTTAAATTACTTAAATTAATATAATATTACGATATATGTATGAAGGATCTATGTTATTAAGCAAACAGGCTATATACGAAATTTGAGAGCTATATTCTCTGCACAAAACATCTTCTGTTGGCTCCAAAGTTCAACATTCAAAGTGCAACATGAACATGCCACCCACTCAAGTTAGGGCAAACGATGGGTCTCCTCATAATTCTTTGGAAAAAGGGTAAAACACATTTTGTCAGCCTGACTGATTGACGGTAGCGTTGAAAGCAGTTGTCCGTCAGCAGCCCCAGCCACCAGAGAACTCAGAGCCGAGAGCCGAGAACCGAGAACATCGAGGGGCAGAAGTCCGGACTTAGAACTGAGAAATGAAATGCAAATGCAGACATGTATGTATGCAGATCTTCTGGTTCTCTTCTTGGGCTCATGGCCACTTGACAGAGATCATTAATAAGATTTATGGGCTATTAGCAGAACCAGCCAGGGGCCATAAATAAGATGCGACGAGAGACAGAACCGAACCGAACGGAACGGAACCCCAGAACGGCAGCAAAAACACCAACAGCAAAGAGCAGAGTGATACAAGGCGGCAACAAGATGCAAACCTGTTGACAGGCTAACACACTTCTGGAGCTTTTAACTCATACGAAAGCCAAATCATGCATCACACGCATTCGCAAGAAGCTTTTGATGCAAGGAATAAAACACCAACAAGGAGCACACCAACACCAACACACCAAACAGTCTATCACCAACAAAGAACTTCACCAACAACAAGGAATACCACAACAAAAAGCTACACCAACAAAATACTTCACCAACAACAAGAGAAGAAATTACACCAACATCACCAAACATCAGCAAACAACAAGAAACTCCAGCGATTTCTCACCAACGAGTCTCAACAACAAAAACTCGAGCCACCAACAGCAAAAAACCACAAAAAAAGCTCCGCAGCAGAAAGAACATCCGATCTGGCCCCATCCCATCCCATGGGCTGACGTGTTACGCCGATAAGCATTCTTGTAATTGGACTTTAACAGCCACAACGACAAGCGGCATGCGGCATGCGGCATGAGGAGTAGAAGACAGAGAAGAGTGAGCGCACAAGTGAGAAAGATTGAGAGGGAAAGAGAGAGAACGAGTGAGAGAGTAAGGAAAGGGAAATGAGCAAATGCTCTAGCGTAATGGTAATATTATCCGATACTCTCATTTCTATTTATAAATTGTAAGAAATACAAATAAGAACAAAAACCGAAAGCTGCCAATTGCCAGCCGACATGAATCATTTACAGCAGGAGATTGATAAGCAAATATAAATAATTATAAATAATTGGAGCCAAAATAATGATTTATCGCTGACAGGTTTATCAGAAAACTAAGGGGCGAAAAAGGATCCAATGAAAATCTATATATAACTCTATAATATCAGCTTTTATTGGGTTTAGAAGGAATCTTTACCAAGCGAAAGATTCAAGGCGACACAGTGAAATATCTCTTGAGCAAACATCTACGATACGTGCTCCACAAAAATCTTTTTTGTGGGAAAAATAAATAACTTCACTAAATAACTTTTTTCTTAAAGGGGAGTTCCCCTCTTTAAAGATCTGTCACCTGCTTTATCTGCCATTCCGTTTGTGGGCTTCAAAATTAAACAAAAAGATACGCCTCGCACCAATATTTATGTACTGCTGGATAATTGAAATAATTCGTAATTTAAGCCAAAATTAAAGTCCATGAAAAATTGCTACTTTTAGGAAATGATAGGAAATACTGCCCTTTTCTAAGAAAGTTTCTTAGTCTGTGATAATGACTAAAACACACAATGCATGCACATACTCGTATGTAGGTATTATGGTTCCCATGTGAGTCATCCGGTCTGCATCCAGCTAAGGCCCGCCACCAAAATGCAGATCGAATAACGACCAAAATCCCAATGATTCACGCACCTTCACTTAAGAGAATTCTCAAAGAGAGGAACACAGAAGTGCCGAGAGGTGCAGCTTGTGCCGGGCAAAGAAAGCACAGCTCCACATGTGCCCTGCACGCATCTCATTTACCCAGAGCGCCAGAGAGAGAAAGAGAGCAAACGAGGGTGACCCCACGAGAAACAGCAGCGATCGTGTGCGAGTTCGGGAGCAGTCCGCGCGAGAGAGAGAGAGAGCTTTGGGAATATAGGCTGCTGCGGACCGGCAGAGCGCATTGAGTGTGCCGGCAACAGTTGGAGCGTCGACATCATCATTTTCGTACCGTATCGTATCGTATCGGAACGGACCGGGTCGGATCAAGCGCGAATCGGTTCCAGTGTTCCTTGTTCAAAGAATCTCCAATGAAAAATCTCAAAATAAAATAGAAAAGTGTATCAACTTCAGGATATACGGCAGTGAATGAGGTGCCCCAATTTGTGTTTATTTTTCCGCAATAGAAAACCAATCAAAAATCATATGCAAGCCATGAAATTCCTTGTCAATTTGATGTGCGAAATGAGGTGTGACGTGACATAATAATTAATCAATTTCACAACTGCTTGTCACTGTTCTTAAGCAAATGGAAATGGAAAACGGAAAAACGTGTTTCAATAAATACAACAATTTATAGTGCAAAAATAAGAGTGAATAAAATTACAATAAAAACGAATGCAAACACAAATGAAAAAGAATGAATTAGCTAAATCAGTTTAAACATTTATAATTCTAATAAAATTCAGTCCGTTTTCTTTCTTCGATTTTCATTTCATTAGCACCAATATTTCCTACAAAACCATACCATTTTCAAAGAACACGTCATTTTCATTACTTTCTTAATTTTTATACATTTTTCCTGCGATTGGCAACAGTCCTCCCAGAATCATCCCAAATTCTCTGTTTAGGTAGGCCCAAGAAAAAAATCTTCAAATTGTTGCCGGTGGCTCGCTCGACGCGAATTTGTTTCATTAGCAAAGAGCAGACAGCAAACAAATTATTTATAAATAAAAAACAGCGACGCGACTGGGAAAATCTTTTTTCTTGTGCTTCCATTTGCAAATATGTAACCGACAAACCCGTTGAGGCTCAGCAGCTGTGAAAAGCGCGAAAAGCGCGAAGAGCGAAGGCGTGTGCCAAAAAAATGAATATATGTATGTACAATGCACATATATGTAGATAAATATTTGGACGTATGCCGAAATATTTAAACAACTTGTTGGAATTGAGTAAACTCTTTAAAAACAAGCTGTTGTGACAAGCCGCGAAGTAGTAAATAATCAACAACATGAAAGGAGTGCAATCGTGGAGGAAAATACAAATCAATTAACTGAATTAATACTTTCTGTCCGCGAATCATAATTAATCAAATTTCCATGAATTTCCTTTAATTTACAGAAAAGTGTCAAGTGTCCAATAAAAGTGCAAAGTAAAAACAAAGAGGAATAAATACTGCAATACATAAATATATTAAAAAGTGAAGACAAAATTTTGAAACATTTTAAAATGTATTTAGTCTTTCCCCTGATATTCGCCCTTGCGCTGGCGGACGGCGCCAACTATCACCGGTCTTGGCTGTTCAATCTACCGGATAATAATTATCGTGACGTGAGAAATGTGACCGCAAGAGGCCCTATCGCCTACCAGTACAACTGGATCACCGTGCCTCCGACCTCGGCACCGCCGCGGACCAGTCCTACGGAACCCTACGACTTCTACCAGGACCAGGACCAGGACCAGGAGGAGGACGAGCGGGTCGAGGGCCTGGAGATGGGGTACCACAAGCGCGTGCCACGGCATCCGCATGACAATTACAACCAAGTGGATGGCTCGAGCACCGACTTTGATGAGGTAAGTTTGCCGAACCCACACATAGAGAAAGAGAGAGAGGGACTTCGTGGAAGTCGTAAAAAAATATCCTCCTCTCCATGATGCTTGTTGACTCTGCATCCAGCGGGGATCTCACTATATCTTTTATTATTTTCCCTCTGACTCGCTCGCGCTGGGTGTGTGTTTGGAGTTATGGCCAAATATTTGTCCGCTGGCTCTCATTCAACGAGAGTTGACACAAGATTTGTGGGGAGAGTTCTGTTTCATGGAAATAGTAATTCAAATTCGAAGGATCTTTCATGAATCTTCTTTTATTGTGATTCGTGTAAGCAGCATCCCATCCCAATTTGTTTTTTTCTTTATTTCTTGGATATATTTAAGGTGAATCCGTATAAAGAAGAGATTTGAAAATTATTTGCAATTTGTTCAACTTTTTCATGAAACGATGACATCATTTGTTTCAAAATCGATCAAACCAATAAAAAAGTAGACACAAAATGTAGCGAGTTATATTTAAAGCGCTTTATAAATAATCTATAAAGGGATCTTCCCTAATTCCATGTACATTTCGTACAAATGTAAGAGAAATGTTTCCAATCTTGTAAATAAATCCCCTAGGACCAACTGCTTGATCAACCCTCTGTGTGGGACAAGTTTCGAGTGTCTGCGCGAGTTGTTTGCGCATTAGAATCGGAATGAATGAGATGCCTGACGCCTGATGCCTCACCTTGAACCTCGCTCGGGGCGCGAACGAACCAATGCGACTGACTCGAGTGAATGACTAACCCTGAGCCTCCTATCCAGTCCCGATCTCGAGCACTGATCACTGATCGCAAAGAGGCACTCGCAATGGAACGGAGCAGAGGAGCCCACCCGGTTGTGGATCGGCAAGAAGCAGTTACACAATGCTGGGGATACTGTGGGTACTGGGAAAAGGTTCCACTCGCAATTATGAAACGTGTTGCGGCAGGTAGGAGCCGCCAATTTGGTTAACAAGCCAATTTGGCTCTGCCCCTCAGATCGGTAGCCAAAAAGAGGCATGCATCCTCCTCAGCGAACGATTGATGCCATCGGTTTCACTTTCCGGCCTGTAATTGGGCCAGCCCAAGCCGCTCAATGTCGTGCCGAGGCAGAGAACCTGTCTCTGACGTTACTTTTATGTTCCAGGGCCGACAGCAGCTGGTCAATGATCGCCACACACAAACAGAGCGATAGAGACAGACAGACAGAGAGAGAGACATACACAGAGACACTTTCAATCCCCTGATTGAATACAGGAATCTCAGATCACTGAAACAGGGCTACATAACTCTCCGTTATGCTGGTGGGCCATCATTAATTGGCCTAATTGATGCGACAAGTTGTAACTGCCTGTCGCCTTGGGCCCTTATGGGGAAATCGATCGTGCTTAAGGGTATCCCACAGCACCCCACACAGATCACAGATCTCCTAATGTACGATGATGAATATTGATTACTCATAAATGAGATGGTAGTAAATGTGATCTCCAGGAAATCAATCATTCAATGGGATCTGATTTCGTGTCTTTCTGAGACATTCTATAGATCGTACATTGAAATTCCTCGTTCAACAGAGAAGTTCATGCAGATCTTTGAATAAAATAACTCATAAATATAGCTTACTCATCGCTTAGTTTGTAAATGTGATAAGATTCCCAGTCCAACAAATAACCCTGAACTATATGCGTTTGTAAAATATATAGCAGCAATCAGTCACCCGATTTGCAGTCTGTAGATGCCCGTCCATCTCTTTTTCCACTCATTTCAATCCATCGTGCCTTACAAAAATAGAACTATGAGTAATTGGTCATTATTTCATTCTTAACACTTCTAAAACAATGGAAATCCTCTGGAATTCCTCTCCAATATATACGTTTATGTGTGTAGACACATCTGACATCTTGTTCGAGTCGATTATAATGCAGTGCCACTCTTATCTGTTGCACACCCAACTATGTACATACGAGTATGTGTGGAATCCAATGCCAAAGCTGATTTAATAAGCGTTCATAAATGCCACTCCACGTGTGGCAGTGGCAGTGAGTGGGGGCAAAGCATATATGCCCCCGTGCGGCAGTGAGTGGGGGCGAAGCATATATGCCACAGTGCGTCGGAGAGTGGGCGATAAGGCGACCCGATGCAGTCAGGCGGTATAAAAAGCTTATGGTCTGTGGTCATGAAATTACCTAGATGCCACCTTACCGCAAGCCATCCTTTTCCCTCATCCTCTGACCTTTTGAGAAAGGAATTTAATATCTGTGTCCTTTGCCGCACACACACGCGTGCACTCCCCCAAACTTGCATCAATCCGGCTTGGGGCCCACTGCCTTGCCTCTCAATATCTGTGCACTTGTCCTCAGAGTATTTCATACTCCTGCCATGCCACGCCATCCACCGTTCCATTGCCTCCCACAGTATCCCACTTCATTCCGTTTTCCCGTTTCTCCGTTCTGTTTGTTCTCCTTTCACTGGTTTGTTTGCCAACGCATTCCCCGTGTGCATAACTGCACTGAGATAACGGTGCGAGGAGCAGAGCCGTTCTGTTCTGCCGTATTCCATCCATAACCTCAACATTTTTAATGCTTGAAATTTCCAATCGGAGACCCCGAAAGTGGGGCCGCCGAAAGGTTATCTCTCCCCGGCTGAACTTTTTCCAGTATGTAGTTTGGAGAGCTCTCTAAAGCGAAATATAGAATATAGAATACTGACATACTACTGGGAAATCAATTTATATGTATACGAGTATGTATACTCGGGCATCGGGCACTTTGTTGGCTCCCAGCACAAGGTCAATAAATGCAAAACATATGTACATATGCGAATATATATAGCTGGCTATAGAAATAAGACCCGATCTAGTCATTAGCATCTTGGCGCACACATAATTGTATAATCTCTGTAGTTGAATGACTACAAAATGTCGTTTATCTTCAACAGAACGCGAATGGGAATGGGAATCGGAATCGGAATGGGAATGGGAATGGAAGGAGGTTATCTAAGGCAAATACTCGCAGGGGATTGTGTGCTGAGAGCGTACACAATAGTCCCTCTAGATGATGCCAACCTATAAAAAGTTGTACGAGTATTCAAACAGACTCGCGATAGGGCGGAATGACTGAAAGTTCATCAAACGTTCGCCTGGGAGATTCGTGGAATAATGAGGTAATTCATTCAAAAGTTGTAATCCCCTGGCATATAGAAGAAAGTGATATCGGTTCTCTGATAAACCTAGGAAATTCTTGGCCTAGTGTGCCAATGGAATTATTAGTTGTACACAATACATGAAATCGAAAGGAACTCGTACATCGTATCCGAACTGAAGGTCAGCGCTACTCTCAGGCACTGAACCCATACTGCCTTATCAATTTTTGTAGACTTCTTATAGACATACATATGTATGTACATTCTAGGAATCCCCGTCTTGAATGGTTAATGGCTAAACAGAGATCTCTGTTTCACTTTCACTTTCGCCTGGGGATTGTACTTAAAATGAAATAAACAAAACGTTCTCCACTCGCCACCCGACTATAAAATCTTGACCTGCCGATTGCCACAGTCTGTTGAGAGACGAAATCCGTTGCCACATCGATAGATATAGTATATCTATCGTATATACTCGTATATTTTGGTTAGTGCGCAGATACATATGTCTAGGGGTAATTTTGATTTATTGGCAATCCTAATGTGGGGCGCTTTCTGGCACTAATGACAGGCAAATCGGCTTATGACATAATAGCAAACCGCTCAAAGTGGTTTCGGTTTCCCTCTCCGAAATCCGCTACGATCTGGTCGTGATTTATGGTTCAACCGAAAGCTAAAACATATAACGCGGAAGCCTTAAATTTATATGGCAAATCTATAAAGTTTTATATTATTAATTTCTCCCGCTTTTCTCGCGAGGAAATCTCTCGGGGGGAAAGTGTTGGCCCAGACGCAGCAGCAGGCAAAGGAATGTTTCGTGTGGAATGTGTAGGGGAACTTGTCGCCTGCCCGTACAATAAATAAGAGAAAAACGGCTCTAAAGAGTTCACTTTTTGGCATATTTCGGCGGTTTGGGCCATAATTTACTCGCCCAGACTGTGGGACTGTGGGACTGTGGGACTGGTGGGACTGTGTGAACTGCTGCCTGATTGATCGCCGGCCGACCGACTTGTTGGCCATTAAACGAGCCGTGTGCCAAACAGTCACGCAATTAAAAGCCAACAAAAATATATAAATCACGGCCAAGACGAAGTTTTTAATACACTCACACTGCAATACACTACAGTGGTAGTACCCCAATACCCATGTCTCTCCCCATAAATCATAGAAATCCCTTTGTTCTATATTTAATGCCGGATTTTCTCTTAGATGATGGAGAGAGAGCATGGAAGTAGTTCCGAGAATTCTGTGTGCAGATTTAAGTGTGATTTCTGTTTGAAATATTTTGTAACAAGGGGCTGGGCAGCGACTTTATGCTTGATTGATGGATTGCTGCTGGAGAAATATGAAGGAAATAGTCTTTATTTTGGCATTTCGGGGGTTACTGAGGGGAATTTCGATTGGGAAATCTTTTCATTTGCCCCAAAGATTCTATGCAATTTTCTTAATTTAATTTAAAATACTTTCGATATAGAAGCAATCCCAAAAAGGGATTAGATCATCATTCAGCACAAAAGCGTACCCATAGCCTCGATCCTCGATCAAAAGGCAGGGCATCGCTGAATGATAAATGCAAACAAATTGGAAAAGTCAATCTAGACCAGTCCTGGACAGACCCCAGTCCGTGCCGAGACAAGACCCGACCAGACCAGATCAGATCATATCGGACCAGCAGACCAGAGGCAGGACTGGCGCAGCGGAACGTTTCAATCTCTTGGGCAATCTCTCTCGCGGCAATCGGCTCAGTGCGTGTGGGCGTTGCAATTAGAAGAGCTGCAGCCACAGCAGCCCCCCGCAGACCGCCATCTCCACACCCATCTTCCACTCCTTGCCCCAGACATGTTCTCTTTCTATCTATCTCTATCCTAAGACTTCAATTTGATGTCTCGACTGGCAATCAGTCAATGTGATCGCTGCTGCCTATCGATCCCTCAATGCTGATGACGCCGATGATGATGATGATGATGATGATGATGGAGATGGGATCCCGGGCTCTCTACATTTCCGGCATGTGCATGTTGCTGTTGCAACTTTTGGTGATGCCCGCAACTTAATTGGAAGGAGGCGCCCCAGCTATTTCAGCTGTTTTCAGCTTCAGTCGCTTCTTTTGGCTTCTTCTGGTGGTGGGCCTGTTCTCTGAGACGCAGCACCAGTCGCTGTCATTGACATTGGACGGATCCACGGGTCGGTTGGGCACTGTGGCATGGCCAAATGTTGCCTTTTATGGAGCCAAAGGCGGCGTCTTTGGTGATGGTGATGGTGCTGCCGCTGCTGCTGCTGCTGCTGCTGCTTTCTTTTATCCCACTCGACAGCTGCTTTCGTTTTCGCATTCACCGAAAAAGCAAACAAATATAAAATCGTCATAATAAACCGTGGACCATGGACCATGAAGCCAGAAAGGAGAGCCATGGAGGGTTACTGTGGTATCCATTCGCTCGTTAAAATTAAAAAGCATTTACCATTTTACACACCAGCCAAAAGTCGAGCTCTTTCCTTAAAATGTATGAAATTGTATGGGTTTTTAACGCGAGTGCAGTTTCAATTAAGACATAAAAAGCGTAAGCCACTGGGCCTGCAAATGTCGACTATTGTACGTATGTATGTACGTATGCAAAGTGTTGCCTAGTTTTAATTACTTAAGTTTATGGCCAAATTGCCAGAGAGCTCCCTAATTGGCACTTTTATGTCAAGCAAAAAACAACAAAAAATATTAAAAGAAAAACACAGGCACTGAAATACTCGGAGCAATGAGCGGCAAGGAAACTCATCGCACATTAAGCATACGCCATGTGGTCCACTCTTTCTGTGCACTGGCCCCCTATATCATTCTCGTGTCTGGGGGCCATGTTTACAATTTCTAAAATGAGAAATATCGAGAGAGACGGTGCTGCCCAGCATTTTTCCAAAACACTGCACGCTGCTGCTGCGCTTTTCACTGTTTAGCTTTTAGCCAAATTGCAGCATTTTGCATTTTGCATTTTGCATTGGGGGCATGGCATTCTACACAAATTAAGAAAACAGAATGGAAAAAGGCCTTTAAAATACAGAGAGAAGGGTCAGTTTAGTGTGCTGAAACGAACTGGGGATGCCCTTAGGGAAGGAAGAAAACTCCTTAAGGGATAAGGGTACGATCCACAAGGGGATTTCAATTGACCTAAAGAAGAGAAGAGCTTTAGAGTTACGAGTAGAGATACGGGGTTTTAGGAGATGAAGAAAACTCGGTAAAACGCGGAATCCAAGAAAACACATTTGGAAATGATAACTTTCTTTACGAATTTCATAGAAAAACATATTGGTATCATACGGTTCTAAACATACCGCTATCAATGATGTACATACGAAACCCTGGTAAGGAAATCATTATCACCAGATCACGTCACATATCGCAAAACGTTGAATCATCTTTTAGACCACCCACGGACCATTGCAAATGATATATCCAAAATTCATAAAGATTACATCTCCGCGAACAGAAATCTCTTCACGCAAAGACAGTGAAATGCTTTCTTCTGTGAGTTCTATGGGCTCATCATACCCCACATTCGGATGGGAATTCTAATTAAGCAAAAGAGAGGGGATCATAGTGGGAATCTGGGATGGAATCTACTTCCCCATTCAGAGACGGCTTCTACGGGGAAGAGTCAGCGTCGCACATATTTAGTTGGCCCTGTTTATTGTGCGCTCTTTGGCACAGACAAATATTGGATGGATGCCCCTGGGAGTACACGTCTCTCCACTCTCGTGTCTAGCCATCATCCTGAACTTTTCTGCCCCTTTTTCATCACACCGTCCCCTTGTTTATTTACACAGTTGTTGGCGAATTTGCTGGCCAGACTATTTATGCCACTGTTTTTTGTGTACCCTGCAGCCCACTAGAGAGTTACGGTATGCTCGGTATACATAAGAGACTAGAGCAGCCGCGACCTCCTTCTGCAAAAGTTAAGAATACCTCTGTGCTATCCAGAATATTAGACTGGATAGACTTATTTTTTAGTTTTATTATCAACCAAACTGTTCATGATTATGATTGTTGTATAGATATTTCCCGAGTACGAAGTATCTTCCCGTTTAGTAGGTATCGCCTAGTCCTAATGTCAAATAAAGCTTCCGATTCTTTTTCATATTTTGCCTATTTAGGCATTCTACAATGAGACCTGGCCTGTAGACCAGGGCCTACACCTCTAAGCGCTGAACCTCGCCTTTGAAAGTTGGTTCCCTTTTCATACCCGATACTCAAAGTGAGTATAGGGGTATATAAGATTTGTGGGGAAGGAAAGAGAAGGAATAAAGTACATACATATGTATAAACAATAAAGAACAATATAATTTCTCTCGTCTCTTTTCTTACTTACCTATTGTGTTCCGTTAGAGTTCCCTAGCATGCTGTTCTATTCGCATACGTTTTTCATGGGGAGAGAGACACAGCACTGCAAATTACGAAGCTACGACAAAACCGAACTGAAACCGCAAACGAGATGCACAAAATGATTTCCAATAAGAGCAAAAATTTAAGGCACATTTATTTATTAATTTAAGGTGAGGCACTAGGGGGCGGAAGTTCGTGTAAACACATAAGCAGGAGATACATAGTCAGATCAGCAGTTTTGGGAATGCCTCACCCTAACATGAACTTCACTTGGAACGAGAGCACTCATTCTTTTTTGACTCTCTTCTTCACTGCATCCCACTACTACGTGGGAGAGGGAAAGGGACAAAACTTGACGAATTTTCAAGCACACACACACACACATTGCTGGAACTCACGTGATCAAACGAAATAAAGAAAAGGAGACAACAGAACAACATTTTTGATTTTCCAAATGAAAAAAAGAATTTACGCCAAAAAAATAGCTTATCTAAATATATGTATATCAAATATATACACATACATATATCACAAATTGCTGCACTTTGCCTTTGTAGATCTGCATTTTTTTTCGGCGTTTTGCCTCTTTCTGCGCTTTTGCCCTTGAGCAAAGACATTTTCTTGCACTAAGCAAATGTGTTTTTTCATATTTATATTAAATCACTGCATCAGAACACTGAACTTCACTTCACACACCTGCGCGACAGTTTAGTCGATGGATTTTTCAACATTTTCCGCATTTTCTCGAATTTAAACGCGGAGCTGACTTACAAACGCACGCTTTGACCGGGTGAAAAATTTATGTGAAAGCGGTGCAAATGCGTTCATTCTTTGATCTCCTCCTCTTCTTCCTATTTGCTCTCTCTCCCACGCTCTCTCTGGTACTTTTGCGAAAACGAAGCGAAAAAAAGGGACACAACGAAACGATGACACATTCTTTATTTTTACACATGAAAAAAATTAATTTATTCGAAAATTACATGTTTAAGTGCATATACATCAAATATATCAAACATTTTAAATATATATCACACATTGCCGCACTGTTGCCATTTTGCCCCTTTCTGCGCCCCCGCCCTTGAGCAAACGCATTATTTAGCAATAAAACACCCTTTTTTGTATCGTATCACTGCATCACAACACTGAACTTTACTTCACACACCTGCGCGACTGTTTAGTCGATGGATTTTTCACCATTTTCCGAGTTTTCACGGATTGAAACGCAGAGCTGACTTACAAATGCACGCTTTGACCGGGTGAAAAATTTTGTGATAGCGGCGCAAATGCGTTCATTCTTTGATCTCCTGCTCCTCTTCCTATTCGCTCTCTCTTCCACGCTCTCTCGGGCACTTTTGCGCATGATGAAATTATACAAGGTGGTCGGTCCGCCAACTCTCTTGGGTCTTTTTTTACGCTCAGCACTACTGAGAGCATTTGATATTTGTACTGAGCAAAATAGGACACGAAAAGAGGGCGCGTTGCGAGAACGGACTCTCGGACCACCTTGCATAATTTCATCATGCTCCTTGTCTTCTTCCTATGCTACTGCAAAGAGAGATCAAAAGAGTGTGGGAGTGGGAGTGAGATGGATAGACAGGTGAGAGAGTTACAGTGCGCATGCTGGAATTACTTAATTTATAATTAATTTAATTTAATTGATCTGTCTTTTTAGTAGCAGAGGAAAAATACAAGAGGTAGAGATAGGCATAGGCAAAAGTAGCTGAAGAGAGCGTGGGAGGGAGGGCAATTAGGAAGAGAATCTGGATCATATCTGATTATTATTATGCCACAATGAAGAAATCAATTTGCAGTGGTAACACAACGCCGTCCACACGATTACTCATTCTCTCAATCGCCATACTGACTGAGTATCGGGTATAAATGTAGAGTCGTGGCCGTAGCTGCGACTCGCAACGTTCCCCCCCGTTTTGTGGAGTAAATGGAAGGATGGGGAGACGGGTGGCTAGGGACCAGAGAACAGGCAGCAGGATAATAAAACAGTGCGTTCTGGGTGCGCTATTTGCATTTGGCTCATAACTCTTTTGATTGCAAATAAACCCACGACAGGCTCTTTATTATTGTTGTCGCAGTTGCCTTCTGACTCGTAAAATACCAAACACAAGTCACACCCACGCCAGGAATCCCAATTGAGGCTAAACAAAAAGGTGAAAAAAATAAAAAAAAAAAAAAAAACAACAAAAAATAATAATAAAGAAACTGCCACAGAGAGTCCGCCACGCAGTCCGCCAGTCCAGGGCATCCTTCAAACGCTCGAGCAGAACACAAGAGGCAAATGCAAATGAAGTTTGGTTCGTTTTTTATATTGTTCGGTAGGTTCCAGGCCGGGGCCCAGCAGAGCACCAACAACTGTTTTTCGAATACTGTCAACCCGGCAGACACTTAATGGGCTTTTTCTCTCTTTTTTTGTGTGTGTGTGTTCATTCATCTGGGTTCCAGCCACAGCCCCAACCCCTGGAGTGGAGCTCCGGTTCCTGCTCCTGGGATTGGCACTGCAGATTGATGGTAATGCAGGGAGGCGCTGGATTCGGAGTCAGAGTCGGAGTCGGGTCTGGTTCCCGTTCTCGTTCTGGCAACCTGGGATGGAATGGCAATGGCCCTGTCATGGCTGAGCATGCGTAATGAAGCTTAAGTAGAACTGGTTATAAACCACACGAGGCACGGTCGGGTGTTGCCTTTGATGGGATGGGAATTAGTCGGAAAGAAGTGGAAGAACGATGGGTAGGTGGATGAGTAGTTCTGGAGAAGCTGACAGAACGGTAAGACTTTGATTCGGCTAAGCAAAACGATCGGTGAATTTGATTGAAACACAATGGGAAAAGGGAAGTAAACTTTTAGTAGTTGGAATAAAAGAAGTACTTCAGTAATGAATGTTATGGAATATTATGGAATTAAGTCACAGTAAAAGGGAAATATTATTTATAGAACTTCAGAGAATTGTTAGAAATGAAGATTCGAACTACCAAAAGTCGAACTACCTAAACAACTTTAGGAAGATGTCGGCTTGAACAATTTATAGTAAAAATATAAATGGAAACGGAATAGAACAACAAATGAAAATACAATTAAAATAGATGCAGGAAGAACAATACATGATTCATATAAACAGGAAATCGAAAGCAATCAAATAGTTGAATACTTAAACGTTCAGTTCATTTAAATAACAGATAAACCGTATACCCCACAGAAAATGGTCCCCACCCAAACGAGAGATATAATACCCTTTCACGCATTCTGAGGATTCAAGCAAGCAAAGAGAAACATGTACATATCGGAGCTCGGGAATGGCTCGAGCCATTAACTGCTTTGGCATGCAGGACATGACTTGGCATAACCTTCAATTTTCGGAATCCCCGAACCTCTTCCCAGGATGGCTCCTCAGAAGCCTTCCATTTCGCTGGCCATTTCACTTAACGCTTTGGTGGCTAAGGGAATGCGAATGGTGTTGTATCCTTGCTGGCTCTGCTTGCTGCTTGCTCCTTGCTGCTTGCTCCTTGCTCCTGAATTGCTGGTGATTCAACTCCTCCTGGTGTCATTTTTCTTACATGCACACTTCATTTATTACGCCCTGAAGGCAGGTTCTCCCCTGGCTACTCTATCCTTTGCCTCTGGCACCCCCTCCCATCCCCATTCCCAGCCCCTTCCCCAGTTGTCGCATTATGTATCACTTATATGCATGTCGTTAGTTTTCATGTCATTCGGGGGCGGAGTGGGAGGTATCTAGGAGGGGCTGGGGAGTGCACAGAGAATCCTTTTGTTGAAAATCGATATGTGGCAATGCAAATTGTAAAAGTTTTTCCCTACTCTACTCTCTGCTCTCTGCGGATGCTGCTGCTGCTTCTGCTTCTGCCGGCGGTTCCTCTGTTGCTTTTTGAGCTGTAAGTGATAGCCTTTCAGGTGCTCTCAGGTGTGGCACACATTGCTGTTGCAGTTTGTTGCTGCTGCTGCTGCTGCTGCGGCTTTTGTGTGTGTGGAAAGCGTGTTAAAAATCTGTTAAATAAATCAAAATTTCTGCGTATAACAAGCCGAACACACACACACACACCAGCACAGGCATAGCCACTGCCATGAATAGCTGCCACACACTGAAACACATTCATAAAAAGCTGCCACATGCCACACACACTCCTACAAACACACACACCCACACAGATACTCATGAATAGCTGCCGCATGAATACCTGCCTCTGCAGCCTGCCAGCATAAATCAAAATGCATAAATTTAATTTAATTTTTGTTCACTTGCCGCAAAAACAAAGCCAAACATCGGATAAAATAAAGCAGGCAGCAAGAAGCTCTTGTTGCATACTCCAAGGGGCAGATAGTGGGCGGGGGGTGGGATTTGTGAGCCACACAATCTGCTTATTACAAAATGCATTTTCCACACGATTTTCCCCTCATCAAATTACGACAAAAGAAAATAAGATATTCACTGAATTCGCACACAAAATGTCCATATTTCATCACAAAATTTGATACAATACGAGGCTTTGGATATTTCACAAGAAATTGTAATTGAATTTTTGCTTTGTTGTTGATACAATATTATGAGACATTTCAAGATCAGAATTAAAATATTAAAATATGAAAGGGTGGCACAAAAAGAGGCAAAAAGAATAGATGGGCGAGACAATATCCGGTGTAGATACGGGGGGCTTTCGAGAAGCAAATCCATGCAAGACCATTTGATGAATCAGTCTTCTGGCAAACGAGAATTTGTAAGATAAGCCAACGAAAGTCTATTGTATGTACATACATTTATCTTAAATTGGTATCGTATCTTCTTATATTTATTTCTTTGCCTGTGAGACTGACTGACAAATCAACAAACAGCTCAAACATATAACCTATAGGATCGTCGCTTCTGGTAAAAACTTCATATGCTAGGAATTAGCATTCACCATTCAGTGAACTAAGAAACACCCAGCAAAAGCCTCTTAGGCGCAGAACGAGAGGCGCTGCTGCATGTCACGTGACACGTGCAATCGAACAGGTCGCATAAATAAAGGAATGGAAAAAGAAAGGAGTTATAAACGGGGAAAACTAGGACTAATTTCTGCATGTAGTAGCACTCTTAGTAAGGATCCTATCATCGAATGTATTTCAAACTCTTTATTTCACTAAAAATTGATCTATCTAATGATTTATGAGACATCGAAAGGTCTTAAATGCAACGAACACGTGAGTCTATTCAATGCTTCCCAAGAACAAGCTTTACTTGTGCAAAAATTAAAAATTCACACAAGAATTAAGTCTCCAACGGTTCTGCTGTTCTTCTACCCGTACTTAAAATGTGTAAAGTTCGAATTAAAAGACCAAATACCTTTTATTCGCCACGATTGAACGTTTTCCGAGTGGAAATATCTCGCTTTTAAGGAAAAAAGTACATCCCTTAGCTCTTCGGGGACCTTTAGTCAACTCCAATTAAAGTAACGTTTGACTGCACTCAAATATGATGGCTGTTTATTCACCCCTTGGGCAGTACCCCCCAAAAGATGTTAATAAAAAATTGAATTTCAAATATTTCAGTAGGGTGTCATCGTGGGTCCAAATAGAATTTTACAATCCAATTTATTAGCTGCTCGCGATGTAAGTTATTTGCAGTGCCATTTTTGTGTAGTCACACAATTTCCACAAAATGGTGAATGTTTCATGGGGAGTAAAACCATATTGCAATGGTGCAATAATAATGAAAGCCTCAACACACAGAATGGGAAATGGAGTTGCGTGGTCGCCACCAAAAAACACAAAAAACAATGAATAAAACACTAACCATAACAAAAATATATCCATATAAAAGAAGTATACAACCGCATATGGACATATGGACCTATGGAATCGGTGTGTGGCAAAAGGGAAAGCGTGGCGCGTGCAACGTGCAGTATGCTGGATTTTTGCATTTCCATATCAATTTTCAATGGTTTTTCTTTGTTTCTTTTTTGTTACTGTAGGACTATCCATCCGATCAGGCTCCGGCGCCTGGCTTTTTGACGGCGGAGAAGGAGAAGGAGCTGGGAACACCCAGTAGGGTGCAGGCCTCCCGACAGGCCTACGAGGCCTACGAGAAGCAGGAGATAAAGCAGAGTGAGTACAGTCCATGGGGTTCATTGAGGCCATTAAATGCCGTCTCACATAAGGTCGAACGATGTCTCTATAGCACCCTATCCCTATCCCTTTCCCTATCCCGTCCCGTCCCTTTCTGTTTGTGGTAATTGTGCTGCAAATAGATGTATGTAAGAGGCGCCCAACCGACCGCCGCCCGCCTATGATGATCACGTTCTGGCCATAAAAAATGTGCTAAGCAAATGTTTTCAGCGAGAAAAAAGAAGAAAGAAAAGGAGAAAGGGGGAAAAAGACACACGGACCATACGAAATGGCATAGAACAGAATGAAATTGTATGGTGTTTGATGTGCAAAAGCGACCAGACTCAGACACAGACTCAGAGATAGATATATGTTACTATGTATGTACAGATAGGACCCAACCCGACCCGACCCGACCCGCCACAATCCCTGTCGTTATTTATGGCAATGGAAATGAAAATGACTGTTTTATCCTTTGGCACGTGACTCTCTGCAGTGGATGATGGAAAACCAGAACTCCGCGTCGAGAAACGGGGACCCAAACGAGAGAGAAGGTCAAACATCAGCCTTGTTCGGGCCATACGCACTTTGCTTTCTAAACGCCCGACTGAAACTCGGAACCGAACAAATGAGTGAAAATTCCACTTTAAGAAGGACTAAAAAAAGCAAATGAATGGCAGGCCGCACGTTGTAATACCCTTTTACACGGGATTCATGGGATTAGTAGCCCTATTTTAGCAGGAAGTCGTGAAGTGTAGATTATCTTTAGATGTGGATTAGATAAGCGTAGGGAGTACATAGTCTGCAAAAAAAGAAGACTCTAGTCGAGAATTCGCCCCTCATCCATCTATGGCTAACATTTCCCCAAAAGAGACTATAATTCTGGAAGAAATGGAAGCTCCATTTACTCCTTGAGGTTCTGATAGTGAGGAATATTTGTGTACCTTCTTTGAGGGTATAGAAATACCCCATGGGGTATTTTCTCACTACCTCTTCCCCACCCTCCATGTCTCGTACTTGCCCCATGATGCATCTGCACTTTCGTTGCAATTAAAAGGAGAGTTGCCTTGTTAACCACACTCACTCCTCACACACTTCCTCCTCTTCCCCACTTCTCCACTTCAGGTCTCAGCTCCTCCTTCTCTTCTGTTGATTATAGCTACTGCTGCTGCTGATGCTTTTGGGGAATTCAAGTCTCGCATAGATCTTACCAATTACTTCATTACAAGCTTAATGCCGCTAGGCTTGCCAGCAGCCAGCAGCCTGCAACGGCAACAACTTCAACAGCAACAACCACAATTACCACAACCACAGAGCCTTAGACCGAGACAATGACAATGAAATGTGAGCTCGGGCTGGGGCTCCAGCTCCAGCTCCAGCTCTGTCTCAATATCTTTTTATCTCTTACCACTCCTCCGACTCCTCCTCGGAGGAGTTGCATCTTTCTCTCTGGCTCATTTACCATTTGCATTCGAGTGGAAAATTGTCGCCGTTTAATGGGCGCGAAAATTGTGTGTGTTTGGAAAACCGTTAAGAGCATGTGGACAGCAGAAGCAGCAGCAGCAGGAGGAGTAGCTGGCCTCCAATGTCACGCCAATGGAAAGTGTGTCACTAAGCCTGGGAAATTGTCAATGAATGCGGCGGCTACGTACTATCGGATACTGTGAATGCTGTCGGAGAGGTTCCATTTAACTGCATAATGATGCAACAATTTTCTTATCACATTGCTCGTCGGCTGTTTGCATTAGCAGGAAAATAAGTTGACAGTTGGAGGCTTCCTCAGATGGGCTTCCTTGAGGTGTGTGTTTATCCCCCGTTATCGACTATTTGCACATCACTCTGGAGCACAGAGGCGCCCGCAGAAGGGGCCTTTGACGCTAAGAACCCACTAGGAGTTTCCTAATGGAATACCCCTTATTTTAATTTATTCGTTCCACGTCCCTGGGAGTGCTTCACTGAGTGATGGATAATTTCGACTCGATTGGCCCGGAACGTTGGACTTTGCTTCTGCTGTCGGGGAATCGTATTTATTTTTCAACAGAAGCGCAAAGGAAAACATTGTTGAAGTAATTCAAGTGACTTAATCAAAGAACGGGTTATATCTTTATGAGAGGAATGGCTCCTACGGAGAGTACTTTGGATTCGCTCCAATTAGATCACTCTTCCAACACATTTCGGAGGAACTGTGAACTCAAGTTGTACTGAAAAGTACTTTTGGATGTTATTGGAAACCTCTTCCACGCTTTTCGATTATTCTATGCAGATTTCTGCACTCGAAACCCAAATGCTTTACTCACATAGAATGGCAGCTATTTCCTGAAGTTCTGAAACTATTAAAGAGTAAAAAATATATGTATATTCTACATAAAAGACCTCTTCACAATTTTCAAATCTTATTTCTGCTTTCCTTTCCCCACTCGAATCGTTTAGCTCTTCTATATTCATACATTCTCGCATTTGTGCGAAAAGTCGTGTTCTCCACAGTCTTTTCCATTGGTAAAGTTTTTCCCTTGATTAAATGATGTGTAACATTTGGCAGAGCACTCAAAATGAGTTTATTGGCCAGGCTCAACTGCCTCAGCTGTTGGCCATGGTAAACTATGGTAATTTCCCAGAGAACCACAATGCCCCTCTGCGCTCTCCTTGAGGAGGGTGGGGCTGATGCCAGGGTCGCCCCACATTTTCATGGGCAATGCCGTTCCAAGTTCAAAGGCAAGCCAGTCCAGCAGACCAGTCCAACCAGAACTGGGGAAAACTCTGCAGCAGCATCAGCAGCGTTGCAACGTTCCCTCCCTCCCTGCAAGACCCAGGAGGAAGTCCTCCTGCCTCACCTCTCTTGTTTCAGTCCTTGAAGCTTGTTGAGATAGTGCCCCTTGAATTATTCATGTGGCTGTTGTGGATGACGCCGACGCCGACGCCGACCCAGCCATTGAGTCTGAGGCATTCAACCATCGCAGCGGTGCCCCTTCCCTTCCTCTGGAGATTCCCCACCTCCTCCCGCTCTCACCTACTAAAACTAGCCCCAATCCACCTCTTGCGACCCCCCTCAGAGCACTCGTTAAGTTGATGATTCAATCATGAAGCGTTTATGAAAATTACATATGGATGCAGCTGATTCTGTGTCTGGGTTCTGGGTTCTGGGTTCTGGGCTCCCCTCACCCACCCAAGGAGCCGAAATGCTTTGAAAGTTGCTCTCCAGTAGGTGATTCGAGTGAGGAGTGGTACTGGAACTGGGATTAGCTGCACAGTGGGTGGTCTGCTCTGACTGTAGACTCCTCCGGGCTCCCCGGCCCACGGCTCTCTGCTTCGATTTGCTTCTGTAACTTTATGGCTCTAATAGGAGCTAGACATCGAAGAGAACCGAAGGTTTGCATACCCTGGAAGATCGACATTAGACGGGGGAGACGGGGGCTTGCCCCTAGCATGATATATTATTCCGATTTAGATTTTGTTTTGAACATGAGAAAAGTTTTAGACCTAGAAAATAATGAAGGTAGAAACAGATACCGTCTATTCCTTAGCGCCTCTTCTGTTGATGCACATTCAATATACCTTCTTAAAGGGTATGCAAAGGAATTCCGCTTGCAGATTTGTTCACAGAATTTTTATAGCACACACGCCTGCAACGGTAAACTTAAGCAAGGCAAAGGCCATAAAGGTGCTCACTGCTCCAGTCGATCAATAAAGCGAAGCAAAATCGCTAAAATGATTTTAAGCTTTAAGGCAAAAAGCCAATGGCATGGGCTATCAAAAGCGCCAGTGAAATGCTCGCGGAACGCATGCGAACGGCATTGAAAAATGCAGTTTAGTGAACCGCTAAAAAGAGCAGAACCCTAATGGGTTATTAAATAATTAACTGGATAACAGGTTATATCAGTGACATACATATACGAACGTACAGGCGAGTTTTTACGATCTGAAGAAGGTAACTCCTGAACTGGTAGATATTCGACCTATATTCAACGAAAGTTTTAAATCAGGTATTTGAGGAATGATTAATGATTGTCACATAAGCTTAACAATTAGTTCATTAATTAGCTCTATAAATTTCCCATAAGCGAGCGACATTTGTTACGAGCAACACGAACAGAGACCATTCGCCATGAGCGATTCAAGTTTTATTTCCATGAAATCTCAACAGAGAGATTGTGAATGTCAATATTCTGGATCTAATGGAACTATGGTATAAGTTCCATCAAAGTCACAATCTAATCAGTATCATGACATTTGTGTTACTATTCTCAAACCGAATCCGTATTCGTGTGTCATCCTTCAAAGCACTTTCCACCTTTTACCTTTTCAGGGACAATCATCCAATTGGCCAGAGGCCACAACAACCGGCTGATCAAAGAAGCCGAATGCAAAGTGCCCAAGGCCCAGGTCATATATATGATTGGGGAGACAAATATACAGTATTATCCTCGGGCCACGATTCTCCATCGGTGCGACAGCTCCACTGGTTGCTGTCGGGATGGGGAGATCTGTTCCGTGAAGAAAAACGTCACGGTGGAGCTGCCGTTTGTATTGAATAACCGCGGCAAGATGATCCCGCTGGTCAATCACACCGAATGCGAATGTGTGCAGAACATGAGTCGTCGGAAGCGCAGCACCCAGTGCCAGTGTCCCAAACACTTCAAGGACTTCAGCTGGCGAGGAAATGTGGTGGGCGCGGTGATGCTCCACTGCCGCTGCGATTGCCATCTCAACGATGCGGCGTGCCAGAGGTTAAAGAACGGCGAGGAAGGATTCGCCATGAATGACCGAATGTGAGTTTCCAAGACAAAAGTCTAACTAGCTCATTTCCCTTACTGTCTCTCTCTCTTTCTATCGCTCTTTTCCACAGTCGCATCCAGCACCGGGAAAGCAGTCAACCGATCTGCAACTATGGCCTCTATGATGTGAAAAACGGACGCTGTCCGCGTCCGGGCTCGATGCATCAGCTGCAGACGAAGCTGCAAACGAAGCTGCAGTGGGGCAAGGGCTAAGGGGGCTCTGGCCTGGCCTCCAGCGAGTAGGGCAAATGCCGCCGACGCCGCCGAACGAAAGCAATCCAGAACTGTGTATACACTAAATATTACTTGTACGATTAATGCATGTTTACTATCTATAAAACTATGCGATGCAGTCGGATACTGCATCCGACTGCATCTGATACACCAAGAAAGAAAAATATCCAAGTTCCGTTCAGAAGTATTGCAACTAACATTCAAGTGTACTTAAGTTACCTTCGATTAAGTTCATATCTTAAGCTATATACCGCGTGTATCTGTATTCAATTAAACGATAATTCTAGTCACAGAAAGCATGCTGTTTATCCTCCTCAAGACTGCGATTAGCAGCACCAATCCACCATAGACAACTGCATAGACATCGAGTGAGTAGTACTGCATAAAGTCCAGTTGCCGGGCGGGACTGTACAAGTGCTTGGCCCCCCTGTGACGTATGACATACTCCAGCCAAAAGGTTGCCAGGTCGCTGGCATTCATCGGACGATCGCGGTAGAGATGGGAAGCTTTCGATATGCTCTTGGAATAACGGGAGTGGCTGAGAATACTGCCCATCGCCTTTGAGAGCTCTACATGGCTGAGATTCTGCGTAGACAAAGTCATACCCCAGCCCTTGGCTTCCATCTTGTGAAGATTGGCTCGCTGATCTCCCAGCAGGGGCAGCCCCACCATGGGCACTCCGTAATACAAAGCTTCGGTGAGGCTGCCCTTGCCTCCGTGGGTGATGAAGAGGCATGCCTGCTCCTGACCCAGCAACTGCCGCTGGGGCCACCATTTGGCCAACTTCAGATGAGAATGATACGACATAATTTCACTGGCATTGGGTCCATCGTAGGTCCAATAGATATCATAGTCCGGAAACTGAGCGAACGCCTGCGTAAAAGTCTGAACAAAATGGCCAGGAGATCTTTTCCAAGTGAAGCGGGTGCCCAGACTGAAGACTATGAGCGAGCGATTCCTCGATACCTCTAGCAAAGTCTCATTCAACTTCTGCTCCAAGAGTATCCCGCCTATGTCCACCATGCTGGGCAACAGAGGAGCAATGGGACCCTCGCTGATCATGTGATGATTGTTCAAAGCCAAGGCGACAGAACGACGCATCGTCTCGAATGGAGGATAGTGGGGTTCGGGAAAATGAGAACTGAAAGAAGATATTATGGTCAGGGGGCTGTAGAATTGAAAACATACATATTATTCCCACCTGTAAATCCTTCGCAGAACTCTTCGAGCCACCGTTTCCATTAGCTTTTCCCACACGCCAAAGAGCCAGGCAGAGATTCCACTGCGCTGGCGGCTGTCATATGGTTGGGGGACGTACCAGCGCTCCTCGGGATTCCCCATGAGACTGTTGACGAATCCAATCGGCTGTTGGGTGGAGATGATCACCGCTGGACAATTGAAATGGGCAGCCACGCCCAACAGATGATCATTGAAATGGTAGCCCAAAAGTAACAGATCGAAGTGGGGTTTGGGTGACAGCCTCAGGAAATCTTTCCAGGCCGGCTGATCGAGGAGATCCCCCGACTGCTCCAAGCGGTTGAACATCCGCTGCAAACGCAGCAGCCAGTCCGTTGGCGATCCAAGATGATCTTCATCCGCTGGCTGTTGCCACGGCACCAGTATGTGTGTGACATTGCCCTCCAATTCCGCCTCCTCCAACGGGAGCGTGGTGACCAAAGTCAGCTGATGACCCCGTTGCAGCAAAGCACGGGTCACGGCCATGTGCACCAGCAACTGGGAGCGATGCAAGTTGACAAAGAGGCCCAGTATATGATGGGACTCCACCCCTACCGTGCTGCAGATGGCTAGCATCAACAGCAGTATATGGCTGACCGGCGATCGGTTCATGACTGAGGCCGGAGAATGCCCAACATTCACATCAACAAGTAATTACGAGTATCTCTGCCCTCGCACACTCCCAATCAATCAAATTGATAACAAATTGGCCCAAAAAAATTTGGTTACTCAATACAATAGCTTTCAAACTGTGACGTCGCGGCGGGGTAAGAAATACGATACACAATTTTAAAAGTAATGAACAGAAACAATAATGTCACTGATAATGGTTTTTATCCCCGATCAGCCGAATAATTATTTCGATTAAATGAAAACACGGCGCACAAATAAAAACGCGATATGTTGTTTAATGCGTGATATCCAAAATGCAAGAGGAGCTTGCTAGAAAAATGACGGGAAATCAATGAAGGAAAAAGACAAAACGAAAAAGTCTTACGGACAGGTTTTTATGTGGATTGATGATTTCGAGACTCTAGCTCTTGTTGAATCAGAAAATTAGGACTCTTGCAATCTTCTCAATATCGTCCCCACACTATAAAAAATGACTTCATCACGAGCGTATATCTTAAAATGATTTCGCAAAACTTTACGGACACTAAGCATTTACAGCATTAATAACGTACACCGCAAACGACATCCACAACAGGCGTTGGACACCACAACTAATTGCCCGAAACCGCACATCAACGCAATGCTCAATCAGCAACAAATGTAATTACATTCGGTTTGAAGCTTATTTGCGGTTTTTTACTTGAACAGCATTTACATTTTCATACTTAAAGGTCACTAATTTGAATAGCAAACAAATATCTCCCAGAAGTCGAGAACTGATCCCAATGATGCCCGTAATTCAAGGACCAACAGATGAAGAGACATATCAAGAAATATTATTTAGAATAATCTATTAAATATTAAATTTATATGAAATATTCACACAACAGAAAAAACTCACCTATTTCTTGGGTAATTTCGAGTAGAAATCCTCGAGGAATTCTTTCAATATAAACTTGAACTTTTCCGCTTGCTTGGCCAGCTCCAGTTTGTTTTCATCGCCTTCGTTGTCGAGCATCTCATCAGCCTCGCTCAAGGTCTGAAGGTAGTGCAGCCAAGCGGACTCCAAACCAAGCACCTGCTCATGCGTCTTCTCGGCCAGATTCACTTGATACTTGTGGAGCAGTACAAAGAGCTCCAGCATGGGTGTAAAGGTCGCTTGTTTGAGAGGCACCTCTTGGATCAAACGTTCGAAGAGCTGTTTGGCAGCCACTGTTTCGCGAATGGTGCGCGGTACTTTCATTACATTCCTCTCATTCCGTCGCATATAGCGATAGGTGGCTGCAAAAGAAGATGAGTGTTTAGGGGATTGAATCATTCTAATTGAGAGAAATGCGAGTGTGCAGTCCCACCTCTCATCCAATTGGTGGCATGATCCAAGAGCATTTTAATATTCAATGCCTGCCATTTCTCTATCCAATCCAATATAGTGCTTTTTAGGGCATTCTGATTGATTAATATGAAATAAACATTCGTGATGGCATCCACAAAGGACACATCATCGGCCAGGGCACTATAATGTTCGATGCCACCTTCAAACACTCCCGCTGTCCGGGCACTTTTCATCAGGCGTTGGGTGAACTGTTCTTCTGTGTTTTCCCACAGCATGCGATGGTGATTCCACTGCTCTTGATAGCTGTCCATCTCCTGCCGCTGCTTGGATATTTCCGCTTGGATGCTGCGCATCAGCTCGGAGCACTCCTGATCCTCGCGAAACACTCCAGCGAATCCCTGACGCTGCTCGGCCTTGGGCAGCCTCAGCTTGTAGCCCAGTCTGGGGAACTGATCCAACATGCAGCGGATATTGTCAATGACTCCACACAGAACAGTAGCAATTTCATCCATATCTGGGCTAAACACAATCCGACCATCCTTGACATCCGATTCCAGTACCAATATGGGGGCAGGGGCCATGTCCTCGTCGCGATGAAGGGCTTCGTAGAGCTTGGTCAATGAACTGCGAGCACTGGTCATTAAGGCATTTGCCAGCATATCATCCAGACCGTTCACATAAAGAATCCACTCGGCAGACATCTAAAATACGTGTGAGTTTTGGTTATAAGTACAACAAAATCAGGCTTAAATCACCTCATCTTTAACCAAATGGAACTGCCTGCTGAATGCGGAAAGCAACTCCAAAATATTGTTGTAATAGTTTCTCAGTGTATCGCCAGCACTCGCTAACCAGCCGGATAGTTGCTGCTGCAGCACGGATATGTCCACGGCACCCATAAAATTAAACCGCAGCAGGGTGGTATCGCAAATCTTTTCGCAGCACCTGGCCACGCCGCGATTGGCACGCTTATAGATGTGGACAATCTGCTGAAAGTCTTGAATAAACTCCCCGCAATCTTCAAAGAACGATTGCTCGCTTAAATCGGCCCCGTAGGTGAACTTAAATATGCCCGGAGCCAAGTGCCGATCGCAGGCCAGGATCAGCGGTCGAAATAGTTTCCGTTCTCGATCTGTAAGGCCCATCAGGATGCGGTTGTAGCTGAGACACAGTTGGGTGACGCTATTGTACACAGATCTCAGGCACTCGCAGCGCTCGTAGAACTTTTTGATGGTACTGGGTATGGGAAAACCCAATCGCTCAAAATGCTGTGCCTGCTCGCATATCTCGACGACAGCCGGATCTATGTTGCACTCCAGCAGACCTCTCGCCTGCTTGCTGCGTATTATCAGATAACGCTCGAGCCTCTGGTTGAGATCGGCTGACCAGCCACAGCATTCCGTTTGCCAATCCTCATAGGCCTGACGCGACTCTCTGTCGTACTCCTTGCGTAGCGAGTCGAACTTGGCCAGCGTGGCAGCAGCCTCCTTGACTGTCGGCAGCCATTCGGCATTCTTTAATCGATTACGCAGCCAGGTGAGGCGTTCCAGATTGATGCGGTAATTGAGGGCACGGGACACGTGATGGGAGAGCCAGGACTCTTGTTGCTGTCGACGCTCCAGCAGCTTCCTCGATGTGGCGTCCATTTCCTGGGAGAACATGCGCCACAAGCGACTCACCTCCCGAAGGAAGGTCTTCCTCAGAGTGCCGCGTTGGCGATAGGAGTAGAAAAGCAAGGCTTGCAGGCCTTCCAAGGCCTCCTCCACATTGCAGACATGCTGAAATACATTGAAGATCAGACGCTGGACTGTTTCCTCCAAGTGCTGGACATTGGTGCGATACATGGCCACCTGGTCATACCAGTCCTCGCGATGGACATTTAGGATGATCGACTGTGAGCCACTGCAGCGTTGCAGCTTCTCGAGAGTCTCCAAAAATGTATTTTCCACATTGGCGGCAATCTTGTCCAGCTCCTCGCCCCTGGTGCCACCAAACTCCGCCCTGGGTATGGTCTCGTTCTCATCCAAACGGCCAAATACAATCATGGACTCACAAATGTCAATCACATCGTTGAGTCGCTCCACAAAGGCATCCAAATGGTTGAAGATGATCCCCTCGTCTAGCTGCCAACCCACTTGGGTGTGCTGGCTCGATATTTCCTCATAAATTCCCTTGTAAACCAGGCAGCACTCGATGGACATGTTGCAAATCTTGATGCCAAAGCGCGGCCGTCCCTGGAGTATCTCCTGCACTTTGGTCTGTTGGGTGCAGAACTTTATAATCTGATTGCTGAGATTCCGAAAGAGACCGGTGATGAGCTCCCGCGTATTATAGTACTCCGAATTCAGCCAGATGAAGCGCACCAGATGAATTATTCTGGGCAGCAGTTTTGTGAGCTCTGCGGGGCTGTTGGACAGATCAATTTTGGAGCAGGGCTCGATCAGCAAATGAAGATACTTGATGTTGGACAATGATTGAACAAGCTCCAGCTTGGCCGACGCTATTAGGTCATCCACTTGGGGCATGTGAACGGAATTGGACTGTCTTAGCACACGGAAAACCTTGTCTACGTCCGACTGGGCCAATTGAGCGTTGATTCCCTGCAGGACTTCATCTAACAAGTGGGAGAAACAGAGATTGGATTATTTGCGATGAATTTATTAAAAGAATGGCTCTACGTACAACGATATTCCCAGAACTCAAACTCATCCTGCACTGTGACTAAATCGTGGGGCACGGTCAATGTGCAATCCCCCAGCAAAGTACGAATCTGAGTTGTCCAATAGAGAGCAATGCCTTCCAGGCTCTTAACCAGCTGCCTGTCCACCTTACCCACTCCAGCTGAACCTTCTACGTCACCGCCTCCGAGCTGTTTGATCACATAAGGGACATAGAGCACGGCCATGCCACCAATCTGGTAATGCATTCCAGTGAGAAATCCCAGAAACCGATCCATACTCGAGCAAAAGCGCTGCCGGACAGTATCGTTCCATTCGGGATAGTTGCGGAAGAAGGGCATATATAGCCACTCCAGGACATGCAGCAGGCAGCCATCCACATCGCTATGAACCGTGCCGAATTGGATCTCGTCGTGGAAGGCCTCCACACTAAAGATCTCATTCGGTTCGCGACGAAAGTAGCTCATGTCGGTGATGTACGCGGTGGGAAAGCCCAGGCAGGCGGTAAGCGTGCTCCCATCATAGGAAACAGTCAGCAGGGGCTCGTTGACCTCCAACAGCCAGCGGCGAATGGTGTCCACTGAGTTCTCATGCCAGTCCCGATGGTCCAAGCAGCTCAGCACACACATCCGTTGTATGAACTCCACCAACTGGTGCAATTCCTCGTCACTGTACACCGGTCGCGGTGTCTCAACGCGCTGCTCCTCCTGGCGCTGCTCCACGTTGCGCTCTAAATTTGTGGTTTCAGACTACACCTCTCAATAACGGTTGTGCCAACTCACCCTCATCATCGCTCAAATCGGAGTCAGTAAGATGTTCATCTTCCACAGCGCTAGAGGACGTCATTTTCGCGAGAACTATGTTTTTTTACGCAAAATAAACAAAAAATCAGCCATGGCAACAAATAATGCGTTACCGTTACTTGGGGGTTGCAGCATATTCCAATCAATTCAACGCTAAAAATGGCCATCTTGGAAAAATACCGAATGCGGTATATTTCATTGGCAGTATTTGCCACACAGCCACACTTGTTCACACTGATCGCAAGATTTGTTTTGGCGTCCCTTTTTAATTTTTGAAATTTAATTTAAGCAAAAATGGCCAAGAACCCGACAATAACCGACGAGATGGAAATGGTGATCCAGCAAGGAAACACCCTGCTGCCGGATCTGCACATTCGCCCCAGCGACCTCGCCAACCCAACAGAGGCTTTCCTCACCAAAGTCTATATTCACTATTTGCGCTGCTTTGGACTCCGTGTCGACCCACCATTCAATGTTGACAACGAGAGCACTGATACGTCGCGGGAGAAGCGCGTCTTCCTGATCAAGCTGTGCCGCCAAGTGGAGCGGATAGTGCAAGTCACTTTCCCCAACAAGACGTACACGTACCTGGACATTATCAGGCCGGGTAATCAGGAGGCTGTACATCAAACAACGGTTCTCTCTACCTTCGTTTCGGTCTTTTAGCTCCAAAGAAGACAATCAAGACACTGGATCCCCTGTTCAACTATTTGGCCTACTACAAAATGTTTAAGAGGTCGGTTCTGATGCCCGTCGAGGAGAGTATTAAAACGCGGGAAGCCCTCATCGCTGAAATCACATCCAAGCGCTGTCAGTTGGAGAATCGAAAGGAGAAGGCAGCCACTGTTAAAACAGATATTGAAAACTGCCAAGCCTCCATAAACGAGTTGCTCGAGGAGCTGCCCAGGGCTCAGGCCGAATTGGCAAAAGACAACAAGACATGCGCCGAACAGAGATTAGATCTGGATTCGCTGGAGAACCAGCATACAGAGCTCACCAATCAGATCCGCCACTGGGAGCAGCTGGTCGTGGAGGATGACGAGGTGCTGACTCTAAAGAAGTAAGTTCTCAACCATTTCAAACGCTGAAATCAGTCTCTCAATGCGACAACTCTTGCAGGCAAATCGAAGACATTTCCCTAGATATAGAGAATTGCAAGGATGAGTTGGCCGGCCAGGAAAAAGTCTTCAACGATCAACGCCATCAAATAGAAACCAATCTGAACATGGTCAATGAGATAGAGAAGGCCTTGGAAGTGCTGCCGTCCAATTGTTTGGACGAGTACAAGGAGAACCTCAAGCAGCAGGAGCTCGTGGAGAAGCAGCTGTCCGCCCTGGAGGCCCAGAATCAGAAGATCCTCAACGAAATTGAGATTAACAAGGCGGAGCTCCAGCAGTCCGCCGAGCAGTTCCAAATATGCAAGCAGAAGTACGATGAGGAGTGCCAAAAGCTCCAGCAGCAAATCGATGGGCGAAAGACCGCCTTTGAGGAACAGAAAAAAACCGAGGAAGAGCGGACCAAGAATACGGAAGCATTGCAGAGACAATTACAAGAACAAGAACTAATGGGCAAAATGATTGAAGAGATGTTTTTGGAACTTGGCAAAAACTGAAAATCCACTTAATATATTGATTTTATTCTAAATTTAACCGATTTGCTCGTTTTGATGGTTAGGTACGAACGCGGGAAATGGGTTGGCTGGCTGGACTATGTTTCCATTTTCTTGCTCTCCAGATGCGCCTTCAGCTGCTGGCTGAAGTCATCCTCCACGTTATCGTCGTCCCAGTTGTCCTCCCACACGTTGAGCTCCTCCTCGTCGTCGCCGACACGGAAGTCTGCAATAACAATTTGTTTTTGCAATTGCTGCTCTGGAATCGAATGGAAGCCAAAAGCGGCGGTCTCACCTTCAGCCGGAAACTCTTCGAACTCGTCGTCTTCCTCGAGCAGACCCAAGTCCTCGCCCTTGTTGGTGGTCTCCTCCTTCTCTTTCTCCTTTTCCTTATCGGGTGCCGACATTTTGTCTTGTCTAGATATTTCCCTTTACTTTAAAAATAATTTTTTATTTGCAATTTTTTCGAAGCTGTTTTGATGCCGAGTCACTGGCAGTGTGACCGCGGATATAATGATAACATATACGGTCCGACTATCATAAATATACCAAATATACCGCCTCATTTTAAAAATATACCGTAAACATACTGACGAATTCAGTTCTATAATACATATTCCTCGATTTTGATATTCCGTCGAATATTACTAGCTATCTAGATTTTTTAGCCATGCCCACATAATTTTATCCGATTAATTAAACTATTCTCAACTTGACTGGTTTATTTTAAACACTTGCTTTTATTGCATTTTGCGTAAAAAGAGGTATTAGCGAAATAAGTCAAACAAAAAACAAGTAGCGAAATAGGTCAATCAAGACAAACGGAAAAGGAAATTCGTTCATATTGCTCAATTTTGATATTCCATTGAATAATGCTGACTAACTAAAACTCTCAGCAATGCCCACATAGTTTTATCCCATTGATGAATAAATTTTCTACAAGACTGGGTAGTTTTTAGTCATTGCTTTTATTGTATTTGTTGTCAAAAAAGGTTTAAACGAAAAGAAAAAACAAAAAAACAGTCGCTATGTTGCGTGTAAGCCGTAGTATAGGCCTTTGGATACCCTATTTCGGTAATTTTATATGAAAGTATAAATATGATATGAAGATAAAACGTAACTAATAAAGACCTTTTCTCAAGTTGACATTTTTTAGACATATTCATGTATATGATTATTATCTTGTAAATTGTTTTTGCCTGGAAATGACAAACAATCTCTCAATTCTATAACATCTATTTCCCCAGGGTATGCCCAGAAACATTGCGCATGGAATTATCAACATTTGTGCGTGGAATGGGGCTCATTGTCGGCAACCGGTTATTACCAATAAATACTCGTTTTTGATCTTCCGTCAAATATTACTAGCTATATAGATCTCTCAGCTTTGCCCAGATAATTTTATATGATTAATGAATCAATTTTGTTCAAGATTATTTACTTTTAAGTACTTGCATGTGTTGTATTTTGACTAAAACAAGGCTTAAACAAAAATGTTCTACAAAAAAACAGTCGCAGTGTTGTGACGTTGCAGTATTTGCAGACTCATTTCTTGTTAACCAGAGTGTGGGCATTTGTATACCCTATTTCGTTAATATTAAATGAAGATACTGTTTTCCAACCTGCTTTCAAACGTAATCAATAAAGTCCTTGTCTTAGATTGCATTTTGTTGGCCTATTCATGCATTTGACAAGTTTCTTGTATAGAAATCCTGATCACTGTACCAAGTCTTGGTCTCTGTAAGAAGACCACTAATTGCAAAATATCGTTTAAAAACAGAGACTGAATAGTTTATGCACTAATAAGAGCCTGGAATGACAAACATTTTCTCAGTTCTATAACATCCATTTCCCCCAGGGTATGTGTGCATGGAGTTAGCAGCATGTTTGTGTATGGAATGGGACTCATTGCTGTGAACCGGGTATTGCCAAAAATATCTTCCGTCGAATATTTCAAGCTATATAGATCTCTCAGCCTTGCCCACTTAATTTTATTCCGTTGACGAATGCATTTTCTTCAAGATTATTACTTTTAATTACTTGTATTTATTGTATTTTGACTAAAACACGGTTCACAAGTTAATGTTGCCGCAACTTTTGTGTATGGAATGCGCAACACTTGGCAACTTTTGTGTATGGAATGGGACTCATTGTTGTCAGCCGGACCATAACCGATTCAAAAAATACGACGAATTTCTCAATTTTGATCTTCCGTCGAATATTACCAGCTATATAGAACATTTAGCCATGCCCACTCAATTTTGTACGATTGATGAATCAATTTCCTACTTGATTTGCATAATTTAAATAATTGCATTTGTTGGATTGCAATTCAGAATTCAATTCAGAATGAATTGTTGTTTTATTTTGGAAAGCGGACTTATAAAAAAAAAAATACCCAGAGATATACCAAAATATACCGCCTCATTTTAAAAATATACCGTAAATATACTGACGATTTGAAGTTCTATTTTACATATTCCGATTTTGATCTTCCGTCGAATATTACTAGCTATATAGAACATTTTGCCATGCCCACATAATTTTATACGATTGATCAATCAATTTTCTACTTAACTGGCTTATTCTAAGTATTTGCTTTTATTGTATTTTGACTAAAACAAGGCTTAGACAAAATAGTTCAACAAAAAAATAGTAGCAATGTTGCTGGTATTTGAAGACATGATGCGTATATAGGCCTTTTTGCATACCCTATTTCGTTAATTTATTATAAAGATCCTGTTTTCCAACCTATTTCGTTAATTTATTATAAAGAAATTGTCTCAAATTGTTTTCATATTCATGCAAATGATTATTATCTTGTACGTATATATCCTTAAACCTATTCTTGGTCTCTGTAAGAAGACAAAAAGCTTTAAAATATCGTCGTAATTGGTTTAAAACAGAGACCCACATTGTTTTTGCCTTCTTTGGAGCCTGGGATGACAAACATATTCTCAATTCTATAATATCCTTTTCCCCAGGGTATGCCCTGAAACATTGTGCATGGAATTATCAACATTTGCGTATGGAATGGGGCTCATTGTCGGCAACCGGTTATTACCAATAAATACTCGTTTTTGATCTTCCGTCGAATATTACTAGCTATATAGAACATTTAGCCATGCCCACATAGTTTTATCCCGTTAGTGAATCAATTTTCTACTTGATTGACCTATTCTAAATACTTGCTTTTATTGGATTACTATGTACGTTTAAAATGAAATTTAATAGATTGATGAAATTGACAAAATATACCATTATTACAATTTCCTCCAAATTAATTTCCTTACATGGTAACTACACGCTAACTACACATTTGCTACTTATTAACTACAGATTTATGTAATTACCCAAAGCGTCGAAATAAACTCGACTCGATAATTTGATTATCGAAAAGATCATAAACAAAATTTACCGCCAAACAAAGTGCAATTCAAATATATAATTTTTTTTTATGATTTTATTGTTTTATAACATTTTGACTTGTGGCTATTTGACTTTCAAGCTAAAAGGGTTATTGAGCATTTGGATTTTAGACTACATATAATTTAAACTGTTCCTCGAGCAATGGCTGCTGTTGTTGTTGGCTATTTTAAAACAATTAGAGCGAAAAATTGATGTTACTTTAACATTTATAAATATATATGTATGTATACGTTTATATATGTATGTTTCTATATTGTGGTTGTTCTGGTTTGCTGCATTGTTTGATTTGTTGCATAGCGAACTTTCGTTATCGGGATTTTGTGCTGGCCAAAATGTAAAGAAAATCAAAAACCATTTCTCCTCTCATCTGATCTGACATTTCCATCACTTAAAGTTAAAAATTTTGTATGCCAAAATATATAGTATATATAGTATAGTATATAATCCTTTGTATCGTTTTGTTTGTTTGTTTGTTTAAGTATCTAGTTTTACATTAATATAACTGGTAGTTCAACATTTAACATTTAGTTTTGCTGCGCATCTGCATCTACATAATTAAATAGTTTTCATTATTTTTACCTTTTTTTTTGATTTTGTGTAATGTGTTGCTTGTTGTACAATATACTCGTATATGAGGAATAAAACACCATACATTGATTAGTTATATTGTTGTTCAGTTTTTTTCAGTTTTTGTGTGTTCGGGCTGGCCATCTCTCACTTTTCTCTCTTTCTCTCTCTCACGCTGTCTCTAAACATTATTATTCATCACAGATGCTCTACGCACAAATCAAATCAAAATCGAATTGAATGCAATTATTATCATCATTTAACAATTTGTTACAAGCTCCAATTTGTGAATTACATTTTGACATGCTTCATAATTGCGTTTGCTAATTGGGAGGGTGGGGTGAGTGGTGAGGGGTGAGGGGGTTGGGGAGAGGCTGAAGAAGTACAGGGATATTATATATATATAGATGGGATATGGGTATATCCCTAAAACAAGTGCGCCTGGACAGCAGGACTGTTGCGTGTGTGTCTGTCTGTGTTTCAAGTGGGGTGGGGGTGTGAGATTTAGGTATATTCTATGTAGTAGTAGGTTTATAAGATATAATATGAAAGCTTTTCTAGAAAAAGTGTTGTATCACATATAGAGAGGAAGTGTTAAATATGTATTATTTCTTTCGTTTTTCTATTCCGGTCATCTTTCTGTTTCTTGTGTGTAACAAAGTTTTGAAAAAAAAAACTTATATGTGTATGTTCCATCCTTATATAGTACAGTACAGGGCGTGGGGGAGGAGGGATATACATAGTACATTTGTAGAGTGAAAAAATCAAACAGCTTAGCCTCAATAAAATGCATTCAAGTAAATACATAAATATATATTGTTTCTGTTTTCTGTTTCTCGTTTTCAAAGTAGAGCACCAATAAAGTTACGCTTAAACAATCAATAAAACATACAAATCTGTAGGAAGTGGGGGATACGAGAGATAGATAGCAATAAATACAAAGAGTAAAAGTATAACAGCTAAAAATACATTATAAATACTTAGCATAGCTTATATCGTTTCAAGTGCTTGCTTCATTTTGTGTGTGTCTGTGTGTGGATCGTCTGTTAATGGATCTGTCTGGATCGGTCTATAGGGTTTTATCCTTTTACAATTTTGTTTGTTGCCTTTAAGTTTTTTAGTTTTTTTTTATATTGCTTTTAAAACGCTAGGCGTTCTCTAACGGATTTCTTTTGCGCTTACGAACTACATAAATACACATCGAACATCAAAAATATGACATACAGGCATACATCCTATGTACATATGTATGCTATGTATATACTCGAATATGGATAATAAAGGTTTTTTCTGTATGACATAGATACAGGACAACAAAGTTTACTCGCGACGCGTTCTCTTCGGCCGCGAGGCGGCTATTGAATCCCCCCCTGGCGATGAGGCCCCGAGAGAGGCCCCTCCTGCAGATCCACTGCCTCCAGATCCACCCCCGACACCACCCTCTGTGGACGACGATGATGATGCAATGGCCGTGATGGTGGCAGATATGGTGGCCGCTGACTGCTTCTCGGCCACGCCACGCACCTTCCGCGAGGCCACCGACTGGGCCGTGACCTGCAGCGATATGGCGTGCGTATTGAGCTTCTCGGCCAGCAGCAGATCCTTGAGGCCCTTCATCTTTTGGCTGTACAGCGCAATCACCGGACGTTTAAGCATTATCTCAAAGGGATCATAGTCATCGGGTGCAGTCGCCTCTGGCTCTGGCTTAGCTTCTTTGTGCTGTGATTGTTGAATTTGGATTTGGGTTTGGGTTTGGCCAGCATGATGGCTTGCCTCACTAGTAACTGGTAACTGAACGGCAACGGAGTGGCAGTGACTGCTGCTGCTGCTTGTACTGCCTCCATTGCTAGTGGTTACTGATGCTGTGATTGTTGTGTTTGTTGTTGTTGTTGCTGTTGTAGTTTTTGTAGCCTCCTTCTCAGCATTATGGTGATTGTTGTTATTGCTATTGCTATTGTTGTTGTTATTATGGGGCTCTGTGTTCTCCGAGTCCCCCAATGATGTCTGCTGCTTTTGCTCGGCAAAAGGCTGACCCCCGCCCTGAAGCAGAAAGTCCGGATTGAGTATCTTCTCGCCACAGGCGGCGGTCAGATCAGCCAATGTAGTCGGCAGCTCTGAAGATTTTGTCTTCTATTTGAGAGGAAAGAAAAAAAAGAAAAGCGATTAGAAGAGTTTTTTGGAAACCAAAAAGACTTTGAATGGTATATACTTGTAGCTGGCTTAATTTTATATTCGATGCATAGTTAAATCTCTGGAATTTACATATGATCTCTGACTCACCTCGTCCTTCTTTATCAAGGTGTTGTTATTTCCTTCTAGAGCCTCTGCTCCGACCGCCACCGTTGCAGCAGCCGCTGCTGCTGCCGCGGCAGCCGCCGCCTCCTTAGCCTCCAATGCCGCCGCTTGTGCCTGCTCAGCCTCCAGATCCTCGGGCATCTTGATGACCACCTGAGAGCGTATATCGTAATCAAATTTGGTTATATTATTGACCAGTGGCTTGGCCCAGCCAATGTGCAGAATGGGAGTCAGGCTGTCCTCCTCCCACTGGCAGATGCCATCGTAGAAGCGCAGCAGATTGGCAAAGACCTCGGCATCCCGCAGAATGCTGCGTGCCGAATGGCCTGAGCTCTCCGTTTTCATCACATAGGGGATCAGCTCGTTGGCTATGTCCAGCAGCTCCTTGTAGATCTCTTCGTCGTCGCGGCACTGGTACGTGTACAGGCGGATCACGTCGGCGGCATTGGCCCAGGCGGCGAAGGCGTCGCGATACTTGAGCAGACGGTTGTAGTAGTTGCCCTGATACGTGTACGGATAGACATGGTGGTTGCGGTAGTGCGTCCGCGCCGAGTCGATGGCCTCGCGGTAGAGCTGCTCGCAGGTAATACTGCCATGCGTCCGATGGATCTCCTCCAGTTCGCCGAGTGTGCCCAACGCCATGGGATACCGCTTGAGATGCCCCAGATCGTAGAGGAGCCACAGCAATTGCTGCTGCAGATCGGCCACCTCCACGCAATCGCTGTTGGCTGTCAGAGAGATGTTGAGGGCGGCACAGATGGCCGCCACCTCCATGCCACGCTCGCAGACCACCGCCAGGCCACCGAGATAGAGCCAAGAGCCCGACTCGATTCCGGGGCGTATATCCTGGCCCCGCTTGTCCTCGCTGCCCTTGCCGTGCCACGTCACCTCGATGGTCTCCACCCGTTTCTGGCCAAACACAACCCAGGCATGGTCCTCGGAGATGGCCAAACGCACATCCTTGTAGCCCAACAGTTGACAGCCGGCCACCACGGCCAGGGCCACACCGAAACAGTCCAGCTTGTTGCCCGACAAATAGCTGTAGAGGTTTTGCAAGTGGGCCCGATCCTTGTAGCTGCTGCGGATCAGCGAGTTCCATATAACGTCCGACACCTTCTTGATGATCTCGCGCGTGGCCTGGCGGTGTGGCTTTGGCTTCTCCACCACCGATAGGATTGTCTGGAACTTCTTGTACAGGCCCGCAATCAGCTCGTGGGTGACCACCGGGAAGGGCACGCTGTTCCCCATGATCACGTCGCTACCGCCTGCCAGTGGGTAGATCGATTTACTAAGTTTTCTTGACCATACAAAAGGTACAACGGAAAGCACTTAAAACAGAACATTAAAGAGTGTAATGACAGTGCGTTTCATCATTTAAAGACTGATCTAATTTAGGTTTCATCAAAGTTTCATCCTTAAACATTCCCGATCGAAATTTTCTACCTATTGGTTCTGTCATGGAATAGAATTGCGAATATTACCGAAAATTACTTATTACTTCTTCAAAAACCCTACACTTCTGAAACGCACTGTCTTATTTCGAACGCTCCTTCGACTGAGCTGAGGGTTAAACTTCCGTTTTAATTGGTTTCCGTTGCTTCTGCTGTTTCACCCGCTAACGGTAAATGGGTACGCACCTGTCGCTGTCTGCGTCATGTCAGCTGCTGCAGCAGCGGCGGCGGCAGCGGCTGCGGCGGCCGCCTGAGACGCCGCCTCTCCCGTGGTCAGCGAGAGCTCGATATACCCCACCACAATGGAGAGCAGGGTCAGATCGGGCTCAATACCGGTGGTGAGGGAGCGACGGAACAGATTCACTACGTCCGCGGTGGACCTCAACGGAAAGAGACTGGCGTCGATGATGCCATTGAGAGCCATAGGGCTGGCGCTGGCGCTCCGCGTTACCGTTGACATGGTGCGGCCGAGGGGGTGGGCGGGAGCTGTTGCTGCGCGTGGGTGTTGCCAAAGGGGGAGCGGAGCAAGTGCGAGTGCGAGTAAGCCTGTTGCCTGTTTCGATCTAGCCGCAGGCGTTGCTGCCTTTGAAATGACTCGAGGATCGGGAATCGGCGACGGTTTCGGTTTCGGTATCGGTATCGGATTGGGATTCCACTTGGTAGCTGTACAGCCAGCCAGCAGCAGCCACTCTTTGTGGCTGCCACATTTGAGCGACCAACAAGTTGACAAACAACTTTTTTACTTTTCCACCTTGTGTCGTCGTGTCCGTGGGCCCTTTTTCTTGTACTTTTTCTCTCGGGTGGTTCTTTTTGTGCTTTTTTGTTAGTGTTTGCCTGTGTTTGCTCCTTTTCTGTAAGTGTGTGTGTGTGATTGTGCACTTTATTCCTGGCCTCTCTCCGCTCTTCTTCAGGTGTTTGCACTCCTTGTCTCTCTCTCTCTCTCTCTCTCTGCTCTCTTCTTGTGTGCAGTTATGCCTTACCTTCTCCTCCTGGTATGCACTTATTCTTAACTTTTCTTAGCTCCTCTCCAGATATGCACCTTTATTCCATGCTTCTGTTCTTGCTTCTCTCCTCTTCCTCTTCTGCTGTGCAGTTATTCTGGAAGCAGGATTTTCGCTCACTTAATGCACTTATTGGCAACAACAACTGGTTTGCTGCGTTGCATACTCCTGTGTGTGTGTGTTTTTGTGTGCGTGTGTGTGCACTGGAAAATATGTGTATATCCTGTCGTCGTCGTTTGACTGCTGGCTGTCCTTCGTTTTGCAGCCCACGTCATCAGAAATCGGCTTTTGGGCAGGTGATTTGCTTTTGACCTGCTCTTCTCTCCTCCTCCTCCACCTCACACTTCTTTTCGTTTTTTTTTGGTTGGTTAATGCTCTGCACCGCCGCCACCCCCGCCTAGTAATTTACACTTGATACGCAGTTGCTCAATGTATCCTAACCAGAAATATATATGAATCCTACAGGAAATCATTCAACATTTGCTTAACTATTAAAACACACTTGATTTGCCGCCAATTTCGATTTAACTGCTTATTTCGTTCGAGTGCGTAGATAAAAAATTCCGTTTATTGCGTTGTGTTTACCTTTTTGCAGCAGAGTGTGCACACACCAGACACGTGCCAAAAATTGCAACACAGTGCTGGAAAGGGTCCAAAAGTCAGGTAATTTCGGTATATTGGTATATTTTGTCAATTTCATCAATCTATTAATTTCATTTTCAACGGTATGTAGAAATCCAATAAAAGCAAGTATTTAAAACAAACCAGTCAAGTAGAAAATTGATTGATCAATCGTATAAAATTATGTGGGCATGGCTAAATATTCTATATAGCCAGTATTATTCGACGGAATATCAAAATCGAGGAATATGTAAAACAGAACTTGAATTCGTTAGTATATTTACGGTATATTTTGAAAATGAGACGGTATATTTCTGAGGGTCGGACCGTATACCTTATCGGATTTTCATATTTTCTTGCCACCATATTTTCTAGCTCACACACCTCGCAATTTTTATACTTTTCATAGTATTTTTAAGTATTTTCCAGTATATTTTAAGACGCGTTATGGACTCACCCTCTTGTCCAATGCACCAATGTAGAAACCGTGTAGAAATGCCCCTTAGAGCCATGTCCCAGGCCACTCGTGATCAGCATCGAATTCCCGATCGTTTGCCATCAAAATCTCAATTTTTTCAAAAATGTCGGAAAAAAAGGCATGTCAAAAAGTGGATAACGGAGGTTTTTCACACTGGCGCTTCCATGGGGCTTATATGAAAAAAAACGGCCAAAATATTTTTGAAACGTACACATTTCCCCTTCAGGTGTCGCCTTTGATAATTACATGAAAATGTAGTCAACATGTAGCAAATGTGTAGTTAGCGTGTAGTTACCATGTAAAGAAATTCATTTAGTGGACATTTTTGTTGGCCGGTTTTGCTTAAACCTTGTTTTATAAACAATCCAATAATGATGAGAACTTAAAGTTAACCAGTCTTGTAGGAAATTGATGTTATAATCGGATAAAATTATCAGTTTAGACCTGAGGGTCTTAGCTGGCTAGTTAGATTCCACGGAATATCCAAAACGAGGAATGTGATGCAACTTGAATACGAATAATTCGCCAGTACCACCAGGTGGTGGTCGAGACACGTTCAAAACTAAAAACTAATTCAAAACAATGCCGGTTTTCGCCAATTACCACTGCAAAACAACCATAGACTGCCAACAGGGTGCAGTGCGTGCCGTGCGCTATAACGGTGAGTTGATATGATGAATAAAGGGCATATATTTGAAGTGAAGATTCCAGTTGACGGCTCGTACTGCATGTCTTGCGGCTCTGACAAAAAGATCAAACTTTGGAATCCTGCCACCGGATTACTCCTAAAGACCTATGGAGGCCATGCCGATGAGGTTACAGATGTGGCTGGCAGCTGCGATAGCAGCTACATTGTCTCTTCCAGCTTGGATAAGAGCATAATCTACTGGGATGTTTCCACAGGTACGAGTTTTCATGTAGATCTCAACCAGTAACATATTTTCCCCTTTAGGAACACCTGTTCGCCGTCTACGCTCTCATGCTGGTGGCGTCCGTTGCGTCTGCTTCAATGAGGACTCTTCCATAGCCATTTCTGGTGGCCGCGACAATGCCGTCATGTGCTGGGACATACGCACCCGCCGCCTAGATCCCGTCCAGGTCATGAAGGACGCCCGCGATTGCATCACCACAGTTCTCACGAATGAAAACAAGATCTATGCCGCTTCGCTGGACGGCTGCATCCGACATTACGATATACGTGTGGGAGAGATGACCTGCGACAAGATCGGGGAACCCGTCACCTACTTGGCCAAAACACAGGACGAACAGTGCCTTGTTGCAGGTTGTCAGGACAGTGTGGTGCGTCTGATCGACTGTGAGACGGGAGGACTGCTGTCCGAATACAAAGGACACCAGGCGGATGACTATCACATAGAATGCGGCATCCTGGCCAATGATGCGCACATTGTGGCCGGCTCCAGCGCCGGGGATGCCTACATCTGGGATCTGCTGGAGGGAAAAGTCTTGCAGAGGATACGCATAAGTAAGGTTCAACGAGGTTTCTATTGACGTGTCGATTGAGGCATCTCTGTGGTCTGTCTGTCTGTCTTTTTTCATCCATTCATATCTTGTACTCTTGGCTGCATATAGAATTCTATAGAATTTGAACAACTTAATATTATCAATGAATCCAATCCAACAATTTCAAAATCTGAACCAAATTTGATGGAAATATCTAATGATCTAATCGATATATCGTATTCTTCCCATCAAAATAACTACATCTATCTATGAATAAGAAAACTATCTTATCCCTTCGTTGGGCTCTGGATCCTTCATGAAATTCATTGTACATTTTTATTTCAGGTGACAATGGTGGAGTGGTACACTCCCTGGCCACGCATCCTAGGCGTTCAGAGGAGCTGCTGTTCGCCAGACGGCGGGACATGTACGTCTTCACCACAGACCTGCAGATCGAGGAAGAGCAATTGTAGTGAAGATATGATGGATTCCAGTATATTCTTTAAGTCCATTAGCAAATCGAGAAAAATCCTTTGTCGTCTCAAGCGACATCCTCTCAACATAGAGAGGATGCTTACGTCGATATTTAATTGTAGGAGAGAAATTTCAGGGTGAATAAGATCCCTGTTCAAGACTAACCCCATTTAGATATCAACTGAGACCAGTTGTAGTGGGAATACGATCGCTCTTTGTGTGTAAGACCATTAACAGATCATTAACATTAAAGATCAGTTGTAGTCTCCAACGGCTCGCGCACACTACAGCTGAAAGTGGAGCTGATAATAGAGCTGAATTGAAGAGGCTTGCGAAATGTAGAGCTGAGCTGTTTTAAGCCAGCTTGTATGGGAGCGCACACTGTCGGCTGAGCTGAGAGATGATCTGATAGCTATGTGTCCGTCTGTTTCTATTCGACTTTACTCTGAGATTTGTAAGTATCTCAACAAAATGTTGCATATTTTATGACTGGCAATCCTTGTTGGAAACGGGCGGATCGGACATCTGTATCTACATAAACAAGTTGTTCTATGAAAAACTTCTTTGCTTTCTAACATAATCAGCCCACAAGTTTCCATTTGTGCAATTACATGTTTGTACATACTATAACCCGCAATATCATATAGCTGCCATAGTAACGTAACGAATTATTGATGATCTTGATCGATCAAAGAAACTTGAGCTGATCTGGGTGAGCTTTTTAAATTTTCAGCTCAGCAAAGTCAGCAGTGCAGTGTGTTAGTTTACAGCTCCTTTTTTAGTTAGAGTCTGTGCGAGTCCTTACATTTTAAAGTAATTGCTAGTGATAGTCAATAAAGAAAAAATATATATAACTCCAAAATTTTGTTTGAGGGAAAAAGGAAAAACCATTTATTTGACATAATCGTTTGTATTTTTTTTAGTTTTTTTTTTTTTAATTTTCTGTTTTTATAGAGCATGAATGTATGTAGTAATATGTTGTATGTATGATCTGGCTTATATACTCGTATGCTTCAATGTATTTTTCGTTTTCTTGATTTTTGTTTAACGGTAAACGACCTGCATATTGTTTCCTTACGACATCCATCCATCATATCCTATCCCGAATGCCAGACACCTGTGCGAGCGGTATGAGCATATATAGGTATGCGTTGTGTGTGTGTCTGCCTCTCTGTCCGCAGCTCTCTCTTCGATCATTCTCATACTCTCTCTCCTTGTGAGGGGAAGGGGGGGATGCGCGGGATGCCAGGCCGCCAGCGGAGGCTGGGCGCTATCTCGGACACTTGGTGTCGTAGCTAGCTGGCAGCTACCAGAGGGCGCGCGTGCGCGCAGCCTCGCAGCGGCTTAGCCAAAGAGAGACGACAGCAGCAGAGTGTAGCAGCACACACAAACACCCATAGCGACATATCCTTCTCGCACAGGCGTGGGAATTCGCGTATGACGGGCTTAAGAGGGGTTTAAGGGTTCTCGAAAGGGGGTTTTTGGCCCTTTTAACTCTGAACATTGTTGTACTTATGTACTAAAGCATATTAAATATGTATGCAAAGTATTTATTTATTCTTTTATGTATAGGTAGTATATATACTCGTATATATGTATGTTTGTTTCTGTGTATTTTTTGTTTTTGTTTTAGTAGTAATTTTATGTAATGTTCCGTTACTTATGTAGGTATGTATTATTTATATATGTTTATGGTATATGTTTATATGTATATAATTTATATTTATATAATATATAGTTTATATAATAAACGATTTTCACTTTTTTTTTTTAGTTTTCTCTTTCGTTTTTTTTTTTTTTTTTTTCTTACTTTCGTTATTAAAGGGGTTTTTTTATATTTTAATCTTTCGCTCTAACGATCGCTCTCTCTCTCTCTTTCTAATTAGACTTAAATTTTTTACACAAATATATCAACAAAAACTCAATAAGTTCCATTCAAAAAATAAAATAAGAATCCGTAAATAAGGTAATGTTTAAATTAAGTAATAATACGAAAAAAAATAATTTAAAGAAAGGTAAAATTAATGCGATGGTTTTATAGAGTTCAACACTGTTGTTAAGCATGTGTTTTACATATATTTATATATATATATATATACGGATATCCTATATACATACACCTTATCGATATATAGTATGCATGTATATTATATACTTTATGTTATTTTTAATGTGGTTTTTTACTTAGTTTTTTCCCATTGGATGATTTTACAATTTTTGCTTTTGTTTTCTCTCTCTCTAAACTTTCTTTATATCCTTTTCTTCGTTCCTCCTCCTTCCTCTTTTTGCTATTTATTGTTTCTCCTGTGTTTTTGAGTTTCCATTTTTTTATTAATAAATAATAAAAAAAACATTCAATAATTTGTATGTCTATTTTTGTTGTTGTTTGTTTTGTACTTTTGTTTGTTTCGTTATTCTGTTTTGTTGCTTCTGTTTTGTAAATCAATATTCTTCCTTTCTGTTTTAGCCGTTATCTGCTCCTCGTTCTCATTCTTCTTTATCTTCTTCTTCTTCTTATCCTTATCTTAAGTTAACAATGGGCTTGTATTCTTCCTAATTTTTGCGATTAATTACTGTGGCTTTGTATTCGCTTTTGTTTTGTGGAAAGTTTTGTTTTTTCTTTGAAGAAAAGAATATTTTGAAAATCCAAAAATACAAAAATTGTTTTAGTTGTAGTTTTTTCCGTTTCCAGTTTTTCGTTTTGTTTTATTTACTAATTTTTTTACATGTGTTTTCTGCCTGTGGTGGTGCCTCCTCCTCCTCCTCTGTTACGTAAAGGGTCTTTCAGCGGCCTAGCATTTGCATTTCTGTTACCGTTAGCGCTTAGACTACCGTTACTGTTGCTGTTACTACCGTTACGTGGAGGAGGCCTGCCGGCGACTGTTACTGCATGTCTCTGCTTGTTGAAATTAGTTGTTGCCGCTGTTGCTGCTGCTGCTGATGCTGTTGTTGTGGAAGCCACCGTTCGAGCGCCTTTAATACTAGCTCGTGCTGGTCCTGATCGGGCGCTGGTCTTGGTCGCGTCATTGGGCAATCAGGATGATGGCAGCTGCTTGGCCACAATCACGCCCGGGCGACACTGCTTCAGGGCCGTGGTGATCGTCAGCTGCTGGGGCGTGCCGCTGCCACTGCTGCCGGTGACAATTGTACCAGCTCCTTGGTGGCTGAGGCCCATCCCCGCACTACCGCTGCTCTGCACCTTGAAGATGGCGGTGGGTGTCACGCTGCTACCGGTGGTGATCATACCGCCTCCATCCTTGGCCGTCTTGGCCGTAATGATGACCTTGTTGTTGCCCTTGATCTGGAGAAAGGGCCGCAGCTCCGCCAGCGCCGCATGCTGTTTGCCGGTGGTGAGGGCGAGTGGCGCATCCTGGGCCAGCCTGTGATGATGATGGTGCTGCTGATGGTGGACCCCCACAACGCCCGAGTGGTGCGTGCTGGTGGTCACGATCTGGTGGTGATGATGCTGCTGGCTGTACTGCTTGTGCTCCGAGCCGTTGTTGCCGTCGGAGAAGAGATGATCGCCCTCCAGGTGTCGGATGGCCTCCACAATAGTCTCCAGATTCTGGCGGTAGTGCACCGTCGGCACCGGCTGGTCGAGCTTCTCCGTCTTCACCTTGACGATCTTCTCGTGGATGCGCTCCACCTCCACCTTGGGCGTGGCCTTGATGGCCGCCTGCAGGATCGGCTGCAGCATGGCCGCACTGGGCGTACAGCCCTCGGCATAGGCTTTGGCAATGGCATTCACGTTCACCTCGTTCTCGGACTCCGTGGAGCTATTGGACGACAGTATGACCTCCTCGTGCACCTGATCCTCTGTAATGATCTCGGCGGCGGCGTCCGCCTCCAGCTCCTCAATGCTGGAGCACACCACCACCTGCTGTTGTCCTGTCATCTCATCGATCTCCACATACGAGACGGTGCCGCCCAGCTCTTCGAGATCCTCGCTTCGGACAAAATTGTCCGTATGCTCGATGACCTCACGTGGAATGTAGGTGCCGCCGACGTTGCCGCCGCTGACCGCCGCCACCGCTGTGCCGGGTGGCGCCGTGGCCACGCTGTACAGCTGTCGCTTGATCATCTGCAGCTCATCCTCCAGCAGTCGTCGCAGGCTACGCTCCTTCTCCAGCTGTTTCTTCATATCGAGCAGTTCCTTGGCCGCAATAATGCTGGCGCTGTTCAATTTGGTGGTGACCGCCGCTCCGCCCGCCGACAGCAATGTCATCGGCTCTGGGGACATGGAGCCCAGGCCTTCGTCCGAGCTGTCGCTAATGGCTTGAATGCTGATGACGTTATCCGTGAGCTTGCGCTTCTTGATGGCCACCGCCGTTATGTTGCTGCTGGATTCGTAGTTGCCCCCGCTGGCAGCATTGCCACCGCTCTCGCCCGAACCGCCGCCTGCCTCATGCTCGCCCACCTGTCGCTTCAGTTCGCTGTTCTGTGTGAGGAGCTGTGTCTTTCCGTTCTCCAGATCGACAATGTATTGGAAGGTCTGTTGTAGGATGGCAGCCTGTAAAGAACAGAAGGAGAACATGGTTAAAAGTTGTTCAAAATAGAGTTAAAGTTTAAGTAGTTAATGTTTTTAGTGGAAATTGAAGTTGAAGTCGACTTAGTGCGCGCGTGTATCCATAAATACTGATAAATCGATGGATTTGAGGTGCCCCGAGAAGGTTCCGCCAAAGGGTAATAATAAAGGATTCTACCATAGTATAAAACTCTTAAATCGATCATTCAATGGAAGATATCCTCAAACAAACTCTTTCCCTCAATCCAGAAAAGAATCTTTAAGGTTAAACAATGGGAAGCAGACATCTTCTCTCTCTCTCCTTTACACAATTTATAATTGAATGCACTTTTAGGTTAATGTCATATGGTGCATAATTAGTGATTTTCCAGGCCCTTCAATGCGCTCTCTCTCCCTCTCTCTTTCGTTCCAGAGACAACGCAAATCATTCACAAGACGAATACACATGACGCATACACATACACATCCCATGGGTAGAGAGCAAGAGACTTGAGTGAATGAAGGGAAGCAGCATAATTACCGGGGGAGAGGCAGGGGCAGACTTAACTGCAACAACAACAACATACACACATATGTACATAAAATGCCTTTGCTTTTGCATTTTTCCTTTGCTCTCGGCGTCCGTCTGTTTTTGTTTGTGTATTTTCCTCTGTGTTGCTGCCGTTTTTTTTCTTTCTTTTGTTTCTTTTCTGCTCTGCCTTTTTGGCCCTTTGCTCGTGTGGTAGTGTTTATAGTAAACACTGTAGTAAAGCTTCGTTCTCATGCTTTTGCTCTTCTGCTGATGCTTGGCGGTCGAGCGCCAAAGGTGAAGGAACTTGTGTCCTTCAAAATGCGCGCGCTCGCCAGCATATCCGTTCGCTCTTGTCCAACACTGGCCTAACTCGCAAATTTTATTGCGTAGGGGGGACGGGCTTGCAATAACGGCGCAAGAAAGCTTAGAAAGCTGCCTGCAGTCACTGCCTTTCTCTGCGCGTAGGCGAAATGCTGCAGCTGCCTGTGCTCCAAAAAAGAAAATGGGTTTCTCAAGGAATTTCGTAGCCAGCAATATTACGAGTACTAGGAGCTCCACCAAATGCGTTTTACTGGTTCTATTTGAACACATTTCTACATAGCATAGTCCTCAATCCTCGACCAAAAGTCTGGGATTCTTCTTCTAGGGAGTTTTTCCAAGTTCCTTGAATCTCCTGATGATAAATCCCATAGATTGCAAGCCACCCCCACACATGAGAATGTGTGCACACCAAACACATCCAGATTCATGTACATACTACATACTCTCGTATGAGCCTCATCATGGTTAAGGAATGCGTTGTGCGGCTGGAAATTCTTTTAGCTTTGATTGAAAAACAATAAATCTTATTCCACTTTGGCGTTGTTGCAGCAATAAAACTTGTTTTTCATATGGGGGTACGACGTACGTAGCGTCGCGTCGCATTGCTTGTTGTCGGAGGTCACTACTACTACAACAACAACTACACCTCGTAGACGCCGGCATCGCCGCACAGCTGCTGGTACACCATACCCATTCTCTCTCTCTCTCCGAAGCTCTTTTGGCGCTTCTCTCGCTCGATGCACACCAGCTGTCGGGGACCCGACCCACACAAAAAGCTGCAGAAAGAGTGAGATAGCAGCAATGTTGTTGTGTACAGTTTTCTCAGGTTTATTATGATATACTCTCCCCGCCCGCTGTCCCTGCCTGATAAAATCACAGCCATCTCCCCAAGCATCGCCTCATCTGTCTGGCATCGACGGCATTGCAATGTCGCGCGCATATTTTATTCTTATAAAAATCAAGAGAAACATTTATAAATAACATAGCACATTTAAGTTTTCTAGCTGCTGTTATACACACACAAAGGTCGTTCATTGACTCCATTCCGCGATATCGTTAGAGAATTGCATTGGAATTATTGGAAAGATAAGCAAAGCAAAGGCTTGGGTTCAAGGGAGTTTGATAAATGCTTTTAATTAAATTAGCACAACGGGGTAGGAAAAAGGGACAATGTATGAATGTACATTGGTGTACATAGTACTTATGTTCGTGATAGAAAAGACTGATTTGGTTATTTATTTAATGTGGACTTATAAAGAAGTACATGATTTTCCTTGACAATGACAAAGCTAATTTTGAATTAATTCCAAGTCATCGCTGTAGAAAAAAAACAACACCAGTTTCTAATAACAACCACATTCTAAACGAGAAATACATATGTATTCCTTAAACATCCTCACATAAAAATCATGAACATTGGGGAAAAAAACACCTAAGTTCAGAACTTAAAATTGTATCTTTCAGGTCAATGCCTCAATATATAAGGACTATTAGAGATAGTTAAACAAAAGTTCCCCTATGATTCGTACTCTATTCTGAAGATTCCTCCATTGCAACCAATCATATGATTGTACCTCATATCTTTACAAAATTCTAAAAGAAACAACGACAAATTATTTCTATTGGATTTGCTTTGAGCACATGTGTTTCCTTTTGCTTTGTATATCAAATGCTCTCGATAAGGTCTGAAACTAATTCCAACCCATCATATGGTATCTAGCCGGCATTTTAGGCCTTGGCTAATAAGAAAATTCGTTGCCGCAGTCGCTGCTTTTGCTGCTGTCTGACGCAGTTGGAAAATGCCGGCAAATAATACAGAAGAAAAAACGCAAACAAAATCTATAAGCGGCTCCAGCTGTACCACCACTCCACAGCAAACCCAAAATCAAAAGCATAAACAAAGAAACGACAAAGGAAAAATAAAAGACGATCAAACGCGCGTTGGTTCCAACAAGAATCCCACCACCATCATCCATCCACCAGGCGCAGAGGCCGCAACGCGTTCGAGACACAACCATCAAACAGCGTCGTCGTTGGCAGAGAAGCGGCATTCAGCGTTGTCGTTTTTGCGGTGACTGTACCTTTTTTCCAACACCACCGACACGAACCAGCAACAGTTCCAATACGAACAACTTTTTCAATTCATTCCGTCTGTCTCTCTAGTAAGAACTTAATAATTTTCTCTTATGAATTCTCTCTCTTAATTCTCTCTCTTAGCATGTTTGGCAACATCTTTTTGCAACATGAGCTAGAAAGTAAAATAAGAGAAAAAATAAGAGAACTAATGCTCTCTCTGTTTCGATTCGTTCCGTTGCGTTTCAGTCCCATTCCGTTTCGTTTCGTTGCGCTGGCGGGTGAAACGGAAACAGTCGGGCCGCGACGCGAAGCAGCGTAGCGAAAAAACATGTGGGACCAACCAAGCAAGCTTTTGTCAGCTTTTAGCACTGCTTGATGTGATGTACATATCTCTCCCTCTCTCAAGCACGTGTATTACGACGGTCTCTCTCTGAAGCTTTCCAGCTATTTATTCCCATATTCAATTGGAAGTGAGTGTCTGGTGTCGCTCTCGTGCCGCTAGCTCTCTCTCTCCTTCCCAAAAGAGTGGCAATCTGAAACGCATGTACAGCAGCAGCTGACGAGAAGCGGCTTTTCTGTTTCTATAAATGGCGCGTCGGTCTACAGCGGCGGCCTGTTTCTGCTGCTGCTGTTTTTCCTTCCACCCTTCACACACCACACTACCGTTTTTTCATTTGATTGAATAAAACGAAATGCATAAAAATAGCAATGCTGCTGCTGCTGCTGCTGTCGCTGCCGCTGCTGATTCGTCATCAGCTGAGCTGGCAATTGAGAGAGAGAGACGCGACGGCTCTGTATGTCTGCACATATGTGTGCTTGTGTGTGTAGTAGGGAGACAACGACCACCCAACCCAATGGACACAATCACTGCCTGAAAAACGTGTTCACTTGCCCGGCTGAGATTAAAATGGAAGCAAAACCAACGAAAATGCAGCCCTTTTCTGGCCTACGTGCGGGCACGCATGCCTACGCGTGACGCTTTCCACCAAATACACTACTGTTTCAAGGCGCGGGTCAAGCGGACTGCCGGAAAATGTAGTAAAAATGAAAAACAACATAAAAAAAAATCAATTTATTTTTACAACTTTGTTGTTTTTAGTTTGGGGCAGCCTCTCCCCGCCCCATAAGCAAACAAACGGCACTTTATCTATTACAAGAGAACTGTCGCAGGTAATGAAATTTCCCTTTCCTTTGAGGGAGACAGAAACAGAGTTCATTTGAAGAGGGCGATAAGAAGAATGCTGTTGTTGAGAAAAATTAGCTTATATATACTTAGTTTTAAGCAAGGGCACAGATACCCTACATAAAGAAAAAAGAGAGAAGAAAAATGGTCACAATATGAAAAGACAAGAAGGTCACATTAGTTTGAGCAGTCGAAAAAAGAGCGGGGAGAAAAGACGAAGCGTGCGTAGATATTACCTACATATAAGAATAAAATGTATTAACCTCCTTTTGCAAATAGGAAATAAAACGCAACCAACGCCTAAGTACCTATGAAGATAAGCGATTGTGTTTTATCCGCAATTCTCACGTTCCTGGACTCAACAAATGCCATTCCCAAGAAAGTGTAGCCATCCAATGCACCTTCCCTTGATCGCTTACAGGGCAATGGGACTTTTTAAAGGGAAGTTCCCTATTTACCGATTCGCCAAATGTATATGCTTTCTTTCTGTTGCTGTTTATCTGCCGCTACCAGATGGCAAGTGTATGTGTATGTGTGTGAGTAGTTCTTTTTGAAAGAGAAACAAGTCAGCTGACATTAATTTTTGTGCAAATTTTAGCTCCCAGAAACTGATGAAGAAACAAAAGCGCGTGTTGGCTTGGCTTGGACTGATACTCATTAGCATTTTGTAGCATTTAGCTTTTTGCTAAAATTAGCATCAACGAGCAACCATAACGGAACCCGAGACGAGTACACGATTTGTTGCAGCAGCAGCAACTATTTTGTTGCCTTTTGGCCATAAATATGGGAAATATGCGCCAACACGAACACACACGTTGATGTTTTTGCTGCTGCTGCTGTTGTTGTTGTTGTTGTTGCCATTTGCTGTTCCTCCTACGCGAAATGCAAAAAGAAGAGGAAAAACAGCTGCGACTACTATTGCCGGCATTGATGCTTGCTTGCTTGCTTACTCACACGCACACATGTACGGATGAATGTGCGAGCGCACCCACACACACACATGGTCATACCGTTGTCTTTGGTTCAGTCGCACTCGCTCTTTCTAGCACACAGCTGGTTGGCGGCGCGCCCACTACGCTGGGCGCCAAACATGTGTTTCCCCACACACACACACACACACGAACACGCTCTCGTAGAGGTTCTTTAAGCGAGAGTGTGTGCTGTTAATCTCCCCAGAGAGACGGAGAGAGAGAGAGGGTAAGAGAGCAAGCGGCAAAACCTGGTGACAACATCGCGCGTATTGTGGTCATTCAGAGGCGTCGGCATTGTCGGCTGCTAATGCACAAATTGATGCTATTTTTATACTGCCACACACTAGCACCCCAGACACCCCCTCGACATATGCTTGCTGTAAAATATCAAAAGGAAAGGAAAAGAGAGCAGCAGAGAAATGCCGTCATCGAAAGTTTTTGGGGGAGGGGGAAAGCAAAAGATTAGCCGCTAGGGGCGAGGTCTCTTGGGGCAGAGTCATTCGTATATGATGATGGGTTGGGTTGCGTTTTAAAAGTTGGCCCGAAAAAAAATAACAGCTGTGTTAAATCTATACAAATACCAGACACACACACACACACACAGATATAAGATCTCTTAGCACTCATCAAGATTTTGGCAAATTTTTAGCTAAACTTTCAACGAGCTGATGCTGCTGCTGACTCAAGCAGCAGTCAGAGCGATACAAAAGTTTACTATAGTATATAGTATTTTGAGTATTATTTGCCTTTAACGCTAACCTAATTAAATTCAAACACGTGCTGTTTGTGAGCTCAGCTATGCACACACATTTATTTATATTTATATATATATATGTACATACATACAGCTATATATGAACATGCATATGGATATATCTCCAGCAGTTGTCTCAAGGCAAAAGTCGTAAAAATGGCAATTAAAGACCGCCAGCGTAGCGCAGCAATTGAAAACCTAACGGCCCAGGGCTGCTGCTCAACAAAAAGCTAACGGATTACCAGGGTTGCCTAGTCTGAGAGAACGACCTAAAACTGATCTGATGGAACACACCATTCCCGTGTAACCCAATTTCATAACAAAATGCAATTGTCACTTGCACTTTTAGCTTCATTCAAAAACAAAACCCCAAAGAAGTCCCATTTTACGTCAAAGGTCAATAAAACCTTTAACCCAAAGAGTGGCAAGTGGCAATGGGGTCTAGCCACGGCATGCCACGCGGTTGCTGCTGGTGCTGGCGCTGCTGCTGCTGCCGGCGTTCGTTCACAAAGCTCATGGTCAATGAAAGCATTTAATTAACATAAAAAAAAGGTTACACACACACACACACAAACAGAAAGAGTTCTCCTCCTCTCTTTAACACACGCGAAAATGGTTGAAAGCGATTTGAATTTAAATAGAGAGAAGGGAGAGGTAGAGCAGCAGTAGCAGCAGCAGCAGCAATGAAAGCACGAGAGAGTGAACAACAACAAAAGCTTGACATTTTTTTGAATGCCGCATGCCGGCAAAATGTTGTCGTTGTCAAATTCCAAAGCAGAAAACAACAACCAACGAAAGAGGCAGAGCGTGGGGCAGCTGACCCTCAAAAGCACACACACACGAACACACACACACACACCCAATAGATTCAACTTTAAAAGCATGTGAGAGAGATCAGCTGATCGTATTTCATGTCATACTTATTTCGAGATCAATGTGTGTAAACACAACACAAGACAGCTGTTTTAATTAACTGAAAAAAGCCACAACAAAACCGAACATTGGGGCTGTTATAAATATAATGTACTATGTACTACATTTGATTACATTTCTGAACGATATGATGACGATGACGCTTTCTCAGTGTCTCGCTTTGCCACAAGCTTACGACGCAATTGGGAAAGCTGAGCTTTTGCCGGGTCTAACCTTGTTTTTGTTTTGCTTGACCAGCAGCTGACTCCTCTCCCTTCCACCCTTCTCTTTCTCGCACAAGTCCGTTTGTGTAATTGCGCAGCAAAAATGCCGGTTGGCTCGTTGATTATTTTACAATATAGAAATTTATCGAGTTTTACCCCAGCCCAGCCCAGCCCGTATATCCGTATATCAGCTGTTTGGCTGAATCATTTTCTGTAGAAATCTCAATATTTATGACGCGGCATCTGCTCTGCGCCTGAATTATGGGCAAAAACAATTGACTTGCATATCTTGAACGGATCGAAACGGAACGGAACTGCTCCTAACACAACACAACCGTACCATGCTAGTACGCGTGGAAATAGAGGCCGATGCCGAGGCCGTTTTAGCCAGTCGTAGACGACTTTTTAATGACGTTCAAGATACCCTTCAATTGGGAATTGTATTTTTGAAGAGGTGTCTCTGATGCAGAGATAATTGCAACTTCAATTCTTATTCAATGATATTCCGAAATAATTTCTCATCTTTGAAGCTCTTTGGAGCTTAGTATTTCCATCGATTCAAGCAGATCGAAATTGTATAATCAAGAAAATCAACTCTCAAATATCAGACATGTATTTTGTTTTTGCATTCTCGAGCATTCTCTTTAGCACTTTTCGCATGTGCCTCTGTGGCTGGCTCTCGGAGCAAGAACGGGCTCTAAACTCCTTTACTGCCAGGGTATATGCACTTCGTTGCGACTAGAGTGAGCTTTTTACCCCCCCATCATCTTAGCCGGAAAAAGGAAAAAAAGAGTGCTCGCTGCGATCTTTTCTTGGCTTTGCCATTGATGAAAGAAAAAAACCGTTACAATGCAACAAAGTCATTAAATCCGGCGAGACGGCATTCCATGTAATCAACAACAGCAACAACAACAAACCATACGCTAAAGCTCTCGAAAGTCTGCAATTGACAAAGTGACGGCAGCGACGACGATGTTGCATCGCGTCGCGACGTTTCGCCTCGAGACGATCTTCAGAGCCAGACAGACAGACAGACAGGGGAGAAGTGCAGCCAACGACCGACCGACATTTTTGCAAGCTCTCTTGCACGCTCACACACACACACACCACACTGTATCTGTCTCGCTCTGTCTGCCCGGCAAATAACTGATCCAATGCACTTATGCTTTGGCTAGGCCATCGCCTTGTCTCTGTTTGCGTCTGTCGCGTCTGGCGGGCTGCCTGCTCTCTCAGCTTTCTCTTTGCTTTGTGCATTCTTCTTTGGCTTCTCGCTATGTTCGTTGCAACCCTGGTAATTATACAGCACTAATTCCAGTGCCTTTTATGGTTATTTACAACACTGTAAGACTCTGCACAACATTGAAACATCAACTTTATTTCGATTTAAATGCATAGAAAGTTTAAACATCTAATTTTAATTTATAATTAATACCCAAACTCCCAAAACTGTCACTCCACCAAATTGTGTTTCAATAAAGCATACATTATTTCTTTACTTAATTGAAAAGAACAATTAGTTTCTGCTCTCCAAAATAAAATAAAAGTTACTCGCATTTCGTGCCAGGATATCGATATAATTTGGCGCGTGTACTGAAGCATACAAATAATTTTGTATTACAAACAGCAGATGCAAATGCAGGCTCCGGCTCCCTGCATTAATTGGATTTCGAGGCTAGGCTCCAGCCACATGCAGTCGTAGTAGAGCAAACATTTTTACTACGAAATGGAATTGCCAGTACAGGCTTCACACAATGCGCCATATACTACTTACAGAGCACCGAATTGTACATAGGGGTTATATAATAATCAGGTCGTACCTATGTTATGTACTACAGTACCTGTTATGTATTCTTCGGTACTCACCAAACTGGGTGTTGGCGGCATGGCCCAGAAGCGACAGCGGCAGCATCAGCCTCAGCATCAGCATCTCTTCAACAGTTCGGACAGAACAGAGGCTACTGCCTGCCACTGCAATCTCGCTGCGTTCCGTTCCGGCCAAAAGGTTGCACGACGATGCCAATGGCCTAGTGCACTCTACCACCCTCCTCTCCTCTTCCTTTCCTTTCCCTTCCATCAGCCCCTGCCTGCCACGCCCCTGTCGTCATCAGCAGCGCCGCGTAATCGAGCCAAAGAGCCGGAGTCAAGAAAAAATCATTTCGCCGGGCCAACACGCCCAGTGCGCAGCTGCAAAGCTGAACGCCCAATATTCTGATGGTGGGTGGTGGTGTTGGTGGGGTTTTTCACTCGCGAGTCACTTCCAGTCTTTTGGTCGTCCAAACAGCTGCCTACCAGGCGCCAGACAGACGCCACAAAAGCTAGGCCAGAACCAGAACGAAATGGCAATGAAACATGGGATACAGGACCCACACTCACACACACACCCACACACACAGCTCAAACCAACCTACCAACACCCTGCCACACAGCTGTGCCAGTGGTGTGGGTTCGTTCCCATCTGGAGTTTCGGCTCTGTGCGCCAACATTTCTATATTCCATTTCCATTACACGTTTGGCGCCCATTGTCCTATCTTTATTTTTTGGGGGTAGCTTTTGGCGCGCGTTTTGCCACTGGAAGGACTGTGTGAGACCCAATCGATATATTCCAGTTTTGCGGCACACTACCTCTCCCTCTGTCTTTTGCTCTCTCGCTCTCTGTCTCGCTGTCGGTGTCTTCTCTGAGTGTGATACACCCTCTCTCTACCCACTTTAATGTAGGTTAGTTTCAGCTGCGGCGCGCCTAAAATCTCCAATGGACGCAGCAGCAGCAACAGCCACAGCAGAAGCAAAAACAACAAATGGGGGCACAACTGTACGCAATTGGATATTTGCACTCTTTAGCGCCACCTAGCGTGCAAGTTCAATGACCTCCACCAGTCCGGACAGCAATCACAGACTAGTGCACCCACCCTCCCACCCACTGCACAACCGCAGCAGCAGAAGCAGCAGCAGCAGCAGCCGTGCCCAGGGCTTGGGCTTGGGCTTGGGCAGTATCTGTGGCTGGGGCGGGGCTGTGTGTATAACAGTTATGTACAGTACTACCGTACCCAACACCCCACCAACTATGCACCGGACTGGACTGTGTGTGCCGTGCCGTGCCGTTCCGTTCGTTCGTTGTATGCGTAGAACTGTGAATGGCATGGCCGGATCGGGGCCGGGCCTCGTTTACTTTTTTTTTTTCTGTCAGCATTGCAGTTTTTTATTTTTGCTCCTCTTTCTTTATTTTTCGCACTTTTCTGCAGTTTTTCCATGGGTTAGTGTGTGTCTGATTTCATTCGGTTTTTTGTTTCTGTTTTTAGAGGCCTACCTAATACACCCCCCTTGCTCACTCTCTTGCTCTATGTACACCCAACATATGTATAAGTATATATAGAGGTTATATAGCGGGCGTAAACTTGGTCAAGCTGTCGTCCCAGGTTCCGTTTCGCTCTCTCAGCTCTGGTTCTCGCTCTCTCTCTCTCTGTCTTACTATCGTTCTAGCTCATTCACATATTTACTACAATGTTTACTATGTGTGACAGGCAAAAGTGCATAGAAGAAAAATCCATAAACTACTTGCACTAGCCAGCCCCTCTCATCTCTGCTAGTAGTCGTCGTCGTACCTTTCATCAGAGCCGAGCTTACTCCTCTGCCCTCTCTTTCGCTCTCTGTCATGCACATTATGTCATTCATCAGTTGCGCTGCCTGCCTTTCGTCACTCTTGATGTTTGTGCTTTACCCTTTTCGTCCCGTTTCGTAGTATTTTTAATATTTACGCGTTTTTCTTCCCGTTTTCTCTCTGTAGCTTGGGTTGCCTTGACTCTGGCCTGGCTCTTTCCTGTTGTTTATGCTGCGACTTATAAGCAGTGTTTTCTTTTTCGCTTTATTTTCTGATTTATGGGAAAATGCAGTTTGGGTTGACATTTTTCAATTTGCAATAAATAAGCTGAGCTTCAAAAGCTTAAAGGAGAAGTCACGTTCCGTCCGCAGTGCACCAAAGGATGACTGTTGTTCAAGTGTTAGGAAGCTGCATGCTTTTCCAACACTACTGGTCTTCGATCACAGGAGTTCTTAACCAGCCCTATTCGTACTTTCTTCACTATTCCTTCCAATTTGCATTTCCAGTCCCATCCCTTTGCAGCAAAAAGCAGACTCATAAATAACGACAACAAAAGAGACAGAAATGAGTCTCGGTTCTTTCTTTAATATAACATTTGGTTGATTTAGTGCCGTCTGCTCGAAAAAACTCAAGGTGAGAGTTGGCGTTTTTTGGGTTGCGTCGATACTTAGCAGAAAAAATATGTACATATATTTGTACAGTGAAATGTGCATTTTGGTGGAAAGTTGCCCTTTGATATTTGAAAAACTGAAAGGATGGGTGTTATTTTATCAATGTACATACAATCGTCGCTTTCAACGAATTCTACATGAAATAATTGTCTCTAAGGTGAGCATCAAGTGCGTGTCCTTCTCACTGTAAATGCTCCTCCCCTCCACTTCTGCACAAGCCAAGCCGTTTAAGCTTGAGTGGTAATACCCTGACAACCCATCATCAACCTTTCGACAAGGCCGTCTCACCGGCCAGCCAAAAGCCCTTCAGCTCCAGCGTCTTCTCAACATGCGCGTCACAACAAATCGATGTCGTCTCAAGGTGAAAATCCCATAAATATAAGAACATGTGTGTATGCAAAAAGAGCAAAAAAAAAAAAAAAGAAAACCACATAAAAAGAAAAAAAGCGAAACGCCTCCAACCAACAATTGAGAGGCGCCACGCGGCTACGTTGCGTTGCGTTGCGTTGCCCTGACGATTAAATGTCGAAAAGGGACCTTCAAAGCTCTACCTCTCTGAAAACAAAATAAAAACGTGAAGCTTTTTGTAAGCAGTTCGTGTTTGTGTGTGTGGACACAGGAGTCGCCGGCAATTTGTCAACATGTGTTCGGGGTAAGGCCTGTAATTGCGGCTCAGGCCCAGGGTTCAGGTTAAATGTAATTGGAGTTGCGTGTGCAAAGACAGGCGGCCAGAAGAACAAGAGGGATTTGACCATAAATGGTGTTGAGAGATGTGCAAGAGAAACATTCTACACTGAGCGAAAGCATACATATCTTAGAAGTGGCGAATATGATGGAAACATTTCGTGTGACTATGATTAATACAGCGTTGGAAGATTCAAGGAAGAAAAGCTCTATCAGCGAAACTGAAATCGAACATCTATTTGCCAAGTCATGCCCACGAAATGTACTTTGTTTGGTTAAAATTCTCCTTTGCAGCATTCGCTTGTGCATCTCAAGCCGATCATCAATTTGGCGCCTCACGTGCACGTGGATTAATCAACAAATTTCGTGTACCTTCAGAAACTTATACCAGATGACGTGTTTTTAAATTTTTCTTTCAGTGTAGGCAATCGGACCCCAGACTTCGCAGTAGAAATGGATAATTTGAGAACTTACCTTGCTCAACTTTTCACCCTCGTGGCGGGGCAGAAGCGAGCGCAGACTCTGGAAGCCAGCATTGATGCTCTGCATGCGTCGCCTCTCATTGCTGTTGGCTATCTCCCGCCGAATCCTCTTCTCGCTGTCCGCCACGGGCTTCCCATCACCGTCACTGAGGGCCCCACCACCAGAGCCGCCTCCTCCCCCCTTGGATGTGTTTGTGCCGCTCATATTCGATTGGCGTCGCTGCGAGCCTATAGTCTGATGCTCCGTCTCTGAGGTGTAAATATGATAGGTGTTCTCGCCGCCCGAATCCTCTAATTGTAATCTGAAAAGAAATGGAAATGAAGAAAGTATAAGTATAAAAGGGTCATTGGGTTGCACATAATACTGAATATTTCTAAAATTTCTCAATGTAAATAGCCTTTAGAGATTCAAGAAGAAACTTACTCTCCCACAAGAGGAGGAACATACTTACGGAGCTGCATATTGTGTATGGGATTGATTATACTGTAGCAGTACTTAAAAAGTTGAAGGAACTTATTTGAACTGAAAGATCTTTGAAAGATGACCATCTAGGGTGTTAATGATTATTCTCATTTCTTGAAAAACTCCCACATCTAAGCGACCATTTGCTACTACTACTCGTATTGTACATATTTATGACTCAGCTTGGCTTATCGCCGCCCAAACATAAAACCAATTAACTTTTACAATTTATACACTGACAACACTTACACACACACGCACGCACACACAAAGGCGCTGAAAAATTCATTCATTCATAAATTTACAATTCCATTCAATTCAATTTTAGTTGAACCCGCCGCCGCAGCACAACAGCGCCAATACAATACACACACACACACACACACACACACACACATACCAAAGCCAGTACAAGCATTTGTGTGCACACACCTACACCCAGAGAGTTGTCGCAGTCACGACTGGCGCTGGCAGCAGAGAAGAGAAGAGCAGAGCAAAGCAGGGCAGCATCATGGGCGCACAACAAAACAGAACAAGAGTTCTGTTTGAATAGGCACTACTTGTCGATACCTTGTACTACCCTGAACTTTGTATAATAGACATAAATATTTCCAAAATTCAGTCAACTAAAATTACAATAATTTACGCACATTGGATATATAATTGCATTACTTTTAGTGCATACATAAATATAAATCCAGAAATCTGTCTGTAAATGGTATGGTATGATTTTTTCATAAATCTCAATAACAAAACCCCAGGAATTGCCAATAATCTATTCAAATCTGCATACTCGCCCAGTGAAGGGTATCATCATTAACTGCACTATCCAACAGCAGCAGCAGCAGCAACATGTAAAAGAGCGCACAAAAGCAAAGCCCAAAGAGTGGGAGAGAGCGTGAGCGAGAGCCCACAGCACAGCTGTCAATATGGTATTCCTTTGTTATTGTTGCCATCACTGTCGTGATTTTCTGTGTGGATTTTCTGTTGTTGTTGTTGTTGTTGTAACGGACTCTCGGCTTTGGCACGGCTTTAGATTTAGTTTCGGGCTGTGTGTTGTGCAAGGTATTTCAATAAGAAGGCAAAGGAGTAACCTAGTTGAAGTGTGGATTGAGTGCGCGAACAGAGGCCGCCCACACCTTCTATTCAATATACCTTGGTCTTGTCTTGTCCTGGGTCTATGCTGCAGCATAGCATCGTCTTTTGGTCTCAAGAATTCCAAACCGGTTTACCCGGTAACAGAGAGACAGACACAAGCACAAACACGTTTGCTTTTCCACAGTTGCCCCGCTGGCTGGCTAATGAAAACAATTTTCACAATGGTATGCTATGCCTACCTTCATGCATGTCTGACAGAGTGAGGTAAAGAGAGGCAGGCAGCGCCAGAACGGGACGGACGCTATGTCTGCGTAAAAGTTGCAACACTGCATTCCTCCAGCCAAGAAGAAGAAGAACATTTCCAAAGACGACGACGCTGCTAGAAAATATTAGAGTCGGCATCCGTCGGGGGGTTGCATGGTTTATTTTTAGCCACATAATCCAAAGGTCGTTCTCCGGCTGCAGCAGCAGCATTTTTGCGGCAGTCGAAGAAGGAGATGCCGATAGAAGATGCTGCTTTTGATGCTGCTGCTGCTGCTGCTTCTGAAGTTGGTCAACAGCAGGCGGATGTTGTGGCACAGGAATGTGGCTCGGTTCTGCTGCAGCGCCTGCTTCTGGCTCTTTGGCGTTGGCATTTTCCATTTTCCCCCATTTGTTTCGATGCTTTTTGCACAATAAAAGCCAAACAAGGATAGGAGACCCAAAAAGCTGAATGAAACTACTCGGGGAATGCACTGACATGCTGCATCTGCTCTCTTGTGGTACGGTGCCGTGCCTTTGCTTTGTATGTGCCCCGTTTTGGTTGCTCCAAAAATGCACCTGTGTGTGGGTCGTACTTTATGATGGGCAATTATTTTAGGTATGCAGAGCAGAGCAAGCAGTGCGCACAAACTTGTTCCATAATCTAATAAGCCTGCTGCACTTTTCCCGGAAGTATTCAGCTGATTCTGGAAATTCCTTTCCGTTCCCTTTTGCCAGAGAAGAAATTAATTGGATTATTAAGTTTCTTTTTTAATGCCAGTTTATTCCGGAAGCTGGAAAATCCACTCTCCAATTTCGTCCATATGCCAGAATTTTTGATTTTTAAAAGTACCTATTTGTGGATTAAATTTTCTCAGAGATGAGTTGAGTTTTACAGGTGCTCTGAGTAGTTTCTGTGCAATTTGTGATTTTTTCAAAGGCTATTAAATAATATCATTTTTCCGGATTTCTTGCAACATATGTATTTACTTCCAATTTTGATGAACTTTTTTTTATTTATGGAATACAGGGAGCACAGATTCCCCAAATACACACAAACATATATTTCCCCACAAGCAAACTATTCTACCTTCTTCCGGAAGTCTTTCCTTCCACCAATATGTTCTAGAAGTTCCCTCCCCCCTTGGGGCTGTCAATTTGTTCTTCTTAGAGAGATGGGGGGGTGGAGCAACAACAGCTGTTCAAAATAAAGTTTAATTATAGCACGCAGCCCAGTTCTGCATAAATAGACGCGCGCGCCAGTTGCAGGGCCTGTGGGACCCCACAGAAAAAAATCAAATAAAAAACAAGTATGTGGAGGGAGAGGCAGAGATTTGAATTTCACATTCACATTCTTAATTGCAATTAAGATGCAGCACGCATTTTTTGCATTTCACCAAAGCAAAAAGAGCAAACGAAGGTTAGTCGAAGCTTTTGAAACCCTGCAGAAAAATTTTGATCAAACGGAAGAGCTCATGAAAGTGGTTCGTAGAAGCTTAATTCTCTGTTTTGACAACATCTTGAGCATAATCATCATACCCTGCCGAAAGGGTATAACGAAAACAGTGGAACATATGACATACGACAGCTGGTTGTTGGTGCGGGCTGCTTCTGGCCTCTGCTGCACCGTGCTGCGCGCTGCCAGAGTTCAATGTAGTTCATTGGCCACTTTTCGCCAACACACACATACAAGTGCACACAATACACACAAACGATAAACAGAGACAGAGAGAGCGAGACAGAGAAAGAGAGAGACAAAGCCGAAGTCACGAGTACCATCGAGAGCTGGCGACGCCGCTGCTTCTGCTGTTGCACCTAACGACCCACTCCCCCACCCGCACCGCACCGTACGCTTCCCCCTCTGGGGCTGCTGTTGCACTTTGCACATAAATTGTACATACGTTTATTGGGTCACTGCTTACGTCATCATTTCACTGGAATTCGTCGTACGGCCGCTGCTCCCGCTGTTCCTGTAGCAGGTGAAAACGGGGGCATGTATCAGGCTGAAAACGGAGGCTTGGAGCTTGGGTGAAACGGGGGGAAGAGGGGTAAGTTGGGGAGGCCGGCATTTTCAATTCATAAAGATAAACATGAAAATTATATAACACACGAAAGGTAAACAATGGCAGAAACAAGTTACACAAACGACAGCAGCCAGCGCCCTAGCCTCCTCTCCTTTCCCCCTCGAATTCGTCCTTATCAGCCTTGCCACACTCACTTTTAGCTTGGTCATATTATAGATGGGGATGGGATGCTGCTTAAACAAACAAAAACGTTGAGAAGAAGAGCGTTAGAAGGCGCAAGGGGCAGGAAGTAGAAGTCAGTAACAGGATTGGGGACAACCTTGAGAAAGGACTCTGACATAAATGAGAATCACGTAAGAATGGAAAGCGCGACACCGCAGACTACGCTAGAAAGAACTCCCACATCGCTAAAGGAGTACATTTATGAAAGACAAATGGTTGAAAATGTATGTAACATGCTACCTATTATTCTGTCTAAGGTCGATGTACCGTAACTAAAATCAATGGAATTGAATAATATTTCTTAGCTATGATCTATCATAGAAAATACAATTTCAGTTGAAATAACTTTAAAGCCCAACCAACCTGTAGATCCGTTGGAAGATGTACAGTGTTAGTCCCAGCCCAGTCACGTAAATGCATAAAAGGGAAATTCGCTTCGAGCTTGATAGAAATTTCAAATTGGAAATTCCCACCGTAGGATTTTCCAATACTTTTCCAGGGACAGGACGCACACCTCTGGTGGAGACTGTATTCAGAGATCAGAGCTAGTACGGGCCGAGCCGGTGACAGCGACGCTGGCTGCGCGACTGCAGCGGCTGAGGGCGAAATGAAATGCAACGCAATAAACGCTTTCCACTTGCGTAATTTGTGCAACAAAGTAAAGGCGCCATAAACTAATGAAATAATTTAAAATCGACCAGACCAGATCCTCTCTCTATCTGTTCCCCGCGCTCTCTCTCTCTCTCTTAACTGCTCTCTATCTCCACCATATGGCGCCACACTAGCCATAAAAATATAGTAGAAGCAGAGGCACAGATACAGATAGATTACATAAGGCCAGGTCTGAGGTAATACTACAGTGGGGGTGGAGGTCGGGGGAGGAGAGGCATCCATAGACCTCTCAGGTTACACAGGGTAGTGTTTAAAAGGGCGGGCGACGGGGAACTATGCGTGCGGCACAGAAAGTGCATAAATCATAACTGGTGCAAACAAATTTGCCATAATCTGCAATTTCACGATAAGGGGGGAGGAGAATGGTGAAGCCGGGAGAGAGAGAGAGGGGTGGCAGGTGTAGTGTAGTAGTAGTTTGCCGCCTTCGTATCCCTCCCCCCCTTGGCATGGCACGAAAAACCGTTGTATACAAAAATCATGTGTTTTTCATAAACAACACGAAGCCGCCTCTCTCTGCTTTGCTCTCACGCCCTCACACATATTACTCCCCCACTAGCGAGCGCTCTCTATTTCTTTGTCTACTTTTGCAGGTTGCCAATAAATGCCGCTCGAAAAAACACATGAAATAGCCGAAGCTTTTGATACCCTTTCAGCTATGGTATGGGATCTTAACGGCATATACAGTCAACCAATGCCGTATAATTCTTTTCCGTTGCAAAAATCTCCCGTAACTTATAATACCCTCTTGCAAAAGGTATAAAAAACAGACGAAACGTTTTGGCATATGAAAAGTGGAAGCAACACATCGGGGTACAGGGCGAGCCATCGCCCAAAAATTTTGCGCAGCAGATTTGTAACTGTTTGTATGAGTACGTCTGTGTGTGCGAGTGTTTGCTTGCTCGTTTCGTTTTCTTTCATTTTAGTCGCTCTCACTTGCACGCTGTCTGGCTGCACCGAGAGCAGCTTTTGTGTATACTTTTTTCAATGAAACGTGTGTAGTAGTAGAAAAAAGCATTCGCCGTGTGGCGGCATCTGTACTTTTGCGAATCTGTCTCTGGCTCGCTCTCACCCACACAAGCAAAGGCGCAACAAGCTTTTGAGTGCAATTCAAACACACCACAGTCAATCGTGCCCTCCTGCTCTGACAGCCAGCACACTCAACTCTTGCTCACAGACACACACACACACACAGACACAAAGCGAGCGAGAGAAACTCTCATGGCGGGGCTTATGTACTTTTCGCAAACTGGGGAGCGGCTCTTATAAAACTGCAAGCTGACCCGAGGAGAATCGAGTTGTGGATTCTAAAAACGCGCTGAGAAACTTCCCAGCGTGGCAGGCAGCTCTCTGGCGTGCTTTCCAGTGAGAGAGAGCGACAAAGAGTAGAGTCAAGAGTAGAGTGTGTGGGGTAAAAGCGGAAATGACGCCACATGGTGAGGCAGGCGGCATAGTATTTGCAAATGTGCAACGTGTGGAGACTTTTAGCCGAGGCACGCCGTAAAGCAGCTGCTGTTAAAACGAAGTTCCCTCCCACACACTGGTGGCCAAAATATTATAGGAACTTGTGTATTTTCATTATTTTAAAGCCGCTAAAAGCTGGTCAGCTGTTAGTGATTTTTATAAATAAAGGAAATAACCAAAACATGCGAATATTTATTGATAAGTATTTCCAAAGAAAGCCTTGAAACCCCAGCTGTGAGAGATTACGGGGTGACGCGACTGTGCTGGGTGTTGGTCTCTTCATACTCTCTCCCTCGTTGCCCAGAACATATGTCAGATAAGCGGAGCGGCGTGACGTGACGTGTGAGTGCCATATGATTCTGATAAGCCGGCACAACTTTCGCTACGAAAAACTGCAAACTCGATCAAAGAAATAAGAGAGAACAAATTAGAAAGAAGATACGATCAACAAATAAATATAGAGAGAGAGCAATAAAAAAGAAAAAGCACATTAAACTGTACATTTCTGGGCTGGTGCTACTCTCTTCTTCCTTTTAGCGCACTTTTCCTCTTCTTTCCCTACAGCGCATTTTTCACTCGCACTCTCAGCCACAAGGTGGTCGTGTCGTTGTCGGCCACTGTTGCGCTTGTGTGGGTGTGTGTGAGAGGGAGAATGAAAACGACGCCGCTCAGGTAGAAACATCGTGTGAATAGTGCAAAACCATATGATGATACACGCATACCGGTACAGCTGATTTCGATTCGACTAGCATCAGAAAAAAGTTGATTAGTTAGGCAAGCAGTGATAAGCAGAGCGAGTGGGACAGCTGATTCTTTCGAACATGTGAGCGCAAAGAAGAGAGTCAGAAGAGGGGAGAGAACTGCACGATCGGCTGGCTGTCTAGCAGCTGTAAACGCTTTGAGGCAGAGGTTTAAGAGCGATTTCAGGCTAAAAATATACTGTACGTGTATTTCAATACTCAATTAACCAAATATTCACTCGCCTATAAGCTCAAATACTAATAGTTTTAGATTTTCCTGCTGGCACAATAAATTTGCCTGCACTGTAGCGCCGCTGAATAAATTGACAAAAACAGCCGTTTTTACAATATGGACGACAACGAGGCGAGGCAAAAACAAGAGCGTACAAACAGCCAGAAAGAGCGGAACAAGAGGAAAAGGAGAATGATGAAAAAAAAGTAGCGTCACATTTATTCCAGCAACAAGAAACAGCATGGAAGTGGAATGGTGTGGAAATGGGAATGGAATTCGACTGCTGCTGCTGCTGCATTGGTAGTGGTGGTGGTTGTGTTTTTGTGCCGTATTTGTTTTGTCGGCAAAACAGGCGGCAAAAGGTTCTACGCTCTCTCTCTCTCTCGCTCTGCTTGCGCTCTCACTCTCTCAGAAAAGAAGGCGAGAGAAAGAGACCGCGCGCTTATAGTAAAAATAATCAATAATTTGCGTGATAAAAAATGCAACCAAAGCTCTGGGTCTCTTGTTACTGCTATTCCTATAAACATAAACATTATACGATTTTGGGGGAATGGGACTTACTGTAATTCCTCATCCAATTCCTCTGCGCTGTTGTATTCGGCGTTTTCTAGTATGACTTCCTCCGTTTTGATGGCGACCGGTACTCCAGACATGTTTGATCGTGTATTGGCTTATTGTGGGCGACGCAAATCGCACAGTAATCGTCGTTGTCGTTTTTCTCCCAATAATTCTCTTAGCCACTGGTGAAGCACGTGTTTCTATTGTTGCTATTTTGTTGCATTTACTTTGTTTCAGCTCTACTCTTTCTGCTACTCTCTTTTCCTTATTTGTTGCTGTTTCACTCTTTATGCCACAATTTGTTGCTGTACTGTTTGCACTCTTATCGCTTCTACTCTTTCCACTCTACACACAACACACACACACGTACCGCTATCGATCGTTGTGTCAGCTGGTCTTTGGCTGCCTTCAGCTGCTTTTTCGTATTTAGCGGCAAATTGTTTGGCCTCTCACACACACAAACACGGACATACACTCTCTCAACAAAACTCTTAACAGACGAAAGCGCCGAAATAGATTTTATCGGCTTTGCTACCGATCCTGGGCGGTTTACAGTGAGAAGTTTTCCTTTTTTTCTTAATCTCTGGTGTAATTCGCAGCTGTTTTTTATTTTGCTACAGCACTTTGGTATTCACTAATACACACGCGCGCGCACTAGACTAGTAACAATGGTTGTACTGTAACTGTACGTTAAGCGCCAAAGTACTGTTGTTGTTTCGCTCCCCGCGGCCAAAAGCAAGGGATGTTGAACATATGTATTATTGTATATCGTATTCTTTCAGCCGACTTTTCTGTATTCGGAGAAAATTTCGACACTTCTTTCCCGCTGTTTCCCTGTTTGCGGCAATTATGTGTTCACGAGTTCACGAGTTTCATTAAAAATTCCCCACCACTTTGCGCGCGCACCACCCGTCCGTGTTGAAAATTTTTTTTGTTTTGAACGTGTCTCGACCAGTGTTACCGGGGGCCCATTGGTAAAATATACGGTCCGACCCTCAGAAATATACCGTAAATATACCATCTCATTTTTAAAATATACCATAAATATACTGACGAATTCAAGTTCTATTTTACATATTCCGATTTTGATCTTCCGTCGAATATTACTAGCTATATAAAACATTTTGCCATGCCCATATAGTTTTATACGATTGATCAATCAATTTTCAACTTGACTGGCTTATTTTAAACACTTGCTTTTATTGTATTTTGACTAAAACAAGGCTTAGACAAAATAGTTCAACAAAAAAAATAGTAGCAATGTTGCTGGTATTTGAAGACATGTTTTGATGCGTATATAGGTCTTTGTATACCCTATTTCGTTAATTTATTATGAAGATCCTGTTTTTCAAACTGTTTTAAAATGTTATTAATAAAAAATTGTCTCAAATTGATATGTTTTAGACATATTCATGCATATGATTATTATCTTGTACTGTATATATCCTTAAACCTATTCTTGGTCTCTGTTAAGAAGACAAAAGTTTAATTTTAAAATATCGTCGTAATTGGTTTAAAACAGAGACCCACATTGTTTTGCCTTCTTTGGAGCCTGGGATGACAAACATATTCTCAATTCTATAACATCCTTTTCCCCAGGGTATGAGAACATGGAAAGCAACATGTTTGTGTATGGAATGCGGGACTCATTGTTGCAATACGAAACTGCGGCGAATGAATATTATTGCCTACATTTCAAGCTATAGATGCCCACTTAGCTTTATCCCATAGATAAATGCATTTTCTACAAGATTGCTTCTTTAATTACCTTTACGTAATTGACTAAAATACGCGGCGAAAATGTTGCCGCAAACTGCGTATGGAACTAGACTCATTGCAATGAACTTGTTGCGGCGAGCTGCGGCGAACTGCGGCGAACTGCGGCGAACTCAAATTTGATTCAAATTCTTTCTTCCGTTGAATACTACGATCTATATAGAACATTTAGCCATGCCCACTCAATTTTGTACGATTGGTGAATCTATTTCCTACTTGATTGGCTTAATTTAAATACTTGCAATTATTGGATTTTGTATATAACGCCAGAATCCTGAAGACGCCGGTGTCCAGATGCCGTTTTCAGACGAACAGCTGTTCCACCCCCACCCCCGTCCGGGGTCTGCTCTTCTTCTTCCTTTTGCAATGAATTTGGTGTGAATTTGGTGTGAATTTGCTATGAATTCGTCTTCTTCTTCCTTTTGCAATGAAATTTTCATGTAATTTTCACACTTTTAAAATATACCGGAAAATACCGAAAATTTCTCGGAATATTCCTCGATTTTGATCTTCCGTCGAATAATACTATCTATATAGAACATTTAGCCATGCCCACATAATTTTATACGAGTGATTTACCTATTCTCAACTTGACTGGCTTATTTTAAACACTTGCTTTTATTGCATTTTGCGTAAAAAGAGGTTTTAGCGAAATAAGTCAAACAAAAAACAAGTAGCAATCCAACTCCGAACTTGGTTTGAATTGTGAGATTTTTCTGTCGAACTCGAACTCGAACTCAACTCCGAACTCCGAACTGGGTTCGAGAGTGATTGCCTTTTGGTAGTGAGTGCATTTCCAGTATGTATCGGCTGCCTTTCAAGTATTAATCGGCTGTTTATTTTTCTGATCTTAGTACTCGGCATCAAAACGTCTGCTGTAAAATTTTCCAACAAACGAAATACAGGCATGCATTTCAATGGAACATTTTTTTGATCTGTGTACTTAGGCGTTTAACTTAAGTTGTTCACCTGTTTAAATTGACGGAGATTAAGTCGGCTAAGTTCGTTTTTTCATCGGTATATTTCGGTATATTTTGAGGGTCAGACCGTATATCTTAGCGAGAAATCCGCGGTCACACTGGTCCAACTTTGTCAACAACGCGCAATACAATAAAAATTATAAATTACGCATAAATTAAGGAACAATTGCCACAGACAAAGGCTACAAACTGAGTACCCAGGCAGTAGCATGTGAAGATGCTGAAGTACATCAAGAGGCAGACCAGTAAGTGGCTGGAATTGTCGAATTTCTGTCCCTCTGACACCAATGACACCAATCCACGAAAATTTCTTTTTTTTTTTTGGTTGCAGGCCGTCGTCGCAGCAGCGCCCACGACGCGGCGGTGGCTCCCACTGATGATGTGGACGTGATAGACTGTGCGGCGCAGAAGCGCCATTCGCTGCGGTCCACAACCAGTTTCTGTGATGAGGTTTTTATGGAAGAGGAGGAAGGCGGCAGCGGTAATGGCAACAGCAACGATGGCGCATCCGATGCCGTCAGCCTGCTGAATGGTGGGGGCCCTGATGATGGTAATTAACCTGAACAATTGCTTATCACGTTTCGCACCTTTCTCTCTCAACCATTGTTTTTTTTTTCATTGGCAGACATATTCAAATACAATTCCCGGCTCTCCATGAATCTGGCGGCAATTGTCAGCGAACCGAATTGTTTGAGCTATTTCATCCAGTACCTGGAGACGCGACAGGCCCTGCCCTTGATCAAGTTCTATCTAGATATAGAGAACTTTAAGAGGGCGGCTATGAGCCAGACGGAGCGGGAGAACGAAGAGCCCGAAGCGCCTGCAACCAAAGCAGAACAGAAGCCAAACGAAGAGAAAGATGTACCTGAACTGAAGACGCTGTGCGATCTATCCATGCGGAAACCCCTCACGGACGACGAGAAGAGCCGCATATATGCGGAGACCAACAAACAGATCAAGAAACAAAAGGCCTGCAACGAGCTCTCGCTGGCGAGCATCAGCGATGCCATAGCCATCTATCAGAAGTACCTGATAGTCAATGCGAATCTGCAGGTGGAGCTGCCCATTGTCATCCTGGCGCACATATCCCTGCTGCTCTGTGGCCGGGATAAGTCGCTGCCGAACCATCCCATCCTTGCCAGCTGCTTTGATGAGGCCCGGGACTATGTCTTGGAGCAGCTGGAGCGAGAGCATGTGCAGGGCTTTCTGCAGAGCAGCTACTACTGTAACTACTGTCTGGAGCTGATCGAGGTCGAGGGCACCATTAACATCTACGATGTCCTGTACAGCGAGCTGGCTCTGTTCTACTTTACGGAGTATCTGGAGCAGCAGCAAGAGCGCGAGTGCCTGGAGTTCTGGATCACGGCCGTTAATTTCCGGAAGAGTTTCGCCGGGGATGAGGACCAGCAGGCGGCCCAGGCCGATGCCATGATCATCTACGGCAGATACTTCTCCCTGCAGTCAGAGTGCCGTTTGTGGATGTCCCAGAAGCTGCGGCTGCGCGTGGAGCAGGCCATCTGCGGCCCCGATGAGATGTGGCAGGCCTTCGATCTTGCCCTTCTCGTCACGGCCAAGTATCTGGAGCAGAAGTACTTTGCTGATTTCCTCAAGTCCCACATCTTTGACAATTATGTAAATGAACTAAAGGCCAAGCGGGGCACTCTGGTCGCCGCCCAGGATGAGCCAGAGTCCAGTAACAACTCTCTGTCGGGGCTGCAGCACAAACTGAGCCTGCGACGGGCTTCCAAAGTCTCCGCCCAGCAGCGGCATCGCAAGACCATGTCCATGTCGGACTGCACGCACATCTCGCAGCACAATACCCTGCTGGCGGCGATGGATCAGCAAACGAAGCCACCAGCAGCAGCTGGAAATTTGAACATCGATTCCCGGCAGCTAACGAATCCACAGCTGCTCTGGCAGCGACCAGTAGGTGCTTTGAAATTTGGTTTTGTCAACTCCCTGGGACGCTACGAGCGAGACTTTGAGGCGGTAGATGCGGTGACGCTCAAGTCACAGCCGTGGTCGCTGAGCGTCAGCGGTAGCAAGATCAAAAATGCCATGAGGAAGCTGGTCAATCTACCAGAGGACAATGTACAGGAGGAGATTGCCTGGCAGGTGGCCGAGATGATTGTAAAGGATGTGACCAGCATTACCCTGAAGGGCGCCTCTGGGGTGCCATAAGACTCTTTCTTCCTCGCTGAATTTGCTTTTTATTCGAATTTTAAGAAATTATTTCTCAATTTGTATACATAAAATTTATAGTTTATAATTTTTGGCGCTCAAACAAACCATAAGTGCACAAAGAATATCTCAACAGAAGCTCTCTCTTAACCCCTTTATATTCCACTACCACTCTCTTATGTACAAAATATGTTGAACAAATGCAACTATTTATTATTAACTATTTAAATATTTATGTTAATGCTGCTGTGCGCTTTGAAAGCCTATTTTGAAACCAGAACTAGCGATAGCTCATTTTGTTATTTAAGGCGACAATCGCAGTCTCAAATATATTCAAGGACAAAATAGAAGCTAATTCCTGAATCGGAATCTCGCCCCAAAAGGATCGATCGATCATCGCTCTCAAACCATTTCGATTTGATTTCATTCCGTTTATTTTCTTTTATCATTTTTAATATAGAATGTACTTTTTGAATATTTTTGCATACTGAAAAACACAATGGAAAATTTATTGTTATTAATAAACTTTTTCTATAATCAAATCAGTTGTGTACAAGTTTGATGGGAATTGATCTTAACTAAAGTAAGATATAAAGCAAGTTGTAGAGAAAAACGAATTATATATGATGTAGTCATCCGATGTTGCTTCTACAGATAAAAACTAGGGATTAGTTCTGGTTTCGATTACAAATCTCATCATAATCATTTTCCCCCCTCACAGAGCCTCGCAAACAAAAGGATACTGAATTCCAAGCCTTGCAAAACCTTCTTTCTATGCCAAATATTCTCTACAATGACATTCTTGACCAGTGTCGGCTCTCATTGCTCTTGCTCCTATGATCCTTTCTGAGCGAGTCTCATACGCAATATCTGACCAAATCATGAGAAGGAAATCAATAGAATAGAAAAACGACAAGAATAACGGACAGCCCAATAGTGAAGACAAGGCACATACCCGAGGGAATGCAAGACACTGCTAGCAAAGGATCATACACTGATAACAATTTTGTAGTAAATAACTTAAGTCCACTGTGAATACATTACATAGTCTATATAGTTTATGGCAACGTAAACACTTCCCGATTAATTTGGGAACAACTGGCTTAATCGTAGCAAGCCTGGGGCAGAATATATCTAACATATCTACTACTTTAAAGTTTTGTCATAAAATAATTTCTAGAAAAATATGTACATACTTGTACATAAATATTATGTACTTCTTTGTTTCCTGTTTCTTCTAACTTAAGAAACTAGTTTCCACAAAATGTCAGATATTCCCCGGACAATAATCGAGGGATCGCTGGAACACAAAGACCCGAAAAGTCCATGGAGTCCAAGTTAGGCGACGCATACGGGCTTATAAAACACGGCCTCCAAAGCCAGGCAGTCCTTTGACAATTTCTTGAGGGAGTACCGCTGACGTAATGCAGACAAACAACCTTTCCAGAAGTTGCTAGATGGCGCTCGGAGAGGTGAAAGATGAGCCGAAAGAAGCAGAATGGATTCCGTACCAAACAGGAGGAGATCCCAGCCGTAAAGCTGTCTGCATGGCCATCGTTGAATACATTTTGTACAAAGTAAACCGTCCATGTTTAAATTCCAAATTTAAAACAATTATATTATTAATTATATTTTATTGAGTCCACCCAAGAGAGGTTTTCTTATAAGTTACGTCCTTGCTCCCAACAGCTATGCTACCATTGCTTCCACATGATGAGGAACATTGATGATCGACACGCTCAAGTCAATGCTGCAGAAGAGAATGACAGAGAGGATTACAAAAATCATTCTTCACCGTTTTCTAATTCAACAATTTGATGATATAATAAAGGAATGGCACATATAATATTTTGGGGAAAACGCATCCAAAATCAAACGGATGCAGACCAATTCTCTGTCTCTTTGTCTTAAACTTTATTTAAACCAAATCTTAATATAACGAAAGTTCTTCTAGTCCTCTTCCTTTTGCCCATCCTCCACATCCTGGGGGACTGCTCCCGTTTCGCTGAACCAGCGAAGGATGCGCAACATTGTCTTCGCGGAGTACAGACAGAAAGGATATTCATTGTAGCATCGATCCGTGAAGCCGCGCAACGCCAGACCCCGACTGAAGGCGCGTCCGATCTTGGCCGGAGCCAGCTCCAGCGATGACTCCAGGTAGTCCATGAGGAGCTCGGCCTCGGGAGCAGCCGCCTCGGCGCCGGACATGAGCTGGCAGATCAGTGACTGAAGGCACTCGAAGGGATCGCGCGAGAGGATGCGCTTCCAGTCGATGGAAGCGAGGAAGCGAGACTTTGAGGCGGTAGATGCGGTGACGCTCAAGTCACAGCCGTGGTCGCTGAGCGTCAGCGGTAGCAAGATCAAAAATGCCATGAGGAAGCTGGTCAATCTACCAGAGGACAATGTGCAGGAGGAGATTGCCTGGCAGGTGGCCGAGATGATTGTAAAGGATGTGACCAGCATTACCCTCAAGGGCGCCTCTGGGGTGCCATAAGACTCTTTCTTCCTCGCTGAATTTGCTTTTTATTCGAATTTTAAGAAATTATTTCTCAATTTGTATTCATAAAATTTATAGTTTATAATTTTTGGCGCTCAAACAAACCATAAGTGCACAAAGAATATCTCAACAGAAGCTCTCTCTTAACCCCTTTATATTCCACTACCACTCTCTTATGTACAAAATATGTTGAACAAATGCAACTATTTATTATTAACTATTTAAATATTTATGTTAATGCTGCTGTGCGCTTTGAAAGCCTATTTTGAAACCAGAACTAGCGATAGCTCATTTTGTTATTTAAGGCGACAATCGCAGTCTCAAATATATTCAAGGACAAAATAGAAGCTAATTCCTGAATCGGAATCTCCCCAAAAGGATCGATCGATCATCGCTCTCAAACCATTTCGATTTGATTTCATTCCGTTTATTTTCTTTTATCATTTTAATATAGAATGTACTTTTTTGAATATTTTTGCATACTGAAAACACAATGGAAAATTTATTGTTATTAATAAACTTTTTCTATAATCAAATCAGTTGTGTACAAGTTTGATGGGAATTGATCTTAACTAAAGTAAGATATAAAGCAAGTTGTAGAGAAAAACGAATTATATATGATGTAGTCATCCGATGTTGCTTCTACAGATAAAAACTAGGGATTAGTTCTGGTTTCGATTACAAATCTCATCATAATCATTTTCCCCCTCACAGAGCCTCGCAAACAAAAGGATACTGAATTCCAAGCCTTGCAAAACCTTCTTTCTATGCCAAATATTCTCTACAATGACATTCTTGACCAGTGTCGGCTCTCATTGCTCTTGCTCCTATGATCCTTTCACTGAGCGAGTCTCATACGCAATATCTGACCAAATCATGAGAAGGAAATCAATAGAATAGAAAAACGACAAGAATAACGGACAGCCCAATAGTGAAGACAAGGCACATACCCGAGGGAATGCAAGACACTGCTAGCAAAGGATCATACACTGATAACAATTTTGTAGTAAATAACTTAAGTCCACTGTGAATACATTACATAGTCTATATAGTTTATGGCAACGTAAACACTTCCCGATTAATTTGGGAACAACTGGCTTAATCGTAGCAAGCCTGGGGCAGAATATATCTAACATATCTACTACTTTAAAGTTTTGTCATAAAATAATTTCTAGAAAAATATGTACATACTTGTACATAAATATTATGTACTTCTTTGTTTCCTGTTTCTTCTAACTTAAGAAACTAGTTTCCACAAAATGTCAGATATTCCCCGGACAATAATCGAGGGATCGCTGGAACACAAAGACCCGAAAAGTCCATGGAGTCCAAGTTAGGCGACGCATACGGGCTTATAAAACACGGCCTCCAAAGCCAGGCAGTCCTTTTGACAATTTCTTGAGGGAGTACCGCTGACGTAATGCAGACAAACAACCTTTCCAGAAGTTGCTAGATGGCGCTCGGAGAGGTGAAAGATGAGCCGAAAGAAGCAGAATGGATTCCGTACCAAACAGGAGGAGATCCCAGCCGTAAAGCTGTCTGCATGGCCATCGTTGAATACATTTTGTACAAAGTAAACCGTCCATGTTTAAATTCCAAATTTAAAACAATTATATTATTAATTATATTTTATTGAGTCCACCCAAGAGAGGTTTTCTTATAAGTTACGTCCTTGCTCCCAACAGCTATGCTACCATTGCTTCCACATGATGAGGAACATTGATGATCGACACGCTCAAGTCAATGCTGCAGAAGAGAATGACAGAGAGGATTACAAAAATCATTCTTCACCGTTTTCTAATTCAACAATTTGATGATATAATAAAGGAATGGCACATATAATATTTTGGGGAAAACGCATCCAAAATCAAACGGATGCAGACCAATTCTCTGTCTCTTTGTCTTAAACTTTATTTAAACCAAATCTTAATATAACGAAAGTTCTTCTAGTCCTCTTCCTTTTGCCCATCCTCCACATCCTGGGGGACTGCTCCCGTTTCGCTGAACCAGCGAAGGATGCGCAACATTGTCTTCGCGGAGTACAGACAGAAAGGATATTCATTGTAGCATCGATCCGTGAAGCCGCGCAACGCCAGACCCCGACTGAAGGCGCGTCCGATCTTGGCCGGAGCCAGCTCCAGCGATGACTCCAGGTAGTCCATGAGGAGCTCGGCCTCGGGAGCAGCCGCCTCGGCGCCGGACATGAGCTGGCAGATCAGTGACTGAAGGCACTCGAAGGGATCGCGCGAGAGGATGCGCTTCCAGTCGATGGCGGGCGGTGGAGCTCGATAAGGACCCCTTCCAGAGTCCGGAGTGCCTCGAACCCCACCCACATCAACCCTCTGTCTGTGATATGATGGCGCTTCTCTTTTACCACGGATCCGAGTCAGGGCGGCACTGGCCTGACCAGCCAGAGCTGGGAGTCTGTTTAGATTCAAGCCAGAGCTAACCTGACCCGCCAGCATGGTGATGCCCTGGATGGGACGTATCCTATTCCAGTCCTGTGCCAGCTGATGCATCATGTACATAGCCCCCAAGCCCATGGCAGCCAATAGTATGAATCTGCAGAGGATGATGTTGCGTCTTAGGGGGTTCCTCCTTTCACTTAGAGATGTGGATCGAACCCACCTGAATCCCATGTCTGTATCCTGATGCTGGTAAACAAGAGTCTGCTTGCATGTCCTGTCACGACCGTTGAGCTGCGTTGTCAGCGTTCAAATGGGCAATCTCTCCGAGCTGCAGTTATGTTTAAGCTTCAAATTGGATGCCAAAAATCGATGCCAGCTGCCTACGATGCCAGGCTCCAGGCACCAGTTCCAGCTTCAGCTCCACTTTTGGCCCCTTTCGCGCAAGAAACCGGAACCACGCGAAGTTATCATCAAAACAAAGTCCATCCCACTGCTTTCCGCAATGGCGATGACATAATAGCCTCATCCAATCGAGTTGTCCAGGCTCCCCCAGTCTTCAGTCTTCAGTTTTCAGCCTCAATCTCGGTTGTGGTTTTCCTTTCGTTCGGTCAGCCACCAAACGGGTTTCTCTCCATTTGTGCGTTTTCTTCGCTTTTCTTGTTTTCCTTGACTTTGGTTTTGGGGCTCTGGTTTTGAAATATGGCTCTGCGGTGGTTGCTGGCGGGTACCGGGTAGCGGCTCATGCTCATGACCATTGCGGTGGGTCGGTCGGTGGGTTGTTACGTCAGTCAATCCCCTAGAAATTACTATTGAACTTTCCACACAGGCAGTGGGTCAGTTTTCGGTTCAGATCTGGGTCTATAAGGCTCCAAGGTAAAAGCTGTGAAATAATAGAGATGTTGCAAAAACAATGGGGGTCAGGAGTAGGTAGTAGTTTTCTGTAGATGGAGATTCGGGTTTTCGGATTGACGTTGTAGCGATTTGTAGGTGGCTTTTGTACAAATTCAAATTGGTTTTTAGCATTGTTTTCAACCATAAATAAAAATAAAAAGATTTCATCCTCGTTTAAAACGCAGCTTTAAAGTGATTTAGCTATATTATATCTCCTCCTAAAATATGAGATATTGAATGCAAAATTCTTAAAAGAATTTCATAACCGGTAAAGAGCATATTCTTAGACTGTTCAGTTAAATCGTCTTTAAGATAGAATTCAAAGAAGAAATAAAACATGCCTTATATTCCATATTGCACCCAGGTGATAATTTGTAAGAAACTGTTACAAAAGTGGTTAAGGGGTGAAGCAGAAGACATAGCTTCGTAAGAGATTACAAATCAGTATGAGTATCTTAAGCAAATATCAACCAAATTTAGCTTCCATTTCTTCCATTTTCTGGAAAACAGTACAAACTTGAGTCCTTCTTCAGTTACATTCTATTCAGGGACAACCCGCAAATGGCAACAAGAATGTTTCCTTTACCCACTGATCTTCCTCTCAACGACCCACACAACTCCCTAAACGAGTCTTTCGAAAAACTTTTCCGCCAACAAGAAAAAAAAGAAAAAGCTTTTCCACAAAACATCTATAAAAGACAGACCGCGTCACGTCAGCGGATTCAGTCGATTTGGGTGAACGTCAGCCGCTGGACTCTGGGGAAGAGGAGACGCCGAAGTCGAAGCCGATTGCAGCAGAGTGGAAATTGCATAACGAGGAAAAGTGAAAGTAACTGTCGAAAGGAAAACATGTTTTATGCGGTCATCTGGATTTTCTTTGCCACCCTGGTGGCGGTGCTGCTGGGAGGAGTACGCAAGCCGAAGAGATTTCCGCCAGGACCCCGATGGTATCCGATTGTGGGTAGTGCCCTGCAGATCTCTCAGCTAAGATGTCGCCTGGGTATGTTCTGCAAGGTGATCGATGTGCTGGCCAGTCGGTATGTGAATCCCTATGGCTTCTTTGGCCTGAAGATTGGCAAGGATAAGGTGGTGATTGCCTACACAAACGATGCCATCAGCGAGATGATGACCAATGAGGATATTGATGGCAGGCCCGATGGCATCTTCTATCGCCTGCGGACCTTCAATTCGCGTCTGGGCGTCCTCCTTACCGATGGCGAGATGTGGGTGGAGCAGCGTAGATTCATTCTGCGGCACTTGAAGAACTTTGGCTTTGCCAGAAGTGGCATGACGGATATTGTCCACAATGAGGCCACCTGCCTCCTGGAGGACCTCCGGGCGGTGGTGCGTCGTGAGGGTGGGCATCAGGCCAGGATTGAAATGCACCACCTGACCAGCGTCTACGTCCTGAACACCTTGTGGTGCATGCTCAGTGGACAACGCTATGAGCCAGGCTCCGCGGAGATTACTGAACTGTTGGAGACCTTCTTTGAGCTCTTCAAGAACATCGACATGGTGGGTGCGCTGTTCAGTCACTTTCCGCTCCTGCGATTTATTGCTCCGGACTACTCCGGCTACAATGGCTTCGTCGAGAGCCACCGTGCGCTCTACTCTTTTATGAGCAAGGAGATCGAGCTGCATCGTCGCACCTATCGGAGCTTCGATGAGCCTCGCGATCTGATGGACAGCTATCTGCGTGCCCAGGAGGCGGGCAACGACGACAAGGGCATGTTTTCGGACGAAAGCCTGCTGGCCATCTGTTTGGACATGTTCCTTGCTGGGTCGGAGACCACCAACAAGAGTCTCGGTTTCTGTTTCATGCACTTGGTCCTGCGGCCGGATATACAAGAGCGTGCCTATGCCGAGATCAAGGAGGTGGTGGGTCTGGAGCGCATACCAGAGTGGTCACGGGATCGCTCGAAGATGCCCTACTGCGAGGCCATCACCCTGGAGGCAGTGCGGATGTTCATGCTCCATACATTTGGTATTCCCCATCGTGCTGTCTGCGATACGCGACTGGCGGGCTACGAGATACCCAAGGACACGATGGTCATAGCCTGCTTCCGTGGAATGCTCATCAATCCGGTGGACTTTCCCGAGCCGGAGACTTTTAATCCTGAACGATACCTGTTTGACGGCCAGCTGAAGCTTCCAGAGGCATTCAATCCTTTTGGTTTTGGCCGACATCGTTGCATGGGCGATCTTCTGGGACGCCAGAATCTGTTCATGTTCACCACCACCGTTCTGCAGCACTTCAAATTGGTTCCCATCCCAGGGCAAATGCCGGAGGATGTGCCACTGGAGGGTGCCACAGCTGCAGTGAAGCCATATGAGATCATGTTGGTGGCCAGGACCCCAGAACAGGAATGCTGATCAATCAGCGCTGGGTTACAGAAGAAGAATCACAATTTAGTATGTTATAGGTTTTCTGTTAAGATTCAGTTTTTGTTCAAACATACTTCTCATATAGGTCCCTGGCATATCATCTTTTTCTGGAAGCGTTCACTAATAAAATCTTACCACAATTATCGTAAGATGTTCTCGCACTCTATTTCTCTAACATCCTTCGCTTGCATTAAGCGCACGGGTATGGGTAATGGTGCTCGCCTGTCCTTGTAATTAGTCTTGATCTAACATTTAGCACTTCCATCTAACTAACCCTTCTGCTGTCTCGTCGTGAACTTAGTCTTGAGCTGACTCTTGTCTTCAATCGAACATTGTAGTTGAAGTTACAGCCATATTTACATACATATCATTCGACCGCCTTATGCCGTTAGCAAGCTTATCAATCTACAAAACACAATTTCATGTATACATTCACTAATTAAATATTTAATTATCAATATTATTATAATTATTATTGTTCATTGTTGGTTGTGGTGTTTGTTTGTTTGTTTTGTAGTCTACAAAGTTTGCATTTAGTTTGGTTTTCTCTTCTACTCAACTTCACTTCACTATCCGATCCTCGGATCCTCTTTCAGTTAACAGAAAAAAACATTAAATACATATATGTATGTAGAACACAATAAATGAATGAAATGATTGGATCAGCTTATACAATATACCGAAAAACATAGCGTACAAATAATTATTGCCACGATAAATTGCTCAAAATTACACAATGGATTTTGTATGCAAATGGATTTGACTTTCTGCCCTCTTTCGGTTCTCTTCTCTCTATTCTTTGTTAAAGCTATTTGTTATTGTTAATGGAAAACAATTGTTGCTCTTTCGACTTTCGCCTTTTACAAATATTTGTGTATATATTCCCCTTTTCTTGTTCTTTTTCTTTAAATTTAAATTTGTGTTTTTCGCTTTCGATATTTCTCACTCTTGAGCCTGCCGCTAGACACTGGGCTTACATGATCTAGATGTATAGTATATCTATATATGTATATATATATATATATGGTGTATATAATATATGTAAAAACTCTAACAATGGTTACACAAAAGCAAAGCCAGCTTCCACACACGAATTATCCTTAACTTAGCTGCATTTCAAGCATTTCTATAAAGTAAATCTGCATTTTGATTCACACGCACACACGAAAAAACTTAAGTATCTGCTGCACCATTTATGGCTATGATTTTGTAACTTTAACTAACATTTCAATTCAATTCAGCTATTCAGATATATGCTCAAAGATATATATAAGCTGATTACTGACTGTTGTTGCACATCAACATTCTTTTGGTCCGTGATTCCCAACGCGCGAGAGAGGAAGAGTATAGAAATGAAAGGTGAAATAAATAAAAGCGAGTATACAGTATAGGTAGGGTACATAGGATATGTTCAGTTCCAAATGATGTTTGAGACAAGACTCATTGGGAGACTAGCAAGCGTTCGAAATTTTTGTGCAACATCAAAACCTGCGCGAAATTGACACAAAATTACATTTAAGGTTTACTTTTTCCTTTTCCATAGAACACAATCACGAGACGAGGCTACGGCTACACACATTGACTATAAAAACTAATGAAATTCCCTAAAAATTTTGCAGTGATTTACGATTTGATTCCATCGTCTCGTAGTAATCTCCCTTTTTAAACTTTCCGAAGCACAAATGTGGGCAACTGTTGGGCACAGCAGCAGGCCACAATATAAAGAATGCCAAAGAAGAAGTTCAGCTTGGCCGTCTGCCGTGGCACCAGATGCATCGTCTGCTCGTTTCGGAACCGCTTCTCGATCTTAAAGGCCTGCGGGAGGGTGACAAGTGGCAGCAGGAACCACAGGGAGTACTTCAGGCCAAAGATGAAGAACAGAGAGTAGGGTGTAAAAAGCAACATGGCGTAGAGCACATGCGACGCAGTGCGTCCAATGAGTATGGCCAGGGTGACAATGCCCGCTTTGCAATCGCTCTCCGCATCGCGCGTATTGTTGCTGTGGAGGATGGCTTCCGTGTTGAGGGCCAGCGGTATGGCATAGCCCATTGTTGTCCAATCGACATGACCCGTTTGTGACATGAATGCGAATAGCACCGAGATGGGCCCAAACAAGATCAGGATGACCAGATCGCCCAGGGCAATGTATTTGAAACCAATGCCGCCCGTGTACAGAAAGCTCGATGATAGACCACCAAAGTAAATCAGTGCCAGGTGCTCCATTTTGGCCGGACTGAGTACGGCGAGCAGCACAAAGCCCCCGCAGCCGGCCATGTATAAGATGGCGCCCAGCGAAACCACCTGAGAATGAGAACAAGATACATGTTTATAATCCATTAATTAAACAGCAATTAATATCGATCCGATCCGATCGCTTGCTTACCTCATCCTTGGTGAGTATGTGATCGACCAGCGTGCGATCGTCAGCCTTTTGCTTGTCAATGCCTTTGATGAAATCGAAATAGGTGTTAACCACATTACCGGCACAGTGGACCGTGACCGCGGTGAAGGCGGTGAGGAAGAAGGTGAGCAGCGAGAATTCCGCAGCCCACTGGGAGCGATAGGCCAACGCAGAGCCCAGCAGCGTGGGCACCAAACTGGCTGAGAGCGACCAAGGACGAAGAGCCAGCAGATATGTTTTAAATTTCATAAAAGTACCCGAATTGGCCATCATCGTGGATGTCGTGGGTGCGGTTGTCGCCTTCCCGTTCGTTGCTGTTGCGGAGGCAGTGCCATTTGGCTGATGACGGTGTTCCTGCAGCAGCTGCGTTGCGTCCGGCACCAGGCTTTCGTTTCTACTTGTTGCCATTGCAAGCTCCAAACTATAACTGGCACTTGGACTGCAGGGAAATCTATCTATCTGTTCATTCGCTAGAACACACAAACTATTCTGCGTTTGTTTGACCTTCCACCGTGGGGTGTGAAGTGGGGTGGTATTGTTTATAAAAGCATAAATAATTCAGCGAAATATCTTGTGTTGCTTCTTTTGCCGGCACACATAGGCAGCTCTGCTGCGGCTGCAAATACGGCGGATTTCTACCTGGTCTGTGTATGTGCCTGCCTAAGTGTGTGTGTGTTCTGCGCGTACTTTCTCAATAATCGCTAATATTGTATACACAGCATCTTGCGACTGTGTGTTTGGTGTGTGTGGCGGCAGGGAGCTGGGGATGGATACGATACGGACTGGGGGTGGGGGCGCCTCCACAGTAGCAGCAGTGTCCCAACCACAAAATTTCACCGAGCAGCTCCAATTTTGCAGGCTTCGGTTCTGCGTGCTTTTCACGTCCTGCGCCGATTTCTTCCGGGCCGTAGGGGCCAAGCAGGGACACTCTGTGTGTATTGGTAGCGCCTGCTTTGATTGATTGATTTATGTATAACTGAATTTCACTCCTTTCCTCTGCTCTCTTTTTTTTCCTATTTATTTTAATCAAACAAATCAACTGTCACGTCAGCGTTAAACGAAGTAAGGTCATACCTTTTTCTTCTTTAGTGTGTTATGCCCTGCGCAACAATAATCCGATCTGCCAGCCCTGGTCTGGTCATCAGCTGTTTTTCTGAACTGTTTAATTAATTATTAACTAATTAACAGTAAAATGGATTACAATATTCACAAAATCTGTCGCGTTTGCCTGGAGGAGGGCACCCCAGGACCGCTGACGTCCATCTACAGCACAGACTTTGCCATGATGCCCTCTGTGATGCTGATGCAGTGCGCCAAGATACGAGTATGAGTACCAATTGGAGCAAAGTGAATGTTTGTTTATGTTTATGTTTATGTTTTTCTTGATAGGTCTATAAGACAGATGCTTTGCCGTCGGTTATATGCAATAATTGCATCTACCGTCTAGGTGTAGCTTTCCACTTTAAGCAGCAATGCGAAAACAGCGATCTGAGATTGCGTCAATATTTGGGTGTACTAGAGTCCTGGCGTCAGGATGCAGCCACCAACACGGACTTTGTAGAGAAACCCATAGCCCCGAGTCATATACTGATCTCCAGTGATGAGGAGGAGCCAGCGGACACTAAGACGAGCAAACGGCGCTCGCGCTATCAGCGCAAGCCGCCCGAACAGCACAAGAAACGCGGACCGAAACCCCTGCCCAAGATGCCACACACCTGCTACGAGTGCCACAAGAGCTTCAAGTGTATTGCCCAGCTTACCCAGCACATACGAACGCACACGGGAGAGAAACCGTATCAGTGCGGCTATTGCATCCAGCGCTTTGCCCAGAAGTACAATCTGAAGGTGCACGAACGTACCCACACGGGCGACAAGCCCTTCCAATGCGAGATTTGCTCAAAACAGTTCTCAGCGTTGGGCAACTTTCAAGCACATCAAAAGATTCACATCGGTGTGAGGGATCAGATCTGCTCGCTGTGTCAGAAGGGCTTCTATACGGCCGGTGATCTGTCGAAGCACATGATAACCCACACTGGCATCAAAAATCACCATTGCGATGTTTGTGGCAAAGCCTTCAGCCGTCGACGTGATATGCGATCACACAAATTGAAGCTCCATCCTTTGGAGTCCAGCACGGTCCACGATATTGTGGATGATGATGATGATGAGCCCATAGACACGGATCCCGTGGGTCTGGATACCCTCGACGAGGATCATGCCCACTTCAAGTGTCCCGACTGTGATAAAGCCTTCGATACTGCCGACAGTCTTAGCTTGCACTTCCGCACCCATGCAGTGAACAACAACCTCCTGAATCTACCCTTGCCGCCTGCTCCACCCATGTCGCATCACTACCATCATCATCATCCGGCAGGGAGTGCACCGTCCTCGGCAGCCATGCATCACCACGATGCACTGCATCATCTGGGTCCACCAAATGCAGCCACACAAATGGGAATGGCCGCCATGGCTCACATGTTAGCACCACCGCCGCCGCCACCACCCACGCCCAGTGAGGGACGCTACTCAATGCTCCATCACACGGCGGCCCAAAGGTTGCACTACTAAATGGGCGGACTGAGGTTTTAGATAATATGGAACACTTTTATTTATGTACTTTAATATAAAATGGAATATTTGCATGTTTGCATTGTATCTTTACAATAAATACGTGTAGAATTTGGCAAGCACAGCTTCTATAAAATCATTGTGACTGCTAATGTCAATGGAAAGATCGTATTCTTTTCGTTATACAGACTTAAATGCAAAAAACTAAACACACTAAAAACTTCCTTATACGTATACGTATACTGGTACATAAAATTGTCATTACTGTAGGTATGTATAAAACTTATATATTGATTTGTGTCGTAAAAATTGTCATATATGTCAATATTGATTGGTTTGTTTGGTATTGGTATGCATCGTTGGTATTGGCTCCTGATCTGATCTCCAGTTTATAAAGTGTATACTATAGTAAAAGAAGCTCCTCCAAAATAAGAGTCATTATAAAATATTGCTTTGAACAACGGCCTGTATGGGCGTGTGTATGTTGTGGTCCTCTACTTTAGCTTCTCCCTGAGCCACTCTTCGGTTAGCTCGTCTAATTCGCGTACTTCGTAGACGCGTGTGAGATCCACCTCGCGCTGTAGAGCGCTCTTTGTGCAGGCATACATCATCTGCAATTCAATCTGAAATCCCATTTTAATGACGATTCTTTGTACATTCTGAAGGCGCACCTACCTGACTGTCCCTTGGTGTATAGAATATGAAACACATCGGATATGATATACGCTGATCATCGTGCACCATTTTGTATGTATAGATAATATAGCGCGGCTGATGGCCTGGAAGTGTGTCCTGCAGCTCATCCACGGATATATCATCAATAAATTCATCCAGCACCACAGATTGCTTCTCTCTATCGACTTTCACTATTTTGGGCAGCGAGGGGGAAATAGAGAAAGAGACCATCAATCAATCACATCCCCACTTAATTTGTTGGGGACACGCATAGGCCCCGGTCCTATATGGCTATGCGTCTAACCATGGCATGGCATGGAAATTTTAGCTTACATATCAAAGCCGCATTGTTTTTGCTTTTACTGAAGCGAAACTTCTTCAATTCCTCCAGCACTTCGATGCTGATGTCGCATATTTTGTTATCAACCTGCGGGGCAAACATATTCATTTATAAATGCATAGAAACAGAAACCACCGGACCTTATCTTACAAAAGCAATCACCAAACCAACACGCCCACAGGGCCATTAGTCATGCTTCTGGTAATTGATGTTCGACTTGGCCAAATCACTTACCATTGATATAGTTAAATGGGGACTGTGGAAAAGGCTCTCCTCTGGGAACTTCTTTGGCAGGTCTCGAGGAAGATTTCTCGCTTTAAACACTCAAATATCACTGGCCTGGCCTTTTGTTTGGTTTTTTTTTTTGTTTTTGCTGTCCTGCTAGGGATGTTAATATCAATATATCGATATTTATTTGAAACATCGACCTTTAGTATCGATACTAAATAAAGAATTTAACATACATAGTTCAATTATTTCCTTCATATATAGTTTATATAATATTATACACCTTATTAGATATATATATATGCTCTAGTTTCGCTTCTAGTTGAACTAGAAGCAGCGCATTGGTAGAATGGTAGTTTCAAAACCCACAATTTGACTAGACTTGACAGCACTATGCGTGTTGTTGAACCAACTATTTTTCGATTAAGGTTGAATATTCATTTATTAACGGCATGTTTACAGGCTATACAGGAAAGATAGGTCGATGTTCTAGTTCTGATCTCGTTCACCAAGTTCTGTGTTGATTAATATGGGATATATTATACCACTAATGATTTCAATCAAAGGATCAGCATACAAGATACCGTTGGAATGGAGACCTATATATATTTTGATCTTTTCGCGCCGCTTTCTCTGTTTGCTCACCCAAGTACGAACACTATTCTTTAAGGTCACTTCGTCTATCCGATAACAATGTTTCATATAGAGAACTTTTAGACGGGGAAGTCCCTTCAAGAGGTTTAAAATTTGGTCATTCGTAATGCTTGGCATGGATATGTGGAGGTATAGCAGGTTCCTTAGCTTCATTAGGTCTGCCAAGGGGACGGTGTCGCAGGATACGTAGAGTTCCTTGAGTGTAGAAATATTAGAAAGATGCCGAATCTGTTGATCGGACAACCTGTCCTCGCTACTACTATTAAAAAGGAGAAGGCTTTCCAGAGGAACGCCCCGTTTGTTGATCAATCCCTCGATAAAAGAGTTGCGTAGAGGACCGTCAAAAGCCACACTCAAATGTTGCAGCCTGGGCAACTGGCAGAGCAGCTCATAGGGCACCGGGCAGTCGAAGTATGTTCCGTCAAAGCTCAGACGTTCTAGTTGCTGGGAGTTAGTCGCCAGATGTTTAAAATTTTGTTTACTCATGTTTTCAATATTATGAAAGCTAAGACACCGCAATTGCTTCATCCTTTGGCAGCAATCTACCAAGATTTTGGCATCGAGTTCATCTACGTTATCCAGATCCAGACATTCAAGTTGATCAAGAACAGGCAATCCTTCTCCGCTATATGAGGAGTTACACTCCAACTTCAGTTTCCGTAGACATGTGAATTGCTTGAGATTGTAAACAAATTTCGTATACAAACTCTCGTCATTAAAGCACAGAAAAACGTCCAAATATTTGAGCTTTTTCAGGCTGTATAGATCGTTCCATTCGTCACTGGACCCAAGTGCAATTTTCAAATTTTCAATATTCGTACAGTGGCTCCGCAAGAGCCACAACAGCTTCTTATCGTCACCTAATCTGGGATAACTGAGCTTATAGCTAACCAGATGCTGGCCAACGAGCTGCAACAGTTGTTGCAGATCGTCGCTGTTACGAATCTTCAGTGACTCAATATGCTTGTACCGATAGCTGGCGTATATTCCGCATTTATCTCTAATACATCCGTTCGTGGAAGCGATGCTTAGCAGGTCCTCTACGTCTAAATAATCCATTATCAGTCTCCAGCAATCCTCGTTTAGGTCGAGAACAGTTGAACGAGACGTTCTCACTGTGATTTCGTCAGAATTAAGTGAATCACTCATTTCGCTTCTTGCGGTATGTATGTGTTATATATATGGATGGGAAGTCTCGCTGGAAAAAGATTTGCTAGTCACTTGTGCATTATAGTATATATATACCTACGGTCAACTATATACCTACGGTCAACTATATACCTACGATCAACTGAACCGATGAATGAACCGTTGGTTCAATGTAACAATGTGGTGTGGGGATGCTTTTTTCTCAGAATTTCTCAGACAGATGCACATGTAATAATCAAATTGAACCGTCGATGAATGCAGTTTGTGGTGCACTACGACCGGTTGCACCCGGTTCTCGCAAAGCATAGACAAATGCGCGTTCGATGGTAGATAGTATCGATAGCACTATCGACTATTTTTATGCGCCCCAGGGCTCCATGTTTTTACCGTTGGTTCAAAGTAACAATGTGGGGTAGGGATGCTTTTTTCTCAAAATTACCTTGACAGGTGCACATGTAATAATCAAGTTGATTTGTAACGAAAAATATGCTTCGAACGCTAGACTTGGCCCGGTATGAAAGCAACCTGCTCGAGCCCTGCTGGAAGGCAGGCGCCGCCAAAAACCCACGAGCAACAGGTGTTGACCGAAATGAGATCGCTGCAGTGAACATAGTGGCCTGCTGGTAAGTTGCTTTTGGCCAGAAAAACAACAACAAAAACGTACGTTTGCTCACTGGTATGGGTTTTTAGCAAGCAGATAACTGATTTAATAGATGAAAATAAATTAAGAATAAACGAGACGAGGCCCTTGAACACGCGTACCAAAGGATATGTTAATTTTAAGGGCATTACGCGTCTCACCCATGGAGTGGCCCATATATACAGGAGTCAAGTGGACACATTGTTGGGTAAATTTTAATCAAATAAAACCAATAGGAATTGATTAAACTTACAAATGACGATGCCGATACAGACGATGCCAAACATTTGCTGGATCAAATGAATCACACAACGTTCGACTTTGTGCTCACTACGAAGAAAACGGTGGTGATGAAACAGGCAGAAGGGCGAACCCACCGAAAACGCAAGCACGTTATACAGGCCAGGGTAACACTCTCGAAGCGTCCCAGAGTCCAGGAGCCCGAGCTGCTGAATGATGATGTCTTGAATCACTATTGCGCCCTGATGACTGACTGTCAGGTGTGGAAGACAGAGAGCACACAGGAAGTCGTAGAAGAGGTAGGATAAGAACTAAAAGCTTCTCTTGCTCTGAATACTTTTCCATATTTGTTTCCATAGTCCATTGAGCTGCCTCGAATGGTTCAGGAAACAAACTTGAGCAGCCATTTAACCATCACCGAAGAGTTTGCTGTCTATGAAGATCATAGTTCTTTAAAGGAAACTGAGGGATTTGGAGACGCCGGGCAGGTGGATTTGACTATATTTGAAGAGCTCTACCCCAGGGACAGGCAGTCTTTAAGGCATCACTCTTTGAGCCCGAATTTAGCGCACATTTTAGATCCCAAATTGGATAGGGGTATCAATCAATTTGGAAGCTCAATTTCTGAAAGTGTTATTCAGACGATAATCCAGGATAATAGCACTACATCAGCGACCACAGTATACCAACGGGATGCAGATGCACCCTCGTTACCGTCACTTCCACCGGCCTCACCCACCGATATCGATGTACCTAGGAAAAAGTCGAAAAAACGAGGCAAACAAAAAAAATTAATAGTGGACAAATGTATCAAATATTCTCGTGATGAACTACTCAAGCACAGACATCAGTACCTATATGATCACAGGAACAAAGTATTAAAAGCACCGTCTCCCAGTAAGATGCTAAAAAGTGAGAAAAAACTTCTATCAACTCTGAAGAACAAGTAAGGGACATATAGCCTGAATACATTAAGAAACTATTTCTTTAGCGCTTTCTTGGCAGCTTTATCTTTCCAGATGTGTTAAAAAGACGTAAAATCCATACATTAACGGTAGAACAAATGGAAACCGACTGTGAGAGTATATTAAGAACGATTTTTGGTGACGACTATAATGACACTTTGGCCAAGGATGTATTTGGTAGCCTTTCAGAACTGCTCACAGCAGCTTATCCAGGAGAAATAGCTCCTGCTGTTCCGCTTATTTCAGTTGGAGATATTGAAAATAATACACCGCCTCCACTGGTGCCTGTAAATGTAAAGGCGGTAACTCCTGTCAACAACAATCATTTTTATAAGCATAAGACAACAAGCTATGAGGATAATCCATTTGGTAAGATACGGCAGCTCTCCAACAGACTCACTGCAGACAGATTCTATAATGTTTAACTTTTCCAATGCCAATATACAGACAGCCACGACGTAATGATGGACCTTTTGGACACATGGCGCCACTTTCCAGACCTCAAAGGAATAGATGCAAATGAATTCATCAAGTCATTTCCGCACCGCATTAAAGCGGCTCTGGCTTTCAGTCACCTATTGAGTAAGACGCAAAATGGGCTTACTTTCTAGAATCTAGATGATCTACATATCTTTTGCTTGCAGCTCTCGTACGCGACAATTTTATAAGTATCTCGAAAAGGCCAAACTCCAATGAAATGGATCAAATAACACTGGGCGAACAGTCCAATACCCTAATTGTAAATGTTGCGCTGAACGAGCAGTCATAATTTAGTTTTTTTTTTTTTTTAAGTCATTACGTGTTGCAGCGACACGAAATTGTTACCGACTATTTTAAGAATTGTTAGAAAAGTCCCATGGGCGTGTAGCAAGGATATTTTATCATTATCTATCATGAAATCCCGTCTATATTATTTTTGTTACTTTTGTTATTCCACCTCAAACGAACCGTCATCTTTGAGTTTCTTTATCTTTTTCTTTTTGTTACTATTACGTTACCATAGTTATAATAATTCATCAACATTTTTCGTATTTTCCTAGAACCGTACTTGTTGTCTTTGTTACAAAAAAATCTCTCATTCTCTCCTGTGACAACACCGAAATAAAAACAAAAAAATTATTAAACAAAAGGAATACAATGATGTGACTGGAGTGGCTTAAATGCCAATCTGCTGGGCCAGACCCGAGTAAATGTGCAGCGTGCAGAAGCCTATGACAGCGGCCACCAAAGCCTTCACAGCAATCGTCAGCCAAGGTCCAATGGTCAGGATATGTAGGAGACCCTCTAGCCAGACACCTTTGAAAACGGTCACGGCCAGCAGTACGCTAACCAGTGGCTTCAGTGCCTTGTTCAGATCGTGTCGCGTGAACAGCCAAATGAGCGTGGCCGTGGATATGTGCTGAACCAGCATAACGTTCGACTCCAGACACTTGAGTATGTAGATCCAGCTGAATTCAGTGCCACGGGCACCCACCCAGAGCATAATGCCACGTGAGAGAATAACCTCGGCAGTGGCCCCTGCAGGAATGGAGGGGAGGGAGATCATCTAATTGATTTTTGTCATAAATTATTTAGGTCACTCACAGCCAAGACCAGCCGTAATAAGTTTTGAATGTCCCTTGCCAGGTATGCGGCTCAGAATCAAGGCAAATCCAAGCAAATCGGCTATATCAACGCTGCAACGGAAAATTTCCTGCAATGAAAAATCACACCTTAACCTTACTACAATGCAAATATGGCGCGGTTACTGATAAAGACTCACCGCAAAGAAGTTAAACTCGCCGTTGCCAGTGGAGGATGTATCCGAGTAGAAGAACGTGGCTAGAACGAGCATCTTACAGAGTTGGGTGAATATATAAATGCCGCCCGCCTGTACGCACTTCCAAAATGCCCCATATTCAGAGCTGTGTGCCGGGCACAGAAAGATATAATAAATGTTTTTATTGATTCAGAAGCATGACCCACATTCAAGGGCCCAAAACTTACAGGCCGGAGTATTTATAGGTGAAGTAATATGGCATTAGCAACGCTACACAGTTTCCGAAATGATATAACGTCATTTTATTTGATAATTATGGCTATTTTCTTTATTAAATTAAAACATAGGAGAAGAGGAAAAAACGCAGCTGTCACTTAACTATATTTGCGCTATCGATATCTGCATATCGATATACAGCTACAGCAACACGTCATCTGCTGAAGAGTGTGTGTGTGTTTGTGTGTGCGCCCGTGCTGCGTGTGTATGTGAGTTTTCTCGTAGAATTCAATCAAATCTTTTAATTAATGTACACAGCCAAATTCCAATGATGTTCAAACCGAAATTAATGTTATAGAACACACAGAGCAGGACTTCCACTTATTGAGCCAAAGATATACGAAAAAAAGCTAGAAAAGCAGGCGAAAACACACACAAAAAAAGTTTCGCAACGTAAGGAAAGTCAAGTCCATTCCAGATCTTTGTGAATATTCCAGTGCATGACGAATGCAAAAAGAAAACTAGCAACGTCAACTCGTGGGGGAAAAGCGTAACTTGAAATGAGATGCAAACTCGACGAAGACTCCATCAAACGGACCAGCAGGATTACAGCAACACCTATACCCTTCAAGCAGCGGAGGATCAACAAGCATCGGGCAGCGGAGGACCTCACGCGTTAATACAACCTGGACAGCAATCACTGCTGCAGCCAGCAGGAGTCACCCTTGACTCGGCCATTCACATTGGCGATCCGCAGTCATTGGCTTCGAGCGGAACAACAGACTCCGACGACAAGTACGGCAAGGCAGCGCGTCAGTGGAATTTGCGAGCCTTCTCTGGCCAGGCACTGCGCACATTGAGTGCCGCCGCAGCTGTTGTTACCGGCAATCATACAGGCGACAATAATAACGACAACAACTACCCCTACAGTACTCTCGCAGCCACGCAAACGGAGCGAGAGCCAGATTCTGAGCCAGAGCAGGAGATATTCATTATGGCAGCAAGAGATCGAACGGCGGAGTTCGCCAATGCGATACGTTCGCTGCAGGCACGCAACATCACACGGGCCGTCAACATCCGGGATCCCCGCAAGGCCAAGCAGATTCAAAGCTATTCAGAGTTCATGATGGTGGCCAGATTTATTGGCAAGAACATAGCCAGTACCTATGTCAAGCTGGAGAAACTAACCCTGTGTGAGTGATTGATTGTACCCAAGTGTGGAAATGGAATAATTCTTCATGTAATCCTTTCTTTTTGTTTGCAGTGGCCAAAAAGAAGAGCCTCTTCGATGACAGACCGCAGGAGATACAGGAACTGACCTACATCATCAAGGGTGATCTGAATGCATTGAATCAGCAGATTGCCCGCCTGCAGGAAATCTCCAAGGACCAGCGACGCAACACGAACGGCAAACATCTGGTATCACATTCCTCCAACATGGTCCTAGCACTCCAATCAAAGCTGGCCAGCATGAGCACGGATTTCAAGCAAATTCTGGAAGTGCGTACCGAAAATCTCAAACACCAGAAGACGCGTCGTGATCAGTTCAGTCAGGGGCCAGGTCCCAGGGCTGCTCACTCGGTATCCCCATCGACGGCCAAACAGGGCTCGCTGCTGATGAGCGAGGAGAACCAAGCGATTAGCATAGACATGGGTGGCAGCAGTGATACATCACCGCTCCTGGGACCTCCGGCCCGCCTGCAGCAGCAGCAGCAGCAACAGCAAATGGCCATCTACGACGAGTCGGACAATTATGTTCAACAGCGCGCCGAGACAATGCAAAACATTGAATCGACAATTGTTGAGCTGGGCGGCATATTCCAGCAGCTGGCGCATATGGTCAAAGAACAGGAGGAGATTGTCGAACGCATCGATACGAATGTGGCCGACGCCGAGCTGAATATTGAGGCAGCGCATGGCGAGATTCTCAAATACTTTCAGTCTGTCTCAAAGAATCGTTGGCTGATGATTAAGATATTCGGTGTTTTGATATTCTTCTTTCTTTTCTTTGTTGTTTTTATGTCATAATCCAATGCCCCTCCCTCAATACTGCCCAATGCCCCTTACCCCACTGTATAACACCCAATTATGATTAAACAAGCTTTGGTTTTGTGAAATATATACCATATTATTTCATGCTGTGGCCTCCCGAACCGATTGGATTGTAAAATAAAGTATAAAGATACGTAAAAACGTGGAAAAAATGCGTTTATTTGAGGCAGCGTATGTGTAGGTCTCCTCCAAGTCAGTTCCATTATGTTAGATTGTGATATCTATGTTGGTATAGTTGATAAGCATTTTGGACGTAATCAGGTTCTCCATGTCTCCGGCTAGTCGAATAATCCACTATCCCTCAGGCTGCATATGAAAATTGTACAATAATTATTTCGATTTGACTTTTATTTAATGCTTAAAATCCAACTACACCACGAATGCGAAATGCAAAAAAAATAATACAACTTTACAAAAAAATATAAAATAAAAATAAATCATAAGCAAACAAGAAAATGCTGATCTGATCTGAGTAATATCGTTTGTTATGAATCGCACTGATGGGATTTACACCTAAACTTTACAGATGTGAAATATATTGTTCGCGGCTGTGAGACAATCTCATCTGAAGGGAGGGGCGCACGGCACACCACACACTCCCCGTTCCGTACCGTATCGTATGTTTTTATGACAACTTATACACGATGTAGAGATCCCGATCCCCAGGCAGCTCTATGTGGAGATGAGCGAATAAACCATGCTAAAATTAGCCAAGAAATGTTAGACAAATGAGTGAACAGTACCCTGAAAAGCAAATGAATTGAAATGCATCGCTAATTACCCATAGATGTAGTAGAAGAAACTAATCAAATAGACGGCCAGCTTGATCCAGCCCTCACGCATGTTGCGCGACAGGGTGTCCGTCTTCAGCACCGTTGTAGGATCGTACAAGCCCGGTCCGGACATGACTGGACGAGTTTTGTAGCTAAAAGACAAGATATTCAGCAGTTCAATGATCAGTTAAGTGAGTCATTATGCGGGTTGCGCTGCTTACCGCCAAATGTGATAGGCAATGAGGGGTATGTTGATGGCCAGGGAGAACCATTCGCCGCACACCAAGAACAACAAATTGAGGAATATGTGGAGCAAATATTCAGGTAAGACTAGCTGAAAGTAGTAAAAATCCATTAAGTAATTGAACACATCCCTGAGCGCTGCACTGCACTGCACTGAGAATACGCACCGGATTAAGGCTGTTACATTGATCTATTGGATTTTTATAATCTGTTTTGAGCTCATCAAAGGCAATGACATGGAATATTGCGAAAAATATCAAGAATGCATCGCCAATCAGGGCAACGATGTAGGTAAAGGCGGTGAAGTTGAAAACCATCGTGTAGACAAATAATTCTTGCTAAGGCACGCTACTAATTATTTACGTAAATTTTCAACTGTAAAAACTACTTGTTTTTTTCTTACAGGGCGGCGAGATGACAGCTGGGGACCAGGGATGAAAGAACGCGACGACATACGAACGGTCGCACTAAACTAAAATATATGTAGAGGAAGTGTTGCGGTTGTGGGCACCCAACGACCCTACGGTAAACTTAATAACGAAGCAAATATATATACTGATCTGAGTGTTGTATTCGTGCACTAACGAAGCAAATATATATGCACTTGGTCACAGCCGGCACACTTCTACTAAATTTTTTTCTTAATGTGCCTAGAAACTTACTTCGAATTTCCTATGCTCTGAACACTTTTAGTATTTCAGTATATATTTCGATGAGCAAAAGTATAATTTTTCGGAGAGCCGCTTACGGTCACATTGCATTTCCAAATCGAACCGCCATTATTGCTCGCCAAACAAATGAAAAAAAGGCCCACATCCAAGTGATAGAAGAAACCGAACGCTTGTGCTATTACTAGACCACTGGTTAATCATAATTGAAATTAATTGACACCCCAACGAACGTTTGCCAAAATGTCTCAGTTCAATTTTGTGAGCGATTTGCAAAATGCTCTGATCATGGACGGCGAGACGCGCGGTCCTGCCCCGCGCTGGAAGAAGAAGATGGAGGCGTCCCTGAATGGAAGCCAGAATACGACACGCTCGGTATTGTCCGTCTCTTACAATACCAGCTTCTCCGGCGTTCAGGCACCCACTAAGACGCCCGGCAAGAGTAGCGAAGGCAAGACCAAGAAGTCGACAACCACGCCAACAAAGACGCCAGGCGGTGGCGATCGTTTCATACCGAATCGCGCGGCCACCAACTTTGAGTTGGCGCACTTTCTGGTAAGTGAAGAGAACCAGCAACTTCATTGATTGCCTCTCAAAATGGCGTATATCTTCTCTGTGCAGGTAAATAAAGACTCGGGCGAAAAATCTGATGAGGAGAATGACAAGGCCACTACTAGCAACACCAACACCAACAGCAACGAGACCAATGTCCAGGCATCTGCCCACAAGGGAGAGCGACAGAAGCTTATCTCGGAGGTGGCCCAAGTAGCCGGCGACAGCAAAGGCGGTCGCATTTTGTGCTATCAGAACAAGGCACCAGCCGCACCAGAGTCCCACACGAACCCCCTGAAGGTGGTTTACTCCATCAAGACACCCATATCGACCAAGAGCGGTTCTCGTTATATACCAACCACTTCAGAACGTATCCTAGATGCTCCAGACTTCATTAACGATTACTGTAGGTTGCGTCTGTCATCCCCTTAAAGCAATACTCAGTTTTGTCCTGCTTTTATTACAGATCTCAATTTGATGGATTGGAGTGGTGACAACATTGTGGCCGTTGCTCTGGGCAGCTGTGTGTATTTGTGGAATGCTGCCAGTGGCAACATTGAACAGCTGACCGAGTTTGAGGAGGGCGACTACGCCGGTTCGCTCTCGTGGATACAGGAGGGCCAAATCTTGGCCATAGGCAACAGCACCGGTGCCGTTGAGCTCTGGGACTGCTCGAAGGTGAAGCGTCTGCGTGTGATGGACGGTCACAGTGCTCGAGTTGGTTCCTTGGCCTGGAATTCCTTCCTGGTTTCATCTGGAAGTCGCGATGGAACCATTATCCATCATGATGTGCGCTCCAGGGAGCACAAAATCTCCTCCTTAGCTGGCCATTCGCAAGAGGTATGCGGCCTGAAATGGTCAACGGATTTCAAGTACTTGGCCAGCGGCGGCAACGATAACCTGGTGAATGTCTGGTCTCTGGCCGGCAGCGGCGTGGGCACGGCCAGCGAGGCCCTCCACAAGTTCAATGAGCATCAGGCGGCCGTGCGCGCCCTGGCCTGGTGCCCCTGGCAGCCCAGTACTCTGGCCTCTGGTGGCGGAACTGCTGATCGCTGCATCAAGTTCTGGAACGTTAACAATGGCTCGCTGATCAAGTCGGTCGATTCCAAGTCGCAAGTCTGCTCCCTGCTCTTCTCCCGACACTACAAGGAGCTCATCTCGGCCCATGGCTTTGCCAATAATCAATTGACCATCTGGAAGTATCCCACAATGGTGAAGCAGGCTGATTTGACGGGACACACGTCGCGTGTCCTGCAAATGGCCATGTCCCCAGATGGCAGCACTGTGATCAGTGCCGGCGCGGATGAGACATTGCGTTTGTGGAACTGCTTTGCCCCCGATCCATTGGCAGCCAAGAAGTCGGCCAGCGTCAACAGCAAGGCCAAGCAAAGCGTGTTCCGGCAGAGCATTCGCTAGAACTGCACACCATTTAGCCTTAATCAGAAACTTTATAATATTGTAGACTGAGTGTGTGTGTGAATTTGACATAAGATATTCCCTTTTGCGTTTGTTTGCGTTTTAAGTTTAGCGTTATTTGCCATCCTTTGTTCCTGGACTAGTAAATTATATATTAAATTGAATGCTTTGCTTTATTTCCTGTTTGCGTTTTGTACCAAGATAACGATATAGATACTAGATGAAGGAGTTTGTCTAATACTTTATTAAGTTTAAGTTTAAATATGTATAAATAAAATGCCTGACATTCTGCATCCTTGTATGCTTTATTTTCATTTTAAGTACTATTATGTGTGTGCTTTACATTCATTTCTTCGGTTGGGGGGCATGGGAGAACGTGTGTCAAAGATTATTGCATACATTTTACTTAATTTTGCAGTGGCAGGGGCAGGGGCAGGCAGGAACAGCAATTGAACCAGTTTGTTAAGTTTTGGAATTCGGGTTTTGTTTTTTGTTTTTGCGTTAATCGTATATGTGTATGTATGTATATTTTTAGGCTAAGTTATGGGGTGGTATGTACAAGTGGTTAGGGCACTCAGGCAACTGTCATTGGATTGCCGCCGTTGTAGCTGACAAAGTAGCGCGGATCACCAAAGCGATCGTACATCTGCAAGTACACAAAAACGGGGTATAAACAATATAAGGTTTGTTTTAATTACATATTTGGTCTGAAAATATATCTTTTTTGGGAAGACTATGTTATGTTAACCAAATAAAAAACAAGCAATATTAACCAATAAAAGAAGCAAACAACAAACAATTTAACAACAAGAAACAAAATTAGTAGGAGTAACCATACATTACATTACATACCTTTTCCCCCATACATCATCTTCATAATTTTAAAAAAGTGATTATTTTTTGTTGAATTTTTTTTGTTTTTTGTTTTTAAGAGTAAAATATTTATTTTTTTCAGTCAAAACATGAAAACATCAATTAGATTTAGCTAACTTAGGGTCTAGTAGAATTTATGGTTCCATAAAGAGTTAGATCTAGGGGCTACACACACACACACACTCTCACATACACATACAACAATTACAAACACACTGACATGCGCACACAGAGGCATACAAGAATACATAGTAGCAGATGTAGGTGGATAGATAGATAGAGAGAGAGTTATAGCAACGAGCATCAAGAGTTTACATAGAACGACAGCTTATCAGAATAACCGTATGGTTGCGCCACGCACTGTGGTTACGGACATCAGCATATATCAGTATAAGTTATTGCAGTGTTTGTTCGTTACTTTGTTGGTTGAATCGTTATCTTATATACTTTGCAGGGTTTTTCTCTTCTTTCAATGGGCTCTACTAAAACATAGATCCCCTATCTAGATCGATACTGCTTCTCTATTGATTGATTTTTGTTGTTGTTTTTTTTTGGTTAACAATACATAAATGTGACAACAGTTTATATAGTTTCTAAACGGATTATTTCAACTGAATACCAGTTCAGCTTAAAGGATTTTCACTTCCTTATGTTTTTTTTCATATAATTTTGAACATTTTGGAAGCTGGTGGTGGTCCATTTTTCTTTCTTATGTTCTAGTTTTCTTTTGTTTTTTCTGTGAATTTATGCTGTCACGCTCACCTTCGTATCGTCTAGATCTTCAATATCGCTACTATCGTAATCACTATCGGGCGGCGTTACGGTCTCGGCGCCGCGTTTCTCGAGTATATTCTGCATTCGGGATTTGTTCATGATGCACGCAAACTGGTAGGCCGTCAGGCCGGAGAAGGTGGCCGTCTCCAGATTGAGTTTCTCGCACTCGTCGAGCAGGAAATTGGCCAAATCCTCGTTGCAGCCCTCAATGGCAATGTGTAGAGGTGTGCGTCCCGATTTACCCTCCTATCAAATGATCCGAAAATATTCGAATTAGTCGAATTCTTTGTTGACAGAGAGTATATGTATGGACTTACCCTAGCGTTGATATCAGCTCCATGTGATACCAAAATGCGTAAAATGTCAATGTGACCTGCTTCGGCAGCCAAATGTACGCAGCGTTCACCTGAAATACAAAAAAAAGAAATACATTTTGATTACAAAAACTGTTACATTTAAAAAAGGTTAGCTTCTAATTTAATTTATTAATTTTTTAAAAATATTTTTCCTAATTTCGTACTATTGGTGTGTCGCACCACTGTTCCCTGACAAAAGCTTCATTTATGAATGAAATGTGATCGATCTCCTGCTCTCTCAAAGCTTTTGAGCCACCAAAAGCTCCCACTCTCTGAACGAACCGCTTTCAGTTGTAAAACAAGTAGCGTTTTATAATACGACTACAAAAAAAAAAGCTTCGATTACGACAATGACCACTGGACGGAAGGGGTTTCCATGTGGGCTGGAGGGTAGGGTGCCAGCCAAGTGGAGGCTTTTGCCATATAAGACAATATGACAACGCGCGTTCACTTCGCATGTCTCTCACTGTGTGTGTGTGTGCATGTGTGATTGCCTGACGAGTGTTGAGTGCATCGGTGTGTGCGTTGAAAAACCCAAGAAATTCCCACAATATAACAGCAGCAATAACACACACACAATCACACACAGCAGACAGAGCACAACAACAATAAAAATAACAACAACAAAACCAAGCAGTGTTGGCTTTAAAGTTAACAGACCAACAAAAAAAACCTATACAAAGTTGGATTTTTTGGATTTCTGCTTCAGCAACAAGTTTGCTCAAGTTCAAATTGGTTTGAACACACTATAGATACGAAATACGAGTATCTGATACACATACTAATATATAAATTGCTAAATTTGCAAATAATTTAATTGACATTTAAACTTAAAATAGATTCTGAATATTTAAAGTCTATAGGTCTATATATCTTACATTTTTATATGAATTATTACTCCGAAATCAGCGCATTATAAAAAGACTGTAGCCTTTGCTCTCTATTTTGATTGAAAAACGAGCGGCAAGGGCCGCGGCTTTACTTTATACCCGGTGCGCAGGCACTATATATGTATGTGAGCTTATGATTTATTTAATTTATACAATATACTTGGGACAAAAGCACTTGATTTTTTTCCAAAAGCATATTTCATCAAAATTTGTATATATTGGATTTTATCTGTTTCTATTTTTCTTTAAATTCCATTTTTACATCTGTTTTGTTTCTATTCTCCCAGCATTTCTTGAAGATAATTTAACCAAAAACAAAAACTTTATACCTTTCATTACTAATATATAAACCGTATTTCTAGCCTATCTTTTATCTGATCTCTCTATACTTCTTCTGCAGTTGCTGTCTCCCTCCTACTCGAATCATCGAATCGTTCTCTCATTCTCAAATTGAGCCGTTTACTGCTCGGTGTTGCTGTGGTCCGTCCCTCGTCTCGCATACAGATTATAGTAGTAAAAAAAACGTTGAAAATAAAGGCAGGTTGTTTAGTTTTTTGTTTGTATTCCATGCCTGGGCTTTTGCTTGATTTTATGGCTTTATGATTAGTTGACGTAGTCTTTTGGCTTTTGCCTGGTTTTGCTGCTTTTATTTTTTGCGGCTGGCTACACGTGCTGTTGATTGACTTTCACACACAAACAGCAGTCGGCCGGTCGGACCCCCTATTTGCATAATACCCCCTTTCCCCCCTTGCCAACGCTTGTAGGAGGAAGATCGGAGATTTCCGCAAAGAATTTGTTGTTGCTTGAGAACACAGTCACAGTCTCTAAACTTTGACTATGACTGCGATTAGTATTTAGGGAAATGCAGTAATGGTCAAAGTTGGAAATTTATGAGTCAGTCGAATCCTAGAAGCGATAGCGACAGGGTCTAGCCATGAACTTGAGTCATCAAATCAGGAGGTTATCAGAAAGAAAGATTAGAAGAAATAGATCATGGCATATAAAAAAACCAGACCAGTACCTTTTTACGTTTCCAGTTCCGTTTTTTCTCTCTCGACTGGAGAAAGAGGTAAAGAAAGCGGCAGCGGCGGCTCAAGAAACTCAAAACTCTACAGTCCAGTTTTTTCTTTCTTTTTTTGTAGGTTTTGTTTTATTTCGGACTCGCCGACTACGATGATGGGGAGGTTTACAAAAGCAACAATTGTGTCACAAGCTTTAAAAATAACCGATGACAACATGAAGTTTTTTATGTGTGTGTGTGTCTGTGTGTGCTGTTCCGAAGCTCGACTAACTAAAAGGAGAAGCAGCTAAGACTAGCCGATTGAGAGACAGAGAGATGAGGCGACCAGGCGGCTGTAAAAGACACAGCACAGTCCTCAATTCAATTGTTGTTGCAAAGCTGCTCGGATCTCGGATTTCGGATCCGAGCAACGTGCCAATCGTTAGCATACGATTAAAGATGGGTAGTAGGCAACCAAGCTACAGATATAGCAATGGTAGTTATTAATAGACACACAAACAGCTACATATATACATACATGCACATACATATATAAAACATGAAATATGAAACACAAAAGTTTGTTTCAAACTTTGTTTTGGGAATTCCCCCGCAACCGCCGCTTTGGCTGCGTCACAGAAATCGCCATCAAAAAATACTTTAATCCGTTCCATGGTTTTTTTCATTATTTTGGGAGGGGAACCTGCCAACAAGTCTGTGAGATATTGGGCACCGAAAAACCTGACATCAGCTAATATAATGCTAATCGAATTGGTGAGGTGAGGTGAGCATTTGCGGAGCGTTTAATAACCGTTATGAAATCGTATTGAGAACTGCGCAGAAAACCCCATGGGAAATTTTATTTGTCGAGCACTCGAACACAAAGTGCCACTCCACCCCCACTGTGCCACTACCATGCCTGTACTTTATGCCTATTTACACAGGCGTTGGCGTACGGCGACCTTATGTTAACTGTTATATTGTGAGAAAAACCCAAAAACGGCGCAGTTAAAAGTACTCCATAAGTCAGCCAAAAAGTCGCCGCAAAGTTCATAAATTTATTGACAGCCCGCAAATATTAAACACGATGTTGATGTTGCTGGCAGGCAGGCTGTTGTTGTCTTTCGTTTAAATTTAATTAATTGTGCTTATTGTGGAAGCAGGCATATCTCTGAGATGGGATCTGTTTTTGTTGTTGTTTTTGTTTTGTTTTGTTTCTACAACGGGTTTTGTAGCAGTAGTAGTAGTACCCTCCACTCCACTCCTCCCTACTCCGCACGAATATATTTGTCCTTCAGTGCAAGTGTGGGATATCATGGCGGTTCATTGATTCATAATTATACATTTATGGAATTCAATTTATTCCTAATAAAAGATTATTCAAACATTTATTGGAATGTTCGCTTTTGTTCGCTTTTGTTTCGGCGACGCAATTAGATGTTGGAATTCCCATGATCGAAACGGCCATTCGCCAGTCCTGTCAGTCAATCCGGTGACAGTCCTGGTAGGATCGATAAGCATAATATCTAGTTATTATTACTATTTTTATTATTATTATTATTTTCTTTTATTCCTTATAAAAGATTATTGAACCATTTATGGGAATGTTTCTTTTTGTTTGTTTTCGCCGCAGTTGGAATGCGTAGGCAACCCTGGCAGGATGTAATATCGATAAGCCTGATATTCATTGCTGCTCTTGGGAATTCCTCAAACGTTTGATAAGAAATTGTAAAGTGGGGTAAACATTTTAGCAGCTGGGTTTTGAGTTTTCCCTTAAATGCGGGCCAAAGAAGGAAGGTACCAGGCCATTAGGGGAATTACCTGGCGGCCACCACAAAAACCCACAACAAATATACGAAAAAGTCAGCTGTCCAAACAAGACACACAAAAGCATAAAAAATTAATAGAAAAAAAAATATATGATAGGGTAAAAGACAATATCAAATTAGTAGTTTATTTACGAAAAGACTTCTGGGCGCCATTTGCAATTTGCCAATTTTTGTGTCGAAGTCGAACTTTCCCAACGTGAAAATTAACTAACTTGCAAGTGAAAAACCCCAGACCCAGACGACCGCCAAATGAAGCGAATCAACTCAAATAACAACGGCAACGACAACAACAACAACAACAACAAAACAACAACGACGACTATAACAAATGACAAACAACGCGCACAATTTAGCACAATTAAAGCTACGGATTTTCCATTCCATGACGTTACTCCCCAACGACGACAACGACTGAATGACTGACTTGGCAATGAAAGTGTTTTGAAAGGCACTCAAGACTCAACTCAAGACTGAAGATCGGGAGTCCGCGATCCAAAGCCAGTTCCAGCCACCAGTCACCGGGTGGGTTATGTCAGCGATTCGCCACCGCCATCGCCACCGTTGTTGACTTTCTTTTGAGCTACATATTGTATTGGATCCGACCCGATCCGATTCGAATGCGGAATGCAAATACTTGGGGATCGTCAGCCACGTGTGGCAGGCAAAACGAAAGAAAAGAAAACACACACAAAACCCAGGTATAATAAAGCCGCAAATGGGGGGAATTTTAGGGGAAAATCCCACCTGAGCAACGGAGCCGCCATAGGTTTCCCATACAAGAGGTCAACCGAGCTACGCCACCCATGTCGGAGTGTGGCAGCAGTAGAAAAGCAGTTCAGATCATCGTATAAGGGGTCGTAGGTATTTGTGCTTGTTGGGGTCTTCCATCAGGTAGTAGTAGCATTATTCATAGTGCTTTCAATATTGCAATACTTCCGTTGTTTTGGTTTTCTGTTGTTGAGCTCATGTTTTAAGCGAGGGGAAAAACGTACACTTTACTCATTGGATATGAATATACGAGTATTCATTGAAGATAAACGAGTATAAATAATGGCAAAAAACCAGGGGGGGGGGAAGAGAAACATTTCCGATGTTATTTATGAGACTTAACCTTGTCCGGCGTAGATCTTAATACTCATAAGAGAGCGCTCATAGGGTTCACCAATCTGAACAGACAGTTTCTTCAAAGAGTTAAGCGGTTAAGGCGGAAATGAGAGGATCAAACCGATTCATCAATCTAATCTACCCACGGACATACGATCATTTTACACGTTTGCATCCAGCAGCCAGCACCTGCACAACAAAGCGGGGAGAGGCCAGGCGCTGTCTCTGCCTCTGTCTCTGACTAATTTGTTATTCATTAATGTAATAGATAGATGCCATAGATAGAATGTCATGGAATCAAAAGTAAGTAAATAATACTCCGACACCCCGACAAAACAGGTTCTATAGATAGGATCGGGTAAGGCGCTATAGGTATCTACATATGCACATATATATCAAACTATCTTTCTCTTTGTTTCTCATGCGTTCCAGTTTCTGTTCTAAGGTTCAAGATTTTATAGTTATGAAATCCCCAACAATCGACGATAATTAAGTTCCGATGTGCCAGTTATTAGTTTCCATCCATCCGCCATTCAATCCATCATTAGGTGACTTCTTGAAAGGCATTTCCATTGTTCTGGCTACGTCAAAGGTTTATAGGTGGTTGGTTTTCCACAACTTCCGTCAAGTCATGCCCTGATAGCGGATTCCCAACTGTCGTACGTCGTTCATCGTCTACGGTTCAAAGAACAAACGACCGGATCGAGCTTTTCGAATATCGATCACTAAATTCCACACATATACGGTATGGTATGGGGCGGTCCAAGATCATCGTAAATAAGGAATATTGAAATGGTAAAACCATTTGCCTGATAGCTAGTTATCTCCTTTTTTTAATGGTAACAGGTACTGGCAATGGCATTGGGAATCGGAATCGGGGCGTCGTACTCGTATAATCGCATAATAAACGACCACCAATGGGGTTTTCCTGGCTGTCGGCACTGATAACGGTACGACTGATTTCCCAGTTACCAAATGTCTGCTGACGATCGAACATCGGCTGAAATACAAAGCTGGACGGCCGGACATATCTCATTTGCTTTGGCTTTGGCTCTGGCTCTGGACAGCAGCCTTATCAATCAAAATATTGTCGGGGGAAGTACGGAATTCAAGTGCCCAGCAACAGATTCGTGATTTGTACTCTCATTTCTCTAAATAAACTGATAGATGTATTTCACTTTTATCTGGATATTAAGATGAGTCCTACGGATCAGCCTTCAGGCTGTCGAGAGAGATAACTGAAGCGTCGAACACACAAATTGGAATTGGAATTGTTCCCAATGCAACATGCCACACATGCGGCACAAATGCTGCATATTGCTTGGGGGGAGGGGGGATTCCTTAAGATTCTGAAATTCCCTGCAATGCTACATATGCAATAAAGCATAGGACGAGGGAGGCGTCTGTTTAGGTAATTTCCCTTGGGCAAATTATACTGCATGCAAGCATTTTTGGGAATACAAAAAAAAGATACAGTATACAGTATTCTGGAAATTCATCCATCGATCTGGGGATTCAGTCGCTTCTTTACGTATAGATAAGCATACACTAGTATAGTACTTGGAAACGTCACAATTATCATCCAGATAATAAAACACATACATATGTGTATAGAACGAGCGTGTGGGCTCCTCTTCTCTCTTTTCGATAACGAATTCACACAATCAATCGATTACCCAAAATGGGGAAATTCTGCAATGGGACCACTCCATTGCTTGAAAGAGGGGAGGCCTCGCAACAGAAGGCTCTGCTCTCCTACTATTAATAGAGCCTTGTCCTACGGGGGACTCCGATTGCGTGAGGTTATTTATAATCGAAATCCATTTTCATTTCCATTTCCCATTTTCCCGTTGCGTGCGTGCGTGCCGCGTGCGAGTGCGTAGCGGTAATGATGGCCAAGGCTCCCAAAATGGATTATAATGCCCGTAATTACAAAAATACTTGGGATTTCCCCACTAGAAAGTCAGCAAAAATATTTTAGCGTGAGCTTGAGGTTGAGGTTGAGACTAGGGGAGTTCAAATGGTCTTCATTGATAACGAACCTTCCCCAATTTCCTCCACCAAACGAATTTTTTCTTATCGATCGAAAATTCTTTTATTTCCTTAGATTTTTTTTTGTGTGATTCTTTTTAGGTCTCTCTGGTGCCGTATTTGGCCATGAGCCAACCAGCCAACTCAAAAAATGTTTCGCACTATTTTTAACATCAGTTTCTACATTTAAATGGAAAGGAATTTAGCAAAAAGCCCTTTAAATGGGGGTAAAATATTAAATTAAGTCATGCTATTAATATCAGTGGGAGATTCTTTAAAGTACGCTGCCATTTCCAGAATTTTTTGTTTCCAAGAAATAAATACTCTGTCAAAACAAAACAAAAAATTTCTGATTTTACGCCTGATGAAATATCCAGAAATTCATGGAAATTATAGGATTATATTATGACTTGGTGCTAGTACATTTTGCGTGTGTGTATTCCCTAAAGACTGACGCCAACTGGCTCGGGAGGGAGGAAGGCTGGAAGGCCGTTCTTTAGTACATTTTATTTGAGCAATCTGTTTACAGAACTCTGCCCTGCCCTGTCCCGATTCCGATAATTTAAATTGCTTTCAAATCAAAAAGTTTTGTGTGCAAGTAGTAGACTGGCGATCGGGAAAACCCAGAAATTTCAAAAGAGAAATACTCAGGCGGCAGCGTCTGTCTGCTCGTCTCTCTCTCTCTCTTCGTTTGGTTTTTAATAGTTTTGGTCGGCTGTGTCTGTCTGCTGCCTGCCGTTGGCTAGCCAAAATACATTATATTCAGTCTCAGTCTCTGAAATGGTTATATATGTATATAGCATAAATAGGTGTATACTAGGTATACACGTACCTATGAAGAGCAGCTGTTTTTGGGGGCCCCCAAAAACCGGTTTCTGCTGCTGCTGCTTAAGGCTGACCATATAATAATGTTTGTTCACCAAAATGTTTGCCACTCACGAACTCGAACTCAAACTCAAACTCATTTGGCACTCTTTTTGTTTTGTGTGTGTGGTTTGTTGTTGGGTTTTATTTTTGGGCAAGGTTATAGCAAAAGCAAAAAACAAAAAATGTACGAGGGAACACGACTCCCAACAGGGAAATCGATTAAACAAACGAAAGGTTAAAAGCAAATAACTTTGATATTGCAATATATTTGTATGTACCCTCTGACACAAGTTTATTAACCTTTTTTTGTTTTTGTGGTAAGAGAGGGACAAAGACTTTTACTTTTCTTGGTTTTGGCTAAATTTTGCTAAAAATAGCGAGATTAGAGTCTAGGCGTTCTCGTGCATTCTCTTTGGCACTTTTCGCTTGTGCAATGTATAGAATTGTATAAATATCTATTAGATCTCATTATGATTTTTCGTTAGATTTTGATGCCATTTTAGAAGCTAACAATGTTTCCAGTGCCATGCCATTCTCTGGGGATTTTAGCAATGGTTTGTTTCTATAAATACTCATTCTCTCCCCCACACCTCCGCAAATTACTAATTCGATTTCTGTTCAAAATCAAATAAGGAAACCGAACAAATGCGAAATGTAAATGATGGGCCGCCACGCCTGCCCTGCCCGTGCTGCCAAACGCCTGCAAAATGATTTCCTTGACGCAAAATGCATGCGAAATGAAGTCCGGAGGAATCTGGAGGAACTTAAAGTAATTCCATAAAAATACAAAAACCATGTTTGATCTGTGCTTAAGTAATAAAAGTAAATAAATTTACATTTGAAATAATTTCCAACAATTTTCTTATTTCTTATATAAGAGAATCTCTTGTTTTTCCTTCCATTTTCCATTTTCTTGTATAATTTGTTTTTGTAGTGAATTTTGCTGACGTCTGAGAACCTGGCAAATGTTTGCTTTTCGTTTATTTTCGTTAATCAATAACGCAGGGGGTGAGAGATGAGAGGGTGGGAGGTTTTAACGATGGAAAAGCGTGGAAAATGCTCAGGGTGGAGAGGAGAGGCCACAATGTATTTTTGGCATCTGTTCAAAGACTATAACCAGAGATATATGTACACAAATACACATTCCTTGGTATAGATACATATATTCTATACGAACAGACGACAGACATTGTCTCGCACTGTGGCTAGCCGATGTCGGGACAGCAAATTATACTATATCTAGGAATATATGTATACCATTTCTTTTGGCACAGATTCATGAAAATTTTCATGAAAATGTGCCTCAAAATAAACCATTTACTACGTACTATATGCATACGTACTATATAGAGAAATATAGGGGCACTTACCATCGTAGTTGCGTATCTCCAGATCGGCGGGTAGACGGGCATAGCTGAGGGAGCTAACAGCCTTGTCATTCGAACGATGTCCGTACTGGCGATGTGCCTCATGGATCTCCGTGGCACCAAACTTCTCCGTCAAGGCACGAACACACTGCTTTTCCCCGGCAATGCAGGATAGATGTAAAGCAGTATTACCATGACGATCACGAACTGTGGGCTGTGTAGGATATGATATTATAAGTATTGTATAATAGATAGATCTTTGCTCAGGCTTAAGTTACTGATTTATTGAAATAGCAAGAGATTGCTATTTCCTTTTGATTAATCAGTTAATCCGCTAAAAATTGCAGTAGATTGATATTTACCTCAGCTCCAGCTAGTAGCAGCATCCTCATGATATTCGGTTGGGCTGTGAGGGCAGCCAAATGCAGTGGGGTTTGTGCCACATCGTTCTGGATATTGAGCAGGCATGGATGCGGGGCCATGCGTATGAGGGCGGCCACCACATCGACATAACCTGATATGCAAGCCAAATGCAGAGGTCTGAAACACACAGAGAAGCAAAAACAAACGATCAGACAGAGTTTATTTACCTGAGGTCTGGTCTGGCCCTCCCTTTTGCTTCCTTCCGCCCTTTCTTTCTTTGTGGCTTTCATTCGAACACTTGTTGTCTGTCATGTCTCGTGCGTGAGTAAAAACCCAGAAAACCCAAAAGGCAAGGAAAGAAACACTTGCCCAAAAACCAGTTTTGTTGTTGTTGATGATGATGATACCTGCCCACATACCAGGAAAACCCCCGAATCAGTCACACACATGTGTCAGTGCGCGTCTGAAGTCGCGTTTCTTCCCAGTCCCAGTCTCTCATTGTCTTTAATGTGATTCATGAAACTCTCCCCCACAGTTGGTGGTCAAGTCGTCTCGATGCGATTTTTCGGGAAATTCTCAACGGAAATACTTACGTGTCGCCGTCGTCATTCTGCTGATAGAACTGCTCCCAGGCGTTTATGATATTGATGCTGCTATTATTCAGATTAGCCGATCCCGAGGCAGATGCTGAGGCTGAGACTGCTGCATTCGTGGGTTTGTTATCGCTGCTGATGGCTTTGCTGCGGCCCGAAATTGAGGTGCTGGTGCCCAGATTGTTGAGGACCTCGCCACGTCCGGCCAGGTTGCTTTGGACTGTCCATTGTGGTATGCCGGCGTCTGTGTTGTGTTTGAGGCGCATTTGTTCAGTGGCGGCCGGCTGTTGCTTGATGCCAGCCTGGGAGGATGTTGGATTCTGTTGCTCCTGTTCGTCGTTGTCCTCCTCCTCGGTTTCGACCTCGTCAATGATGCCCGAATCAAGGACCACGGAAGAAATTTGCTTTTGATCGGGAGCCTGACTGGTTTTCTGCGGTGGCTCGAAGGCGGGTGCGGGCTTGGGCTTGGATTCAGTGTCGGTTGCGGTGTCGTGCTCGCTGATAATCTCCTCGCTAAAGATCTGCGATGATTGCGGTCCAGATATAAAACCAGAATCACTTGTTTCGCTTTGTGCTGCAAATTCTTTTTGCTTGTTAATGGCGTTGTCGTCGTCGTTGTCGCCCCTTTGCTCCGACTTCTCGTTGATTTTGCCGCCAAATGAGGATTTTGGATGTTTACTGTTATCAAATGAGTTGGCGTTTCGCTGCTCTACACTGGAAGCAGCGCCAGCACATCCACACTCCTCTGCACTGGCCACCTCCTTGCTATTATCACTTGTTGCTGCTGCGGCTGTTGCTTGTGCTGCCTCTGTTGTTTGGTTCCACATTTTCGAGCTTTCTAGGGCTTTGCTTTACTTAATTTTCTTTGCCTTTGGTTTCAGCGCTGCTCTGCTCGGCTCGGCTCTGCTCTCGTTGCGGTTCGGTTCGGTTTGGTTCTGCTTCTGGGCTTTCTATTCTGCGCGGCGCGAGTATGTACTTGTACTTGTTGCGTTGCCAGTCGTTTCTTGAATGTTTTATTCTCCGGCACTTCACTGCCGTTTTATTAAGTTTGTTTAAGTGGGGGTTGGGTTTTTTGTTGTTTAGTTCTTCTGCAAAATAATTAGTTTGAGTTGTGGAAATTTACTAAGTTGAACTTTGCTTTTGAGCTCAGTTTTAATCGCAAGCTCTCTCTTTAGTCTCTCTGCCTCTCTTTCGCGCACACACACTGGCATAAGTTGACACTCTCGCAAGCTCACGTAACTGCGCTTTCGAGCTTTAATGTACCATGGCATGGGTGCGAGTGAAACAAACGTAGATGGGGGGCGCAAGTGAAAACGCAATAACAGCAATTTGTAGATTAAAGCAATTTATAAATTATACATGTGTATTGCTGACAACAAAACTGAGCAACAAAAAAACTGTGCGATTCATTGGGGAACTATTCCATTCCGTTTTTGTGCATATATTTATGTTTCCATTTTGCACTTTCCATCTGCTTTTGTTTCACACGCACTCACACACTGCCACTTCTGGAGATCTATTTTCTCCCCACAGCCTCTCTCTTTATCTTCCGTCACTTTTTTTTATCCTATTCTTTGTTTTTCATTTGCATTCACACATTCTCAGTGATTTCTTTTCAAAATGGCAGCTTTAAAACATTAATATTCTTTTATATATTCCGCTATGTCGCCCACTACCTTGTAGCTTAATTGCTGTTCCACTTTGATTTTACGCACGATTTAGCTACGATTTGCATGGGTGTTATAACTAAAATGCACGAATTCAACTCATTTGCTAATTAAGCGCGTTTTATACAATAACACGTGAATGTTAATGTCTGGTCAAACAATTTTTGCAGAATTGTTTCCTGCATGCGCGATTCTATATTTTTCATCCGCCGTGGGTTCACTTGGTGCTCCGCGTTTCCCTTGTTTCTCTTTCGTTTCTCTTTGCGACGCGATTCTTCGCAGTGTGACCGCGGATTTATTGATAAAATATACCGTCCGACCCTCAGAAATATACCGAAACATACCGCCTCATTTTCAAAATATACCGTAAATATACTGACGAATTCAAGTTCTGTTTTACATATTCCGATTTTGATCTTCCGTCGAATATTACCAGCTATATAGGACATTTAGCCATGCCCACATATTTATATCCGATTAATTAACATATTTTCAACTTGACTGGCTTATTTTAAACACTTGCTTTTATTGCATTTTGCGTAAAAAGAGGTTTTAGCGAAAGCTTGACTTTTTTTAGTTATATTTATTAGGATTGCTATTGCTGTTGAACGCACAATAAGTTCGCCTTAACCCACTGAATCCACCATTGAACAACCTCCAATTAAACAGGTGAGCAACTTGAGTTAAGCCGCGGAAATTAATACTGTTAGTAAATTCTACTCCTTCCCTATAAACAAGATGCCAGCGATAACTTCTACCTAAGCTGCGCTAAAATGCTGCAAGATTAATAATTTATATTATTATAATGTATTATAATACAATGGGTACCATGGTATATACCATATAATGGGTATTATAATACCCACTGGTCGACAATGGGCTAATCGTTGTCTTGCCATGATCGAATCATATTCCTCGATTTTGATATTCGATCTGATATTACTAGCTAGCTAGGACATTCAGAACTAAACACATAGTTTTAGCCGATAAATGAATCAATTTCCTACAAGACTAACATCGACAGGTGGTGCTGCGACTTGTTAACCATCAAAGGAGTGCATAAAGTTCTGATCTGCAAATACCCTATGGTTGTCTCATACTGGTTCGATAGCCTCTTTGATAGGCATGTCTATACGCTTTAAAACGAATATAATATGACTTGTTCTCCTATTTTTTCCCATTTAAAATCACATTCATTTTATAATACCTTTTCTTTATCTCGAACTGACGACAACAGCCCGTTGGGAAAATACACGGCAGAGTTAAATTATCGAGAATGAGATTGGGTCCTTTGCAGGGTTAATTTTTGGGTGGTCATCCATTTGTTATTTTATACATATTTTTGGTTTTTCTTCAATCGGAAGATGGGGATATTCCCTGTGTAAATTAAAACTATAATATGCAGACCAGACTTTTGTTCGTTGTAAATTTATCTAATATTAATGAAATGTATCGTGTTTCCCTTTTAAAACTACCGCCAGAACTACTAGTGTTAAGTAATGTTTTCTGCTAAAAAACACCGGTCCGGGCTGAATATTTTATTCGTTTCTCAAAAATTTCAAAATTCATATGTTACGGGGTGTAACTAGCTTAAGAAAAATGAGCAGCTACAGTGGTCGCAAGTTAGCAGCTGTTGTCAAGGAACTCGAAACCTTTGCCCCGCTTTCGCTGGCCGAAAAATGGGACAACGTCGGACTCCTGATCGAGCCGCACAATGAGAGGAATGTGAAAAAGATACTCCTGACCAACGATCTCACCGAGCCCGTGATGAAGGAGGCTGTAGAAAAGCAGGTGGAGATGATCATAAGCTATCATCCGCCAATCTTCAAGCCCCTGACAAGAATCACGCAGTCGAACTGGAAGGAGCGCGTGGTGGCTGCCTGTTTGGCCAATTCCATAGCCCTGTATTCGCCGCACACGTCGTGGGATAAGAAACCTGGTGGCGTCAACGATTGGTTGGCCCAGTGCGTGACCATTAAAAGCATTCGGCCGTTGATACCCGAGTTCGGATGCACCGAACCTGGCACCGGCTCGGGAAGGTTGATCGAGACGAATATGACAATTTCTCAGTTGGTTGAGGCACTGCAGCATCACATCGAGAACAATGTGCACGTGGCCCTGGCCGTTGGACATGATTCAAAGACACTTGTTCGCACCGTGGGCATCTGTGCAGGATCGGGTGGCTCCCTTTTGCGGGGCATCCAGGCCGATACCATCATCACGGGCGAGATGTCTCATCACGAACTTTTGGAATTCAATCACAATGGCACCACCGTGCTGCTCTGCAATCACAGCAACTCGGAGCGCGGATTCCTGCGCATGTTTGCACCGAAACTTGGTGAACTCTTGCAAGGAGCCTGTCAAATCCTCGTATCGGAGAAGGACCAAGATCCGCTGGTCACGGCCGCACGGGTATCTGTGAGTGCCGCCCCCAAGCAAGCTCAACAATAAATCGCAGGTAACAATGCATTTTCTGGCATCAAAAATAGTTAAATTACAAATAAAGACTATAATATAACATTTAGACTTGATCTAGCTTGAATTTGCCGCCCTTGCTGGTGGCATCAGTGCGATGCAGTTGATATAGCAGACGCTGCTCCAAATGCTTGACGGCATCCACAGTCAGAACCAAGGTATCGTGCTTCAGCATAGAGTAGACATTCAGACCAAATGCTGGCATCAGATTCACATAGCCCAGGTCGTCGGTGGCATAGCAGATGTTTTCGGGGAACATGTATTCTCTGATATATAAGAAAACATTAGATTGCATTTGTCTCGAAGTTCATGCTCACCACTCACTTGTCCACAATCAAGACCGATGGTCCCCAATTGCGCTCCGCTATCAGATCTTTGATGAATTGAGCATCTTTGGTGGGAATGTCCACATTCTCAATGACGTGCAGGTCATCCTGGGCCAGCTTCACGCTCAACGTTGCGGTCAGTCCCATCACGCGCTTGTAGAAGGGCAGCATGTAGAAATGTGTGGTGGGCGAACGGGGTCCATGGATGACGCCACCACCTTTGAATAAAGGTGAACGTATGGAGCCATGTCGAGCACGACCCATGCCTTTCTGGGGCCACGGCTTTCTTCCGCCGCCGCGCACCTCCGCCCGGGTCTTGGCATGGGCCAAACTTACATAACGATATTTTCGCTGCCATTCGATGTTCTCCTGAATGACGTCCACGCGCGGCTGTGCCGCAAACACATCCGGATGGAGCTCAATCAGACCCATCTTGCGCTCGACCACTGCATCGATGTTCTCGATCCATGCCTGGCGTGGGGCATTCCTGTTTAGTGGCGCATAGTCGGCATAATCTTGAGGCAATATCAGTGCCGGCTTTGTAATGTTGGACTCGGCGGCTACATTGCTCTGGGTACTGGTCTTCGACAGACCACGTGCCAGTGGAGTCCACACCTGCCTCGATTTACTCAAAATGTTTTTCAACATTTTCGAAAATAAAGTAAATTAGGTAAATAAAAGGTGCACTAGTGATGTTATCAAGGGAACTATCGATATACCGATTGACACATATGCGTTCGTGACGTCATTGCAGAATTTCGTTTCTTACCAACAAGCATTTGTCAGCTGACAAACAGATTTGCGTTCAGAGTGGTCCACAGTTGGGTAACAGTTGAGACATTTGAATTTTGAAAAAGCTGTTTTATGTTCTATAAGTCTGGGAAGTGTGGAAAATCTCATAAACCAATAGAGTGTGTAAACTATATATTGCATACAATTTACCTATACCGTTGCTAACTAACCCTTTCAACCCCCACATCTCCGCATTCACGCATTCCGGCAAGGTGAGATGGCTTTTGCTGAGCAACAACCCCCATGATTAAATGAAAACTCCTTTTCTTTCAAATTAGCAACTGCATCAGCCTAGCTTTTCCTGGACAAAAGGGGTTTCTATGGTGAACCGGTTGTGCTCCGCCACCACCAAAACCCATCCCGGAGGCAGCCTCCAACTTTAACCACCGCCAACATTTACACAATTTTCCCATTGCATTTCCCATTTCCACGGCGGCGGCAATGATGTCATTGATTCGATTCTGTTTGATGTTAGGCATGGGAGGGAGGCTGTTTGGGGTGGTTTCGCTTAGCTTAATTAATAAGCGAATTTCCTGAAATATTACTCCCGATTTACAAATCGCTGGACGGGCTACATTTCCTACGCTTTCCTCCGCTGATCTCATCAGAACCCACGAACGCATAAAATGGCAATAAAAGATTGCATAAAAAATAGCTGTAGCGAAACTTTGGGCAGTATAAAGGCGAATTTGTTATGTTATGCGCACAAAAGTAGGAGATGCCGAAATTTAAAACCGAAAAAGCGCCTGAAATTGAGGGCACGGCCCAGTGAAAAGCAGGGAAGAAGAAAACTCCCTCCCGCAGCCGGTAACCCCGCAAAAATGTAATTCCTTTGGCGCCAGGCTTGTGATTATCGAAAGTAGTTCTTTTTGATGTCGAAAGTTTGCTGCCACCCCCGGCATGTCTGCCTCGCATTGCGCCCTGTAGGTGGCAAGTGAAAGTGAAAGTGAAAGCGTCCTGGTCCTGGTTCTGGTCGTGGTTACTGGTCTATTTCCAGCGGAAGGAAATCTGAGCACATAAAGGCGCCTCTATGTACTTGCTTGGCACACAAACACACACAGTCACAGGGTGGCACTCATACAATCACATTGATGGGAAAAAGGGGGAAAGCCCGGAAAAGTGCGTGAATTTTTGGCAAAAACAAAAACAGCTGCAAATTAAATGTACGGATAGCAACGACAGGGGAATACTCTTTTGATTTGGAATGGAATTAATCTGTTTCCAGTCGTTAGTAGAAATTTTCAATGAATAATCGATCACTTCAATATATATGTAGGCTATAATTTATCCAGATTTACATTTTTACATATATGTAGATATCCTATCATACAGCAGTCTGCCTGAAGCCTGATGTCATATGGAATTAAAAAGAATTCTTTAAAGTTTTCTAGCACAGATTTCCTTCTCTTTGTCCCTTCTCTGTTTCTACAGTTTTATAACATACCCTTTTGATTCCTTTCGATATTATCGGCTATTCACTCGTACTATTCCATCGAAAAGTCCTGGTATCCTTCGCTTGGCAGTGCGTGCGAAAGGAAAGTTAAAACTATGCCGCGTAGGCGACATGGCAACAGCAGCCGCCCACCCCCGCCAACAGATTGCCTCCAACCTTCTCTTTCCCCCTCATCCACCGCATCCACCATTCCGGGAAAACTCTGCCGAGCCTCGACTGCGTTACACTTTTCAGCAACTTTTACATGGGAAACTGGCGCCAACTACAACAACAAAAGCAGCAGCAGCAGCAGCAACCGACTATGTTTCAACCCTGCCTTAGGGCCTAGGCGCCACCACCCACCCACTACAGCACTCCCCCGCCCCAAGCCCCTGGCCACAAGTTCTATGTGGCGTGTGCAGCGTTGCGGCTGCGGCAGCAACAACAAAAGCAGCAGCAGCAGCAGAAGCAGCAGCGACGTTGGCTGCTTATCGCAACATCAACCAAGCATAAAGCTCAGCCCACCCACCCCCGCTTCAAGCAACCCCCTCACTCGCACGCACACACAGCCCCCACCACCCCGCATCCTCAGTTCGGTTGGGAAAGTTGAAAGTGGAAAATTGTGCGTGGCAGGCAAAAGTTTTGAGGCCCCCCTGTCGAAAGACAGACAGTCGAAAGAGTCGAGACGATGTAGGCGCAACGAGGTTTGCTCCACAGGATCCCACTCCACCATCTCCATCCTTCTTGAGAGCATCCTTCTCACCCTTTCCATTCCGGCTTCCGAATTCACCCATTTACTTCTGGAACAAAAATGAAAATTAAATGAACAGGAATCATCTGTGCATCATCAGCGACCAAAGGGGGAGAGCGAGGCGGAGCCCCCGTCCTGCTGTGGCATGTGCATTAGTATCTTTGCCCCACCCCCAACTGTAACACAGCTGGTAGTCATTTATCTGCTCCTTCGAGTGCTTCCTTCCTCCTGTTTTCTCCACTGGCGCCCGGGTTTTGCATTTGAAATTATTATTCCTCGCCAAGGACTCTCTTGGCCCCTGGCCGGATCGAGGCCAGCTCAAGTCGGGCCATTTCCCCAGCCGGATTAGGTGACCATGACAATGGCCCTTCTCTGTTTGCTTTCGTATTTCCAGCGGCCAAAGATATATTCATCTCTGCCTCCGAGTACACACCGAAAATATAGGCTCTATCCTAAGTCTTAGGGAGACTAAAAACTATGATACTCGTAGCACAGCTTAACGCACACAAATCCAATGCATCTTAGAGGCTTAAATGATTCTTAAAGATCCCCAAGATGCCTTCTAGGTAAATGTATCTCAGGCATGTTAAGACAACGGGGGACATATTTCAAAGCTGCTCCATTTTGAATGTTATTTTGAATTCCTTAAGCTGTAGCTACATAGATTTCTGCAATCAAATACCGATTGATTTAAAATTTGATGGGAACATATGTACATAGTACTCTTACTTGATATACTTTGTTGGAATGTTTACCTATTTAATCCTTGCCATCCCTAGTGCAACTCATCCTCCATCTAACAATCTTCTGCACTCTGCCTCATATTTCCTCTTTCCCTCTGGCGCTTGAAAGTTTTGTCAACAACTCTCGGCCCGCCTTCAGCCAACACACAGGAAAAAACAGAAAGAAATTTCCTCCGAGGAGCAGAAGACGGATTTCGTTTTTATTTTGGGTTTAAGCGGGAGTGAAACCTGCCCTAAATTCGGCCAAGCGGCTTAAAAGGAACAAAAAAGGAGCCCGAGCCAAAGCACGCGCAGCAGGAAGCTATCCAGCATCCTGGGGGGAAGAGGAAGCGTCAACAGCAGGAGCAGCATAAAGGAAACGACTACGTTGCGTTTTCCTTCTTCTTTAGGTTGCAGGACACTACACGCACGCACATATCAGGACAGAGAGAGACAGAGATAGAGAGGGAGACAGAGAGAGGCAGGAAGATATGCGAATGGGGGGCGGAGGCGTCCTTTTGTGGAGGCGCAGCACGCATAAATCTAAGAGTCCAAATTACATTATTTTGTCATTTTCATTGGGGCCTCCCTCGGCGTGTGTCCTGCTGTTGCTGCTGCTGCTGCCGCCGCTGCAGTGTCCTGTGCCTGCCCGCCAGGCACATAAAACTCTGTCAAAAATAAACTTTCAAGAAATAAACCCCACGCACCGCCCATGGCCACCCGCCCATCCACCCACATCCCCAAAAAAGAAAAAATGCAAAAGCTCTGGGGCAAAAGTTTCTCCAACAACAAGAAAGGGAATCCATGTACATTATATGCAAGCAGTCTGAAATGGGGGTGGGGGCGGGGGTGGGTAGAGGAGGATGGTTGTGGAAACGGAGGGGGGCAGGGTGGCAAGGAGGGAACGTTGGAAGAGGGGTGAGAGCACGTTAGGTCCTTCGCCCTGGGGTTGCTCCTGAAAGTGAAAGTAAATGCAAGCCGCACGAAGCTCACGCGTCGCAGTCGCAGTCGGTGGCGCGGCTGGCGCTGACTGAGCTGCCACTGCTTCCTTTTCTTCTTGCCTACCCCCCTCCCCTGTTTCACCTCCTCCCCCAGTTTATCCCCTGCAAGTATCCAAGGACATTGTGGCCATTAAAAATGAAGCGTAAAAAGCTTCGCCTAACCAAGTTTTCTTGAGACAACTGCAACTTTGACAAACTTTCCTCTCACTTCTTCTTTCTCTCTCACTCTCTAAGCTTGCTCTCTTTTGTTACTCTCTCTCTCTCTCTCTCTAGCTGCGCTCTCTCTCCCTTTTCTGCATTGTTTATAACTATTTCTGGTGCTGCGCCTGCGTTTTCTCTCACTCACTGGCTGCCTGTCTCTCGCAGAACTTTCACTTTCCACTGACTGTCGCCTTGTCCTTTGCCTTCAACTTTCACTTTCACCCTGAAAGTTCGACGACGTCGTCGTCCCTCTGCTCTCTTTCCCTCTCTCTCTCTGGCTGCAGCTTGCTCGCTCGCTCTCGGGCTGCGACTTACGACTTCCTGTGTGGGCTTCCGGTTTTGTTTTTACAACTGATAAGGCGTCGTGCCGGCGCGGGCTCTGGTCTGAGTCCCTGCCTGCCAGTGTCCCGTGTCCCTGCTATGCTGCTTTCTCGCTCTCTCTCTCTGCCTCCCTCTCTGACTTTCTCTCTGTATGGGAAGACGACCAGCAGGCGCCACTCTTCGGCTTCTGCTGCTGCTGCTGCTTCTAGCTGGCTTTTATTATGGCTGTGCGTTGCAAGGATCAAGGACGTTCAAGAAAATACGCTGCCAAAATCGAAAAGCAAAACAAACTAAAAGAAAAACCAAATGGAAAGGGAAAGTATAGAAAAGTAAAGAAAAGTAAAGAAAAGCAAAAGGCAAAGACAAATAAATGCAGGGCGTTCATTTTCATTTGAGTGGCCGTTGGGTTGGGGCAGAAGGAGGATGACTTTGACACGGGTACCCGGGTTTGGGCTTGGAGTTTTCCCTCCCAGCTCTTCCAATTGTGGGTGGGTGTGCGTGTGTATTTTTTTCGGCTGCAGCTTTTATATACTTGCTTATATTCTAACGAATACATGGCCAGATGTGCGTGCGCCGGCGCCTATATACAACTTTGTTGGCGGCCAAGGGCGAGGGCAGGCTATATTTTTGTGTGTGCGTGTGGGCATGTGGGATGTGGGAGGACGAATTTACTGCAGTCCTTTATGGGCAAGAAGCCGAAGAAGAAGCAGAAGCAGAAGCAGAAGAAGACGAAGAGGAGAAGTGGCACCCAGCTCCACTCCACTCCACACCCTTCCTTCGGATGCCACCTTCCTCGTACACCCATTAGCAGCGACGCCCAAGTCGACCACTCGCTGCGTTTGTAATTTTGGCGCTTTTGTGCGTGTGCAGCGGTTGGATGGAAGAGTGCGTGTGGGGGGATTGGGAGGATGTATAAGGACGGTGTAAGGTGGTGGAGGAACAAGAAGAAGAAGAAGAACGACTGGAGAATGGGTATTGGGGAATATACAGTGACAAAATGTAATACGATATACGTATGCATTCTGCCTTTATAGAGTGCGTAAGCATCTTGTGTTTTCTTGGATTTTTCTCCGAAGAGCATACTTAAGCGGATAGTTCTTGACTTCCACGAGCGTCTCTCCTGGACGGACCTGTACCTTGGTGAGCAACAAGAGTGGAGATATTTCTCTCAGTGTGTGGGCCAGGCACATTTTCTGGCGTATTATGGGCTGCGGCAATGTGAGTGACGTTGGCTGCGTTGTTGTTTTTGGTGGGGTTCTATGTGGTATATAGCACAGGGAGTTTTGGTATATAACAGCTTGGTTTTCCCTGTTTCCTTCTCCTCCTGCCATTTCTCCCTTACCTTCTCCCCTTCTTGTTCGTGTTGCAGGCCCCTTGCTTTTTGGCCAAATTGCGTAGTTTCGTTTTTGCTGCTTCCTCTTTGAATGCAAGAAAAACGAAAAGGGAAAACTCCTATATTTTTGGTCGCCTTCATCAATGTGGGTCGCGTCCTGCTTCTTCTACTGCTTGTTCTCTGCTTCTTCTACTGCTTGTTCTGTCTATCCTATGCCTACTCTTCTCGTCAGTGCCATGCCATGCAGTGCATAGCAATGAGTGCCTGTCTGTGTGTGTGTGTATCTTTGTGTTTATTGGTGTGTGTGTGTGTGTGTGTGCTCTGTTGCGGTGCGTTAGTTTAAAGTTCTTGCTTTTCGTGGGTCAGGGGGCGGGTTAGGGGAGAACTGAGGTTAGGTTTCCCGAGCTGCGGCCTCAGCCTTCTGCTTTTTTTGTCCCCTTCTCATGCCTTTTGGTTTTTGAGGAGCGGCGAAAATTCTCTTTGAGGTTTGAGGTTTTATCTTGTCAGATGCCTTTTACTTCTACTCCCACCTCTATTTCTCCTCCATCTTCTTCGGTTTGCCCTTCTTCATCATCGTTCCTTTTTTCCAAACAGTTTCTACGGTTTTCTAATAAAGTGCCAGCCTTTTTCCTTGTGGGCGGAATGGATTGTACGAGTACTCGGTGAGACTTGGTTAACTCTAAAGTTAATTGTAATTTTAAAGATTTATGGATTGCTATCTAGGACATTTTGGTTTATTAAGAGGGAATGTACGTTTAAATTAATATTATATTTGCGTATGAGTGATATTTTAAAGATATTCTTCGAACTTAAAAGCTCTTCAATCTAGCAAATTCGGGTTGTATGTAAGACTAAGATTGTCAAAATGGACTCCAAGAACTACAGAATACCAAGGAAATGCAGCAACCATTTTCAATTATATAAAAATTAAATAAAATTCTGACCATCATTTCAATTAAACTGAAAACTTTTTCAAAAACTTCGGTCGAAACATTTCGTTCTGCAAAATTTTCTAATTAATTAAATGAAGCCAGTTACTCCAGTGCATTCGAGACAGCACCTTCTACCCCTCCTCCGGATATCCCTCATCAAATGCCAACCCATCTGCCACCCATTCATGACTTTCCACTTTCAGTTTCACGTTAAGTGTCAATCACAACATCGCCTGCTGCTGCCTCTCTGTCTCCCTGCCCTTCCTGCCACTGTTCACTCTGCCTGCCCTCTCCTCAACCCTTTACTTAACCCAAAGCGAACAATTAAAAAACCTTCAGGATTAAATGTATTTGTAATTATGTATTAGCCGAAACAAAAAATGCGACAACATTTTGCCTCTTCCATTGCCGTTGCCGTTGCCTTTGCCTTTGCTGTTGCCTCCTCCGCCTTGAGCTTTGATGCTGCTGCTGATGCGATGAGGATGAAGTTGAAGCTGGAGCTAATGCGTAGGCTGAATTTAAGGACGATGCTGAAGGCTGAAGGCGACAGTTGTTGTTGCTGTAATTGCTGTTGTGCTGATAACAAACACCAACCCAACACACAAGCACAGGCTGATATACATACATAGCAATATATACTGCTATATACTAGCATATAAGTTGGTACATAGAAGTCGGCGGGAGAGTGGTGAAAGGAGACAGGAAACACGAGCAGCAATGTCAGCGTCTGCTTGCATTGACATGCGAAAGAAGCAGGTTCCACCAGCCTACAAAGCAGTTTAGAAGGAAGCAGTAGTAAGTAGTTGGAACAGTTGAAAAGGAAGAACACCAGGAACACAACCTACAAAGCAGTTGAAGAGCAAGCTGCGTCAAAGCAGTCGCTTTTGAATTTCAGAAGCTACTGACTGCAGAAAAAGCGAAGCCTCAATTCAGCCTACGCACACTCTCATACACACCACACCCAAAGACGCCTCGCCGACAACGGACACATACAAATGCAGAGTAATTATGTTTCCCCAGCAGCATCCACTCCACCCCTCCACTCTACTCTACCCTCCCTCAGCTCTGGCTCCCTTTCTGCCTACTGCTCTTTGGTATTTTTAGTTGGGCTTCTTCTTCGCCTTCGACTTGTCTTCATTGCATATCTTCTGAGCTCCCTTTCTCTATCAGTCACCTCCTCCTCCTCCCCCTCCCCTTTCCCTGTATCTATGTATCTGTCTCACTCTCACGCATTGACATTGACGGCGGCAGCGGCTCAATTGAAATTTGAGGATTTTTGTCTCAGTGCCCTAATTAATTTTACGTACCATGAAAATCATTGTTTGTTGGTGCTGCTCCTGCTGCTACTCCTCCTGCTGCTGCTTCTGATTCTGCTGCCAGGCTCTATTCCGTTGTCATTGTTGTTGTGCGTTCGTTGTTATTGTTGTAATTGTTGTTGGTGTTGTTGCTGCTGTTACGCGTGGTGTACATGGGCATAATGCAGATATTTGTGTGTGTGGGTGCGCGTGTATTTGTGTCTGTATGAGTGCGTATGCGTGTGGGGGTGGGGAGGGAATCGAGGAATAAAGAAAGTTGAGGTAGAGACTCGTTTTTACTCTTCTTGTACTTTTTATCTTTTACATTCAGCCTCCATCTCCTAATCTTCTTCACATGCAATTATTCTTCTCAATATCTTTAAATTTTAATCTCCACCAGACCTTCTACTCGTACCATTCTTCTCTTTTTCTTGCTGATCGTAATAATCTCTGAAATAATTGTTATTTCTTTAATACTCTTTAGCAAATGGATAATCTTCTAGTTAATTGGTGCTTCTTTTGTCCCTTCTAGTCTCTACCTTTTATATTCTCTTAGTCTATACTTTTGTACGTTATATACCTTAGCATTCTATTCGAACTCTTCTCCTTACAAAGTTAGTCTTTATATACCTATGATCATTATTTGTCTCCTCCACTTGCACATTCTTCCCATATGACTTTCCTAATGACCTTATCCTTTCCTGATTTTCCTATTTTGTTCAATCACTTTTGCTTAAACGCTTTTTTAGTCTCATTTTCGAAGTTCTCTTTGACATACCATCTCTCAATTCTCCTTCTGCCATCTCATGTGCTTCTGTTCTGCTGAATATTAATTTCTGCATTTGCATTTGTAGCACCTGAAACACCCTGTTACTCGCACAGTGATTTCTCGAACCAAGACTCCCAGCGATTCCAGCCCAATCTCGAATCTCATTTTGTTGGAATTTCTAACCGACAGCCACACTCCCCCGTCCCTCTCCAGCAGCATCCCTTTCTGACACACTCCCACACTCCGCTGTCCTCTTCCACGTTTTGCTGCTTGGGAAATTTGAGAAAATTAGGTTATGCCTTTGTTTTGCCTTTTTCCTTTCCTTTGCTTTTCCTTTACTTTTCGGCGACCTGGCACCCATCCCCATCCCCATCTCCATCCTCCCCCCACCAGGAGATCCGTTTCCACGTTTTTTTGTCCTAGGTAATTAAATGCTGCCCGGCTGGACCGCAGTTAGCAGTGGCTGCGGGGCATGGATCGGGAACGGGAATGGGAATGGGGCATGCCACAGAGGAAGTGGAAGAGGAAGGCAGGCAGTGCTGGATGAATGGATGGGGACACCTAATCAGCAATCCCGTCGATGTGGACCAGAAACCGACTCCCAGCGGGTGGTGGGAATTATGCAAATGCCAAGCGGGGCGCCGTGCTACACATTTTCCAGCAAGCGATGTGGAAATTGTTTTTTCATTGCTGCATTTGGGGAAAATATGTTTAAGGCCAATCAAAATTTTAATTAAAAATTTGGCTCTGGGGACGTTTGCCGGTTGCATTGCAGAATATATCTAAAACTTCGAAAACCTTCTTTAGAGTTATTCTTAAATTCAGGCAAGATGTCATTCGATTGATTCCTCTTCCTTAGTCTACTTTTTGTCCCCCGCCCCTCTTGACCAGCGTCAAGCACTTTTCCTTGGCTGGTTTTCCTTCATTTTCTATTTCAGAGGGGTTTCCATGACATCCATTAAGTGGCAGGGACGTTGCTGTGGCTAATTAAGTGTATCTCCTTAAGATCCTTAAAAAAGTACAATTTAATTTTAATTTGCTCAGAGTTCGGCCTTGGTTGGGTCCTTTATTGACACAAATTGAAAAGTAAGTTGAGGAATTGTATGAGAAAATAAGAGTCCAACGAGTTTGGGTTCCTATCTATCATTCTTTCATAACAAACTACAGAATTTTCATTGCAAGTTGGCTTCCTAATGAAATATTTATATCATAGCATGCGTCAGGTATGGTGGTACATTCCATGTCCCTTTCCCCATTCCCTCTTCTCATAACCGAGCACTGCAGCATCCCTTTACTGCAGCATCCATGATTTATTCACCAGGAATATTATTTCCAGTCCATTTTTTGTTTGGTCGGATGTCGCTGTGACCATTAAATTAATTGCAATTTATCGATTTTCAAATTGCAATCTCAACGGGCCATAAAAAATATCGCTCCGTGGTTCAGCCTTTACCAAAACACATTCCCATCCTCAGCACCATCGCATATCATCGCAGAAAATGCCGCAGCACGAGTCGCAGGGCCTCAGATAAGGGAGCCGGCTGTGGCACTTGGATGTGGGAGATGGGCGCTGGAGTTGGTGTTGGAGCTGGGCCCGTAACTCCGACTGTAACTGGGTCTGGGTCAGGTTGGGTGGCTCCTTGCCCGCGGCCCGCCAATGCGTTGCATCCTCATCCACACCCATCCACACACTCGGAGACACACACACAAAGTGACAGTTCGAAAAAATCCGCGGCCTCTGGTGTATAGAAATAAATTGTTGTTCCATGCCGAAAAGGGGGGACTCAGTGAGGGTGACAGCGTTTGGAGGCTAACGAGAGTACTACTCTGTGGATAGGTAATGGGTGCGCGTGGGGTATGCTGGAGTGCTGGAAATTATCCTGAATTTACCTGGCGATAAAGAATAAGACACAAGATAAGAATATGATAATTCAAAGAAAAAGCATAGGAAAATGATTGGAAACAAGTCTAGAGACAGAAATTAGAATACATTCAGTAGGTAGGATATTTACTCAAGTAAAAGGTATCCCGTTAGTCCGCTCTTTGCACCCTGTTAGCCAAATTCTGTTTACTGGTCAACAGGCTGGCAGGCAGTCGCCAAAGCAATAATGAAAAATATATGTGAGCACCATTAAAATACATCAGATAGGCATAGATCACATGCTCAGCATGTCCATGCGTGTGTCTGTGCGTGTGTCCGGGTGTATGGTTGTGCCCCCCCCCGCTGGTCATTTGCTTGCCACATGCATTGGCAAAGCAGGAGCTGGAGCTGGAGCTGGAGCTGCTGCTTCTGCTGCTGTTATTGCGTTATCTTTGCTGTCACAGCAACGTCAGGCGTTCCCAGTCCATTCTGCCCGTCGCCCATCGCCCATCGCTGTAGCCTCAAGTGCGTGTCTGTATGCGTGTGTATCTGTGTGGCTCCCACATAATATGGCGGTGGTGGGGGTGCGTGTGTGGGCCGGGGGGAGGATGGCTTGGATTGGGGTAGCCTTTCATGCAGGTTGAAGTGGATGGCTCGTTAGTTAAATGCGAGATGGCTTCAATGTAACTTTAATGAGGTGTTGCCCCCATCAGGATTTATGGCGGAGGGCCAGCCAGCGAAAGAGGCTGGGGGGCAGCCAGATAAAGAGAAAGAGATAGGGAGAGAAGAAGAGCATACGCAAAAGGTTGATTCCAGATTCTCATTGAAGAAAACCTAAATTAAATTAACCTTTTCCTACCAAACTTTGGGATTACATGATGCATAAAGCATTCATTCTCTTTCGATACAAGTACATTTCCTTTTTAAGTTAAAGAAGCTTTGACATGCTCGAATTCTTCATGTAACTGAAAAGTATCTTTCTAAAATATCCAACACAATTTCCCCGAGTTGCATCACTAAATTCCCGTGAATTTCGTGCGGCAGAACAATCGAAGTTTTGAAAGTCGTGGAGTCTTAAAAATGCTACGCTCCCATGCAACTCCAAAGGCGGAGACCGGCTTCAACGGCAAGGGGCAGGCTTACCGTGCCAAGTCTGTCATGATTGGGACAGGCAATCATTAAATTCGCACCAAACTGATCGATTGGATCAACGATCCATTTGCAGCTATCTGCAGTGGATTGGGCCAAATCTTGGTAAGATCTTCAAGGCCATTGACTACAATCTGTCGCATCTGGTGCCCATTCAGTACCACCTTATCATGGTCTAAATAGTTACATAGTGTTGTCCTATATTTCCGTTCGTCTCTTAAAAGAGTTCTTTCTGCAATATCAATAATATCTCCCTTAAATTTCCATGGTATCTGCTTGAAAGAGATTTTCCTGATATCCACTTTCTTCACGTAATATTTCGCCCGAATTCCCGTTGCCTTTTTCCATGAAACCGGATGGCCTATCCCGTTTGCAGACAAATTTAAGTAGCTTAGCCTTGTACCCGCCCAACCCATCGCCTTGCATACCACTTTAAGCCAGGTTCTGGCTCTCTGTGCAATTTAGACTTGTTTCTAGCCGAGAACAGAGGCACACTCTCGAGTGCCTCTTGACTTATTCCACTTGTTTGTTACCAAGAAGCGAAGCCAACGAAATGGAGAGTGCAGAGTGGGGGAGGCCTCTGGCCAGAGCCGAACTTTAGTTCGCATGTGTTGTGGTCTTCCATCAAGGCAGGAGTCGGCAACCAAAAAGCGAAGGATGGCAGTGAGGGTGAGGCGGCGCCACATCAAGTATGCGCACTGTTGGCCATGCCAACCGAAAGCCAACAAACGGAAAAAGGAGAAAAAAATGTGGCTGTTGTGTTGTGAAAAGTGCCACGTTACTTGCCCCAAAACCCATCCTCCCCCGGGCTCACCCCCCGTGATCCTGGCCAGAGCTCGGGCCAAGTGCGTGTGTCTGCATTGTAAAAACTTTTAATGGCCAAAACAGGCAGAGGCCCGGACCGGCAGCAGATCGAATCCTGCCCCCCGGGCCTCTGCATATGTGTACCGCAGGTGGCTCAAGTGCTCCCTTTCTTTCATCTGGCGAAATGCTCCGTAATGTTTTGGTAACAACTTTACAGCTGTTGCCTCAATTCCCGGCCATAATCATTAACATTATTGCCCAGATTGCCCGGGAAATCGCTGGCTTTAAATTCGCTTTCATTCGCTCTTCTCTGCGCTTTGCGTGGGTGCGTATTCCTCTGCTCTTCTGGAACACCAATGCATTTTCAATATACAGATGACAACGTCGACAATTTATTTGCGTTTGGGCCATAAATCAAAAATGCGTAAAAATTTGCTGCTCCGTGAGCATTGGACGGGACGGGGCACGCCCATGCTTCCCCCTGCCCTGGCAGGAGCAGCCCAGAAAAAAAGGTATATATATGTATGTATGTATTTGGGAGGCCCATTATCATCATCAACAGTCAGCAAAATGGCCCAAGAAATGAAGGGGAAAGCGGTGGGCAGAACGGTAGGCAGTGGCCGGAGGAAGAGCAGGAATAGCAACAAGCCGGCGCACCTGAAGCTCGTGTTGGCCGAAACAGGATGGGGATAGAAACAGAAGGAGAGGGTGGATCGAGAAACTTTCATATATTTACTAGTCAGATAGATAGAAGCTATTCAACTGAAACAATCTAAAATCTATGTATATTCATGCATGGCTATTATTAGATGACAATCAAAAACAGTTTAAGCCGGTAGAGCACTCCAATCTCCATCACTTTTGAAACGACCCTCGCAGCACCACCCCTTTTCGAAACATTTTCGGCAACAACGTTGCAATAACAACAGCAAAGGGCAGCAGCAGCAACATCCACAAACTGAGAAACGAATGACAGGAACAGTAGCAGTAGCAACAACATCCCAGAGCGATGGATACAAGTGCCTGCCTCTAGAAGCTGCAAGGAAGCAAACGACTCGGAAAAGGTGTGGGCCGTAGCGAAGAAGAGGAGACGGAGTCAGGGAGCCGTGAGCCATGGGCCATGAGCCAGGAAAGGGCAGAAGAGGAAGGAAGTGGAAGGCGGAGGTGGGCAATGGGTGGGCAGGGCACGGGCCCAAAAGGTGCGTACAATCATTTTATTGATTTATATGCCGAAGCTATTACAACTGACATTCGAATTTTCCAACCAGCAGGGGGCTGGGGGTGGATAGGATGGGGCAAAATGGCAGCAAAAGTTGCGTGTGGCATGTGGCAACCCCGAAATGCCAGAAATTGTTGTTGTTGCTGTTGCTGATGCTGCTGCTGCCCCCTTTCCGTTGGTTGATGTTGTTGGTGCAGTGGCAGGCTGATGCTGAAGATGGGGCTGAAGCGAAGGATGGGACTCTGAATGGTTCTGAAGATGGGGGGCTGTTGGATGAGGCTGGTGTTCAGGCGATGCTGATGCTGTTGCCGATACGTAGGCTGGTGGCCGAGAGTCCGTGTCGCCAGGCAACGTGCAACAAAAAAACATATAGCAAAAGATGAAGACGCAGCAGAAGCTCAACAACAGCAAAGGAGAAGCAGTAGAAGCAGAAGCAGTAGATGAAGATGAAGCAGTGTTAGGAGCATCGCAAGCAGTACAAGAGAAGGCTGTGACAGAGCCATTGCCAGTGGCAGCTCCTTTATATACTTTGGCCTGCCCACTTGCTCCCGCTCCTCCTGTTTATGTGTAGCACACTTTTAGGCGACGCTTTTGTCTTTTTAGTTTACTTACTTCTGACAGCCTATGGGGGGGTCGTGGACGGGGGGCCCCCCAAAAACTGTAGGCGTTCTCAGCGGGGGCGCAGGAGTGGGATTGGGGAATGGGATTGAAGGCTGTGCGAGGGGTGTGGGGATGTCGGGATGTGGCTGACAGTCTGACGGCCTACTCGTTACTTTGACAACACTTCCCACACCATCTTGACGGGAAACCCAGCACCATTCTCTTCTCTCTCTCAGCTGCTTCTTCAGATGCTTTTGTGTATCTATGAGATACATTTTCGCGCTGCGCTTTTGCACTTTCATTTTCGTTTTCACTTTCTCCACTGTACATAAAAGGGAAAATCAATTCGTGTAGGGGTGGCATCTATCCGAGCAGAATGTCACTGGGCTAAAAATTAATTAAGCTCGAAAGAGGGAAAGTATCTTCGTCGTGCGGCCGCCTCGTTCGCTTCTGTTGCGTTCTAATTAAAATTTATATATGCGCGATAAGTTTTTAGTGGCTTGCTCCTGGTATCCTTCTCATTCTGCTTCTGACTCCCCTCCTCCTTAATCGGTTTCTTCTACTCTTTTCTCTCATATGACAAAGCAACGATAAATGGCGTGTGTGAAAATCGGTTGACTCTGTATTCAAAGCGAAATGTATTAAATATTTACTAGTCAATTAGCTGGCAAAAGGATTGTCAATAGTTCCCAGAACTTTATTCAAACTTTAACGGAACTTTGACAGATGGTTTCTGTGTTTATGAGTGGGATACGCAGTTCTTGAAAGGCCATGAAAATACTTGGAAAGTCTTCTAGAGACGTACAAATGTAACGTAATTTTGTTGAAGTGACCTTTTCCCCACTGGCTTGTCAGGACAGTAAATATGGGTCTGGAGAAGGGATAGCTGCCTTCTATTTGCAGTTCCATGTTCCATGAACAATCCTTCCTTAAGTTTTACTGGTTCCTAAAGTAAAGTTCGAACCATTGAATGCATTCTTTGAGTATTTCCCGTATTATCTTCTGAATAATTGGTTCATGTGCAATTCCATACACCACTTCCATATCTCCCATTTCCGCATCAAAATTCTCAGCACACGTAGACCCCATCTCCAAGAGGCATTGCCATAACATTCTTCTGACACAAATATGACAAATTTTGAGCAAATTGTAAGCCAATTGGTGATATTAATTCCCAACATCGTTAATTTGTTCCATTACAAGCAGGAAAGAAGCTCAAAGGAAGGGGAAGAAGAACTGGATGAACACACCCCAAAAAGTAGAAAGGGAAGAAGTAAAGGAAATGCCAGAACACACTCCAGTTCCACTCCCCCCTCCCCACCACTCAACGACGACTTCTTCCACTTCCACAAGCTCTTCCTCTCTAACGACTCGTTCTGCCGACCAACTCCAACACTCGAAATAGTGAAAGTTATAGCCAAAAAAAAGAAGAAAGTTTTTGACACACTTTGCTCCGCATACTGAAAGGACTGAAAGAGATGGGGATAGTGCTGTAGACTGAGAGAAGGCTTCATCCAGAATTGGGTAAGGACGAAAGCGTACAAAAGGGATACAAGAAAAGGAAGAGGCAGCACTTGTGCCGCCAAACGGGATAAAGGACAGCGCACAGACAAGCAACGTCATGCATGGCTTCCAGCGAGGAAGGGAAAGAGACAGCGGGAGAGAGAGGGAGAGGAAGAGACAGAGACAGAGATAGAGAGATTAGAGGCGGCAGAAAAAGCGAGCAAAATAAAAAGGGATAAACATGTTGAAATTTATTATATTTAGTTATAAATATGTATGGGTGGGTGGCACATGCGTGTGTGTGTGTGTGTGCGGCTGTGTGTTTGGGGGTGCTTGTGGTCGACAAGTGCAGCACCCTCTGAAACCCCCTTAACACCCCTTAACCCGCACAAGCCCCGTTAACCTATCCATGGCACCGTTACCCTCGTACTTGCTCTGGCGTTAAATGAGATATTTAAGTCATTCAGATGCCTGCCGGCTGATAAGCAAATTCAGGTCAAGCCTTTTTGGCCCATCTCTCCGAATTTCCACCTCTACAGCCCCCTCCATTCCCCTCCCACGAAGCACTCAAAGTAGGTGAAAAATAATGGCCTAGGTCTGTTTTTTAATTTGTTTTTATTTCAGTCAGCAAAAAAGTTTCTTCTCTTCTATTTTTTTATTTTGCATACATTTTTGGAAAAAGGATAATTACTTGTTATTTGATGTTTTTTTTGTTCTCCTTTGTTTTAATCTCTCTAATTTAAAAGTTTTATTATGTAACCATATTATGTTAAGGGGTTTGTTCTGGTTTTGGGTTTGCTTTTGGCTTTGGCTTTGGCTTTGCGTATGAAAAGAGGTTCGGTTGTTTGATTGCCGGCTACGTCTCCATCAATCAATCATTCAGTTCAGGGCGGGAGGCCTCCAGAAAAACTGTTGCATACTCTAAGGGATCACAATGAAAAAGCAAAAAAAAAAAAGAAGGAAATTACAAGAGAAGTAAAATTATTTTAAGATATATTTTGGACTGATAGAACGCTTACTCATCAATTCAATGGATTTTTGGTGGGATTAGGGTTCTAAATATTTGATTTTCACAAAAAATATACCTATGTAACTCTCAAAAATGTATAAACACGATCTTAAAGCCCACGATGAACAAAACACCATATGTATTCTTATATCCATTTCAATAAAAACAGAAATTTTAAGAGTCTGCTGAACAGAGTCCAAACTAGTACGAATCTTTCAATAGAATCCAATAGAATGGTCGGAATAGAATATTCCCAAATATGCATGACATTTTATAATCTTTTAAAGGGGCAGCAGAATATGAAATTATGTAATCCATTGTTAATTGCATGCAATTACCGCAATTTTTTGTTATCTGATAATGTCTGCTGTCTGTCTATCGGTTTGCCCCTGCCTACTCAACCTACAAAAATTGTTAATATGTGTCAAACTGAAGCAACAACAATAGCAATAGCAACTAGAGAATTAGATAAAAATAAACCACAGATGACATTCGCTAAGCAAACATTCAAAATATCACACATACATACATACAACTCACGCATCGTTCGACACAGGCCAGACCTAGACTAACATAATTATTATCATAGATTATATAGAATCAGCCACACGCTTCGCTAGACAGACCCCAAAAAGCCAAACAAAGTACACACATCTGTATCTGTGGGATACTCACAGATACATAGATATGTACATACACACTCGCAGCTACATACAGACATGCGTTTGCCCAAAATGCTTCGTTGTAGCTGTCGAGCGAAATAGAACGCACGATCGGCCAGAGATAAGATACCCTACTCCGTGTGGGCTGGATTGTTGGACAGCGTACAAGCTTTTAGTGATGGCCAAAAATTAGGGAGCAAGCTGATGATATGATAAGCCATGGGTTCACGGCGTTACACTTGAAGTCATCGTTTCTATGAAGAGTATTATCTGTTTCTATGCAAACTAGTGTAGTCTTTGAGTTATGGAACTAAAGATATATCAAATCAAAGATCTAACTTCGTTGCTGGAACTTATTTAAAGCAGGGATCTTAAAGATCAAAAAGGAACAACCTATCCTCTGGCTAACATAGTTGTCTTCGGTCTTAAAGGCTATCCAAATCCTTTGTCTAAAATAAAGTCGAATATTTCGAATTACTAAACAGATTTTGATTAATGATGTACATTTTCGATGCGTGACTGAAAATGTTCATGTAGTGCTGTCTCGTGCTGTACGAAAACTGCCCGCTGCCATTTCTAATGAACCTCTCTCTACTGCTTCCAACTGTTAAGTCTGCGCTCTCGTCTACCAAGCAGTGCCCTCTCTCTCTCTCTCTCTCTCATAGATATCAACACATGTTGTGCGCTCCCATGCTTTGGTGATCGCACGCACTCGTGAGTTGGTCAGACGACTGCCTCCACCCTCTCTCTCCCACTTTACCACCCAGCTACGTTCTTATCTGCCACACACTCACGCACATACTCGCAGCCAGCGCCTCCTATCCCCCCCAGCAATAGTTAATGATAGTTTTTGTTTTTTTTTTTTTTTTCTGCGGTTTTTTTTTTCTATTTTTTTCCCCATTTAATGGCTATACCTTGAACTTCACCGAATTTTCGACATTTGTTTTGGACCTACATTTGTTGTTTGTTAATTCGTTATTTTTCGCATTTCTATTTCGCGAATTTTTCGCCAGTTTGTTGCTGTTGTAGATTCCCCCTTCAGTGCGTGGGGGTTGGCGAAATTGTTGCTATATTTTGTTCCTTTATTGTAGCTCGTAATCTAATTTGTTGTTTGGGGCGAGAATAGTTTTGTCTGGTTTTGTTTGGGGGTTCGACAAAGATTTGATTTATGTTCTCGAAAGTGAGTCATGACTGTAGGGGAAGATTGATAAAAACTAATTGTGGGAAGATGAAGGGATCAGCAGAATCATCATTAAATTTATGATGGATTCCCTTAAAATACGAGTGTATAAAGCAAAGTGAATAGAATAAAACCAAAAACATCTAATGAAAATAATCTTTCTATTTTGTTCAACAGAAAATACAAAAATTGAATAGAAGCTGATCTTTTTCCAAGAACTGAAAGTGTTCTTACTACCCTCAATTCCCCTACTCCACAGCACCATATAAGATGGTATCCCCTCTTGCCTTCCCCCTAAATAACAACTGGTCATAAATAGTCCAACAAAATGAAAAAAAACAACAATAAAAAATGCGTATATATTTGCATTAAAAATGTTGACCAAAAGAACAGCAATAGCAAGTGGGCAGCACTTGGAATAACCATTGGGCTTCTTTCTCTCTTTCTCTATTTCTCTTCTCCATCTTCTCCTTCTTCATTCTCATATGTATGTGTGGCTTTTTGCGTTTATTTTTTGCGTGCAAGCCCCCCTGCCCCATGTGGCCTTCCGTCCAAATAAATTATGTTATTTTTGTGCAAGTTTTGGTACCCCTACTCTCATTCTATCTCTTTCTATGCCTCTCCCTCTCTCTCTTTCCTTGGACTTGGGATTCGTTGCGTTTGGCATTTGGCGTGAATGAACTTTTCAAGGTGAAACTAGAAAATGTAGCGACAAGAACGCCGGCCGAGAAAGAAGCCGCAAGGCAGAGCAGTTGCAAAAAAGAGAACAGGAACTGCTTTAGTGTGTGCATGTGAGTGTATCTACGTGAGCGTGTGCTTGTGTGTGTGTGTGTATGTGTTCTGGGGAGCGTATGATTGTTGTTCCAATCGACAACAACAAATCTCCCCACACGCATGAGGACTGAGACGGGTTTTTTTTGCGCCAGCTATTCTTCTCTGTCTCTCTATTTTGCGCTTTGGGGGAAAGAGTCATCGCTTGCAGGTCGCCATCGCTGATGGAGGATAGAGAATGGCTACAGAATGTATGTAAGATGGAAAAGAGGATAGTGGAGACCACTCAAAAGAGCAAAAGAACACCAAGAAGAATGAAGTAATCGCTTCTGAAGTTGAAGTTGTTGATACCCTAAAACATCTATTGAAATTACGATCTATTGAACGTTCTGTTGCTATCAAAGATTCTATAATTTCGAGTGCACTATTTAAAAACAGATAAAATGGTTGGTTGGACAATGGTTGAGGACAAATGGACAAATGGTTGAGTTCCTTGCATTCCATTCTGCTCATAAAAACTGTACATAATATTTGGGGTCCAAAAAGATTTTCTCTGCATTCAAACATGCATTTCAAACACCTTATCTGATTCGTAATACCCTCTATAAAGAGTATTCAAAAGTAGAAGAATGGAAACCAAAAGAATTGCTAGACAAAGTTTGGCTTTGGCTCCGCTTTCGGGTTCGCATGGTTTGTCTTTGGCTCCGGCTTTGACTTTTGCTTCTTGGCTTGTTATTCTTTTGGTTGAAAGCGTCATTTTTGTGGGCTCTGTTGTTTCTACGTTTACTCTTAGCCCTGCGTTGGACCCCCGCGACTCCGCTCCTCATAGGTCCCTCCCTAACCATTGCTTTTGACTGGTTGTTGATGCTTTGCACTGCCCGTTTTTTTGGCTATTTTTTTCTAAACCCCAACAGCAGCAGCAGGCCGTCGTTAAAGATTCTGTTTTGTAATTTGTGATATCATTCACTTTGAGATCGAGTTGGGGGATCATCTTCCAAATGGTGGCTGAGGCGGAGGGGGGAAGTTTTGAAAATCGCGGGGAAGTTTTAAAGCCTAATGCCTATCAAGAAAATATTTTCTATGAAACAAAAATTAAGCTTTTTTATTAAATATTTTCCTAGAATAGCGAATGATAACCCACTGCTGATCTGGCCCCACATTAATTTATTCTTGGCTCCCCAAAAATATTCATTAACTTCGAAGTGCGTTCAATGAGTTTTTGTGCCGTTCCACTCAAGAACAGGAACGCACACGACTTCGAGACTTCGAGACTTCCAGACTTCGAGTGAATGGCGCGAGGCCCACGCATCTTTGGGACTTCCTCCTACCTGCTACCAGCCACCACCCCTCGAAACCACTCCCTGGCACCCACTTCCCCCCCTTGCCAATCAATTTTACAGCACAAGAACTTTTCGTTAATTAATTGCTTGGCGCAGAAAAGAACAAACGCAGCAGCTACAAATTTATTCAAAATTCAAGCTGTTTCGAATATCGTGTATCGCAATATCGTTTCGAATGCCGAATGTCATTCTCTCGCATGATCCTATTGTACAATAGTTGGTATGCATAGAGTGGAATGAACGATTGTTGTATTGTAGTGTTTCAAGGTTACCGAATCTGAATTCATTCGAGCTAGTTCTAGGCCTATAGAGATAGAGCCCGCCCCAAATCATTCAGCTTTAACCATATGCAAATTATTTGGATTTGTATGCAGTGTTTATACGAACAAGAAAATATTAATGGATCTTGAACCTATTTCCTATCGCAACGAAGGAACGTAAGAATGTTCCAGTAGATGGCTAGAAAAAGTGCGTTGAAAACCATAATGGAATTAAATAGATATATTAGTATATCATCGAGATAGAAAAGTAAAAGTTATGAATGGGTGTAGCCATAAAGATTGAATCTCCTTACCCCTCAACTGCTTCGGTTTGCCTCGCACAGAATTTCTATTCAAAAACGAACGTCTATTTTGCATAAATGTGCGGCCAGAACTTTTGTTGTTTTCTTATTGTTTTTGTGGGCGACGCACATAAATTGAAATTTATGTTTTGCTAATAGCCGCCACTGTATTTATCTGCATAATGAGGGGGCATTAATTGAAAGGCACTTGAAAGTTGTGTACAGGGGGGTGGGTGCGGTAGCAGCGGCCGTGTTACATCAGTAGTGGGGAGTGGGAAAGAGGCCCGCCACAGCAGGCGCAGTAGGAGAAGCAAGCAGTAGGAACAGGGAAATCGACAGCAAGTAGAGGGCCAGCAAGCAGTGCTGCAATGAAGTGCTGCAGTTTCGCCTTCAAAAATGTATGCTACTTGTCTCAATTGTGGATGTCATGATAATTCAATAATGCAAACATTTTTGTGCAACGGTGGATGAAATTTATACTATAATTGAGCAACAAAAATCAATGAATGAGCCAGGGCACTGTTGAGAGCAACGTAGAGGTTGTTGCGAGTACTTGCAGAAATCACCGCAGTCCGCCTCTGCAGATCTTGCTACGCAGCGTCGCAGAAATGGGGACAAGCTGGGGCTCCGCTACAAAGAAGTGAGAACCAGAGATCGGAAGATTAGGGAGCATTAATGAAAGGAAATGCTAGAGCTCTAGTCTAATGACGCCTACGCGGCCGTCGACGCCAGCAGCAGCAACAGCAGCAAAAGCAGCGTTCATGTCAGCGCTGATTGGTGCACGCCAGCAACAACATTAGCAAAAAAAAATATAGCGCTACATATCCACACACATACATGTATATAGCAGCACTCATATGTGTATGTGTGTGCGAATTTCTAACAAAGTCAATGAACTTTCCTATGCGCTGCCGCTAACACTGTCCCGTGCACGATGCGGTAACTTTTGTTCCTCGTCTCCCTCTCCCTCTTATTTTACGCTCGCGAAATTTCGTTCCGAGCATTATCTTTGCGAATTTGAGTGCGAATTCGCGAGAGCTTTTTGTTCCTTTTTGTCCGCGGTTCAGAGTGCAATGATCGCTGTGACAGCAGCACAGCAACGACGATCCACATAAATCAAAATTTGGTAACGAAAAGCGTGGGAGGAAATTAATTTGTTTTAATGGGAACCACGAAAAGCTAATAATAAAACGATCTATAAAACGATGAAACTTATATTAAGACAAAATTTGTATAAAAATGAGTATGATCGATCTATAAACTATAAATGAAAACTAAACTCAAATAAGAATCATTGCTAAAAGTGATAGTGTTTCTGGGCCTTTTCTCTCTCTCTCTCTCTTGCTTGTAAATCAACTTTCTTTGGGTTTTTGTTTTAAATATTTCTGCAGGTTTTGCTTTTTTATTTTTCATGGCACAAACGTGCCGAAAAGAAAAAAAAATGGCAAAACAACAAACAAATTAAAAATACACGTTTAGCAGACAAAAATACACATGTATCATACACGAATACTATATAGTGGGGGATATAGTTAGAAGTGTGTGTGCGTGAGAAAAGTAAAATTAAAATTTATGTGCGTACGGCGCGAATGGCTAATCATAACAAAGAACCCAAGTAAAAGTTGTTTTCTATCTCCTTCTCGCTCACTTTTCTCTGCCTCTCTCTCTATCACACTCTTTTCCACCCTTCTTTCCGTTTCTTTTGCTACCTCAACATAAGATTATGGGGCCGCCATTCAAGGTCAGGGCAAGAACTTGTCAAAAATTAAATCAGTTTTCAATACTCATAAATGTCGATCAGCTGCAGCTGAAGCAGCTACTCAAATGATACAATAAATTCCGGAAAATATGGGGAAACACTCGCATTTCTTTTTTTTTGATTTTTATAATCAAAATAAAACTATAAAATGGGATATAAATGTTCGCAGTGTGTGCCAAAAATTGTGTTTCTTTTGATGAGTAGATTATACAGATCATCTATATGACGTGCGTACATATTTATAATCAGATGAATGGGACTGGCTTAGGTTATATCTTATCTTGAAAAGTTTGCATGTATAAAGTATCCACTTTGGATCGACCATAGGATAATCTCCTGCGGCTTTTGTTGATATGTTAGGATACTACCTTTGGCCGGACTTATGTCCGTGCATATTTTATGGATTCAAACGATCGTTGATCCGGTCCTAGGTACCGGTACATGAACATATATATAAATATGTATATGGGTATTGGTTAGGTCAGCCTTACCTTATGCAAAACTGTACTCAACTAATCAAATGATATAAAAAACGTCTTATCTTTAAAAAGAACCCGACAAACACGCATATTAATTTCATATTTCATAGACATATTTCTATACATTTTTTATAGCTATTCTATCTGTTCATCCAAGCCATTCCCCTCCTTTAGCACCGCTTCTATCTCGTCTCTTCTTCGTTGTGTTCTGTGTGTCTTTCAAATGCAAAAAACTTGTTCAGCTTGGACTTTGATGAATCGCCACCGTTTGGGCAGTGCGTTCGTTGGCCACATAGCCCATAGCCCATAGAGTATAGCCTATTATTCATGCTAAACAGCCCCCATACTGCCGTCATCCAACCCGCCAATCCCACATTCGATTCTGTCCATCCCACATGTCTTGCTGCGAATTAGAATTTAGACAGGCCGAAAACAAAAGTCGCACAAAGCAAAGTGCAGAGTGCGTGCTGAGAAGGCAGCAGCAAAAAAAAAACCAGTGCCCGGAAAGAGTTGGGGAGTCTTCTGTATACATATGTACATATTTATGTATGTGATTTTGCTGTAAAGATGTAAGAACAAGTCAAGAAATACAGTAATCACTAGCCTAGGAACTCCCTTAACTCAAACTCAAAAGCCTTGGACCGTAACTATTACCTCTATTATCACACACTCTCAAAATGTCTGATCAAACTTATGTATTGATTGAAGTTGAAATATTTATTTTCTAACATTAATTGCTCTCAAAAGCGTGCTATAATAATTTTCCCGCTTACAAACTCTCCTCGAAGTTCTATATAGCGGGTGCCCACTGTTCAACCGGCCTGGCGACGCCAAAATGCGTGTATTGCATCATCAAATTTAGAAAAACAAATTCCACACACAACAAAAAACGCACGCACACTCACGCACTCTCTCTCAATCTCAATCGCAAACAAGCGTAGCGTGGCTGCTTCTCGTTCTACTGCTGTTCGTTTCTGCTGGGCGCTGCTAACGTCTCTGCTTCGACTGCTTGTACTGCTTCAGTTGCTCTTCTCTGCTGCTGCTGTTCTCTGCCTAAACTGCTTTTCCTGTTCTTCTCTGCCGCTCGCTGCTGTTCTTCTCGGCCGCTGCTGCTGTTCGCTGTTCTTGTTGCTGTTCCCCTTGCGCTGACTTCTATGCTTTTACTGCGCCTGTTCTCTGCTTCCAATGCTGCTGCTGTTCTTCTCTGTTCTCTTCTACTGCTTCTGATGCTTGTGCTATGCATGTGTTCGTGCGCGTGTAGCGTATTTATGCTGATCATGGACTGCTTGTGGAATTTTTTCCATACATTTAGCACCAATACTGAGGCATACTGCCGCTCTTAATTGTCGTTGCTGTTGCGTTGCGTTGCGTCGTCTACTACTACCTTTTTTGCGGCTCTTTTTGATTGTTGCTGTTGCCATATCATATTTTTTTTGATTTTAGCATTAGAAAGTGCAATAACCTCGTGGCGAAATTTCGGGGAGCGAACAGTCAGCGCCTGACTTTTGTGGTCCGACCAAGTGCTTTGTTTTGAGCTAATCTCATATTTTGCCTGTGCAGCGTACGTTGCGTATGAGTAATAATCTGTACGCACTTCTCCAAAAAACACGGTGAGTGGCAGAAATTAGTGGTCGAATATTGTAAGTATAGGAAAGGAGAATCTGGCTTTGAATAAAATAAGGCAGCTGTATTATTTTTGATAACGAAAACATAGATTCCAGTCAAAAATTGATCCACATGTTGTATGCGCTATTTTCGATGGAAGTTTTTAGTCATAATCACTCATACGCCATGTGCAATAATTATATCCATTGAAAATAATTCAAAACAGTTAATGCCTATATGATTTTTCCCATTCCCAACTAAAAATATTCTGTAAATACAACCCGGTGGCAATAAACGCATAGAACAACGCAATTTTTCTGGCAAATGAGCATGAGCTCACTCTGCGCGATTCATTTTGGACAGCATTCAACATGACGCAGTCACATGATGCCCGAAAAACAGTTCCCCATCTGTCATTCCAAGCCCACCATTCCACTTCATTCCCATGCAGATACATAGATCTGGGTATGTGTGCTGTGCTGTGTTGCTGCTAGCCCTAACCATTCCCGACATTTGCACTCCACAAAAGAATCGCCAGAAAAAAAGGCACAAATCAGAAATCCCGCTCCGTGAAGCGAAGTTGTTTACGAAAGTGCGTGTGAAGGCGAGCAATGAGAATTATTCCAGTAAACAACGACCATAAGTATTGGAGGGGAACAGAGGAGGAAGGCTTTGGCTCGCCTCTGCTACCTGCAGCGTCCCACACACACACACACAGAGAGACAGAGGCAGCGACGCACATAGACAAACTACCTGTCATTATTATTTGTGCCTTCGCTGGCATACATACCTTGTAAGCCCAGAGCTAGGGGTATGTTGGGTTTCTCTGGCAGTCTGTAAGGGGCAGAAACCTCTAAAATGATGATTGATCTCCTCTAAGTTTTAATGTAGTAGAGACTTCTCAGAGCCCAATGCTTCCTTCGTAACTCTCTCAATTCAATTGAATATGCTTTTGGGTATCCTCATGCTCGTAGTACCCTCCTCTGAAAAACTTCTCTATGTGTTATAGTTTCCCTTCTATTTCGATTGTCTTTTGCTCTCTTCCTGCTGCTCTATGACATTCTGCTGTAGACGTTCTCGATGTTTCTGTTGCCTTTTTCTATCTGCCTCTCCACGCACTGCGACTCAAGAATCGAAAATGCGAAAAAGCTCAATTAAGAATGATATTGTGGCTATTGTTGTTGTTGTTATTCCTCTGGTGCTGCTGCTGCTGCTGCTGTCGCTGCGAATCTCAACAACAAAATTCAAATAAAATCGTATAAAAAAACTGAAATTGCCTCTATCGCATTTTTCAAAGTCAGTAACCCTCTAACCTTGAATATTGTTCTATGCTGGCGGACCGACCCGAGGCTATAGTGCGTGTGATCCGTGATCTATGTGAGTGTGTGCGTGAGTGTAGAGCGATGTGCTCCTCATATGTGTGTGTGCGCTGCTGTTGGTGTTTTGATAATGGAACGCAGCAGGGTGCTTCATACATACACACATACGTATGTACATAGATATAGCCATAATATTACTTATAGGCATACGCAGATACTATACATATGTACATATGTGGTATGTAGACTCGTCCAAGCATATGCTGTGTCTATCCATTATGTTTTGAATGGACTTCTATATCCGTCAGTCTTCAGGTTGCAAGTGCGTAATGATTAATATTAGCAGATTGCTCGGATAGGCAAAGCATCACTAATTTGTCAAAATTATCATAGCTAAAAATAATTGGAAATATATATTCAGCTTTATAATTGACTCGTAAGACAGTTTCATATTGCAAAGCCTGAAAATGAATTGAATGAATACTTGTATTTGGGATGGAACTCTACTTTCGGTAACGATAACGAAATAAGAAACTATAAGACCTATTGAGGCAGGTCAAAAGGTTAAACGTAACCACGCTTGGATCCAAAAGGACATTCAACGAAGCACCATCTGAGGCTGACTAATAACAGATGAAAGGTTTTTTTTAATAAAAAGCTGATGAAGCAGTCCTAAGATGACAGTTCTTGCAATTGATTCAAGTTTTGTTTAGCTTTATTCTCAATTAAACTTCCACTAATTGGAATAAAGACTGATTTTCTGGATACCATAAGAATAGCATAATATATTTTTTGGGTTCTAATTTGTGCCTTCCGAAAATTGTATTCAGAAATTGATTATTTCTTTTCCAAAATACTCGTATCTCTGCTCATATTTCTTGTTCTCTGCATGAATAATTGAGTTCCATCGTGCAAGTGCGTATGATTAATATTTATTTCGAAATACGGCTTTATATTTCTACCTCTACATCTGTCTGTGCCTATCTATGCATATATGCGTGTATATGTACGTATGACTATACCTTCTAACGAGTTTTAGTTAGACTTTGTTTTTGCTTTGGTTTTTTTATAATATGTATTTCCGCTTCTGCTAATGACAGGCAATGGATGCTAAGTTGTATTTTTTTGGTTTTTCATTACAGTGTGCAAAGTGCGTAAGCTGCATGACAGACAGACAGAGACCACAATAGAGTGACAAAAAGAGAGGAAGAGCATATCCAAATGCGTCTCGAATGACAGCTGTCAAATGTTTTGGTAAGTTTTTACTCATTTTTTTGTCTGCCTTTGGCCATTTGATTAATGTTTTTTCCGTTTTCATTACGGTCTCTTTTTTTAATTTTGCAATAACTTTGTATTTTTTGTTTCTTTTTTAAGAGTGACCTGCCCAAATGGCAGACCAAGTGACAAAATATTTTGAAAAAGGGGAAAGTGGAATTGGGGGAAAGATTCTGTCTGCTGGGTGGTCTCTGATCTTGGCCTGCTTGGGGACTTATTTCGAAAAGTGCGTGTGATTTATTGGGAAGGAACTGTCCTAGGAAAACAGCTTCAGACAAATGGGAATGAAGAGATATATTCAGTAATTTTTTTTTGGCACCTGGTCTTATATTCTTATACTCATATAAATATGAAATACCACCTTGGTTCAATTTGAAGGATTGCATTTCATTCACAACTTATTGAAGTTTTCTTTTGATTTGTGGAAAGAACAGTGTTCCCTTGGGAGCTGAATATCGGTCAATAGATCGGTAAACTGCTGGCATTCCATAACGAGAATATGAATAGAAGGTAACTAGTCTTTTGTCCCAACAATCATTAAACAATAATGTGAGTGAAATTGGGAAAGCTTAGCTAATAGCTACAAATCATAAAGTAAGTAGGGGTACTTGCAGCGTAAGCATAAATCAAACATACACTCATTCCGCTCACTCATTTGCATACTCATACACTCATTAACATACCCATACACTCATTCACTCTCTCATTAATACACGTGGCTCGTGTGTGTGTGTGTCTCTGGTAATGGAAAATCAGAGCTGGGCGTGCCAAAAGTCGCGGAATGAATAGGGAATGGAATGGGAATGGGACACAGGGAGGGGTAAGGGTAAGGTAACCATCTCTCTAATGCTCGAGGACGAAGCGTAGGTGGAATTACACACATAATAACCACCAGATATATGCACGACAATTTCATAAAATTTAATTACACATTCACACTTGCCGTAGCTTTTTTTTTGTATTCTGCCGAGGCATTTTTGTAGGTGTGACAAGCACGCGATTTTCGCTTTGTCTTTCATTTTCTCTCACTTTTGAGCTTCTGTTGCGGCTACTCCATTTTGACTTTGATTTGTTGAGCTTCAACATTAAATGGTGACAAATATAGAGGGGTTCATGCATATATATTCATGTGCGTGGGCAGATTTCTTTCCTCTCTGTGGAGGGACCTTCGTGTCTTGGCCTGGTAAAGTGCATTGCTTAGGCTTTGCCTTTTGTTTGCAACTTAATTACGGCCAGGCCACACTAATTACTGGGCGAGTGTCTCGCTGAGTTATGCCATTTTGATTTAGAGTTGACAGACAGTTTTGATGGGAAGGTCGGGTCGAAAGGGAGGGCTCTAAATTAGTCGAGGTTGCAAGGAAGTAGCAGGGAAGCTAAGCGACTCACTAAATCTTTTCAATATAATCGTTACCCAAAAAGAATGAATAAAGATACGATATCCTCTGCTAGCACTGTTTACTCGTATTTATGGGTAAGTTTTACAACTTCAATTTACAGAACTCCCTTCAACGCATATTCACTCTATCTAATCACGATTCTCTGAATACTCATACATAAAGCTTAGAAATCGAAACCACAAACCATCGACAAAAACCTTGCAATAAAACCAAAAAAATAGTTGTAATATGACTTCATCGATGTTTGGGCTGCAAGTTGTTTCTTAATTTATGTTTTTGTTTGTGTGTGCTGTGCGCTGTTTTGTTTGTTGGCTTTGTGTTTGTTTGGAAGTCGATGTAAACGCAGCAGTAGTAGAACGAAAAACGAGCAACGAATCGACAATCTACGACTGACTGACCTTCAAAACCACGACACTCACTCACACCAACACTCGAGCAGCGCTCTTTAAGGGCCTCATTCTCCCTCTCTCATGCCCTTCAAAGCGAACCTCACCAACACCACCACAACGAAAATCATCAGCAGCAGCCATCAACAATTCAACAATCGACATCGCTGGTGTTGCTATTGCTCCGCTATCAATGCGTATATCAATTAAATTTTTTTGGTATTTGTATTTGTTTGCATTGTTGTTGCTTGTGGGAGACGGAGACCTTAGCCCTTCCATAAAGTTTTGTTTGTGTGCCCTGCTCATTTCCGCACTCGGCAACGAACAAGTTTTCAAACACGCTGTGTTTCTTGTCTGAGATTAGAGTCGCTGAAAAATTATCAAACATAATTTAATAATTTTCGATGTCTTTTTGTACAAATAAATGCATAACAAAGAAATCGTTGAACTTGCCAAGGGCATAAGCAAGATGGGGAGCAACCGAAGCTTATAAATGATATTTAAGCGGAGATCGTTATTCCCTTTGCTAGCTATAGGATTTCAGCACCCCTGACTTCTACAGATAAAGGGCCTGGAGAATAATATGAGAATCTCGGATACTGTGCTATACACAATATATAATGATTATAGGTTAGATATCAGTTCACTAAGCTAAACTTTCATAGAACAAAATCTAACTTATTTTTTACTCAGCGAATTATGTATTTGGATGAAATGAAACGCTCCACGAATTTGATGGATTTTCATTGGATTGGCATAAAAAGATAGGGGTTTCCCAAAAGTTGTTCCCTAATGAAAAAGCACTTGAACGAAGATGAAATTTTGGCCGTTGTTGGTCATTCGCTGGAGCAGGGGGTTGGGGAGAACCATTGTGGAGGGACTGTGGAATACGGCACCCATGTCTTTGGGGGCACGGATATCGTACAGCTGAGTTGTCAGCACCGTCAGGGTGTCAGGCCTGTCGGCGCGCGGGGACCTGACCGAGAGAGTACCCAAGATTTGAATGTTATTGAGCCGGAAGCTGCTCAGCCACACAAGAAGAAACTCTCCCGACGGATCGTTGGAGTCGAAGAGCCGTGTACGGGCTGCCATGACTATTACTGGCAGCCCGGCCTGGGGGTCGGTGATCTTGTCCTTCAACTCGTACAGCCTGATGCATGTGGCCTCATTGAGCCTCGCCGCTTTTGGGTCCAGATAGAGGGTCTTGGTCTGTCGCAGTCCGACTTGTTCCGCGTACAGCCCCAGGTGGTCGATCGACAGATGGGTGATTAGGTCCGACGGGAAGCACATTATGTGGCAGGGCACGTCGGGGCACTGTATGGGTTCGGAGACCTTGCCAGTGTGGCGGATCTCTCGGTGGGTAAAGGATTCCGTCACGGTGTCGCCGGAGGAGGGAAGGGATTCCAGATCCTGTTCTCCACCCAGCTCCTCCACGCTCACTCTGCCCCTCATTCGTGTCGTATCTCGGTGCAAGGCCTGCTGGAGAGTAGCACTATCCGAGGATTCCGAAACAGGCAAAGACTCGTGCTGTGCACTTGTGTAAGTAAGCGTCGGATCTACGGAGCATCCCTCCACGTCTCTGATCGGATCGCCGTCGCGCAGTCGCTAGAGGAGTGAGGTGTCATTAGCTTATGGCGAGAGAATTCTCTTTTGCTTACCTCGTGTCCTTCTGCTACATCGCATACTGGCTCTTGTGGGGGCTCTTCCATAATCGCCTCGCTGTCCTCCAATTGGCGAAACAAGCTTAGGCAGCGGCAGAAACTGCAGGTGTCCGAGACCCACAGCCTTGCCCGCACCACCTCAGAGCCTGTCGCTCTTTCAGTGGGAAATGTAAGCGAGAAAAATATAAAATGTGGAGCTCCCAACCGTAGGGTAAGGAGTCGTAAGTCGAACTGAAATGTATTAAAAGGGATAGACTGATAGGCTGACATTTGGCAGTTATTCTTGTGCCATCTATGAGTGTCACTGAGGATCGGTGGCAGCTTCACTTTCGTCGGACATTTGCCGACTATGATCTGAATGTTTTTATTTCCCTTAAATATTCCCCTTTAAGTTACTTTTCCTTAAATATTCTATAGATAATATTATAAATAGATATCTCCAAAAGAAATAACATTTTTCATAATTTCCCTGAGAACCTGAGAGTGCCAACAGCTGACGGGGGCACGCCTCGAAAGTGTGCATGTATCTCTAACCAAATAAATAGCTCTAGCCAAATAGCGTGCAGCCCTCAGCCCCCAGCAATGCCCTGCCTCTTCTAATCTGTTTAAATATTTAAATTGAGCCATAAACCTGTAACCTGTCGGCTGTTTTCAAGGTTATCATTCGATGGTTTTCTTGATGGTCTCGGTCTCGGTCTCGGTTTGGCTTTTCAGTTTTCAATTTCGGTCTTCGACTTGACCTCTAGAGCGGTGCATGGCCACCGAGCGAACAACCGTTGGAATGTCGGTGCACGTGTGAGTTTGCCCTGGGAAAATCGGCATCGACATCGATATCGGTATCCACATTTATCTTAATGCGCCATTCGATTAACCGAAGCCATTGTTTGATTTAATTTGATGGTTTATTGTGCATTTCATTACACGATGATTGGGCTCTAAATTTATGATTGAGGAAGGGCGTCAATCGGGTGAGAGGGTCTTGGGATGGCTATGATTGGCTTAGCTGATCGATAAAATATTCAATAAAGAGCGGGATAAGGTAAACAAACTTTGAATTGCTGTCATTTGGGTTGTACGAATATTGGAAACTATCTATATAGTTTATGTAGTATATAGGGGAGGAATAAAGCACTAGATTTTGCGTTCGTTGGGCAATGCAGGCAGTACTGTATCATTAGTTCTTTAGTTCCATATTATATTCCACTCTATTATAACCAATTAATCGAACCATTTGTTAGAATTTTAATGAAGTGCCAGACTATATATGAGAACTTCTATAATTGCTCTCTTTTTCAACAAATTTCATATAATTAGAAGAAATGGAAACTCAAATTTAATTTAGAGCTAACATACATGCTCGTATTAGTTGCGAAAATAATTGGAATCGACTTGGCAATAGGCATAAAAGTGAAGATTTATATTTGGATATATGTACATACATATATTAGCTTCTATATATTTATATACCTATGTATATTTCTTTATCCAACAATCGCACTGGAAAAGCAAATGCCAGACCGAATGAACTCCATAGTTTGCAGTGCAAATACAAATCAGTTGCGTAAATAATGCGTATCGTATGGGAAGCCCCCCAAAACCCAGCCCCATTGCTCTTTTTGGGCATTTATAAATTACAGCCCCAGCGACAGAGACAGCGACAGCGACAAGGGCCAAGAGCATTAACCATTTTGATTAGCAGCTGCAAAAACTACACAAAAAAAAGAATCCAACAAACTATACATACATATACACACATGCATATGGAAATATGTCTGTATGTATGTATATATGTACAAGAAAAATATAAAGAAATATGCGTACAGTAAAGCTGCAAAACTAACAAAAACGACAAACGCACTGACGAAAAATCCGAGGAAAAAAAGCGACTGAAATTCATTTGTCGATGCGATGCGTGTAGCCCTGAACATAACCTTGAGTTGGGTTGAGTGTGGTTATTGTTGTTGCTTTTTTTTGTTATTTAAAGATTCGTTAATTTTTTTTTCATGAATTTTAGTGCCTCTCTGTGGAAGCTTTTGTTGAATAAATGCGTTAGAGCGAGGCGCAGCAAAGATAGAGACAGAGATAGGGGCAAAAATGCGTTACGCACACGAGCATACACTCATACATGGGCACTCAATCGCTTAGAGATAGAGAGAATCACACAGATACAAACACACACTCAGGCAGAGACCTATAGGCATAGTCACAGTCATAGATCTAGACATAGGCGCATGGCACTTGAAGGCAACCGAAAAAAAACCAACCGAAATTATGCGTTGCCGAAGCTTTTTGGATTGCCCCCTGGGGACCCCGGTCCGGTCACGTGGTCTGACTGAATGCGCTTCCAAAACTGTCCGAAAGGTGTCCGAAAAAGATCAACATTCGATCATTGATTCGACCTTTAGAATGATATTTGATAAATAATGTCCGATACTTTGTAGCTACAACTTGAATGAATGAATGTATGTATCAGTGGTACAATATGATTATCCATCGATTAATATCAGATGAAATTTAATTCTTCAAGTAGCGCACCTCTCGAGACCCCAAGCCGAACTCCACAAACAAACGGAGACTCAACTCCAGCATGAACTACGAATATGAAGCGCAAAAGAGAACGGCGAATGACGAAGTGGTAGAGAGAGAGAATCAGTAAGAGGCAACAACGAAATCGAAAACTTTTGCCAAACGCATAAAATTCTGCGTGCGGTTTCTTCTGTCCCAAGCTCTGGCGCAGGCCGGCGGCCCAAGTCTAGGCCTAGAGAGACTAAACTCCAAACCAAACCAGAAATACATTTTTTGTTCAAACATTTGTGTTGCCAGGCGTGTGTGCGAGTATGAGTGTGTATCTGTGCGCGAGGCTTGAAATCTGTAGGTTTCATGTGGGCTTTTGGCCTGAAACTCTGGTGTTAACACAACACGCATTTTGTGCGTAAGGTCGACGCAGCTTCAGCGTACAATAACCGGTAATTATATAGACATACATACGTACAAGATGGATTTATGTATGTATGTTCAGTCCAACTAGCAACAACAGAAATGACGCTGCCAACTATTTTCTGGCCTGAGAAAATCGTTGTGAAACCTCATCAGACGCTGTAGAATCATCAGCCAAATAAATCTTTCAGCATTTCCGCATTTCAGTTGCCCAATCCAACAATTTTATTTTCGCTGCAAGTCCGTTCACGTTTGAATCTCTAACGCCCCTTAGCTTATTCGAGCCCCAAACCATTTGAACGAATCTATGGGTCTCTTGTCTCTGGTTGCGCAGTTCACTTTTGCTTTCGTTGAACTTGACGAAACGAACGCGCTGCACTCTTACGATCAGATCAGAGCGAAGCGAACGTCATGCGTTGCTCTCTTCCATAACAGGTGGCTGCTCTCTTGAAATTTATGTGTCTGATTTTCGAAGACACGTAAAATTGAAGTGAACCGTTTTCTGTAGATGAAATTGGCTTAAATTGGTTGCGGGGCCATCCCGTCTATAATATTTTTGATATCCAGAAATCCATGTAAAGAAACAGACCGCCAAGGCTATTCCGAATCAGTTTATTGCTTGCTATCTGTCATCCGTAACTACATCGTTTCCAAAAAAGCTGTGAAAACTATCTCTCAGTCGATAATTCTTTAAGATTGTCATTAGAATGATTGGATCCAAGGAGCCTCTGACGAGTCACTTGAGTTCACACACTATTCAAGACTGAAAAAATCATTGTTATCAGACGTGCCGAAAAGTAAAGCAGAACATTCCAATAAATATATATTCTAAATTGATTTAAATATGCCATCGACTGGGATGATCGCGCAGGATCAGGCACAGGTGCCAGAACAAGAGCAGCATCCTTTAGCAGCGGAGCAGACTGTCCAGGTGATTGCAGAAGAGCAAGTGCCGCAAGCGGCTGGTGCTCCAGCGGCTCCAGCAAATTTTGATGCCCCTGGAAATAGGCGCCAAGTACATCGACATAGGCGCCAACGAACGCCTCCTCGAGTCTTGTATGGAATCGCTTATCTTTTTGCCTGGAACAGGATATATTTCCACGAACGCAGAGGCCGACCAGAGGCAGCACAAGACGACTCAAGGATCATGGTGTGCGTGATTCAAATCTATGCATCCATGACCTACAATGACTACGAAAAGTTGTTGTCCGGTGCCTTCCTCTTGTGTTTGTCTCTGTTACGGCCCAACATTGCGCTCGTGATCTTAGCCGGGAGGATCTCGCCGCTAGTCGGACCCGTCCTGTCGGCCATTGTTGGGTCGGTAAATGGGGACCGAAAGTTCTGTTGGCTGGGCCTTAAGAACGCGCTGTTCGGGATCGGCATCTCGGCCCTCATGGGCTTCTTTATCGGTCTCACCCTATACGGCTTCGGTCACTTCTTCTCCATGGTAGGTTCAACGGCCCAGGACATCCTCTATCAGTGCAATTATCTCTCCATATTCGTGCGTATGCATATCGCCATCCTCACTGGAGCTTTTTCCGTCCTGTTTGTTGTGAGTCGAAGCCTTTTGTACTCAGTGCGTGTGGCCATCTCGTCCTCCCTGCTGCTGCCGGCGGTGCGAGCAGGTGTGCAACTCGGCCTTGGCCTCGCCACCCAGATGTTTCAGCCGGGCCAGCATATGTGCCAGAGCCGGTTCACCTCATACAACTGCCAGTACTCCAAACACCTGGAAATCGAGATGATCGTGTCGGGCCTGGCTAGCGTTTTCCAAGTCGCTCTTAACTTATTCTGGATAACAACGATGAGCACATTCGTCCTGCGGTGGGCCCTCTGCAATAACCGCATTCCGGTCCTGCAGAATCCCCGCTAACCGGATGGAAGCCCACAGCAGATGCGTCGGAGGAACAGCCAGTCAGCATATACGTAGCTGATTCATCCAATACACCAAAGATTATGTTAATAAATTGTTAAGCCAGTCGGAGATAGAACTGCGACGTATCTCTGCAATGGCCTTGGCTCCTTCATCCTGTTAAACACCCAACAGCTGGACTTAAAAAATTATCGAAAAAAGGCAAAGTTTCGATTTCATTTTATTTCAATTTAAGTCGTCTTTTTCCCCATATCACTATTGGACAAAAACCAGGATAAAAACCAGAACAAAATCTCAGATAATTCATTATCCTTATTGATCTACTGACATTTGCCAGGGGGATACGTTCTCTTCATTGTTTTTTTTGTTTGTAGTTGCCAATGACATTATTAGGGTGACAATTGGTTGGTGGTTGGGGGTTGGGTTGGGGATAAGTTAGTCCAGAAAGTACTTAATGTATTGGCTGCCATTTCTTAGCCTCCAGTGTCCGACAGTCCCACACTTTTGCGGTCCTCTTCTGCGCCTGCCTTACCAACAAATCTCAATTGAAATAAAGTCCTTTGTATCCATCCGACTGTTGTTTCTGGTCTTTGACTTTCGTTTCCTGCGTTTGGCGGTCAATGAAAATGTGTGCCACATGTTAATGTCTTTGTGCGCCTCCTCCTTGCTGTCATTACAACTTTTGTCTTTGACAGCCCTGTTTTATTGCCATTTTATATTTTTGACATTTATTGGCAAGTTATTTTTTGAAGTACCTCCCTCCCCTCTCTACGCCACAAAACGAAAACTTTTTATAAAAATCCGTGAGCACACAAGCTGAGATGTTTGTTTTCCCCATATCGATTGATGATTTTGTCGTTTTGGCTTGCCAAAAGAGGATTTCATTACGCTGGGAGCCATATATATATGTGTATATAATATCAAGCTTGAAGAATAAATAAAAAGATATAATATAATCATTACAATCATTAAATGTTGCAGGGCACAAGATGTAGACAACAGATTTTAAGCCTTTTTAAAGCATTAAAGCACCAAAAACACTACGGAAATGTATTCAAAAATTTCACCACTTACACCAGATTTTCCTACACCGTGACAGCCCCCTCCCATCAACAGCTCCCCCGCTCGTAGATATTTCGCTCTATCAAGCGACTGGCATCAACTGGCATCGACTGGCACCGAGCCGCAACTTCCTCTCTTCCTTGCAGTTTGTTAAGAACAAATTGTTTTTGTTGTTTTGGCTCGTTCGCTTATCAATTTAATGGCCAACTGGCGTCGGCGGGTCGTCGGTCAGGTCCCAACAAGGCAGCAAAAATTTCACAAATAAGAAAAAAATAATCTCCCCACAAATGTCACAAACAGAAGCGGAACGGGGCCGTAAAAGGGGCAATGCCAATGTCAAAGCCCAGTGCACCACAGACACAGATACGAATGTACATACATATACATTTTATACATCCACAGAGTTAACCATTAACCCTCATTCCTCATTCCCAGGATCAAAGCTTGTCAGCGACGCCAGAATGCAATAACATTGTCTGGCGAGAAAATTTGTTTGGGGCCAAAAGTAGGCGAAAAACAAGTCAAAGATTAAAAACAAACGCATGAAAAAATACACACAGAAATACATACATACATATACATATACTATACTATACTGTACCATACTATATAGAGGGGAGTCCCCTTGGTTTTTGTTGCTGCTATGTTGTGCTGTGTTATTTTTATGAGGCCGTCAGTAGGCGCCAGGATTCCTGCTTCCTAGCGTAGGCCCAATAGTTCTCTGCTCTCCGTTCTTCTTCCATGGAAGAGGCTTCGTTTCGGTTTACTTCAGTCAGCGATTTTCGCCATCTTCACTTGCACATTTCATTCGGCCTGATTGGATTGGATTGGTTTCCTCTTGGTTCTGTTCTGTTCTGGATTGCTAGGCACTTCCTTTCCCTTTCGTTGACTTGTTTTTCACATCATTTTCCCTCCCCGTCCTCTCCCCCCACCACACTACAGTGCCACTGCTGCTGCTGCTGTTCTTCTCCCTCTTCCTGGAACTAATTTGAATGATTTTTTTTCGCTGCTTGGGCATAAATATACACATTTATATTTTTTCCAACTTTATTATCATATTTTTGTCGCTAGATTTGGTTTGGTTGGGATGCTGTAATAATCGTTAAATGCTCCAAATGTACAAATCGGCAAAAACAAGGAAGTGAATGGCACATATTTTTAGAAGACTTACCTCCAATAACAAAACAAAAAAGAATTATTTCGATTTGCATATTCTCTTTGACCATCCTGCAATAACCCAAAAAGTGTATCGTTACCAGTAGCAAAGGCACACCCCTTGGACAGGACAATACTATTACCTAAATTGATGAGACACGACAAGGAAAAAATAGAATTATAAATGAAAACGCAATTTTCCTATAAAAACCAACCTTTGAGCGTTGGCCAAGCCCCAAAACAAAAACGCAGCAAATAATGAAATTATTTAACTTTTGTAATGAATTTTTATTTCTCTGGTACGCATTAACGCAGAAGGAGGCCCACCAAATGAATACCGAAGAATGGCCAATTACTTCATGCATGTCGCACCGAAAAAATTTCCATTAAAATGCAATAAAAAGAGGAGGAGTAGCAAACCAACTACACAAATTTATATGAAAATAATAAAATTAAAAGGAAATTTTCCGTGGGTTGGGCAGTGTTCTACATGGCGTATGTGTTCCATGATTTTGAATGCCATTCGGCCATTAAATAGGAATATTCCTGCAGCAGCAGGTGACCTGCGACCTGCGTGCTTGGACAACGAAATATATTACGCATACGCAGCCGTGGTTTTGGTTTTAGCTATTTTTGGGGGCGCAGCTACATATCATACATACATATGTGAAGGAAAACCTTTTGCTGAATGTCCGATATATGATTTGGGAGTACCTACATATACATTTACATGCGGGTATTTTCTGGGTAGGCTTACTATGACACAGATTTGGGTACAGCCGAGGCTAGATATTGGAAAAAGCTAAACCTTTAACTAAACTAAAAAGTTTAGGAACATTAAAAAACACCTTTATAGACACTTTAAGACCTAGAACATTCATATTTTTTCAGTTTGTTAATTATTTCTTCTGATATTCCCATTAGTGAAAATTCAATAATTTTTTTAACTTTAAACATCTGGGATGCAAGTGATCTGTGGTCAATATATCGCAAATTGTATCTGTTTTAGTAGCAAATTTCTTAGAGCATTCCCAAGTCGCTTTCTGTATTCCTACTACACTTGTTTGATTTATTATTACAATAGTTTTAACGCACATTTTCCACATTCCATTCCCTCTGTTCTTTGCCACTCACACCCATCACTTTCCACCCTCCCACTCCTCCCATTGAAATGCAAATTACGATAATTATGTTATACTTTCCATATTGCGTGAAAGCACCGCCACAGAGGACTTTGACTTGATGAAAGGTGACCAGTCGTCCCTGTCAAGGAGCTCAGCTCATTCAAACACTCCTACACACCCTTTTTTCTTTATTTTTTTCTTTTGTATGATTTATGAGATTTCTATGCTTTCAACTTTTTTGATTAATTGCCCCTCGAAAAGCAACAGCAACTAAGAGATAAAGATACAGATACACACAGATATAGTGAAATGCAAAATGGTCAAGCCCAGGCAGGCAATTGTAATTGTGGAATCTCAGACCAAATCTGGGCATCTGTAAAGACAAATTAAAAAACTAAAACCAAACACGAAACATTTCCGGCTGTTACAAGACAAGCAGAATGACCTACCCCATGCCCCATGCCCCATGCCCCATCCCCCTATATACCAAAATAAAAGCCCAAAATTATGAACGAAAATGAAGTGGCACATGGAGAAGAAGCAGCAGCAGCAGCAGCAGCAGAAGAACCCCAAGAAAGGCAGAAACAGCCGCAGCAACGGATCATTAATTCAAATGCTGCCTGGACCAGTTCTGGGGCCCCAAAACTTACAACAAACCAGAAGGCAACAACAACAGAAAGCTCGTTGAACAGCAGAAGCAGCAGCAGCAGCAGAGGATCGCAGCACCACGCAGAACCTACTACAGTGTCGGACAGAACTATAAGACTATCTACCATGCAATTGGAGCTTTCCGTGAATGATTACAGCTAATTATTTTATTAAATGCTTAAAACAATTGATGTGCCCTTGACAGGCGAGTAGGTAGGCCTATAGTCTTGTCAGCCACTGTACGCTTGTGCGTGGCCTTTGAGCGTACAAAAGTGCTGTTGCTCTAGCGCCCCCCTCTAGGCCCCCGCCACCCGCTCGTTCCTCTTCAATTTTTATGCGCACGCATTCCATGCCTATGCTTTGCTGTTGTTGTTCTTCTGCTTCCTCCTCTTCTCTTTGTTGTTGTTGCTTTCTGCTTTTTGGTCGCTGCTCAGCGCTGACATTCGCTGCGATGAGGTAATCAGCAATGTGCGTGCGTGTGTGAGAGGAACAGTAGAAGAGAGGGGGTCAGTGAGAGAGGGAGCGCGAGTGTGTGCGTGAGCGCAAAACTTGAGCAGTTTCGGCCGCGGCGGCGGCGTTGGCGGCTCTCATTGCACGCGCCGAACCGCACTGCTCCACACCCTCCCCCCTCCGCTCTCATACCCTTCTCTTGCTTTGTTCACTTTGTTTGGCGGTTCTCCGTCTGTCTCTCTAGCAAGAGCCCCTCTCTTGGAGCAGATTATGGCCCTTTGACATCCCATAAATTTCATGACCACGCGGCTCGTCGACGAAGATTAACAGAGCAACAAACAACAAGAAGACCTCGGTTTCCGAAGCGATTGATACCCTTGCATCGATCGATCGTAAGATCAGAAAATTTGGTTAGAATTTGGCTGAACTACAAATTTTTTAGCAGTGTAGGACTATAATAAGAATCGTGAATAACTTAATATGTTAGGAAACACATTCTTCAAGGCGTTGCAAACTGTTAGAATATCGTAATACTTTCTTCAAGGGTAGTTCCAACAACGATTCTCCATGTTTTCGATTTTCTACAATGTCGAAACTTGTTTTATTTTTTCATTTGTTGAACTAATTTTTGCATCGAGGAAAATGTACGCAGGTAAGATGATCGTGTTAGATATATTGATCATATTTTTATTATTTTCTAACATATTCCAACATTTATTTAAGAACATTCAAAAATGTTCACAAATATTTACTCAACTCAATTTGCAATTCTTTCCCCATTCCCTGCACATATTTTCGCAATCAATTCAATCGCCATTTTTGCGCATCCAATGAGAATCTTCGGCTTCGCCATAGCTTTCGCAAAAAGCTTGTTCTCTCGCACACACACACACACATGTGCGGTCAGTCGGCGCATACAAGCACAAGTGCAACACCGGCAGAGATAAGCGACGGGCAGGAGAAAGAGGGAGACGGACAGAGAGCGCATCAACTTCAGAATTGCAGTGGTGTATGGCCATCCCTATCGCTCTGCCATCGATCGCTGGGAGTACAGGCACAGGCACCAAAGTAATTAACTACAAATTGACAGACATGATAGAAACTGTTTCTTTTTTGCTTCACCCCGAGCCCCGAGCCCCCAGACGAGGCATGTAATAGACAAAATGATTGATTAACTGAAGCCCAAAGGGCCTCGGCCCTACGCGTATTCGTAGGCAGTGCTAGCATCTTAAAGATGTGCAAATATCTAATGCCAAATATGTATCTCATAGTTCTTAGAGCTGTTGCTGCTGCTGCTTTTTCTCCTACCACTTCCCTTCTCTGTCTCTTCTCTTCTGTTCTGGTTGCTGCTGCTGTGAGTTTTGGTAAAGTCATTAATTTGCAATTAGTTCGCTGGCGTAAACTGTGCACGCGTGGGAATCGAAATTGCCTGCGATTTTCCCCAGTCGGGAAGAGAAACTTTATGTCTCTGGTAAGGGGAGGAAGTACACTGCTCTCCATCTTCACCCAAAAAAACAGAAGATTTAAAATGGGCGAAGGTTAGCAAAAGGCTCTCATTAGAAATTTGTTAATAATATAGTGCAGAATGGGTGGGGGATAAATGTTAATTACTCCATTTTAAGAATGGATTTTTAAAGCGATTTGTTTTTGTTCTGGAAATAAAAATGCCTATTCTGAAACAGAATTTTAGAGGCTATTTTGTATAATTTTTTGAAACAGAGTTTTCCCTCATATTAGTGGGTTTAAGTGTCAAAGTATCATTATTCTGAAAGCATCTTGAAAGTTGGGAACAGATAGTAATCTTCTAACTGCTCTCTGATCCCCTAACATACCCATTAGGATTATCACATCATAATAAAATCACATTTAGTCGACCAAAACAAGGACCTTCGACCGAATTAACCATAAATTAAATTAACTCAAAAAAGAGAGAAAAACAGAATACAGAAAACAGAAAAGAAAAAGTCCTGTATAATGTGTATAACAGGCGGAAAACCCCAAACAATTTCACCAGCCACAATTGTCCATGATTTTTTCCCCAGTTTTCTTTGCTGTTTTTCTGCCTTTTTATTTATTTTTTATGCAAAAAAACCCCCAAAAAGTTGAAAAGCTTGCACAATTTAAAGGGCTTCCCAGGAAATGAAAAAGCAAGAGAAAATATCAGAGAATGAGTATCTCAGAATCAGAGACAGAGACAGAGACGGAGACAGGGCAATGTTCATAGGCAATTCTCAAAGTTTTTTTTATTTGTTTATTATGCATGAATTGTAAATGTTAAGCTAAATTTCGTAAGGCATGACGTAAAAGATTTCTGCTTGCAACAGAAACCGGAAGAATTCAATTGTGTGGCAGATACTTAAGACATTGGGGGGAGTAGTGTGGGAGGCACAGTCGAAAAGGAGGCAAGGGCAATTGTAAATACTAAAATTTAAAATATTTGATTATTTTGCAATCCCTAGAGATGCTGGAACTTTAAACCAACCCTATGCCACAGATAGGTGGGGATTTCTGAGTAAAATTCGCTTCTCTTTTACACCGTCTACACGGCTCCTCCAATCATCAGAGTAATGATTGCAACCGTGAAAGCTTTCGTTTGCCGCCAATCGATCTTACCTTGAGAATATTTTCCCAATTATCACTTATTCGACGATTCTTCTTTCTCGGCGGTTATCAAATCTCTCTGGTGAAATATCCCAGCCCTTCCCCAACCAGACACAGCGTGGCAAGAATTACATAATTGCTCAGTGGTTGCACACAACACAAACGCCGGCAGAGGAGCGCCGACTGCGACAGAAGCAACAGCAGCAGCAGCAGCAGCGCTAACGATTGATAGATTGCATTCAGAATGTTGCCACACCGTGGCACGCACAGTGGGAGGCCCAGCCAGAGGGCGGCAGTAAATGGGAACCAAAAGCAAAACGAGAACGAAGATCAAAGGGAGAACAACAACAAAGGGCAGCAGCAGCAGCAGCAATCAACTGCGTCAGCAGTGGCGGTGGCAGTGGCTGTGGCAGTGGCTGTGGCAGTGGCACAGAGCCATCGTTGCAACATCCACAAACACACAAACACGGACTCATCTGTGCGTGTAGATAGGTCCCACTGTACGGGTGAGACGGGGCGCACTCCAAATTATATGCATTGACCCAATTTTCCACTCACCGAACGAAAAACCGAAAAAAAGCACACAACACCCAAAAACTGAAGCGAACAACAAATTTTGTTGTTCAAATTCTGTTCTAGAGTTGCAGTCGAAAAGAGAGAGAGGGGTAGAAGTGTTGGGGAGGCAGGGGCTGAGTGTACGGCCCACCGACTGCAACAAACAGAAGCAAACAATTTTGAATCATTTGGAGCCACAGTGAAAACCAGTAAAGAACAACTTAAAGGATGGAAGATACATATGATTTCAAAGCAGTTTTGGGGGTTTTCTTGTATTCAGCCATAGAGATAGGGGGCTGGGTCTATCACTGAGCTTGAACTAAATGCTGAACATCAATAGATGGTTAATCTCATGTTGCAACAAGGCTCGGAAGCCATACAACATACAGTATGGTACAATGGCTTACTCCAGTATACAGGCCAGGCAGGGAATACAAATATCGGGCTATACCTTTAGGTATTCTCCATTTCCATATCTGTTGCACTGTCACTACTGTGCCGTGGTTCTACTTTGCATGCACCACACCGCCGCCCAACAAAAACGACTCGCCTCTCCAACCAACCTCTCCGTCCTCTGCTTCTACCTTTCCCTTCAGCTCTCCCTCCTACACTTCTTACACTCGCCCTGCCTGCAGCCGTCGCGTCGCATTGTCTGGCTGTAGTTTGGCATTGCCATGCGGATGATATCTCGTATCTCATCTAGTTCTCTCTCTCTCTTTCTGTCTGCATAAGTGCGTTGTTGTTGCAGCGACAACATGCGTGCGTGACCTAATTTCCATCCCTTTCTCCCGCAGTCGCTCTCGCTCTCTCTCTCACTGAGCCACCCAGCCGTAATACTACATCATTACCGCTCTCATTCCCTCCGTCCATCCATCACCCGCTGTTACTGACTCTTCCTCGTGCTCTAATTCCTATTGCGCTTCAGTTCATTCAGCAAATTGTGGAGTTCTCCTCTCAGCTGTTCCTCTCGTCCTCTTTTCTAGTTTGGGATTACTTAGTTCTTAATTATAAGGAGTTCAGATTAGGAGGAGCTTCTGAGGAGCTATTTCTATTCGTACTTTCCAGTTCCATTTTAAGAGTATCTCTGGGAAATCGTTCTCGTTCTCCCCAGTTCTTATTTGGCAGCCCTACCTCCTTCTTCTCTTCGAATTGCTTCCTAAAAGAATCACTCTACCCTTTTCCTGTGTTAGTTGGTGACTTCTTTTAGCTATTTTCTTCTCCTCCGACGTGCTCTTCTAATTGCTTCTTATGAACAGCCCTGCAACTGCTTTGTTCTCCAACTTCATCTCATAACGATCCCTTTCTTTACTTCTTCTAGTTTCTATCTATGAAAATATTATATTGCATTTCCTTACGCACAAAAAAGGGTAAATAAAAGACGCTGTTCATATGCAAATAAGAGTGTTGTCAACCCACTCAAGTTCATTCACCCAAATCATAATAATCGATTGGCCGTAGGACTACTACGGCAAGGTAAACAAAAAAAAAGGGAAAGTAAAGGAAAAGTGGAGGTGGGGAGATGTGGAGAAAAACGGTAATAATAAAGTTAAGAGCCAAAGGTGAAAAGGCAATCAATGTCGTCGTCCTAGAACTTCACCTTTTTCACTCGTTCACCCACCTCACTCCTTTTTTCAACACTTATGTGTTATACCCTTGAGGGGGGTATGATGATTTTGTGCATTGCTTCTCATTGCTGGAAGCAGAGGTCGGATTACTGTATCTTTTAGCCACCATAGTACAAATCAGTGGAAACGAACGTTTTGTATTTAAGATTAGATTTAATCTATCGATCTTCAAGGGTATCAAACCTTCGGATACCTAAAAAAGCTTCCCTTTTTTTATTACTACTTCTGCCGGCGTCATCGTCGTCGTCGGCGTCGTTGATTGAGCGTAATAGAGCATTCAACTCGGAAGCAGAGGCAGTGGCAGAAGAGGAGCAACAGGAGCAGCGTTGAACCAATTTTTGTTCTCCTTCTCTCAGCTCCTGATTCCTCCTTTCGACAGCTGTCTCACTCTCACATCTTTCAAAAAAGCAGAGCGCAAAAATTATTACATTAGCCGGGGTTTCCTCTTACGGTACCGTACCCCTCGTACCTCTTTCGAACAATCTGTTGTCGCCTGCCGGGGGAAAGCGTGTAAGGTAGTAAAAATTATGTGTAAAATGTCCTTGAAACCCTTTTTTATCTTTTGTTGTCTTCCTTATTCCTTCCGTTCCCATTGTTGGTTTTGCTTTCTCTTATTTTTCGCCTTACTTTTGAATGAATGAGGGAATAAACAAGAGAACGAACAAGAGTGAGTGAATGAATGAACGAGGGTATGTATGAATGAGTGAATGAATAAATGAAATGAGTTCAAAACGCAGTTTCTTGACTGCGTAGCAGTTATTTTCTCTAAGTTTGAAGATTATGTCCGAATTTCCCTTGTTTTTCAGAGTTTTAATCATTTAAATTTGATCACGAGCCCACAGCAGTTCTAGGGAACTGCACCTGCACTGATTATTTTCCAATAGCTTACTTGGGTCGTTCCTGCTTTCCGACTGCCATTTTCTACCGTTATGAATTCAAATTGACAGATTTAATGACAGCTCGAAACAAAATTAAGCAAAACTTAGACGAGACGAATCCGAGGAAGCAGGGCATGCTGGCCCTACGATAACTGGCCCGACAGCAAGATCCTGATGAAACTCAAGGATCTGGGCACCCAGCAAGCCCATCGACTGTGAGATCAACTTTAAAGCAGTTGAAATTTGAATTTTGTTGAGGTGATATAAGATAAGGTGGATTGAGTTGGGATGCTCCTCTTTTTTGAGAAAGGAATAGTAAAATGTTATTAATGCAGAATTTTCATAAAAATAGTCATCTTCCCATAAGAGATCATGAGAGGTAATAGTCGGTCGTACGGAACTACGTAAATGCAATCATCTTAACTACTGATTGTATCGTATGTATTATTATGATTCTCCAATCTTTCATTCTTTGAACTTCTTAAGCTTTAAAATCCAACTGTACATATGCATGTACATGTTATACAGACATATGTACATATAAGAAGCATAGTTCTTGGGCAACATTTTCAGTGTCAAGTATAGCATGCTCCATATTCAGGCATTATGTGCCCCCATTCTCATTTCGCTCATGAAACTGGTTCAAACCAATTGAAATCGAAACCCACCCAAAAACAAAGGCAAAATGAAAGAGAAACAAAGGCAAAGAGCATAAAACGCAGTCAATGCAAGCGCCAAATTGGGCAGCGGCTTCCACAGACCCCACTCCCGTCCCCCACATAAATGAACATATACATACATACGTACTTATGCCTGTACATGCTATGTACTACATGCACACACAGATACAAATTTAATGTGCTCGCATTGCTACAAAAACAAATGATATCATCTTATCTGAAAACGCAACGCAACAACAGGCAGCGAATGGGGTGTGGGGTGTGGGTTGTGGTTGGGGTTGCTGTTGCTGTTGGAGTGGGTGGGCTGTCCATGAAAAAATAATATATAAATGTGTGTGTGTGTGTGTGTGTGTGCTTCACACAAACTGCCAAACTGCCAAACAAAGCAATAAAATAAGCATTTTTTTTTTTTGCAATTCTTTGGGAATTGTGTAGAAACTAACGGAAAGGATGGAGGAGACTCAACAGTGCGGCAACACCTTCTTCAGGTGGCTGCTGTATTGTGCAACGTTTGATCTGTATGACAATCATAGCATCTCTTAATATTTGTCCCGCATTCATCCTCTGTTCCCAATTAATTTCGGTCGGAAAAGCGCACTTACTGATCTGGAACCATACCGATTCTATACCATGTACAATAGTCCAGTATTTAAGAAGGAGTCTCCACCCTTAGCCCTATGGCCCATGCAAAAAAAAAAAAATGCAGTATACAGACATAAAAAATTTTTTTTGGCGGCGCATATTGTACAGCGCCCCCCGTCCCCAAACAGAAAAGCTAACTGTACAAACAGGCATACAAATGTAAAATATACACATGCATACAATACATACAAACAATGCTATGTATGCAGTGGACGCGTATACATATATGTAATTGCCAATAGTGTACACTGTACATAGTCGAGCCTACGCACTCACGCATACAGCAAAACCAAATCCAAAAGCAAGAGCAAGAGCCAAAAGCAAAGCAACGCAGGAGAAGCGGAGGAAACAGCAGGAGAGGGAGAAAAGCAGCAGCAGCAGCAGCAACATGCTCTTCTCTCTGCAGCAGGCAGGCAGGCAGCAGCAGCAGCAGCGACGTCAGTTGACGCAGCGAGCGCCAAAGTACATAACAAATAAATGCTAAAATTTCACGAAATACCAAAAAAAGCACACCCAAAAATGCGCGCACACCAATACACAGACAAAAGTAAGGGCGCGTGTCGCACACAAACGCACACGCACCTATACATAAACCCATACATACTCATGTATTCGAACATAGCACACATACATACATATGTACATACATATATACAAACGCAAGCTGCAAAAGTGCGTTCCCCATAGAGAATGTTCTGGGTGGTTGGGGGCGCGCGCCCAAAAAGTGGAGCATATAAAATGCCACGCTCTCCCTCTCCCACCCTCTGTCTCTCTCCGGCCACAAAAGCTGTACATAGGCCTTACCACCAACAACAACAACAACAACAAATTGTAAAGCTAAGCAAAAACTTTGTCTTTGAAAGGACGTGGGAGGGGAGTGGGAGTGAGTCCGAAAAAGTGCGTGCAGCACTGCAAAAGCCACACAAGCCAGGGGTGGATTTCAAAGTGAGGAAGAGAAGGTGGCCCGTGAGAGGAAGTGCAGGAAATTTTCTATGGAACTTCTGATAAGAAGCCGATTTTAGTAATTAATATAATGGAAGCTTAAGGATTAATTTGGTGCGTATCAATATCGTCCACCCTCAAAGGCTCCCTGGATATACATGGATATACATAGCTATGCAGTTATCCAGCTATCCATAGCTACGCAGTTGGTTCATTTCAATTTAGAGACTGACTTAGTTTTCACTGATAATATCCTGTGGAGCCCCCCCGAACAGCTGGTCGGTGATGTCAAACGAAAACCACTAAATTTACAGAAATAACACTAATATTCTTAGGGCTCGTGACTTAGCGGATATACCACATACCCAACCATACGCAAATGTCTCACCAATCAATTTCAATATTAATTGCCCCTGCAATCCGTCCCTGGCTGGGAGGGATCCACAAACACATAGGCACATACACGCATTCAATATGCACACTCACGCATATAATGGAGCGCTGCATTGGTGTGCGGCCAAAGCTTTTGCTTATTGGATTTCTAAGCAGCATAAACGGGCAGAGGCATCGGCAGCGGCAGCGACAGCGGCAAAGACGGCGGCAGAGCAGCGACAGAGAAGCGGCTCCACGTGTTTGTTGAATTGCGTAAATCTCCGCCTGCCTGCCCCCCCTCAAGCTTTCCATCAGTCCACAAGCAAACATTCATTGTCATTCTTTGCTCTCTCGCATTGTGTGCATAAAATGGCAGCGCAACAGAGAGAGAGACAGAGAGAGAGAGCGAAAACGACATGCGCGCTCTTGTTCGTTCTTCTCACCTCACACATACAGATATGTTCGGGCTCTTAAAAGCTTCTCTCTCAATTTGTTGTTGCTTGCCCCTCCGCTGCAAAATGAATGCGCATTGTTTTTGTGTTTTTGCCATTCCTCTTTTTTCTTGTTTCTATTTTTGCTATTGGAAGCGCAGGAGAAACGAGTCTTTTTTTCAACAGGGTCAGTTTTTTCTTCTCTCTCTCTTTCTCACGCTCGCTTCGCTCTTATATCTGGCTTTGCTTGTGTCTTTGCATTCGAGCATTTTTAGTGTCTTTTCTTTGGGTTTTTATAAGAATCAAAATCAACTTTTAATTAATCGCAATATAAAGAAAATCAAAGGCACAGCTACACGTATTTTTTGGGGTTATTTCTGGCTGTTACTTCCATTTTAATTAGATTTTAATTGTTAGGATTGTGCAGGAATTTGATATTTTGGTACGGAAAATGCATTCAATAAGGGGACCAGACACTTGTGTGAATCGCTTGTAATTTTGAGGGTTAATAAGGGAAGTTTTTGGGTTAAAAATGGTTAGGTTTTCGAAGGGGTTTTGATTGATTAAGAGACTTCAAAGGAAATGCAAATTACTTATGGCAATTGTTGGGATAGTATACAAATTGTGGGTCTTATTGAAAATTACGTGATATTGTGAGAATATTGTACAATACCAAAACAATTATAGGCTCTTTGTTAGTGAAAGAAATTTAAGTCCACTCAGGAAAAGTTGAAAACGTATTGGATTGTTTTTGTTATTAGGAACATTTATTTTTACTAAGCCCATTCCCGAAATCCGAAATATACATACATATGCATGTATATGTAAAATATGTAAGCAATTCATCCAAATCACCATTAATTAATTATAATATCATTTAGCTGCTGTTCAATCGTAAGCCTACATTTAACCATCCCAATATGTATTTACTCAATAATAATTAACTCCGAATCCTTTAAGGTGTTTTTCTATCTTATATCCCTAATATCCGTATGTCCTCCGTAGGAATTTGATCGAATGTCACCAAAATCATATCATGCTCAATTTGTGAATTCCGCATCCTGTGAACGAGCCCCTAAATAAACCCCATTCGAATCAAATCATATCGTCCTCAATTGGGCAATTCCTCAATCTTTAAATAGCTGTTTTATTCGGAGCCTACAATACCCCAATACCGTTTCCAGAAATGCCAAAGCGGAACCCTTAATGGTGCATCTTATGCCCTGGAGACCACCTGGGGATGTACACATGTACCACCCGCTGGGGAATAGGTTAAGACCAAGTTTTCGTCTTCTATTCCTGGACGAGATTTTCCCGGAGCATTTTCCGCTTGAAAGGAGCTACGCTCCTCTCCCGTAATTACCTCATGTCGAACTTTATGCAATTTCGACTGCATGGAGCAGATGGATGGTATATGTAACTCTCTGCCAGGAGAGAGCAGGATCAGGGCGAGAGCAAGAGAGTAGGAGAGTGGGAGACTGCAGAGAAACCCACCCCCGGGTAAGGGATATGCGATGTGGTCCTGCATACACACAGGATAAGGAAAAATGCAGAGAGGGGTTGTTGCATCACGGGAGAGGAGACAGACCCAGATAACTGTCGAGGCCAGACCGTTATAATGTTTTTACCTAACTATTGGATAAGGATGTTGGGCCCTCCCTCCTCCCTCCTCCTCCCCCACGACACATCCTTCTTGAAAGCTTCCGTTTGGCAAGACAATTGCAAGCTTGCCGCCTGCATTCCAATTGGATTAATAGCGCAAAGGGAAACAAAAACCGCAAGTGGTTGCCACATGAGAGTGGGAGTGGGACAGACAGAGAGCGAGAGAGAAAGAGAGTGACTCTCAGAGAGCAGAGCACAACATAACAAAAGCAGAGAACTGAAGAGAACTGTGCTCTCTCGCTGCCGCGCCGCACACCAGTGCAAAACTTTTGCATTTGCAATGGGGCGCAAAGCAAAAGCAAACACAAAAGCCCCCACACACACACATACATGCACATATTACGCTGCGGCGGGGGCGGCGGCAGCGAACCAATGCAAAAAAGCCGAAAATCGCTGGCAGCGCAGGCGGATACTTGTTTTGTTGCTGCTAGCGACGGCGACGCCAGCGCCGCTGCCACGAACAGTGGTACGCAAGTTGATGGCAAATGTTTGAAATTTCTATGACGAGAAAAGTTCTTAATATTTTCAATTAAAATTTACGATAATGAGATAAAAAGTCAGTCAAATGTGTGCAAACAGTTGTTCGAATTTTGGGCTATGAAGCCAATTCGGTCATAGACCATCTACCCTCCACAATGAATCTAAACATTTCTTGTGTCTTGTGTAAGATACCATGGTTCTAACTTTTCAATTAAACCATTTTGTGCTTCAAATAGAGTAAAATATAAGTGAGATCAGAGAAGCAGAAGGGAATTCAAGGGCAACTTATATTTCAGACCACTTTCGACCCACTGTAAACTGAGAGCAGCCGCGCTGGCGTTCTATGCTTTGGCTGCGCTTTGCTGCGCTCAATGCTGCGTTTACTCTCACTCTCTGCCCGCCGGGGCGACTGTTGCGCTCTGCTGCTGCTACTGCCTCTGACTGGTGGTGGTGGCTCCACTCTGGGCTGGCTGGTCTCTGTCGCCGCCGCTGCCGCTGCCTGCGTTGCGCCCGGTTGATAGGCCATAAACGAAAATTTTGAACTTCATGCTCGTCTATTCGGCTCGGTCTATTCGGTGGTTTCGGTGTGCTCGCAGCGGCAGCCAGCAGCGTTGTGTGCATTTCTATCGTCTCTCTCGTGTAAAAAGCAGCTGAAAAGCTAAGAAGCTGAGTACTGAAGCAGCGGCCGCCAGCACAAAATAATACAAAAAATTCAAAATATTCAATATTTCCAACAACAAAAAATAGAAAAAAACCAACAAAAATATCACAAATATTCGAACCAAATCGATAATCGAACAGCCATCAAAAAATACAATAATTATTATTTATTTTCTGTATATGGTTCTTGTGGGAAAACTGCAGTGTTCTCGATCGGAAAACGGTTTACGGGCATTAAAACATTTTTCATTTATTATTTACATTTTTGGTTTGTGTTTCAACAAATGCAAAAAAGAGACACGTATAACTGCAAGCGCGTCAGTGTTTTTTAACAAGTGATTGAAAGGTAATTTGGTGATCTATTCAAATGTTTAAATAATATCAAAAAGTGCCCCTGAAAAAGTACCTCAAAAGCAAACCCATTGTCAAAAAATCTCTGTTAAAACTCTGCCGCAAAAATACCATTAAATACTCTTCTAAAGTGCATAAAAATGATACCAAAGGCATACATATAAAAAGTGCACTGGACAAAGTTTCATCGAATTAAAAACTGCATTTGGCAACAGCTTCCATAAATATTCACTGAGTATTCGCCAAAAGAAACTGCAATTTTTAAAAATCCCAAAAACAACACATGCTAGCAGTGCAATCCTCTCAAAACAGTTCGTGCGTGTGCGTGTGTTTGTGCAAATGCCCATCAATGGCGTGGCTCTTCTGCAACGGTAAAATCGGAGTAGAAGCAGCAGCAGCAGTGAAACGGAATCACAAACTGAAACCAAAAGCAAACGGCACAAACTAAAAGTGAAGCAAAAACTTTATGCATAACGAAAAACCGTCTGCATTTTTAATCAAGCAACAACAATAGCGCATAGCAACAACAACAATAAGGCGAACAATAAACAACCCTCCCCGTACCCCGTCCCTTCCGCACACTCGCACACACACACACACACATCGACCCACCAACAACCTCCTGGGGCAAGGCAAAAATCCAAGTGAATTTGAACCCCTTTTTGGCACTGTCCAAAAAGTCTACGTGTGTGTGTGTTTATGTGCATTGCATGGTTTATGTGTGTTGAAAGTGCAGAAGGAAAGCCGTGGTGGAGAGAAAAGACAGAAATAGAATGAGAAAAGTGCAAGAAGTGCATAGAGACACCCAAAAACTGGGAAACAAAACAAAAAGGGACACTTGTTTCGTGATCAAAGAGAACGAATACAAAATCGGCAAAAAAAATTCGTGTGTGAAGCAGAAAAATAAATTAATGGCTGAATACTCTATAAAAACTTTATAAAAGAAATAAAAACCTTGAAAAAGTGAAAAAGCTGCAAGAAATAATTCAAAATTGTATACAAATTTATACTGAAATAACTGAACTCTACATTAAGCAGTCTTCTCCAATATCAGGCGATTGTGGTTTTCAAAACGATTCCATTTATTTGTGCACAGCTGTTCTAACCGAACCCAGCTCCAATCAAAGATTCTTTGGGTAGCTAGGAAATAAAAGACATTTGCCAGAAGCCAATTGGGAATAAAACAACAGAGAAATAAGAAAATGAATAATGTTTCGATAACAAACCGATTTGTGCAATTCACTTTACGAGCTATTCGACTTCCACTGATAAGAAAACTATGTTTGGAACACGAATAAGCTCATCTCATTCTGGGAATCGACAATGGCCAGGTTTCATAAATGAAATATATGGAAATACAACCGATTGTATAAAACTATGCTTGGAGTACAAATATATTAATATTTACATATGTATTAGTACATACTATATTTGTAGATTTTATTTGTGTTATCATTAAAAGTAAAACAAGATGAAAACCGTAATCAAAGCTTGCAAGAAACTATAGTAAAATGAAAAAAAATTAAAGATTATATTTATGTATAGAAGGAATCGACTATGTACTATGTACTATGCAGGGCATACACGTGTAAACGCCAGAAAATCTTTAAAAATGCATCAATCCTTGTGATTTTTTTAATTTAGTGAGAAAGAAACATTGGAAAAGTACGAGTCTGCACCAAAAGCATTGGGGCGCGTGCAGTCGTAGTGGCGCATGATGCCTTGCAAGCACATACTAAATTTAGTCGAGAGTATGCCAAAACTTATTCGGAATGTGATAAAAACTAAGGCCTTTGGAAAAATTATTTTAAAAAAATTATTAAATTAACAAATTTGAAACGTGCAAATGTTGATTCGTAATATAAAAGATATTTACTTAATAACCTTCCATTCTTTTCTTTCAGCCAAATGTCACTGTGAAAATGACTCCACAAACCAACACCAATTTCAACCACCTCAACAACATCCAGAGAAGCATTCAACGACACCAAAACCGGCAAATCCAACAAAATGCCACAAATTTGGAACATTTAAACAACTAAAAATCAACGACAAAAAATTGAAATTAATTTCTTTGGAATTGAAAACCAAAATTAAAGCAAAAATGAACTGAAGAGAAGAGAATAACTTTATGACAAACAAAACGCAACGCAAAAATTTACAAATTGGCACTAAATCATTTTTGGGTCTAAATATTAAAACCAACAAAATTAAAAAACAAAAGCGATTTTTGGCAAAGCTGCGTGCAAAAAAATAAAGAATATAAATTTGAATAAACAAATTATCTCAAACGTCCACACGGGAAGGGAAAATGTTTTGCAACTAAAAAAAGGAAACAACTAAAAATTTAATAAAATCAATGTAAAATTTTAAATTAATCAAACCAAAAACCGTCGTAAACAACAAATCAAAGAAACAACAAAACCCAAAATCAGTTAGAAAACAGAGGGAAATCTTTTTGGAACAAACGCAAAAAGCATCCAAAATTTAAGCCAACAAAATTGGTCAACTCTTCAAAATTATTGGTTCGGACATACCGCAATACTATACACAGCAGCACTACAACAGCAACAACTACAGTAAACAAAATACTACAGTAACCGCTACAGTAATCACTCCTCAGTAACAACAACAGCAGCAGCAGAGCAGAGAACGTGTGTTAGTTTGCATAAAAATTTCGTTTCGATAAAAAGCAAAGCAAAGTAAAAGCTAAAGCAAAACAAAAAAAACTCAAAACAAACAAAAATCGTAATAATATATTTCTAAAATACATATATATATATATATATCATATATCTATACTTACAACATCTTATCAAAAAGTATTTGGAAAACAATTTTTGATAATTAAATAAAAAAAAAAACTAAAACTAAAACATTTTGGCATAAGAAAGTGTGTAGGAAAGTGAAGTGAATGAGGAAGAAGGAAAAACTTAAGAAATTCAAAATTAACATTTGTAAAGAATTTTACAAATTGAGGATTCAATCTGGATTCTGGTTTTGGATTAATGCGAAAATTTGCAATTGGATATTAAGGTGAGTTTCAAACAAAACTTTTAAGTTAAAATGGATCTATCTATCTATGTATAAGACGGATGAATGATAAAATCAATCAATCAGCCATCAATCTTTTGGATATCCTCCTTCCACTTCTTCATACCAAAAAAAGACTACATAATCATTTTTGTTCAATTCATGTAACGCTACCTATAAGATACTTATGTATATCCCCATCCAAAAGTGCGTACAGACAAAAATGTTGTTTTAGAAAGTGTCGTCCACAAACATTTGCAAACAATTACAGGTACGTCCCTTTCCTATAAGCTCTCCCCCCCAAACAAAAAACTCTGCCTCTAATTACAATTATAATTTATGCAAAAAAAGAAGAAAAACATTTTTTTCCAACGCAACACAAACGAAAAAAATTGTCTACGCACTTTGCGTATGATTTATGACACTCGACTCAGCGTTGCATATTAATAACGGTAATGCGTGAAAAGCAGAGGAAGAAAAGCAGCGAAAAAAAAGAAGAAAAATGAAGCAAGAAAGCAAAAGTTGCTTAGTTGACATTGCTACGAGTATGTAGACATTTACATACATGTGTGCATATGTACATATGTACTTTTTGATGTACATATGTATTTACATCAGTTGCGTAGGATATTTCGTTCCGGAAGGAACATTTTTAGCCTCCATAGCCTCCTACTCTTAAGAACTAAAGGATTCAAGTTTAGGGCTGCATTCTTTTCTGAATTTTCTAAGAATATTCTGGTTTCCACATTTGACAAAATATTGGTCCAATATTAAAAAAAGCTATCCATAAATATAGATGTTATCTGATGATCAATGAACGCAAAATTTTAAACTTTTTTTTTTGTTTTTTCTTAAAAACTTTCTGAGAAGAGGGTAACTTGTAGTCGTAATACTCGATCATAGCCTGTTCTTACCTGTTTTCTGTTTCAATAACAACATTTTGAATATAATTGCTTTAAGGGTGTTTTAATCCCCCATAAATCCCTCCTGCCTATGTCCCTGTCACACATACCCTTCTAAAGGGCTGTGCATAAATTAAAAATATATTACTGCGCTCTTCCCTGCCTCTGCCGCTTCCCTCATCCACTGCACACTGCTGCTGCTGCTGCTGCTGGCGTTTCATCTAAGCCAAAAACTGCGTCGCAGTTGACACGCAATCCCCCATTCAGCCGCTGCCTGCCGCCGCCTGCCTCTGTTGATGACTGCTCTGCCGGCATAGCTGCTACTTTGACCTACTTAGTGGCGCAGCGTGTTCCAAATTTTGTGGCGTTGTGTGTACTCTTTTTTTGTTGTTGCTGTTGGTCGCCCCCTCTCTCTCTCTCGCTCTGGCTCACACGCTCTCCCTGTCTGGGTTTTCTATTGCGTGTAGTTTTTCTGCTTCTATTGTTGTTGTTGTTGTTGTTTGTTGTTGTTGTTGTTGTTGTTGTTGGGGTCTTCCGCATTTAATTAAATGCACAACTATTTTTTTTTTCTTTTTTTTTGTGTCTTGCTTCGTTTCTTTTGCGCTGCATTTTCACTTGTCGGAAGTGCGTCTCCCTCTGGCACACACTCACACTCCCTCTCTTACTCACACCTCGGTCTCGCATGCTCTCTCTCACGTGCATTTGCACAATCGTTAAGTTTTTTTTCTTAGAATAGGGGGCCAGGCCAACCAATCCCCTTCCCATCTCCCTTGCACACTCGTCCGACATGTACTATGAGGCCAGACCTGCTTGATGTTGCGTCTGAACTGCTTGATGTTGTAACTGACGCAATGCAAGTGACTCTCATTCTAGTTGTTGTTGTTGCTGTTGTAGTAGCTGCTGTTGTCGGTGTCGGCACTTGCGTAAAGTGCCTATGATATGCCCCCTTTCTCTCTCTCGGCTGGTCTTCTTCTGGTCATAATAATTGTTTAAATTTTATGACTTGCCACTGCAGTTGCCTGAATTTTAATGCCAACGATTACCAAGAAAGCAAAAGATCCAGAAGCAACCACAATTAAATAAAAAACAACTATAATACGAGTAAAATCATAGAAAATGCAACTCTATGTTGCAACAAGTACAATAGAAAAGAGAGACAAACTCGAACCTTTGGATACCCTGCATTTCTGCTTTGGGATGCACTCGCAGTACCCTATTTCAAGAGTATGCAAGCGAGTGTGCAACAACTGCTCTCCAGTTGCATGATGTTGGTACAGTTGTTCCAACTTGGCTGTTTCTGAAATGGGTGGGGTGTGGTGGAACCGGAGAGAAAAGGGGATGAGGCAAAGGGCCAATTGAGACGTCATCATTGAGCAGCACTGGCAATGCATTTACATACTCGTATTTATTTATTTTCTTGAGTATTTCCCATAAAAATATGAGAATTGCGCTTTGGGGAAGTGTTTAAAAGAAAACTGTAATGGAAAGCCCATAAAATGGAAAGAAAGGAAAGCCCCCACACCTACACGTGCACCTCTAGGTAAGTCCCTCAAATATTAATTATTATATCATGATATTTCTGTTAGACTGTGTTTTTTATAACCCTACCCTACCCTATGAAACAATAAATCCAAAGCACGCACCTGTTTTCGCCAAAGGCTGCATTTGGCATCAAAATTATAATCTTGAACAAAAAATGAAACTTACATGAAATTTGACCATAAAAAAAGTTGGTATGAATTAATCGTCTTTATGAGCTGCTAATTAGACTTATCAAATAACGAAAAGGCCAACACGAATAAAGGTTTTCTAGACTGCAAAAATGTGACAAAAGAGTGACAGATGGAGGGGGGGCCATGCTGAAAGGGGAGGGAGTGCCTGACCGACCGAATGGAAACCTGTCAGCGTCAGTCAAAGTGACAATTTTTTCTTCATTTGCTTCTCTTCTCTTTATTTAGTTTTTTTTTCTTTTCGGTATGTTGTTTCCATGGCACTTAAGTGTTGACTGTACATAGAGAAACGTACCACATGAGCATAGTAGGCCTATCTTCAGAGGGCGGGCATACATGTCTATGTATATGTATCTATGTACATATATGCTCATATAGATACATATTTGTGGAGCTACATATGTGCAATGTCTGTTGGGGTTTGGCAAACTATGAAGCTTTTCTTTTTCTCAATACCCTTAGACGGGGGTTTTGGTATTTTGGTCAGATTTGCGCCACATTGTCTTTACCAGAAGAGCGGATAATAGTTTCTTGATCATATCTCAATATATCATTATCATCGTATATCCTATAACATGACTATTCCTTATAGCTAAGGTGTTCATACCAGTATCAGAGTATCTCAAGCCTCGGTCTGTGGAGTGAGGCTGTCTTTCTCGTGCAGCTTTTTTCTGCCCACCATTCCTCCCCGGTCGGGTTGCTAATTGCCAGTTGCCTTTTGCTCTACTTCGCACACAGACTGGCACACACACACACACACACACACACGCATACATAACACTCACACACAGGCAAAACAATCCAAAGAGCAAACGAAATGAAACTTTTGCATGCAAGCAGCAGAGCAGCGAGTGCCTCCTATGTGTGGGTGTGGGTGTGGGTGTATTACTATGTACTATGGTTGCCGCAATAGTTTGCACAAATAGAAAACGCATTTCATGGGCGGACGTCTTTGTGTCTCTTTCGCTCTCTCTACCTCTCTATGTCTCTGCTTCTCTTTGGGGTTTATCTGCATTGAACAGTTGAAATGTGTAAAGTTTCATTGCCATTCGAGAGTGCTTCTTTGGATGTGTGTGCGTGTGCTGAAGAGCCATAAAAATGGCATATGCATGTACTGACATGGGGGCCAAATATATAGCCAGAGGAAATGGAAGTTATGGGAACTAACAGAAAAAAAAAATAAATAAAAGGTAAGAAAAAATGTTTTAAACACTTTGGCAAAGGTTTTTTGGTGTTTGTTGGAACGATGATTTATTTGAATGTTGGGAAAGGTTTTTGATCTGTTCTGTTTACAAACAACAAAGAGCTACACCACGGCAGATACTTACATACAGATTTAGATACAGATAAAATAGAAGAGCATCGTATTATATTTATAATTGAAGATCTTTCATAACTGTCTTGAACATCAAGATCCAATTGAAGAATGTTGATTGCTAGTCACTGAATTAGCTCTGAATTCACTCTAAATTTCTTAAACAAAATGTCTTATGAAATGTAATACATTTTCGCGGAAAAATATAAACATTTTGATACGAATTAAATTAAATAAAATTGCAGGCAGGCCAAAAATAACACAAAAATTTGTCAATTCAAAGCAGAGCGCTATTACATCACAGACCCAGAACCGAATGCTGATAATTCCGGAATGAAATAAACCGACACACACACACACGTGTAGATTCCTATAAATTTTAAACACACATGCAGAAGGGCGCAACTAAATACGAAAAAAAATACAGCAACAATGCTGAAAAAACTACAACAATTTACAACAAATCAGAAAGAGAGAAAAAGCTAATGGATTTCGTTGCTATATAGGAAATACAGCCATAGAAATAGGCCTATGTACACTTGTCGTCAGGCCATGTACTATCTCCCCTCTCTTTCAGTCGCACACTCTATCAATCTCTATCTCTCTGTCACTCTGTGCGAACGCAACGCAACGCAAAAAAGCAGCAGCAACAAACAAATATTCACAAGTCGCATCCGAATTGGAGAGAAAGAGAGAGAGAGAGAGAGAGAGAAGTGTATGAGAGAGCCAGAGAGCGACCTACAATTAAATTGGCTCAAAGTGCGTAAAGGGACAGGCAGAGGCGTGTGGGGAGGAGTAAGCAGCGGCCTGCACAGCAACAAAAAAATATATGAAAAAACTACAAAAAACGGCAGCAATAGCAGCAGCAGCAGCGATAGAAAAAAACCTTGAACGCCACAACATAATTAAAAATGTGCGTAGACATCAACACGAGCAAAGAAACACACACACACACACAGAGAGAGAGAGAGATAGAGAGAGAGTGAACGAGAGATAGAGAGAAATACAAAAAAAAAACCTTTTGCAGTGCGTAAAGCTTTTACCGCTTCACAAATGACATTCACGCGCAATAAATATCAGGCGGCAGCAGCAACAACAACAACAACAATAACAAAATCATGAACCTAAAAAAGCTCAACTGCAAATACAACAAAATGCTTTTTTTCTTTTAGTTGTAGGGGGTGTGTGGAGGGGGGACGAGGAAGTCTAAAAATGGCCGCAACACAAAAAACTACACTGCTGCTCGTAGGCCTATGACCAATGCAAACGTGTGAGAGAGAGAGAGAGAGAGAGAGATGATAAGCTTTCCGCACACGCACTTCGCAGAGCTTTGCGATGCCACGAACAAATGGGCAAAAGCTTTTGGCATGGCGCGATCTATAGATCGATCTATTGTAGGACTAAGTGGAACATTTAGCTACTAGACTTTAGCTAGAGTATAAGTTTGTTTTTAATCCAATGTAGAAAGTCAGGATTAATGTAAATTATAATTTCTGGTATCAATTTTGTTATATACATAACTATTATGTATGTACATATGTACAATGTACATACACCAAAGAGACGGACAGACTAGGCTAATTCATGGGCCTAGCCTCTTGAACTATATTTATATTAATGTAATACAAAATAAGCATATGTACACATCATCATCACCTTAATGGCTTTGGTATCAAACAAATCTTAATTCAAAGTTAAACACTTCCTTAATCCAAAGTTATTCAACTCTGAATCAAATCACTTTTTAAAGAACCCACAAATGCTTCCTTCAAATCGCACTCAATTAGGCCCCCCATTCCATTCCACCGGTCTTCAAGCTACCATGGAGAAGCTGCAACGGTGACACATTTTCTTTTCTTTTCTTTTTCATTCCATTCGTAATACGCCCTTTCTTTACCGAGGAAATGCAAGGCCAAGCCACGGAACAAAAATGATTATTTAATTGAAGAACCTTCGGCTACCCCAATTTCTTTTTAATAACAGCTAATTAAGTCAAGTATAATATACGGATATTATGCCAACAACACAGGCAAACACTCCAGAACACTCGAAGAAACACATACTTATATAAATCTTCAAAATTTCCTCAATCTGCGACTGTCACATGAGATTTTGAATACCCTGTACTCGTGCGACACAGGGGTATATTTAACTTGTCTGGATTATACCTTAATATAATAGGAATGTTGTGTTTTCTTATCCATAAAAAAGGAATATTGTCATCGTGATCGGATAAAGATAATACATAAACATAAAATATTTGGGATGTTCAGCGTTCCATTATCTATCTAAAACAGCACACTTTTTTCTGAATAATGGATATCTTATAGTCGAAATGCCATCTACAGCCATATTACATGTTATGTGAATTTTTTTTTAATTTCCCCTGTTTGGAAGTTCTATACCCACCGCCTTTTTTCCGGCACCACCTCTTACATATATCAGCCCTTTCTCCGAATAGTACCGCACCGTACCCCATCTCGTTGGCCAAGTCAAGCAAAGACAAGACGCTTGGAGTGCACTCGTGTCGCAGTTAAGGCGGGAGCCAGAGCGAGAGCGAGAAGTGGAACAAAAAGCACAAAAGAAAAATGGTTAAGGAAATTAAAAAGCATAAAAACAACAGCAGAAGCAGAAGGTGGTGGAAAAGGAGGAGGAGGGAAACAGCTTCCGTTAAAACAAAAGCGAATTCAAGTGGAAGAAGGAACAAAGAAAGCGAGCAGCAAAAAAAGGGTTCCCAAAAGCGATAGAACGAGGGGAGGGAGAGAGATGGAGAAGAACTCACGCAAAGCGCACATATGCAGCGTTTACCGTTAGTCGCTTCGAGGGGCGGTTTTTTGATCTTGTGGTTAATTTCTTGATTTTGTTTTGTTTTATGTCGTGTTTTTCTTTGTTCTGTTCCCCGGATTTCGTTTGCGATGCAGATAGAACTCCGGAGTCCGGACTGCACTTGCCCGATGGGAAACGAATCATTTGCGGGTAATTTATTCCAACAATTGGGGGGAAGTTCTCGAGTGAATCTCATTCAAGCTGGTAATGATAGGAAATGAAACGATCTATGGAGAAGAAACAGTGTCTTTGCTTGGTCTACAAAGATCTACAAAAAAAACGCATAATCTTGATTGGTTCTTAGACGTTTCATACAACAAGTTGTTTGTAATTGGGAAATGCCATGGCAAACCACTCTATAAAATTAAGTTGAACTAAAAAAAAATTTCATTGGAAAACGACTTTTTTGGTGTATATTACACGACCCCCTACTCTTAATCACTTTTTATTTGCCTATTCCCAATCAACGAAATCCCAAAAAAACAACAGGCAAATAGCGTGGCATTTCTCCCTACCAATAACAGGGTTTTTTCCCTCAAGCCTCTAATGAACTCGTGGTCCAACCAACCAGAGAAACAAAGGGAAAAAACCTTTGCACATGCGACGTTGCCTTGGCTGCATTTTCTTGTAATTAGTGTGGGGTGACTAGGTGGCCCCCCCTCCGCCCACTGATGAGTCCAACACTTCCACTGGCATACCATACCTTATACACTCCACACCACTCCACACCACTCTCCTGCTACCGCTACAGTCAGTCCCTTCTTTGACTGTCTGTCAGCCGTGCAGCCATGTGTGCAGCTAACCCTTTTGGGCCCCTCAACCTCAACTGACATTGAGTGCACTTCAAAGTAGCAATTCAATTTCATGGCTATACCCCCATCCACCCACTAAAAAAGAGGTTCTTTTTTCCTGTGTGTTCCATGGTGTTTTCTCCCCTGTAAATCACGTCTGAAAAAGCGTTGCACTTGAGTTCGTGGTCACAGAGGCCGCCGAAATGCATTTTAATTAGACCGAAAGAAAAAGAAGAGCTCACTGCAGGCGGTCCCCAGATGTGTTTTTATCAGCGGTCATCGCAATGTAAATGAGACACCTTGCGCAAGACGAGACGGGGCGGGGGAGAGGATCGCCCACGCATAACGCAATGAAAAACTCGGAAAAGTATGGGAAAATGCATAAATTAAGCTCGAAACAGCTCAAAGCAGTAAATGAAGAAACAACAAGTGAAACAGAAAGAGTTAAGCAGTTCAACTGCATGCTGCTTACTGCTTACTGCTGTCTTGTTCAAGCAGTGCTTAAGTGCGAGAGATGCAACAGAAATGACCAATGAGCAAGAGCAAGCAAGACTTGCGCAAATGCATTTCTCAATTGTTTGATGTTGCCAGTGGGAGGCTTGGAGTCGGAGTCGGAGTTGGAGGCTACTCCAAAGTGTGACTGTTACAACCAAATTAGGCAACCAAGCGTATGACAAAGAAAGAAGACAATGCCGACTTGTGGCTGAGCTGCTCAGTCAAGCGCCCAGACATGTATGGGTGGCTGGTTGGCTACTGGTTGGAGGGTCGGGTGGAGTTGCGTTGGATGATGCATTCGAGCAGCAGGATGGATGTCTCATGCAACAGATGTGGCAAAGATGTCTGATAAGGATTGCAGCCATTTTCATGAGTGGGACAGTGGGACTTTTGTGGTATATAGTAGTGAACAATTTAAACTATATTTACATAATTTCCATCTAAAATACATTTCCATAAAATTACACACATATTTATGCATATATTGCTTTCTTCTATTGCCTAAATGAATTTACCATAATTTTATTTAATTTCTCTCATTGCAGGTAAGCGAATTTCCTTTTGTTCGCACTAATTAGGCCGTCGCGTCGCCTAACTAAACGTAAGTTCTTGCACCATAATTGTATAAACATTTTTTATTTCTGTATTGCTCCTTCTGTTTTTATTTTTAGTTTTCTGCCGTATTTGTTTTGCATTCAACTCCATCCACTTCCTTGGAGGCATTTTCCATTTGCCTTTCCACTTCCCTTCCCTTCTCTCTCTTTCTCTCTCTCTCTCTGATACTCTGGGATTCCTGGCCATAAATTTTGCAATTAACGACAAATGTCACTTTGTCTGGCCGATGGCAACGTCGACTACGACAACGACAACGACATCCACTGCAAGCAACTCCAGCTCAACCGGGCGGGGCGGAGGGTTTGGGGTACAACTCTTTTTTTCCTCTTTTTTTTGAGCCAGAAGCCAGAGCCTGGCTGTGAATGCTTTTAGCCCAGGAGCTAGCCAAGCATGTCCTGGCCTCTGACCGGGCGGACTACCACTACCCACTACACCCCCCAGCTTCACCACCACACCACCCACTCTTACGGTCTGCTCGTCCTGCAATTGCATTAAAAAGCATAAATTTACTTTAGCCCAGGCTCGGAACGTTATAAAATCCATTTATGCACTTCACTTGCTCTCTTTTGCATGGCTACGGCTCCAACTCTGTGGCCACCAGCCCCTCCCCACTTCGCCCCAGCCCACTCCACTCTTTTGGGCTGTGTTGCATGCTGGTCAGACGTCGAGTTCTGGGGTCCTAGGGTCCCTGCAATCTACAATAATTTCTGATTTCTTTTTTGCGCTGTTCCCATTTTATATTTTTGCTGCCAATTGCTGCAGCTACCAGAGAATCCTCCATGAGAGGGTGAGAGAGAGAGAGAGAGAGAGAGAGAGAGGGGTATAGAGGGAGGCAAGGAGAGCGAGAGCTATGCAATTTTTACGAAAATTCCCCACCAGCCACTCCTTCCTGCCATACCCAAAACCCACTTTTCTTTTGTTTTCCTTTTCCTCCTTTTTTTTTTTTTTTTGACGATGATGAAGTTTAATTTAGACACGATGGGTCCGGGTCCGAGTCCGAGCCTCAGTTTGTGGCAACCTCACCCACCGTGCACCCACTGCAGCCATCCTGTAGTATAACAATTGCCACCCACTTTCGGGGCCAAACGAAAGCCTCTGCTGCATGTCAAAGCAGTGGTGGCCGGGTGGATGGGGGGCAGAGGCGAAACAGGAAATTGTTTATAGAGAATATTTTAAATGCAGTTTTTGGTTTTTTCCTGTTTGCTTTTGCCATGGAATATCTTGTTGCATTCTTTTGGGGAGAGTAAAGCAGTGTGGGATATCAGAGAATTTAATTCATGATATTCACAAAATATTCAACTTTTTAAATAGTTCTCAGCCTTGTGGGGGCTGGCTTCTGTGTTTCTCGTTTTGGAGTAATCGAATTTGTAAAATATCGGGGTTACTTCATCGGAAATCGATTCCATTCATAAAAGAAAGTAAATATAAACGAATCCTAGGCCCATCAAATATGATATGATATATGATATTATCTTACGTTGGTAACAACTGGTAACAACTTCATTCGAGGCATTCATCATTGGAACTTCTTGTACAGATCCATCCATATCTATAGTTTTTCTAATTCCAAATTGATTTTTCCTGTGGATTCTGCAGTTGGATTATTGCCTTTTGTTGTGTTCTTTTTTTTTTCGACACCCATTCATTAATCTCTTTCCCTCGCAGTTTCTCCCAGTCGTTATCTCCTCCCCATCTTCTTGTTTTGTTCCTCCTTCTCTGCCTATGCATAGTTTTTGCACACTGTACCACTTGTGTATGTGTGTGTGTGCTTTGTCCATTTCCGTTCTTTGCTCCTCCTCTAATATAATTTCGATTTTCCCAGTTATTTCATTTCCCTTACATACACACACACACACACTCCTTTCTCTCTCTATCTCTCTCTGTGTCTTTCTGTGCTGCTTCAAAACTTCATTTCCTCTATAAAATGGGCGTGGCAGAAAATGCTGCAGTTCCCCGCCCGCCCGTCCGCCCCCCTCTCTGGCAGATAAACAATCAGCAAACTGCAGCAGCAGCATAAAATAAAAATAAAATAATAAAACGAACAAAATTGTAATTCCCCTCTTTGCCTGTTTTTTCTCTGGTAAGCGTTTCCTCTTTGAAAACTTTTTGTCTGCCGACTTTTTCGTCTGTGTGTGTGTGGCGTGTGTGTGTGGCATGTGTGTGTTGCACATTTGTTTTGCATGCGCTTTTCTGCAGAATTTTCGGCAATATTCCATTAATACTCCTCGTATGCGATGCGGGTTCTGGAGACCCTTTCTTTGTTTGTTTTGTCAGTTGTGCAAAAAGTTTTAGCTTTTTTTTATAAATAAATTTTTGCAACGATAAATTTGCAGAATGCACAAATCAATTTTGTTGAATTGTGTGTGTGTGTGTGTGTGTGAGTGTGCTGGCCGCTGCATAAATAAATCATCAATGCATTGGGGGACTCCATTTTTTGCTTTTCGCTGGAGATCCAATTGCAGTATCCTGTTCTGCAAAAAAATGCTGTCAATCGTGAATCGAAATGGAAATTCGAGATGGATAGAGAGAAATGTCAGCCTGCATTTTATCTAACAACTAAACTTTATTTGTAGTTTTATTTTGTAGCTAAAAGGGAATTTGAGCACTAAATGGAATTTTTAAATGAAATTGAATTGGAAATTTGATAAAAACAAAAATATTTCAAAAACAATTTCCCATGGGAGGATAACAGTTTTGTGATGGGTTTCAAAGCTGGCAAAGTGGATGATATTTCATGATATTCCACTATAAAAGAATTAAAAATATTGCTTTTAAAATTTCAAAAAACTATGCTGATATTTGTGTGGAGCTTATGATGATATCCTATTCTGTATTAGTGTTTCTCGAGTTCGGGTTAACATTTCTCGGACCGAAAAAGTGCCCGAAACCGAAAATTGATTTTCTCCAGAGTTCATGCGAGAGTTAATTCAGAGTTAAACAGCATATTTGTGCGCCCAACAGCACACTAGTATTCTTTTTCGTTCCGACAAATTGTCGGCCTCAAGAAAGGCGAATTGTTTTTTTCGACAAGTTAATCTGATCGTCAACTTTTTCGGCACCTTACTTCGAAGTCGAGAAACCGGCCCTTAGTAAAGATTCTCAAAGAACCTGAGGATCTGAAGATCTGAGGATATTTCAAGCCTCTCAAACTAAGTAGATCTATTCACGTTTAACTGAGTTTGAGTTGCGCTAACAAGATATCCTTAAATTGCATTCACTTAGACCCCAACCTAGCTAAGCGGTCAACCCACGTCGTTTTGCATACTTTAGCGTATGTATGCGCCACCCCTTTCCACCACCCTTTAGAATAAGCCGCTGCTGCCAACCCTCTCTATACATCTACAGAAATCCTCTAAACAAAAAACCTTTTAGTCCCAGCCGAAACTATTGATGGATGCCAGAGCTCACACAGACGGAAAACTAAAACCTTTTATCAAAGATAAATAAAATGGGGGAAACTAAAGCAAAGGGAAACGCAGAGAGAGGAAGAGAGAGCTGCATGCGACAAATGCAGGGAAAAAGGGAAAATGTGAAAAAGTCAGACGAATCGAGCATATGTGGGATGTGGGGTGTGGATGTTTGGGAAAAGCCTCTAGTTGAAAGCCAATGTGCAATGTCTATGCTAGCGGAAATTCTAGAGTGGTTTTCCAAGGGGGTGGAGTGTAGTGTCTGCCTCCGTTGCACCCTCTCGCAGGGCTCTCCTTCAACTGCAGCAAATGTGAAATAAATTAAAATATTTTTATCTACACTCGTGCACGTAGCCCTGCAGCACCACCGACCACCCACCCACCCCCTTTCAGACAGCTGTAAAAGTTTTTCCAAGCTTTGGAGTTTTTCCAACCCTCCTCTACTCCCCGTCTTTCTCTCTGTTTGTCTCTCTCTCTCTCCCTCTCTCTCTTTCTCTTTGTGCCTTTGGTAAGGGTTTATTTTTGCCGAGTTGCATTTTTTGGTCTAAAAAATGTTTGTCATTGTTGTTTGTTATGCAAAATGATTGCTGCAACTCTGGTAAAAAAGGGTTGCAAACTGCAGTCTCTATATTTCTCACTCTTTTTCTCTTAGTTGCTCATATCTCTCTCTCTCGCTCTGTGTCTATCTCTCTCTCTGTTGCTCCTTTGCTCTGTCTCTCTTTTATGGCGTATACATATGTGTTGTCTGCTTTTTGGCGCATTGCACTAACCGACTATAAATGAAATGCCGCATGACGCCTACCCCATTCCACCCCAGACCCACCCAACCCAACCCACACCCAAACCCAAACCCCCTGAACATACAAGACCCCCTTTGACTACACTGTGTTCAGCCCCTTCTGCCAGAGCCCCTGCCTTTTTCTGTGTGCCGCATGCAAAAAAGTGAAAGTTTCTATTGCTCCTTTTTTGAGCTTTCCAGAGAGAAGGAAAGACAGAGAGAAAGAGCAGAAAAAGTGGGTAGAGAGGGTGTATGAATGCTCTGCACTTTGTTTGGGGGTTGCATCCCCCTACAGGCACAGGCCCCGTGCCCGTGCCACCACCCTCCCCCCCCTTGGGCCAGAAATGCTGCAGTCGAGGGTTGTTGTGTTTCATAATGATGACAGGGAACGTTGTGCCTCTGACTCTGATGCTCCTGATGCTGTTCCTGCCTCTTCCTAATCATCATCATCATCATGATGATGGTGTGCTGTGGGGATGCTGATGATGACGTTGTGTGCAGGGGCTACAACCCTCATGCAATGTTGTTGCTGCCACTGCTGCCACTACCACAGTTTCATTGATTTTCTTTTTTCTTTCCCTTTTTTAGGTATTCCTTCTTTCCACATGGCCCAAAAAAATAAAAGGAGGAAAAACTTTTTTCCAGGCAACAGAATGCATTTTTTGTGCGCCGCCTGCAGACAATGCGACAGACAGTGGCGCGTAGTGGGTTGAGAGGACTGGGGTTGGGTGGTTGGGTGTTGCATAGAGAGAATATTCATTTGCTCGTCTGGGGTCTGGCTAAAGTCTGGCAAGGAAATCACAGACGATAAGGAAATGAGTGAAAATTCATTTCAGTCTTTCCCTCTCTCTCTGTCTCCCTCTGTCACCCTCTGTCTCTTTTTGTGCATCTATCTATCTCTCTCTCTCTCTCTTTCTCTGTCCGTTTTGTAGTATTTTATAGTATTTTCTCTGTTTTACTACGAGCACAAGTTTCCCTTCCCTTCCATCAGCATTCTGGCCTTCTGTCTTAGCCATCGGTTCGGCTGACACATTGGGAAGCGCACGTCTAGCCTCCTGGCTATAATTTGCTTGCATTTTCCCCCTTTTCTCCCTCATCCCTGCTGCATTTTGAGCAATTTATTGCTGGGACATCATCCTTGTCAATGGTTGGTCTTCCTTTTCTCCTTTTCCCCCCTTTTTTTGTGTGGCCATTTTTGTGGTTTGAGAAAAACTTGAACCCAAATGAAATTTCTTTGGGCTTCACACAATTTCCCCTTTTCCCATTTTCTCTCTCTCTCTTTCTGTTTTTTTTTTGAGCAATTTTTCATTAGGATTTCTGTTTGGTCCTGCGGCAGTTTTCTCTAGTTAATTTGTGTGATTTTCTGTGGAAAGTGCAGTGGTGGGGGTGGAGGAAAATCGTTGGAGAAAAGCAATAAATTGAGAACTGAATGGGAAAATACATTTCTGCATGAAGGATAGTCATTGGAAATGGTCAGATATTGCAGATGGAATGGGAATAAATCTATTGAATGCATCCATGGATACATAGGAGAATAAAATAAATACAAAAAATATATTCGCACAGAGTTTGAAATAGGAATCGCCACACAAATAATAGAAAAAGAGGTTGGGTCCTCTTTTTCTTACAATATTCGATCCTGCAATATATCAAGGATTCCTTTCCATATTCTTAGACTTAGCTTAGCCTACTTTTAGGCGCCAAATAAAGGTTCCTTCAATTCAGAAGAGTCTTCTTATAGTGAACATCAAACGATGGATAGCTGCTCATATATTTTTTCTCTATATTTATTCAAGTCTGTTGTGGGTCTATTATGGCAACTGCAATTTGCAGATACGAATCTGAAGGCGATACACTTGAGACCTCCACATACAGAAAGAGCGATAAAAACGAGTCAATGGAAGGTGGAAAAAGGCGGAGATACACCTACACCAAAACACTTTCGATTTGGCTGCCAAAAAGTCATAACTTTCGCTTTCGTTTCGTTTGTGCCACGGAATAAGTCCAACCCCAGGCACAGACCCCAAGAGGAGACCCCAAGCCAGACGCCGACCGAGTCACAATCCGAGTCGTCGCACGGGTCTCATCGTCGCATTGTCGCATTGTCGCATTTCCAAGTTGTTGCACGCAACCAGATAAAAAATAAAAGAAAAAAAACAGCAGCAAACAATAATAAATAAAATATGTACAACAACAAAAAAACCGACAAAAAGTAAAAGTCATGCGACAAAACAAATTTTTTTGCAGTAAATTGCATGCGACGTTTCATTTTTTGTATTTATTTTTTTTTGCGCCTTTTGTGTGGCTGTCGGCGTCGTGACAAACGCTGTCTGGGACAATTTGAGTGTGACTTTTCGTATACACAACCATATCTGTATCTTTACATATATCTATCTTTCTGTGTGTTTCGGGGCAGCACTTTATTTGAATTTTTTCGTGGGCGAGAGCGCATCTGTTGAAGTGCCACGGAAATTCCACTTTTATAAGCCTCTTTCTTCATCATTTGTTTTCTGCTTATTGTTTATGATAAAATTGTATATCAATTGTTTTTATAAACATTTGACATTTTGTAGGTAAATTAATAATAGGTATATTTTTTGGGTGGGCGAGAATTTTGATGGACGCACGGTGGAGATGTGGAGATACAATTGTGAGAGTTTTGATTTGAAAGAAAGTTGCTTTGGATATGATGGTTTGCATATGTCAGATGATTCCGTAGGTTCAACGGAATACAAAATTTCGAAAGATATTTTCACCAGAACTTCTGCTTTAAGGTGGATATTTTAAAGATCTCTATTCGATCTGAACTTTTTTCTTATACCAATTTCAAATGTTAAATAAGTTCCATAATATTTGGTGCTCTTGCGGGTTTTACGGGTAACCTTCATTCCCCCACGAGTTTTTCCCTCGCTTCGTAAAACTCCACTCCACTTATTTATGTACATTTTAAGCTTGTAACACTTTCCATAAATTTAAAGAAAAATCTCCTCTCTGGTCTGGTCGCTCTGCTCTGCTCTGGTCTTTCATTCATTTCTCTTTCTTTTGTATGAATGAAAATATTTGTATGCATATCAAACACAAACTCACACAGAGGGAGATATATGTACATATATAGTATCTCTGCCAAGTATCTGTATCTGTATCTGTGTCTGTGAATCATGTAAAAAGTCAAGTAAAAGAAAGAGCGACCGAAAGAAAAGGCTGAAATAAAAATCAAATTTATCTTGAACTTGAACTTGAAAACAAAATGAAAATGAAGACACATCGATGTAGACGGTTTGGTTTGTTCGGCGATTTGCCTGTTTTGTTGTTGGGGGAATACTCGTAATGTTGTTGATAATGCTGTTGTTGTCGTTGTATGCGAGTGTATTCATGTTGGTATTGTTGTTGTTACATGTATTTGTTGGTGTTCTTGTTACGTATATGTTGGTAATGTTGTTGAGTTGTAGCTCTTTTTATGGTGTATCTTTAGGGAGTTGTTTTTGTTGCAAGTTGATGCGGTTAGAGATGCTGTTTTAGGCGTCTTTGCTATAGATGTTTTTTATAATTATTTTTTATACTTATGATGCTGACGATTGCATTGTTGGTGATTGTTTCTGCAGCTTCTTTCGCTTTTGTTTAAAACTCTTAACGACTCTCCAGCGCTAATGCTAATGATGATGAGATGCTGTTTGTGGTTTTCCCATCTTGAAATTGCTGTCTCAGTGATCCAAAAGCCGAATGCAATCAACAATTGCAGCTCCCAAAAATCAAACAAATGCCAAGCAAAAGAAAAACAAAAAATGAAAAGAGTAATAATTAATACGCCGACATTTTGCAGTATGAACATGTGCAATTAATTTGATATTTTTATATTATTTTATTATTCTTTGAATGTCAGCGCAGAGGCTCAAAGTCAGCTGCTGCTTGCCCAAAATGCGACTTTGAAGCGTCGCGTCGTTTCAACTGCAACAACAAATATTTTATTAATAAAAACTTGTATTCTGATGGTTAGAGCGGTGGTGTTTCGGGGGTAATGGGGAAGAGCACATTGAATGCACACAAAATGTATTTTAATGAGATAATCGCTAAAACAAAACAAAAATGCTGTGCAAAAGTTAATCATGACACAGACACAGTGTCCGAAAATAGCACAAAAAATTACATATGGAATATATACATACAGATACCCATATATATGTAGGTACATGTATATCTTCTGTCTGGGATTGGGGATATACAGATACATATAAGTGGATAATGCATGAGGCAACATTTCGCTGCATTGAGAGAGAGAGAATTTGAGAGCTCGACTTGAATGGAAGATCGCGTCATTTAGCGGCTTTTAATGGGTCCAACATTCGGGGGTTTAATTAGGTAAAATATGGGTTGTTATATTTAATAAAAATGGTCAAAACGTGGCTCAATTAAGGGAGAGATACAATGTATATTAGAAAAGATATACTAATAATAAAATACAATAAGAAGCCATTAAAAATTCGAATAAAAAATTGGAAAATTGGGAAATGTTTCAATAAAATAATACCAAAAGAGGAGAGATGCAGACATACAACAACATTTAAGATCTATAAAATTCATAAAAGTATGTACATCGCAATAGCTCTCTAGAGTCCCTAACAAATATCTAACTCCATCGATTAAATTTTTCCATGAAAATCTAACTAGTATCAATTAAACTCAACTAATGCATTCAATATTAAAATGTCAAATATCGCCGACGCAATCAAAAAAAGAAAACAACAAAAAACGCTTCCGTAAATAAACAAAAAAATTCAGCAGCAAATGCGACGTCAGCACATGAGAGAGATGAAGTCAAATGAATTTTGGATAAATAAATACACGTCCAAAGCTAAAGAGAAGCAAATCCAATGACATAATAGAGCAAATAAATGTAGGTTCATATAAATATATCTAAGATACATACATACGTACCTACTTATAAGTATAATATTTGGTGGGATAAATAAATGCCGATGCAAGTTCATAAATAAATGAGTGCGACATTTCAAAATGAAAGAAGAAATGGAATTTGTTCAATGTCATAAATATTTTCAACTATTATAAAACGCACTTTTATTGAATAAAATACTAGATGCTGTTCGGTGGTGCAGGAAAATTTTCCCCAAAATATACTTTTAATAAAATTCCAAAGACATTTAACGAATTGGAATGATTTGAAAATATTCGTAATTTCGATGAAGCATGGACGGATGACCAGTCCAGTATATTTCTTATAAGGAATACCTAATTCGACCTATAAATTCTTATACTACCGATACTCAACTTATTTAAGTATTTTTCTCTATCTCTGTGTCTGCACTCCACTCCCCTGTGTCTGTATAGTTATCTGTATATGTAACTGTTTGTTGGCCGTCCGTCTGCCTCCTTCTTCTCCCCCTCCATGTATTTTATCTCCTCATTATTATGTATTAGCTAGCAGCATTATTATTTACTCGCCTCGACGCTGGCTCTGGCTGCGTGGCGTCGTGCTGGAAGCAGCGTGGAATGAGAGATTCGTGGAAGTGGGACACTTGTGTGCAGTGTGTGCGCTTTTGTTGTTGTCTCTCTTTCTGCTTCTGCTACAGCGTCTCTTTCTTTTTCTGTTTCAAATATTTTTGTTGCGACTGTTGCCGTTTGCTTCCCCGTACTCCGTCTTTCTTTTGCGGCGCGTGTGTGCGTGTGTGCTAGTGTGTGCCTTTGGCGCATTTTATTGCTGTTTGGTGTACCCTGTATTTTCCGAGGCTAAGGAAATTATGAATGCAACAGAATATAGAAATATCCAGGTATAGCTATACCAACTGGTTCCCATACTCTCTTACAGGAAGCAAGGACCAAGCATTGCTTAGATCCTGTTGCCATCTTTCCTTTATTTCCGAGTACAGGGTATCCCAGTCACGTAATATTTCATGCATCACTCTTGCTGTTTCATTTGTCCTCACAAACTTTTTTTAGCGCGTGTCTTTCAATGTCAAATGGAACGGAACGGAACAATTTCTTCTCTCATTTAGTTCAAAATTGTTTGTCGTTTTTTTGGCAAATTATTTGGGTAAATATTTTGAGCAAACTGCACTCATTTCATGTCCGAAAATTTCCATAGCGATCGGATCGCCACAGGGCGTATGATTAATATCTACCACTTCAGTTTCTGCAGCAACTGCAGCACTCCCGCATTCACACTATTTCTTTGCATATCTTTAAATGCAAAAAATATAAAAAACAAAAATATAAAGCAATCAGTTTTATTTTTATGTATAAAAAACAAAACTTGAAATGCGCACGAAAAATTCCGAAAAAAAGCACCGAACAACCGAACACCGAAATTTGGCAAACAAATACACTCAAAGATTGCAACCAAGGTCAGCAATGACGAATAACAGCAAATGCGCTGTTCTTGTTTCGGTTTTTTTCTGTTGGTTTTTTGCTTTTTGTACTCTATGTACCAGTCAGAGATCTCCACTTGCAGAGACACAGCGAGAATCAAACAGGGAAAGAGAGAAACTGAGAGAGAGAGAGATGGAACTGAAATGCGTTCTTTATACACATTTTTTGGTGCTTTACTGACTTTTGGGTTTGCCGTGCAAAGTAAATAATTTGTTTGTCAGTCGCCACAACGGGTCCGGGTCCGGGTCTTGGTCTCTCTGGGGGGGGAGGTACGGGAGGTATCATATGAATGTACATAGACCTATGTACATACATACGTTATATATGGGTTCCATTTATTTGATATTTCTCTGTATATTTTTAGTTGTATTTATTTGTGCATTGTCGCTCTGCGAGTGCGAATTCTGGCCGAAATTTGTGGTGGCATTTGTCAAGTGAGTTTTGCATTTAAGTTGAGTTGTATAATATGTACCGGAATATATCGGTATATGTACATCGGGAGAGATCTCTACGGGTTCTCCTACGAAACAACCATACGATATTGCCGATGTTGTTCACAGGCCATGTGGCATATAGTCCTCTTGACTACATTCTGCTTCTTACATCCATGCCATCAGATCTTTCACTGTATCAAATAACTGCAAATAATTCTAATTATCATTATCTAATATTCTCCTAAGATCCCAATAAATATATCCGAAAAAAGGATCTCTCATCTCCTATGTATCTGGTTCTCAAGAAAACCCCCACTGCTTCCGCATCTACAACCCTTACGATCTTCCCACATCCTCACGATCCTCGTCATGCAATGATCATTCAAATGATCAAAGCCATTCTCATATCCCAGCGATTCCCATCGTTTTGCATATGTACGTATGTACATACATATATTATATGCATTAATTGCTTAATTGATTCACATTTCATTCAATTCACTCAATTTCGTATTCACGGCAAACACTCGAAGAGACACAAACACACGCGCAAACTCTAAGGCAAGGCACACACTCGAATTTGCTGAGATCTCTCTCCGGGGTCTTATTCTCACCTTTCATGCATGCGCGACTAATTCCTGGAATTCCTTTGACTGACTAACCCAAAAGTTGTTGTTCTCACACGCGCACCACACAAAAGGCAGCCAGGGCAAAGCAACAGCCAGAAATGGCGCCGAATATCCTTGAAAAAGGCAAAAGCCGCTAAGCAAGAAACACGACGAAGAAAGGAAGGCTAGCTTCAGTCGACGAAGTCGTAGATACCCTTACGACCATTTGGTTATACGACCAATGATCTCTGCTTTCTCTAAGCTACGAAACTATAGCTTGTGGAAGACTTGTTCTGCAACAGTTAATACTGAGTCTCAGCGTTGCAACCGTTTAACATAATCCTCATACCTCATGAAAGAGTATAAAGCGAGGCTGGCGGCGCAGTCGCAAGCTGCACAAGCAGCGATAGAAGCAACAACAACGGAAAAGATAAATCAAAAAGTAACCATACACGCTCACAAATGCAATCCCCGAAAAAAGCAAAAGCAAGGAGAGGGAGAGACAGAGAGAGAACTAGCAATGAACAGTTTTATCCATGGTTCGGTTCGCTTTTTTTGCGCTTTTTTCGAATGAACAAATAACTGCATTTGACCTTGTTTCGATCTTTCCGTGTATGGGTATATGGCTGGCTTTTTTGCTTAGAACAAACAAGATATGCCACAGTACATAAGAGCAACAGAGATGGGGAGAGAGAGCGAGCGCGGAGTCTCTCTCTCTCTCTCTGCTTGCAGCCGAATTCATATTTGTGATACTGCTTGTTTTTGCGGCTGTTCTGTTGTTGTTGTTGTTCTTGTGGCGTATTTTTCGGCTTGTTTGCTTTGCTTTGAGTTTTCGCTGCTTGGCGCGATTGAGAGAACGAGGGAGAAAGAACCAGTAGAAGAGCCGATGCGAAGCTCGCTCTCTCTCGGTCTGTCGGTGCACAAGTGTTTTGTTTTTGCTGGCAATACCCTAGAGAGGGATGTGATGGGTTGGAAGAGAAGTTTGCATTGCTTCAGCGACATAAGCTAAGAGTGAGCAAGTGTTTTTGCAGGGGGTATTCTAGCTTAAGGTTGATCCCTGTTGATCATCGATCAACTGAAGTATAGGGTATTCAAAGCGCAACCCTTTCCTTCACCTTCTCCTTCTTCTTTTCTGTGCGTTTGTCTTGCCTTTCAATTCCACTGCGCATGGAAACAGCAACAAAAAAGAACACTGCCACCAGAAATGCCCCCTAAAATGGGAAATTTAGCATGCGCAACGCAATACATGTACACATGCATGTATGTATATGTACATACATATGTATGTATGTATATCGCCACTCAGCTGTGCTGGCACTCTCTCTCCCAATCAATCTCTCACTCGTTCATTCTCATTCGAACGTCTGCACTTTGTGTTCCACTAATTTTTGTTGCTTTGCCAAAAAATAAAAATCAAAATGTAGGTTAAATTTACGGAAATTGCGACGAAAGCACACGCATGCACACACATACATATAGCAGTGCTTATGTATTGGTATAAAAATATAAAATTGCTATAAAACAACAACAAATCAGATACGTGTTCAGATAGCGATGTTCTGTTTCGGTTTCGCTCTCTGTCTGTCTGTCTGTCTGTCTGTCGGTGTGTCCTTGTGGATTATGCAATAACTGAACAAAGTCGAGACAAGAGACAAAGATAGATAGTATGATTGGATGACTAATGATATGACATCGCCTGCAAACAGGTGCTTAAGAGAGAAAGATTAAAGTGTTTCGAATCGAATAATTGACTAATTAAAAAACTTCCAATTTGATAGTGTTTTATTTTTCAGTTAGTTTTAGTCCAACGCCATTTTTGCGCCTCCAATCAGAATGCATCGAAGCACAAACCTTTTTACATTTATTTTCGCGCACACACCTCTGGAGATTGCATACTATGACAGTGCAAAAGTGAGATAGAAGACTGCACAAAGCGTTGCGAGAGAGCCAGAGCGAGACACCTTGCATTCGCACACTAAAAAACTGCACATGCGTGAGTGAGATGACCTGACATTGCATTCATTCTCTCTTGTTTGCCTGTTCGTGCTCTTGCTTGCCTTGCTTTGCTGTCGTTTTTCGCTGCTTGGCGATCGTCATTCGATTTTGTTGTTAGTCGCCTGTGGTTGGTTGGCGTTCGTTGCAATTTTTTCGTTCGTTGCGCTTTCGATCGCGACGTTGACTTCGGTAACGCGCTGTGAATTTTAATTTGTCGGCGGTTTTTGTTTTTGCATTCGCAAATATGCACGAAGTTAGTTCGTGTCCACGCCTTCGTGGTCGGAAGACTAACATCCATCGATATCCGAGGCAAACGCCAGATATAACGTCTTGCTGTGGTTGATTCCATGTATATCGCACAAAGTTAAGGATCGTATGGGAACTTATATATTTATATTTTGCTAGTAACATGTATTCAATTTATTTGTTTTAAACTTTCATAAATTTAAACTAATCATTTGTTTCCATTTCTTTTTTCCAGGTAAATACTTTCCTTCCCTTACAATGGCATAAACGGAACTAAAACTTCAGGTTTCAAAGCCACCCCAAGTAAGTTTTTCCACAAAATTAGATAGAAAATCTTGAAAATCGTACCCCGTCATGCATGCCTCAGGCGAATGGGAGAACTTGCCACATCATGGCCCAATAAGTGTGCAACCCTCCTCCTTCGAAATACCGAAAAAAGGCAATCCAAAAAACCAGATTCATCATCCAGGCAGATGGAAAAAGTACACCACCGAATGCACACACAGTGCCACACCCACCCGAGTGTACTGCCTGCCACTTTCACATGCAACCAAAACAAAAATGCAATTTCAAATACAAATCTCGGCCGGAAAAAGCGGGAAAACATCCTTTGGGCACGTGCTGATAATGAACCTGGTCTGTTGCAACCCTCGAGGGTCGAGTGGCGCCCCCCTCCCCCCTTCTGGACGCATATGGGTTAGGGGTAGCACTGTACCTAATCCCCTGCACCCCATGCCCAGTGCACTGCTGCCCAGCTGCATCATCAAAGGATTTCTCAGTGCCCCGTGCCCTGTGCCCTGTGCCCCCCCCCTCTCCTTCTGTCCGTGCAACCTCCTGTGCAACCCTCGAGTGCAACTGCAACAAAGTTGTGTTGGGTTAATTAACCATTGAGTCGAGTCGAGTCTTTGTTGCAGTCTGCCGCCGCATCGTTCCGCCACAAGGGTTGAAGGGTTGAAGCATCCATCCCGAATACTCGGCATCCCGTTAAGCTGTCCGAATTGTGTCCAATGCGACGTGCCACAGCGGCGCGTGTCCTGTCCCGCCGCCACCCAACTAATTGCAGTGCTCGATCCGATCCGAACAGGAGTTTGCGGAAAACTGGTTTCCATTACAGATGTGTTCTGTTTTGTTGTGTTTTGCCTATTGTTAGAAGGAGAGGCTTTAAGCAGAGATTTGTTGCTTGGGGTAGAGCTACTATTACCAAGACATGTATGAAAAATGTGGGAACATCATGATATGCTACGAGAGAATTTTCTATAATAATAATAGAGATTATCTCCGACGCACAGCAAATTGGTTACAGATTATTTTGATAGATAGCTGAAATTTCATAATTGGCATAAAGTTTGGCTCTTTAATTGGAATATTTTTAAATACAAATATCATAAGCTAAGAGATCTAACTGGAATGGAACAAATCTCGGTAAGCTTTCAAAATATTTAAATAGGAATAGGGTGCTGATCAAAAATTAATTTTAAAATGTTAAAAATTCTTGTAAAACTTGAACCGTGCTTGAATCAGATTTTAGGTCTTCAAATGATATATCCTTATATCATAAATGCCTTAACTCTGGTTGCTTTAATCATGGATTTTTGGGAAATATGGTACTAAATCTGAACCTTTAAATAATAAGAGATTTGTAATACCTTTCTCTAGTCCTCAAGCCTTAAAGTTGACACCTGAGAGGAATGGTTTTTTTTCTTATTATTCCCATTGTCCTTTCCACACATCCTTCAAGTTGAACGTAAATCGTTGCCAGACCAAAACGGTCCCTTTGTTTCCTATTTTTCCAGACCCAAAAAAATTACCAAAAAGCAATCGTACCGAATCGAATGTTGCCTCAATTTGACACATTTTCAATAGTCACCCTCCACTCTGCACGACTCCCCGCAGAATCAGCAGCAGTAGCAGCAGCCCCCTCATCAATCTGCAAGGCAATCCCTCCGCCTCACAAAAAAAAGAAAAGAAAAACATTTATCCTCCTAGGAAGAAGAAAGAGTCACGCCTCTGTGGCTCATCACTTTTCGGGTTCTCTTTCTCTCCCAAGAGCCAAAAGGGGGCAGAGAGAGAGATAGAGAGTGGCAAGAACAAACTTTGTTGCAACATTTTGTTGCCGCCTGTGCTCTATTGCCGCCCCAAACAGCACCAATAAGGGGAGTCTCGGAGCAGAATCTGGACATGAACTTGGACTTGGGACTTTTTTTAATAACAGCGAGAAAGGACTTAACTTTTTTGTTGCTTACGTCATTGGAAATGGCATTTTTCCTTTTTCTTGGGTTTTTTGGCTTGCCAAGTGCGTGAGTGGGCTGCGAAAGTCACTTTAATGACATTCGGGTGTACACTGCAACAAAATATTTGTCATACCCGATACTCAAAGAGTATAAAGGTATATTCGACACGAGAAGATGTAAAGGTATATTCGACACGAGAAGATGTAGATCTGTAGGAACCTGTGGGAAACGTTTCCGACTCCATAAAGCATATATGTGTATGTATCAGAATTACCATAAGGAATGATTGATTATCTACCTGATTTCAAAATTCGGCGCAGACCGTTGTTGTAGCCAGAACTCCTTTGACTTCCCTGCCACTCGCTAGCTCTCGAAAAGTGGTGCGCCCCCTAGCGGAGTGAGCGAGATATAAGGGAATGGAAAACGTCCATAAGATGATTTCCTTGACGGAAATCTAGATAGTTGGGAATATGTATAGGTCTAAGAAAAAAGGTGACAGAGGAAGCCTAATTAGAGTTAAATTCATGTACTGTTTTGCTTTCCACTTATCTCCTCTCGATTTCTCTCTCGTCCTCCCTCTCTCTCTCCCTCTCTCTCTCTCTGTCTCTTTCTGTCCTGCAGTTTCCCTCTGTCTCTTCGAGCCTTAAACCTTATTCAATGCACGTCCAATGAAAATGATTGTGTATACGCCTCAGTGCCCTTTTTGGCAAATGCGTGCGGCATGAGTAATTAGCAGCGCACGCAAAGGATACACTGCACGACACGACACACTCTCTTATACTCGCACACACAACACAACACATACACTCTCCCTCTCACCCATACTTGTTCAATAATTGCCTAATTGCATTAGCTCCAAATTATGCTGCATTTTTGCACTTCAAAGACGATGCCAACCATTTTTTTTTCGGTGATTCTCTTTTACGACTTTCTCTTTCTATCAAAATTTGTTCTCCTTTGGGTCCTTTTTTCGTTTTGAGTGAAACTGGGTGACAATTTGCTGCACAAGTGCGTGACAATGTCTGTGTGTTTGTGTGTGTGTGTGCGTGTGCAACCCCCAAAAATACCAATTACATCCCCTCCAAGAGAAGAGCCCACCCTTAGCATGGGCTCGAAAGAAAATTGATTTTTCCGCAGTTTTCCCCGTGTCGCTGCTGCTGCTGCTGCAGTCTGCGTTTTATGTGCGTTCCTTTTTGGGGTCCCTGCCGGGTTCTGGTTCTGGATCTGGTCCTGCTGCGAGTCCTTGTACATAGGCATAAATTATGTGCGTTTCCAGGGGTAAGATGGGTGTTCTGGAAGGCGGCTAGCGTTGAGGGGAAAGCTTTTGCGCCTGTGCCATCGTCGCTCGTATTGTTTTGACACTTTTACTTGAGTTGATTTGCAGCAGCCCCCTGGAGCAGCATCTGCAGGAGTGGTCGAAGGGCGAGAGAGGGAGGGAGGACGGCACAGGACTGGACAAATGGTTTCTCTGAATTATTCTGCATTGATAAGCAACCCTCTTAAGCACCCAGTATAGGTAAGCACTTAACAAGAGTGCCGTCCCGTGCCGTGCCCTGTTCCCCGTAAGCCCCAACTAAATGAGGAAATGAATTGTGAAAGCTTTAACTTGGAGAAACTTAAGGACAGAACGTTGTTAAAGGACGTTACCAATGCCTGTAAAAAGCCGTCTGCAAGGAGACACAATAGTATTCCTTATTTCAGGGACCGCATGGCCAGAGCATATGCAATTCTCAAATTTTGAAGGTGCTTAAGGTCTCATTAATTAGCAGCCCTAATTAGCAGGGATCCCAAAGAATCCGTCAAGAAGAACCAATTACGGTCGTCGCATTACAATAATTAATGGTGTGATTATGGACCTGAAAAAGCTGCATAGGGATGTATCTTTCAGATGGAATACTATTACTTTGATTCAAGCTTATTCCACTCTCCTTCTACGTCCATTCAAATATACCTAATCCTTTCTCTAGAGCATGTCCCTAACCCTTTCTTTAGTACATATGTATACCTTAATCAATCTCTGAGGACCCAAAAAAAAAAAAAAAATAAATTTCCAGCTCTTCGTCGCATATCAAAAGACCTTCCTCCCAACGCAAACCCCCAACCACGGCAAATCCTAAGAAGGACTATCCATCCCGATGCTACCTCCCATTTCCAAACCCCTCTGTTCCCCCCTGTTCATTCTTTGCTTACGCATTGCTGCATTAATGCGTATGGAAAAAATTTTTTTTTTTTTTCTCCTCTTTTTTAATGAATTTTCGTTTTGGGGTTGATGCAGTGCATGTGTGGGTGGGCGGGTCTACCAATTTGAAAAGAAGTTCTGACAAATGCGCGATTCGCGGATCTCGGGAACCTTTCACTTTTTTTCGGTAAGCCACATTTTGCGTGTCTCACTTGACGCAAAAAAAAACCTGATGGGGAAACCCGAAAAACAAAAAATTTATGAAATTTAACAATGAATAAAAAAGGGTTAAAATGGAAACGTGCATGGGTATAAGGTAATGCTCTATGTATGGGATACATACGTGTTTGTTCATATGTATATAGACTCTCTTTCAATGGAACTCCTCCAACTCCTCCAAAGGTCCTCCTTCCTCATCCGTCTACTGCCAATTTTATTAATGAAAAGTCAAGTGATTTTCATTCAGCCAGTGGGCGTGGCAACCCACGCACGCACCCACAGACGTACACGCACAACTCGTTAGGGGTTGTCCTTGCCGGCAGAAATTATTTATATGAAATATTGAATGAAACAAGAATTCAATTCTGCGTGAAGTCTTATGAATATTGAAAAATGTGTGAATGAAAATATTTGAATATATTAAGCAATAAAGTTTACAAGGGAAATGGATTTGTGCTTTGGAGAGTTGTTGATATTGAAATCCTATAGAGGATTGATGGAATCGTAGCCAAAAGCCAAAATATGGACAGAAAAGATACGATCTGGAGCAGAGTATACGAAAGGCACTCTTTAGGAAGAACTGCTCCGTCCAATTTCTTTAAGAGGGTTTTCCCTTCCCTCTATTACTCCTAGAGCCGCACGCTTTTTAAACATAACCAGAACTGGCTGTCAAGAGACTACTTTTCAAAGTTGGTTAAAAGTCTGATTGAATGGATATTTTCAGTTAAACTCATGCCATAGCAACGAATATTTAAGATTAATACTATAATCAATGCATATCCGGATGTCATTATTAAAAAAAACTTCCAGAAATGTACCATTTCATGTGATAGTAGTTTTCCCACTGGCTGTCGGCGAAGACCGAAGTTGAGAAGACCCCCAACCATCTCTGAAAACTGTTAACTCTTCAACATCCATTACCATTGTTTGCTGTAAACTTTAGGCCTAGTACCATCTACCCAAAAAGAGTGCTTCCCATTCTGATTCCCAATGGCCCGCCCCGTGTGCCATCCCACTGCGAAGAGATCGGCTGTTCAAAATTCAATGAGCAAAGTGCCGCCATGGACGTTGAATTTATTGAAAAATCATGATATGTAACCATCACATAACCACAGGAGGAGTCCTGCCTCCCTGCTGATAGCTGGAAAGCCAGCCCATGGTACCATGGTTTACGTCTGAGTCCTGTGAGTCCTGCGAGTCCTGGATTTTGTCTATGTCTCTGAGTCTGGGCCTGTGTCTGTGCCTGAGTCTGAGTCTGGCATGCAAAAGCGTCGATATGACAGCTTGACTGAACTAAAACCGCGTTGCCAATGCTAGACAAAAGGCCAAAACACACACACACACACAGAGTGAGAAACAGGGAAGTGGAAGGGAGAGACATACTCGTACGCATGGCCAGGACCAGGAAATATGATTTTTTCGTGCTTGTTGAGCAGCAGTTTTGGCCAAGAGAGAGAGAGAGAGAGAGACAGAGCAGAGCCTACTACCATGCCACACGCTGATTGACGTGCCTTTTATTGATGCTCTTGATTGGTTTTTACCTTTTTACACAGACATGCGGGCCATGCCCGTGCCCCATCCATCCTTTGGTCGTTAGTTCAATATGTGCGTGGGGTCCTGCCTGCTGCCTGCTCCTGGTCTGGTGTCTGGTGCCACGCCTCCTCCTCGGTTATGATGATTTTTATTACAGGTGGGAGAGAGATGAGCCCCCCCTTGAACGAAAGGCTCTCTCCTCTGATGAATTGTTGGCCATATTTGCTCAAAAAATTTCCACGTTTGTATTTTCGTCATTTTTCTGGTGTTCTATTTTTTGTTAATTTTTTATGCACATAGAGTACTAGAGGGGAGCGGGGGAGAGGAGAGGGAGGATATGATGGCCATCCCGAATCTATTTGCGTTTTTAATCAAATGCTCAAATGTTGAACGCACTTTTGATACGGTATCCATATCCCATATCCCATATCGTTGCGGATCGTATCGGCGGTATATCCCTTTTGGTTTGTTTAACTTTTATATCGTAATTGCATATCTCTTTGGGCTGGGTGCAGAGAGGGAATGAGGGAGAGAGGAGAGTCCAAACAAACTAATCAAATGTCTGCAATCATCCTTCTTCGTCTATCGCGCCGCTTCCGTTTCCGTTTCGCGGAGGCACACACAGAAACACAGAAACGCAGCTGGTGGATGGGGCTCGGAGTCCATGGCCTGTGTGGGCCCAACGGCTCATCCTCAATTTGAGGACGCGCTAATGCTTTAATCCTTGCCGTGTCCTGCTGCGGCTCGTGGCCAGTTGTCCTTCCTCCTGTCCGCGCGTATTAAATCGATGAAGTATTAACGACTTAATTGCATGTTTGTTAGACATTTTGCATTGACCCTCATTCCCATTCCCATTTCTGCTCTCCCCTCTGGCTCTGCTCTGCCTCTGCCTCTGAATCGCCTTTTGAAGTTTATGAGAATTTCGCTTCGCTTACAGGAGTTCGGAGGAGGCGTTGCAGTCGAACAGTCCTTCGCGGCAGCTCATTTCGGGAAATGCGAATTCGATTAAAGTAATGACTTTTTGAGTAGCTCAAGTGGTGCTCACCCGCACGGTGGGGAAAGGGGGAAAATAACCTGTTTTGGGTGGAAAAAAGGTGAATGTTGGATCGAACTTTTTTTTGGCAAAATTCGTTTGTAATGAGACTATAAGACGAAAAGCTTTCAAAGGAAAGGCAAGATGCATATTGAGATTTGTATTTTCAGCGGATATTTAGGTCACTTTCTCTGTCTAAAAATATGGACAAGGAACACTCTTTTCCTATTAAATATTCCTGCTGTATATTTCTTTTAAAGCCCATTACCCAACAGCAACAAACAACAAAAAAAAAAACTCTGGCCAGTCTCTAATCGAACCCTTTTCATGGTCTCTCTCCAACCACTGTTCCCCCCGTTTTCCTCCATTTCCTCCGTTTCCATTCGCATCATCACCAAATTAAATAAAGCTCAATGACAAACTTCATTAGCCAAAAGATCAACTGGCCAAATGCCAAGGCAACAAAAATAACAATTTGCTTACCCCGACCCCTGCCCCTGGCGCTGTCCAACCCCTTGGACCATGGGATTGAACCCCGTTTTTGTCCTGTCGTTTTTGGTCCGGTCCGTCAATCCCTGGGCAGATAGCAGCCGCAAATGGCAGGCAAACGTTATGCCAAAAACTAAATTAAGATTGAAATGTAAAACTGAAAACGTTTTACACAATTATTGAACGCTTGCTTGCCAGTGGCCAGGAGGGAGGGGCTTTACGGACATGTCCTGGCCTAATCGTACAACGAAAACCACTCTCCACATAAAAAAAAATAGGGGTACGCGTACATTTGACAGAGACAATCGATACGTACCGTACAGTGCGAGAATCAGTCGACTGCATAACTTACTCGTACAATTCCGTAAATATAAATTTGTCCCTGCTCCATAGATGTTGTGGGGCTGGGGCCATCCCTGGGTCTAATGAAGGATCCGCAGGACTACCACCTCCCACCCCCAAATAAAATCACTCCAGCCATGCATTTTCTAAATGAAAACGGGCAGGGAAAAGCGACAAAAACAAAAGGAACAGAGCGGAGAGAACCTTCAATGTATGGAAATTTCTGTTCAATCACAAATCCAATGATGTTCGCTTCGACGCATTTTGACAGTTGGACAGAAGGCGACGCATAGAGAGAGGGGATGGGTGGGAAGCGATGTGGACGTGGCAGGAAAAGGGGCATCAAAGGGGGCACTACATATATGGGGGTTCCTGACTGAGACTGAAGCGATTTCCACTTCCTGGTTTGAGTCGCTTTGATGAATTTGACTGTTCCTGGACTCTGGCTCTCTGGCCCTCTGGTTCCCGGCTTTCCAACGATTGTTGTTTGTTTGAAAGGCTTCGTTGTCCTGCTGTCTGTTGCCCCGTACCCATTATCCTGTTCTCCCATTCCCCCCCCTCCCCACTGAGAGGCTGAGGCCTGGCCTGGCCTGGACTGCATCTATCTTTTTTCTCCGATTTCCTGCCCTGCGCTCCATGCCTTTGTGTCCCTCCCAGTGCATTGATTAGAATGTTTGGACTTGAGTACGTAAATATTTTTGCTTGCTTGTCAATTAGTACGCTAAGCTGATGTTGTACTGCACTCCTTGTACTCCTTGTACACGTACTCGTACTCGTACTCGTACTTGTCCTTGGAGTGGTAAATGCTTCTGGAATTAGAAATACAACAAGACTGAAAGCCTTTTGTTGGGATTTGTTTAGGATTGGGGTTTTTGGGTAGAACAGAGTGCTTAAAGTGTGAGGGAATCGAAGTTAAATAACTTCCAATGGAGCTTTTGTACGTTTTCGGTAGTCATTAAAGAAAAGATTTTCTTTACAAATTATAGACTTTTTTAAAATTTTGTACAGTTAAAAATAGAACAACAAATACAACAGAGGGGGTGCCCTTAACATCGAATTCCATCTAAAAATATTTGTGCCAAATTTAATTTAATTCATAATGGATTATTCCCTAAAATTCATTAAAAATCATTTAATATATTTTCCCTAAAATTCAATTTAAAAACAGAAAAAAGCTCTTTGACTGTTTTGACAACTATTAAATATTTATTCCATAATCAGATTGCAGTGCCCTCTCCTCCCCTCTCCTCCCCTATCTGCTCCATCAATCCTCATCCCCCTACCAAAAATCTCATTCTCTTATTTTGAGTTCTCTCGCCCCTTGACTTTCCAACTTGAAATGTTTCCGTAAAAGTTTGACAGTTTTCCAAATTCAAGATGACAATTTGAGCTGTCACAGGCACAGGTACAGTGGTACAATGGTACAATGGTACAGGTACACCCTGGTGGTGGGTGAGAGGTCAATTTTTGTATTGCCCCCGCCTACTGTCTCCTCCAGCGGCCTGGCCTGGCCTGTCTATCTGCCTCTGGAATTGCTTAAAACAATTGCGCATACGACGCGTGGCCTGCGTGAAAATTGCAACATTACAACATGTTCGGAGAATAGAAGAGGGGCGCGAGTATCGATAGAGAAGTGCGGGGAAGGGTGGGTTCAGTCCGTTCCATTCTGCAATGGATGGTCCTGCCAGTTACCTTTTTGACATTTGATTGAGATTTGTTATCGGCGAATTCATCAATGATATATACAATAAAAATACACACACACACACACGCAGTGCGGGAATGGTGTGGGACCAGACCGAGACGCATTGAAACAAAAAAATGTAAATGGGAGCTGGGAAAACAGCGGGCGGACAAACCGAAAAAAATGGAAAGGAAAGGAAAGGAAAAACACCATCAACACTGGAACATTCATCGTTGTGGGTCGGGTCGGGTCTGTGTCTGTTCTGTGGGTCTGTTTGGAGGTTGGAGTTGGGCTCCCACCCCCACTCGGCAATAGTTATCAGGCTGTACCAGTGACATTTCTAGGCAGGACTCGGGTCCAGTGTTACTTCTATTAAATTTTCGCTGTGCCCAAAAAAAAGCATAGAACCAAGCAGCAGCAGCCAAAGCAGCTGTTGTTTGGTCCTCCACAGAGGGCCTCCTGCCTCGTACTACTCGTTGTTCCTTCATTTGTTGTTGTGTATTTTTGCAATAAACCAACGCACACAGAGAGGAGGAAAAGGTGTCCATATAAGGGGGACGAATGCTGTAGAGGTAGCCGTAGAATGCGGCAGGAGCATATACTATACATATACATATATCCACAGAGTGAGGCGGATCCACAGATTGGGGGAAGTATCCACAGTGTGAGGGATATAGAAAGGGGACTGTGGCCGGCCATGCGTACCTTTCGATCCTTGTGTGACATTTGAATTCGGCACAGAGGCAAAAAGCCCCTCCTCTCCCCCCATGCTTTTTCGACAGGAGCAAACATTTTCTTTTATACAACTTTGGCAGCTACGTAGCACACTCGTACTCGTGCTCGTACACCTCAGCCCCCACGCTGTTGGACCCAACGTTTGCGTATCTATTTTTTAATTTTGCTGACGAGGCACGAAAACATACAAAACGCAATTGTTCACCAGGATCCAACAATGCATTCCATGGCTGCTACAGCTACAGCTACAGCTACCGCCTCCCTGTACGTACGTCCTGACATGTGTGCGTCTCATGCTGATAAGCAGTAGCCAGTCGGCCCTGGGATTGGGTGTAGGATTGGGTTAGAGGAGGGTATGCCCACCCAAACCTATGCCGCACCGCGCCGCGCCAAATGAAAAGTTAAACTGTGTGACGCGCTGTAAATGCGTGGGGAAGAGAGGCTGTCACAGCGAGAGAGAGAGAGGAAAGGATGAATGCCTGCCAGGATGTTTGATTCCCGCTTTTGCAGAAGTAAGAGTGGATGGGCTCCCACCTCGCCCTTTTTTTTCTGTGTGCATTTTCCTGGCATGGCGTGATGAATATTTACTGCGTGCGCTAACTGCTAACTACCTACAGGTATTCCCATTTTTTGACATTTTTAATTGGGTTTGAGCTGAGGCACAGTCGCCGCCAGTAGCCAGTGGCAGAGGAGGTGCGTGCTGCATTGGGTCGGTAGGTGGTGGTGGGGCATGCACATATACCTGACAGTTCTGCCACTTTACGCTTGTCTGTTGTGCCGCCTTTCGTGATGAATGTGGCCAAAAGCTGAGGGTTCGATTTCACATGTAACATAACCTTCCATTAAAATGGCAAGTTCTTTTACCCTTTGGATTATTTGAAAGCCATCGAGATGCAGTCCGAATTTGACCTTAAATGAGCTTTAAAACTATCACCGCTGATGGTTGCTCCCAGCTTCTCGCATTGCTCCAAGATTAATTCTTCGACAACCAAAGCCAGCCAGACACACAAGCGAAAAGAACAAAAGAGAATGCCCAAGTGTCAGAAACAACATACATGTCGTTTGTATGACGAGGCATGGCATGCATGTTCGACGCGAGACTGGGATCGAGGATCGGTGCCACTAATGTAAAAACAAACAGTTATTTATCTTTAATACAAAATTAAATTATGAAAAACTAGAATTATGTCAACGCTGGCTCCATGATATCAATCCTTGAGATTTATATTAGAAATCTTTAATGTTCCGAAATGAATGTTGACTTTTCAAGTACTTTTCACTAATTTTCTTTCTATTTTCTCTTCTACTTACAGGTAACTAAAACTACGAGTATTCTGTGTGTGATTGCTCTCTCAAGCGCTTAACTTCTGGGTCCAGAACCCGCATAGCCTGAAAAGTTATCATGTCATTGTAAGTCCAGAATAAAATAGAGCTCCACTACACCGCCACCGCCACTGCCCCGCCGCAATCTTCAGCTTCCCCCTAATTATGTTTTTCAAACAATTGGTTTGGGAGAACTACACACATGAAGATTCACAAAAAAAAAAATGAGAATTACAATTTGTAATTGCGACAAGGGAAGCGTATCTTGAAGATACTTTTGTTGTACTTGCACTGCATTAACACAACATTTTTTTCAACCGTCTGCCGCCTGTCTGTCTGTTTGTCTGCTCAGCGAAGCGTATTAACCTAACTGTCAACCGTATTTGTGTGTTAACTGCTTTTCTTCGGCCTCGTCTCCCTCCATGGAAAAGTCATTTATTATTCATGGAGCTGCATTTCGAGTTGGTTGCATTTGCATGCATACCTAATTACCGCAGCAACACACTTGAGGTTTTCCATTTTCACTGGATAAAACTGCTTTTTTGTTTGGAGGAAACAAATTACCTACTAATGGCGGCTCCATCTATGATGATTGGGGGCTCTAGATGAAGAAGAAAAAAGAAAAATATTAGAGAAAATGTCATCAAAGATGGAATTTGCTTTATGTTACATGTTTTTAATTGAGAAACCATGCATGTCAGATGATTTTTATTTTTAGTCACGTAAGTTTCCACGGAATAGTGTTGTAAAGCGTTTTCAGTAAAGCATTTGCAGTTACGTTTGAGGTTAGGGATTTCTATAGAATAATTTCGCTTTTACGAATTAAAATTCATAGGAAAATATATAATCCATTGAAACAGTAAAATGTTAAATGATTCTCAAAAGTACAATTTCTGTGTTGTAAGGCGCCCAAGGCGAGAATATGTAAATTATCACAGCGATTCACAGCTGGGATACAATAAAATCAATAAATACATTCATTTAGTTTTGCATCTAAATTTTCAAGCCACCTGTGGACTCCTTGTCTCGTATGACTGTATATATAATGTGGCATTTGAAAAACAATCCAAGAAGACCGATTGCAGCTGTGTGTGATATGTGATAACATTACCGCAGCACAGAAGTTGCCAGTTGCCAATAACACTGCCAGTTGTAGGCCTCTGTAACCCATCAGATTTTGAGGACTCTCTGCCGTTGACAGCTCTTTCGCACAAGCACCTTGGCAGGGAATTCCCTACCATTTCTTTGGAAACTGCTTGATATTACACATTTCCGTATAAATGGCACAGCATATCGGCAGATGTGCAGGCAGGGTCTTTTTTAGAACAGCTCCAGGTTCTCGGTTTAGCTCCAAGTTCCAGGAATCCATCGCATAATCCCCAATGCCAATGCCATTTGGAGAAAATGATGAAATGGTTGGTTTGTCTTGGTATCTGCGCTGCGGGGCGTTCCACATCAAAGCAACGTTCAACAGCAACATGCATTACATAAAGGCGCGTGGACAGGGAGGAGTACTCTTTGTGGGGTACTGGTGGCACAGTCGTGAGATGTGTCTGAGTTATGACATCTCCACCACCCGCTGCGATAAGCATCTGAGCGCGTTTTCTCGTCATCCAGGCACCAGGAGCATCAGGTGCATCTGGCAAACAGCTGTAACAACGTTACTCCTCTCGTATGTGAAGTACGTTCTTCATATGTATACATGTATCTGTTTTTGTTTTTCCAGTGATTCCATTTGTCATGGCAGGGGGATTGACATTCAAAATCGTGTGGATTATGGCAGAGCAATCGAAACGTATCGCGGAGCTGCAGCTGACTGCTGCAGAAATATGTATATATCGTGCTATTGCTATTGGGATGGTAGGGAGGTTGACATTTATATTGACATTGGATTTGATGAATGGAGTGAGTGATCGAAGCTGCCTGCTGTAGAGACAATCTGGAACAAATAACATTCCAAATGAATAATTTCTCGTACCGAAGAAAATGTGATTGAATTTACTTTAAAGAGAACATAAACGTTCTGCATAGACTTGCATCTAAGGCAGCGAGCGGTAGGCAAGTCCTTGCTTCCAGCGGCTCATTGATGCTCGACTCGAGACGCACAAGCGAACGCTGCAAAAGAGAATGCTCGAGAATTGTTTGACTCGGGATTAGCTCATAGGGGCTTCGATCAGTTAATAATATTTCGAGGAAGAAGTATATAAAAAGTTACGATTACGATTCTATATCGTTACATCGAATGCTCTAGTAAACAATGCTGGGAATGCTCGGAAAACTTATGTACTCTGTTCTCTCAAGACTTCATTCTGTGGCATTTCAGAATAATCACTTAATAAAATGCGAGAGAAGGAAGAATGAGGCGCAGCTAAACTTCACAGTTAAATGCGTCATTTGTCGGAATTAATTGCCATTCAAATCAAATAATAGCAATAATAAGAATGTCGAAAATAGACAAATAGTATCTAATGCATACACTCAAATGTATCTGCACCTATACACGCACTCGCACTCGCACTCGCACTAATATTCGTATTCGTATTCGTAGATGTACAACCACTTGCTGCCATGCTGCCAAACTGCACTCAAATGAATCGAACCGAAAAAACAAACAAATTATGAATCACGGAATTGAATGGACGTTTCGTCTAAATAGTGCACAAGGTCAATTAGTTGAAATACTTGTACCATCAACAAAATGTATACACACATACTTGCATACATACATACTCCGAATATAAATTAAATAGTGGATTTTGTTTTTTGTTTTACGTGATAACATTTCAGTGATGTTTTGTTTTGAGTTAGTTTTGAAGTTTGATTTGTTTGGATGTTTCAAGAGCAATCAGAAGAACTTGTTTGTCTTAAAACTCTCTACATCAGTGGATTACTTTGTCAATGATTCAAAGAGATCTACTAGATCCTGTTCTTAATGAGAAACAACAGATTGTCTTTGAGAATGGTTCAATGCAGTTGCAACAACGATCGCCTAATGGAAGTGATAAAACCCCTAACTCAGATAATTATATAAATCTGCATATACATATGTATTATGCATATGTCAATGTCTTAAGGAGCCAAAAGGGGGTAATTCGATTGTCAGTGGCAGCTTGCACAGTTTGACATTTGGAGGACTCTGCTGTTGACAGCTCTAGCATTTGAAACTTTTCAAATGTGGGAAGAGATGGGGGATATGATATTGCACATCTCTGCATTATGGCAGTGAACAGCAGATGTATGTGCTTGTGCCTGTGTATCTGAATGGAATGTTCTAGAAGCATTTAACGAATGAACCAACAAGCCAAAAGGATATAAAAGAGACCTAATGAATTCTACTTACTTAAAATAATACATGGTTCTATCTTATTGCTTCGCATGTGATAAACAGTTCAAACGGATAAGAAATAAAAAGAATTTGTAAGGTTTGAGAACATTGAAATGAAGAAATAATTATCCGAATATGGGATATGTAACCCTAATGGGATATTCCTACTTTTTGATATCTTTCATTGATATCTTGTTGATAACTTTCACTCCCTTCGATCCTCGTTCACTCCCTCCATAATTTTAACTGCATTGTGCTCTCATTTATTGCGTAATTTACTACCGAAAGTGCGTTGCTTTTGAGGAGGAGGGAGAGGAGATCAAGGCAACCCTCCCCAGGCCACAAGTTCCCCCCGATTTCTGATGCCCATTCCTAAAATCCTTAAATGACAAAAAAAAAGTTGTTTCCATTTGACTGTGTGCGTGCTGTCGTTCCAGGAACACAGCTTTGTACAGAAGCTCCTTATAAGAATGAATGTGAATGTGAGAATGTGCCTGTGTTTGTGAAAAGGATTTACGCGTTGTTTTTCTTGTATATTTCGCACATCGTATCGTCGTTTCTTCGGGATGTTGTTCTGGTTGTTTCGTCTCTCTGTAGCAGGGAAAGGGGCAGGGGCAGTGGCAGTGGTTGTGGCAGTGGCAGAGGCGGCGAGCAGATAGGTTACCAGATACCTGAGCTATGATTTCGCCTTGAAACTTCGTCATTCAGGTGCATGTATGTGTGTGTGTGTATCTCGTATCTGTGCCTGTGTCTGTGTGTAGAGCGAGTGCAAACGAGATGGTTATACGCAATTTTTGATCTATTTTTTGGCTTCAGCTTCGGCTTTATATTCCAAAGGCTCTTTGTTTGTTGGTGCTCTCTCTGTGCTTCTGGTGAGCATTTTGTGTAATTGAAAAAGCATTTCAAATGCAGCTGCGTAAGTTTCCATTGCGTATTCGTTTTCATACAACAAATACAACAATGGAAAGGCAAGAAATAGTCGAGAAAACGCTCCTAAAAGTACAGTTGTGCACAAGTGAAGCTATTGCTCGAAAAGGGAGCTTTGGCGAAGTGCAGAAGCGATTGAGGAAGTTTTTTTTAGAAGGTTCCGTGAATGAGAAGATGGCATTAGGGGATGATTGGTGACCGGGAAAGGGAAGGGTGATAGGGTGAACTAAGGAATAATTATAGAGCTATCTGTTATAAGGGTCATACGGATGGTATCTACGGGGCTCTATGTTATTTTCTACTACTTTTTGTATTACCAATCTGTATATGTAATGGATGACTTCGTAACCCTTTTCGAGCTACTTGGTGATGGTTGAGGGCTATACAAAAATGTGAAGCGTTACTTACATGCAGATGTCTAAAACGTAGTTTCCTCAAGATATCTTTAAACATAACTATGTACGTGGTGTTTTTTTGATGTTTTTAAATGTATATTAATGCAGTTTACATTCAATCAGCAATACCATTCGGAACGAGAATTAAATTCTTAATTAACATAATGAAGAAAGTATCTATAAGAAGTTCTCGTTCTCTCCTCATTTACTGCCCAATCAGCTCCGATCAATTTCTCTTTTTACCAACCATCTTAGCCATCATGGCAGCAGCCTTCTGCCCCTGCCACTCCCTGCTGCTCCCCTAACGCTCTCCTCAGCTCTCCTCCAGAGAATTCCAATTGCTGTTGAACGTAGAGGAGAGGAGACTCTACCTTAGACTCAAAAACTGCAAACTTCCCAGGAATTTCTTAATAGCTTTTTACCGATATCTTTTTTTTTCTCTGTTTGGCCATTCAATGTGTTTCCATGTGGTGTTTGCTGTTGCTGTTGCTTCGGGGCTTGAAACGAAACGAAACCGTTGATTTCTGATTCCTGTCGCTGCCCCAAAAAACGGGTGAAAAAAATGAGTGAGTCAGTGATGAGGGAGGGGGGGGGGGCGACGTAGAGGCTTCCACAAAAGTTGGCGGTGCCGCATTTTTCTAACGATTAAACAAATTCGAAGAAAACAAACGCATCCCATGCAACGATGCGATGCGGTGGCAAGTCCAAGTCGAAGGCGAACGGAACGTCACCTGCAGTTTCCAGGAATTGGGGCAGGCAGGGATCGAGCAGGGACGAGCGGCACGCAACGATGAGGCAGAAGGCAGAAGAAACCGTAGACGAGAGGCATACAACAAAGTCAAAGGAGAGGAGAGTCGTCCCCGTAGTCACTTTCAGAATCAGCAAATCAGAAAGTTCTCTCTTCGTTGCATCAAAAACTGAGGCTGTGGCTGAGGCTGAGGCTGCGGCTGAACCTGCGGACGGCGGCATATTTGAGTGGTCGAAAATTCCCAGAATTGAATCGTATATCTTCGTTTTTGGTTGTATCGCTTGGCCCTTTCTAAATGCTCGATTAATTTCTAATAAATTGGTTGGGCAGAGGAAATGCTGCAGGCCACAAGATAGGGTTACCAACACAATGCGATGCATTTGAAATTCGAGTGTATTGAAGACTATTCCAGGAACTACTGGGTTATGTGCAAAAGGATCAACTTTTGAGGATACACTTTTGCAACAGTGCATCCCAGTCGATAGACTTTTTGAATGATTTTTGATTGAAAAGCAGGCGCTGCGGCCGCTGCCGCTGTGTGTTGAAATGTCATTCGTTCGCATCGTAACCGAAACTAATCCCAGCCGTATGTTTATTTTGTTCATTCTCGTTGCAGCATTTGTCGTGTTCGGACCCTGTGATTTGTGTTATTCGTAATTTGTTGAATTTATACGGAATTTTCATCGACATCAACAATTAATTATCGCCAACGATTACCAACGGAACGGAAATAACACACAAAACATTTAAGCAAAACAATTGCAAAATTCCCTTTGGCTAAGGATTTGCGGCGGTCATACACGGCTTTTATGCTTGGCTGGCAGCCACAAAATTCAACGAAATTCCATTTTGGCAACCCTAGAACAAAAATCAATCAACAACGCGCACAACGCGCACAACGCGTACAACATTTCAACAATCAACAATCATTTACATCAGTCGCTCTGGCGCCGTTCAAACCGTATTTATCCTGAAAATTGAGCAACAACAAAAAGGATACGCCGGATAGGAATACGGCCCCGGCCGATATAGATCTTAACGCAACGGAGGTACAACTGCCGTCAACATGGATCCGCAGCAGCAGTTCTGCCTCAAATGGAACAGTTATTCCTCCAATTTGGCAATAACATTCTCAAATCTGTTCAAATCGGATCTACTGGCCGATGTTACACTATCCTGCGATGGTAAGTTTTTCAACAACTACTTAAAACCATTCAAAGATGAAAGAAAAGGGCAATTCTATAATATTCTAAAGGGAAGGAACTTCTTAGGGGAAGGATCACAGTGCGAGTATATGGCTAGAAGTGCAAAAGAGTAAAACAGTGTAAAAAATCATGATTTCCCACATTAAATTCAGAAAATTTTTCAGAAATTGTTTTAAAATTTTGACAGGAAAAACTTTACGATTCAATGAAATTTCTGAGTGGATATTTGATTTTTTTAGTTAAATTTAGAGATACAAAAACCTTTGCTTGAGGGACACGGCTAATAATATTTCAGATTGAAATACTTTGAGTAATATTTCCATACATTTCTTAAGACACCTATCTACCCGCAACCCCAAAAACCCAATATGTGTCTGATTTAAGCGATAAATCTTTGAGGTCTTTAACGTAGATGTAATAATCATCACATCACCAGAACAGGAAGAAGTAAGATCCTTAGAAGATAAATATAAACATAATCCGGCACATCATCACATTGAATTATTCCTTATTTTTGTACCAGACTCTTGTGCAGTTTTTTTTCCCCTTGTTGGCTAATAAGCTACCAGACATTGATTCCGTGTTTTTGTTCGTGTTCCTTGCGGGTTTTTGTTTGATGGCGACGCGCGAAGTAGCTTTTATGGTTTGTCTCAGTCTCAGTCTCGATCTCGGTCTCGTCCTTGTCTGTCTGTCAGGGTCCTGTTCCCGTCGCCCTGTTGCTGAATGTTCCCCGTCTGGGTCTACTAGTTCATTTACGGCCTTTTACTACAGTTTTTATGCTGGCTTATTAAATGGCAAATAAATGCGGGACGGGACCGCACGAGACGGGGACGGGACGGGACGTTTATGTATAAGTACGAGTATGTATTTGTACATATGTACATACCTACTATATGTATATTTATTTGGCTTTGACTGAGGTCAGTTATTTTTGGGGTTCCTTTGTGCTTTGTGTGGTGTGCCTTTTGGGACCCTTGTTAACCTTCCTTTTCTTTCCGTTTCGCTCTCTTTTGATTTGGGTTTAAATATTTCCCTTCTTGGCCCGTTTTTGCTGGGTGTTTATGTGTGTTTTGTGTCGTCTTGGCTTACTTTTATGATTATTATGTAGGATTCTGTGTGTACATATGTATTCCATTTTATGTTTTTTTGTTTTATGCTTATGTAAGCCTTGGCCTTCAAATGATTTTAAATTTTACACAAAACTTTGAAGAGCAAGAGTGTGAGCTTTCGCCCTTTAAAGCCCTTCCAGATATTACTCATGTGGCGGTATAGATTTTTGCATTGATTGAATGAGTGGGAACAACAGTCGCTGACTGGGATTATGGGTGTCACGGAAGGGGTTCGGTTCGGGATTTGGGATTCTGCAGAGACATACGCAGACCGACAGCTTTCCAACACAACAAAAAAAGCCTAGACAAATCCTGGAACCCCTTTACATCTCTCTCCTTCCGTGTGCGAGTCCCCGTTGTCACTCATATCAATCGAAGTGGTACTACTTTTGATTAAAATTTTCCGACCCAACCCCAACTCCAACCGCACAACTGTAAACCCTTTGGTTTCCCTGCTTTTAATTGTGGTTTTTAATATTTCTTTGGTGGCTTGGGTCCACATTGGACGGCGGCAGTACATTGGGAGTCCATCCAAAATCTGCATTTGTTATGTTTGATTTGTCTCTGGCTCATGGCTCTCTGTTCCCTTTTGTCCAATTCGAAATGAAGCATTAAATATTTGGCCGTCTGCGAAAACAAAAGCAAATAACGTATGTTTTTTATTGTGTTTTAATATTCATGTGGCTGTATTTTTGTTTTACACATTTTCGATAACAGAAGGATGCAGGGGTTTTGGTCTTTTGGGGGCCTTGTTTAGCACTTGAGAAATGAGCATTTTTACCCAAATGAACATTTGCTTGGCCTTGGGCCATGGTTTTAGGGGGTGTACGAGTGGGTTGTGGGGTGGCTTGTGCTGTCTGGTGTCTGGTGGGAGATTTCCCCTTTGAGGGGTTGATTTTCAGATGAAACAAAATATATTTGAAAATTTGTTTGTACTTTATTAAGGTGTGTTTTTGGTATGTATTTTTGGGAAGATTAGAATTTCTTCTACCAATACATTTGCAACATTTAAAGAATTTACAAGTGCAACAACTTCTTTGGGAGCAAACCACGTGCTTTTCGTATCCCATGAATTATCCCATTAGATTACAAAACCCAAACCCAAAAACCGGCCCATATTTTGAGTACTCGTGCGGAATGTTATTGCCAAACTGCATACGAGTGTTAGCGGGTGCCAAAAACCCAGCCCCAAATCAAAACAAGTTGTAGAGGAATACTACTATGATTAATCGGGCATTAATCGGACGGGGGATCGGATCGATCGGGGGTGCGAGCCAGAACGTAAACAGCCCACGAAATTATTTTCTACACATTATATGACATTTCTTTATCAAGGCCAGACCATACAGACATATCGGAACACACACGTGTATGAAGACCGAGAAAGAGAGAGATATACTCGTACTTGTCAGTGTATTGGGGTTTTTGGCGTTTTCTTTTGTGGTGATTGTGACCCAATTTCTGTTGTATCAAGTGTTAGAAAATCAAGCAATACAAAAAAGCAAAAAACAAAAAAAAGAAGGCAGAAACATAATCATGAGAACGTAGAAAACAACCAGAATAAAAGTTGTATATATTTTGTGCGGAGGGTAAACAAGTGTGCGGCATATGTGAAATGCAATTTGCGTAGTATTAATCCACGAATATTATATAATCGGCGCGGATAGGTAGCATTTTTTGCGTGCTAATGAGTGACGACGACGACTTGGATTATACGCAGTATACGTAGCGTTGGCTGCTGGTGCTTTTGACTGATTCACTTCCTAGTAGAGTTAGAGGTGGGAATCCGTGCTTGAAAGTAAATCCATTTCAGAGGGTATTTTCAGTGCAATGATGGTGCCTTCAGTGCTGGTTTCCCAGCATTCCGGCCCGGTATTCTGAGCCAAGCCCGCGCACCCGTGTTCCATCTCTACTTCCGAGAATGATTTCAAAGCTCGTAAGCAATGCGGCATTGTATGGATGACCTTGATGGTGCTTGGTGCTTTGTGTTTTGTGTCTTGTGGCTCGCGAATTCCCGTTTTGTTATCAATCTCAATCCGCCAGAATTCTCTTATCATCTGGTAATTGGACTTGGAGGCGCACCAACACCAACTGGCACAATTTCTGCTGAAATCAATATAGAAATGGACGGGGGAAAAGGTACTGCACTGCGATAAGCCCCCGAGGAAATGTTTAATGCAGCAGCTGCTCCTGCTGCTGCCTCAAATTACGAAAAGTGTCAAACTTGAAATATATTTATGAACAATGTTGGCGGTAAATAAAATGTCACTTTTCTTCAGTGTGGAGTATCTCTATGGCAGCAGCAGCAGCAGCAGCAGCCGCCACCGGTGTTCGAGTGTCACTTCAATTTGGCTTAAGTAATGCTCGCTGGCAACACAACAAGTGCCCCATAAAGGAGCGACACATAACTTTCAGAACCGCCTGCTATACCCACACACACACGCACACCCCCCATCCAGCTGTCCTGGGACCCAAAAGAAAAGCGTGAAAAATGTCAGCACATAGCCGAAAAACATTCCATATACCACACAAAGCAACTCGAAGGAAAAGCGGGGTGGCGGGGGAGAGAGCACATCAAAATATACTTATTTCGGAGTGACTGTGTTTTCCAGCGTGGATGGTGCTTTTCCGCCCATCAGTTGCCAGGTAAACTCAGACGCCAGGACACACACAAAAGATGGCCAAGACCAAGACCAAGACCAAGACCAAGGCGACACATTGATGTTGAATAATAAGTCAGACCCACAGATAGAGAGGGAGAATACTATATATATATATAAATATGTATGTATATAGGGGTAGCGAAAGGGACTGTGAGACTTGGAAAAGGGGGGAGAGAAAAGCTCATTGTGTGTCTGTTTGTGTGTGTGTAGTCAAGAGCAAGGAAATCATTTCCTTGCTTTTCGCTTTTTATTGTGCTACGTGCTTATGTATGTGTGGCGCTCTCTCTCTATGCATGTGAATGTAAATGGGTGGGTGTGGGGGGAAGGGGAGATTATACTACTCGTAGTATATATATTTGACATGATTTTTTACGAGTTCAAGGTCTTGGTTTCGCCGTTTTCGGCGCCACCTGTTGGCTACTGCTTATGGCTGGGATGAGGTGCCGGTAGACATGCTTTAATAGAAAGGGAAATTGTTAAGGAAGCAAAGATTATTAGCGTAAATATAAGAAGGGAAATGTTAAGCAGGCCACAGAGATTTTATGGGAAGCCCTTTAAGCCTTCTAAACTGCCTAAAGGATACTAAATTTTCCCTCTTTGCCATTACAGGCGCAGTATTCAAAGCACACAAACTTATTTTGGCGGCCTGCTCAAAGAAGTTCGCCGATTTGTTCGAGAACACGCCCACCAATGGCCAGTGCGTCATCATACTGGAGGCCACAACGCCCGATAATATGGCCGCTCTCCTGGAGTTCATGTACAAGGGCGAGGTGCATGTGTCCCAAGAGGCACTCAACAGTTTCCTCAAGTCTGCCGAGAGCCTGCAGGTGAGTGTAGTGGAGTGTTTTCTGAAGGGGACACATCTCTCTAACGTCTCTATCTCTTCGATCAGGTCAAGGGACTGTCCACAGAAACCGGTCGTCTGGCCGCACAGCAGGCTCAACAGCAACACATGGGCGACAGCTCTCCGCTAGATTCGCCCACGGGGCGACGCAGTATGCGCAACAGCCTCAGTGGTAGCAGCATTGTGCCGGGCGGAGGAGCAGGCATCGGGCTGGGAAGTGGCTCCGGGGTAAACTCCATTCCCGGGGGCCTTGGCAATGGCAACAGCCTGAGTCTGGCAGGTGCCCTTAGTGGCATGGCCGCCGGTGGAATGGCAGCCGCCGCCAGTGTGGCGGCCAGCGGATTGAGTGCCTTGGCGGCCAGTGCGAATGCATTGGATCGCTGTGGCAGTGCCGGTGGCAACATTATCGGGGGCACAGCAGCGGGCCATGGACCGTTGAGTGCTGGATCCGGAGCTGGCGGAGTCGGTGGCAATGGAGTGGGTGGCAACAATGGACCCATTAGCCTGGGCAGCGGTGCTGGCGCCGCTCTACATCTGGGTGGATCGACTGGCAGCTTGAAGCAGGAGTGCGACTCGATGATGCATCCGGGCAGCAGCTCATCCTCCACCATGGGGTACACCCATGTGCCGCCCATGTACAGACCCATCTCCTATGAGCCGCTGCGCAAGCGTGCCCTTCGCAGTCCGTATGCCGAGCAGGAGCTGCGTGGCTCTGTGCTGCGCGACGGCTCGAAGAACTCGTCCTCCGAGTGCCCAAGTCCCATCAACAAGCCACCCTATCATCGTCCATCGTCCAGCGCCTCATCGACGGCGCCCACCGAAGCGGACACCATGCACTCGGAAAGAGCCTCGCCACAGTCCAGGTGGGTTAACAAATGATTTGAGACCAATTGAAGATGATCCAACATTTATTAAACCATTTTATCCCTTCTTGTCCTGTCTTTAGTCGCTATGAGAACCACAGTCCCAGCACCACAGCCGGCAACGGCAATGCCAACAGTGGGCTGGATCGCATTGTCAAATCAGAGCGTAACAATGGTAGTGCCAACGAGGCAAACGATGATGACCGCGAGCTCATGGATGAGTCAACAGATGTGAGTACTCCCAGCAAACCAACAAAAAGAGTTACCCCAACTAATCCTTTATACTCTCTCTCAATATCAGAATGGAGCCGAAGATCTGCGAGTGAAGCTGGAGAACTCAAATTACTCCCCACCACCGCCGCCGAACTCTAACACTTCATCGACCACACCGAACGCACTGCTGGAGAACCTCAAGAATGCGGATGGAACGCTCTCTGGCAATCTGGCCGCATCGATAGCGCCGGCCGACATGTTGAACGTGTGGAATGCCACCAAGATGAACAACAAGAACAGTGTGAACACAGCGGACGGCAAGAAGCTGAAGTGTCTGTACTGCGACCGCCTGTACGGTTACGAGACGAACCTGCGCGCCCACATCCGTCAGCGTCATCAGGGCATTCGGGTACCCTGTCCGTTCTGCGAGCGGACCTTCACCAGAAACAACACGGTGCGGCGGCACATCGCCCGGGAGCACAAGCAGGAGATCGGACTGGCGGCTGGGGCAACCATTGCGCCTGCCCATGTGGCAGCCGCGGCGGCTGCAGCGGCGGCCGCCAATCATTCACCATAGGAAGCGGCCGCAACAGCAGCGGCAGCAGTAGTCATGAGCGCCCACAAGGAGGCGGCGAAGCAGCGTAAACGTAAATCACTCAAGATGGCACTCGAGAAGTGCATGCAGCGGCGGGATGCGATGGCCGCAGTACCGGAGGCGGTAGGAGGGGGCGAGGAGGCGGCGGCTTCAGAGATGGAGGCGCCATCGCAGGCGTCTGGGGCACACACAATACACACGAGCGGTTCAGCGGGCACTGAGCCGTTCAGCTACGAGCAGCAGCAACAGAAGATGCACCACGAGCTGGCTCAGCAGATCAAGGCGGCGATGGCCGTCGAACAGGCCCAGCGGGCCGAGGCCGAGGCCGAAGCAGAGGCCATGGACACCACGATGAACACAACGGTGAATACCACCCGAACCACCATAACCACCAACACCAGTCACACCACAACGGGCACCAGCGACGGTGGCAGCGGCAGCGATATCGAGGCCGAGGCCAGCGATGGTAGCCTTGAGCGGATGCGGACGAACATGGAGGTGGACATGGAGTCCGTGCCAGAGCCACAGCCTGGCTCCGAGCTCGTCGTAGTAGAGCCGAAAATAGAGCCCCTGTCGGACACTGAGGATGAGGAGGAACACGATCATCATCTGCACATGTCCGAGCCGGAGCCAGAGCCTGAGCCGGAGCTGGAGATCTACAATCGAATGCCACAAACGCCCACCAGCCCCCCCCACACTATACCGCCCAACGATACGCCTACATTGACCTCCACGCCCAAGGTCAATGTAGAGCAGTAAGAAGGAGAGAAGCCCCCCAAAGAAGCTGCATAGATTTAGGTTAAGAATTGATACCGATAAACGGATGAAGGATAAAGGAGAAGGAGAGGAGAGTGATTTACAAATGATTTACGCGCGCGCCAAGAAGAAGATGGAGAAGAAACAGATGACTACTGTTGCAACTGCTGTTGCCCTCGGAGACCACCAACCAAGCAACCGGAGGCCCTGGCACCAGAGGCCCAGGGAAAATTTTTACTAAAAAAAACAAAAACAAAGAATTAACTAATGTTTCATAAGATTTTTATGACAACGACAACATCACACACGTGCATCACACACGTGCATCACACACAAGCACACTTCATCACACACACACACACACACGAACAGAAGGCAGTATTTGATGTCCAACTTTTTGCAGAATTTTTCATTACAAATATGTTTTAGAACACGCCACAAAAAGGATATAACAACAAACCAAAAATGATTTATGACTAAATGGAACGAATGAAACAAACTACACACAAAAAGAATCAGTGATATTTAACAGAAACAGAAGCATTAACCACAACCAGAAACCAGAAACAGAAACAGAAACAACTACAAAACCAGATACAGAACAATAATTGAACAGAACACCACAGCAACAAAAACAGAACAGAATAAACTATAAACACTGCAATCCGGCTGAAAAATTGTTTTCAGGGTGCTAATCAAAGAGAAACTCGCGAATTGCAAAGCTCGCAAACTGCAAAACTGCAAGATAATTAAAACTAAAACTATAAAACAAACAAAATAATAGTGAATGCAAAAAGTTTGAACGTTTTTGATTGGTACAGCCTCAAATGTAGACAAAACAAAAGATTGAAACAAATGTCATATGTTTGTTTTTTTCGTGTGTTGAAAGAGTAGATCGATCGATCGGATCGATACGACTCGATGACTGTCGCGTATATATATTTGATTTCCTAAAGTAAAAAACACACACAACACAAATGAAACGTAAAGCTAAAGAAAACTGAATTTAGAACTATTAAAAAATAGCTGCAACAAACAAACAAACAAACAAAAATAAGCAAACTACAAAGCAACAATAGCAACAACAAAACCGCAACCACAAGTACCTGCAATAATTAAATAGTATAAACAAAAAAAGAAACAAAATACAAAATAGCAAAGCGAAACGAAACGAGATGATGATAAATGACTAGGGAAGAAATACGGGGTGCCACAGGCTGCTTGGAACTCCTAACGGGCTTACCTCACTTCCAGACTGCCGTCTGTCCAAGGTTTTTTGTAAATAATTTTATTAAATTTATAATACGAAAAGGCAAACGAGATATACAGTCGGGGTATGAGATGGTAAGCCTCTCATATGAGGGCCAAGCATCCTGGGACCTCTGCTTAAAACCAGTGAAAGATTTGCTTTAAAAGAAGAATACTAACACATTAATTTTTTTTTGTCTTTTTTTGTTTTCTTGAGTTTTTCAAATCAATTTTAGGCCTCAAAATTTCAAAACCATTTAACTTCTTTTGGCTAAAAACAAAAAGAAAATCGAAATTATATTCAAAAGTTTCTTAAGAAAGTAATGAGAAGAGAAGAGAAAAGAAAAACCATTGGTAAATTGGGTGCCTATATAAGAATATATAATTAAATGACTACTAGTAAAATTTTATAAAACAAAGAATATATATAACGATGAGGGAATGATGGAGGAAGAAGAAAAACAAATAGGAAAGAAACGTAAAGTAAATGTAATTATTTTTTAAAAATTGATTAATTCTAGCCAAGTGTGAAACATGTTGATAAACGAAAAACGAAACTAAGAAAAAGATTCAGCAGCAACCACTCAAAAACGTTCTCAAAAACTTTCAACGCAACAAACAACAACAACAAAAACAGCAAAATCTACAGCATGACAAAATTCAAAATCAAAACAACTTTTGGCACACCTTTGGAAAACATTTTTCATACAAAAGAATTCACCAAAAAAAATGAAAAAAAAAAAAACAACCAAACAAAAATTCAAAATTAATTTTTTCGGCTCTTATAATTTCGGAAGGCTACATCAAAGGGGAGGGGGAAAATCGAAATCCAAGTCCACCTTCCCCCGCTAGAAAACCCACAAAGAACAAGCTGTAAAATAACTAACAAAAAAACAGAAATATTTGTTGTAAGCAAAGATTGAAAGAAAACCCCAAATGGGAAACAGTCCGCCACAGAGCGGACAACACCTGTAAATACATTTATCAAAATGCATAAATATACATATATGTACATATGTGTGTGTCTGTAGCATATATGTGTGGCCTCAGTTGTATAATGAAAAGCCTAGATATACATAGATATATAGTATATATACATTGTAGTGCATTGTATACATACAGTACTATGCGCATATGTAGGAACACTTAGGCTCGGCAACAGAGAAACAGAGAAAAAAAAGAGAGAGAAAGATATAGAGAAGGGTTTAATTTGATTTTGAGACAAGCTAACTGAATTTCCGTAGCAGGCAATAGCAGGAAGTCCCCTGATAACTACAGGATGTCCACTCTGATAACCAGCCAGACAACTCCATAGAAAAGCTAACAAAATAATAGCCAAAATGTTGAATATTTTAAATATATTAACTGTTGAACCACACACACAAACACATACAAAACTTGCATATACAAAATCCACGCATGCAGGAAGCTCGCTCTTTGGGCTCCGATTTTTTAAGTAAAGTTAAAATAGTTCTTACTTAACCGACACCCAGTTTGTTCTGTGATATCGTTTTGAAGTTGCAAATGAAGAAAAGGTTCTTATTTTCATTTAATTCGCTTTTATCGTTTTATGCTTAATTTTTCCCCTATAGAGATGAAAAGCCCATTCGAATTTCAATTTGCCTTGGCGTTGAGAAATAGAGACAGAAACAATAGCAATATTATACAATTAAAACATGGCAATATTTTAACCAAAACTACCTCTTTGCCGCACACGCTCACACACGACCATAAACACACATGAAGATAGAGTACCCCTAATGGCAGTCCTGAAGACGGGGTTTCCCATCAACGTTCGCTGGAGTCTGAATTACATTTTATTTTTAAGTACGTTGATGGGACTCCATGCAAGGACTGACACGGGGACCTACCCATCAATCAATCAATCAATCAATCAGATCAGTCAGTGAATCAATCAAACAATATTTAATATTCAGGGGTTTATGATTAACCATATTATATGTAATACTTTTAGATTATTTTTATTTTAGTTTTTAGGTTCTTCGTTTTCGTTTTTGAAATTAGACTGTAATCAAACTCAGGAACTCATATACCTCAGGAAGCAACCTACCTCTTTGTGTTTTTTTAAGCTTTGTTTCGACTAATTTTACGATTATTATTATTATTACGATTACGATTCTGATTTCGGTTTCCATGGAATGTGGGGTGGAAATAGACAAACTATTTTGTTGTAATTGAAGATGCTATAAAGGAAAGCTTTAGTTTTTAGTTCGTTTATTGGTTAGTTCACACGATACATGCGATTACCAATAACCAATTACCGATTAACGATAACTAATTTTAAATGCAAAAGACACGCAACACCAACACACACACACAATAGCTATAATGGGAAACCAAAACCAGATCGAACTGCAATAGTAAACTGAACTACCTCAAAAGCCATAGACTGCGCAGTAACGAAGTAATGAATACCTACATATATTATTTTATACAATTTTCATTTCATTTAATTCTTCTTTTTGTAAAATGGTGACGCCTACAGACACGCTACGCACATGCATACATACATATGTACACACTGGAAAACATTTGGCTAATTAAACAAAATTCGGTTGAAAAATCCACCACAGATTTTCCTTTGGAATCCATAAATGTAAATATGCGCTGAAGCACACACAACAAATTAAACATTAAATGTAAAACCTACAAGAATATACTTTCGGCTAATCTCTAATTATACGGAAATATATGAGTATCCTACAATTTTACCATGTACGAGTATGTCTGGAGAGCAGAGCAGATGTAGGCGAAATACGAGTACGACCAGGATTAAGATCATTTGTATACATACATTTTTGGCAAAGCAACTAAATGAGGCATGAACTAAATAAAAAAAACACACACACACATAATTCTATATAACCCTACTATAAACAAAAATACAAAGAAATTATTTAAGGCTACCAAATTTATCAAAAAAAAAAAAAAAAAATGAAAATAACGAAGTAAAGAAAATCCACAAAAAAGGATAGCAAGAAAAACGAACACAGTTAAATGAAAGTATACTTTTTCTTGAGCCAAGTGCCCAGAGGCCAAGAAAAACTCTAAAATTAAACAAAATTGAAACCCCAAACGGTTATAAAAACAAAAGAAGAGAAGTAAAAACATTTCTGCCTAACAAAAGTGGAAAATTTTCTAAAAGAAACTTGCGTAAACAAGCAAACTAATTGCAAAAACCAACAATTTTAGGCTTAAACTTTTGGCTAAAACAAGAAAAAAAAACAAAAACAAATCTAAAACGAAAACGAAAATAAGTAACAATTATTAGGCACATGCAAAAGAAATCTATATATATGCATCAAATATTATACATACGTAAATATTTATTTGAAAAGAAAACAAGGAGAAAAATTAAGAAAAGGAAAAATATTTGTATCTATAATCAGAATTTAGGCCCAACTTTTCGACAAGAAGGCGTAAAATAATTTCTTTGTAAAATATGTTTGCAAAAAAAAAACAGGAAAGAAAAATTCCCCGAAAGCATAATTAACTTAATCTAAACGTAAATTAAAAAAACAAAAACAAATGTCGCCATTTTGCATTTAGAGCGTACAGTACAGTAAAGCACACGGAGCGTGACTCCCAGAAGAGAGTCGCATAACATTATTGTACATAAAAACTATATTAAAGAGTGTATTGTGTATTGTATATTCGCAATTCTGAAATCAGTTTAGTTACCCCCTACCCCTCTTGCGTTGTAAAAACTATTTTTAAGCAAACACAAAAACTGTAACGAGAATAAAATGATAACGATATACATACAAATATAGTACATAATAGTGTGTGCACAGGTACAAAAGAAAATTAAGTTAAATTTCAAATGAAATTTAGTGCACGAAACATTTCGTAAGAGATCGATGTAATTTTTGTTATATATTTTTGTTAGTAATTGTTTTTCTATTAAATGTTTAGTGCGAAATGTCAACACAACAGCAACGCAACCCACGGAAGTCCTCCCCGCAACAAGCCAATTGTACTTACGATTACGATTCAATTTCAATTTTATTTTTATTTTTGTGACCGTACCGTTTGTCTCAACACCCCAGTACAGTCCACCCCACCCACCACCTATTACCTATTATGATTACATTACTTTATCTAAGTTATTTCAAATAACTATAAAATACTGCGAAGAACAGCACCAGAATATGTGGAAGCACAGAACCGAACCCAGTTTAAGTTTAGGAGGAGGCAAATTAATGTAATATATATTTTTTTATAATTTGTAATCATTTTTCACGTTCGTTCTGTTCGATCGCAACAAATTGGCTTGTTCAAACACACATTTTTCTAATTTGTAACCCTTACGATTAAATCTAAATTTATAATCTAAGCACACGTAAATGCTAAAAACAAAATGCAACTAAATAAATGTTAAACCCCAGAAACAAAAAACAAAAAAAAACAACACAAAAACCTTCGTAATTGGCAATTTTCATTCCACAAAATTTCTCCCTTTACAGTACACTCCTGACAACATATGGAATCCCTACTCACCGCTCCCTCCTTCGATTTTAATTGTAACGAAAATATGTATACTAAAATTTTATAATTATCGAAATTAATTGAAATGGAAATCAATGTCTTTAGGCTTAAGCGACTTTACAGTTCAGTTCAATGCGAAATTGGAGGAAGAGAAAGCTTCCTTTTTCTTAGTTGTATTTGTGCATACGATATCCGACTATATATCCTATCCCCCTCACATAGGGTACAGTACAGTACACGTCTCTACACCCCTCTCAATGTGTAAATCAAGTTGTTGTAAATTTGTCTAACATGAGAAATCGCAGCGAGTACAAATTAAATTTAATATATGTGTGTACACGGTATATTTGTTTCAGTTATATATTTTCATTTGCTTCAGTTGGACTTATGTATATCTTTTTAGTGATTATGTATGTGTAGGTCACACTTAATGCAAAAAACAAACAAGAAAAGAGAAGCCTACAAAAAACTTTTGGAACAATGACAGTACAAAATTTCAGGTAAAACGAATAACAAAATTTAGCAGATAAATTAAAATTTAAAGATATGCATACATATGTATAAAAACGATGAGAAAGATGAAATCGTACAAATTTTTCGGAATAAAGAATAACGTAAAAATAAAGATAGGAATAACTTTTGAGGAAAAAGTGAAGACAGTTGGTGTGACTTTCAGGATTGAGTGTTGATTGAATTTAAGTTTCCATCCGATCGAAGAGTTTCTTTCATCATCTTTTTGTTTAGCCATCACTTTTTTGGTTCCTTATTTGAAATTTAAATGCAACAAGACTTGAGTTACACATGACACAAAAGAGATATATTTGTCTATGTTATAAGGGAATTCGATTCAACTTTGTTCTGAACTGCAAAGTTTTCAAATCAACCAAACGAAGTTTTCATCATTTGAAATCAAATAAGAAAGAAAGAATGGTTTGAGCAGTGACAACAGTCAAACACTTTGAGAATAACGTTTGACGTGCAGGTGAATGTGTATTTAAATGTACTTTAACTACGTGAATATGTATATGTAAAAGGTAAAAAAAAAATTAAAAAAAAGGAAAAAAGAGAATAGTTTTAAACGAAGCAAACTCAGGGCATTATCAAGACTCACGAAGATGTATACATGCATTTAATACAAAAAAAACCAACTCTTTTCGATATGTATTACAATTATATTGGTTATGAAAAACCAACAAAAAGAATGTAATAATCATGCAAACGATTATGAACAACTCAGGAATTAAATGTTAATGGAAATATTTTTAAAAACTTAAAAACGAAATGATAAATGAGAAATGAGAAACGGCAGTTAAGTAAACATTTTCACAAGTTGTGCAATATTCTTAAAGTTTTCTAAATACGTAATAGTATTAATACTCTAAACAAAAAAGGTTGAAAGATGATACAGGCAAGAGATCAGTTGTGAGTCGAGAGTTGAGATGAGATGTTCATAAGGAAGGGAAGGGAAGGCATGGATCGGAATGGTTAGGCATGAGATGGGAAAGGTGAGGATAGGCGAGGTGAGTTTTTGAAGCACATGAAGACTAGGCATGTACTTACTACTCTTTTAGTATTTTCTTTTTACCACCCACACAACAACAACCAAAAAACAACTACAAGAACTACAAAGAACATCCATTACAACCAACACAGGTACACCAGACACACACACGCATACATATAGTACACACACACACAAACACACTCAAAATAGTGAAATAAATAGCTAAATGAAAATGAGTTTATATAAAGAAGGAAAACATAAAACTGTGATTACATTTGATTGTCTTGTCGAAGCGTTGATAAGTGAATGTTGCATAATTATTGATCGAAAAGAAAATGGCAAATACGAAATATGAAATATGAATGGAATGGAATGGATTTTCTAAAACCGCTTTTGAGTTCGAGTATTTGCATACGGTCTGTCCGGTCTGTCGACAGTGCGACAGAGAATAAGTAAATAAATATTTAATTAGCCGAAATATTAAACTTCAAAAGATCTTCTAAGGAAAATACAAATTATAATTATCTAAGTTATTTGGGATTATATTAGTGAAGCCTGCTCTTATTTTACAATACCTGTAACGGCTGAACTCACGGCTGAAACTGAAAACAAACTGAAGACCTTCGATTTAGTTCCGCATTTCACTGATCGATTTCTGTATGTAGTGCACTTTAGTTAAAAATTAAAGTCTGAGATTATACATTTATGTATATGGTCGAGGTATACACCTATTGAAAGGGAAATCTACAAAATAAAACGATTAATTAAGTTTATTGAACTACAGAAAACACACGCGTATATGAATTTGACTATGGCTATGTATGTATGTATGTAAAAATCAAGAAACGCAAGGAATGGAGATGAAGATGAAAAGGTAAAGAAAGGAAAGGAATGATAACTATGCTATACTACATTTTCACACCAGGAATATTATTTCTATATATAAATGTATGAATATCCAAAAAAACGCAAGCGACACGTTTAAGTAACAGCTTGAATATATTTTAAACACAAATTCGGATTAAAAATTTACGATTATGCCATACATTTTTGTGTAACATATAAAAAACTACGAGTAAGCTAAAAGAACAACAGTCACGGAAAAGAAAAAACATTGTAACAGAAACTCACAAAAGTATGAAGTCGGATATGGAAAACTGAATGAAATTAAGCATAAAAAGTATATGAACGAAACTAAATTCAATAAACTTGTTGCTAAAATATAATACAAAAATAAAATAAAAACAAAGAATATTAAAAGTTTCAATTGCGGGGCGTAAATAAAAACCTGGTTAAATCAAATTTAACGTATGCTTGCACTGTAAAACACTGCTTGCTCAGCTGTAAAGTTAACAGTTGCGCTTAACATCGCCGTCTCTGGGCCACACACCATGCAACTTCTTGAGGTCCATAGGACCATAAACACCGTAATATGCTTTTATATGCTGTATCACATGCTGTAGCACAATATTCACAATATATATTTACCTAATCGAACGCCTGCCCCCATCACAATCCAGGTGAGTACGCTAGATACACTCATTAGAGATTAATACACTCCCATCTTGTAGCGTCTGTCGCGTGAGTTCCTAACCGGCGTGGACTTTCTGCACACGCATCGCATCATATCATCCATCGAAATGCATACACCGAACATGTCGCAAACGAACTTTCTGGATTAGATCCCAGGGTCGTGGGCTCTGGCGTTCGACGTTCATGAGCCAGCCATGACGCGCATTCATACGCCGCCGAATCAAACGCTGGACTTCAGCTTCGAGACGAGTAAGTGATTCAGTATAAAATTGTGGATATATTTTAAAATACATACATCTTCCTTCACAGAAGACTTATGTACCCTACGTTTTTCCACAAGCCGAGTCGTATCCGGTTTCCCTCCCGGAGTCCTATAATAGCATCACCGATGCGTTCTCGAGACAGACCGAGTCCTATCCCAGCCAGACAGAATCGCATCCCAGCAGGACAGAAACGCACCCCTTGCAAGATCCGAACATAACAACATTCGTCATCCTTCGACGTGGCCCTCGACAACAAGGACTTTGACTATGGCAACCAATGAAAGGGCTACGCGGGCTACTAGACTCTAGATAGATCTCGCCTCCATATATTTAGATAGTAGATACAAATGTTTTCCACTTATTTATTTATTTATACTAAGCTAAGTAACAATAAATAAAATTATTGAAAAACGAGGGGGAACGTTGTGAGTTGCTGCTGCGACCGCAACTCTACATTTATACCCGATACATAGTCAGTATGGCTACATTAAACGACAAAGAGTTCGTGCGAGAGAGACAGAAAATCAGTCAGAACGGGTCGACGGGCGCTGCGTAGCCACTGCAAATTGATTTGTTACTTTTGGCTATAATAATAATCCGGTCTTATTCGGATTAGGCAAGATTCGGCAATCTGGTAGATATGGCCATTCTCTATGATTGTGCGTTTTTAATTTTCTCAAAATTATCTCCTAGATTTTCAAAATTGTGGTTGCCACAGATTTTCGTTGTTTATGGCTGCGGAAGGGGTCGGCCGGGTCCTTCACCGAATTTGTTTTGAAACTGGTTTTTTCTGCACGCTATACTTGCTATACCACAGCCGATCGGAGAGCGGCATGTCTTTTTCGTGAGTGCCAATCGACTGCCACCTGTCAACGAGTGTAAAAAAGTTCTGATGGTTGAAAGATTACAAAATAGTTTTGTAGTCAGATTTTGACAGCTCGGATCATCCGATCAGGTCCTTCACCGATCTGGCCCTATTTGTCTGAGATATAGCCTTCCGAAGATTTGAACTTTTCAATTCAGTAGAATACTGGTTTTTTCTGCACGCTATATCTCTGCTATACCACAGCCGATCGGAGAGCGGCATGTCTTTTCGTGATCGGGAGAGTCCTGCCAATCGACTGCCACCGGAAAAAGGGACATCCATTTTTCACGATTTTCGCAAAAATCATGATGGTTACATCATTAAATTTTCCAAAAATCGGCCTCACTTTCATAGTCGAGATTTTGATGCCGTTTGATTCTCTGGATCCTCACGATCCTGGGAGAGTTGGTCCTTCACCGATCTGGCCCTATTTGTCTGAGATATAGCCTTCCGAAGATTTGATTTTCAATTCATTAGAATACTGTTTTTTCTGCACGCTATATCTCTGCTATACCACAGCCGATCGGAGAGCGGCATGTCTTTTCGTGATCGGGAGAGTCCTGCCAATCGACTGCCACCGGAAAAGGGACATCTATTTTTTCACGATTTTCTCCAAAAATCATGATGGTTACATCATTAAATTTTCCAAAAATCGGCCTCACTTTCATAGTCGAGATTTTGATGCCGATAGATTCTCTGGATCCTCACGATCCTGGGAGAGTTGGTCCTTCACCGATCTGGCCCTATTTGTCTGAGATATAGCCTTCCGAAGATTTGAACTTTTCAATTCAGTAGAATACTGGTTTTTTCTGCACGCTATATCTCTGCTATACCACAGCCGATCGGAGAGCGGCATGTCTTTTCGTGATCGGGAGAGTCCTGCCAATCGACTGCCACCGGAAAAAGGGACATCCATTTTTTCACGATTTTCGCAAAAAATCATGATGGTTACATCATTAAATTTTCCAAAAATCGGCCTCACTTTCATAGTCGAGATTTTGATGCCGTTTGATTCTCTGGATCCTCACGATCCTGGGAGAGTTGGTCCTTCACCGATCTGGCCCTATTTGTCTGAGATATAGCCTTCCGAAGATTTGAACTTTTCAATTCAGTAGAATACTGGTTTTTTCTGCACGCTATATCTCTGCTATACCACAGCCGATCGGAGAGCGGCATGTCTTTTCGTGATCGGGAGAGTCCTGCCAATCGACTGCCACCGGAAAAGGGACATCCATTTTTTCACGATTTTCGCAAAAATCATGATGGTTACATCATTAAATTTTCCAAAAATCGGCCTCACTTTCATAGTCGAGATTTTGATGCCGTTTGATTCTCTGGATCCTCACGATCCTGGGAGAGTTGGTCCTTCACCGATCTGGCCCTATTTGTCTGAGATATAGCCTTCCGAAGATTTGAACTTTTCAATTCAGTAGAATACTGGTTTTTTCTGCACGCTATATCTCTGCTATACCACAGCCGATCGGAGAGCGGCATGTCTTTTCGTGATCGGGAGAGTCCTGCCAATCGACTGCCACCGGAAAAAGGGACATCCATTTTTTCACGATTTTCGCAAAAATCATGATGGTTACATCATTAAATTTGCCAAAAATCGGCCTCACTTTCATAGTCGAGATTTTGATGCCGTTTGATTATCTGGATCATCACGATCCTGGGAGAGTTGGTCCTTCACCGATCTGGCCCTATTTGTCTGAGATATAGCCTTCCGAAGATTTGGATTTTGCACTTCATTAGAATACTGTTTTTTTCTGCACGCTATATCTCTGCTATACCACAGCCGATCGGAGAGCGGCATGTCTTTTCGTGATCGGGAGAGTCCTGCCAATCGACTGCCACCGGAAAAAGGGACATCCATTTTTTTCACGATTTTCGCAAAAAATCATGATGGTTACATCATTAAATTTGCCAAAAATCGGCCTCACTTTCATAGTCGAGATTTTGATGCCGTTTGATTATCTGGATCATCACGATCCTGGGAGAGTTGGTCCTTCACCGATCTGGCCCTATTTGTCTGAGATATAGCCTTCCGAAGATTTTGATTTTGCATTTCATTAGAATACTGGTTTTTTCTGCACGCTATATCTCTGCTATACCACAGCCGATCGGAGAGCGGCATGTCTTTTCGTGATCGGGAGAGTCCTGCCAATCGACTGCCACCGGAAAAGGGACATCCATTTTTTCACGATTTTCTCCAAAAATCATGATGGTTACATCATTAAATTTGCCAAAAATCGGCCTCACTTTCATAGTCGAGATTTTGATGCCGATAGATTCTCTGGATCCTCACGATCCTGGGAGAGTTGGTCCTTCACCGATCTGGCCCTATTTGTCTGAGATATAGCCTTCCGAAGATTTGAACTTTTCAATTCAGTAGAATACTGTTTTTTTCTGCACGCTATATCTCTGCTATACCACAGCCGATCGGAGAGCGGCATGTCTTTTCGTGATCGGGAGAGTCCTGCCAATCGACTGCCACCGGAAAAAGGGACATCCATTTTTTCACGATTTTCGCAAAAAATCATGATGGTTACATCATTAAATTTTCCAAAAATCGGCCTCACTTTCATAGTCGAGATTTTGATGCCGTTTGATTCTCTGGATCCTCACGATCCTGGGAGAGTTGGTCCTTCACCGATCTGGCCCTATTTGTCTGAGATATAGCCTTCCGAAGATTTTAACTTTTCAATTGAGTAGAATACTGTTTTTTTCTGCACGCTATATCTCTGCTATACCACAGCCGATCGGAGAGCGGCATGTCTTTTCGTGATCGGGAGAGTCCTGCCAATCGACTGCCACCGGAAAAAAGGGACATCCATTTTTTCACGATTTTCGCAAAAATCATGATGGTTACATCATTAAATTTTCCAAAAATCGGCCTCCCTATTTTCATAGTCGAGATTTTGATGCCGTTTGATTCTCTGGATCCTCACGATCCTGGGAGAGTTGGTCCTTCACCGATCTGGCCCTATTTGTCTGAGATATAGCCTTCCGAAGATTTTGAATTTTTCAATTCATTAGAATACTGGTTTTTCTGCACGCTATATCTCTGCTATACCACAGCCGATCGGAGAGCGGCATGCGGCATGTCTTTTCGTGATCGGGAGAGTCCTGCCAATCGACTGCCACCGGAAAAAAGGGACATCCATTTTTCACGATTTTCCCAAAAATCATGATGGTTACATCATTAAATTTGCCAAAAATCGGCCTCACTTTCATAGTCGAGATTTTGATGCCGATAGATTCTCTGGATCCTCACGATCCTGGGAGAGTTGGTCCTTCACCGATCTGGCCCTATTTGTCTGAGATATAGCCTTCCGAAGATTTGAACTTTTCAATTCAGTAGAATACTGGTTTTTTCTGCACGCTATATCTCTGCTATACCACAGCCGATCGGAGAGCGGCATGTCTTTTCGTGATCGGGAGAGTCCTGCCAATCGACTGCCACCGGAAAAGGGACATCCATTTTTTCACGATTTTCGCAAAAAATCATGATGGTTACATCATTAAATTTTCCAAAAATCGGCCTCACTTTCATAGTCGAGATTTTGATGCCGATAGATTCTCTGGATCCTCACGATCCTGGGAGAGTTGGTCCTTCACCGATCTGGCCCTATTTGTCTGAGATATAGCCTTCCGAAGATTTTGATTTTGCATTTCATTAGAATACTGGTTTTTTTTGCACGCTATATCTCTGCTATACCACAGCCGATCGGAGAGCGGCATGTCTTTTCGTGATCGGGAGAGTCCTGCCAATCGACTGCCACCGGAAAAAGGGACATCCATTTTTTCACGATTTTCGCAAAAATCATGATGGTTACATCATTAAATTTTCCAAAAATCGGCCTCACTTTCATAGTCGAGATTTTGATGCCGATAGATTCTCTGGATCCTCACGATCCTGGGAGAGTTGGTCCTTCACCGATCTGGCCCTATTTGTCTGAGATATAGCCTTCCGAAGATTTTGATTTTGCATTTCATTAGAATACTGGTTTTTTCTGCACGCTATATCTCTGCTATACCACAGCCGATCGGAGAGCGGCATGTCTTTTCGTGATCGGGAGAGTCCTGCCAATCGACTGCCACCGGAAAAGGGACATCCATTTTTTCACGATTTTCTCCAAAAATCATGATGGTTACATCATTAAATTTTCCAAAAATCGGCCTCACTTTCATAGTCGAGATTTTGATGCCGATAGATTCTCTGGATCCTCACGATCCTGGGAGAGTTGGTCCTTCACCGATCTGGCCCTATTTGTCTGAGATATAGCCTTCCGAAGATTTGGATTTTGCATTTCATTAGAATACTGGTTTTTCTGCACGCTATATCTCTGCTATACCACAGCCGATCGGAGAGCGGCATGTCTTTTCGTGATCCTTCCTGCCAATCGACTGCCACCGGAAAAAGGGACATCCATTTTTTCACGATTTTCGCAAAAAATCATGATGGTTACATCATTAAATTTTCCAGAAAAATCGGCCTCACTTTCATAGTCGAGATTTTGATGCCGATAGATTCTCTGGATCCTCACGATCCTGGGAGAGTTGGGTCCTTCACCGATCTGGCCCTATTTGTCTGAGATATAGCCTTCCGAAGATTTTGATTTTTTTTCATTAGAATACTGGTTTTTTCTGCACGCTATATCTCTGCTATACCACAGCCGATCGGAGAGCGGCATGTCTTTTCGTGATCGGGAGAGTCCTGCCAATCGACTGCCACCGGAAAAAGGGACATCCATTTTTTCACGATTTTCGCAAAAAATCATGATGGTTACATCATTAAATTTTCCAAAAATCGGCCTCACTTTCATAGTCGAGATTTTGATGCCGTTTGATTCTCTGGATCCTCACGATCCTGGGAGAGTTGGTCCTTCACCGATCTGGCCCTATTTGTCTGAGATATAGCCTTCCGAAGATTTGCCAAAAATTTTTCAAGTCGAGATTTTAGAATACTGGTTTTTTCTGCACGCTATATCTCTGCTATACCACAGCCGATCGGAGAGCGGCATGTCTTTTCGTGATCGGGTGATTCCTGCCAATTACTGCCACCGGAAAAAGGGACATCCATTTTTTCACGATTTTCGCAAAATATCATGATGGTTACATCATTAAATTTGCCAAAAATCGGCCTCACTTTCATAGTCGAGATTTTGATGCCGTTTGATTCTCTGGATCCTCACGATCCTGGGAGAGTTGGTCCTTCACCGATCTGGCCCTATTTGTCTGAGATATAGCCTTCCGAAGATTTTGATTTTGCATTTCATTAGAATACTGTTTTTTTTGCACGCTATATCTCTGCTATACCACAGCCGATCGGAGAGCGGCATGTCTTTTCGTGATCGGGAGAGTCCTGCCAATCGACTGACATCGGAAAAAAGGGACATCCATTTTTTTTCACGATTTTCGCAAAAATCATGATGGTTACATCATTAAATTTTGCCAAAAATCGGCCTCACTTTCATAGTCGAGATTTTGATGCCGATTTGATTCTCTGGATCCTCACGATCCTGGGAGAGTTGGTCCTTCACCGATCTGGCCCTATTTGTCTGAGATATAGCCTTCCGAAGATTTGGATTTTGCACTTCATTAGAATACTGTTTTTTTCTGCACGCTATATCTCTGCTATACCACAGCCGATCGGAGAGCGGCATGTCTTTTCGTGATCGGGAGAGTCCTGCCAATCGACTGCCACCGGAAAAAGGGACATCCATTTTTTCACGATTTTCGCAAAAAATCATGATGGTTACATCATTAAATTTGCCAAAAATCGGCCTCACTTTCATAGTCGAGATTTTGATGCCGATTGATTCTCTGGATCCTCACGATCCTGGGAGAGTTGGTCCTTCACCGATCTGGCCCTATTTGTCTGAGATATAGCCTTCCGAAGATTTTGATTTTGCATTTCATTAGAATACTGGTTTTTTCTGCACGCTATATCTCTGCTATACCACAGCCGATCGGAGAGCGGCATGTCTTTTCGTGATCGGGAGAGTCCTGCCAATCGACTGCCACCGGAAAAAGGGACATCCATTTTTTCACGATTTTCTCCAAAAATCATGATGGTTACATCATTAAATTTTCCAAAAATCGGCCTCACTTTCATAGTCGAGATTTTGATGCCGATTGATTCTCTGGATCCTCACGATCCTGGAAGAGTTGGTCCTTCACCGATCTGGCCCTATTTGTCTGAGATATAGCCTTCCGAAGATTTTAACTTTTCAATTCAGTAGAATACTGGTTTTTTCTGCACGCTATATCTCTGCTATACCACAGCCGATCGGAGAGCGGCATGTCTTTTCGTGATCGGGAGAGTCCTGCCAATCGACTGCCACCGGAAAAAGGGACATCCATTTTTTCACGATTTTCGCAAAAAATCATGATGGTTACATCATTAAATTTTCCAAAAATCGGCCTCACTTTCATAGTCGAGATTTTGATGCCGATTGATTCTCTGGATCCTCACGATCCTGGAAGAGTTGGTCCTTCACCGATCTGGCCCTATTTTTGTCTGAAGATATTTAGCCTTTAGAAGTTTTTTTTGCTATACCACAGCCGATCGGAGAGCGGCATGTCTTTTCGTGATCGGGAGAGTTTTGCCACCGGAAAAAGGGACATCCATTTTTTCGATTTTCGCAAAAAATCATGATAGAATCCAAAAACTGGTTTTTTGATGCGATAGATTCTCTGGATCCTCACGCTATATCTCTATTTGTCTGAGATATACCACAATTCAGTAGAATACTGTTTTTTCTGCCGATCTGCTATACCACAGAGAGAGCGGCATGTCTTTTCGTGATCGGGAGAGTCCTGCCAATCGACTGCCACCGGAAAAAGGGACATCCATTTTTTCACGATTTTCGCAAAAATCATGATGGTTACATCATTAAATTTTCCAAAAATCGGCCTCACTTTCATAGTCGAGATTTTGATGCCGATAGATTCTCTGGATCCTCACGATCCTGGGAGAGTTGGTCCTTCACCGATCTGGCCCTATTTGTCTGAGATATAGCCTTCCGAAGATTTTGATTTTGCATTTCATTAGAATACTGTTTTTTTCTGCACGCTATATCTCTGCTATACCACAGCCGATCGGAGAGCGGCATGTCTTTTCGTGATCGGGAGAGTCCTGCCAATCGACTGCCACCGGAAAAGGGACATCCATTTTTTCACGATTTTCGCAAAAAATCATGATGGTTACATCATTAAATTTTCCAAAAATCGGCCTCACTTTCATAGTCGAGATTTTGATGCCGTTTGATTATCTGGATCATCACGATCCTGGGAGAGTTGGTCCTTCACCGATCTGGCCCTATTTGTCTGAGATATAGCCTTCCGAAGATTCACGATCATTTCAGTAGAATACTGGTTTTTTTGCACGCTATATCTCTGCTATACCACAGCCGATCGGAGAGCGGCATGTCTTTTCGTGATCGGGAGAGTCCTGCCAATCGACTGACATCGGAAAAAAGGACATCTATTTTTTCACGATTTTCTCCAAAAATCATGATGGTTACATCATTAAATTTTCCAAAAATCGGCCTCACTTTCATAGTCGAGATTTTGATGCCGATTGATTCTCTGGATCCTCACGATCCTGGGAGAGTTGGTCCTTCACCGATCTGGCCCTATTTGTCTGAGATATAGCCTTCCGAAGATTTTGATTTTGCATTTCAGTAGAATACTGGTTTTTTTGCACGCTATATCTCTGCTATACCACAGCCGATCGGAGAGCGGCATGTCTTTTCGTGATCGGGAGAGTCCTGCCAATCGACTGCCACCGGAAAAAGGGACATCCATTTTTTCACGATTTTCGCAAAAATCATGATGGTTACATCATTAAATTTTCCAAAAATCGGCCTCACTTTCATAGTCGAGATTTTGATGCCGATAGATTCTCTGGATCCTCACGATCCTGGGAGAGTTGGTCCTTCACCGATCTGGCCCTATTTGTCTGAGATATAGCCGAAGATTTTCCGAAGATTTTATTTTGCGATCGGAGAGCGGCATGTCTTTTTCATTAGAATACGGAAAAGGGACATCCATTTTTTTTCTGCACGCTATATCTCTGCTATACCACAGCCGATCGGAGAGCGGCATGTCTTTTCGTGATCGGGAGAGTCCTGCCAATCGACTGCCACCGGAAAAAGGGACATCCATTTTTTCACGATTTTCGCAAAAAATCATGATGGTTACATCATTAAATTTTCCAAAAATCGGCCTCACTTTCATAGTCGAGATTTTGATGCCGATAGATTCTCTGGATCCTCACGATCCTGGGAGAGTTGGTCCTTCACCGATCTGGCCCTATTTGTCTGAGATATAGCCTTCCGAAGATACTGGTTTTTTGAACTTTTCAATTCAGTAGAATACTGGTTTTTTTCTGCACGCTCCAAATATATCTGCTATACCACAGCCGATCGGAGAGCGGCATGTCTATTTTCGTGATCGGGAGAGTCCTGCCAATCGACTGCCACCGGAAAAAAGGACATCCATTTTTTCACGATTTTCGCAAAAAATCATGATGGTTACATCATTAAATTTTCCAAAAATCGGCCTTTTTCATAGTCGAGATTTTGATGCCGATAGATTCTCTGGATCCTCACGATCCTGGGAGAGTTGGTCCTTCACCGATCTGGCCCTATTTGTCTGAGATATAGCCTTCCGAAGATTTTGATTTTGCATTTCATTAGAATACTGGTTTTTTTTGCACGCTATATCTCTGCTATACCACAGCCGATCGGAGAGCGGCATGTCTTTTCGTGATCGGGAGAGTCCTGCCAATCGACTGCCACCGGAAAAAGGGACATCCATTTTTTCACGATTTTCGCAAAAAATCATGATGGTTACATCATTAAATTTTCCAAAAGTCGGCCTCACTTTCATAGTCGAGATTTTGATGCCGTTTGATTCTCTGGATCCTCACGATCCTGGGAGAGTTGGTCCTTCACCGATCTGGCCCTATCAGTCTGAGATATAGCCTTCCGAAAATTTGGATTTTGCATTTCATTAGAACACTGGTTTTTTCTGATCCGATCACGAAAAGACATGCCGCACTCCGATCGGCCCATAAATAGCCTAAATATAGTCAAAGAAAACGGCCGATCTGGCAGTTCCATAGGTTCGTGTAATTGAAAAATATTTTTTCGCTAAGGACTCCAAAACCCCAACCATATATCTCGGATATTTGTGGGCCGATCACGTGATCCTGCTGGGATACGATTCTGTCTGCTGGGATAGGACTCGGTCTGTCTCGAATAGATTTTTCGTCTGCGGGGAAATCGGATACGATCGGTGTGTGGGAGAGTCCTCTGTGAAGGAATATATATTTTAAAAATATATCCCACCGATTCACTTACGAAGCGATTTTACGATTCATCTCAAAAAAATCGAAGTCGAGATTTTAAAGCCCAGCGCTCATTATTTCACCGTTGAGACCAACAACGTTGACCAACCGCCGTCGATCACTGGTCCCTGTTGCAGCGGACGCAATGATGGTTACATCATTAAATTTTCCAAAAATCGGCCTCACTTTCATAGTCGAGATTTTGATGCCGATTGATTCTCTGGATCCTCACGATCCTGGGAGAGTTGGTCCTTCACCGATCTGGCCCTATCAGTCTGAGATATAGCCTTCCGAAGATTTGGATTTTGCATTTCATTAGAACACTGGTTTTTTCTGATCCGATCACGAAAAGACATGCCGCACTCCGATCGGCCCATAAATAGCCGAGATATAGTCAAAGAAAACGGCCGATCTGGCAGTTCCATAGGTTCGTGTAATTGAAAAAAATATCCTTGATACTTCGCTAAGGACTCCAAAAACCCCAACCATACATATTTAGTTTTCTCGGATATTTGTGGGCCGATCGGGACGTGCTTCTGTCCTGCTGGGATACGATTCTGTCTGACTGGGATAGTACATATTTAGTTTTCTCGGATATTTGTGGGCCGATCGGGACGTGCTTCTGTCCTGCTGGGATACGATTTTGTCTGACTGGGATAGGACTCGGTCTGTCTCGAATAGACCGCGGTAATGCTTGGATGGGACTCCGTCTGGCGGGGGAAATCGGATACGACTCGGTGTGTGGCAAAGCGTAGGGTATGCAAGTCCTCTGTGAATGAATATATATTTTAAAATATATCCACAATTATATACCGATTCACTTACGAAGCTTACGATTCACTCTCGAAGCTAAAGCCCAGCGCTCATTATTTCCCGTGGGTGTGACCATCAACGTTGACCAACCGCCGTCGATCACTGGTCCCTGTTGCAGCGGACGGAACGCCACATTGTCGACTCAGCGATACAGCAGCGGCATCATGGCTATTGTCCGCCACAGGACAGACAGTGACTGCCACAGTCCAGCCAGGAGCACATCCCTAGGACTTCCCGAGAGGATCCGCAATCATCCGCAGACGAGGTACCGACGGCGAGCGCACTGGAAAGGCGGAGAAAACAGCGTGGGACGCAAGAAAGAGGGCCATGCCAGTGGCCGGACCCAAAGGTCGCCCAGGCCAAAGACCACAGCCTCGCGCGACAGGAATCATGTTTCGACGTGCACATTGTATCGTGCGCAGGAGCCCATGGGGAGTTCGCGATGTTAGCCGGTCAGGCGCCTGGAGTGGACAGTCGTCATCGAGCGCACACTCGCTCATAAGAACCGGAAGACCAGAAGGGTGAACCCTTGGTAAACGATTGTGAGCATATCGGTATCCGCGAGCACGCAAGAGGTATACCTGGGCACCGGAGGGGGCGACCTGTTAAAATGAAAGGAAGAGTTAAATAAAGTAAGTGAATAAATATTAACTTAATAGCCTTACCTGGCGGGGGAAGGGGAGGGGATCGTGGCATAGAAGTTTGTGGCCAGAGGATATTGGCCAAGGAAAACTTACCCGGTCAAAGCCGATGAGGTAAAGCATCGTGCAGGAGGGAAGACGATGTCAGTAATGTATGCACCTTCGAAGAACGTACTTCGTAAAAAGATCAGGTAAATAAATATAATTATTGGCTCAGCAAACATACGAGACAAAAACCACAGTCAAGAGAGTAGATTCTGGTAGATTCGTGCAGGAAATGCATCATCCCCACTCTCCCATTCAGGCTGATGGGCGTGAAGATCAAACAGTTGGACCGTCAGGAGGAAGTTCTGGACATATTCGATCCGCCCGGATACAAACAGGGCGAGGACCTGGGCCAGAGCGTGAACTACCTGTTCACTATCTCGTGTACGTTAGCTGACAAGACGTCGCCAGAGTTTAGCACCAAATACAACTCCACGGAGCAGCTGATAATGGCCAACTTCGAGGTGCTTTAAATTGTGCTGCATCAGGAGTGTCTGCTGCGAGTGGCTGAGCTGTTGAAGGACTTCCAGATGAACACGGACGATTTGTTGCAGCACGACAAGCCGCGCGATCGGTATGCCCTCAAACAAAAGTTCAATGTCATCTTGGGGGGACACTAAGCAAAACTAACCTCCAAGCAGACCTAAATGATGAAGGCATCCAAGCGGCGTGTGGAGAGCGTGAAGTTGCGCTTGATCGCCAACCTCAATCAAGTGGGATTGATGGTTAGAAAATTCGTAGCAAGTCTCACCATGAAGAGCTCCTACATGGACCTGAATCTCGGTCTAAGGAACATCTAGAACATTGACTTAAACCCCAACAAATATCAATCTGTTATCCAACTGGCAGTGATCCGAACTACATTTCTGCATACCCTAGGGAAAAGGATATTATAGAAGTGAGGAAATGTTTGTTGTCCCAGGCTTCTACGAATGGACAAACTATTCAGTCTCTATTGTAAATCTATCTCAAAGAAAATTCGCAGTCAATGGTCATCTTACAGAGACCAAAGATAGGTATCTGGATCGAGATATACAAATATACAGGAAAATAATCACATGCATAAATAAGTCTAAAACAGCTCAATCTAAGAAAAGGTAGTTATAATTTAAGGTTTAAAACAGAATTTTAATATTAATCAAATGAAGTGGGTGTAATTCACAATCATAGCTAAAATTATGAATCTTAAAAAATTTAAGCGCAGTTCAGGTGAAAGATATCATGGTCTTTTTTTAAGTGAAGTTGAAGGATAGGAAGGATCAATACGAAGAATTATCATTATTATTATTAGCATTATTTTCCGTGGTTTAACTCAAGTTATTATCCTTTTTAAATAAAGGGGGTTCAGAGGGTCAGACTGTCAGCTTAGACACCACGTCTAGGTCACACACGCTGCAAATTGTATACTTCTCATATTATTTTCTAGTATTTTTGTTATGGACTCACCCTCTTGTCGAATGCACCAGTGTAGAAACCGTGTAGAAATTCCATTTAGAGCCATGTTCCAGGCCACTTCGAATACAAATTTGTGATCAGCATCGAATTCCTGATCGTTTGCCGTCACAAACTCTTTTGTTCAAAAATAGAAAAAAAAGCATGTCAAAAAGTGGATAGCGGCGCTTCCACTTGCGCTTCCATGGGGCTTATGTGAAAAAAAACGGCCAACAATGTTTCAAACGTACAAATTTCCTCCTTCAGGTAATTACATAAAAATGTAGTTATTATGTATCGAATGTGTATAGAGCTTGCAGTTACCATGTAAGGAAATTAATTTAGTGGAAATTTTTGTTGGCCGGTTTTGCTTAAACCTTGTTTTATAAACAATCCAATAATGATGAGAACTTAAATTTAGATAGTCTTGTGGGAAATCGATTTTTAAATCTGATAAAATTATGAGTTCAGAGCTGAGGGTCCTAGCTAATAATATTCAACCGAATATCAAAATCGAGGAATATAAGTTTACGGTATACTTTTAGGCTAAGACCGTATATTTTATTGGGACATGCTCTCTTTTTTTTGTGATTTGCTCTCTATTTTGTGATGGGAAATCCCCTCTTCGTGGAGGGACTTTTCTTCGCCACAATGTCCTTTTTCAGCTCAACAATGTCTCTACATTCCATACTCGTCACTGTTTTTTTGTTGACCCTTTTTTGTTTAAACCTTGTTTTAGACACAAAACAAGAAAAAGGAGTACTTAAAAGAAGCTAGTCCTGTAGAAAATGTATTCATCAATGGCCTAACATTTTTTGGGCAGAGCTAAGGGTCTTAGTTAGCCAGCATTATTCAACGGAATATCAAAATTAAGCAATAGGAACGATTTTTCTCTTACGTTTTATTACGTTTCATTTGTTTGATCTTTTTCGCTAAAACCTTTTTTAGACAAAGTCCAAAAAAAGCAAGTATTTAAATTAAGCCAGTCAAGTAGAAAATTGATTTATTAATCGGATATAATTATGTGGACATGGCTAAATGTTCTATATAGCTGGTAATATTCGACGGAAGATAAAAAACGAGTATTTATTGGTAATAACCGGTTGCCGACAATGAGCCCCATTCCACGTTGATAATTCCATGCACAATGTTTCTGGGCTACCCTAGGGAAAAGGATATTATAGAATTGAGAAAATGTTTGTCATCCCAGGCTCCAAAGAAGGCAAAAACAATTTAGTCTCTGTTTTAAACCTATTTCAACGATATTTGAAGCTTATTTTTTCTTGCAGAGACCAAGAATAGGTATCGGGATCGAGATATATGTATATATGATACCTATAATAAACATGAATTTGTCTAAAAACTGTTAACTTGAGAAAAGGTCTTTATTAGTTACGTTTTATCTTCATATCATATTTATACTTTCATATAAAATTAACAAAATAGGGTATACAAAGGCCTGTACTACGGCTTACACGCAACATAGCGACTGTTTGCGACTGTTTTCTGTTGAACTTTTTCATTTAAACCTTTTTACAATAAATACAATAAAAGCAAGGATTAAAAACTACCCAATCTTGTAGAAAATTTATTCATCAAAGGGATAAAACTATGTGGGCATTGCTGAGAGTTTTAGTTAGTCAGCAATATTCAATGGAATATCAAAATTGAGCAATATGAACGAATTTCCTTTTCCGTTTGTTTTGATTGACCTATTTCGCTACTTGTTTTTTGCTTGACCATTTTCGCTATAACCTCTTTTTACGCAAAATGCAATAAAAGCAAGTGTTTAAAATAAGCCAGTCAAGTTGAGAATAGTTTAATTATTCGGATAAAATTATGTGGGCATGGCTAAATGTTTTATATAGCTGGTAATATTCGACGGAAGATCAAAATCGGAATATGTAAAATAGAACTTGAATTCGTTAGTATATTTACGGTATATTTTTAAAATGAGACGGTATATTTCGGTATATTTCTGAGGGTCGTATGCTATTGATGAGTCCGCGGTCACACTGTTCTGTATACACACACATAGCGCACGGCTGGAGTTTTTTCTTCCGCAAATTTCGTCGAAAAAACTAAATAATCTGAGCGAAAACTGTAAGGACGATATAAAATCTTGTTATTTATTTTCTGGTAGGCTTAAATAAAACTACTGAAGTGTCTGCGGAGAAAGTCGCCAAGTCATAACTATTTGGGGCGTGGACGTGTTGTTCATACGAAACTTGTATAAAACTGATATCTGATATACGCATGGCAATTTGCTAATTGTTGCAGAAAAACATAACGGAGTGGCTAATATTGTAATCATTTTGCTATAAAAACGCATATATGTTGGATTTCATTTGGTTGCGTTTTAATTGCGCAGTGTGAAAAGAAAATCGTGAAAATCAATATGGCGTCATTGAACGTCTTTGTGTCGTGGCACGGTGCTGCCAACTCGTCTATGAGAAAGTAGTCGGGCGAGAGATAGCAGATTTTCCGCATACCTTTTGATCGAACGTCAAAGTTAGTTGCAGGAAATTCAACTCGAGAAACATTCGTGCTTAAAAACAGAATTTTACATGTTCATAATTTTTTGTTCCTCAGATACAGAAAAAACCGAGTTGTTAGTCCTAGCGTGCAGGGTTGCATTGGCCAATTATCGGTTGCTTTCATTCGATAAGCGCAGCTCTGTGTATCTATAAACGCGAAACACGTTTTTCTTTTTCGTCGTAGCTCATATGCAAACAGATTGAAAATTGCAGAGAGGATTTATCTTAGTCCCAATACTACATAGAAAATCGAAAGTATTCTACTGAAGTATTGATTTCTCGCACTGGCATTTGGTGGCCTCTGAGGGAGGAACATATAGTTTTGAAAGTGGAATTGTACGATCGTCAAGTATTCAAGTATACAAATATGTACTCAGTATGGTGTTTTTACTATTCTAGATATACCACACAAGGCTTTAAGAGCTGTTTTTAAATGGAATTACGTAATCTGTGGACAAATTGTATGCATTAGTCACGCACACGCCCACAAAAACGTTGGTTGTCGCACGCATGATCGAATCTGCAGGCGTGTGAAGGAGACGGCAATAGAGCAGTTGCTGTGGTACAGTGCTGCCACCCTTTTCGTATTTTTGTATACTATAGAGAGAAAAATGGTGAGTTTTCGGCTGTGAGTGAAGGAATCCGCCCAGTTACTAACTTTTCTTGATTTAAATTCTTTTTGTATATGAAGCCGCGAATAGTGCCATTGCAGTTATTGAAGTGCCTACGGGTGCTCCTAGACAACAATGGTGGCATTTTGAGCGCCCAGGAAGTGAAGCGCATAGCAGGGTAAGTTGAGAGCGCGTCGAAGTCGAAGCGCCCTCTAGCGTCAATCTAATAAATTATTTTTCCCAATTTTCGCAGACTCATGCAGAAATATTCAAAGAAGTTGGTTTCTAAATGCGTTTACGTACAAATTTTGAAGTCGACTAAGACGGAGCTTCTGGGGGACTTCATGGCCTCGAACGGATGGACTTTGGTTTACAATTGGCTGAATGACTCCATCCGAGCTATGAACTGGCCCCTGGTGCAGGAGATCCTCGAATTACTGCTGCTTTCCCCAGTAGATGTGAACAGATTGAAGATAAATTCAGCACCCATTTTGGTCAAGGCTCTGTGCAAGGATGGCGGCAACGAAGGTAAGTAACAGTCTATTGATCCCCGTCTCGATATACCTGTGCTCTGCTCGTACCTGGAAGGGATTACTTATTACTGTTTCGGTCAACTTTCCAGGTGTTCGCATTCTAGCCAAGCGGCTGGTCGAACAATGGCTGAAGATTGTGACTGAGAACACGAGTGGCACAGCAGCGGCGGTGCCTGCCATTCCGCCCCAGATTGGGGTTACAGCGGCCACGGCGACGGATCCGGCCACTGGTACGGTGGACTCTGCCTCGTCGTCGGACAGCACGGATAGTGCGGGAACGCCGGTGACCATGAACTACACCATTGCCTCGGCCCAAAATAGCAACAATCACAACAACATAACCATAAAATGGAAGTCAGTCGAGCATTTGGACACAGATGATATGAATAATGTTGACGATGATGGTTCCACGCAGCCATCTGAGGCTGGTGTTAAGAGCAGCAAAAGTCCTGAGACAAGTGCCAGTCTCCAGAATTCGAAAAAATCAAATTTAGATGATAGTTGTTCAGCAGAGGTTAAATCCGGGGAGGAGGTTGATAATAAGAAGCATAAGAGCGCCCGAGACAAGAGTAAAAGGTCTGAGAAAGATCGTGAGAAGGATAGAAAGTCTTCGTCCAGTCACAGGTCGTCCTCATCTAGCCATAAGTCGTCGTCGTCCTCCTCATCATCGAAGAGCTTGTCGAAGAGCTCGTCGTCCTCTTCGTCCCATCGCAGTTCGAGTTCAAGCGACAAACACCGTGACAAGGACAAGTCTCGCTCTAGCTCTGGTTCTAGCTCCAGTAAAGATAAGGAGCGTAGTAGTTCATCCTCGTCGTCCTCTTCGAATAAGCACAAGTCAAAGTCCTCTTCATCGTCGTCGTCGTCGAGTTCGAGCTCGAGCTCGAGCTCGTCCAAAGATCGTAGCCGCGACAAGGAGAAAGATAAGTCCTCGTCGACGGCAACGAAGCAAGAGAAAGACAACAAGCTGATGCCCCCACCAGCGTCAACTCTATCCCCGGCTCATTCACCGGCCACGAGTACTGTAGAAAAGAAGGAAAAGGCTGAAAGCGAGACTCAAAAGCCCAGATCGATACCTATCATGTCCCGAAAGGCATCGATATCCATAGAAATCAGACGCGACACTGACAAGGCGGCCACCGTGAAAACGTATCAGTCCAAATTCAGATCGCACGGACTTACAGAAGAGGCGCCGCCGCCTCCCTCTCGAAAGGGACTGAAGAAGCCCACATCCATCGTCCCGACAGCATCAGCCCTGCTGTCGTCCACTGTGAAGAGGCCCTCGCCACCGCCCCGAGATTCGCCGACGGAGAAGAAGCCCAAGATCGACATGAGCAATGTAACCGGCCACGTAGAGCGACCAGGAGCGGCCAAGCTGATTGCTCCCAAAAAGAGTAAGCATCTCCTATTCCAAACTTCCTTACTAATCCCCTTTTCTCTCAGCGTTTATTCACAGGTCGTCGTACATATATTGGTGGTTTTTCCTACATTTTTTTTTTTTGTCAATTCAGTTATCAGAAAATCGAGTTTTCTGTATTATCTGTTGATCTATTCCCGATTGAAGGTGTTTACTTTTAGCTGGGGGGCATTTTCACGACAGAATTGGACTAAATTCGGGCTTCTCGAACAGAAGATACAAAAAACCAGAAAAAGATGGGGGGCCTTGCATTTCAATTGCACAATCAATTGGCTATCTACTCGATTCCTTTGGAGTCATGGCTTGTGGCTAAGCAACTGATATCCAGTGTTGGAATAATATGAGTATTAGAAGAAAGTGTTTGTTGGATTTGCGGATGATGGATGCCCTGTCCGGACGACAGCGACGGTGTCGCTGCTGCGGTGTCACTGCGCATGCGCATCAGTAGAAGACGAAGACGGGGCCTGGTGTTAAGTATATAAATCTCTTTAAACGTACTCGTTACTGCTTTAGGTTAAGCTTTTAAGGTATGTAGATTCACTTGCCAGCCCACATACAAATAAAAACGATTTTCCATTAGAAAAATATACTTTTTCTATTGAATAAAAAATGCATTGAACGAAAATAAAACCCAAGACAATGTTAACTTGAGCTGGCGGTTCTTGTTTTGGTTTTGGTACCCACGGTAGAGAAGCGCACACTCGTCAGATCGATCAGCAGACTGCCACCAGGCTGTCTGTCGTGGGGTCTGATCTGCAAGATCATTAGCATGTGGTGCGAGTGTGTGTGTGTCGGGTGTGAATCCCATCTCCCTGGTGCTACCAATATCTGAGAACTGAGAAGACGCTTGCCAGTGTCCCACCCACACCCCGATCACTGTAGTGCGTCACCTGCGCAGGGGCTTCGGCCTTGGCGTTGGCATTGGCTTCGGCTTTAGCTTTATTTCCTCTGTCGATTCGATAGATAAGGAGCCAGCCTGCCTGCCTGCCTGCTCACACATTCACACAACCACAAGCAGTGTACCGATGCGTTATTCCAGACCCGACGTCTGTGATCATTTTATAGAATTCGTTATTGAGTAGGGTATCCATAGGGTCCATAGGGTTATTTTAAAAGAGCAAACAAGAGGAAAAGCAAAACCCACCAATTGTACAGATCTGTAGAAATAATAATAATATAATATAACCCATTCCAAAATCCCTTCTATGATCTCTTATTTACGATCTGTTTTGACTTTTTGCTTGCAGTTTGTACGCTGGTGGAGACGAATCTCTTCTCGGATGCCCTGGCAGCATCCATCGAACCCAAAAAGGTGGTAAAGCGCAAGCGGACACAGTCGGCCAACTCGCCTACGGACAAGGATGCGCCATTGGCTCCGCTGAAGTTCTACCAGGACACCCTGGACGAGTCGAAGGGAGACGAAAAGTCGGACGACAGCACCAAGGAGAACGATGAGTGTCGCTCGAGTTCACCCAATGGGTCCGTTGATGCGGATGACGATGACATACCATTGAAGCGGGTTAAAGAGGACATTGAGCAGAAGGTGCAGAAGGAGAAGGCGGCCGGCGAGAGTGCCGACGCTGCTGAGGCCAGCTCTGATGGCGCCGAAGACGTGCCCGAGGAGCCCAGAAAGCCGGGACCAGGATGCGGACCTGATGGCCCACCCGGCGTGCTGATGCTGCACCGTCGCAAGGGCCCCAAAAAGAAGCTAACTTGGCAGCCGGAGGACAAGCTCACCCAGATCCGCTTCTTCGAGGTGGATCTATCCGAGCGAGTGAACGTTACCAAGCAGACGTTCACCGAAATGAAGAACCTGGAGCGGTACAGCGAGCGCGACGCCTTGAACATTTCCCGGCGAGGCTTCGATGACTCCATGCAGCCGCAAATGGAGTGGCGCCCCCTCATTGAGGTGGACAACGTGCCGGACCACCCCAACGGCAACCTCTCCAAACAGCGCCAGGTTCAGGCCGAACGCGAGGCGACAACGCTACGAGCGCTCTACTTCTCGACGGACATGATTCCGGACAGCGCCGCCGAGGCGGAGCTGGAGCCCCACTTTGCCCACGACATTCCGGTCATCCCCATGGATGACCTCACCGGTAATCCCGATGCTGTCAACGACTACAGCGACCTCACGTGGCCCGAGCCCAAAGGCTATGCTCCCAGTGGCATCGGAGGCGTCGGTGGAAACTCCGGCGGCCCTGACATTTCCTACAATGACGGTGGCATGAGCAACATGATGGGCCCGGGTCATGGAGGACCCCCCAACATGATGACCAACAATCCCTTTCAGCCGTTCGCCAACAACTTTATGCCCAACGGAGTAAATATGCCTCCCAACCAGCAGATGCCGATGCAAGGACCCGTTCCAGGACCAGTTCCCGGACCAATTGGCGCCCCAATCTGGCAGAACCAAATGGGACCGGTCGGCATGGATATTAACAATATGGGAGGAATGCCGCCCCAAAACTATATGGGAAATCAGTTTGGCAGCCCCGGAGGTCCTCCTTATGCATCTGGCCCCCCTCAACCATTCAACCAAGGATTCAATCCGATGATGATGAACGGACCTGGAATCGGACCTGGAATCGGACCTGGACTCGGACCTGGCCCCGGCCCAGGCATGCTACCCAATGGACCCATGATGCACAACAGCCCCAATGGCCCAATGGGACCCAACGGACCGATGATGAACAATAGTCCAAATGGTCCAATGGGGCCTGGGCCTGGACTGGGCCCGATGCCCAACGGTGGCGGACCACGGAATAACAACAATAATCGAAATAAGAACAATGGAGGCGGCGGTAACTGGCGCAGTGGCGGCAACAACTTCCAGGAGAACTCCGGTGGCAATTGGCGCACAGCGGGATCTGGCTCCAATCGAGGCGGCAACACGGGCGTCTGTAAGCAGTTCATGCGGGGTCACTGCAAAATGGGCAAGTCTTGCAAGTACGTGCACCCGCAAAATAAGCGCATGTAGAATTTGCCCGAATCTTCCCAGGAAGATTCAGTTGTATAGATCTCAGACGCAGACGCACACGCACACGGAAACACATTTTTACACATAATCTGCGTTATTTTCCACATAAGAGGCTGGCCATGCCCCCCATTAGCCGTTAGCCGTTCACTGAAGCCACTGAAGACTGTAGCCAGGTCAGGCCTCCTGCCTGTACCTGCCCGCCCCTTAGTTATTATAGCTCTGTATATATGTATGTATCTGGTATATGTCAGTAGATGTAGGTCGTATCCTTAAGTTATTTAATCATACATTTGTATAGCCCAGGAGACAAGTTTAGGTAGTGGACAAGATATTGTTACTTTGTACTTATCGAGAGATCGATCGCTTTGAATTTTGTACGCCCCAATTTTACGAAACCCCTACTATCGTAGCTTTAAGAGCCTATGTCTACATTATTAAAGACCAAGTCATATGATGAATTTAAACATCTCCCACTTCTGGTGTCTGCTCTTTCTATCCGCCAAAAAAATCGATTTCCGCCCCGTCCCACCTAGGGGTTGCACTTAACCTGAAACTTGTGCGGCTTCTTCGCGGCACCCGCGACCCACAATTCTGTAATTCATTCTGTAATTTCCACACCCAGTCTGGAAGTAGTCTCAATCTCAGTTTCAGTTTAAGCTATTTCATCAGCGCGTTCAGTTCAGTCTAGTCCTCCACTATTCGCTATGAAGTTCATCCATGTGGCACTCTACTGCTGTGGCTTACTGGCCGCCGCCAGTGGACTCAGCTTCACGGTCACCTCAAGGATCTTCATGGATGTGAAACACAATAAGCAGCCCATAGGGCGGATCACCTTCGGACTGTTTGGAAAGCTGGCGCCCAAGACGGTGGCCAATTTCCGTCATATCTGCCTGCGCGGAATAAACGGCACCAGCTACGTGGGTGCTCGCTTCCACAGGGTGGTGGACCGATTTCTGGTGCAGGGCGGAGACATCCTACACGGTGACGGTACTGGCTCCATTAGCATCTACGGCGACTACTTTGAGGATGAAGACAAGGCCCTGGCAGTCGAGCATAACCGTCCCGGGTATCTGGGCATGGCGAACCGGGGACCAGATACCAATGGATGCCAGTTCTATGTGACGACAGTTGGTGCCAAGTGGCTGGACGGTAAGCACACGGTCTTCGGAAAGGTTCTCGAGGGCATGGACACAATCTATTCCATAGAAGATGTGAGTAACCCTTGAATCTGATCCTCTATTTTCTCTAAATAATACATTTTTTCTTTCCTATCAGGTAAAAACGGACACGGATGACTTTCCCGTGCAGCCGGTCGTCATCTCCAACTGCGGCGAGATTCCCACCGAGCAGTTCGAGTTCTATCCGGACGACTATAACATCCTCGGGTGGATCAAAGCAGCGGGTCTGCCCGTGACCAGCTCCTTTCTCGTGCTACTCATCTTTCACTATTTCTTTCGACAGCTAAACATGTACTGTTGAACCCCACCTCCCAAAACGAAGGAAGAGCTTTATTAATGCACATAAACACAATATATAAATCGTAATATTCAACGCAAACACCCACAATGAATAGAAATAAGTCAAGTGGCGAGATAGCCTTTCAGCAGAATAGGAAGAGTGGGACCCATGTGAAGCTTTAGGGAAGGATATAGGATATAGAAAAGAAGCTTGCTTGTGGAACGTTTACTCACGTCTATGTAGATGTAGTCCTCGACAAGTTGATTCTTTTGGTAGTAACGCGACTCTGGCTTAAAGTAGCCAACGACTCGGACATCGACGCCGGAGTAGTTCGTCTGACTGTCTGAGTATACTTTGGCAAGGGTAAAATGATGCTTGTGGTCGGGATAGATCGAAAGATTGAGACTGTTGTAGTATTCCTCCATTAAGTGCCGGTCTTTGCCTATCAGCGACCGCTGATGTTTCAGCAGTTGGTCCAGATCGAAGGAGTGGGCGTGCTTCAGATTGGGATCCTGGGCATCCATCAGGCGCTCAAGCATGTTTCGATACTTCTTCTTGAAGTACTCCAGAGCCGTGCACTTTTCGGACCAGAACGAGAATTTTTTATCAGCGCTGAGGAGAATCGAGACGCGTAGATAAGATAGAATATATGGTGATTTACATTTCGCCTTCAACTTTTGGTACTCACTGCAGTTCGGGGCTGATGCTAAAGTCCACAAAGAGACCGGGTATACGGACAGCCGTGCGGGCGGCGGCTATCAGCTTCCCGGGGCCGAAGAAGTGCAGCTGCAGTTCGAAGCGGCGCAAGGTGTTGCGATTGAGATGACCAAGGTCCAGGATGTGGCCCTGCTGCTCGCAGGGAATGGGTTGGACGGTGAAGTGCTTGACATTCGGCGGCAGCTTGTAGCTGGCCGCCTTCTGGAGTTTCTGCTGGGTCTGGTAGACCTCTTGGTGCTTGGCGTACAACTCGGAGCTGTCGCGGAGGCGGTTGCGATATCGCTCGCCGAGAAGCATCTGCTTGAGGATGGTAGCGTGAGGCAGCTCCTGGTTGTTGTTGACCAGCACGTAGCTCTGGACCATTTTAAACAGTTGGGTGTCGTGGTAGCGCTGTCGTGCACTGGACATATCCTCCTCGCTCTCCGAAAGCTGGCTGAAATCTTCGGATATGACATCCTCCTGTATGCCTTCCTCCTCGCCATCGGCTGCGGCCAGGTCCCCATCCGTCTCGGTGATGCTCTTGAACATCTCATAGTAGTAGATGCGCTGCAACAGGCGATATTCCTCCAGGATAGCCTGCTGCTCCTGGGGGACCCCTTTCAGCTTCGAGTCCGTCTCCAGCATGGGCATCACCCCTTGACCCCTCAGAGTAAAGTGGCTCGAGGCACTGGCGTTGATCACCACCCCGAAGGTGTGGCAGAAGCTCTCGCTGAAGCCGAGGATACCTTTGACCCGCATCTGGTCACTGGCCAGAGGCTCCAAGTGAATGTAATCGCTGCTGACAAGCGTGCAGTAGCCCTCGATGAAACGCTTCTCCTGTGACCTCTCCGGCGGAATCTCCAGGACCACCAGTTGTAGGTGGTATTTGGTCACGTTCGTGACGCGCACCACGGCATTGAAACTCTCGTACCACGGCTGAAGGGGAGTCAAGATGAGATAAAGGAGTGCGAGTGGAGTGTCCTGTGCCTGTTCATGTGCCTACCTTAGTCCCTAGGTAAACGCTCTCCTTGTGGAACTTGATCTTCTGTGCGAGATTGACCAACGTGACCGACAAGTACTGGCTGCGTCCGCCCACCACCGTGAGCTGGAAGAGGGCCCGCATTTCGTGTGAGCGCCGGATGTGGGGCAAGTGCAGCAGGCATTGGTGGTCCGGCTGGACGTCGGGCGCCTCCACCTCACCCTGCTTCTCGTGGAAGTAAATGAAGCGCTCGGCGAAACAGTACTCCGAGGAGGCGGGAGACAGCTGGTCACTGGAATCGACGTGGAGTCTGTTGAGCAGGTCGTAGATGGTGTCACGCACGAAGCTCGAGGTGCTGTTCTGCTCAAGGGCGGTGGCTTCTCCGTACTGTTCCTCCCTTGGGTAGACAAGGGGGCGGTGGCTGAGATCCAGGTCGTTGACGATCTCATCGAGTATCTCCAGGATGAGGTCGCCCGTCTCCGAGTGGTGGCTGAATTGGCAGCGGCACTGCTGGTAGCGGAGAGTCATGTTGGGCTCGTCCTCGCAGCTGAAGTTGTACTCGAGCATGCGCAGGATTTCCGAGAGGAAGTCGGCCACCATGCCCTCTGGATCATCAATGTCTCCCACGAACTGCTCGGACGTCTCCAGGCGCTTCCATTTGAATTCGGCCCGCAGGCAGCCCTGATTGACGAGATTTACGTTGCTGTCGAAGGGTATGCCACGGTCGAAGAGCACCACCTCGGGCTGGAGGATGAGTACGTCAGGCACCTGGACAGAGACCTTCAGGGAGAGCGCGTTCAATTGTCGCCCCAGGGCCCAGACGCTGATGCGACCCTCCATCTGCTTGCAGAACAGCTGCTTCATGGCCGCCCTGTTGAGGATGACAAATATCTCCTTGTGCTGCAGCGCCTCGATGGGCATGAGGATCTCCTTTTCGAATGAGTCCTCGTAGAGCTCCTTGATTCGAAAGGGCCCTGTGGCCTGGAGCCTAACCTCGGCAATGGGAACCGAATGCTGGTTGATCAGAATAGGGGTCTGTACGTTTGAGCGCTCCTTCAGCGGTTCACAGCTGTGGTATTGGAAGAGCATTTGCTTGCGGTTCCAGATCAGCTGGCATTCGGTGAATGTGGCCTTGGCCGTGACCTTGATGGTGTATTTGCGCTGCGGATATTTTTGGTCGGTGACCTGCAGCAGAAAGTCGCTGAAAACCACGCCCTCCTGGCAGGAGCTGGTCATTATCTCCAGGGTTTCCACGCATTCCGGGGGCAGGTAGAGATGCTTGGGCATTATGTCAAAGCGGGCCGTGAGTGGCTGCGAGGAGCAGGACGAGAATCGTCCATTTTTCTGGGCGTAGGTCTTCAGGCGGGTGATGGTGACGCGGTAGGAGCGGAGGCCCTTATTGATCACCTTCACAGGGAAGCGGTGGTTGTAGATTTTGTCGTGGAACTGCTCCTTGGTGTCGGTGAAGAGCAGCCCGGCATCGAAGCCCTCTCTTATGTTGGGCTCAAAGTACAGCGGCACTCCCTCAACCAGGAACGTGATGGGTATCTCCATCACGTGGTCAAACTGCAAGTCCACATAAAGGATGTTCTGGTAGAGGTCTGGATCGGGGAATATCGCCACCAGCGTGGTGTACATGCTCTGTCCCGTCGAGGCCAGTACTCCGCCCCTTGTTGTCAGATATTGACCGGTGGTGTCCTTCTACAGACAGAGCATACAAGAATGATAGCTAAGAACAGAATAACTAACATTTTCCTTACCAAATTCAATGTGAGCTTAGTTTGGTGGGCGTGTAGTTGTCTATGTAGAAGTGGACCTTGTGAAGCTCATAGGTCTGCAGTCGATGGTGCACATAGGTGGGCGTGATGCGTATCTCAGTGGGCAGGACGTTGGCGATCAGATGAAAGGCGTAGGGCCGAGGGGCGCCGACAATCTTGACCAGACCCGTGAGCCGGGTATTGCCCAGAGAGCGAAAGGTGACCGTGCATTTAGCGAATATGCGCGAACCAGAACCAATGTAGAACTTCCAGATTCCATCCCGAAAATTCATCTCATTTGGCTATCGGAGGAGAAGTGGGTTAAATCGACACGCAGAATTGAAGAAGAATAGATGCTCACAATGACATCGAAGTGCAGAAAACCACCGGTGGTGGATCTGTTATAGAAGCTCATGTCAAACTCGTACTTCTCGCCCGCATAGACAGTCCTAGGCGAGAGGTCCACCATGTTGGTCCACTCGATCTCCGGCGTCACGCAGTTGTACTCGAACCATAGCTTGGAGCACAGAAAATCCGACTTGATGAGGGTCTTCACGCTTTGATGATCCTCACTGGAGCCCGAATTGGACAGAACTGAGGGGCAGATGCGGACGTTGAGGGCGCGATGGAAGTACCCCACCTGGTTGGGGATCAGCAGGATGGTGATGGTGCGGCCAGTGTTAGGCCGCAGGTAGATGATCTCGTTGTCGCAGTAGACCTCACGCGGGTCACTGGGTATCGCGTTCCAGTCCATGAAAATAAAGTTGTTGTGCTTGGTGAATATGGAGAAGTACTTGGTGTTGATGAGTCCATGCAGCGCCTCCTGGATCACCCGCTTGTCCGTCTCCGTCTTGTCGAAAATCTTCTGCTTCTTCAGGTTCGTCAGCAGGTGACTGGCCAACATTGGAACGGGCTCTAAGGAAACAGATATCAAATTATACGGGGATCAGTGGCCATTAGAGATGGTATTACCCATCACTTCCTCCTCGAATTCCATGCTGTACATGGACTCGTTTATGTGGAGGGACTTCATAGACAGCATATCCGGCGTGTTTGACGTCAGGTTGATGCTGTTGTACTCTAAAGAATCGTTGCGCATGTCCTCGTGGGCCCGCTGCAAGTGCTTGATGGGATCCCGCACAGTGATGGGCAGCATCTCCGTGGAGTCGCGAATGTTCAGCACCAACGGCTGCTCCTCCCCATCGTCGCTGGCCTTCACCTGCAGCGTAATAGGCACCGCCAGCGGATTCATGAGCAGCATATACCGCTTCTGAGGCACGGCCATGGGTATGCTGCCGAATTCTACGAGTTGTGGAAAGGTGCGCAGCTGGACATGCTGCCCAGTTCCTCTGGAAGGAAGGGTGGAGGATCGTTGGGAGGCGGTCGTGCTAAAGGAAATGTTCTGATCACTCACTTGATGTAGACCTTGTAGTGGGCTCCGTTCACTACCTTAAAGCGCAGCGTGATCGTGAAACGGGCGGGATGGGTGGTGTAGAAGGACAGGTTGAAGGTGCCCCGGCAGCAGGGCTCCAGAGAAAATCCCTCGATGGGCGTCATGCGCACCCCGCCCATGTCCGGCTCGAGAGTGTCCTTGTAGACCACCTTGGCGGGCACAGCTGGGAGTAACCAGAGGATATACATATGTAGATGCAGTGTTCAGCAAAGTACAGCATCAGCAGCAGCAGCAGCACCAACACCAGCACCTGCACCAGACTCACCATCCACATTAAGGATCTTGATTTGGGAGCAGTGCTCCTCCCCCAGATAGATCTTGCGAAAGTCAATAAACTTGGGATACACCTCCACCTCGATGCCGCCAATCTCTCCGGAGACAACGAGGAAGTGCGACTCGATGCAGTCTTCAGAATCGGTACAGCAAAAAATGAGGCGGGTGCGCTGGAAGTACGGCGGCTCCGCATCGTCCGGGAAGGGTTCCGTGGCGTCGTACAAGGGCCTGAAGCTCACGACGATTTCCGCCGACGACCAGGACGGAATCGAGTGCGGCGTAACGACCCCGAAGTGTTTGGCGGCTGAGACACTGTATCTGACGTTCTGTATGTTGGGATTTTCCTCAAAGTCGAAGAGAAGGACGCTGCGCATGCTGATGGCCTCGTCGATCAGTTTGTTCGAAAAATGGGAGTCAATGCTCTGCGACGCCGACTCTGCCAGATTCGGGTTCCCGTCGAAATTGCAGGACATTCTCACCTCGTGCGGCGACTCGTTGCACACGGTTACAGTGCGCTTCTCCTCGCGGGAGAACTTGGTCAGGCCGAAGGACACGCTACCCCCACTCAAATGAACGCCCATCGACTTGGCCGTGAAGTCGAAAATGATAATTTTGGAAGCACCTAGGAAGGGAGAAATTACTCGCATGAATGCTGCGGCGGCGACAGATCTCTTGTCACGAATACCTACTCACACCGAACTTAATGTTGAAGAACCCCTTCAGCGTCTGCAGCTTCTGTACGTGGAATACCAGGAGAACTTTGATATAGTCCTTTGGCGGCAGCAGATCCTTGTTCAGAGTGTTCAAAGTCAGTCCCCGATTGGTGCTGCAATGGGAGTCAGCATTCAGATTGGATTCGGTGATGTGATTTGAACGTCTAGAACATACTTTCTGAAGCGCATTCGGATGCGTTCTTTCGTGGGATTGTAGATGATCATCTCGTAGTAGGACTTGTTGTTAGGGACGCAGCGCGGCAGGGTTAAGAACTCGCATAATGAGGGTTCCTCTAGCTTGTGCACCACTATAGAGGGGCATCGTACAGACTGGGGACTGATATCTGAGTGGGAGACATACCAATGATGGGCACTTGGAAGATGATGTTCGGGTGAAAGGACTCGACGTAAATGTGGCGTCTTCGGTTGATATCACGCGAGGTGGTGGCTCGGATCCAGATCTTCACCTCTAGGATCTGGTCGGTTTCCAGGTAGCGATGCAGATCCAATTCGGGTATCGAGATGGATGTGTCCACAGGGCTGTCCGTGCTTACTTGGATCAGTCGGGGATACTGTATGGGTGTGGGTTGATCAGCGATGAAGATTGAGGACTCGAATGTATGGGTTGATCGCCTACCAGTCCATTGTTCCTGATGCTGAGCGTGAGGCCGTAGGTGGAGTTGACCTTGAAACGGCGCTGGTGAATCATAAGACGAGGCATGATGTGCAGCGAATCAATCAGGTTGGAGTACTCGCTATAGTCTGCGGGTTAACAGGGAGGTAGATGGGGAATGTCTTCAAGATGGCCTTCAAGCTTACACTCTTTGGCTATGCAGCAGAAGTTCCCCTTTGATTTTGGCGTACTCCGCCTTGCACTAATTCGCAATTCCTCTGTCTCTGACTCTGTTCTGATTGGCCCCTTGTCATCGTCAGTATCTACGCGTGGCGCTGGCGCCTCATTGGCCACATGGTGTACTTCAGTATCACTCATCGTCAAACATGTGCTATTTCAAATAAAATAAAATATAATATTTTATATATATAATATAATTTGAGTTTAAATTCAAAGTGAAATTCAAATTCGCGCCACAATTGCACAACGATTTCCAGCAGTCTGGCAACTCCTTGGCGCACTGCTTGCATTGGTTTTAAAATGTTAATTGTCCAACACTGACAATTTTAGGTTCACGTCTCGGATGGATCCGTCTTTATATTTTATGTCTGGTTCCATTCCGATGCTCAATGCAATAGCATACTTTAGGGGGCACCAAAATTTTCAAAAAATATCATCGACCTTCTGCTGAAATAAAATATATAAGAATAGAAAATTTTATTTAGAAGAAAAATTAAATTTTTAAATATTTTTAGATATATTTTGCGGATATATATTACGCGACTTTTTTTTTTGTACGGTGGCGCCCCTATCGGTGATTTCTTGAACTAAATTTTCAATAATAACAAATTACAAAACAGTTTTGTTTTCTCCGTTATTTGAGGCCCGATCGGGACATGCGACGGCTTCCTGTGTTCGGAAAAATGTCCCCGATTTGATGGAGTCCTTATCAAGGACCAAGGATCAAGGATATTTACTCCAGACATACATATCTTGTTTTCTCCCTTATTTGTGGCCCGATCGGGGCGTGTCATGGCCCCCCAAGTTCAGAAAAATGTCCTTGATCCTTCGGTAAGGACTCCAACCACCCCAACCATACATACCTAGTTTTCTCGGCTACTTGTGGCCCGATCGGGACGTGCGACGGCTTCCTGTGTTCGGAAAAATGTCCCCGATTTGATGGAGTTCTTATCAAGGATCAAGGACCTTTGCCCCAATCAAAAACATGTAGTTTTCTCCACTATTTGTGAACCGATCTGTGCGCGCCACTCCTTTTTTTAAAGGGATAGTTTCCCCTGCGGTCACAGTCCCGTGGCCATCAGCCAGCCGAGGCGGTGCCTCAAGCCGAGCAGCCAACCATAAATGTATGTATCTCATTTTCTCAACAATTTTCTCTGTCTCATTTTCTTCCGCTTTGAAAGTCCTTCCATCTCATGATACGGTCTGGTGCGAGGTGCAGTAGGGGTTTGCTGGCGGAAAACAATTTCAATTTGGCAATGACCAACGCAGCGTGAGACCCACAAAATGTTGAACGTGTTGCAGCCACATCTCTGACCTCAGCCCCAAAATCCAACTTCAGCTCTGGTTCCAATCCCATTCCCATCCTCAATCCCATCCTCATCTCCATCTCCATCTCCGGGTTCCATCTAGACGGAGAGCAATCCCAACCGCAGAGCTGCCAATGCACAACAAAGTCCGGCTGCTTGCCTTATTTATTTGTTGGTCCGTTCGCTCCGTTGCTCTGCTTGCTCTCTCTCCTACTGCATTTGGCAAAGGACATTTCGTCCTTTTGTGCAAAATTAATGATATGGGCCTGGGCCTGGGCCCGCCCCAGGATGCCTATGCTGTGCTGTGCTCTGTGCTCTGACTGTTGTGCGGTTGGCCTCTCCTATTGCCATTTTTATTGTCAACGGGTCCGAACTTGAGATAAAAATTTGCCGGAAAAGCCAGGCGACCACAAAAACCCGTACAAAGAAAATTGAAAGAAATGGTTGCCCACAGAAGGGTATCAAAGGAGTAGGAGGAGAAAGAGTAGGAGGATTTGCATGTGTTCCCACTCTCATTTCCATTGTTTGCTTGTGGGCTGTGGGCGTGTCCTCGGACCTGTTATCGCCGGCAAAGCGCTTATAAATCACGGCACTTCACATGCATCCTCGGACCTCCTCCACGGATGCGGACAGGGACACAGATAACGGCGCTGTCCGCCTGCTACACATGTCCGCTGGGACGGTACGGAGCGGTTAGAGCGGGAGGAGGGTTGGCCCAAAATTGCAGCATCCTTTCATGGTTTGGCAGGGGGCAAGACGGATGCAGAGCTTCGAGCCCCGACCTCAAGGACTCGGGCATGTTACATTGATGGAAAACAATTGCCAGTCAGTCCCAGACCCCACTCATCACATCACAGTTGAGTTGCTATTTTTATTGAGTACAAATTGGATGCCATAATGATGACAAAGAACAGCGCCCAGTCCCAGTCCCAGTTCCACTCCCATTCCCTGTCCCAGTCTGTGCCATTCGCTAGATGACATTTTTATGACATCCAATCCGGAGTCTGCGACTGATTGCTCTTGCTCTCCTCTTGTGCCATGCGGTTGACCAGGGTCGAAGAGCAATGGGAGGGGTGCTGGTGCTGCTGCTGCTGCTGCTGCCGCTGCCGCCCGTTGACCCCTGGCCAAAGGGAACCTTAAGGGTTCAAGCAGCGGTGGAGCAGCAAAGGGTTTTTATTTGTCCGGCTTATGTGCTCCTTACGACTGTAAAGTGGCAATTCTTTAACAATTTATGTTGCCAAACCAAAGTCGAGTGTGTGCCCGGCAGTGGGATTGGGTCGGGGACTGGGTCGGGGCGCGTGGGTTATATAAGGATGCTGCCTGCAACAGCTGACGCCGCTTTTCCCACTCCACTCCTCCCCCGCCAACGCCAACGCCAACGCCGTAGCCGTCGCTTTTTATTTTGTTGGTCCGTCGGCGGCTGTGAAATTTTCGTGAATTTATGAGCACTTGAGAGCAGGCGCCAACGCCAAAGGCAGTACCCTATACGAGTACTAGTGCCATTCCATCCCATCCTATCCGCATCTTCGAAGGGCGACTTTGTTGGCCTAATATAAATTTCAGCTCGAACAACAAGAGGCAGCTAGAGGCAGCTGGAGGAGGCAAAGCCCGGCAACATTTTAATGCGGCACGCGGTATTTTTTTGGTTTTTTCTCGCTCCATCCCTAAGTGGCAGCAAACGGGGCAATAAAACGGTCCTCCGAATGTTATGAAAGGATTGCGGGCAAGTGCGATCCCTCGTAAATCGTAGGCCGCCAGAAGGGGGAAGGGAGGGAGTGAGGCGTGGCCGGAGTGTGGCGGAAGTGGCAGTCGCATAAAAATTAGTTTACGTGGCACATAATTCTGCATTAATTTCATTTGGAATGGCCCTCAAGAATGGACATGGCAGCAGCATGTGACCCAAAACCACTTCAAGAACTGAATGCGAATGCGACTGTAACTGTGGATGGCTTGCCAAAAACCACTTTGCCACATTTTAAAGTATCTGTCACATAAAGTGTGCACAGGAGACAGACCAGAGAGGAAGAAAGAAGGGACAGAAGGAACAGCCAGGGCTGAGAGCAAACAAAATGCAACAAAATATTTTGTTATGCTGCACACAGAAAAAACATTCAAGCCAAAGAAAAACCAGAACGGAAGGAGCAGAAGAAAGGCACCGAAGTTTTTGATACCCTGACTAGATCGGTTGATCCAACGGTTCCTAAAGTCAAACGAATGCACTCCGAATTTACAATTCAGACACGAAAAGTTTTTATTTCAAAATCCTTAAGCGATTATCATATTACCCTCTGGAAGGGTATAGCGCCAGAATATAGGAGGCCGAGTAGGAGGAGTCGGAGGAGGAGGAGGAGGAGCAGCCGCAGCAGCGTCCAAACACGAGAAGAAACAAAAACAGAGACCAGAAGAAAAACAAATGCTTATAAAATGATAAGTTGCAGCTGGATGAGGACGTGAAGTCAAGTGAAATGTAGGAGCAACTGCAAGGACATGAGGAAAGGACAGGAAAGGACCTGCCATCGACGATGTGTTGCGGAAATATTTTGTGTGAAATTATTGCGGCGCTAAAGAAAGAAAAGACAAGACACAAGAACTACTACTAGACATAGATAATACCCTCTGTCAAAGCTCCATGGAGTGGATATCACGGTTGAGCTCGTTTACACAGCCATTTGCATCACTTAGCATGGCAGTGCGGTGGCGTACACGTGATATTTGTTGCAGGTCCAACGCCAGCTAGCGGGCAACCGCAGCAGCAGCTAATTAGTGTGACAAATTGCTTAGTCCAGAGTCCAGAGGGACAGTGAGACCACAGCCAGAGCCAGGGCCAGGCCAGGCCAGAGCTCTGATGGCCAGTTGGTTCGCTGTCAGACCAATGCCGAATGAAAACTCATTAAAAATTTACAATTGATTGACTGCCCAATGTCCGCAGTCATCCGTTCGTTTCGAACGTGCATTTTGACAGTCTCCGAGAGTAGACACAGGACACTGGACACTGGACCGACAGACCGAATCGACCATGCCCAGCTGACAAATGATGCACACACAAACGAGTCGAGTGTCCATATGGCGACGATGACGATGGCCCCCTCGATGGCTCTGACTGATGCAATTTATGCTAATGCTCGTTAGTGAAATCAAACAGCAACAGAACAGAACAGAGCAACAATTGTGTAAACAACAGGGCCGTAAAGCAAACGCAAAACCAATGTTCGTGTACGTGTGCACAGGATGACGATGGGATGTATGGCTGGATGGGTACGGGTACGGTGCAGAGGGGCAGAGATGCAACTGCAACGGCAACTGCAGCGGCAACTGCATCTGTCGGTTGCACAAAATATTGACGCATATATTGGCAGTGACAATTAATCTGCTAATTGCCAATTTAAGCACGTAAACCAAACACAGGCGGTGGCATCGACATGGCCAGGGCGTGGCCATGCCACAAAGAGGGGGAGGGACAGCAGTGGTCATCCGATGGTACTCCTGACAGGGGTCTCCATTTATGGACGGACCCAAAGCCGACTCCTCGACTGCATCTGCAAGTGAATTTGATTTCCGTTTGATTTATGCGTGCAATACTCGAGTACTTTTGGGTAATTTGAGCTAATGAAAGTCAACAGAGGACATACGAGGCACAGCACTCAGGATTGAGGATTGGGGGATAAAGGAAGGCTGCCATGGCACACCACTGGCCTGGCATATGAATAATCAAGGTTTAAAGCGAACTCATAAATAAATTAGTTGTGCTGTTGACACGACGACAAATTGATTTACATTCAGAGGTGGCGACATAGATAGAGGCGGGGGCAGGGGCAGGGGCAGGGGCGTGGTGTGAAGTGCCAGTGACTCCGGGAAACCGGAATCCAGAGTCCGGATGCAGCACAATAGAGATCTAATGAGCACGCACTGCCTTCCGTTTTCCGTCTTCCGCCTTCGAGTGGGGCACGAAATATATTTCATCTTTCCATTGCGCAGATTTCTTGTACAACTTTTATTCTGCTTAGCCTGGCCCCGAAAGGAGGGCCGAGCCCCGCATCCTTGTCAACCAAATGCGCTCCATTGTTGGCAGTCTTCTAGGCTAAGGCTGTCCCTTACTTGCGACTGACGATTGTCGCAGCTCATTAAATCCAAGGCAAGAAAGCAAAAGGCAAGCCACAAAAATCCCTTTTTGCTCTCAGACAAAGGGCTTCATTGTCCCCATTCCATATTTCCCATTCTCCATTCCCCATCCATGTCCTACTGTCCATCTCTGCCACATTCAAAATGCCATTAAAAGCATACTAAAATTAATTTGTAGCAATTAGTTGCAAATTGCAAGAAAGCAGAGTTGGTCAGAGCAAAGCAAACACAAGGCAAAAGCAAAGCAAAGCAAAGCGAAGGAAACCATGGAACCGAAAGGAGAAGGACTTCTGTCTGGTCTGTCCAGAGCTCTGGCCGCAGAGAAATTGCTCAACATTTTTATGTGTTTTTGCTCATTTAGAGAGCTGTCTATGGCCATGCCGAGCAAAATCATAAAAACCCACTGCCAATTGCCCTCAGAACCCGCACCGCACCGCACCGCCCCACGAAGAGACACCAGAGTGCAGGGTAGAGATGCGGCAGAGTAGTGGAGCATAAATAAATTCTGTGTTATTTTTGGCAATTATTTTCACATTCGACTCTCAGTCCGTCTGTCTGTATGACTGTCCTTCTTGCCCCCATCTCCATCTCTGAGTGTGTCTGGAGTGTGGAGCTCATTTGTAATTTGCAGCTAGTTTCAGCTTCCGAGAAATGCTTCCAGCAGCAGACGAGAGGCTAGAGAGTTGGAGAATATTAGGCTAAACAGAAGGCAGGACATGACGAGCAGTCTACTTCTTGCAGTTGGATTCATATTGGTTAGGGTATTCCTCTGTCGAACACTGCTCCTTGGAGACCCCGTTGCTATTTGTTGCTGTGACGCCATTAATTAGCCCCCAACCTACGACTCCTTCTGCGTATCCGTATTCCAAATCCAACTGCGATTCCCAGACAGCGATAGACATCTCGGTGCCGGCATTTGTCTTGACAGGCCAGGAGGAGTATGATGGGGGGCATGACACATGTTGTCAGCAGACTCATCTTTCTTGCCTCCCATTGCTGCTGCTTCTGCTGCTGCTGCCACACAACTATTCGCTCCGCTAATTGGAAAATGTCACAATTTATTTTATTTTTATGTTTAATTGGATTCGGGCTCACAGAAAGTTTACCCCAGGGGTTGGGGTTGGGGTTGGGGTTTGGGGAAGAAACAGGAGCAGATGGGGGCAGCGGGGCATCCCCGTCGCCTAGGTACGATGCATGATAATTTTCTTAATTTGCACGCCTTGATGAGCAGGAAAGCAGCCAGAGAAGAGGATACAGAAGAGGCAGAGACAGAGGCAAGTTGCTAGTGAGAAAGCGAAACTTTTTCCATTTTGCTGATGGCATGTGTACGTGTAAAAGTTTTGCCCACAGCTGCCATCACAGAGGAGATGGGGGTGGTGGCTGGGGCTGGGGCTGGGGGCGGATGCCAACGACAGCGACAAGAACGACTCTTCAAAGGTGCAAATAAAGTAAATTATTAGATTCTTCTTCGGGCGCTGCTTCTTGTGGATTTCCGCTTCAATTACAGCCACTGCTCGCATAAATTTCACTTGACAAACTTTCTCCTCCGGATAGTTGGATGGCAGCCCGCTCACACACGCACACGCATTGGCAAATTAAGGACTTCCGCAGGGATGTGACATGTAATTGCTATTACCTGAACCACCAGCCAACTTTAATGAGTGTCGTGATGCCCACTCTCTATATGGAAGGGGAGGTTGGCTCCATTTCGGCGTCATTTAAGAAAATATGTGAGATCTAGTGATCAGTGATGAAAGACGCAAGCCAAATCCGTTCTTCCTTTAGGACCGTATGGCTTAAGGCAAATCTCAGCTTGTCCAGATATTGTCTCCGTTTCACAGCCAGCGATTTCTCCATTTCAGGATCAGTGGAAGAAACCCCAAGCCTTAATCTTGGGCTACTTTTCCCTGGAATGCCTAATAAGAGGTTTAAGTTATCGTTAGTCCCCCCATACCCCCCCCCTTTTTCTTAATTCAGGACACAGTACATAACTTCATATGGCTTTGAAATCAAAGGCGGCTTTAGGTATAATTTCTCAGGCATATAAATAAATCACGTTCTCTGCCAGATAAAAAGCTTTATTGGCTTCATTATGGCATCAGCAGCAACAGCCGGGGCAGCATCAGTATCAGAAGCAACTTCAGCGGCATTCCGGCCGGGCTTAATGAGATATATGCTGACTTACATTGCGTATACGCCATGCGCCACGCCGCATAGGCGGCTTGTCCTTTCCTTCATCTTATGTGTATCCCTTGTCCCGGGTTTCCATTCCACCCCCTGCATAGGGGAGGGGGGAGTGCGCATAATAAATTTTCATTTTAATGACTTAACGCATAAAAACAACGAAGAAGCTTCGGCTTACAGGTGTGTGGTTGTTGGATGTTGGTTGTTTTTCTGGTTGCTGTTTTTACAACCATTCCAAGAGCTGAGGAATGTTTTTGCTGTGTTCGGTACATATTTCTTTGCTTCATTTGTTACGCATTTCCCTGCCACAATCCCCTGCCACCCGTATCTGTACAGGGCCCAAGAGGCGTCGCATAAATGTGTTGGCAAAACATTTTTATGATGACGTGCTAAAGGGAACCGCTGGGATCTGTGGGAACAGGGAGTTGGGGATCTCATCGACACCACATCGTGGAGTAACTCACAGCGCACCTCAACCACGCCCTCGAGCAAAAAGTTAATTAGAAATTATGCTCGAGCTGTGCTCGGAGGAGCAGGCGGCGAGGAAATGTATAATGGGAGCACACAGAGACAGAGACACAGCACACAACACCTTTGGGCTTTCGCAATGAGGCTTAAAAATCACACAAAACACACAGAGAGAGAGAGAGAGAGAGAGGGCGTGTGACGCATGCTGAGACTCATAAACCTCGACGGCATAAGCATAAAGCTAATGAATGCCACTTTTGATGTGTGTGTGCGTAGAAGGAGCGTGACAAGGCTTAAAGCGCCAAGAGTCCACAGTCCGCAGTCCGAAGTAGGTCCTAGAGCAGTTCGAAGAGCGGCACTCTGTTTGATTCAAGGATAGCCATTGACAAAACAGGAAGGATCTCCAGTTGAGATAAGAGCAAGATGAAGATCCGGCAACAAAATGTTAAAAAACAAAACTAAATGACGCATCTCCACTCCAGCAGGAGGACATTCTTTTGTGGAGTGAGGTGGTAGAATGATATCCATTTTCGCAGTCAATTTTCTTTTATGTGTTTCTGTCGCACTCCCCCACACACCCCACTCCACGCCCACACGTGTGCGTTCGCGTTGTTTTTATAGGACTAAACATATTTTTCGCTTTTGGCTTTGCATACTTTGGGGCGTGCGTGGGTTTTCACAGTGCGCTCCCAGGGTTGTCGATTGACTCCGTTTTGGCCTTCAGTCCCGCCTTGCACGCAGAGCCCCCCAAAGCCTGGCAACCCTACCAATCTAGGTGAAGATGGCTGTGGCTGTGTGCGTGTATTTTTAATACATTTTCGGCAATAACAGAGAGACAGTCATAGCATCAGGGGGAAGGGGGACAACAAAAAAAGAGAGGAAAAAATTACCATGCCCGCTTATCAACACACACACATCAGCATCAACATCGTTTTGCGCGATGGCACTTTGGGGAGCAACTATGCAGCGCGTTCGTTCTCTGTGACAGTGACTAATAAAAGTACACATACCCATACCCCACACACAGACACAGAGTTCCTGGCATTCCCACAAAAGCAATATAATAGTCAAGCAGCGGCGCTCGTTTTCCCTCTGCCTCTGCCCCTGCCTCTCTTCCCCTCTCTCTGTTGTAATATACAATATTTTCCGCTTTCTTTTTCCACAGTTTTCATTTGTTACTAAAATCATAAACAAATGTTGGTGCAGAGTTTCCAGCTATCTCGCATTCTATATATGGCCCCAGGCACACACTCACATACCCCTACCCATACTCAGAGAACAAATAAACTGCTCATAAAGCAAAAAATTACAAAAACCAAAAAAAAACAAGAAAGAAAAGTTACTTCGGGGGTCGAAGACTTAGATACCCTCGAACATCCATTTTAGTGTGGGAGTTACATATTTATTCATCACATTTTAATCACAAATTCCAGAGCTATGTAGAAACGCTTGACAGCTTTAAGATAAGTACTCGTATCTTAATATCATTATCCGAATAGGGCAGAGTAATTGTTCGACTGTTGGACGTGATGCAATGGAAAAAGATCCGGATTTTACTAGGAACCCGACATCTGTATTTTATGGAGCTGGAAATGCTTGTTCCTCTGAGTCTCAAACATTTGTGCAGAGCGTTATACTCTTTTCCAGGGTACTTATCAAGAGAAGAAGCAGAACGTAACGAAACGAAACGGGACGAAAAAAAGGCGTAAGAGCCAGTGACTATGACTGGTTGAGGGCAAGGAGGGGATACAGATGGGGATAGCGACTTAATCTCCATCTAAACGCAATGGAGTCGTAATAACAACAGAAAACAAATAAAAAGCACAAACATACAAGGCGTACTCCACAAACAGATACATACTCGTTCAGCAGATACACGATATCTACACATACGCTTGTGTGTACGAGTATCTGTGTGCATATGGCCGCATTCATAGTTTACGTTTTTTCCACTTCATTTTATACGTTTTGCCCTTGGTCCTGTGCTTTTTTCCATTTCCATGGTTCATCTTTGCCGGCAGGAAGCGTAGGAAAAATGGCAATTTTGTGTGCCCTTTTTTCCCCATTTTTCTTTCATTCCAAGTCGAATGTTGACTGGACTGACTCACCCACCAACTGACTGACGGGCGGAAGCGTCGGAGGGACTTACTCGCTCGCTGACGGTCTGACGGAGCAGGAGGCATCTACGAGTGTGTTGCTGATTAGCCCACTCGGGTGCCATTGGCGTGCTTCATTTGATCCTTGGCCGCAGCTCCACTGCCACTTCCAGCTCCAGCTCCAGCTTCTGCCGGAGTCCGGGACCCTGTCGTTGTTGTAACATTGTACACACATGTCCGTTTATGTCCGTGTCCATGTCCGTGTGTGTGTTTAGGTGTAGTTTCTTTTGCCATTCGCTCATCTTGTCCTCTCCATTCTCACTGGCCACAAATATGAGCGTGTTGGGGACAACGACAAAAAATACAAAACAACAACACGAAGCTCAATATGTTGGGCGCCCTACACTAGGAGCTTATGAATTTTGGGAAAATTATATGTATACATATGTATATTTTACAAATACTATACACTAATGGGTATCATCAGGTTACGATAAAAGAAAGATTATCGATGAATGCTTTACATTTGCGAATCGCTGTGATATATTTTGTGTTAGGGAATAAATCCATATCCCAGCCATCCAAGTAGCGTCTTTCGAGTGCTTCGATGTCGAGTCGATTCATTTCCTCTGCTGTCGCCTGCTTACATGTTGCCTTTTACTATTGTACATGATTGTGTTGTTGTCTCGCCTCATTTGAGTTCTTCTTCGCTCGTATTCTCTGTATTTTTCTCTCTCTCTCTCTCTCTCTCTCTCTTTCGGTTCGTTGCTCGTTGTTGTGCTGTTTTTGTGGTCATTTCCCCTTTAGCCTTTAAGAAATGGAGAAATTCTCCACCAAATTGCTGCCAAAGGAACAATGAATTCGCTAGAGTATTGAGTGCTTCGACTAGTCTATCCACATTCACATCCACCCACTCGAGAATGTCCCCCTAATTTGGCCATTATCCAGGTTGATGAGATCGTAAAGTGTATTTGTATTTGTACTCGTGTCTGTGTTTCTGTATATCTGTGTGTTCGTGCTTGGGTCTGTGTGTTATGCCACGGACGGTTGAGTGCCGGGGCCAAAGTAGGGACAATTTTCAGGTCATTTAATTCAAAAGTCATATGTTGTCGTAATTGAAACCCGCAGGGAGCGACAGTGGCAGCAACACGCCACGCCACGGAGCAATCGAATGTCCATTGAGTTGCATAATTTGATTAAAATATTACGACATATTTATGCTTGGGCTCGTTTCATGCCCGCTTTCGTTTCATTTCGTTTTGGAATATCCAATATTTCATTCGAACCACTCAAAATATTCCTTCCTGTGGTTGACCTCACCACAACGAAGGGCAGGGGCTGGAGCAGGGGCAAGGACAACATTTGCTGACTTGGGTAAAAGTCGTTGGGGAAATTACAGCCCGAAAAAAGTAGTTTTGTGTAAATTTACATTTTATATTAAAGTGGGAAAAGGCGAGCCGAGGCAGCAGCTGTTTTAGCCCTCTTTCTTCTTCCAGACTAAATGAGTTTTTAAGCGTTTTACGTCACATGTGTAAGAGTGTGTGTGTGTGTGTGTGTGTGTGTGAAGGAAACCACAAAAATCAAGGCAAAGGCAACATGTGGCAGTGGCTGCGGCTGGTAGTTGGGAGTTGGGCTCCTTTTTTCCTCTAGACCGTGGGGAGCTGCGGTCTGTCTAATTTCTTTATTCACCCATGGGCCAAGAAGAATCGATGTTGCATCATGCCAAGGGTTAAGGATCTGCCCTCCCTGATATTTGTGTGGCTGCAACTAATTAGGGGCCACTGCTGCACCAGCTGCACCTGCTGTCTGTCCCTGCATTGGAGTGTCGGTCGGGGACAGTGGTCAGGTTCGGTTCGGGCCATTATTAATGCTGTTGCTGCTGCCATTTTGGCTGCCTCTGCCGCTTGCCACGTCATTGGATATCTCGCTAGCTGGCTGGCTGGCTGGCTGCCCCTTCATCTTCTCCTTCTGTGTCATCTGTTTGCCGTTTCAGTTTTTTCCTGCCACAAGCCAAACACGGTGATAAAGTTAAGAGCCAGCCAGATGAGTGAGTGTGCTGCATGTGTGAGTGTGTGTGTGGAATGACGGGCCACATGCGACAAAGCACACGATTAAATTACAAAATGTCAATAACGATAACGAAATGAAATTGATTGAAACGAGCGGCGACCACACAATGGATCCGCCATGGCCCACGGACATGGTCGCCGGACATTCCCTGTCGCCTGATAAATGATGCTATGTGTGTGTTTGCCAGTGTGTGTGCGCCAGTGTGCGAGTGAGTGAGGGTAAGTGTGTTTGAGTGGATGACACCTTGCAGATACTCGTACACATAGATCGTAGCCGTCGCACAATGGCATGTCAATTAAAATGCATGATGTTGAAATCATTCGCAATTAATTCATAATTAAAGCGCGACACATTATTAAAGGTAAGCGTGGGGGATCTGCTGGTTTCTGTTGGTATCTGCTGGGGAGGCATTTACATAAATTGCGAATGAATATTTATGAGGGGCCGCCCAAAGAGGCAGCTCCATCGCCATCGCCATCGCACACTTTGTGGCTCTTTGTGGTTGGGGTGTCCAGTGCGTATACGCAATGTTCATTAAACAAAGTGGTGGAGAGGATGGGGGGACTGGTGGGACTGGTATGAAAATGACGTGTCACGCTACCATCTCTGACACACACCTCAAGTTGTTGCAAGTGGCGTTCAAGCATTCTCGCTTGTTTGCATTTTCCAGCCCACAAAATGGTGCAAATTTTTGGGCCCAAAACTTTTGTGCGAGTATTTCCCTCTGGCGGACAGTTGTGCATCGGGTTGAGGGGGCGGCTAGAGTGGGGGTGTGGAAACAATGAAATGCACTTAAAAGCATTTAGTTGTGCAACATTGAAATGTGGTTGGGGTTGTGGGTTGTGTGGAGTGGCGGGTGGCGAGTGCAGTGCCAATGAGGGAAACTCTCTTTCGACCCCCAGCAGCCCTTTGAAATTAATGTGCGTGCATAAACAAGCAGCGGAATGATGGGATGGACTCAAGCAACGAGGGGTGGGGCTTAACTTGTCCCGTTACATAAGCGAGGTCCTGACTCTGTCTGTCTCTGCCTGTCCCTTGGACGGCCTTCTCCTAAATTAGCGCCATAAAGTATGCAACAAGCTTTTGCAAGCGCTTTTAATTTGTCCTCTCGCACTCCTATCAAATATTCATTTTCAGGGGGGGCGGCTCTTTTGAGAGAACTAGCCCTGGGGTGGGGGGGCTACGGGCAGGGAGTGCCACGGTATATCAGAGTTCAAGGCGACACAGGCACTGCCCCTTCCACCTCCACCTCATTGTGCGCCTCTTCCTTTGAGGGAAAACTTTCGGCTAATTTGCGTGCGGCAACTAAAACATTTTCCTTGTAGGCGGTTTGGTGGTGTAGCTGTGGTGGGGTGTTGGAGCGGGTGGTTGGTTGGTGGGGGCTTCAGTTAACGCTTTGTTTAAAACTAAATTTCCATTCAACTGTCATTTGCGTAGCAAGTGCCCTGCTTCCCAGTACCCTGCTTCCCGGGAGCCGCACTGACTTTAATTTCAGCCCCATTTGAATTTTAATTCTGTTGCTGCTGCTGCTGCTGCCTCGGTTGCTGTCATAAGCAAATTGACTGACAAGTAATTAAAAGCGCGATATGAAATCTCCGCGCTGTGATAAGTCAAGTCAGACAGGAGCGAGGTCCTGCCCCAGCTAAAGGCCCCGCTTCAGTCCCTGCCCCATCATGACGGTGGGGACCGGGTTTGGGTCTCTGGCTCATCATTTCGATGGCTTTGATTGGGTCATAAAATTAAATAAACGGCTGACTAAATTCACTATCAAATTGAATTCGGCAATTTGTCTCTGAACTGCAGCTCCTTTTATTATGCAAAGGATCCGGGATTCGCAGGAAGGTTGGGGCGTGCGGCTTGGGCTGAGCAAACTGTTTATGTTGCCCCATAAAAGAGGCGGACTGCGGTTCTCCGCTCCCTCAACTCCGGCTGCGGAAATCTCATTTTGTTTGTAAATCAGCAATTTGCAGCCGGGCACAGGACGATGTCGATGTCGATGTCGTTGTCGCCTCGCCCCGTCCGGACTCCCAACTCCCACACACATACACACACACACACACACACACAAATACACACATTTTTAAACGCTCAATAAGATTGGAAAATTGATGGCGGTATTGCTCATTGATTGGGTAACGCGGCGGCAGGCACAGGCTACCCGTTCGCTTATCTCCGACGACCCACACTCTCTGCAACGGTGGAAGGAAGGAAGGAAGGATCCCTGCCACTGCCATAGCCACTGCCACTGCCATTGCCTCTGCCTCTGCCACCACCACTTGGTAAGTAAGTAAATCCCTCATTTTCAGGGAAAATAAAAATTGCCCCAGCAGCAGCGTAACGCAAAATAAACACATTTAAGTTGCAAATTGAATTTTGCATAATCCCAAGCGCCGTAGAGATGCCACTTGGGCTGTCTCTGCTGCCAGTCGCCGCTTTCCGCTTCCCGCTCGTCCTCTCTCTGCGCCGCAGTCCGTCTTCGTCCTGCTGCCTGTCTGTCTGTCGTTCCTCTTGTAGTATTCCGTTTCTTTTTTTTGGTGGCACACTTCACATCCCGGCAGCAATGGCAGCAGGCAGCGCATGAGACGGAATTTCTGATTAGTTGCCATGGATTCCCCTTCATCCTTGTCCCCATCCTCATCTCAGCGACCATCCGCCATCCTTCCGCCCATCAGCCTTCGCACTTGTTTACTCTGCTTTGACTTTGGAGGAATTCTATTTATTTTCAAAATTTCTTTTGGGACACCCACACACGACAGTCGTGTCCCGTCTCTCCCACATGCATGCCTCATGCCGCATGCCACATACGCACTGTGAACGAACGCCTCTGAGGCGCGTGATCCTGGCGGATTTACAAAGTAGCCGCGTAATTGAATTTACTTTATACTTTGCCTGATTAGAAAAAAGTTGATTGGATTTCACGCAGCTCTCCCTTTTGTCCCGCCCCGGACCCGCCATATGTTGAGGCACGGGACCGGGACTCGGGACTCGGAATAGCAGACACTTCGAGGCGACCTCCATCCGCCCCCAGAGTCCGTCTAGCCAAAGTCAATTAGCCAGAACCGACACGTGGCTAATGGCTAGTGGAGAGTGGCTTAAAGTTTGCTTCGTTGATAGTTTGAAAATCGTTTCCGATGGTTGGACAATCAATAGAATCGATTAGCGGAAACCAAATGGTTACCCAAAAATGGGGAATCGTTTCGGGTGAACAATCAAGAATCGATTAAATGGCAATGGATAATCATAATCATGAACAATCAATAAGTGATAGTGAGAATTGATCAGCGGGAGATGGTGACCCGAAAGCGTCCTATCCAAACAGCGGGTGGCGGTCCCACCTGCTGCACCTGCACCTGAACCTGCAACCACAAAGTGATTTAATTTATGGCAATTACAAAATGTTATGAGAAATTTGCGGTTATCAGAGGAGCCACAAGCCAAAGCCACAGCCACAGCCAAATTAAAAATCAAAATGCCTCTGGCCAAATATGCAGCTAAAAATTATTATTGCTGACAAATTTTCCAATATGCATGTTGCGTGTTTTGTGTACCTATCTTTTGGGCGAATTTTCTGTATCTGGGTATCTAGGTATATGTATCTCTGCTTTGTTTGCTGTATGTATGGGCTGATTGTTTGTTTGTTTGCGGGATGCTCCTGTCCTGTTTCCATTATTACGACACTGACAGCAGCGAATATTGTGAATGATAACAGAGTGGCCCCCGCACACACTTCAGTGGAAGGACTCTGCTGCACTGCTGCACTGCTGCACTCCGAATGCATAATTAAACTAACAAACATGGCCATCAATTTACCCTCTGCTGCTGCTACTCGCACTGCTGCTGCTGCTGCTGCTGTTGTTGCTGCTGTTGTTGTCTCTGTCTCTGTTTCTGTTTCTGATGAGTACTTGACAAACGCTAATGAAAGCAACGGAGACAGGAGGGAGATGGATGGATGCGTGTTTGTGTTTTTGTGGCATTTTAATTAATAAATGTGCATCTAGTTTACCGCTGGGCCAACACCAGCGACCGCCCCCTCACCACTTCCTCCTCCTCTTGGCTGCCATTGCGGCCACATTGAGCGGCCGACAGACAAACTTCTGCCACATTAGCTGCAATTCAACTTTATCAATAGGCTTCTAATTAACTCTAACACATGGGGCAAACTTTTCGACAGAGTTTCCATGTAGTTGCCATGGCCTTCTTCCTCCTCTGCAGCGCCCGGTGGCATGCAGCAGCAGTACAACAACACAACAACTCAACAGAGCCCGTACATAGTTGCCACTCCCTTTTTTCGATGAGTTTGCTGATCTCTTGTTCCCGCTCTCATGTTTCATGTTTAATCAATTCAGAAGGAAACACTCATCGAAACAGCAAAGTTATGTGTTGCCTTTCCGGCTCATCGATGCGTCACGTACTTGAGGTCCCTGCCCCATGCCCCTGTCCCCTGACCACTGACTGGCAGAAGCTTCCTCTAGGGGCGTCCGAGTGCGTTAGCGGCGTAATTATTTCAGCATTAAGCTCTCGCCTCTGGTCCGAAACTTTTTTCCACAGCTAACAGTAAACAGAAAGAAAAGTTTGCCATCATATTTTCTATCGCATCCTTTGTGCTGCTGCTCTCATTCGGATTCCAGAGTCCGATCTCGGACTGGAGACTGGGGGCTGGGCAGCGTAAGCAGGGATAAGTGCTCCTGAGTGGACTCTGTGCGCTCATTGTACGCGGCGGCGGCGGCCTTCATTAGAACTGACTGAGCGAATAATAAACAAGAAGCAATACAAGAAATTTGCCTTTCTCCCGTGCTTTTTTTCCGTTTGGAAAGGAATTGTTTAAAAGCATTTCCATGCTTAAAACAAAGGGAGCATTCAATAGGATTTTCCTTTATGGGGCTCGCTGCCCAAATGCGGCTTAGGCGGCGGCCACTCCTTCTGCCATCTCTGGCAGGAGCCAGCAGGTCTCTCCTTCAGAGTCCAGGACATACACATTTAGCACTCTCACATTATTTACATGCTCTCTCCTGCCGTATTTACTCTCCTTCCAGGCTCTGCTCCTTCTTCTCAGTGAGATTCTAAACCTATTATGGGGGATGGGGATGGGGTGGTTGCCTGCCTCGAAACGAGAGAGCTTTTAAAATATTCATAGAATTGCTTTAATAACGGTAAATGAGCAACCCCAAAATGTCATCCAAGTGCGGGTGAGGGAGATTGTCATTCAGTTTGATATCAAATTGTCTCTCCATCGATGGGCTGGCTGGCATATGGCATGGCATGAAGGACTGATGCGTGGGGAAGGAGACGGAGAAGGACAGGGACTGCAGGGACTGCAAGGGGAGTAGGCCACAGGTTATGCGGCAAAAGCAATTTTTATTTACCAGAGGGCTCTGTCTCTGTCTCTGTCTCTGGCTATGGCTCCATTGACTGATTGAGCCAGACGGCGCCGGAGCACAAATACCGTCCGAAGACAACGACAAACGACAAATGGGGCGGCGTCCATCTCAAGATGTCTCCCTAAGCCCATCCGGAACCCCATGCCACAGTTCCCATCTTCCATCTCCCATCACACAGTTTCCATCATCAAACGAGGCCGAGTTGGTATGCAAATCAGGGACGACGCAGATACCGACGCCGACGACGACGACGGACCGCACAGCGACAGTCAGTCGGGCAGGAAGTTGATTAAATGACAAAATAAATAGAAAGTGAAGGATAATGTCAACATTCTAAGTGGTTTTCTTTTAAAAAGCTTAACTGACAATGAACCGCAGGGCAGCGGTCGTCCACCCACCGTCCCAGCAACCGTCGACCGTCGACCGCCGACAGCGATGGCCACCGTGGCATCAAGTTGAATAAATTATTTTTGTGACTGGAGGCCAGGGCAGGAGACGGAAGCCTGAAGTGGCCTGGCGGAGTGGAGTGGAAAGGCAGGAGGACACGGGGACGGATCCTTGACTGCTGCTGCGGCAGCGGAGATGACAGGAAATTGACTTTGATAGTGCATGAAATTTGATGATAATTTAACATTTTTCAATTTGGGTTTTATGTGGGGGGCTCGACAAAAACAACAACTCCCTGAAGACCAGACCCATATGAAGGAGGCCAAGTCGGCGAGTCAGTGCCCCGAGTTGGGTCCGGGATCCGGGATCCAGTATCCCCCACTGTCGCGACGGCGGCTAATGAGAGCTGCCCTTATTAAATTGAGCGTGCGGAAATGTTAGGCAATGGCCCCGAGTTCCTTATCTGACAGCAGCAAATTGTTTTACCCGCTGACAAATGCCCGGCTCTCGGGTCCCAGCTCCAGCTCCAGCCTGTTTTTGTGTCGCCAATTTAATTGAAAGAAGTCCCGCTGGGAGCCTCTTTGGCGCTGTTCCTAATTGGTTTTCTCGGATGCAGCAGAAGCAGCAGCAGTGCCACTTTGATACACTGTCCACTCCACGAGGACAAATGGCGGCGACACGTATGCATCATTAAGTCCCTGGCCACCAGCCAAGTCTGCCCCAGATGCTGGTCTTGGCTACTGGCTACTGGCGATGGCTACGTGATTCACGACCGAGATGCTTACAAGCAGAACCACTCTACACGTAGTATATCTGACCCCAAGATCAGTTGCGGCCAAGTTTGCTGATAAGCACAGCCACGAGCTGGGGAGCAATATACTTGCGTTCTGGGGGCTATTGTCAGTGTGGATTTACATCTCGGACTGCTCACAAGATGTTACTGCTGACGAGCTGTGCATTGCTCATAACTCTGGCAGGCGGAATCGACGTTTCCACTGATCGGCCCTGCAACACCTACGATCTATTCAGTCCGCGTGTATTGGTGACCTCTGACTCTACCCATCTGATCTCCAAAAATGAGTTGCCCATCACTCTGGTACTTCGCTGGCTGAGGGAGTTGGGCCTCATCCAACTGCGGAGCCAAGTGGTGCAGGCCAAGCACATGCGCTTCAAGGAGGGTACCGTTCTGTTCGAGCTGCGCACCGCTCTGCAGGCGCTGCAGGTGGTCGACACATGGAACAGTCCATCACCACAAGACCGAAGAGTCCTCAATGGGCTGAAGGCCAATCAAACCAAGATCGATTTCTTCAATGACTTTGCCAAAGCAGGAGAATTCGATACTGAGGGATCAACTATATGTTAAAAGATAGTAATAAAGAGATTCTCTTCCGAGATTGACATTACAAGTGTGTGTTGGGTGCTGCTTCGTTGTCAGAGCGATTTTGGAAGGAGTTGAAGCTGGTTTTAATGGTGTGGTAGGGCTGTGGCTGTGGCTGTGGCTGTTCTGATGCTTGTCAAACAAATTATAAGCCACCGACTCAACTCAAGTGCCTCAACGAAAGCGGTTTACCCACTTGTACTCATCCTTGGGCTCCATGTGCTCCAGCCATTGTTGTTGGAGCTCAGTTTTGTTGTAAAGTTTGCTTGTGGGGGAGAATTGGGAACGAGAATGGGTGCTTCCTCTGCTCTGCCAAAAGCGGCTTATGGCTAATCCGCATATGGCAAATGATATAATATACATGAGAGCATCTCTCCGAACCAAGGAATAGCGATAGACAGACAGCTCTGTGAGAGGGAGGGGCTCTTTAATGGAACTTTGGATGCAAAACTAAACCTGACAAAGCAATTTCCACAGTGACACATTTTCCAGGCACACAGATACATACACGCACCCATACAATCATCAAACTCGCACAGACAGAATCCACTCGAGTTTTTCGAGTGCAATTTATTTGCTACATGCTTGTAAATAAATACAAATACAAATACAAACATAAACATAAATAATAAAAACATATTAGTGCACATTTTAATTCGTTTTTATTAAAATGCGCGCAGTCTCCCGGAAGGGAGGGGAAATGGGAAAATGGGAGCGTTGCTGTCTGTCTGTCTGTCTGTTTGGTTTGCGGCTTGGCTGGCTGTCAGTCTCGTTAGCGGCGCGTGGGCGTTTGGGCGGTTGGGCAAGCCAGTGGAAAAGGCTGTGGCAGCAGCACGGTGGGAGGGAGGGGGAGGGGCACTGAACTGCGGAAGACGCACTTACATCAGTGCACAATTTTTTTACATTAACGTGTAAAGTGCTCTGTGAAGAGCGAGACGGATAGGGAGCGGGAGGGAGAGACAGATATAGAGCGTGTGCCGTCGAGGGAAATTAAAATAAAAGGCAAACAGACAAACAAACAGAACTACAGCAACTGCCACTGCAACTGCAACTACAACTATATATTTATACGAGTACATACTATACCTATATGTATATTCCTTGATAGGTACAGTAGGGAACATAACAATTGCAAAATGATAGGTTACACGAACACTTTTGTGGCTGTCGGGTTTCCCAGCCCGATATTAGTCAAAAAAATCCTAAAATTATAGCCAGTGGTGCACAGTAACGTATATCCACAGAGATTGTTCGCTATTGTATCTCTATCCCCCTTCTTCGTTCCTGCCGTTCTCTCGCGCTCTATCTATCGTTCGTTCTCGGCTTAGGTGCAGCCGGAGCTGCTCTAGCGGTCTTCTTCTATCGCTCTTAATCGTTCTCTCACTTTCGCTAAGGCACAGACAGTTCGGTCCGCTTGCCCTTGGTCAGACTCGAACTGATCTTCTGAATTTCGTAGCCATCAGAATCACATTGATGTGCATCGGTCGTACATACTTTCGCATGAGTCGGTCTACAATATAGACTCTAGATATAACAATAAATTGTGTCTCTTATTTCAGCCCGCTCGACGTTTTGTTTAAAATCTAATTTCAACAGCCAATGACAACAGCTCATTAGCTTTAAAGTGGCAATAGGTGAATAGTTACCATATAAAAAGAATGGATATTCCACGACAGTAACCTCTTAATCGCCTTATACTTCTGAGAAGCACTGTTTGGTCGCACATCCGCATAGAGTCGCTCATCTGACTGACTGACTGTTCGTCTATCGCAGATAGGGAAATGCAATTTCTGACTTTATGCTTTTCACTTTTCACTTTTCCCAGGTCCATGTCCAAAATGCGATGCATAAAAAGGCGAAAGAACATTGGTGGAAAGCCAAGTGATGCTGCGGTCTAAGGGGTTTTTATTACATTTGCTGCCAGGAGTGCAGAAGCATGTTAAATACTCCTGTCGCAGGGGCGAGTCGGAGGGAGAGATTTGTGTAAACTGGTTGGGAATTACACATACAAACGAGAGGGCAGGCAATGATTGGGTTTTATTTTTACCCTCAGCAAGACTCACAATTAGCGCACCAAAGAGCGCCGCATCGATGAGGCAGGCAGCACAGTCGCTTTGGCAGGCAAGTGTAGCATGAAACGAGTGCGCGACATATTCATAAATTATGCTCCTTTCATTGCCAATTAGAAAGTCCTGCCAGCAGCGAGCGAGTCACGGAGCGACGTGGAGCGGCGTGGGGCGGCAACCCCAAATGAAGCCAATTAGTTGACGTAATGCTAACGACAATGATGATGGAGATGGGGCACGGGGCCTTGAGCAGGTGCTGCTCTCTAGCAGGAGGTGCAGACACTTTTTGAACTGCCTGCAAATGGAAACATTTGAAGCCGCTCCATGGTGACGACCTGCCGCTGAACCCTCTGCTGGTCGTTGGGCGATGGCTTCGAGTAGCTAATTAATACGCCCCGTTGCACCGCAGAGACTGACACACACACACACACACACACATACACACAGGAGTAGTAGCCACGACCAGGACCAGGACTAGGCCAGGACCAAGGCTGAGGCTGAGGCTGAGGCTGAGGGAAGCTGTCAGCTTCCATCGCGAGACCTGTAATGAGCGCTCAGAGTTAATTGGCATGCAACGAAAGTAAAAAGTAAAAAGGTAAACGGGAAAAATGGCAGTTGCTGGAAACTTAACCAAATTTTATGCGTCTCAAAGACATTAATTAGAAGTAATTGGTGCGGCCTAATGAGCTTGTTTGTTGGTTGGCTGCCCCATTGCCAATGGCTTCGGCTTCGGCTTCACTTTCTGCTTCGAGTAGATTTATAACCCTTCAATGACCCACCGTCACCCACTTCGACAGAAACAGCAACAGAAGTTTCCTCCTTCACTCCTGGCAATCAACTCATATTTCATGGCATGCTCGGCTGTCATTAGGCGCGAAAGCTACGAATTGAAACGCGAAAAACAATCAAAACTTTTAATAAAAGAAACCAAGAACACAGAAACAGAACCAGAACCTAAGGCACAAGCACCCAATCCCAATCTCAATCCCAAACAAAATCGAACGAAACAGAGAACCTGCGACGCACAGAGTCGTAAATATTTTGAGGAGCTCGGGCCTGAGGACCCTATTCACGGTTCAGTCCCTGTCCCCCACTATACGGGCATTGTTTTTTATGCGATTTCAATCAATGGCCCAGCAACAACTCGAAGAACAATTTTGATCAGGCAACGGGAACGGGAGAACGAGAATGAGAACGGTTGCAACAATTCGAAGCGGCGCCGCCTCAAATGACGCGCGAAATGAAATGAAAATTTCCCTAGGCCCAGGCAAGGCCAGGCCCAGGCCCATGGCCCCTCCTGCGACTAGAACTAAAGTGTAACACTTGAATGTTGTTTGTGCTTCGAATCCCCGGCTGCTTCTTTTTGTGCGATTTTCCATATTGAACTCTGACACGCAACATGCAAACGATACAAGCATATCGTTGGGGTATCGATGTTCGAATGGAGGATGAAGGATGGAGGATGGAGGGTGGAGAGTGGAGGGCTGGGACTATGGAGGATAATGAAATATGCCAACTTTGACGATGTGTCATATCGCTCGATTGAAATGCTACCCGAAAACGAGCAGTCGTTTGGAATACTCGTGGCAGTCGAGGGAAAAAAAGAGAGAAAATCAAAGGTGAGGAACGAGCAGGAAACTCTACTTTGATTCATTAAAATATTTCGATAATGCGACTTATGTGTGTGGGGGTAGGAGGGAGGAGGGGAGATTTATGCAACGCTCCTTTGACAGGAAGAACCGAGGGAACAGAGGGACGTGGGACACGAACAGAACAGAACCCCGTAATTGAGTTCCCCTGACAACAAAGCGGTTTATACGCCATAAATTGACTTTTATGTTGCCAATTGCTGCTGCTGTCTGGGTGTCCATTGAACAGGTGGGGGGATGGTAGCGTTGACAACGATACCCACGATGCATATGCTTAGAATATGTGGAGCATCAATCAGAGTGGGGAAGGGGGAGCAGAATCGGTAAGGGCGGCACAGAAAGCAGCTTACATCAGCAGCAGGCAACAAATATGGCAACTAACGAAGAGCTCAATGGGATCTACAGACAGCTGTGACGAAAATAACCAAATATTCTGAAAGAAAGACTTATATTATTTCGAATTGGAAACCATATTGATTGAGCTGTTCGCAGTTTGAACGATGGGAAGAGCATCCTTTTGTATGCCACAAAAATTTACATCCAGGTTTTCAGCGCAGGTTTCGTAGCCTATTATATTTTTGGTAGCACTTTCGAAGACTCGCGTATTCATTATGAATGAATCAATGAATTCACTTGATTCTGATGACCGTCAATATGACAATCGTATGCTGAAATATAAATGTGTATGCCACCGGTTCATGTACCTCTAACAAAATGTTGCAATCTTGAAAAAATTATGCTTCGGAGAAGTAATGAGCTCAGAGTTTTCTTTCGTACTGATGCGAAATAGGCGAGGTTTATATACAGTTTATACGGGCTACAATGTCTTACTTAGGATCTTACTTTTCATTTAGTTCTAGGTATAATATTGAAACGTATATTTGTTCATGACTAAGCAATTACCAACACAAATCTAACAGCAGAATATTCCATATTCCATTATATTATATATATGAAAATCAGTGTATCAACAGCTGGGGCCCCTTGCTCCGGACTCTTGCATGATTATGTTCCAGCTTACCTAGGGAATGATTCCTGCCTATTTCGGGAGTTCTGGTCGACCCGTGGCTGTGGCTCCATTCGTTCCCCTTAAATTTTGACTTTCCACAGACTGGCCAACCATCTAAATGCCCATTAAAATGACTAAATTGTTGCCCACGAAAGTTGAGAGAGCGCCTAATGCTTGAAATTTAATTTTAATTTTCTGCTTTTTTCCGGACGCCCCCAGACCCTCGCCCACTTGTTCTGGTCATTTATTTCTTGGTCCGCGGCTTTGTTTGTGCGGCGAGTGCTTTTGACGTGGTCGTAATTACAAAATTTCGGTGCGTTCCGTCAGTGCTGAGCGGACTCCGTCAAGTTGATGACACCCCGAGTGGCCCCAATGCCCAATCCGCACCCAAGCCCCAGCGGGGTTGCCAGGGCCTCCCCTAAAAAGAGAGCGAGATATATTTTTGCATTTGATGCTGGTGCCCCGCGGGCGCTGGATTGGAGGGGAGTGTGGGGTGAGTGAGAGATGATGGGCGATGGGATGGCCAATGCAGCTAACCATAAATAGCGGTTATCGGAAATAGGGAATCGGGCTAAGCCCTGCCTCGACGACACCCTCTCCAGGATGTGCTCTCATCGCTGCACACTCTGCTCTCCATTCGTGCAACACATACAAATGTGGCGCATTTATTTTAATCCCTGGCCAGGAAGCAGAGCATGAAGAGAGGAGAGGATCGGGCACAGCACAGAGTTCAGCACGGGACATGATTGAGGATGGAAGGGAAGCGGACAACAGGGCGTATTAGTAATCGGCATTGGCATTCGCCTCGCTTCGAAAGAGCGAGAGAGCGGGACACGGACTGCGGGACAGGGCGATGCTTGAGCTGGAGCCAGAAGCGCCTGGGGAGCAACAAAGTTGCGGATTCATAACTCTTTCATTTGGCCATATCTGCACATTTTTTCCATGCTTCCTCCCCATTCCCATTCCGATTCCCATTCCTGGGCTCGTAAAAAGCGCGCCGAGATTGGCATTTGGCTTTCGTTGCCAATATCCTTGTTACGGAATATCCCTATCCCAGGCCCACTCTCTTGGCTGGCATTGGGGCTCTCTTGCCAAGGCATTCATCAAATTCAAGTCATGTTATCGCAGAAAATGAAACAAATTTTTGCAATTTGATTGCTTTTCGTGTTGATGGCGTGTGCACACGGAGTCACAGTGGAGCGGATTGGGGCAGGGCGGCAGCTGGGCTGGGCTGGTCTGGGCTTGGGCGTGGCAAATGGAGTATTGTGCGGCACGCCCCCGCATTAAATATGCATGCGCCTATGAGCTGATGCTGCCGCGGCCGCTGCCTGAGGCGCCACCCCGAGATTTGATTTCTGTGCGCTTTATGAACTGCTTGCTTCTGCGAAATTTTTCATATTTTTTACGTGCCTAAAAGTCGAGAACTCTTGACTCTTCGATGAGGGTCGGGTCGGGTCTGCTGCTGCAGGTGAATGATATACCGTATGCATTCCTCGTATTCGTATCTTGGGGTATTTTACATGCCCGTTGAGTCCAGGAGAACACACGTGAGCCTGCACCAACTCGTATATCATTCGCCCCTGAGGCTGTAACAGTGGCTGTGGCAGTGGCAGTGCAGAGCGACGTTGCTTTTGTTGTTTATTTCAAAAGTTAATTTTGTACTTTATCATCGGAGGAGCAGCAGAGGCAGCATCACAGGCAGCATCAACGGCAGTGTAGCAACAATAACGGCTCAGTCAGCGTGTGGGAAATGAAACTTTTCAGCGGAAACGGAAGCTGTACACGCTCCTGCAGCTTCTCCGTCTGCCTCTCCACACTGCCACTGCCACTGCCACGGCGGCTCTCGGACAACTTTGGCACGGGGTGTGAATAAAGTAAAACAAATGAAAAGGAGGCGCCTGTCCCACTACCCCACTACCCCACCACCCCACTACCCAACTCATGGGCGATGCGATGCTTTTCTTTGGCAACAATTGCATTGCGGTAAACAATATTTCTGTTATCTCATGCCATACACCACGGGGTGTGGATAGGGAAAGGGGTTTGCCACGGCAAGAGTGGTATACTTTACAGCTACGTTTCCGTGCCCATTTTTATTGTTGGCTGAAAGGCAGCCAAGTGTTCAATGCACAACTTTTAGCGCAATTGTTAAAAGAATTAAAAGACGCGAGACACCCCACAAAGGGAAGCGAAACAAAAGCCAGAATATGATAACAGCGCCAGATGGGTTGTGGCTCTCCAGAGGGGGAAGGAACTGCCACTGATAGGGAGAGGATACAGTAGCACACCGTAGTATACCGCACTGAAGCCCCGACCGAACCGTACCGTACCGAACCGAACCGGAAACGGAAGGAGAGATGCCATAGACTCTGGTTAGAGAGTGGAACATGCGAGGGAAATGTGCCGTGACGTGGCAAATGTAATGGAAAATGGTCACAGATCCACCTCATTCCATATCATAGTGGGCCTAGGCCCACTATTCCATTCCATGGGGCTGAATGGCAGGCATGCGCTTATTTTTATGCAGCGTGGAAATGTGTAACGCCGTAGAAACAACGACAAAAGCCTTGGCTCTCGAGCTATTTATATGTTTATTCGCCAACGGCCCTGGTGGCTATGATTTCTGTGCCAAGTGCGTAAACGGGACAGGACGGAAAAGGCAGGGAGAGGCGGCAGAGGGATACGGATTCCGGACTAACAAGCGACGTTTATTGCCATAAAAGTTTACGACAAAAACTCATTTCCGTCACCAAAGCAAAGCGATAAATGGGGCTACAGAGAGACTGCTCGCACACGGGACTGAAACTGGAATCGATTCTGCAGTGGTGGAGATCTACGTTGCCACTTGGCCTCTCCACTACACATGTCGCCAAAAGTCACATCCGGAACGGAACTGGAGCACTCAGCCCTCCCTCTCAGCGGAAGCCTTCGCAACTTGAGCCATTTGTCAGCTGTTGGCACTTGGCACTTGGCTCTGATCCGCTCCGCTCCTCTCCTCTCCGCTTCGTTTGCCATGCAAATGGAGCTCATATAAAAATGCTAAAATAATAATAATAACTCGGTTGACATCACTGTATAGCCCCGCAGCTCCGAGGCCAGCGAAGGCGAAGGCGAAGGTGATGGCTGGCAAGCAATTTAATTATGCAGATAGTCTCCTCTCGTGAAATTACCTGGCCAGCAGCTGGAGCAGCACTAGCAGCAGGAGCAGGAGCAGGAGCCATTGCTCATTAGTGTCAATCTATTTAGCATAAATTTCAATTAAAGCAATATCCTGCAGCCAGGACACGGCTCCGCTGAAGTCGACTTAGGATACTTTCTAAGAAAAATACGGCTCCAGCAAGAAGCCTCTCTCTTACGGTAAAGGGAGTAGAAAAACAAGGGAAGGATGCAAAATTATGGCACCCACTGCTGTCATCGGCTTGAACCTTTCTGCCCTGCCCTCCCTTTAGGGGCTCATAATTCAGAAGAAGAACTCATTAAAATGCAAAATGAGAGGAAAATATATTGGAAAACCCCAAGAAGAAGGGCAAATGGAGGCTGCTCCGTTTCTTCATTGGATTTGGATTGGATTTCCCGAGCGTCGAGTCTCAGGGCAATCATTAACCAAGGGAACCGCCAGTCGCAAATCCCAAACCCGGACTGAGAAATGTACTCTCCACACTTGACATTCGACGGTCGACACTGGGGCATGTCTGCTTTTTTTTTTGCTGCCTGTAAGGAAAATAAAAGTAATCATTATAAGCCTTTTGGACTCGAGACGCAGACTGAGACTCAGACGCAGACTCCCGACTCGACTCCTGAGGATTGGAGTCTCCACGTTATGAGCATGTTGCAATATTTCCGCACAGCTTACGTGCCGCAAAACACACACACAAGCACAGAATACACACACCCATAGAGCATGCCAGAGGAGCGCTTAGCAGCTGACAGTTTTGTAAATATGTGTGTAGAGGTTCGCCATAGCCCACATTCCGTACTCCACTCCCCACTCCAGCCCACATTTCGCCCCTCTACAACTCCCCGAAAGCGGAAGGAAACAGTTAATACTTCTGTCTGTTATGCGCTTACTTCCTGTCTCCATTAAAAGTCATTCTTTTGGATAATCCTTTTGGCAACATTATGGCAAGTATTAAAAAGTTTTTTGCACTAGCCAGGGGGACGCCATGCTCCATGCTCCATGCTCCTCCTCCCATGCCCCCACCGGTGGGGGGGTCTTATTACCTAGCAAAAGTTTGTGGAGATTCTTCTGCTGTTGTGGCTTGGATCTGGATTTGTTGTGCTATGTTGTGTGTGCTTTGGTTGGGACTGGCTCTAGGAGTGGGGCAAGGCATGGCGTGGCATGGGATTCGAATGGTAGATGGTGGATGCTGGCTTCGCTTCCTCTGCTGGCTAGCTGGCGGGCATTCCATTCATACGTGGCCATGTTTTTGCTTTAGCTCTATAGCTCTGTGTCTGTGTCTGTGTCTGTGGCTGCCGTCCGCATGATAACCATAAATATTTCGTGTAATAGAAAATGTTTTGTAAGAGCTTTGCTCTTGCCATTTTTTATGCCCGCTCTCGGTTTAGTTTTCTTCTCTCTTCTTTTCTGACTTCATTACTCGCAGAAAATTCCATGTGGAAAAGTTTTAATCGAAAAAGAAAGCGTGCGTCCACCCACCCTACGCCAGATTATGGCATTAGCTGCTACTAATGGTGAATATTCAATTCGAAGGAATAGTTGCCTTGGACGTTGCCTGCGAGCATTTATCATCATCAGCCGCCCGGCTGGAGGCATATTGAAATCGGGGGCATATCACGCCACCATCCCTCCCAGCAAATGAATATTAACGGCTTAGCTGTGGGTCCATCTTCTACCTCCCGCTCTCGCTCCTGCCCTGCTCGTCTGTTACCTTGTTTGGGCAGAGGATGGAGATGGTGGGGAATTATTCAAATTTCGACAAAAAGGTGCAGGCTAAAGCACGAAACGTGTTCGGCATCGGCAAAATCCTTTGAGCAAACAGAGGCAAAGGCTAAAATGACACCAGCGGCCATATTGTTACTTCCATGTTGTGTGTCCCATCCCCTGCTCCTTCCATCCATTAAAAGTATGCATGGCTGAATGCCGAATGTTCCTTTTATGCAAATCCCCCGATAGGAGCACCACCGATGATGACTGCGAGGCGTTTGCTGTCGTCTTATTGCCAGGTCTGCCTTTGGCAGCAACCAGCCTGCCATGAAAAATTGACACCTCATCGCTTTTCAATGGAGAAGGAAAAAAGAGGCAGCAAGCAGCTCCATCCGTGTGTGAAAGTCTGCGGCTGATTGAACTGTGTCCGGCTCCATGGGGCAGTGGGGCTCCCTGGGGAGCTAATCGCTTTGTTGGTGGCTCCTGATGGACATCCGTCCAAGGTTTTCTTTCTGATCAAATTATCTACCGCAGCAATCACCTGATGAGTAGACGATTGAGCAGGTCAACAGATGTCGGGAGCTTTTCCAATCAGCTGATCGGGGATTCTCCATCTGCCTCTGCATCGGCGATCTCCAACGGAACGAAAAAAGAGCTTCTCTCCTCAGTTGCCGTGGAATTGCCGTCGGGTGCGTTTCAAGTGAAAAGCGAATACGCAATATTCCGGAAATAGCTCTGCAAGCAGCAAGTTTGGGTGAAAATTCCAGAGGAAAAGCTTTCGTGAAAAGGAATGTGGACGCACCGCATAGTTCTGCTCTGCTGCATGTGGAGTGCATTTTTCGTGTGCGACAGCCTGCAGCAACAAATCAACATTGGTAAGAGATAGCCATCGCAGTGGGGGATGTTGGAAATCCTTTTTAGAGAGCACTCTTTCCGGCAGGTGCCTTCTTCTACGACGATGAACTGGAGCTGGAGAAGGAGTTCATGGCGGTGGTGAGTGCCATCAATGGTCCAGAGTCGGAGCAGACCTTCCGTTTGTATCCACTGATAAAACGCCTGAAGCCCGAGGATGGGAGTGTGACAATGCAGGAGCAGGGTGAGTGAATCTGAATCTATACGGGAATCATGTGGAATATTCTCATTCTATTCGAGTGAATTTTCAATTCCGATTTCGCTTTCAGCTTGCGATCTCATAGATAATGGTGTCGCGGCTATTTTCGGACCAAGTTCAAAGGCGGCGAGCGGTAAGCATCCCAGGGAGGGAGGCAGATCTTGTGTAGAAGATGAAAGCAAAATAGAACACCGAAGACCGAAAGCTTCTCGACGAATCTGTGGCACAAGCGAATGGGGGAAAGCGTTCGCATCTGTTCGATTTGTTTGACAACAGAGAGAGATACAGTCCATCTACAATATCTCTCTCTCTTTTTTTTCGGTAGATATCGTTGCGTTGGTCTGCAACAATACGGGTATACCCCACATCGAGTTCGATGTGGCGGACGAGGAGCATGTGGCAGAGAGACCCAACCATCAGATGACCCTTAACCTGTATCCCTCGCAGGTGATACTGTCCAAGGCCTATGCGGACATTGTGCAGAACTTTGGCTGGCGCAAGTTCACTATTGTCTACGATTCGAGTGATGGTACGTACAGTATGACTTTTATGGATTTCTCCTCTTATTTTATTAACCACAATACTTGGATCCTCCAGTGAAGGCTTCTGCTCGCCTGCAGGATCTCCTGCAGCTACGGGAAGTCCACAATGATGTGGTGCGCGTACGAAAGTTCCAGCAGGACGACGATTACCGGGTCATGTGGAAGAGCATCAGGGGCGAACGACGCGTGGTGCTCGACTGTCCTCCTGGGATGCTGGTGGAGCTACTGAATGCTTCCTCGGAGTTTGGTCTGACGGGGCAATTCAATGTAGGTACCTTTAGAGGTGTTTGCTTATTAATTGACCTCTCATCCTTGCAGCACATATTCCTGACCAATCTGGAGACATACACGGATCATCTGGAAGAGCTCTCTGCAGCAAACGAATCCTTTGCGGTGAACATAACCGCCGCGCGTCTTCTGCTTACTCCAGAACCACCATCCGTGAGTCCATTATCCCCCCTTGGAAGGCCCTTTCTTCAGTGTTCGGTTCCCTTCTAGTACTCCCTGCCTTATGGCTACGTTACACAGCGGGACAATGTCGTCTTTGAGACGAATGATTCCCCTCGCACTCTCCTCCACGACCTGATCCACGATGCACTGCAGCTGTTCTCGCAGTCGTGGCGGAATGCCAGCTACTTCTACCCCGACCGGATGGGGGTGCCTCGAATGAGCTGCGACTTTGCGGCCGCCGGAGGTCGCACCTGGCAAATGGGCCGCTACCTGATGCGCCTGATGAAGGGGGTAAGTGTCTGTAATCAGAGCCGCACCGATGGCCCAGAACACTTGGTAATCTCTGAGGTATCTTCCGGCAGACTTCCGGCATGAACAACACCAACTTTCGCACCACTAGCCTTCAGTTTGACGACGAGGGACAGCGGATAACCTTCAACATCGAGGTGTACGATCCCCTGGACGGCATCGGAATCGCCGTGTGGGATCCGCGGGGGCAGATAACGCAGCGCAATGTGGATGCCAAGGTGCAGAAGAAGATTATCTACCGCGTGGCCACTCGCATTGGACCACCCTACTTCTCGTATAACGAAACGGCGGTGGAACTAAATCTCACGGGCAATGCCATCTACCAGGGCTATGCGGTGGACCTGATTGGTGCCATCGCCGAGGAGGTGGGCTTCGAGTACCAGTTTGTGCCGGTGGCTGATCAGCAGTACGGAAAGCAGGACAAGGACACGAAACAGTGGAACGGCATCATCGGAGAGATCATCAATAATGTGAGTGTATTCGCTCCCTATTTGCAGTGCTCAAAGATTTCTTCCTCCCCAGGACGCTCACATGGGCATCTGTGACCTGACCATCACTCAGGCTCGGAGAACCGCAGTGGACTTTACAGTGCCCTTCATGCAGCTTGGAGTCAGCATCCTCGCGTACAAGAGTCCCCACAAGGTGAAAGCCTTGGATGCCTATCTGCAACCCTTTGGGGGCGAGGTGTGGATCTGGATACTGATATCGGTGTTCGTGATGACCTTCTTGAAAGCCATCATGGCGCGCATTGCGAAGACGGAGTGGGAGAATCCGCATCCCTGCAACCGGGACCCGGAAGTGCTCGAGAATCAGTGGCATCTGCACAACACCTTCTGGCTGACGGTGGCCTCCATCATGACAGCTGGGTGCGACATCCTGCCGAGAAGTCCACAGGTGCGGATGTTCGAGGCCACGTGGTGGATCTTTGCTATCATCATAGCTAACTCTTACACCGCCAATCTGGCAGCCTTCCTCACCAGCTCCAAGATGGAGGGGAGCATCGCCAATCTGAAGGATCTGAGCGGCCAGAAGAAGGTGCATTTCGGAACCATTTACGGAGGAAGCACCTACAACCTCCTGGCCGACTCCAACGAGACCACCTACCGCCTGGCCTTTAACCTCATGAACAATGACGATCCCTCGGCCTACACCAAGGACAATGCCGAAGGCGTGGATCGGGTGCAGAAGAACCGCGGCGACTACATGTTCCTCATGGAGACGACGACCCTGGAGTACCATCGCGAGCAGCACTGCGACCTGCGCTCCGTCGGAGAGAAATTCGGGGAGAAGCACTACGCCATAGCAGTGCCTTTTGGGGCCGAGTACCGCTCCAACCTCAGCGTCGCCATCCTCCACCTGAGTGAGCGCGGACAGCTCTACGACTTAAAGCAGAAGTGGTGGAAAAACCCGAATGCCTCCTGCTTCGAAGAGCCCGATCCGGATGCCACGCCCGACATGACATTCGAGGAGCTGCGTGGGATATTCTACACCCTGTACATTGGCCTCCTGATAGCCTTCCTTATCGGCATCACCGAGTTCCTTGTCTACGTGCAGCAGGTGGCTCTCGAGGAGCGGGTGAGTAGTAGAATTCCCTCTATTCCCTTCTGTCTGTCTCACTCTCTCCGTCCACAGCTCACATTCAAGGTGGCATTCAAGAAGGAGATTAGGTTCGTGCTCTGCGTGTGGAACAACAAGAAGCCCATCACAGCCGGTACTCCTGTCTCCAGTTTGCGAACCACGCCACGTCCCTCCCTGGAGAAATCCCTGGAACGCACACCAAAGTCAGGCAGGCGCATTGTCCTTGGTCGCTCCTCGGAGGAGATGTGTGAACTCCCAACTGGCGGATCCTCCTCCTCCTCCTCGAACATCCGGAACACGAATAAGAAGGTGGAGCAACAGCAACGGCAACAGGAGGCGCGCCTCTGAAGTTTCGAGTTGTGTTTTTTTGCAATAAAAACTGTGCCCATCATTTGCTCCGTAATCAATTTGGAGCTTCTTTAAGCTTGAAATTACTTCGTCCTGGATGTGACTTTGGTCCTGGGGCAACGCGAGATGTCGATGCTGGATGCTGGAAGTTAATACACGGCTGGATGGCCACTGCCACTGCCATAACCCTTGCCCCCAACTTCATTCGAGTGTCATTCCCGTTTATTGTTGCCACAGTGGACCTGCAAGGAAGTGGAGCTGCCTCATCGGCTGCCGTCTCAGCTTGTCAATTGCGTTATTGGAGCTTATTGACATTTTATATCCCAGCAACCGACGACGCCTCCCCAACGCGAAAATTATTTAAGCAGCTGCAGGCGAGATGATACTGCAAGGATGAGCAGACGGCAGGATCTCCTGCTGGGTGATTGCAGAGTTCGTGCTGCCGGGTGGCCTTTGGCCTTTGGCCTTTGTTGGTTTCGTGTGTAAAATGAGCATCAGCTGCAAGGAGGGAAAAACAACCAGAAGATGACTGCTGACAGCATGTCGTGCTGTGGCAGGAGTCAGAGATGTGGCAGGAGATGGAGCTGTAGCAATGGCTATGGCTATAGGGGAGCTCTGCATTGGGGATCGCATTGCATTCCATGGCGAACGAGTGTCATTTATCCGTGTCAGTCCTCTGTGTGTGTTCAATTTTTAATTATTTTGTTGTGAAGTGGCTTCAACTTTGGCTACTGCTGCCTGCCTGCTACGTGAGCCATCATTCGAGTAGTTGCCGGAGACAGGAGGAGGGCTGGAGAAAAAGTCTCCACTCCACTGTTGCCACCAACAGAGCCGCTGAATGGCAGAGTCCTTGTGGCAAACACACCACACTTGTTGCCGCCGGCAGCATGCGCAGAAGGCAAAGAGCGGCGCGAGTCCACCACCGATGGCCAATGGCTGAGGCACCGGCGACAAGGCGACACGTTCCACAGCGTGGATGCTGTCTGCGGCAGGACGCACCCCCAAAGGACGAGTCTTATACGGCGGCGTATGCGGAGCAGCATGCGGCATGTCATTTGTTAATGCCACGCACGTAAGCAATTTCCGCACGAAAGCGCATTCCTTGAGCCTTTAATGTACTTTTTGATGTTAACAAATTTTTCGAACATTTGTTGTGAACTGTCGGAGAGAGAGAGAGACAGAGAGAGAGAGGGAAAGTGGGACTAGGATGCGGCAGACAGAGGGACAGGAAACGACATGAGTGGAATGTCAAGTTTGCTTTCGGTTCTGATCTGCGGTTTTTCCCAGGATTAGAGCTGGGGCCTCGATGGGGATTGCGTCTCGGATTGGGTGTGAGTGATTAGAGTCGCATAAACAAATTAATAACAAGATGGGGGATGGGAGATGCCGATGCTGATGCCGATGCCCTCCCCCTGGGATATCTATCAGCGGGTTCCGGGTTTGCCCCATTCCTGCCCGTTTGTATGGCTGCACAGGGAGTCCAATCAGTTGGCAACTTTCGAATGGAATCGAGTGCAATCAACACCTTGCAATGTTATAAATTGAGCAATTTTCCACTCTGGGAAATTTATGAGCTGCAGCCGTGGTGTAAATTGTGGTCGAAGCCGAAGCCAAAGTCAAGGAAATGGCCGGATTAGCTGCCAACTGGAGCTGAAGTCCATGAGGGCAATCGTTCGACCCTTTTCATCTGACAGGAGCCAATAGGACAGACACACACGACCACACACGTGGCAAAGAAAGGCGCAGGGAGCATAGACCCACCTTCTGGGGCGCCATTCTTGAGCTTGGGGGGCGACTTGGCGGCCGCAATTTCTTGGGCAAATTGAAATTCTTGTGGCCGACCGCACGGCAGAGGCAGAAGCAGAGGCAGACAAGCGACCCATTAGCTGGTATAAATCTTGGGGGCTATCCTCAAGTCGGGGCTAACTTGTAAAGGAAATTGCTGGCAACATTTTTAATTAACAGCCAGCGAAAGGGACGAGAGCTCCTTCCACATTCACTATGTTGTGGCAATTGCCACTTACAGCACGTACCGCAGTCTCTTCAGAGCGTGGGGCAAGAGGCAGCAGGGATTTATCGTATGGGGAACATGCAACATTGAAAGGCAAACAGGGTTATTTGATGGATCGCTTCAAGAAGCGGACATTTCCTTTGGGCTTGTCACAATTCTGGCATCCAATAACCGCAGGAACCGATTAAGGAAGACCGCAAACCTGGTAGCAATCGTGCATGAAATTGAAATTGAAAAAAACCCAAGGCTGAAAGCGGCCCAAGAGTCAGATGGGGCATGGACGCGGGCATGTGTAACGCCCCCTCGAAGACTGTGTACTGTGTACTTTGAGGAAACCAGTCCTTGAGTCTCTTGCGTGCCCTGTCACGAGTTGCAGTCGCAGTTGCAGGGCCTGCTGCTCCGCTCTGGCCGTTGCATTGTTTGTTTATTTGCTTGCCACAATGCACTTGACTGCAAGCTGGCATCTTGGCCGTGTCCAACGATAGACTGGGGCCGAAATGGAAATGCTGCCGGCCTGTTTGGTTGCCCCATTTGCTTGCACTAAGTGGCCAGCAGCTGCTGTGCATGTGTCTGTGTCTGTGCCTGTGTCTGTGCGTGCGGTGGACAAATAAAACGCAGATATGCAAATGGCGGACTGCTCTCTATATCGCTATATCCCCATCTCCTTCGGGAGCCGCACATCTGCTGTGTTGCATAACTGCTCATAAATTTCAGGCATTTGCCGCAAAATTCAATTTTCCACGCAATTGAAGGTCTCACATTACTCACAGCGCCACAGACAGAGAGAGAAATTCACGCACGATCGCTGGCTGCACATTTAAAAAGAAAAACAATTGCCAAACCATTGCAATTTTTCTTGCGAAAAGTAGTGGGGTGTGGGGGCAATGGTGGTGGGGCAATGACAACACCAAAAACAAATAAACGCAGACAAAAGGGAGCTTCTAGCTGCGAGGCAGTGGCTGGGCCAGTGGCAGCTAGAAAGAGAGAGAGAGAGGGAGAGCAAAGAGCAAAGAACAAACAACATTGAACCGCAAGACGGAAACGGAAACGCGTCACACAATGTCGAATCCGCACTCGCACTCGCACTCGCATTCCCTCGCAGTCCCTGGGCTTCAAGGGCGAAGGACGATGGAGGAGGGGATATAGCGCTATTAGATATTTATTTCTGCGGATGTTTGTCTGTGTCTCTGAGCGAACGAGCGAGCTCTCGCATCGCACATATTTGCACATGTTTCACATTTGTATTCCATGCGTTATTGAGCTGAAAATTGATGCACATTACTTACTCTATTGAATTACACATTAGCCCCGGACTCCGGGCTCAAGCCCGGGATGCGGAGTCCTCGAAGTCCTTACGACTCGATGCGGATCCTTCCAGCTGTAGACGGGAGATGGTACTGAAGCTGCAGCTCCGTCTCCGCTTCTCCGCTTTCCCGCTCGTCCGCTCGTTGGCCAATAAATAATTTGAAAATAACAAAATAACAAAGTGAAACAAAGGACATGCCGCCAAAAGTGCGCTACAGCGGAATCGACGTAGCCCCTGGGGCTACTTTTCCCCAGATGCACCGCCTGTTCCTTCGGTGATGCCCTCCTCGCAGCATGCATTGAATTATGCATGTGTGTGTAAGGGTGTGTGCTGGCCTGCACCTCCTTCCTATCTGTGCCCCATCCTCCCCCCCCTCTGGCTACTCCTTCTCCTAGCGGTGGCCGGTGCCATAAATTGTACAACTAAATACAATTTATTTCTCGTCGTCGCTGGTGACCCGTGTATTCTATACGTGCCCCCCTACGATCCTTCTCCTTATGGTGGCACTGTTATTTATGCGCTACTCTTAGCATTTTTCTTCCATCCATGGAGCTGTATTTCCCTTCGCCCCACCACACCGTTCCACGACTGCAATATTGTGATATTTATGCGGTTTTAAATTGTTTACCGAATGACATTTGATGGTTGATTGTATTTTATAGAGCCGCACCTGTGGAAAAAGAAGAAAGAGAAATGCAATACTCAGAAATAGCACAATTCTATTTTTGCATTAAGAATGATATGGGATGATATGGGGCCATGATAACATACTGTTGGGCTGCTGCATATTAATGTTAGATATTAACATAACAGCCTAGAACATGCCATTAAAACGGAGTAGCAATTTCGCTGTAGTTCAACATGAAGAACAAAGTTAACCGTTCCGTTAAAAAACTGTGCTACTGTTAGTTGTCTGTTACCATAATTTCAATAATGTTAATAGCATAACAGCCTAAAACCATGTCATGAAATCGGAGAAAATCTGTTATTTAACATTTCTGCCAGTCTTGTGTTAACCGTTTCGTAACAGTCAGAGCGGATAAGTTTTTATAGCACGGATAATGCTATGCCCCAGGCTGTTACTTAACAGGGAATGTTATGTTTGAATCTAATTTAACACCACGACCAATAGTGACTATTGTAATAGTGGGTAAATCTAAGTGCACTCTTGCATTGAAAGTTATAGTACAAATATGTGATATCGAATGCATGATCTTTGACACTGCATTGACTTTTCCAAGTTAGCAGAGAACTGTTGCATTACTCGCTCCCTTCATGAAGTTCTATCCACAACGTAACCATTATCTGTGACTGGCAACGACTCAATCGTGGTTCGCATTGAGGCCGCACGAGAGGACACTCAATTCACCACGCACCACGGCATGGTCGTGCCTCTGCTAGCCGACCATAGACGAAGGACCTGTGCTCCGGCTTTGGTCCTGTGGTCCTCGGGGGTGGCTTCGCGTATATAACAACGAGTGCGCCAACTGAGCGCTTTCAGTCTTCGTTTTGCCTCTGAATCGTGCGGTCAGCAGCTGGAAACTGAACTGCAACCCACAGCGCGCTGCCTCGGCCGCGATGCGACCGACGCTTCAAATGTGGCACTAAGCACACCAGCAGCAATATCCACTAGCAATTGTTGCAACTGCAACTGCAACTGCGAATCGACCGCAGCAGCACCGTCGTAGTGCTAGAACGGGCTATATCCGTTGCTTATCCCAGATCCTCGATTGCAGGCCAAATCAGAGCCGGGTGTCCGGTCCGGTCTCCGGGCTTCTGTCGTCGTCGGCTTTAAAGTAAAGCTCTTAAAGCAATTTTCGTGCGCTCGTTTTTCGTTTTTGTTTTCGTGTCGCATCCCCCGCCGTATACGTATACGTGTGTGCCCGTACCCGCACCGTTCCCGTACCGTACCCGGAGTTCCCAGTGGCTGTGCGCTTTAGTGAGTGTTTGTGGATGTGTGTGGATGTGTGCGGGGCATTGTCGCCGCTTTCGGGCAAAATCGGGATACATTTCCGTGGTGCAGCTGCAGAAAGAGTCGCACTCGAGTGACAGAGCAGGCAAGTACCAGTAGCAGTTCCAGTAGAAGAACACAAGGGAAAACCCAAGAAAAATAAAAATAGCAAGACGGAGGCGAAAAAACCAGAGAGTAAGAGACAAGCGGCTGCGGTCGTAGCTTTTGACTTCTTGCGGAAATCAAAACGAAGCCGGCAATGAGTGCATTTTGTGCCCTGTGCTTGCCTTGCACTCCCGACTCCCGTCCAAGTCAATTTGCGGCTCCTCGGCTTCAGCACTTGTTTAACAATTTTCCTTTGCTCTTCTGGCTTTTCTCTATTACTATTTTCCCTTCTATTACATGGCTCATGGCCGTATGAGAACTCTGTCGCTTATTCCCATCCACCCACATTCCATGGCCTGCCTGGTCGTCTCATCTTTCATGCTAATGCCTGGCAGGAAAATTTGTGCCAGCGCAAATATTTTCCCATCAAATACGTGAGCGTTAAGGAATTTCCCATGCTAATGCTACAGTCGGTCGCGCCGCCATTTGAAATTAGATTTTCTGCTGCTGAATCCAGAATCCGATCCGGGTTAAGGTCTCTCTTCTCGTGGCATATGAAACCGCGAAGCGACCGCGTATTGGGCTAACCCCAACAGCCGCTGAGCCGCTGAGCCTCTGAGCCGCCAAGCCTCCGAGCAGTGTGGCATATTTTGTTATTGTTTCGCCATCGTTCTAGGGCCTCCATTTCCATTTCCACTTCCGGTGGATGCTGCTGCTCCTGCTGCTGCTGCTGCTTATGCCACGATGCCGCCATATGCGCCAGCCACAAAACTTTTGAATTTTTAAGTGGCAATTCGTGTAGCCGCTTCCTGGTGCTTTCTTTCTTCTTCGAGCCAGGCAGCAGGCAGCAGGCAGTAGGCAGCAGCAGCAGTCAGCAGCTGGTAGCAGTAGCAGTAGCAGTAACAGAGAAATGGAAAGCAGACAGCCGGCTGGCTGGCACACAACTTTTTGTTAAGGTCTCTCGTTGCCCTCTGCCATTGGTATGGTATTTATTTAAATTTTAATTCAGCAGAGTTTACTTTACTTTAACTTTGCCCCATACTCGCCTCTCCTACTTTGGCGCTAATAATGAGACCGAATTGCGAATTGCGGCTCTTGAATGCCAGTTTTGCCCTTAGCTTCACCCTGGCTTTGGCTTTGGCTTTGACCAACTAAGTCCCAGCCTCAAAAAGTTCCCTAACTGCCAGGCCATTCATTGAGCGCACTCATCCAGAGATTCGTGCGAATATGTGAATGTGCGGACGGGCTCTTTGAGCAATGCGGACACTGGCGACATGCAAATCAGTTTGCTGGCAATGAATAAAGTGAATAAAGTGCGGGAGCAGCCAAATTATTGTGTGGCATTCAATTAGCAAGAGTCCTTCCTCTGGTCCTTCCTTTCTCTACATTTCCATCTCCATCTCTATTTCTCTGTCTCTCTGGGGAGCAAGTGCAAAGTTTTTGCTTAGAATTTCCACAGAAAAGTTGGGAGCCATAAATAAATTATTTTTGTGTAATTCGCTTTCAAAATAATTAAACAAGTTCCTAATGCCTAATGCCCTGTTGGGTGCCAAGTGAGAGATTGCCAACGATTTGAATAAATTTATGTGAAATTAGTGAAATATACATACAAAGATACACACGTTCGTATGCGTGTAGGTCCGTATTCATGGCTCATATTTCTTAGAAGTGAATATCTTCAGTGAATATCTGAAAATGCAGTGTTGCTGACCCTCAAGACCACAACGCGGCTAAAAACTTAGCCGAATTGAGACTGGAAAGGCTTTTTAGACTCGGTTTTAATAGAAAGTTCATTCCGAATCAAAGTTGTGCTGAAGTTATTTTGTCTTAAAAAATGCACGAAAATGTTGTAGGTTGCATTTTCTCAGTGAAGTATGAATAGTAACAGGAAACTGCTTATCTTCGAGTGTCCACATCTTTTGATTGGATTGGAATCTTTGATGCGAATTTTTCGAAATAACAATTCCTTGTCAAACTAATGAAAATTGTCTTCTGCATATGCTGCTTGCCCATACATAGTGTTAAATATGGGTTGTAGCTTGCAACTTTTCAAAAATTCTTCACTTAAATTAGATTGTGGAATGTGTGTTTTATTTTCCGTACTCTCTGTACGTTGTCTTACAAAAATTAAACATTTTTTCAAAGTAATTTCTTGTGATACATTTTTGATAATTAACAAAAAAATGTTTAAGGCTTAGAAGCAGGGAAGTGGATTTATTTTTGTGACCGAAAAAATAATCGACTTAGAGTATCCGCAGATTAGAATTAAGACTACTCTAAGGCTAATCTATACATATCCACCAAAAGGTTTGAATTTTAAGTTTTAGGGATATTCTTTGGTGATAATAATTATATGTAAAAATATAAAACTAAAAATTGAATAATGAAAAAATCTTAGTGAGTTGTTAAAAATGTATACATATCCGTTATAATTTTTCATGTCCAAACGCGACCCATGTATATGATTTTATGGTCGAGCCGTTCCTTCTATTGTTTATGGGATGGCCTGTGTCGGTTCCTGTTCAGGTTCTTGTTCATGAACACAGGATATTTGCAACTCTTTCGACTACAGTTACTGTATGGAAATTGCAACAATTTAATTGGAAAATTCCTTAAAGCTCTCCTTTACAAAGAAGGTTGCTTTCACTATAATTTCGCATACAAAGAAACATTTGTGAGCATTTGTGAGAATTGAAAGTTGGGGAGTATTTTCTGGAATTTCTTGAAATCTCAGTGGCTGGCTAATGTGGCTCAATTAGTAGAATAATTCAGAATTAAACTCCAACATCAGCCAGCCACCAGGAACCAGCTTCGCCCTTCTCCGGTTTCAATTTTACGAAGGAGCAAATAGCAATAGCAATTGCTCGGATTGGCAAATACGGCCAAAGCCAGTGAATGGCAGCAGGGAAGTTCAATGGAACTTTCGATTTTGGACCAGTTTATGGGATGGCCAGTAGAAGCAGAAGCAGAAGCCAGAGAGGCAGGAAGTTCGGGCGCATCGTCAGCTCATTCGTAGTTGCTTCGATGGTAGTAAAAGTGCAACTTTGTCTGCAGCTGCAGTAAATATGCAAACTCCTCCTCCTCTACTCCTACGCCCAGTCTCCTAACCTTGGGAGGAGCAGTAGCACCCACTACACATCTGTGTGAGTGGGAGCGTAACCACAGCTTGCAGCCACACTCACACACACATACAGACACACTTTGGGGGATCGAGGTCCGTTAGCCCCTTTTTACTTGCTGCATTGTTTCCGGGGACTAGGACCAGGACCAGAATCAGCAGCAGGACGGGGCCCCAGCAGCTGTTGTTCTTGCTCAACTTCTAGTCCCCGGGTGCAGGGTGCCAGGATGCTGTTCACACACTGGGCGCCCAAACCCAGACCCAGACTCAGACCCAGACCAAGGCCCAGGCTTCTGCCCACAACCCTTTTCCCTGTGCAATACCCTGTCCATCGCCTCCCCGCATCTATGGAGACTTTCAAGTGTGCTCGGGATCTGCGCGTTATGCAAAACTAACTTTTTCCATTATTTTCTGTGTGTTGCCGCTGCTGCTGCTGCTGTTGCTCGTGCTGCTGCTGCTGCTGCTGCTGCTGTTGCTGTTGCTGGTGGTTCTGGTGCTGCTTGTGGTTTTTATTTATGGTCTATTTTTGTTTTCATTTTTTTGGTTAGTTACTTTCACCCTCACCTCCTCACCCCAGTCCTTCTCATCCGTGTGCCCCTCTCTCTCCATGTAAATAAAAGCCAACTGCAAAGTTTTGACAACGCTTTTCGGTTGTGCAGCAGCAGCGGCAGCATCAGCAGAAGCAGCGGGAGCAGCAGCCGCCTCCGAAAATTGGGTCGGCAAAAGCGAAATTTATGTCGCAGCCGCGTGCAAAGTGACAGCGAACAAATTGCCGCGACGCAAGCACACGTATAGCTACATAACACACAGAGATACACACACACAAGTTCAAGACAACACAACAAGCCATGTAAAATCCGGCGAAAGTTTTCGCCTAACGCGCTAATCAAGTGATAGACAGGGGGAAGGAATGAAGGGCGAACGAAGAGGGAACCAAGAAAGGAAAAAGGAAGGAAGTCGTCGCGTACATCCAAGAGTGCAGCTAATTTTTCCGACTTTCCTTAGGAGATGAACTCTCTTGAAAATCACTGTCTAAATGCGGCTGAAAAGTTTTACCATGTTCTACTATTTTTTTTATTTTGGTTTCCTTTTCTGGAGCACAAGTTGAATTATTGATAAAATACTTTGACAGTGTGTGTGTGTGTGTGTGCTGTACCCACAGATACTTTAGCATACATTTGGCAAACAAATTTCCAGCTCGCATGCACAAAACTTTGCATTTGATGCACTTCAATTCGTGGCGCAAGAGACGGAGAGAGAGAGAGAGAGAGAGAGATAGAAATTTGGGGGACTTCGACTGGGGGACCGACCAACGACTGGGAGCGAGACGACATTGATAAATGTTATTTTGGCAAACTTTTTTGTTGCCAGCAAATAAACAAAATAAACAGAATGCCAACCCACCAGCACAGCAGATTGGCGATCAAGCGAGCGAGGGAAACCAGAGCACACAATCATATGTGAGATTCGAATCCTTTGGCACTCTCCATAAGAGTCGAAGTTCTCTGGAATTCAGAGTGCAAATTAAGAATTCATCTGGTACTGGTACTGGTACTGGTACTGGTACTGTGTCTCGCCAAAAGTTCAACTTTCTAATTAAATTCAGCCACTGGTCCTGGGACCTTCCTTCCTTCCCTCATCGGGTTATTAAAATATATATTAAAATTGGAGGCAAAAGTACGAGAAGTAGGCAGAGGAGGAGGAGTGGCGTGGCGCGGCAGCGCCCTCGAGAAAGTGTTAAGCGCCAGCGGTTACCAGCAGTTGTTGCTGTTTGTCGCAAAGTTCGTCCTGTGTGCTCGCCACAGGATTGAAGTCTGTGCTCTGTGTTTTGCAGCTCGAAACTTTGCCGACTCTTGGCCATTGTGGCAGCCACCCAGTCCCCAGTCCCTAGTCCCCAGTCCACAGCCCTTTGCCCTCTGTGGCGTCCAGATGCTGCAGTCTCTGCAGTTTGCTCTCGGCAGTCTGCAATTGTCTGTGTCCTGTCCCTTAATTTGCTGAGCCAACTTTGTCTAATCAGTGTGTCTACCAGCTGCTGGCTCTGGCGTATTTCGAATACGCATCGTTGGCCCGCTTGACCACCATCTCGAAACGCTTACATCAGTAGTGGAAGGAGGCAGTGGGAATCTAGAGAAATTTCTGCCATGTGTGACGCTTAAAATTCGATCAAAAGTCAAAGGCATGGCGATAGTGGTGCCTTATCGACTTCGTCACGGGAGTTAAGTGGAGCTAATGACTTAGTTGCTCCACCGCTTGGACTTTGCTGCCGTTGGAGTCGAGTGGATATGGTGGATACGCCCACGCAAATAGATCGGCCACGCGGCGTATGTGTGATATGTGTAATTTGGAGACACACAAGACCACAGTGGAGCTCGAACTGGACCCCAGTTGGGGCAATTACAGCAAAATGAGCTAATAATATTCAATTTCCACGGGGTTGCCTGCTCAGCGTTTTGTCGAAATGTCAAGCAGCAACCGAACAACAGCAACAGCAGAAACAGCAACAACAGTAGATGTCAAACTGTCACGAAGCCAGACGAAGCGACAGACAGACAAAGGGACAGCGAGACAGAGGTGGGGTCGTGTGTCAATGGCTGGGACTTCAGTCTTTGGGCTCCGGCTGCACCGAACGAACCTCTGGGAACCGCTGCAGCTGCTCCTCCGTGAAATGTGAAAAATTACAAGAGAAAAATGACAGCGATAATAGAATGCAGACAGAGGTGGGGCCATGGAGGGGGACCATGGAAATCACTCAATTCGACGGATAACTGACAGCCACACACATTATCAAATATTTATGGGGGAGCGGATCGAGTTGACCGCCAGACGGGGGGAACAGGGGAGGGTCAGCGGCTCATTGAAAACGTTTGTGCCCCAGTCGTGAGGTGGACGGAGGAAAACTTTGACACCAACGCCCCCCAAAAGTCAGAGATGGGCGGCAGGACACCCTCGAATTTTATGCCCAAAACATCTGCTTCAAAGGACATCACAATGGAGCAATGGAGGGCGGGAGGAGGAGGAGGAGCACACATGACTAGCTATAAACAGGAGGCGCTGCGTCACACTGTGGAGCTCCAACCGAAGGGCTCATTTATAATTCAGCAAAGTAAAACATTGGAGTAATGAAATTACACCAAAAGAATTCTGTCGGCTTCTGGCACGACGGCCATGACGATGGGGACGATCCAGACATTTGCCTGGGAAATATGAGCGGCGGCGAATAAATAAAAATTTAATGAAAACACGTATACGCAGCATGCGCCGCCGGCCCTCAGGCACTGTCCTCCCTCCCCTCCCACAAAAAAAAGCCGCCCCTGAATCATGGGAGCTCTCTGCATGCGTGAGGCATTTTGACAAAATTTTTGTTAGCCGTCGCCGCCGCGGCACAACGGAAAACGCAAATAATTGAATTTCTGTCAACGAAATTAAATTACGCGTCCCTCTAACAGCGCCTTCACCCCCTCCTAGCATGTCCCTGTCGTTTACCCCTCCCCCCTTCCTCGGTGCCTTAAAGCCTTTAAAGTTGCAGCGCCATAATGCATTTTAAATTGCGCATCATTAAAATAAATGCAACAAATGATTTAAATTTATTAAAATGCCTGCAAAAACAGAAATTGCAATAACAAAACATGGAGGCGACACATAAAGGACATCCCCAAGAGTGGCGGTGACGGTGGGGGGCAGCAGAGGTGTGTGTGTGTGTCTGTGTGTGTTTGAAAGAGAGAGGATGAATGGCAGATATATACAATAAAAGTTAATGACAATGCATAAAAGTTCATTACTGCCAGGGACACAAACAAAAATCGAGCGATTGAATGTGTGTATGGGATGGAGATATGCTGCTGCCACAATTGTGCATTCTACAGGAAGATAATACAAAAGGAGAGAGACAGAGGCAGAGAAAGAGAAAAAGAGGAACGAATAAGATGAGACAATTGGGAATCGAGACTGAGGCACTGGGCCGGAGCTACAGATCCCAGACTCTGCTCCGTCGATACCCCAGCTGAGGCACTCCGTTCCGAAGTGCCTCCGAGTTGAATCCAGCTTATGGATTCCCGGGCATACATACCCAGACTCCATTGATTCAGTTATAACTGAGTGATTTCTATCCTGAATGGAATCTAGAATAGGGGTCAGGCTTTGCAGTAAGGGTAACGGGAAAGGGGAAAAAATAATAACCAAAACGACAGAGCAATCAGAGGACACGGCAGTTACACAACGACTGACCACTAATTAACCTAATTTCTAGGCTGACAATAACACGGAAAAGCGAACACTAATGCATCGATACACACACATCTGTATCTGTATCTGTGTATGTGGTGCGGTGCGGTTCGGTTCGGTTCGGATAGATAGATTGAACGATAAACCGCCGACGAGCCAAGCAAACAATCGAGCGGCAAACAAATGGAAACCAATGAGGCCATTTATTTTTACGATTATTATTCTGTATTTTCTGTTTTTTGGTAATTATTTATCCCTCCTCACGCCCCATGCCGCATGCCGCATGCCTCATGCTTCATGCTTCATGCTCCATGCGCCTGCCCTCTGATGACCATGCTCTTGTGGCTGTGTGGAAATTATTTCAATATTAATTCAAACAAAACTTTCAATAATCCGTAATTATCGACGAATGTAGATCAAATAATCACATTTTAGTTGCGGCAACAACAACAAAAATTAATTAGGGAAAAACAAAATCGGGGAAAATGGGAACTATTTTCCATGACACCAGCAAATGGACCTCCGTGTCCGTGTCTGTGTCCTTGTCCTTGTCTCGTAATTGGCCTAAAAGCGTTGGCTGTCAACTAGATACACAGGTGTTGACACATCCTAGAGGATCTTTTTTTATGCCACTTTTTCGACTAACTTGATTATCGATTCTTTCCACTTGCAGGTCCTAGCAGCAGTCGTTCCTCGGAGTCTCCTCGGAGAATGCGCTGGGAATGCATAGACGAATGCAAATAAAGCACAAAACTCATATAATTTTCAAGGGAAAACAAAGCCCACACACGTGTGTGTGTCCCCTGGCTGGCTACCAGAAAGAAAATCACATAAAATGCAACCAAATCTGGTGCACAGCAGCAACAAGGATAGAACACTTGCATACATAAAATATTTAAACTAAGTGATAGCAAAGGCAATTGCAATTCATAAGGAAACTCTTGATAAGTCCGAGAGCAAGAGCTCCTCCTACTCTACTACCACTCTTCGAGAGAGCAGAGAGAGAGAGAGAGAGAGAGAGAGAAAGAGATGCCTCTAATGGAGACGCCTTGGCTGCTGTCGGCCAAGGAGATGGTGGCCGGCGAGGCCTGGCTGAGGCTGCGGCTGAGGTTGCATAAATCAAAGTAAGTTGCATCTTGCATCTATCCCCTATCTTGTTATTTGTAGTTCGGTTTGGATGGGTTCTGAATGGTGAATGGGGAATGGGTAACGGGTACTGGCTTCCCACTGGGGGAGCGGTTTCTCTCTCAGAAATCAAATTAATTTCAAACTTGTTATAAACTTCCGACCGTTTCGGTTCGGTTTGGTTGGGGCTTCGGCTTCATTTCTGCTCTCGTTATATTTAGCGCAAGTTTTTCAATAAATTCGCACACACAAACCGTAAAAATTTCACTGGGAGAGAGTGTGGTGCACATGAAGGAGATCCCAGGCAGAAGCCACAGCCCGGACCGAAGGGGGGGCGGGGCTGGACAACAAAAGGAACTCGAGTATGGCCCGGAATAATAAAAGTCTCCGTTGGAAAAAGTTATTTTCGCTCCACTGCTATTTATAATTTCCACCGGATCGAAGGAGAAGGAGGCGGAGGCGGACAGGAGCAGGCGGAAGCCCGAAAGAATTTCCCGGCCTGGAATGGCGACACTTTCCCGCATCGTATGTTAAACCTGAGAACTCTTGAAATACCCCATGACGAGGGTCTCTGCGAGTCGGGGGTAAAAAGGGCTGGAGACCTACTTAAAATCTCCAAAAATGTAGCAGTTTCCTCCTCTGCTCATTTTATTGCCATCGATTTGTGCTTAGCCCCGGAGAGCGCTTTAATGGAAAGCCCCCGCCTCGACAGAATGTTATAATTAGGGAACTGGGGCCTGCCGCCTGGCTCTTATATTTCTGGGGCACATGCGACTCCAGGGAAAGTGGCTGTCAAAAATTTCATAAATGAAAAGCCATAAAAGTGCGCCCCCCGCCAACCCGAAAATCAATGCTTGCTGCCACACACCCAGTGTCACAGCTGTTCCAGTGCTCCTTCCTTTGCTGCTGCTACTGCTGCTGCTGCTGCTCCCATTACTAAGCCGAGTACATGACCAGCATCCACAAGTTTCTGGGGCGCAAACTTCAAGACAAACAGCTGCTGTTGCCCCTCCCATTGCTGTGGCCGCAGTGGCAATGAGGCAGGAATTTATTGACACCCACATTCGAACACATTCACACAGAGAGTCGTCCCATACATATATGGGGGAAGGGGGGAATGGGGGCCCGATAATCACTGCGGCGACGTGCTGTAGGAGCCGTTTTGGAAGAAATCGAATCGAAATGGACGCAGTGCAAATTCGAGGTTAATGCACAAAATAAATCTGCCACAAATTGTAAGACATCAAAAATCAAAAGCAAACCAGGCGAGGCACGTCCTAGACAGGAGACAGGGGGGTAGGAAAGGACAGCACAGGAAGGGGAAGGAGAAGGGGAGGCAACTTCTGGGCGGACAAAAATAATAATTATTAACGCTCAACTGCGTCTCAATCAACAACATTTTATCTGGCGCTGCCAAACAGTTTCCAACTTCCCGGCAGAGTTTGTGTCTCAGTTTCAGTTTCAGCTTCAGCTTCGGTTTGTGCCTTCTACCTCCACCTTTTTGTTGGTCCTCCGCTGCTCCGTTGCTCCGATATTTCGTTTCTTCTTTCGGGAAACCGCCGGCCCTGATATCGTGAGCCTGCTAACTTCCGATTTCCGGCAGGCGCTGTGATTGAGCGCCGCTTTATTTCCTGCGAGGAGGCGCCAGCGAGGACCGCAAGGACTGCCTGTCTGACTCCTGATAAACTTATTATACCAGTATACTCTTTAAAGGCGGGGGACCGGGGCCGGGGCCGGGACGGACACCGGGACCAGGCCTCACTTGTTAGCCAGAAGAGGTTGCTGCCACGTGTCGCTTGCCTAGGCTTCGAGAGTCGGTTAAAGTTTTCGATGTCACCATTGATGGGAGTGGCCTGGGATGAAGGTGGGAAGGGTGATGGTGATGGAAACCCTCTCTCTCTCTCTCTCTCTGTGTCTGCGGGCATCAATGTCAGTGATTTATCACAAGGCACAGCGCACATAAATAAACACCATCCCAAGCACCAGGCAGAGCCGCAATCCGAGATGGAACCGAAGCCGGGAGTCGGATTTGCTGATACTTTTGCCTGGGCCACGGGCCATGGAGAGTATTTTTTGACAGTGCGTTGCTTTACGCATCACTAGACTTATCCCCAGTCCCCAGACCCCAATGCTCTGTCCCTGTCCCCAGTCCCCAGTCCCCAATCCCCAGTCGGCAGTCTCCTCCTGCTCTCCTCAGTTTCCTTTTCATTTGACGCTTTGTGCACTTGACTTCAGGAGTCGAGTCGAGTCGCTTTGCCTTGCTTTTGCTTCGATTTGCTGCCTCTAACGACCCTCATTGTTTGACACTCGGCGTTGATTTTCGCTGGCAGCCAGCGATGCTTCCATATCTTCGATATCTCCTCTCCTCTGCTCTCCTGTCCCCATCTCTCACAGAACAGGATAATGGCAGAGGAGCGAGCGCGTTGCTGCTCCTGATTCTGATTCCGATTCCGATTCTGGAGCTGGTGCTGGTGCTGGCTTTGGCTGCGACATTATTTTCACTTTATTGAAAACTTGTAGCCGAAATTGATTTTCTGCGTCTCCTGGCGGCGGCAGCGTCGGCGGCGGCGGCACATTCCAACGCCCAGGGAATTGACATTCCCGCAGCACCCCTCCAACCATCACCCACACGCCGCCTCACGCCACCGCCACCCTCCCTCCTGTGTCGTGGCTTTGTCTTCTGGCAAATTTATTTCGCATTTAGTTGAATACTTTTTGGCATTTGGTTTGGGAAATTTCGCATACATTTATTTTAAAGACTGTAATTTGGTTTTATTCTCATGCTAATGTCATCCCCCGACTGCTCCTTTGCCTGGGGGCAAGTGTGACTTGCATTTGTCGCTGCAGGGGCTGCCAGAGGGGTGCGGGTGCGGGTGCGGGTGCGGGTGCGATGCCTTTGAGGTTATTAAGTATTTATTTGTGCACATTCCCCGTGCTAATGTGTTTTCTCTCTGTTGAGAAGGGTGAGGGCGCTGGCAAGCGATGAAAATGCAATTTCCACTTTAGATGAAAATCAATTTGGGCCCGAAGCCAGGGCCAGTACAGAACCGAACAGAACAGAACAGAACATTCGGCTAATTGTTGTTAAAATTTGGTTATTTCCATTTCATATCAATGGCAGGAAAAAACATAAAAACTATTTCTCATTTCCGTGTTTCCGTTGCAAAAAATGCAAATTCGGGCAACACAAAAGCTTAATATCAATAAATTAATACAGAAACGCTGTCACGGGAATCCGCAGATCCGCAGAGCCCTTTAGCCGCCAGCCACCCTTTTCCCTACCCTGTGGGCGAAGGATTCAAAGGGGAGTTTGGATATTCGACAAACAGTTTCTAGTTCCAATCAATGGTGGGCATCTCCCATTCGATCACTCTGCTGCTGTCCGCTGCGGCAATCTTTTTACTTCTGTCGGTTATCTTTTTTAGAATATTTTATTTAAATTCCGCCGCATCCCAAACCCAAGCCCAGGACCAGCACCAGCACCAGGGCCAGGACCAGAACCGGACCCCCGTCGTAGAGAACAATAAAAGCAATCAGTGCTTAAAAATCAAATTCAATTTGCGCATATTCAGCATTTTTCCGGCGTGCTTTTGTTTCTGTTTCTGTTTCTGTTTTGGGGTTTGGCTTTGGCTTTTGTTTTTGTTTTTATTTTTTGCCATTGCGGGAGCAAGTACAATTTTCTTTCTTTCTTTTATTTCTCAAAAATTTATAACAAAAACGCTTCCAAAATATGAATACTCTACGCGAGCAGGAGATTTCCCAAGGACACCAGACACAGGAGCAGGAGGAGCAGAGATGCAGAGAGAACGGAGGAGCGAATCATAAATATTCCCTGAATCAACAGAATATGATGAAAATCCATAAATCATTGTGTGTGTGGGCGGGCCCCGTGCCCGTGCCCGTGTCCTCAGCAGAAAGTTGAGTAGGATTGTTGGGCGGCTCTAAAGGGGCGAAGGGGTGGGAACGGGAGCTGAGGAGCGGCTGAGTTGGAGCAAGGATTTCAAATGCAAATCAACTGTGTCAAAACTTTCGCTGCCAAGTGCTCAACGGTAGCAGTAGCAGTAGGAGCGGAACAGCAGCAACTTTCTTCTGCTCTGCTGTTCTGTCGTCTCACTCTTCGCCTCCGTCTCGGCCTATAGTCCCTGCCACGCCCACTTGGGGCAGCAGTGCAAACAAATAATGAAGATGAATGCAAACAGTAAAACACCAAGCAAATAACAGAAGAGTTCCAGCAGAGAGCGAGACCAGAGACCAGAGACCAAGAGAGAGACCGGAGAGAAAGAGCTGGCGATGATGATGATGACGACGAGCAACTGTACAAAATTTAAGCAAACAATGGACGAGCATTGGGATTGGGATGGTGTTGCGGGGGAGGGGAGGGGGGATAGGGGTAGTGTAACCAGGAAAGGGGGGAGAGTTGGTGAACGGGAGACTCTGCTCGAGTGGGAAAAAAGCGGCTTTTGTTTCGTTTTAATGCGATAATTTCATGCGCAAGAATTTAATGGAAAATTATTTCAGCTATTTTCATAAAATCCTTCGCTTTGGTATTTCACCACCCACTCTCCTCCTGCTCCCCCTCGTCGTCGTTCGTTGGGAAATTGGAAAACAGACGAAACTTGTCCGGGGCTGTGCAGCAGTTATCTGCTGGGATCTGCTGCTGTGAGCTCTGAGCATCGAACCGATTACGAGGAGCCAGAGCCACAGCCAGAGCCATAGCCAGAGCCAGGAAGAGGAAGTCTGGGACAATAGTTGGGCATCGCAAAAGTTTCTCTGAAAAGAATTCCCTTTCGTTTAATTGCGAGAATAAACTGAATTTGATTTCTATCGGATTTCCATTGATCCAAGGACACTGTGCGAAAAGCAGCGAAATAGCGAAAGCAACGGCCAGAGGTCCAGGAGCGTGCAAAACGGGGAGAATGCCACGAATGAGGCGCGAATTTGTTGCAGCCAATTCTCAAATGGAATTTAATTGTCTGCAGCGATTTTGGCCAACTCCAGCGAGGAGTGACTGGAGCGTAAAATTAAACGATTGCAGCTAAAACCGGGGCTGGATCCCGGATCGTCCTGGGCGAAGGCCAGCTGAGCGAAACCCAAATGTTGGCCAAGACAACTTGTTGCTGCTGGCTGTCGATGGGGGGACGGGCCGGATGTAGAGACCTTTACACGTGGCCTTAGGGGTGCGCCTTAAAGTGCGTTCAAGGAGGAGTCGAAGCGACTGCATCAGGAATTGTGAGCACGTACTGCCAGGGAAATAAAACGAAATAAGGCAAATTTACGCAGCTGATGGGCATCTCCCATCTCCCATCCCCATCCCATCTCTTTGGGGGTGCGAACACTCCTTGGGGCAGGACTCGAAGAGCGGACGCTGCGAACTTGTCGCCCATAAAACTTGAAATTGAAAAACTTTTACTTTAAACCAGAAACGTATCCGAATGTGTTGGTGTGGGTGATTCGGTTTTAGTATCTGTGTGTGTGTGTGTGCTTCTGTTCGTGTGTGCGTGGAACAATTGAGACAAAGGCAAACGGCAGTACGAAGGCTGAGCAAAAGGGAGAGACGCGTCGAAAGTCGAAACACTTTCGCCTGATTACAAACGCGCAAATGATGCGTGTCTAATGCGAAAGCGGAGGCCACCGAGGCCCCGAACAAAGGATCCGGGAGGCAACGACTAACCGCAATCGTGGGCGGGGCAGAGGCGGAGGCGGAGGCAGGTCGGGGATTGACTCCCGCAAGAAAGAAAGAATTTTTACATATGAATGTACACTGAGCGAAAATGTCGCAGGAGCTTCAAAAATTGTCTGTCGCCGCGGCTCGTATATGAGCAATGCCTGAAAGTAGGCAAGACATTCTGGGGGGCGTCTGGGTCTCGGGTCCTGGGAACAATGACAGACAGGCGCAAGCTGCTTCCAAGAAAACTGAGGCTGCTGCCCACTTTTTAATAAAATAAAGCAGGAGACGGAGACTGCCAAACGTTTAACATATGCCCCAGCCAGATGGAGAGAGACCGAGAGGCAGACAGAAATAGAGAGAGAGAGAGAGAGAGGGAGAGAGAAGGAAGGAGCGACACTAAGAGGTAGAGTAAAGCGAGAGCAGAGCGACGACGGCTTGGATATTAAGCGCTCCAGAGATAAACACAGACAGCACTAAATTAATTCTGCTCAATTTGCATTAAAATATATGTGCGAGAGTCTGTCTGCCTCTCGCTGTGTCTGTCGGTGTCCTCCTCTTTTTCAGCACACAGACCCGAATATGCGATTGTGTAAGTGTGTCTCTGTCTGTAGAAGTTTGTGTGTGAGCGTGTTAGTTACATTTCCGTGGGTATCACTGTGTCTGTGTCCCTCTCTCTCTCTCTCTCTCTCTCTCTCTTTGGATATGTATGTATGTGAGTTAGTTTATTTAATTTTAAAGCCTGCAGGCGGAACTTGCTTCCTCTTCCACTTCTCTGCTCCACTTCCACCTGCACTCGTCTCGCTCTCTCAATCTCAGTGTCGTCCTCGATGTGGTCGCACAGGTGAGCAAAAACTTTTACTCCGTTGCCTAATGACATTGTGGAGAGACTGCGTCTGTGGTCAGGTCTTCCATCCAGGGTCCAGGACGACAGCAGGAACGGGCATGGCTGCTTTCACCATCTGCCAGGGTTGGAGGACGGCCTTAAATTTATTTTCGGGATGCTAATCCACCCGCTCACAGCCGCCGCTGCCCTGGAAGCCCTGGCGGGAACAAATTGCTTTGACTCGCCCGCCAGACAACAAAGTATTAAAACATAAATGGCAACAATATCAAAACGGATGAACCGCAAAACTGTACCCCCACCCATACATACATATTTATTTGGATATATAAAGAGATACACACACAGATACCCCGCATACAGATACAGATGTATATGCAAACAAATTGCTACGCACTTTATGAAATGCCAAACCAAACCCGAGCCCCGAACCCCGAACCTTGAACCCGAGAGCCCGGGAACGAAGGCTGAATTTGTGGTCTCCGCGGCTTTTGCTTTACAGCCTCCGCTCACACTTCCGCTTTCCCGCTTTCCCGCTTTTCCACTTTCCACTTTCCCCGCTCCACGTTATTGTCTTTTACATCATCGCTTTACTTAGCATAAGTACAGGCGCAAAGACAACAACAAATTGCCGCCGCCCGGCTCCCACCGCCACCCTCTTGGTCGGTGGTGGGGGTTGGGGGTGGGGCGTCGGTTGTTGCTGGCATTTCGTGCGCCGCATGAGCCTGACACCGCCGGCAGTACTCCGGCAAGCAACTCCAACATCCAGTCCGGCGAACAAAACGCCTTTCTGCCATTGTTAACATTTATTTTTATTTTATGCACTCACACCCATCCCCCATGCCACCCCCCATTCCCTGCCATCGCCACTCAGTGGGCGCCTTGAGCTCCAAATAAGTATGCACAGCACGGGGCAGACTCCACTGCCAGCTCCAGGATCCAAGATCCAGTTCCCAGCTCTCAGCTCCCAGTTTCCAAGCTCCTGCTCCCAATTCAGAGTTAATATTATTGACTGCTTTCCTGGGATGTTCATCGTCCCCTTTGCCTTGCTTTGCTGCCCCTTCGATGTCCTGTGCGTGTGCGTGAGCGTGAGCGTGCCAAAGCCAATATTTAGCTAATGGTCTTCATATTTTAAATATTGGTTAAGGGAAGGAAGAACGGCAGGGGGGCAGGGGCCAAGGCCAGCAGCAGCAGACTTTAAAGAGCGGAAAACGGCAGGGTGAAAGGGGGGAAGAAAGGAAAAAGGGAAAACAAGAAAAGAAAACTCTGAATCGTTGTGCTGTTTTAAAACAAATGCGTGAGAATTTGCTTCGACGTGGTAGAGGGGTGGGTGGAGTGGAGTGCTCTGTTGCTGGTGTTTGTGTGCGTGTAAAATATTTAAATTAAACTGCAAATACGAGCACACACACACACACTCACATACTGGCACACTCGGAACGCAACAAATACACAGGGAATGCAATTCCATTTTCAGCCATAAATTTCGCGCATGTGAAAAGTTGTTACTGTTACTGTGGTGCGGCTCTCCTCTGGTTGCTCTCATTTTTTACCATTCCATATATGTATATATATATATATCGTGTTGTTGTTGCTCTTCTATTTATTTGCAAATGTCACGAGTCAGCGGTGCCGCTCGGCGAGAGGGGGAGTTGATGTGGGGGGACAGGGGTAATGGGCGTGACAGATAAAAGTAAATTTGTTGATTATGGTTTTTTGCACACTTTAAACACGATAAATAATTAAATGCAACTCTAGGCGAACTTTTGGCTGTGGCTTAAAGGGGGAATTGGTGGGAAAGAAAGGGCTGCTGCGGGGGTGAAAAAGGGACCATTCACATTCGTGCACCCCACCCCCCGCTAAGTGCAAATCTTTGCCAGCAGTCAACAGCAGAAACAGCAGAAACAGCAGCAGAAACAGCAGCAGCATTGGAGTATAAACCATGAAAATGCTGTGCCACAGCCACGAAGCAACGAAACAAACAGAACACATTACCATATGTGCTTGCCGCAGAACACAACAACCACTGTTGCAGCAACAACTACAACAACAACTATGGAAACAAATGACAATTTCAACATAGCACACAATAGGCAGCACAAAAGTAAAGAAACAAAAAAAACAACAACAGAAAGCCAAACCAACTGTACAGCCAACAGGACCTACAAAAAATGCAAGAGTTGCATATTTCTGGGACAAGTGAATCGGGGTTCCTGGGCCCAGGGTTGGGGAATGGGGAATGGTGAACGGGGAGTGGGGAGTGGGAATAAAGTTATATTGATGTCAAACATGCGCAAAAAGGAACAGCCAACACCCAAATGAAACGAAAAAACAATCAAGAATGTTGGTGTGGGGCATGCTCAAACAAGGGTATACCCATCATTCAAGCGATGAATTCATTCAGAGGTGGACAGATAGAACCATCTTTTAATGAAGCGATGAGATGATGAGATCTTAATGAAAGCTGAATAATGGAAGTAGCATGCATCAGGACTGGTACTATCCGATCTTTATGAGAATTATTGAATAGACAAGCCATCTCCGTAGCACTCTTCATGGGCTGCCTGGCTGCCCAGGTAACGGGTACAAAAAGTTGAGCAGCAAGCAGAGAACAACGCTTTTGTTACCAAAAACATCCTCAACACAAAAGCCGTCCAAATAACTGGAAATTGGAACGCAGCAGCAGCGGCGGCAGCAGCAGCAACAGCATCCCAAGAGGCGGCTGCTGTCGGTACCGAGGCAGGGGCGGAAGGCAATGCAAACGATTTTCAAACGGGGCGTATACGTAATCTGCCATGAACCAAATGTGAAAGCTGCAAGCGTGTCCCACAATACTCGTAGTTGATGGAACGGCTAAGAGGCAGGGGGCATGCAGCAGGAGGCATGCAGCAGGAGGCATGCAGCAGGAGGCATGCAGCAGGCTGGCTGGCTGGCAGGCAAGTGAGCAGGAATTGAGGACACACATACGTGGCGAACAATTTGTGCACTCGAAAATCGCTGAAATCGCTGGCAAAATGATTTGTCCACGTCCTCGTCCTCGATAGCCCCGATGCCACGATGCGTCGTCCATGGAGCTATGCAATCATATTTATTTTTTTTGCTTTTTTTGATTCTCTGTTTTCTTCCCCTAATTGACGACACCCCTATTGCCATCCCCCATCCATATGGCCGTGCTTGTGCATACATTTTAATTTGTTTACTTTGCGCCCATTGTTGCGAGTGAAAGAGGAGCCGCGCCGCATGGCGTGGCAGGGAATAACCCGCTGAGGTGCCAGGCACCGACTCCCACACACACGTGCCTCCCGCTAAATACATTTTTACGTGACTCGACGACATCAGCGTGTGATGTTTATAGAGAGAACGACGAGAAGCCGAAAAGGGGAGGGGCAGTGGAAATTATGGACTAAAACGTCTTGGAATCGAATGATATCGTTTGCCACTGCAATTCAAAGTCGCCCCGAGGCGGAAGGACCCATAACTTCAAGGGGCCTAAGCGTTTTCCAAGAACCCCATCGAACGGGGAACGCCACCGCCCCCTCCACTCACTCGGCGGCTAATTTCCTCGACTCAGGCTCAGGCTCAGGCTCAGGTTTTAAAGTCGTAAAATGAATTTCCTGCCTGCACATTGACACTGATTTCATTTCATTGCATTTCATCTCATGCCAAACAGTCGCCCCGTTTCAATGGCAGAGACCCATAAAAGACACCGCCAAGAGCGGGCTGAAGAGCGGATGGTAGGCCGGGGAAAGGCGGAAAGCGGAAGGCGGAAAGCGCGAGCAATGCAAGTTAATGCAAAACGCGGCATTTAACACTTTTGAAAGGAAGCAGCAGCCAAACCAAGCAGCCATCTCCTCCGCTGCCAAAGCCCATCCCCATACCCATACCCATCCCCATACCATCCTTTCTCCTGTGCCTTTTGCCACGATACTATCTACCTGCACAGGCAGGCAGCCATCCAGGCAGCCAACCATTCACTGAGTCAGCCACACTATGGCCCTATAAAATGCTTACAAAATGTTGTTTTATATGAGACACACACATGCATGTACACCCACACATGCTCACCCCGTGTATACTCGCATCTGTGTGTGGGAATTGCATTTTACATGGGACGCACGTGTGCAACAACAGAGGCAGCAACAAAACCAACTTTGCCCCAAGCACCAGAGGCACAGAAGAACAGAAGAGAGAGAGAAAGAGAGAGAGACAGAAACAGAAACGAATATGAAATGCCCTTTGGAAAGGTGAAGATACAGATACATTAAGTGCCGTGTCAGATACCTTGCTGATCGGCGATGGCACTGCCAGTACTCCCCCGTTTCGAAAAGATAGGGAATAAAAAGCATAAATCGCTTCACATGCGCAAACATCCCCTCCCCGCCCCCGCCGCCATTGCTGTCTCTTTCCAGTCTCTGTCGTTCCCTCTCTTTCTTCCGCTCTTCCGTGTGTGCCTTTGTGTGTGTGTGTGTGTGTGTATGTGTCAGCACTCATTAGGATTAATTTTCCGGTTGCAGCATAAACTGAAGCTTACAGAGAGAAGACACAGAGAGAGCAAGGCAGGAGGCCTCCTCCGTCAGGCGACTACGCTTAAGTGTTGAATGCCCGACCCGTAACTCTCTGTCTGTCCGTCGGCCTGTCCCTACGTCCGTCAGCCTTCAAACGTAATAAAAAGAGCGGTGCAGTGACTGCTGCCACACCACCAGCCACCCATCCTTCTCTCTCTCGCTGCATGGGGCTGCTCTGAAAGAAAAAAGAAATAGTTAAACTGCATAAAATTTAATCAAGAGCGTTGAATGTCAGCCCTGGCCCTGGCTCTGTCAGGGGGCAGCCAGATGAGGCAGGTGGCACGGTTTACGGTGCACGGGGCGCGTGGTAAGGGGCATGAACACAACCCCGAACACGTAAACGAGCAAAATGACATTTTATCATCAAAGGTGGGACAACAACAGCATGAGAGAGGTGCAGTAGGAGCGGCAGAATGAGAGATAAGGATAGACAAAAGGCCAGAAAGAGAGAGAACGAGAGAATGAGAAAGAGAAAGAAAGAGGGAGAGCGACAGAGAGAGAGAGAGAGAGAGAGAGACAGAGGGGTAGAGACACGAAGTCAGGAGAGTAACCCACAAGGGAATCGAGAACCATTTTGTGTGCGCTGAAGGATAACCTACATTTTACTTTTCAGTTTTTAGTTTTGCCCTTTATGCACCCTGTCCCCTGCTGCTGCAATGCCACTGAATGAGTGAGTGAATGTGGATCTTTGTGTGTGTGTGTGGCCAGACAGGCTATAGAGCCATCTGTCTCTGTCTGTGCATGTGTATGTGTGTGTGTATCCACTGTCTGTGTGTGTGTGAGTGACAAAGCAAAACTTTCCAATTAACTTTGATTAAAAAGTTTCCACTATCGCCCCTACAATGTAAACATGAAAAATTTGTTTGAATTAAACTGCTGGCAGACGTCAGGGACGCTTCGGACGGGCCGCTCCTTTTGGCCAGGCCAGAACCAATCGGCCGTCCGATGTGTGTGGCGTGTGGGTGGGGGCTTGGTGGCGGCAGGTGTACATAAAATCAATTTGCAATAAAATCAGTAAGTTGTATTTGGCCAGATCAAACATTGCGGCAGAAGCAGTAGAGATTGTGGCCGAAGAACTCCACGATTAGCTGCAGGATCTGTCGGGGAGAGGAGAAGGGTATCAAGGAGGCAGGAATGAATACACAGATAGAGATCTGACTCTCGGCTACCGATGGGTAGTAAATCACCGATTAAATAACGTTTGGGAATGGATCGAATAAATGCTTTACAAACTTGAAACACGAAAGCAGCAGATACGCGACTGATGCCGCATAATGGACAGCTGGCCGCAACCGCAGCCCTGCCACAGATATGCCAATCCACACACGTACACAGATACACAGGCAACAATTGCACGGCTCAATGCTTCAGTGTGTGTGTGTGTGTGTGTGAGTGTAAATTTGCAATATTTGTTTTCATTTCATTCACTTAAAATGCCGGGCCAAATGCTTTTGGTATGCACTGCCACTGCCCCCGAAAGAGCGGGAGATAGAGTCCGCAATTGATTCTGAATACCTTCTGCCCGTTCTCGTATCTTAGAGGTGTGTTGGGGGTCACCTGCCCGTCCGCTCGTCTGTTCGTCCGCTCGTTGCCTCCTCAATCATCCACATATTCGCCACAAATGGCACATCAATTACATTCTTACATTTCCTAGCAGATACAAATTTGCAACAACAATTTCAATTGCAATCCTGACTGGCAACCAGCATGTGCCAGCACTCCCTGATGCTGATGCTGATATGCTGATGCTGTTTTCTGTTTACTTGCCTGTTTGCCGTGCATATCCATATCCCCATATCCGGATCGGGGTCTGGTTTTAGACTGCACAATGGCAAAAAATCTGTCGGCTGTCAATATGTATGCTGTCTGTGCATTATTTTGGGAAATGGAAACAAGCAGATGCTGTTACAGGTGCACCTTTACCCTCCCCACACAGCTGAGGTCAACCCACTCCTATACCTATACCCATTCCCATTCCTATTCCCATAGCCATAGCCATTCCTACATGCCCCAGATTCGGGGCTCTCTGTTTGCATTGCGAATCAATCGGTTTGAATGATTGATAGAAATGTTTGCGATATACATTTACCAGCTGGCACTGGCACTGCCACTGCTACTGCTACATCCATCGATCGATCCGGAACTTCGCCTCGGGGCCCCACAGAGCAGAGCGAAAAAATTACACATACGCCCCATGTGTGCGCGAGCGCGTGACAAATTTTAACGCTCTGACGCCCCATTCGTTGGAGTTTTATGCCGCCGCCGGCAAATGGCTGGAGCACACGAGTACTGTACTCGTAGAAGCTACCTAATAACGTTGCAGCATTAAAAAACCATAAAAGGAGATACGACGTCTTTGATGTGGGGCGGCTGCCTTAAAGCTGCCCTTTTTCCCCGTCAGAGTATTCTCTTTAAGCGACTCTCGAGCGCATTAAAAGTTTGCTGCTTTTCCCGGGGAAAAACCCTTTTCTTGCGGTCTCCGAATCTGTGGCGAATCTTTACATTGAGTTGCTGCCCCTTTCGGGGACTGCGCCTGGGACTGGGACTGGGACTTAATAAATAATTTGGCCAACAAAAAATTGATGCTTCAATAAACCAGCAGCCAACGTCCGTTGTCGGCTTACCTTTTGGGACATGGCTCCATTCCTTCACTCCCTTTTTCTGGTTGGAAATAATCAACTTTGCGCAGCGCTGAAAGCCACACAAACTTCAATGTGCGCAAAACGCACTTCACAAATTGTTTGGCAGTTTCCTCTTTTCAACTCATATTTCTCTCTGCGCTTCTCCTTTTTTTTGTATCCTCCTCAAAACTTGAACGAGAGTTGACCAAAAGTAAATAATGAGTAGGAGACAGAACCTCGAACCACGAACCACGAACCCCAAGGGGATGAAGGCTTAAAGACTGAGCCGTCAGACTGTAAAGTGGGTCGAAACCTTTGAAAAAAGTAGTCACAAATCGATGGAAAGACACCAGAAACGGAATCGCAAAGGAATGAATATCTCATGAGTCATGATCTAAGAAGTACAACTATCTACAATATATATATTTTTCTTTTGGATACGAATGGAGATCTTCCCTAGATCTGAACCACTAGCAAACTCCTCTTTTATCCCTTTTAATGCGTTTTCAGTATAGTTTCAGAGGAGCTGCATTAACTCTAGCATTAGTGGGGCGGATGGGGATGGGGATGGGATCGTGAATTATAAAGGATTATCTACTTAGAGGAATGACTCTGTGTGGCAGGTGCTGCGTGTGGTTCCTGATGCTCCTGCTACTCCGCTGATATACGCTCTGCAAATCCACAGCCCAACTGCGTTTAGTTGTGGCAGTATTTTATGGCGCTTCATTTGTGCTTTTTTCGTTGTTGTTTTTGTTGCTCTCTTTCGGGGTTTTCCACTGGCTTTCCCCCGTTGGTTGTTTTTTATTTTATTTTTCACACACCGCAACGGCCGCGTGAGTTGTTTGTTTGTTTCGTTGTTTGCCTGTCGGTTGTGCATAAATTGCGGTGTGCGGAATGCCGACTCCTCGCTTACATTCTCTCCTCTGTCTCGTCCCGCCATTGAACTCCCCCTCGCAGCTTCAGATGGGCTGCTGTTGCCGCTGCCACTGCCACTGCCACTGCCATTGCTACTGGCACTGTGTGCTCTGAAACAATAAACAACGTGACTTATCACATTGCGTAACTTGTGATTTAATTGGATTTATGCCCACGTACGCACGGTGGATGGTGCATGGTGCATGGTGCACGGTGGATGGTGCACGGTGCAGGCGGAGGGATTGCGTGACGTTCCACCGCCGATAGTCCACCGAATCGATAGTCACGGAATGGAATGGAATGGGTCTGCAATCCGATTCCTCACGTGGGAAGAGCCCCCGTGATGCATGCTGTAGCTCCCCCACCCCTTGTGAGGATTTCTGCTCAATTTGATTGTAACTGCAGCGCCATCATTCGTCGTTTGTCCCTCGACCCACGACCCTCATCTCTCGTTCCACTCTTTGCTCTTTGCGTTGTGTAATGTCCAGAGCAGGGCTTCCCCTTCGCTTCGCTGGAAATCGGAGTGCAATCGCGCTGCCATCGATTGTGGTTGTGCAAAGTTTTTAATTATGTTTGCGGTTAGCAATTGGATTTCTTTCTGCCACACTGCCACACAGAGAGAGAGAAATGAGACATAGTGGAGCGGTGCGCAGCCAGGACACGTGACGGGCACAAATATGGTTGCCGCTGAATTATTTGATATGCCAGTCGCAATCATATTTTTTCCTGCCTTACGCCAGTTAATGTTTCGATTTCCACGGGTTTTTGTCCCCAACTCTCGACGGGATATTTGAGCAACGCGTCAAAATGTTAAATATTACATGCGAACTATTTAAATGCAATCCAAAGCCCAAAACCCGCAAAAATAAAAAAAAACCAAAAAAGGGGGAGTGCAGCAGGGAGGGGGGCTGCAACAGAATCGTAAATATTTGCCACACACACGGACCACTCGGAGCAGGGCAAAAGTGTAAAAAAGACTACTCCACTGCAACACGGGACGGGACAGGACGGGGCGGCGGGGCTGCGGGGAAAGAAAATCAAATGCGCGCCAACATGGCGTATGCGTAATTATAATTATGTAATGCAAACAGCACAAAGCACAAACCCACACACACAAACAGAGACAGATAGTGGCATACAAGCACACACGCACACACACATACGCACATGTCATTTTAATTAGCATATAGAGCAAAACACGCATACGCCACGTTGGACTCCCGGACTCAATTTCAAGGCACTTGGCATTTTGGATATCCTCCTCCTGCTCCTCCCAGAGTATAATTGTTCAACAGGCTAACAGGCAAATGGGTGAACGGGGGGAATCGCACGACAGTTGCGCATTCAATTAACGCAACCCTCGCACACACACAGTCGCAGAACACACACATACACACACACACATTCGAGTTTCCCTAAAACTAGGCCGCAACTTCACATCCCTCTCTCCCTGGCGCCCCACGATTATCGAGTCGCTGTGGATGCCTCTTTTTTGGGGGGCCGCCATAACATTTTTGGGCAGAGTAAATCCGCCACAGCATCCTCCCCGCGCTTAAGCGCTTCCTTCTGCCACACTCCCTGCCCTGCCCCCCTGGATGTGTCTATGAGAATACATAATTAAACGATTCCACAGTTTAGGGCATTTAAATTAAATTATGGCAGTGGCAGTGGCACTCGCAGGGGCACTCGCAGGGGCAGTAGCCGTGGCAAGTGGTGGAGAGCAGCAGCAGACAAACGTAGAAATTGGGGAAACGGGGAGGAAATAGCGCATATCGAGCGCTGCTGTTAATTGACAGATGCTAATTATTACCTAATTATTATTTATGTGGCAGCCACGATGTCTGCTCGATGGCATCGATATACGCCTAAGGGTTTTTCCGCTCTCTCTTTAATTGCTGCGATTCGAGCGGCATAGAAAATCAGATTCGCATTCAAATGCTGTTCCGAAAGCGGAACTGCGGTACTTTCATAATTCGCCCAAAAGCCGCTCTCAGACAGGCTTCCTGAAGGTTTTTGGGGAGGAGACAGGCTTCCATCCCACCCACCACCCCCCAATTGTACGAACTGTTGGGCAAATGTTCAACGAGTTATAAAACCAAAAATCGAGCGAGTGAAAGCCCCAGAGTGAACTGAGGGAAAACTTTGCTGCAGGGCCAAAATATGAAAAGTTTTACTCAAAAACTGCCACGCCTCCTCCGTATGTGGAAAGTGGGCTGCCGTGTGTGCATACATACATATATGCATACGTGGAAAGGAAAGCACTGCCTTTTTGTGATTAGCATAAAACTGCCAAAGTCTGAGGCTGGCTTCGACTATGAGTCTGAGTCCTGCCCGGAGACCATAAACATTCATACACTCGTTGAGCTCTACAGCTCGTTCCAAGGACCAAGACACCCGGCAGCACCCACAACGCTCTGCTCTCTGCTCGGGCTCTAAATACCTCAAAAAATATTGGCACTGGGCAACAGCAGCAGCAACAGCAGCAACAGCAGCAGCAACAGCAGCAGCAGCAATACGAGCCTAACGAAAGCTGACCGGAAAGTCAGCCAGTTCTGCATCCACAATGCGTCCAATGGGGCAGGCCAGTCTCCTCTTCTCTCCTCTCCACTTCACTTCACTCGACTCGACTCGACTGGACTCCTCTCCACACTCTCCACGACTCTCGGACCCCGAATCGGGTTTGTTTGCATGTGTTGCGCACTTGTGCTGTGAGGCTTACCTTGCACATCCGCTCTCGAACACACACACACACACACTTGCGCATTTTTTGTGGATGTGAATGGCAAAGGGAGGAATGGGGGAGCAGTCGTACTACTATTTGGCAGGCTAAACGAGTTTAGTTGGCCAAACATTATCATAACTTGGTCGTTTGCAAGCCGCAATGGTGTAATCGTTTCATTTTTAAAAACGTTTTCGGCATTTTTACGGTACTTTCCCAAAATGGCTGCCTTTTCCGTTCATTATTTTGATGTCCGGTTGTGCAAAGGAGAGGGTGCACAGCGAGGGGAGGGAGTGGGGGAGGCCTAAAAACTGAGAACGGAAAATCGAAAAACTAAAACGGCAACTGCCGTTTTTTTTTGGGGGCTGGACTCATTTAAAATGCAATGCGGCGTCGGAGCTAAACGTCTCCACTGTCGGTGTCTGTCCATGGATGTGCTTACAGGTGTGGGTGTGTGTGTGTATACCGTTTGGCGCATAATAATAAACTTTCACTTTAGAGAGAGAAAGTAGAGCTATTCCAAGAGTATGGGCCTTCATTCGACAACAATTTAAGCGGAAAATGATTGCCAGCCCCTTAGGGGTGGTGATTGCTGAAGGAGTGTGCATGTGTCATGGGGCTAACCCTTTTTTTGTGTGTGTGCCGAAACTTGAAGCTACCGCAGCTGGCCGCAGGTGTCGGCATATAATTAATTCTATGCATAATCAAGCAAAGCGAAATAAAAACGCCTATTAATTATAGTTTTTGACCCACAAACCCCTCCTGGTCTCAGCCCCACAAATTACTTTACTCGTGGGGGGGTGTGTGTGTGTGGGGGTGGAAAAATTAATTCAATGCGCTTAAATTTCACGTCTATTAGTCTTCCGAGTAGAGAGTCCTACGCCAGTTTCTAATTTCCATACATTTTTTGCCGCTGCCGCTCTGCTGCTGCTACTGCTGCTGTGTTTGGCATTTCGGGCCATCCAACAGGCAATTAATTTAGAATTTTAATACTCCAAACTCGCTGAACAAACACACACAGAGCACCCACCCACATACCACCCCCCGAACGCACCCCCTGCTGGCTAATTGTGGCCTGCTTTTGCAGAGGGTGTAAGCCCCAACGAGTGACCCTGGCCAGGTCGCTTGCTGGGCGGCAACTTTTGCCCATAAAGATCGATTTATGCTTTAAAGAAGAGAAGCAGAAGCAGAAGCCGGAGATTGGAGTTTTGAGCTGCCGTTGGGGAGACACATATCCCAAAGAAGGTACGGGTTAAGTAGAGCTCCCTCCCTCTCCCACTGACCTTCGCTGGGTGGGAGGGGAGTGGCACACGGCGTGGCAAGAGGAGAAACACCTGGCTGAACGGCGGAGGCGAGGGCGAGGGCGGAAGCGGAAACTGTCAAAGGCACAGCAAACACAAACGCAATGCTACTGAGGAGGTGGCGAAAAAAAACCATTAGACGACACAATTTACTAGGTCAGCAGCAAAGGATGGCAGGTGGCAGGGCAATAAAAACAAAAGTGCCAACTGGCATGAGGCATGAGGCAGCGACGACTGTTAGAATGGCAGTGGCACTGGCAGAATGGCAGGCGGCAAGAGGGGACAACCAGGTGGCAACTTGTGCAAACAGTTTAAAGTGCGCTCCTCGGCTCCTCCACCATTCGGGGCATGTAATAAGACAAAGTGGAAATTTAATCAACAATAAACCCGAAACTGTTAAATAGTCAAACAAAAAAGAGGAAAAGAAGAGTGGCAGGGGAGGGCAGGGGCACGAAAATTGAGACAATGAAAAGCCTGTTATTTATGCTGTGGCAGAGCTAATTACGAAAATAAAACATGATTTATGGCCGTCGACTCTCTGATAAAACGGTGGCCAGAATGAGACCCAATGAGCCACACTCTCGTGTGTGTGGCAAGAAAGTTAAGATGTGGTCCACATGTGAGCGAAGAGATTGAGCGGAAGGAAGGAAGCCAAAAGGAAATGTATAGCCAAGTAAACAATGGGCGCTCGTCTGAGAGTTCAAGTTATGGGCAATTATTTGTGGATAATTGGTATGCGAGCCAGCAGCAGCCGCCACTGAATGAGTTGACAAGCTGAGGATGATAGGGGTCTAAAGGTGGGGTGGCAAGAGGACGGGGCAGGGGCAGGGACAGGGAAAGGGAAAGGGACAGGAATAAGCGTGTTAGGCGCGTAGACAAGTCAATGGCTCGGAAACAAACTGCAGGCAAATCAATCAGGCAAACACACACAAAAGAGGACAGAAGTTGCCTCGAAAGGAAGACCAGGGCCAAATGCTCATCATTATGGCTCATTAGCAGAGCAATTTTCATGTATTTCGCTTCTCTTGGGTCTTACTCGCATATTGAATGCTGCTAATTTGGCCGTAAGCCCCTCGAGCGAGCCCTCGTGCCTCGGCTTTCTCGTCCATAATGCCAAATCTCTCGCTCTGTATGTCAACGTCGACAAAACTATGCCAGAGCTCTCACTAAGCCCCACCACCACCACCACTGCCACCATCTAGCCCGTCCACTAAGCCTAAGCCAACTGCTTATTACTCGCATATACTTACATGGCTTGTGCGCCAAAAAGAATGCCACAGAAAACGCAAGCTCTTTCAGCCTGGCAAGAACTGGTTGTCGCCGGGACTGGGACCGACAGCCACCCCCCATTCTGTAATGCTCCGAATATAAATGGGATCAGATTCACTGGAGGTTGGGGTTGGGGTTGGGAGTCATCCAACAGACAAAGAGGGAGCTCATCTCGTTTCATTTCATCTGGTGTTATCCTTCCACCTGCTCCGCTGGACTTCATTCCGCCGCCGTTGCCTCTCATTGATTTTTACATGCAATTCAGGGGAATGAGGGGCAGAATAAGGCCGCGGGCTTGGGCGTGTCCAAAAAATAATTACCCGCAAAATGTAGGGACAAAATCTGCCCACATCAACGCAAAGCAAAGAGGGAAGAGGGCGATGGACTGTGCATTCAGCAGGAAACGGAAACGGGATTGGGAATGGTTTAATGTGGCAAGGCGGGAAGGCGGCAGGGAGGAAACACGTGTTGTGTACGACGGTGGGTGGATGTGGGTGGAGCATACATGGCATACATGGCAGTCGCTGGGGCTTGCTTGCTGATAGCCTTTATTGTCTGCAACTGTTGCGAGTCTTAATGTCAACGATGCGACGGGCACAGTGCCTCGCTTGTTGACGTTGCAACAACCGCAGCAACAAATGTGCATAGAGTCAGCAGCAGTGGCAGTAGAAGCACCAGGAGTGGGATAAGCAAATGCAAAGGCAACAGCAACAGCCACAGCAACAGACTGCTGGCTCTCATTATGTGTAATGGCTGTAGCAACATCATCAACGGCCAGTAAACAACAACAAAAGGCGGAGCAGCAGTAGCAGCAGCAGTGGGGCATGCAACAGCAGCAACAGCAGCACCAGCAGCACCAGAGAGCAGGGAGAAGAGTATGAACAACTGGAACAGAAGCCAACTGCTGCTGCTGCTGCTGCTGCTGTCATGGAGTCCGAAATGCCAACAATGGCTGGCCGAAAGCCGAAAGCCGAAAGGAGGAAGTCATGAATGCCATCTACCTGTACATTTGCGCCCTGAAAGGAAACTCGGCGAAAGGATAGGAAAGGCTTCTCTTCTGCCATCCAGCAGTTACTTAATGCCGCTGGGCAATACCCAGTAATGAGAAATATGAGTATGAGAGCGAAAAAGTTGCGAACCAGAGATGCGAAAGAGGCTCCAAGTGAAAATCCAGCCACTGCAAATGAATGTCGCAACTTTTCAGACTGTTGGATACACAATATGTTCATTACATAAGGGGATAAGGATAAGAATAAGGGATAAAGGGATACAGTATAAGCAATTTGTCCTATGTTATCGATTACTAATCGATTGTTTCTCTCTTTCAGCATGGACTACACGTGTCTCTTCTGCTGCAGCCTGGCGTTCGCCCTCTATCTGAACACCCTCAATGCTGGCTTCGTCTACGACGACAGGTAAGAGAAGGATCGCTAAAATGTGGGGGCCAACGGATAGGGCACTGGAATGTTCAACCTTCCAGGAAAATGTATTAAAGTTGCGATATCATACACACACGTATGCAGACAAACTCCCACACAACCTCAATTGCGTTACAAGGCAAAACAAGAGCATAAAAGGAAGGATAACCGAAGCCTTTGATACCCTTCCCGATGATCCATCGCTCCCTGGAATATCTTCAGAAATAATTAGATATGATATGGTGCCTTAGAGAAATGCATCCTTCATGTGAAAATGAAAAAGGCATTTGAATGGGAGCCCAAATGAATTGAACTGAATTTTAGCGCTTAAGGATCTTTCAATTTTGAATGCATTCTTGGAAACGTCTACTATCAATAGTATAGTATACCGCGAACAGAAAAAAACGAAGGGTCTGTGCACCTTTTGGTAGCATGACAACCTTTGATCTTTATGGTGTCCCTCCATGAATTGCACCATCTTTGCTAGAAATCATACTACCGTCTTTCTTGGAAAGTGTATAAAAAAAGTATCAGTGGTGGAAAAAGAGAGAGAGAGAGAGGTTGCTGTGGCAGTGGCATGCCTTGATGCTGCAATGGAATTTCAGTGGTGCTTAAAATCGAATTTCAGCTATGGCAAGGCACCCACACACACACACACACACACACGGAAACACGCACACACAGACCGACAACAGACACTGCGGCTGGCTGCCTGACAAGAAGGCGCTCCAGCGACTTTATGCGGCATTAGAGTGGCATTTGTTTATGTGAACCACTACCCTCCTGCTCCGGAGCGACTCCTCATCGGCGTTTCCATGATATACGAGCTGCCGTGTGGCGTCGTCGTCGTCGTCCTCGTCCTGGTCGGAGCCGTTGTCACGAACACCACACCAAAATCCTACAAAAGTCCTGCCTGCTGTGCGTGCGGAGCTAAAGAGTGCACACAGGTGTGCCCGGACAGGGATAGCAGGAGGAGAAGCAGGAGAAGGAGGATTAGTGGGAGGAAGGGCACCCGCCAAAGACCAAAATGCAAGCTAAAGTGTGTGTGTGTGTGTGTGTCGGTGGGAAAAGCCAACAGGATGCCAACAGCCGATGGATGATGTTGCCATTGTAGTCGAAGTCGTTGCCATCGTTGTTGTTGCAGACGCAGATGCAGATGCAGTGCGTGCTGATGCTGATGACAACATCGAAATGCAGCTTTGGGTCTGTGCGTGTGGTGACCCAGAGGGAGTCCGGGATGCCGATGCCCCCTTAATGATTGGACAAAGGACATGGGCATGGCCATGCCTGAGGTCTGCTCATTCCTTAGCCCATCATCCTCCATCCGTACATTCCTGTAACCTTCCCTCTAATATCCGTTCCTCTCGGTCTTTTCAGACGCGCCATTCTGGGCAATGCGGATGTCTCCGGCGGCGGGCCCTGGCAACGGAGCTTCGCCAACGACTTCTGGGGCACCCCGCTGACGGACAGCGGCTCTCACGGCTCCTGGCGACCCCTGTGCGTTCTCAGCTTCCGGCTCAACTATTTGCTTGGAGGTGGCTTCGCGCCGTGGGGCTTCCACCTGGTAAACAATCTGCTGCACTGCGTTGCCACGGCTCTGGTGGTGCGCGTGGCACGCACTCTGCTCGCCTCTGTATGGGCGGTACTAGCGGCGGGTGCCCTCTTCGCGGCGCACCCCATCCACACGGAAGCCGTGGCTGGCGTTGTGGGGCGGGCGGATGTGGCAGCGTGCGTCTGCTACCTGCTCACATACCTCAGCTATCTGCGGCACATGCGCTGGCGCGAGTCCGGCGATCCCCGCCAGTGGCTGGCCCTGGCCGCGACCCTGATCCTCGCCCTGGCAGGACTCCTCTGCAAGGAGACCGCCATCACGGCACTCCTGGTGTGCGCTCTCTTCGATGTGATTCGGGGAGTAAGTGGACAGGTGGATAAGGTGAGTAGCAGGACCCCTCGAACTGCTGGGGAAACAATCCTCAATCTGCCTCTCTTTCTCTCTCTCTTTCCTCTCCGCTTAGCAACGCCTCCGGTCTGTGTGCATTGTCCTGGGGGCTCTCTTCTGCAGCGCCTACTGCCGTCTAGTCATCGTTCCAGGGCCACAGACGGCCTTCTCCAGCGCAGACAACCCCATTTCCCGCACCCCATCCGCCTGGACGCGGCTCCTCACGTTTCTTTACCTACCGGTCTTCAACTTTCGATTGATGCTGCAGCCGCAGGTCCTGAGCTTCGACTGGGGCATGGATGCGCTGCCGCGCGTCACCTCCCTGTGGGATCGAAGGAATGCCCAGTCCGCCTGCTTCTACTCCGTGCTGGTGGGCGTGGCGTGGCACAGCTGTCGGCAGTTGCTCTGCAACGGAGGGGGAAAGTACGTGGGCGGAGTACCAGTGGCAGGAATGGCTGGAAATGCACCGCCATTCCCGCAGTACCACATCCAGAAGGTGGCTGCAAGTCGCAAGTCCCGCTCCAAGCGCAAGCGACTGGCGGCCAGCAACAAGTACCAAGCCTTTGAGGCAGCAGCCGCCTATCCGCCTATCCACCAGGAGACGGCGCTTCCATTCGCCGCCAAACAGCCGTGCAGCAGGGACTGCAATAACAACAACAGCAGTGGAGCCTATCCGCATCCCCATCCGCATCACCTCGTGTCTTCCGCCTTCCGCGGCTCCCGGAGCAGCAGCAGCTGCAGCAACAGCACCACCTCCAGCAACAAGAGCTCCGGCAGCAGCTCCTCCTCGAGTTCGAGTTCCAGTTCGAGCACCAGCTCGAGTTCCTGCAGCAGCTCCCTTCTGCCACAGCGATGCTCCTCCGAGTATCTCCTCGGAGGAATGTCACCAAAGAGTCGCCATGCCTGCATTATGCTCATGTCCTGCTCCTTCCTCGGGCTCCCCTTCCTGCCCGCCAGCAACCTCTTCTTCTATGTGGGCTTCGTCGTGGCCGAGCGGCTCCTCTACCTCCCCTCCGTGGGCTTCTGCTTGCTGGTGGGCTACGGAGTGTCCCGCCTCATGGCCTCCTCGCAACGGACACGTTGCACTCTGGTCCTGTGCCTCAGCGTGTGCCTTCTCGCCGCAATGAGCCTGAGGACGGTGCGTCGCAACGCCGACTGGCGAGACGAGGAGAGCCTCTACAGGAGTGCGATTGCCGTGAATCCGCCAAAGGGTGAGTGAGTCATCAACCAGGAGACCAGCTCCCAAACGTAAACGAGCACTCTGATAATATGATTCTCCTGTTTTTTGATATCTTTGCAGCGTTGGGCAATCTGGGAAGCGTGCTTAGCTCTCAGGGGCGATACGAGGAGGCCAAACAGGTCCTGCAGGAGGCCATCCGATACAGGCCCAACATGGCGGATGTGCACTTTAATCTGTGAGTATCCCTCAAAAATACCGTGTGTTTTCTGTTCCCGGTTTCCCTTTCGCCTGGGAATCATCGGCACTTTGGCTGTTTTCCAAGATGTTTCATTCTCGAATGCGAAGGGGAAATCTGGAACACCCGCCTCCTGCTCTGCCTCACATGTGACATGGGAAAAGCGATGCGATAAATGGCAGCCATTTTCATTATCTTTCCATTCCCCTCCACTCTATCCCACATCCCCCTTTGATCCACTTTGCTTGGGTGCGCATTTAGTGCGGCCATTTTATGCAGCGAAGCAGCAGCAGCGGCAGCAGCATCGCAGAGTTATGAAGGATCCCATCCCCGCGCGTAATACAATGCCGAACAAGCTGTCAAATGAAGCCCATTTCCTACTATTCCTCCTCCCTTTCTGACTTTTTTCCGCTTCGAGACGAGAGACAAGAGACAAGAGACAGGCACGCAGCAGCAATCCTCCAAGGCTCCTCCGGCTATGGCTCCGGCTCTGGCCCCGACTCCATGGCTCCTCCCTCCCCGGCAGGAGGGCATTTGCGTGCTGAAGAACTATGCGCATTTCGTGCTGCATACTTTCCGAATGCAATGCTCGACAAAAGTCCTTAGCTTTCACACTCTGCTGTCCTCCGTCCTCCGTCCTCCGTCGTCTGTGTGTCCGTCTGTGCGTCTGTCAACGTCTGACAAAGTCTGTAAGCGTGCTGTGTTCTCCGTTCTCCGTTCTCCGTTCGCCTTTCCTTTCCTTTCCATTCCTCTGTTTGCCGCCCTTCTCTGGCTCTCTGTGTTTTGTTGTCTGGTGTCCCTGTTGTCTGTTCGCATTGCATTTTTGCTCATTGCGCATATTTCACAGCAGCAGCGTCGCGACACAACATAACGGGGGCTAAAGGAAAGCGGCAGCAGCAGCAGAGGCATCAGGAAAAACGGAAATACAAAGCAGAAAAAAAACGAGCGGAGAAAAAGCGAGCGCGGAGTTGCGCTTTGAATATTCAGTGCGTCATTTTGGGTTTCCTTTTTACCGCCTGTCTGTCAACGTCAGAGGAGCGGAGCGGAGCGGAGCCGAGGCTTGTCGCATGCCAGATTATTGCTTGTACTTCATACTATTCCATCGTGCCCCTTCCACCGGGTTGAACTCCATCTTTGGGCCTCCGTTTACTGTCCTCCGAGTGGGGGCTAATGCTACTGTCACAGTCTTCAAGTCAATGGTTCAGAATCAGGTCACACACTGCTAAGGCCTCCATTATGTGTCCTGTGTGTCCTGCGTGGAAACCCTTCAATAGGGAAGACCAGGGAAAATCCAGAGCCGCCAACAAAGCGAACCAACCACTCGCTAATCGAAAATCAATGTTGTTTGGGGGCCAACCGCAGGAGCAGCAACAGCCGCAGAAGCAGCAACAGCAACAGCAGCATTCCGTACTCCTTCTCTGGGAATACGGATACACACATCTTGTAGATACATTATTTACTGCGATCAAATCATCAATAGCAATGCTCGCGGCGCTGTCGCTGTCGCTTGCTTGACTGATTGCCAGGCGACTCCCTCCACAAATATACAAGCACACATCCATCCACACATCCGAAGGAGTGTTTGCCAGCACGCAGGACTCGTGCGAGTTCGAGTACGAGTACGGGACCGAGGACTATTGGCATTCCACCTCCTGCTGCTGGAGAGCCAAACACCGAAACCAGAAAATCACTGAACTGTATAATTCGATTTTTTACTTTTACGTGTAACGTCAGACATTCGTTTTTTTTTATTGTTGCCACACACTGACAGCACCAGCAGCAGCAGCGCTAGCAGCAACAGCAACATCGATGTGGCATCAGGCATCAGGAAATAGAAAAGTGGGGAAAAAGTGCATCGCTTTAAGAGGCCCCTCCCTCCCCTTTCATCCTTCTGCTGCTGCTTCTGACAAACTAATTACATAAATCCAAGTGGCGTCTCCTCCTTCAAGTAGCAGCAACCCTTCAAACCATTGCTCCATTCCATTCCCCTGCATTCAGCAGGTCCTTGAGGCACTCCTCAGGCTCTAGTATCTCGCTGTAGGGCTTAGGCGCTCTAATTAGATCACGAGAGCGGCAAGCGGCACAAGTTCAGGCGACAGTCTATTAATGTCAACACTTTCACTCTCTCTCTCTCTCTCCGCGCTCTACAGAGGCATCCTGCACCAGAACCAGCAGGACTACGCGGCAGCCGTCGAGTGCTTTCAGCGTGCCATTAAATTCAGGCCGAATCTGGCAGGTGAGTGCATCAAACGGGGAATCCTTAGCCGCAAGGACCTTGACTGACTTGTGTCCTCCTCTTGGCCTCTTGGCAGTGGCGTACCTCAATCTGGGCATATCATTCATTGCGCTCGGAAAGCGCCAGCAGGCCATGGAGATCCTCCAGGCTGGCGCCACGCTGGATGGGGACATCGGTGCGCGATCGAGGGGCCCACGATCAGGCGAGGAGTTCAGCGTATCTCCAGCTGGGAGCCCTCTATGTGGAGCAGGGAAAACTGCAGCGGGCATTGGCTGTCTACCGCGAGGCTTTCTCTTCCCTGCCAGGACTCCCAGCGCAGCGGGAGGTCCTTTATCAGCGCATTGGGGATGTCCTGGGGCGGCTTCAGCAGTGGGATGAGGCGGAACGGCATCATAGAGCGGCTCTCGAGCTGCAGCCTAATCAAGTGGCAGCACATCTTTCCTACGGCATCACACTGGCCCGAAACGTAGGTAGTCGATACATTTACGTCTCAAAAGTGGTCCTTAACTGGTTCTCCTTTTCGTCTCCCTTGCAGAGTAGCCGCTCGGCGGAGGCTGAGATGTGGTTTAAGCGAGCTCTGAAACTGGCGCCCGACCAGGCCAGCGTCTATCATCACTATGGTAAGTGTCACTAGCACAAGGAGCCAAGGAATGCTTTGGTAATTCTTTGTTGTTTCGCCTTTAGCCGAATTCCTCTCGCTGCAATCGCGACACCACGAGTCTGCTGTCTACCATCGCAGGGCCGCCGAACTGGCGCCCACAGACTATGCTCTGGTTGTGGCAGCGGCCACAGCCATGCGTCTGCTGGATCGGAAAGTGGAGGCGGAGATCTGGTACAGGAAGGTGAGTCTCCCGAACCTTGAATCGCCCTTGAAACGGTCTCAAACTGAAGTTTCGTTTGTCTCTCCCTGCAGGCTGTGGCCTTGAGGCCGGACGATGCTCATGCCCACACCAATCTGGGGGCCATTCTGCATCTGCTGGGACGCAAAACGCATGCGGCGGCCAGCTACAAGGCAGCACTCCGACTGCAGCCAGGAGACGCCATCACGCTCGGGAATCTGGCCAAACTGGGCGTGACGAACGTTTAACAACTGTATCTGAGAGATGCATAGATATTTTTATATAAAATGCTACAGAATGGAGCCTCGAAACGGAACGGAATGGAACGGAACGTAACGGAACGGAGAGATAACTCTACAGAATTTATACAAAGGACTTCGATACATATGTATATCATTTAGCAAAGCAGCTGGCAGCATGAGCCGTGTAAATATCCCAAGCAGCGACCAAAGAATGTCACATGAATAGATAGAGTTAGAGATACAGATACAGATACAGATAGAAGATGCAGTTCAGATACAGATACAGATAGAGCTATAAATACAGATACAGATAAAGTGTCAGTGGAGGGTGGAGAGACAGAGAGAACAATAATTAAAATATCTAATTGTTAAGATGAGATACTGTATAGAGAGCAGAAGATGCAAGATGCAAGATAGAAAATAGAAGATAGAAGATATTGGCATTGGAACGACAATTGGGTAATGTCTTACGACTACATGTCCTTAAAATATATATCCCCGCGTGTAAATTAATGTAAATATGAGGAACCCCAAGGCACAAATATCGGGGCATATTACTATATATACGAGTAGATATACTCGTACTTATAAATACATTGCTTCTCGAGATTGTTTTTCTCCGTTGTGTGTACATTTTAGTTAAGCGACAAATATCGAACAGATACGAGATATTCAATACCCCGATACGGGAATATGGATTGTATAAAAGTGCAAGGAGAATATATAATAAAACAAAAAATGAAGAAAAATTGAAGAAAACCTTTCTTTCCGGGAAGTTTCATTTACTACTTGGGGGATAACCACATTCCTTGCTAATCCTCCGCTCAGTGGCACATTCCGTCCATAATCATGACCACTCTTTGGCCCCAAAATGCCACTTGGAGGCAGCGTTTAAGGCAGCCAAAAGGAAATATTTTCAGTGCTCAACGGCTTAAACCCTCCTTCAGCTCCTGGCTCCATCTCTAAGGACAACTACAAACACAATCAATGTCAGAATTTTCGACCCAAGTCGACGACAGAGCCCGTGCTGAAGGAGGAGGGCCGGGCACCAGCCACCAGCCACCAGGCGCCACTTAAGCCGTGGGAAACCACAAGAAGAAATAAACCGCTGTGTCTTCTGCCAAGTAAATCGCAGGATTATGAATTACAATATACTCGACTGGTGCTAGGAGAAGGACTCCATCGCCATCGCCGTCTCCGTCTCCGTCTGCATCTGCAAAGCTCAGCTGCAGTCATAATATTGCCACAGCTAATGCAACGTCTAAATGGCAATGGTTGCCAAAGGAGTCTCATCCTTTGGCACCATCCTCTGGCCCCTGGTCGATGCTGGTGGAGCGATAAAGGTGATGACTTTTGACATGCAAAGGCAGCAGAAGAAGTAGAAGGAGCTGTTGCTGCTGGTGCTGCTGCTGCTGGAGGAGCAAGTGCACTCCAATTGGTTTGGCAAGTCAAGTGGTGGCTTGTTTGTTGCTCCTGGCAGGCCCAGAACGTGCCCAAGAGCCCACCAAGAGCCGGCTGCAGCCATGGCGTATAAATGGGGAATGTATCAGACAGTCAGTCCGTCCGAGCGAGTCGGTGAGGCTGTCAGCCCCGTCAAGCCGTCAGCCGGGCAGGCAGTGGCATCCTCTAAAACGGTGTCATGTTGCCGGGGAGTCGCTTTGTTGCAGGATGAGATGCCGTTCGAGACCCCAACCCAAGTGTAGCAGCCACTAAATGCGCCTCGGTGTGAGAGAGAGCTGCTCACTAATTGCAGACGCCTTTCTGTCTCTCCACTGCCTCATCCACTGCTACCTCCTCCTGCTGTCGTCTCACCCTTTCGCCACCTATCATCTGGCTTTCTTACAAAGTGACTCGTTAGCTTTGTGGCACAGCAGCACGGGAGTGCCAGTGGCAGTGGCAGTGGCAGAAGGGAGTGGCGTTCAGTGCGCTAATTACTGACAGCCTCAGCGGCGGCGAGTGGCTCGGATTTATGACAAGACATCGTCAACGTCAACGTCGATGGCGATGGCGATAGCGATGGCTCCTCCACTGGCCATTGCCACTGCCACTGCCACCAGATCCCTGCTTCTCCTCTTGGGTTTCATCCTCCGTGTGGGCAATGGGGCGATAGTTTTGGATGACTGGCTCTCTTTGGATATGTGGGGCGCTGAGGGTACGGCCAATGGCCAGGGAGTCGCCTCAAAGGGCTGGTCAGAGGGCGGAGGGTGGGATTACAGCCCCCATTGCCACCCCACCTGCCAAGTGCAGCGCCAGAGACGCCAGAACTAATTCGAGCTAATTATAGCCCCGGGGCTTTCTCTCTCAACTGAAGACGACAGCCGACACAAAAAAAAAATGTTTGATGTGTGTAAAACAAAGCGAACACAGATACTCATGTGCACACACATGTACATACATACACACGCATACATACATAAGCAAGAAAATAAGAGCAAAATCGCTTTGGTGTAGTTTTATGTTTTAATTGTGGCTTACGTTTGATTTGGCCACAGGGCATATCCACATACAACGGGCCATGACAGGCACAAAAAACAAAGGCAGAAACACAAACATGCTGGTCCTCACACACACAGATACACACACACACCAATGTACACACATACGGGAGTCCCATGTGCATTTGTGTGTGTTTGTAAGGAGAGGCCACTTTTATTTACAAGTGGGTGATGGCACATCCGAAATCATTTGTTATTTGCACATTTGCCAAAAAGTAGGAAAAACTTTGCTCTCGCTTCTCGCTTCTAAATCGTTTTTGATGAGGGTCGGATTTAGGGGTTGGGAGGTGGGAGCTGGGTGGAAAGGGGGAGGGTAGGAAAGCAGGGAGCGCTTGACCACTTCGGGAAAACTCTAAAGTTGAACTTTTTTGGGGGAACGAACGATGCTGCTGTCATATGTGGGGAATCCTTTAGGCAGAGAGTATCTGTAGCTCCCGTTGGTGGAGGGTGGAGATCTGAGCGAAAGATTGTTTGATCCGTCAGCTACACAAAAGACAATCCTTTTGCCAAAAGTGGAACCTCTGTGTGGGGCACGGACAATGCTGGTGCTGGCTTCATAAGAAGAATGTGGCAACCAGTTGGCGGCGTATGAATTTATGTATCTCTATCTAACGCTTATCTAAGGGAATCATATCTGGTGACAGAAAGGACTCACTGCGAGAGAGCTGGCAGTGGCATTGCTTGATCCAAGCAGAGTGTATCTGTATCTTTTACCTTTGAAGTCGTTTGATCCGTCGGCTGCAACAAAAGATGTAATCCGCTTACGACCTCTGCCCTCATTCTTTATTCTCTTTTTGGATGAAATTTTCTCCGTTCCCCCAGACTTTTGCGCTGGGCAAAGGAAATGAGCTAATTAGCGAAAGTATGCAACACTTTTCTGTCCTCTGTCCTCCGTCCTCCGTCCGCCTTCCTCCTTGCTCCTTGACATGCAACAAAACGTGACAGCGCCAACACTCTTCAGCATTCGCATTCGCATAATAATCATATTGCAATATAATGGCGTGAAACAGCAGCACCAGCAGCAACAACATCTGAGAGATGCAAAATCTACAAGGAGCAATGGCAACAAAGGCCCCATCGTGCCACCGTGCCACCGTGCCACCGTGCCACCGCGCCACCGCGCCACTTGCATGGCTGAAAAATGTCTGCGACAGAATGACAGTTGAAGCGCTGGCGATGTCAGCGTTTGCAATTTTTTACTCTCTGCCGCTTTTTGTAATTGCACAAAAATAAACTCCCATTCTGTAGCTGTAGCTGTAGCCATGGCTCTCGCTCTCGCTCTTGCTGTTTCTGTTGCTCATGAGCCAAATTTTCAGAATCTGTTGCATAATTTGGGAGCTTTTTTGTGCTGCGAAGCTTGGCGCGTGTTCAAGTGTTGACATCGCCATCGCCAGAAAGAGAGGGAGAGATGGGGACAGAGAGAGTGAAGCAACGGCGACGACAATTGCAATTGCAACAGCAATTTATGGCACACAGGAAGCAGCAGTACTACTCGTAGCAGAAGCAGAAGATGAGGGTCGTCTGTCACTCCATGCAACATCAACTCGTGCAACATTCGTACAACGGCTGCAAGAATTATAATATGCAAATTTCATGTGTAGGTTTTCGGGGGTAATTTCCACAATTACCATACTGTACAGCATGTACGGACTGTACGGCTGTAACTGTTACTTCAGACGCCCCAAAAGTCCAGTCGTGTCCTGCACCATGTCCTGTCTGTTCGACTGTCTTCTTAATTAAAGGGAAAACCGAAAACTTGTTGTGGAAATTATTTTTCCATGCCTGCCAGCGTTGTATGGGCAAACAATTAAAAATCAAAATGCCAAATTACACTTGTACATTCACCAAATTACACAGATACTCACACACGCACACACACACGAGCACACACATAGACATGCGGAGGGGAGAATGCAGAAGGAGCCTGAAAATATAGAGACATCAGTAAACTAAGCTGACAGTAAAAAGTCCGTCCAAGCGTGTAATTAGAAATTATATCCAATTGCCCTGCGGCCACTCTCGAGCAACTAGCGACGGAACGAGAGAACGAACGAACGAACGAATGAACGAACGGCCAGGCAATCCCTCCCATTCCCTCCCTTTGGCTCCGTTGCTGCCTCCCACCGCCGTATCCCGTATTGCGCTCCACCATTCTCAGCTCCACATCCTTCGCCCCCACATCTCTCGCCTATGCTCACGATTTTTGGGTTTTCGAGACAGCCACAATGCCTGTGTGTGGGGCGGATGCCTCTGGATCTGAGCCGCAGATGGGCGCGTGATGTGGGATACGAGCCTCTTGCGACTCACGAACTATAAGTCGAGGTGATTTCAGGTTTTTTGAATGAATTGGAACGATCAAGGATTTAAGGTGATACCACCAAAAATTATAGAAAGTAACGACGAACCGACTACGCTCTCATTTTTTTCGGTAGACTTCGTTAGACTGCATTGTCCAGGGCCAGAAACAGCAACGACAAAGAGCAACAGCTGACCCTCTCATTCCCTTCGTTAATTGGTTGTTATTATCTTTGATATGAGAAGATCTCTCTCTCTCTCTGTATCTCTGTTATGCCCCGTAATATCGCTGGCACGCTCTCATCTCCATTTGCCATGTGTGTGCGTGACTCTATGCCTGTTTCCCAGTGTGAGGGGGTGAGAGTGTATCTGACAGTGCAGAATGTTTAACTGCAGCAGCAGCCGCCTTTCCGGTTGCCGACCATGCACTTCCCATCAGCCTCCCCTCTCTGCTGCGTCTGTGTCTCTCTGCCTGTGTTTCGTGCCACCAAACCCTTTGGCAGCTGCCAAATTGTCTCTTGTGGTTGTCACACACTGCGTATTAGTAATGCGCCATCCATACGCAGAGCTTGGCCCCAGTCTTCGGCCTCCTGTCCAGCTGTTCGCCCGTCTGTCCCCCCCGCCACCCTCATCGACGACTCCTCCGGGTGGTGTTTGTGTCAAGTGTCAATGTCTGTGCTTTCAATTACGAAATGTCAGACAAAGTTGAAAATTAAATTCACAGCGCATACACATCGTATCTGTCCCTTTTCTCCGCCGTTCGAGGTCGAGGCGAGGCGGCGTTTATTAAAGTTGGCGCCAAATGGAAAACTTTCCTAAATGCTTTCCAATGAAGCGTACGCCATGGGGCACGTGGGCACAGGTGGGCGGCAGCAGGGAGCAGTAGGTGAGAGCGTAAGCACTCATAACAAGCGCCTAGGAATTGGCCAACCTTCGGCTTACACCGGCGAAAACTTTGGCAGCTCCTGCTCCTCCTTTTGTGCCATGGCTAAATGGCTAAAAGTAAAGCTTAAACACAGCTATGGAAGGAGCCAGGATACAGGGAAGAAGAGCAGAGCAGAGCAGAGCAGGATGTGGCACACACACATACCACTCTGTCAGTCAGTTTATAAGCCACTTTACAAACAAGCTGAAATGCTCAAAAAGCTGCGAGAGCGGAGCGTCTTTCAAGTCGAAGCGCCACCCAAATAGCTAATAGAAGATGAAAAGAGCTTCTACGGTCGAGGGGGGCAGAGAGAGGGGGCTCTACACTTACAGGAGTGCGAACAGAAGCCAGTGGCAAGAGGTAAGTGCCACCAATTAGTGATAAGTTGTGGAGTTATCCGAAAAGCGGATGAATTTTGAGAGGAACCAACATCGAAAGCACTTCAAAGGCCGATTATAAAGCAAGCAGGGGCCTTTCTCCATTCGATCCAAGTCTTCTCTGGGGTACACTCCTTCTAGGAACTAATCCAGATGGTGGAAAGCCAATAAATAAAGCAATATCGATGGCACTGCCAAAGGCTTCTTTCATGGGACTTCCAGTCTTTTCTAGGGTTTTGCTTCCTTTCACAAGTTGTCTAGACACAGGAAAGGCTTCTTCCAAGGGATCTCCTTCAGGGTACAGTCCTCTTTCTCCAAAAGCTGACCATAGAAATAGGAGCAAGAGGAGTCCCTCGTCTGCTCCTCTACGGCATGCCTGGCATCCGAAATCCGCTTAAAATTGTCAAATGTAACAATGTCTGCAGTTCGCTTCGCAGCTTCGGAGCTTCAGAGAGCTGCAGAGAGCTGAAGAGCTTCTCTTCTCAGTGGCAAAGGAAGACATTAGGGAACAACAATGCATGGACCACAATCAGTACCCCGAAAGCATGACAATGTCAGCTGCAGGAGACACATGTGTGTGTGTGGTGGCAGGAGGATGGGGCAGGTCTGAGTGCCGCTGCAGACTGCTAGGAGAACAAAAGCAACTTCCCTTTCACTTCAGCTTCAGCTCCATCTCCACAGCTAAAGAGCAGACAATGATCCCTGCTCCCAGGAGCAGAAGGAGAAGCAGTTCCAGGGCGGGGGAGTGTTCAAATTTAATCGTCACAAGGGGCAGGGAGACTGTCCGGATGGGGCATGGAGTGTGTGGCAGGCTGCCTGTACAACATACATTCTCAACTTTATGGCATTTTATTATGATTTTTTATGATTGTTTACAAGACAAGCGGCTTTTAAGCACGCTGCAATGCAACCTCTAACCCGGGGATGGGTACTATACTCCATGGGAGGGAGAGAGGGAGAGGGACAGGGACAGGGAGAGCAGCTAGGGGCTGGGAGGGTGGAGTGTCAGGCACATGTTAAAACAAAGTGCTTTTGTTTGGTGACATCAAGTTAAGTACCTGCGTTCCCCGAACCCCCCAGAACCCCCGGAAACCAGCCAGCACCCATCAGAATCCAGCACCCGACTTGCATGAGAACAAACACTCAGCCGCCCGCCAGCGGGAGTGGCAGATAGAAGGTGGGTGAAGGATGGGGGTGGGGATGGTGGATGCCACACAGTGGGGCATGAGTGAGTCTGTAAGTATGTGTACATGTTGATGCTTGACGTGACTCGAGTTCGTTTTGCATTTGAAATTTGCATTTTTAATGAAAAACGGTTTTAATTGCATGAAATTGTTTGACTTTGTTAAACAGAAAGAAAGATCGAGTGGGCATGCGGCATGCCCCACCCACAATAGGGGGGGAGATAGCGAGAGAAAGAGAGAGAGGGAGAGTCAAATAAATTCAAGTACGAGAAACATTCTCCTATTTACACGCCACTGACTATCAACAGGAAACGGATGCAACACTTGGCAGCGCTGCCAACCACACGACGACGATGGCGACTCCACGCGGCGGCAGCAGGCAGCAGGCAGCAGGCAGCGACGGAGGCAGCACGAAATTATAGCCAGACACGACGTGGCTGAAAAATTGCTCGCAAAAACTTGCCGAAAGTGGCAACAAACAGACAGACAAACAAACAAACAAACAGAGAGACAGAGGGAAAGGGAGAGAGAGAGAGACATGGGGTATGGGGCTGGCGGAAGTTGCGCGAAGAGCGGAGGAAACTGAGGCATGCAACTGGACGCCAACTGATAGCAAATATGTTCCCCAAAAGTACTTTCGAGGAGAAAACGTTTTTAAGCCAGCGACAAAACTTTTACCTCGATTGCAGAGAGAGAGAGAGAGAGAGAGAGGGGGGGAGAGAGGGAGAGGAATAGGAATGAGAAAAAGACTCGAGTCTCGTTCACGTCTTTGACTCGCTAAGCTCCTTAAATCTTTCATGTAAACTTTTCTCTCTTCTATACCCATCTCTCCGCTTCTCCATCTCTCAATTTCTCACTCTCTTGTCTCTGTTTCTCTTCGCTCATTTCCAGAGTCGATCTTTGGACTTTGTCGCTCATCCGTCTTTAATGAAGTTGACTGCGTTTTGTCTTTTCTTTGGACACTTTTCTCCATTTCCCTTACGCTTTCCCGCAGCCACATTTCATTTTTCAAACTGGCAAATATTTCCCAAACAAACTCCCCAAAAACTGTTGCTGCCCCAAGAGGATGGGGGGCGGGCCATGGCTGCTGTTTGCGTGATAAAAGCAAATTTTCACTTTTGGCTTTCGATGCCTGGCTTTTCCTCTTGCTGCTTTTTCCTTTGCTGCTTCTGCCTCTGGTTCTGGAACTAAAGTCAGAAAGATAAATGCTGATAAATGCATTGGAGGAGTGTTTAAATGTTTTCCCCAAACGTTGGGGCATGGGGCACATGGGCCAGGGAGGCCAGGGAGGAGGCAGAACTCTCGACTGATTGCTTGGCAACACCTTCCCATCAACACAGCATCCGACTCACGTGGCAAAAACGGGGCACCACTTGAGGCAGGCAAAATTAGCATAATTAGACGAGTGGCAATGCCACCTGACTCTGCCGCTGTCGCTGCCACTGCCACTGCCACGAAGAAGAGGCAGCTCCATTTGATTTGGGTCAACGTACGTCAATTAAGTTAATGGCGGAACTTCGGTGCCCCAACATGCCGCAAAGGTCGCCAAGAGGCACACAGCAGAAGGCGTAGATGGTATCTTCCACAGTGCCCCAAGGCCTTGCGCTCTCTAATTGAAATTACTTCATTAGGCGGTTGCCCGAGTCTTAGTTTGTGTTTTCCTTTCCCTATTTTTTTGGTTTTGTTTTTGGCTGCCACTTGCCTCGCATCGCACTCGCCCCAACAGATGACAGTTGTAATCAAATTGGACGTGCACCATTAAAAACGATAGCACGAAGGAGGAGGAGCAGAAGGAGTCCTCCAGACGGGGTCCGACTTCGAGTCCTCCAACGGATGTTACAGCCACGCTCTGGAGAGCTCTGGCGTCCGGCCAAGACTTTGCTGCTCTCTCGCTCCTTTGGTGCCCGAATAAAAGTAAAACGAATTGAAAATTAAATACAAAATTTATTGCATTCGCGCGGGTTCTTGTCACGAAGCAGCAGCACTAGCACTGCCACTAGCCAACAACAAACTGCAGAATACAGAGTACCCCTAACACACGCCCGGATCCAGGGCACGACACATTCCATTCCATTCCATTCGGTGCCGTTCCGATCCGCTGCTACTCCTCCTGCGCTCCTCCTCCTGGAAATAAGTGAAAATTTGTTGTACGTTGCACATAAATTTCGTGCTGCATTGGCAGACGAGCGCTGGAAGGGGCAGGGCGAGTGGCAGGGATTGGGTTTGTGGGGGACCATGGCAAATTAATATTTATTCTCTCGGGGACCCAGGGACCCGGAGACTCAGAGACCCGGAGACCCAGGGACGTGGCTGCCCAACGACGAACCGACCGGCTGCTAATTACAAAAGTCGAATGTAGTCATTACACGAGCGATTAAGTTTTTGTCGTGTGTTTTTGAAGCTATTTTCAGGGATACCCTCTTTGCAGAGAGGGGTATTACGAGTACTACGACCAGATTGATGTTTTGCAAAGATGCAGAAAAAGGAAGGATATGCAAGCTACTTGGCCCCATTGTATCTTTTCTGTGAAGATCGAATCAGTCATGGCAGCAATGAAACTTCAAAGGGTACTTTCACAGTCGATTGTCTAAAGATGGTTCTTTCCGTCGGGTTCCTCGCTGTTTCTTTTTATTCTAGACTATTTCTGGTTGGTCCTTGGTCAAGCATTTAGAACAGGACATGAAATCGAATGGTGCAACCAGAGTGCAAATATTTTAATTGATTGCAAACGATGGCTGTGCCAGGGGAAAAGCGCTATGTGTAGAAAAAGCCAAGAGAGAGAGCTCCAAGAGTTCTTTAAGGTAATTCCATTTTCCAGAGTTTCATGCAAAGTTCTTCAAGTCCGGAAACTTTTTTTGCGAGACAATTTATATGGGTCGCTTTTGTTGCGATTATAAAAACATTTGCAACAGCTGATATCTGTGGAAATTGATGAGGGGACACGAGCAGGAGGGAGTTTCTCATATACACCCTGACACACACACACACAGGACACACAGGACACCCATACATTCTCTCAGCGAAATTTAGTTCTGTTCTGGAAAAGTCGCCCCAAGTCCAAGAACCAAGAACAATCCTCCTCCGAAGTCCAGAGTCCGGAGAGAAGTAGAAGTAACACACTTACAGTTTATTGCATTTATACTCCAGCAGCAGCAGCAGTGTGTGTGTGTGTGTGTGTGTGCGTCACACACACATGCACACGCACGTACCTCGCCACCCGCCCCCGTCCCTGTCGCACACCGAAGGGACACCATTTGGTAATGAGATTTAGAAATAAAATCTACAAAGATGTTTGCACGAGCTGTTGACGTCCATCCCAAGGATACGATTGTGTGTGTGTGTGTGTGGGTGAGTGTTTGTGTGCGAATCTGTGCGCTTGTCCATTTGTTTTCTGCTACTATCCATTAGTAACAGATGCTACTACTGCCACTACCAGGAGGCAGTGGCAGCAGCCAACAGTCTCAGGATTCGTCTCCATCTCCATCTCTGGATCCCACATTCAAATGGCATCTATGCACACGATGGCATCGCACAATATATACATGCATACACATACGACTATATCCCCATGCATATATGGAAAACAGAAGAAGATTGAGCATAGGAATCCCGTCTGGAGGATACCCTATACCTCACTCCGATTGCTATTTCTTTGCTTTTTCAGGGATTTCTCTGTCGTTTCAAATTTCTCCCGCCAACCTCCACACACATCCGAGCCTACCCGTTGGCCATCGAGGGTACGCACATTTGTATACAGGCAAGCATTTGTGTGCTATTTGGTCAGCATGTTAATACGCTTTTGCCTCGCCAGAGAGAGAGAGAGAGAAAGAGAGTCCACAACATGGAAGTGTACTCCCAGTCAGGAGGGGGAACGCTTCATGTGTGGGCATCGCATTAAACAGTGCTCCCCGACGGTCGGACTGGCATTAAACCGTTGAGTAGTTCATTCATAGTTTACCTCCCACTCCGAGCTCCCAGCTCCGAACTCCGAACTCCATCCAAAGTCCTCTTCTGTTCTCTTCTGTTCTGTTCCCACCTCCATTCGTAGGATGTTCTTTTGCGGATTTCTGTCGCAGATTCCAGATGGGTCGAGGTGGAGGAGACACAGGCACAGGCACTAGGATACGCACCAAATCGCCTGTATACATCATAAACACGTTTGAATTATGGCCACTGTCCCAAGAAGAAGCTCTTGCTCTTTTTTTATACGTTCGTGCCTCTGACTTTTGCCGCCAGCCTCACGCCCCTGCCTCCGAGTGTCCGCCATAACGAGATAAATCATTTTAGACAGCGTCATTAGTTGGCTGTAATCATTTTCTTGTTGCTGTTGCTGTTTCTGTTTCTGTTGCTGCTGCTGCTGTTGTTGCGGCTCCCAGGACGCTCTTCCCTTCAACACACGCGCTCTAACTTTTGATACATTACGTATACGCCACGTCCATCGTCTGCCGACTGCCGCCTGCTACCCCCTCCGCTGGCTGCTGCCTGCGCCTGTCACTGCCTCGATTTAATCCCCGCATCTCTCTTCGCAAGTCAACATGCGGATGCGGTAAATGGTAAATTTCTTTTTAATTTGAAGCATTCACTCAAAGTCATAGTCATGTTGGGGATATTAATGCGCCTCCACATCCTTGTCCTTAGTCCTTAGTCCAGCGTATCCCCAGCAACAGACGTGGTCCAGGGGAAAGCCAATGACTTATAATTTATGGCGATGGCAGAGCCATTGGCAGAAAGCCTTAGGAATTATATTAAAAAAAAAGGAACGCAGATTCCAAGGCCATTCGCAGACACTCTTCCCCGTTCTATTGATCCTTTCCTCGGGGGAGGTGGAATTGGAAATGAAGCCCCGACTTAAAGTTTCAGAGATTGATTCCCGGGGAAGGGTATAGCGACAGCTCCCTCCATGTCGTCCGCCCCCCTTCTCAAGGTTGTCTGTTTGTGCGCTTAATGGCTTTTTAATTATATTAGCGGCGGTCGATTTCGATTTTGTGCGTCCCGTCCGAGGTTTGCGCCAAATTCGAACGGAATAGGGCGGCGGAGGAGGCGCCTTCGCCTCCTTTTCCTCCTCTTCCGCCTCTATGCCGTCGTAATAATTGCATCATTTGATGTTGTTTGCTGCTGTTGCTGCTGCCTCCTCGACAGCCCAAGACAAGTGCATTTGTGCGCCATGCCACTTCCTGGTCCTCCGTCTGTTTGACTCTGATACCGACTCTGACTTCGTGGCAACAGCAGCGACAGCAACAGCAGCGGAGGAGGCAGGAGGCACACACTAACATATGCTAATAGCAATTTGTGGTAATGAAGTTGATTAACATTGCAGCCAAGAGTGACAACAACACGAACACGACGCCCAGACAGTGCCACAGAGAGAGAGAGAGAGAAAGAGAGAGAGGGAGAGAGGCAGACGCAGATGCAGAGAGTCAGCGACTGCCTCGCTCCTTGCGTTTGGTAATTAAATTCATGCGCTGCCGCTTGCATCTCATTCAATCTCATCTCCATGTGCATCTGCAACATCCTCCCATCCACCCATCCCATCCTCCTCCTCCATTGCTCTGGCGTCGCGTCGCATATTACGGAAATTGCATTGAAGCTTGCGATATCCATAAAGGCCTCGCATCCAACCCCATTTCCCTTTGAAATTTGGCTGCCTGACTTTTGAACTGTGCGCTGACACAATTTTCATATAAATTGATGGGCAGCGCATTCGATTGGGCCAATGGCAATGGCAATGCATCCCATGGACCTCTCCTGTCCTGTCTTCCACTCGATTGTTTAAGCATATCGACTGGCAATTAATTCTGTCACAACATTCGAACAGGAGGATTGAGTACATCCTGGAGCAGTGTGTCTCTCTTATGGCAGCCCCCTTGGTGCGAATTGATTTGATTTCTCGCTCTTTTTCGCTGCGTTATCGTTAGTGCTGCTATTGTTGCTGTTTCTGTTGATTTTTGGCCGCAATGAAAGCGCATTTTTAATGCAATTAAAACAAAAACAAAAACGATAGCAACGGAAAAAACTGCACAAAAACAGGGAAAAATTGCAAATTGCATTTATAGTCGAAAATTGCATTTAATAATGCAACAGAAATAGATCCATAATTTAGTTAGTAGCAGCTGCAGGGAGAGAGAGGGGGCAGGGGGAGGGGGACAGGGGGAAGGGGACATGCAACTCCCAAGTTGATTACATTTTACACAAAAGTTTGAATAATATATCCCGTTGTGGCGTCGTGGAGCGCAAATCAAAGTGCATTTAATGCGATAATATAAATATGGCATAAATGGGATAATGAAATATGCGACGCGACGACAAAAACGCAGATGGAGAAGCACGTGCCGCACTCCGTGGCATCGATGGTCCTCCGGTGTCCAGTGTCCAGTGTCCGGCGGAGAGAACAATGCAACGGACAAAGGCCGGAAACGGAAACGTCGCATTGCCAGCACACAAAAGGCGCAAAGCAGCGCAACAAATGAGCTCCACTCTCCCGCTCTCTCCGCCAATCATCATCTCTCTGTGATGAATGATAGCTCCACTGCCACCCAGCACCCACTCCCCTCCGCCCACTTAATTTTCCCAATGATTCCACAGATATATATATATATATACATATATATATATCTATCAACGCAAAAGGAGGATGGGGAAGTGGCATGGATGCAATGGTGGTAATTCAATTTGCCCCATGATGCAGATGCAGATACAATCGTAGAGGGGGGAGGTTGGAGTGGAGGGGCTGCTGCTGCTGCTGCTGCTGCTGCTGCTGCTGCTGGCAACGAAAGTCACGTAAAAAGGCCTTTGAATGCAAATGAAATGCATCCAAAGTAGCATCCGAGTAATTGAATATGCAGCTCCACATCTGCATCTCTGTGCCCCACTTAGTGGCGTCATCGTGCAATCAAGACCCACATTGGGAAAAGGCTTATAACTGGAGAGCCATCCTGAATGTTAGAGATCCGTTTTCCATCGTTCCTTGCTTCTAAGTCCAGAAGGAAGTCTGCATAGATCTTGTCACGCTTCCAGTTCTGGATCCTACTATAGCGGATACCTAGGGAAGGTAAGACCGACTTTGAACGGGATTGCTCCTTCCATCTATTCTCTTCGGGATGTGGAAACAACCGTGTCACGCCCCCATCGCTGCCATCGCTAGCTCCTCTCATCATCCGGTATCCAGGAGGATGCCGCCTCGAACGAGCGCTCCACACTATGGGTTTATTGCATGCAATTAAGTTCAATAAAGTGATGCAACCCATCCGCCGAACGAACGGAGGAGAGCATTTGTAAGCCTCCTCTGATGTTGTTGCTGTTGCTGCTTCTGTTGCTGTTGTTGTTGTTGTTGTTGTTGCGTAATTAACGAAAGTGCGCTTGCGGCTGCGAGAGGTGGCACAGAGCAAGGATTCACAGGGAGACAGAGGAGCATCACGGGAGGCAGGAAGCAGCAGGAGTCGCCTCCTGGCTGCTGGCTCATTTACACGATCCGCAGATGCATAATGAGCGGCATATGCCGTCGCGGCCCAGGCGGTTTTTATCGCCACGCGGACGCGGACACACATGCCGCACAGAGACACAACACAGATGCATATAATGGAGGTTGGAGCCGATGGACGCCTGGACGATGGACGATGAATGCCTAAATTTAATTAAAGTCAGGAGCAAGCGCGTTCTTCGTCCTTCGTGTGCCGTGTGTCCTGTGTCCCTTTCGTCCTAATTCGATTAACAATCAACGAAAACTCTGCAAACAAATAAACTTCAAGTGGTAGTGGAGGTGGGGCATCAAGTAATCGCATAATTAAATTGACACACAGATACTCCCACACACAACACACACACACACAAGGGATACAAAGGGATACAGCCGCAGTTGCGGGTTGGTTTGGCGCTATATGTATTCTCCCGAGGAGCAGCCGTTCACGGCTCAAGCCACAAGCAGCTGCCGTGAGCGTGGGCGTGGCATTGGCCAGAGGGACCAGTGGTCGCCACAGCAGTGGGGCAACATCTTTCGACACTTTGTGGCTGCTGCTGTTGTTGCGGCCGACTAAAAAAGATTCCAAATTTGTTGCCAGTTTCGCGTGTAAAACTTCCATGTAAACATGCAAATTTACACGACACCCACACACATGCACACAGAGCCAGCAACAGGGATCCAGGGCCAGGGGTCAACAGGTTATCTGGGAAATATGACAATTTTAAAGGGGGATTCTTTCTTATAGGCTTTGAAATTCGACATTAGGATACCCGGTACTGGGATTCTACATTCTTAGACCGTTTTAAATTCCTAGACCGATTCTTGGAAGATATTTATCGTTTAGATCTTTCTCTCCCCATTCCGTGGGTATATATTCCCGACTTCAAGTCCTCTTTTCCAGTTGAAGGCCTTGCTTGAAGCCCAGTCCCCTTTTTTGACCGCATTTGAACAGAAGTTCAGATCGAGGCCCAAAGGTACAGACGAGGCTGATTATAAAGCGCCATTCATGCCATTGTTCCCCCATCGTCCCCACCGAAATGGCAGGCTAATTTGGTTTGCATTCGGAAAATGGGAAATGCTTTGGGCAACGCTCTCCCTCTTTCCCCCTTCCCTCGAATGGCTGAGTGAATGGCGTCTTTCATCCACCACTGGAACATGGAAACACAGCTCCACAGCTCCGTTCCCATTCCCATTGCCGGCGCTGCATTCAGAGTCTGAGAATTGGATTAGAGTTAGGTCCGTGGGTCCCGTAATAAGCATAACGTTAATTGAGTATGGTAATTCACTTAACTGTGGATCCCCGAGTCCCCCGCGGAGGGGGAAGGGTGCGGTACGATGGGTTTCTCGGCCTTAATTTTGCTGCATTTTCAGGGGCCGCTGCCTGTTTATCGCCTGCTGTTAATCTTAAACGATTTTGTTTTTGGATCCCATGATGGAGGAGCGGAAAGAGAAAGGCGAGGGCAGGACGAGGAGTGGTCTGTGTCCAGCGGGAAATCTGTGGAACAGATTCATCATGTTTGCCTACAACTCTGCGTCCAAGGATGCAGGGGTGCCATGGGATGCCAAGGGGTGCGGCAGTAGACAAACACAAACGGGCAAAAGAACGCTGTGAAAAGAGAGAGAGAGAGAGAGGGTGCGCCTTCAGCTGCAGGACCAAGGATGGCGCTGGTTGGGACTCCTCCGCCAGCAGCAGGACATTTTTAATTAAATTGCATTTCCGCTTGGGAAATTTTTTATGAAGCTACAAAAAAGCAGCAGCGCAACGACTTGGATCCAGGACGGAGGAGCAGGAGCAGGAGCTGCAGAGAAAGCGCATTTTACTTTTGCCTGCTTTCGCGTTGTGTTGCTTTTGTACTTATTTTTATGCCGCTGCTTCATCATATCCGTGGGCACGCCTCCATCCCCCATCCACACCCATCCCTCATCGCCTAGGACACGCAATCACAGTAGTTTTGCGCCTGCGGTGGACCCCGGACTGGGGCTCTAGAGTCGGATACGGATACGGAGATGGTGATGCGAGAAGGGGCATAGAAGCTGCTGCTGGCTCTCGCATGTAATTCAATTTTTTCTCGCTGCCTCCGCCTCATTCTGCCCCTCTGACTCCACCCCCTCGTTGGCCAACGAACGGCAATCCAACAAAGAAGCATTTATTTTGCGCCCGGCTTTGTATGCGCTTTTCTTTGTTGCACACAAAACTCAATATCCCCGACTTGATGTCCTTTGTAATGCATCCGCTTTTGGCAACCAGCCCCTCCCCTGACTGACTGACTGACGGACTGACTGACTGACGGACGGACTAACGGATGGAATAACTGACGGACGGACGGAATGCCGACTGACTGTAAATCTGCCTGGAGCAGCGCCAGTTGACATACCAACCGGAGCCGGAATCAGAGTCCAGGAGCAAAAGCAGGAGCAGAAAAAGAAGTAGGTGCGGGAGCAGGAGCAGAATCAGGAGAGTAGCAGTAGGAACTGCCTTTAACATCAAACTTAATGACTTTGGCCAAAAGCTAAATTGCACAAAGTGTTCCACTATCCGCGCTCCTCGGCTCCACTCCGCCATTCCTCGTATCCCGGGTGCTGCAATCAACGAGGAAGCGGCTTTTAGGGCCATTAGCCACTAGTTTCGGCAAATGTTACGGCTCTCCGGGTCCCGGGTCCATGTGTGTCCGTGTTTTTCTGTGTTTTTTTTTACATCCACAGATGGGAGACGCGACGGGCGAGACGGGCGGGGCGGGGCAACAATTTGACCCACATTAAAATCAAATTACAAGGCAAAAATGTTGCAGGAATTTCAATTACAATAGTTCTGATGCACATTTGGCAACGGATCGTGGATTTCGGAATCCCATTCGGCGGAGGGCACAAACCGTATTGTTTATGGACCGAAACATTCGCCGCTAATGCGAAATTCTTCCCAGCGAACGCAATATTCTTATTTTCCCTTATTTCTAATTCCAATTGCAAGGTTTATTAATATAAGCCGAGGCATTCCTCCTCTCTTGATTTTGTGATTTCATTCCCCATATGCACATGTATCTCGCACACTCTCTGACCAAACTGTCCAGCAACACCAACACAAAACCAAATATATATAAATTAATAGACGTATTACGTACCCAATTATCATCACCTTATTTAAATATTCCTTGTGCACTTGCGAAAACGCAGAATTCGGCGTTCTCTCTTCCATTCGCAGACTCTCTTTCACTAACCATCGCAGGCCTCTCTTAACTTTTTTCAAGATTTGTTTACGCGCGTTTACTATTTTGTTATTCCAATATTCAATATCACTGCACCAGCACCACACTCTTCTGCACCACCAAAAACAAAACAAAAAACAATAAATGCATATAAATAATTATATGTGTATGCAATCCTCATCAAAGCGCACTTCGGCACTTTTGCACTTGCAAAAACGCAGAATTCGGCTTTCTCTCTTTCACTCTCACACTCTCTTTCCTTAACATCGCAGGCCTCTCTTAACTTTTTCCCGCTCAATTCGTACGAGTATAGTATTTGTTTCCAATATTTGCTTTCGCGCGTTTACTATTTTACTATTTTGTTATTCCAATATTCAATATCACTGCACCAGCAGCAAACTCTTCTGCACCACTAAAAACAAAACAAAAAACAATAAATGCATATATGTACATAATTACATATACATATGTGTATGCAATCCTCATCAAAGCGCACTTCGGCACTTTTGCACTTGCAAAAACCCAGAATTCGGCTTTTTCTCTTTCACTCTCACACTCTCTTTCACTAATATCGCAGGCTTAGTCGCCTAACTTTTTTACGCTCACCGCGTACGAGTATAGAATTGCTAAACATTTTAATTTACACCAATTAGATTTTTTTCACTTTTCCTTGTTATTGCCAATATTCGATATCACTGCACCAGCACTATCGATATTCGGCCTATCGTATCGATGTATCTGTATAACGTATCGGCATTACTGATCTCGTCAGCTGAGCATTTCTATCAAATGACCGCAAAAAGAAAAGTGAACAAAAGTCGAATAAAACGCGTAAAACCATATAGTTTGTTGTTAGTGCATGTGTCTGGTTGTAGAGTCTAATTGTTATGGTAGTTTCGAACGAGACAAAACAAGTAAATACGTGCAAATAACTCGAACGGGAAAATTCGCGCGAAATTTTTTTTTTGCTGGTGAAAAGGATTGCCTATTGGTTCAAATAAAGTGAAAGTGAAAGGAAAAGTGTTAAGTGATTGTGATTGATGCGAATGGAAATGCTATGCCCAATCAAGGCCTCAATCAAGAAGCCGGCCGCAAAGTCGCCGCCGACAAATGACCGACGGCACTTGCTAGCGGCACCCTCCCACGCACCCACGCACCAACGCACACCTCGTGGCACGCAAGCAAAGAAGGTGAGTGGAAAGGAAAAAAAACAGAAACAGAAAAGAGATAAACAGACAGCTTCTTATAAATAAGAGTGGAGAGGGTGAGAGAGAGAAGGCACATCAACAAGTAGCAGCTAATCTGACAGCAAAACAAATAACTGTGATTTTTATATGAAGAGAGAATGGAAAGGGAAGGGGGAGGGATAGAGTGCTAGCGAATGCGAGCGAAAGGGAAAGACTAATGATGATGGGAAATAAAATGAAACAAAATAACGGGGGAATCGGGTTAGTAAGTCAGGCCATCGCCCCCCCCTGATCCGGGATCAGGACAAGTCAGGTCATGTCGAGTCGTGTCGAGTGGAAGTCGTGCTGGAAGAATGGAAGGATGGATGGATGGCTGGAAGAATGGGCGGTCGGAAGGGGGCGGGTGACGACACGCTCTAATCAAAATGTGTTTATTAATTAAACAAAATAACGAAATCAGCAATGGGGAGAGCGGAAAGGGGACAAAGAAAAGAGAGCGGGAAAGAAAGAAACACCAATTAAGTTTTTCGGCCTGTTAGCAATGCTTACTCTTCGGTGAGCTCCACAGTGGCACACAGTGCAGGACATGCAACAAGGGCTGCTGCCCAGCCCACCGCGTTGCTGCAGCAGTAATTTGTGTGTACACAAAACCCGTCGAGTGGCAAAACGCAACAACACATGTGAGCGCGTGAGGCAAGAAGTGGCCGAGGAGAAGGGGCAACCCTTCAGAAGCGCCCGTGCAAGTCGCCGATTTCTAATTTATGCACCGGACCCCGCCACCGGACTGGCTCCTCGTTCTTGTTATGTTGCAGCCTGTAGCTGCTGCTACCCCTCCCCCTCGAGGCCAGCAACAATTAGAAATTCTCGCATGTTGCATGCAAAACTTCAAGGGAAGGTGTGAGGAGGGGTGCAGGGGGGTTGCTGCACGAGGAGGCGCTCGAGCACAAGCTGACAGAAAAATTAAAACGGCAACAAATTTGTTGCATACTCCGCGGCAACGCGCTTCAAGTGGCACAGGTTCCGTCCGTCCGTTCGTCCGTCTGTCCGTCCGTCAACCGTGCCTCGCGACTCTCGACTCTCGAGACTCCCGCGACTCGACTCTTGCGACTCTCGAGGCTCATGACTGCGGCAAATTAACACAATATCTTAGAGCCTGCTGCTCCGAAGGGGGTTTGAGTGTGTGGCAGCCAGAGTGGGGCACACATGTGGGGCAGGGACTGGATTTTAATAAATTGTCGCTGTAAATTGGCCTCGAGCCTGGAGCCCTATGGCGGGGGTCTGGGGAAGAACCGAAATCAGCTTAAATTGCATTGTTTATCGCATTTGTGGAGCATTTTTCAGCTTACAGGCGGATAAGCGCCCCTCCTTCGATAATAACTTTATAGCGAGGGTATATTAGGGGAGTATGGTCGATAGGAATCATCAGGCATCCATCCCCCTAACAAGGAGTATTTCATTCATAGGAATTTTATTTGTCGGGTCTTGGGTGCATTTTGAAACGACCCATCGACTTAGTTGACATATGTACAGCTATATCATCTACATCTTTATATCAATACATACATATTTACCTACTATATATAGATATATCTTTGAGGAATTATTTGAAAAATCTGGGATGGAAAAATTATTTCTAATAATAATCTTTATTTTCTAATCTAATTTTGAAAAATGCAAAGTTCTTTCGTCAATTTTTTTGGTCAAACTGATCCGATCCTGCTCGGAAATACAGTTTTCGACTGGATGTACATATATGCATTTTGATTTACACATTTTAAGGAAGCGTTTCAATATAAGAGGATCCTATTGCGAAATAATAGGTACAACAAATTTCCGAAAATAACAAAAAGTACAAGAGAAGTGAAAAAAATACACTGAGCTGAGAGAAATTAATTTGTTAATAATCTGGTTAAGGCGTGTTTTTTCCCACCTTACGCCGTAATATCTTTTTACCAGAGGCTAATAATATTTCATTGGAAATATTTCATCTACATCTTCCGATCGAGTGGTTAGAGTATCTATACAGTCTCATTGGTGCCGCTGCGAGGGCTGTATGTTCAGTTTCTGACCATTATTTCGATGATATTTCCATTACACATTCTGACATTGAATCGTGGCATCGGTGACTGCAACAGAATTTCTGACTTGCGAGTGCCGTAATTTTTACCGCACACAATGGCATGGATTGGGAGAGGGAGGCAAACATTTCAGTGGCGCCGGTCCATCCCTCCACCGGCTCACCGTTCTCACCATTCTCACCGGCACGGCACTCTTCTACTATTTGCATGTAACAAATAAACACACACGCACGCATACACAACACATGTGTGTGTGTGCCTCTCTCTCACTCACTCCCTTGTTCACCCACACCAGTCCGCAAATAAACTGATAAACTGATTGCAACCGCATCGTGGTGTGACACGAAGAGAGGGAGGGGTGAGGGGGAGCGGGATGCGGGGCAACGCGCATTCAACCGAAACCGAAACAGTAGCGAAATTTATAACCAAAAAGGGAATTACAAAATCGCGGATAAATTTATGTACGACGAAAGAGTGCAGGGGGGACTCCGACTCCTCTTTCCGACCGCTATCCTTTAACCCCTCTGCAGCCCTCTGCATGCACCCGCCGGAACAGAGCAACAAAAGCAATAACGCAACGCTGATAAAACAGATTTCGATATCAGCGACAAGCGACAAGGAGGAGGCGGTAAGGGTGGGTTGAAAAAAGGGGAACGGAAGAGAAGGGAAGGGTATCGCGACATTGATGCGATTCGATGCGATGTGGATGCAGGATTGTGGATGCGGATGCGGTGGGGAGGGGATGGGGATGTTGAATGGAGTGCCAATATGATGCAGGGGTCTTTTTGCATAAAGTAGTAATCGTGTGTGTGTGTGTGTGGGGTATGGGTGGAGCTAGCTCAATTCTCCGATTACAACAGAATATTGTTTGGAAATTGTCGATCGCTATTGAGTAAGAAATATGAGAGATCGATGGATGGGAGATACAATTATTATAACCCAAGGAATATCAATAGATTATATTTTTCGGGTTTCGTCTGAAAAATTCAGAGAATGGGAGAAATCAATCGTATCCAATCGATCGGGTAGATCCGCTGCTCTGCTCTGGAACTAGTTCCCTTTAATCGGATCCGGTTCGAGCCTCCGCCCCTCCCCCCTGTGGTGCTGCAGTTCTACGAAAAACTCTAGTCACCCATAATTTACTCGCTTTTCGGAAAATTCGCCCTTTGGGATAAACGAGATACAAAGATACTCACCCTGCGACGCGCACCCCTCTTGGCTGCCACATGCCACATGGATACCCATATAAAAATATCAATTTCACCGAAAATGCAAATTCTGAGAGACAGAGAGAGAGCGGATAGAAATGCTGCTAGAGAGAGGGGGTGGCGAGGGGGAGTCCTGTTTATGGCTGCTGCCTCGACGCGTACCCAGCAGATTGTTTCCGCTGCTGTAGATTTTTTGGCATTCAGACACATACTGGAGAAAGAGAGAGAGAAATAGAGATAGAGGGAGAAAGAGAAAGAGGCAGCTCCAATGACTCGGAAGTAAGTGCGAGAATGTCTATGCATCGCATCCCTTCCTCCCACACACTCCCACTCCCACTCTCTCTCTGTCTCTTTCTCTCTTAGTGATTTTCACAGCTCAGTTCCTTCTGTGGCGCCTCCAACGGCCGAAGTGTTAATTTACGAAATTGCAAGAGAATTCATTGAGTTAAGAAGTTCTGGGTCTCTGGGTATCGTCTCCTTCTGCCTCCTATCGCTTATTTATGCATGTAAATGTGGGTGTGTGTGTGTGTGTGTGTGTGGGGGTGTATCCCCCTGTCCATACATAGCTCTGTCCCACCACCCGCGTGCACACAACACGTTTATTTCCACCTCTAAATATTCTTTGGCCCAAAATGCCTTTGAGCCCTTCCTCTCCACTAGTTTTATTTAGTGCAAAACTCTCTTTCTCCCACTCTCTTTATCCCTTTCCCACACACCCTACTGTCCCTCCTCCCGCCTTGCCCCACGCCCACTGCATGTTTATAGTGTCTGCCGCTGCCGCTGCTGCTGCTGCTATCAGAGCGCTTCGATCTTGGTAAATGGAAATTTACACGTTAACACTTTTGGCCGCTTGTAAGTGATTTGGTTTTAATTCGCTCGATGGCGTCTGTTGGCTTTCTGTCTGCCCCTCCGCCTCGGCCCCTCTGCCCCACTCTGGCTCTGGCTCTGGCTCTGGCTCTGGCTATTCCGAAACATTTGTGGCAGCAACATGGTACGGACTTCGTCCTCCGGGACTCTGGGACCCCTCTGGGGGCATGTGTGTTCCGTACCGTACCAAACCGTGTTGCAAATGCTCGTAGGCGTGCCACACACCGACGAGTCTTTAGTCTATGTTAATTTTTGCTTCTATTCTCATGTTCTCTTTCTCTTTGTCTCTCCCCATTCTCTCCTCACTCTCTTCTCCCTCCCTCTGGCTTCTCTCTCTTTTGCTGTTGTTTATGATGCAAAAGAATGGTAGATAAAAATTCCAGATTGAGGCATCTGCTTAGAAGTGTAGTCCACTTGCAACTGCAACACTGCTTCCTCCGGCTGCAACCTAATCCTTTCGGCTGCCTCGAAGCCTCGTCGAAAAAAGGAACCCAACCGAAACATGGCCCACATTTGAAATTCACATTTGAGGCTCCTACGTACGGTAATGCCTGTGGATGCCACATGAAGGAGCTGCACTAATTTGCATATGCCTGGATAGGCCAGGGGACGGGGACGGGGACGGAGACTCCTTCTGCGGCCACGCCCCCTGCTATCCACAGTTGCGGTTATCCTGGCAGGCCATCAAAGGAGCTCTATGTAATGCCACCCCTAGAGTCATTTTCGCACGCCCAACTCCCGCTGCTGCCACTCCCACTCCCACCGCCACTCGAATGTCCTGTCGAATCCTGCTCCAATTCCAATCGCAGTCGCTTATCTGACGGACGGAGCGGATCGGAACGGGTCCTTCTACGGGTATTTGCTGTGCCCCGTGGGCCTTCGTTTGTTTGTTTGTTTTCACAGCATAAGGCGACAATCATGCGAATTTCATTGCCCCAAAGGGCATGCCACTGCCTCTGCCTCTGCCTCTGCCACTGCCACTGCCACACTGCCACGCAGCCACAGCCACAGCCATCGACGGACCATTGAAGAGACATTTCAACGTTTAACTAAATCAAATCGATATCGAATTTAGTTGTCAACGCGGCACAGCACAGCACAGAAGCAGAAGTTTTTGCTTCTTTTTCAGTATGTTGGAAATTGGAAGCGAGAAAGGGGAGAAAAGGTGGGAGGTGGAGGTGGAGTGGAGCGGCTTTGGGTTTCAATTTGGCCTGAACTCGTGGCCTAAACCTCAAAGTTGGCAATGAAATGTGAAGCAGAGAAGCAGAGCGACCCAACGACAGAACAACAGAAGAACAGAACAACAGAGCGACAGAGAAAAGACACTGTAACCGAAACCGAAGGCAAAGGCAAAGGGAAAAGGAAAACTTCTCCGTGTGGCAGCAGAGTCTCCTCTGCGTTTGGCAAAACTTCAACTTTCGACGATTCCTGGGGGTTGCGTGTCCTTTCTGTGTGTCCCGTCCTGTCTGTCTCCGAGGCTGTCTGGTGCGTGTGACCGCATGACAAAAAGCCACAGGTTATGAGTTTTTCATTACATTCGTGGCATGCACCCTTCCATGCCCCTTCCCAATCCCCATCCCTTATTCCGCATTACTTTTATGCGACTTTTGTTTCAGTTTTCGGGATTCTATTCCCTTGGCAGGCCACCAATTCGTAATTGCACGAATTAGTCGTGCAGTTTATGGAAAGTGTCTGATTTGATGAACTTTATGCTGCGAAGGGGGTCATGCCACGAGCGGAGAATATACGACTGTTTTCCTGCTTCGAATGGGGGCAACCTATGGGGAGATTTCATTTCGATTCGCCAAGAAAAGTTCAGGTTTCGAATGCTTAATGCCTATGCTGTTTAGAGTGTATCTCTAATATATGGTATGTGTATATTCTGAACGTCCCATATACTACCTAACTATCGATGGCACTGTAGAAACGTCAACGATCGATAGCAATCGGATACCTCTTCTTCGATTGTCGCATCTGTAGATCTATTTATAAACTTTTTTAAAAAATAAATTAAATTTTTTATATTTATTTTTGAACATTTTGTGGTTTGAATGGAATGTCCTTACGCGCCACATTTGAAATGCCCATACGCACAGCTAGAACGGAACGACTATTAGCATACCTGAGGCATGCGACGGGGAGAAGATAAGACTTATGGATGGGTGCCGCCTCCTCCTGTGGCACGGCACTCCTGCAGCGCCTGCTATCCCTGGACCCCCCCTGGAAGAGTCATAATTCTGTTTAGATTTCGGGGACCGTTTCGATCGGTTGGGGTGGGGTGGGGCTAGGTGCTCTGCACCCCAAAATCCTGTGCCACAACTCATTTTCCATGCTATTGCCTCTGTTTGGATGCGCAATTAAAAGCGCTGCCGGAATTACCGTTAATGGCCGCAGTTGCAGTTGCAGCAGCGCCAGCGGAGGCATCCATGATTGTTTTTTCGTACCGGGGACGCCCCGTCGCCCCGTTGCCGTCTCCGTCCGTTGTTTATCCATTGTTGTTGTTGTTGTTGTTGTTGTTGTTGTTGTTGCTATTGTTGTTGCGCTCCCTAGGACCCAAATGCCGATTTCTGGCGATTCGAGCGATTTCGTTGATTACATTGTGGATCTGCAGCAGCCTCCTGCCTCCTGCCCTTGCAGCAGGATGGGGCATGCATTTGTGGGTGGGGGCATGCATCCTCGTGTGTGTGTGCGTGCCTAATGAACAAAATTCGACGGGGAGGCTGTTGCAACAGCGGCAACAGCGGCTGCCATGTGCATGACCAGAAAATTGAACTTCGGCCAAAAACTGAAGAACGACAAATGACCGACGGAGGGCAAGAGAGGACTGTGGGTGGAGTGGACAAGGGGCCGCTGACCATTCACTGTGTGAGTGCAGTGTCCTGCGTCCTGGGCCTGTGTCCTGGCGGTTGTGTCCGGCGGATGAAGGGGGTCCTTCCCTGCGCCCTGTGTCCTGTGTCCTGTGCGTGGCTTTGCGGCCCTGTCACTTCTAATGACCAAAAACGGCCATGCAACTCGGGCAAAAAGCAGGAGAAGAGGCAAGGAAACGGATGGAGCGGCAAACGCCGTTAATTTTGTTTAGTTTTCTTTTTGGTTTTTTGTTTTTGTCTTTTTTTCGACTGCTTTCCATGCAACACGCATTCCTTTGTCGGATGCAACCGCAGCAGTGGGGCGCCTCCACGCGGGGCCCCAGTGGAATTTCAATATACCCGAAGCCTCCTCCATCGACATTTCCGGGGAATCGGGGGCATCGGAATCCGGAATCCGGTATTCGAAATCGCTGGCAATTGATCAGAAGAGCAGAAGAACAGAAGAGTGTGTGCTGATTGCTAATTCCAGACGGGAGCCGAGCCGACTTAAAGCCACACCTTAAAGTGGATGCCACACTTGGGGCAGGCACCAGGAAGCAGGCGCTGGTGGGGCGGCCACTCAAGTCGATGGCCATCCAGCGGCAGCAGCAGGTGCCGCACAACAGACCACAAAACACAGGCATCGAAGGCAAATGAAATCAAATAGAGAATGGAGCTCCGGCTCCATGCTCCACGGCTCCTGCCTGGCTCTTGGCAATTCATTTTTTATATAATTCGAATGTTTGTGAATGCAAATGCAGCACTCCACTCGATGGCTGCCCCCAATCGATGCATTCTGGCTGTCAGGAGAGGCTGCCTCTGGCATGGCCAACAACTAATAACACTTTGAGTGTGCGGCTGCTGTTCCCATGTCTGGCTGGCTGGCTGGCTGTGTGGCTGTCTGCTGGCTGGCATATTTGGAAAAATTGTAAGCACCTTCGGATAACTAATGATGTGGGGCATGCAACAGCTCATCTGGAAGGGGGAGGGGCAGCTGCAGCTGGGATATGCAGTTGCAGATAGAAACGATGTGGCATGTAGCGATGAATGGAATGTTCGATGGGATAAAAGTTGAAGAAAGTTTCGGAGCTTTGGACAGCCATTGATACGCTACTCAAAATCCAGAGACAGCTCGTTAAATGTCCTTTCCGAAAGAGTAGAGATGAGAGAGAGAGAGAGAGAGCAGCGAAAGCCGTTGCAAATCCAAAAAGTTTCCCCGTAATTGTGTTGGAAATGCTGGGAACAATTAACTGTGGATGCAGCTCCATTTGCAATCTGCAATCTGCAATCCACTCTGCCGCAATTCAGCGCAGATGCAATGCTGCAACGCCGGTGAAATCACAACCGTGCCACAAACACAAAACTTTTCCACCTGCCTTCTACCACCAGAAGGGAGGGAGAGCAGGGAGGGGCGGCGAGTGGACGCTAAGCCGCGACCGCTGCAACAATTACAGCAGCAAATGCCGCAGCATCTGCAGCGTTGACCAGCCACTGGGTTTTGGGGCAAGGACGGACTTCTAACAAGCGGCATGCGGCATGCAACCTCCAAACTTGAGCAACCGGAAACACGTGAATTGGCGCAAATCGCAATGCGCCAGCGAGAATTGAGAAGCAGTCAACTGCAGCGCCGCGACGCGTCGCCAAGCCATCTGTGGCTTAAACTTGTCCAAAACTACGCTTGGGGATGTGCACCATCCGCGCTGGGGCAGTGGCTGGGTCTAGAACTAGGATTTGGTGGCAAGCAGCAGCTGCGTTAAGCTCATTAAAGGAAGCCAACACGAAGCCACTGGCTGGAGCCGGAGCTGGAGTCGGAGTTTGCTCCTCGAGAGGTTTTCATATTTCATGCCCCTCCCCCACCGCCCCCTGTGAATACGCGCCAACACGGAACAGACGTCGCTTGATCCCCTGCTGCATGCCCCTACTTCCTGCCACTTGCTTTCTTTCTGCTTTCTGCTAAACTCCGAGGAGTCTCGGGAAAGTTTTTCGGCTTCAGTTCAGGAGACGCATAACTCTTGCGCTGTCCCATCCGGCGGGGCATACGCACCGCCCCGCTTGGCGGTAGGTAGGATGTGGCAGGGTGTTGTTGCACGTTGATCTGGTTGTACGGTTGGATGTATGGGCCAGGCCACGGAGTCTCATGTAAAACATTCGGCCAAGTGATACGCACCATAAACTCCACAATTTATAGCGGAAGTGCAAAATACGAAAATAGTTTTGAGCACCGCCTCGCCCTGCCCCTGCCCCGCCCCGACAAAAGGCGGCAAAAAGTTGCAGCAAGATGGTGGGGCAGCTTTTTGCTGCTTCTCCGCTCTCCTCGCTCCTCCCTCCGCTCGATTCCCATTTGATAAATGCGGTTAATTTCAACAGCTATTCGGGTGGCAATTATGCAAATGATGGGCGCTGCAGCAGCGGCTTTCGAGGGTTAAGCCTTGAGTAAACAATTCATGAAAATCAATTTAATGCCCCCACCCCCCACAAAAATGTCACTGGAAAAAACCGAAATATTTGCAAACTGAAAAAAAAAACATTTAAAAAATGTTTGAATTAATTGGAATACCCTTACTATATGTTAAGGAAAAACTTGGGATGAAATATGGATTTATTTTGCATTGAAGTAGGGTCTCAGGTATCTTAATGTTGAGCCACGTGTGCCTCGACACGAAGAAGTGCCATGGGATTTTATTTCTTTATTTTTTCGATTTTCGGATAGTTCTAGTATTTAAAAATACCGACCGAGGGGACCTGTCGCACGACACGTGCATGTTTTTCGATAGCTGGAAGATCTTTTATTTCGAAGATACATTTTGAATGGTTCCACGAAAGATCTAGGGGATCGCATATGGAATTTTAAGGTGATTTTGGATTTCTTTTCGTACAAGATGGTTTTTTTGGATGGACCGATGCTAGATCTCTCCCGATCGATTAGTTCGTTCCGTAGAGCATTCCGCTTGTGGATGAATCGGAATTTTATTTGTTTTAAATTGGATTTTCATCGAAAGTGCGGCTAAGCGCCCGCTGATGGGTAATTGCATTTCCATATCGAGGAAGTTGTGCCATGCCCCCAAAGAGCGGAGGGAGGGGCTGTTCTCGGCTCCAGGCGTCGGCTCTTGGGTTTTATGTATTTACTCAATTTATTTATGGCTGCATTTCTATAATAAATGTTTAATTTATTTAAATATGATTAATAAAGCGTAGTCGTGGTGTAAATCAAAACGTTTTTGCACATTTATTATTCCAAGCGAAACGAAACAGAGCGGAGTGGTGTGGAGTGGAGCGGAGTGGAGAGGATCCCCTTCTGTGGAATAAACATAAAGTATTAAGTGCGAATGTGTATGCACATATAGGAAATATCGGGTGAGAATTTATGTGCGGTCAGATTACTGCATTCGGAGCGGGGTCTTGGGATGCTCGGCTCGGCTCGGAATGGGTCTCCTCTCTTGAAAACTACGAAAACAACTTGAAAATTCATTTTCCTTTGGTTGGGCTTCGGCTTCGGCTGCTGCTTTTCAGCCAGCGGCACTCCAAAAAGTATGCTACACAAATGCGCAGCGACAGGACATGGAAACGCGTGTGGGGAAAAGGAACGGGAAGGAGAAAGGAGAAGGATGGATGAGGAGGCAGCAGTAGCAGCAGCAGCAGCAGCCACAGCAGTAGCAGCAGAAGTAGCGTTGCGGTTTGCAGCATATCGTTGTGGTTGAGTGCATCAAACATCAATCAATTCAATGGTACTCGAAACACACACAGATATTCGCGCACACACACACACACACACACACACACATAGACACAGAGATGCGCATGCAGATACAGATACTATGATGAAACTTTGAGCCATTGAAATTTAAGAGAGAGACGAGAGACGAGAGCTCGTAATGAAAAGTGGAAGACACATGCAAGCCACAATATTTAGTACATGACAGAATACACACAGATACCCACCAGCAGAGATACAGATACACACACACACAGAGATACAGACTCCTGGGAATACCACAGACTCAGTGCCACCAGACAGACGCATCAACAACTTTTGTTCGTCGGACTTCCATCATAGCAAATCCATAATGACAGCTTCTCGATGGCTTTATCGTTCGGTTCGTCCTGCTGTTCGTTCAGTGGGAAACAACACGGTAGAAAAATTCCACTCTCCTCATGTGGAGCAGGACCAAGAGCAGAAGAAGAGCAGGGCAGCAGGAGCAGCAGGAGGTTGCATGTCAAGCAGCCGGTTGACCGGTGGAGTCTGAACTCTGTGGCAGAGGGGCACGGGACTGGGACTCGTCCCGTGTACAGCTTCTGATAAATGTTGTAGATATGCAAGTGGCCTCTTGGGAGGAGGAGGAGGAGGAGTGGCATCCACAACACATCTTTTATAATAAAACGTTCCATGATTGCCGTGTGCTTTCCTAGTTTTCCTTCGATTCGACAGCAACTTGAGAGATGGTCAGGCGATGGGCATATGAGGGGGGCACATGCAGGGGTAGTGTGGATAAGTGGTCTCCTGAATGATGGGAATATTGTGTTTTGATGAGCTGTTAAACAGCGCCTTGCACTGGCCCCCACCTCTCCTCTCCACTCCACTCCTCTCTGGCTGCTGCCCCAGAAATCACGCGGCTAATCAACGAGGCGTTGCAGCGCCCTGCCCTGCCCTGCCCTGCCACTTGAGTCGCTTCTTGGGGCGGTTGACAATAAATCTACCCCATTACGTTGCTTGCAACACAATAAATTTCCGCCATTGTCTCATAAACGAAACGAAATGTGCCCGCCGCAAATCTCAACGACCCACCGCATGGCCTTTGGTTTCTCGGGATCTCACAACAATTTGTTTGCAAATAAAATTGTGGCGCAAATTAAGCGTATAAATAAGGCCACATAGAGCCCTGCCCCAAGACGCACATCCGGTCGCCCAGTGGTCGCCCCCAATCCACCGGATTTCCTACGACATGGCACCGTCGCTCATCATCAGCATCGTGTCGGCTCTGTTGCCATGGCATCCTTCGAGCATCCTTGGATCCTTTGGAACTTTGGCAATTGATGCCACGGCGATGCCGCCATTCCCATTCCCACTGCCATTCCGGGCGGGGTGGGGTGGGTTGGGGCTATGGACTACTCGTAGAAATGGACCCAGAAATCGGCCGCAAGGTCGAGCTGCGCCTGCCGCTTGTCGTTATTAATTTATTATGAAAATCTAAACGACTTAAGTGGAATAATATGGGATAAATTATTAAAATTTATGTGCTTTCGAAGGAGCAGGCCCATGAGCAGGAGCGAGAGTGAGAGCGGGAGCGCTGTCGTCTAGTTCTCGGTGGAGCGCCATCCGGTGGAGCGATGGAGCGATGGAGAGATGGAGACACCATTTGAAAGGCAGCCAAAAGTTTTTCCTGGGGGGCATACTTCACTTTAATTTCTTTTGGCTGCGACGATGCCTCTTCCGTTCCCCAATGGAGCCGCCGATGGAGCCACCGATGGAGCCGCCGATGGAGCAGCGGAAACAAGAAGTTGAGTGATTAAGTGGGCCGCTTTTTGCACTTATGCTTTTTGCATAATTTGTCGGGGAGCCTAATTTTGGGCTGGGAGGCTGGGAGTCGCTCGAAGGTGGAGTCGCAGCAGAAGCGCAGAAGGATTTCCCCCAGAGACGCCGCGCGGAGGCACAGAGAACCTGTCGTAAAACTTGTGTCTGACTGCCTGCCCCATCGAGTGGCAACTTTTAATTAAAGGCCCACGGACGAGGGAGAGATTTAGTGTCACATTCGAAGCACAAAGCAGTTTGTTGCTGCGACAAGGACTTTTTATGTGTGTGGCAGGGAGCCCCTCCCTCCTTTCCTTTGGGGCGCAGCACTTGAAATTTTCGATTCGTTTTATTGAAATTAATCGAATAATGGGCCAAATGCCACACGGAGGCGCGGACGGAGGGATCCCTCGGATAAAAACAAAAGGGAACGGATCCCGAGACGAGACTCTGTGAGTTTTATGGGGCACTTGTTTCGCGTTAATCGCAAATCGTAAACTAAGCATTTTTACGGCACCTGCGGTAATGGATTACCAACAGCAGAGGCGGAGGAGGACGGGGGGGGGGGGGGGAGGGATGTATGGGGGATATACGCACTCGTCATTGGTTGGAAAATTAATAAAGTTAAGTGTCGAGCAACAATAAAAATGGAATTTCAGTGGAGCCTCGAGGCGGCTGCTCTCCTGCTATTCTTTCTCCTGCTCTGCTTTCTCTGCTTTCCATCTGTCACTCTGTGAATGTGTGTGTATATGTGTGTGTGTGTGTGTGTGCGGCAGAGTGGGGCCAACAAGTTAGCGAGGCGTGAAACATTCGCCCCGAGGCAATGTCAAGCACATGGGTGCCGTTCCGTTCCGTTCCGTGCCGTGCCGTGCCGTGCCCCAAAGGCGGGCTCTGGGATGGGGTCCGGTTATTGCTTTGGTTTGCAATAATTGCAAAAGTGCAATAAATTTCTTTTATTTCTCGGTTTAAACTCAAAGTTGAAGTACAGGCAGTAAAAACGAGGCCTAAGAGCCAAGAAGGAGAGCTTCCAGAGCATCAAGTAGAGTATCCGGGGGTAAGGGGATCTTACCACACCTCCACGATCTGCCTCAGATCTGCCTCAAACACAGGGCAGAGCGGGGCAGGGCAGGGCAGGGCGTATGCGTAATCGTCGCTTGCATGCTGATTGACATTCGCTGTAATCGCGGAGGCAGTGGCCGGAGCGGCCCTCTGATTGCGATTTATGGCACGTTCCCGAGTCGATTGTTGCTGCCACATCTCTGCGGGGCCACATAATGCAGATGCATGCAAGATGCAGGGGCACATTAGCGGGCACCCCGCCGCATCGCCGCATCGCCGCCTCGCCGCTCCATATCAATGACTTCACACACGTGCGCCTTCCGCTGTCAATTACCGGGACAAGCCCGTGCCGCCAGACACCAGACACCCGACACCGACACCACGGAGACCCCGGACACCCGACATGGACTCGGACACGGACACGGACATGGACATGGTTCCTCCGCGAGAAGTTGTGCGGAGGAATTAAATAAGTAAAACACGGTCGTTGGTCGTTCGTCGTTGGTCGTTGGCCGTCCGTCGTCGGGGATGTGGCGGTTGCACTCGCCGGCAATAAAAACCGAAGGCAATAAAAAAACTTGCCCCACACCCATACCAACGCATTGAATGTCCCTGTATACGTGTGTGGTGTGAGTGTGGCTGTGTGTGAGACTTAACACGCAGTCGATGGACACATTTCCGGCGTAAAAATCTCCACTCGCCGCAACGAAAAGTCGTTCCGCTGCTCTTTTCCGTCCGCCTCCGTCTCCGTCTCCTCGGCGTGGCGCGTCTCGCGTTGCAAGTTGCGTGCGGCGTTGGCCATTCGTTGGTCATTCAGCGAGCGATGCATAAATCACACAATAAAACCCATAAATTTCGTATGCAGCGAGAAGTCGGGCAAAAGCGACAAAAACTTGAGCGCAAACTGTAGCCCGTGGAACCCGTAGCCGAAGCTGGAGCTGCAGCCTGAACACTGAAGGAAAGGAGGAACAGAAGCTAGCGATGGGAAGGCCCTATTCGTTTCTCGCTGGGACATGTGGATGTGCCACAAATCAGAGATACTGCAGGGCATATAGTAATCCCCCATTAAGGCAGATACTTTTAAGAGGGACAGCCTCACATCTGCAACCATTACTCGTGGATCTAGGGGAGTATCTTTAATGAAGAGATGCTTTAACTTAGCATGAGATACACGAAATTAAATATCTGCAGATTCAGATACTTTATTTTGATAAAGGATCCTTCACTGTACCATCAAGTGGCACCAAGTCGATGCTTTTTGCGATCAGCGTGCAGACAGAAACGCAGTCCAACTGACCGAGGGGCACTGCTGCATGACACGTTACACGGTTGCACTCCATCCGCTCAGTGGTCCAGTCCAGAGAGATCTGTAGAATATACATAAGCTTACTATCGATTCCCAAGCTCCCAAGGATATATCCTGAATGAAGAGTGTGCCGTAGTTGCTTCTACCTATGCCACACAGATACTGCAGCTGTTTAAACTTTAAGTTGCAATTGCAATTAATACCCGAGGAGTGGAGTCCCCGAGCAACAGGAGGAGCCTGTGCTGGCCCAGATACTTGGCTATGCATTGCATACATTTCATTTGATTTACTTGTCCTCGTCACCGTCTCAGAGGCCGAAGGATGAAGGAGGGAGCCTCCGCCAGAGCAGGTGGAGGGGCTTCGGATGCAACTGCCGTTGGAGCTGCAGTTACGGGTGTTGCTGCCACTAAACACATTGTGCGCAAATCCCAAGCCAAATCCCAGACGTGCTGTTGCCTGTTGGGCAGCAACGGAATGGATGCGAGTGGCTGCTAGAGAGGATCGGGGAATGGGGGATGGGGCATGGGGCATGTGAATGGAATTGCATTGGCATCTGAACTGCATTGACAGCATTTTAGAGTGGGAGGCGAAGGCGGGATGGCTCTGAGCTCTGAGTGGAAGGAAGCCTTTAGGGGACGGTGGGCGTGCCATTGCACATTTTAGTGGCATGTTTGTGCTAATTTATTACGCCTGCGAAGCATAATGCCTGCCGCCTGCTGCCTGCCACCGATGCCATCCGGTGCTGGTGCTGCTGCTGCTGCTGTCCAGCGCCGAGGGTACAGAGTGCCGCCGCTGCATGCCACATTACAAATCGACAAACACACAGAGACAGAGAGACACAGGGACACAGAGGACAAACAGAGAGAGGGATAGAGATGGAGTGTTAAGCAGAGACTGGGACAGAGACAGCGACAGGCCTCGGGGGCATGCTGCAAATGAATGTCTAATTAATTAAAGTGCGAACTGCTCGTTGGCGCTCGTTGGCTCTCGATTTTGGCAGCGGGCATTAATTGCCGGGGCACCGGGTACGGGCACCGGGAACCCGAGCAGTAAACATATTTAGCATTCTATATCCTTCGTCCTTCCGCAGTCCCGTCCCCCTATAGTTCCCCTGCCACAGATCCAAATGATTTGTTTGATTTATAGATACTGTTGTGCTCTCCCGTGTGCCCATGCTGCATGGTGCATGCTGCATGCTGCAACAATTTTCTGTGCACACAAATTTTTGTATTTGTATGGAAAATGCAATTTTCCATGGCGGCTGGTCTGATATTTTTACCCAAAAATATTATCATTTGCCTTTGGGCAGAACAAAACTCTGCCCCGTTCCTCTGCCCAGCGTTGTGGCGCATCTGCAGTGCTCCCCCCGCAGTGGGGGATCTGCCTCACCCCACTCTGCCCCTCTGACCCTCTTCATCTATGCGCACAAAGCTTAGCGGCATATAAATAATACATTTGCAACGTTACATTTTCCCCCATCATTCTATCAGTGTATTCTATATGTGTGTGTATCTATGCCTGCCTCCTCTATGGGTGTGTGTGTGTGTGTGTGGGGAACATTAACAATTTATCAGTGAATCGAAAAAGCAACAAGCCAATAAAAATCACTCCGTTTGACCGGTGACATTGCAACATTGCAGCATTGCCCCAGCCACTCGCCGATTCGCAATCGTAGCCCGCATTCCCTCGTGCCCCCATTCGTTATCCACACCCCTTCTACAAATGTATATGCCGCACGCGGGTAGTTTTTTGCTGCCTCCAACATCATTTTTGCGCCCGTTTGGCGTTACAAATGTCAAATGGCATTGCAATATTGATGTTAGAATACATGGAGCGACATGCGAGTGTGTTTCGTGGGTAAATTCTAGCATTCTAATAGAGGGGAGGCGCAGGATGGAGATGGAGATGGAGGCGGAGAGGGAGAGGGAGTGCACTGCAATAAACGGTTGAAGGATATGGGCGTATAAAGATGGATTGCAATCGATCCCAACATCATGAAATATGAGTTTGAGTCGCAATTTTTCTCAGGGACTCAGAGTAAAATTTAATTCAAATAAACTATCTCCTTACCAGTTTTTTCTCTGATTCGGTCGAACTTAGTCGATGTATCGGGACTATCAGATGTATCTATCCTTACTACTGAGTGAAGAGAGAATGATGCAAATATGTTGGGATATAGATTTCTATTAATAAATAATCAATACATGAATCATAACATAGCACGATCCTTTTTAGAATATATGGAACGTCTCGGCTCGACTGCGAACAAAAGCTAAAATTTATAAAGCTGTAAAGTTCCAACTATTACAAAATAGAGCGCCACTGCGCCGCCTTATCGATGCTATAGTTCCAAAATAAGGCGAAATGTGATGGCATGGCGCCAGTTACCAATTTTGCCGCGTCATCTAGCGTGAAATTCTGCAACAGCGCCACCTGTTGCAGATGCGCCATCTAGCGTAATATTCAGTTTTTCAACTAATCATAAATGCACTCTAGTTGTCTCTCTCTAACAAAATGTTAATTAACATTAGTTGGAGCATTTAGTGCTGCTAGGCGCATCCCAGTGATATGAAGGTACTCTGACAAAAGCTCGCCGCTATTCAACTAAAAGGTGGGCGCGAAGTTCTAATTGTGGTAGAGTTCCTGCTCGATCTGCACAAGATAACGCAGCACCTGCAGCGCGCACATCCCGATAAGCAGCAGAAGAGGTCCCACTTGTGGGAGGTCTGGTCACACATCTACCCTCTTTCTAATTTCTAATGGAAGTGGTTATGCAGTGGCGGCAACGTCTGTGGGGACGCCTGGAAGCGACCTGCTATACCTGCCGGGCGCCACTGCAGGAGGAGCAGCCAATTAACCCACGCCCACGGTTCCAGTGGTTCGGGCCCTACTGGTTCGTTCTAATGGAAAAGTGAATTAAATTACCTCCTCCGATAAATGTATGATGATATTTTTGGATTGTTTATTTTTAAAAATCTACAGGATCGACGGTCTTGAATGCACTGTTGTATGTGGTACTGTAGTGGTAGTGTCTGTTGTTGAACATTAATTGCTAATATCGCTACGAACAGCGAAAACTCATATGTATGTATGTCTGTATATCTGTATATACAGGGCTTATTTAACCAATTGCTTACAATATAGATGCGCTCCTCTGAGAGGAGGCTGAATATGTTGCCACAGATTTCCGTTTATACAAGTTTCAGTTTAGTTTTTGCCTTTGCTTTCCCTCAAATATCACACCAGTAGCCACCACCCCACAAATCTCTGGATCGAAAGAAAACATAAAAAACAGAATTAGGACTAAGAGAGAGTAAGGACAGAGCAAGGAAAGAGTAAGGAGAGAGTGCGGAGAGCGGGTGAAATGATAATTGCATTTATTTTGGCATTGATAAATGTAGTCGGTATAAAATTAAACTAAACAATTACTAAATTAAAATGTAATAATCACAAATACGCCGTAAACTGTACAACATATTGCTGTATATGCCCCCAGAAATACCTCCCCCCATCCCATACCCATACCCACACCCATACACTTTACTGCACTGCACTGCACTGCATTGCACTCTTTTGTATCACAAGGGAATGATAATGTATCCGTATGTTTCTTGTATCCGTTTGATGGGACAACTTCTATCCGAGAACTAAGTTTCTAAAAGTAGCGAAAAGGGGGTTCCCAGAAGGAGGAAAGGAGGGATACAACATAGGGAAGGACGGAGTGAAGAACGTTGGGAGTAGGTTCGGTTTCTGCTCTGAGAGTATCTGTATCTATCTATCGGGCTTCTACAAGGGGTGTATTTTTCAATCTACACTTAAGTTCAGACTCTTTTCAGCTTTTGGTCACAAGAATTTTCTGCTTTCAATGCAGGAGGAGAGGGTGTACGTGCACGTGCATGTGTACGTGTACGTGTACGTGTACGGGGGAACCACTACGTGGGCAAGCCTATATATAGATCGGTATGTAGAATATAGTATCTATACCTACGCCTATGTCTCTATGTAAATTTAAATTCCGTTTTGTTTTCCTTTCTGTGTAATTCTGAATGTTTTGGTATGCAGAACAGAGCTACAGCTACACTATCTATGTATCTATCGGGTGTCTCATCTATAGATATATAATTAGAACCGTGTTGTAGTTGTAGTTGTATTTGTATAATACCCTCTGGCGGTAAATGTATCTATCTATGTATCTGTCTGTTTGTGAGTGTGTGTGGTGTATAAACGTAGAAATTGAATATCTACAATGATCCCTGATCACTTAACGCCTTTTTACATATACTCCTGGCCTCGGCAATGGTAGGTATCTAACAGATGAACTAGAGATACGGGCCACAGATACAGATCCGCTTAGCGGATCATGTGCAGCTTCCACCGCAGCACAAAGTATGCGATGATGCGGAGGGCAAAGAATATCCCTATCAGGGCCACGGCATCCACCCAGAAGTGGGCATTGTCCATGGACATCTCCTCGAGAAACTTCTTGGGCACTCGGTAATGGCAGTACATTTGGTTGCACTGCAGCTTGGCGCGATCCATGCCATAGATGGCCACCATGGCGCCTGAAAGGAGATTGATCCTCGATTATAGGCGACTCTCGACAGGAGGGAGTGGTCTCACTTCTTACCCTCAAATCCGTAGCGCACATAACTGACGTACGTGACCCACTGCAGGTAGCCCGGGATGGTGTCGAAGTTGACAAAGAACCCGGAGAACAGTATCGTGGGGATGGTGGTGACGGGCCCGAGGAATACCCCCGTTTCGATGTTCATCCCAGCGCCGATGAGCAGCCCCAGCGACTGGGCCACAAGGGAATTGAGCACCTGGATAAGGACGAACATGGAGACGCGGTTCCACTCCAGCGGCTGAGAAGTCAGGTAGTACACCACCAGGACATAGACGCTTGAAAAGACAATCTGGGAATGGAATGGAAGAGATGGATCTTTTGGAAAACTGCAAACCGAAGAGGATTGTAGATTGAAGACTCACCTGGAAGGGCATGTCCGCTATCGTCTTGGCAAAGTAGAACGCCTTGAGAGAGTACCAATAATTGAGATGCTCCCGCACGAACACGGACATTTCAGTGGGAACTGGGGATCGGAGAATATAAATAATACGTCAGCAATCATTGCAGTGCATTGAAGGAGCCTCGAGGATATACACTTACATGTCAAAATGGTGGGCATCATGGCCGTGAAGGTGGTAAACAGAGACACAAAGAAGATGCAGCCAGCATTGCTCATGATCTTGGAGGCCTCGTTCCCCACATCGTAGTAGATCATCCCGATTATGGCCCCAACAATCACGTGCGAGAACAGGCGCATGTGCGTCAGCATCCTGTCCCGTAGGATGGTGCGGAAGGAGCGCTTCAGGAGGATCCAGAACTGCGTCCAGCCGCTGGTGGGGAACCCCGTCTTGTTCGGGAGGGTTACCACGCTCTCGTGCGAGTCCAGGAGCGAGGTCATGCATCCGACGACGCCGCCACTGGGCGGCCCCCCGACTGCATTGTGGGCGCCGCCTCCCTTGGAGGAGCTGAAGCTGCAGCTGTCGTCGTTGGATTGGGGCATAAGAATGACGGCGCTGCAGTCCGAGTTCTGCGACTGTTGCGCCTCCAGCTTCGGTGGTTTCAGATCCGCATCGGCTTCGGGATCCGCATCCAAAAGATGAGAATCTCCTGTGAGGAGGGGTGGCTTCTCATCCTCCAGGTGGAGGGTGGCACTCTCCGTGGCCTTGGTGGGCTGGAGCGTGAGGCAGTAGTCCTTTTGGGAGTACTTTTTGCATGCCCCGCCCTTGACGGCCTGCACGAGCTTCGGCACCGCATCCCCGTACTCCCCGGAGGCCACCTCCAGGATGTAGTCCGCGGGATTGTGGTACGAGGGGCACTCGTACCCGAGGGAGGACAGATACGGCACCAGGCCCCGCACACGGCCCTCGTAGACGCACTGCCCCTGGGCCAGCAGGTACAGATGGTCGAACTTCTCGAAGAGACGCGCCGACGGCTGGTGGATGGTGCAGACGATGGTGCGCCCGCCGCGGGCCAGCGATCGGAGCAGCGAGATCAGCTGGAAGCAGGTGGAGCTGTCCAGCCCGGAGGTGGGTTCGTCGAAGAACATCACCGGGGGATTGTTGACGAGCTCCAAAGCGATGGAAAGACGCTTCCTTTGCCCTCCCGACAGGTTGCAGGTGAGCGTATGCACCGACTCCTTGAGGCCAATGGTCTCGAGGATCTCCTCCACGACCACCCGCTTGGCGTAGGATATGATGTGCTTCCCGAGCTTGAGATTTGCGGCCACCATCATGGCCTCGCCCACCGTCAGATTGGCGATCAGGACATCGTCCTGCATGATGTAGCAGGAGAGTTTGCGAAATCTGCGGAGGTTCCTCTCCTTGCTGTTGATCAGCACCGATCCAGAGAGTTGGGCAGTCCTTGAGGGAGGAGTAAACACGGAAGGGATTAGTAAATGTATCTTCCAAGAGAGATGTATCTCAGTCTTACTTGTAGCCCGCTAGGATATTCATCAGCGTACTCTTCCCTGCCCCCGAGGGACCCATGATCGCGGTGATCTCTCCATTGCGGAACTTTCCCGAGACGCTCTTCAGGATGGTCTTGCAGCCGCGCCTATGGCCGACGGCCACCGAGTAGGATATATCACAGAACTCAATGTCCACGGGTGGCCGCTGGGGCAGGTGGGAGAGCGAGATGGTGACCTTCTTCTGGTCGTTGGAGCTGCTGCTGCCATTGTTCATTACCTTGGGGGCCAGTGCCACGCCCACGCCATTGCACAGGTTGTTCTGCGACCTAGAAAACAGTTCAAGCAAAAGGATAGACCAGGATTAGTGGGGGTTCCATTCAGAGGTCCTTTGGAGTGGGTTACTTAAGCCAGCAGGGAGCTCCGTCCTCGACCCGCTGCAGGGCGCTCACGCAGCTGCCGTTTTTCGTGAGTTTTGTCTGCACAAAGGACATGGAACGCTGCCGCTGCATCTCTTCGAACGCCCCCAAGTAGGCGGACCTTCGACGTTCCTCCGGCTTCGCCTCGAAGCTGGAGTTCTGTATACCACCGCCGCTATTCACGCTGCTGCAGCGCGTCAGTGTCATTTCCATGTTCATGTCTGTCTCTTTTGTTCCCTTTCTCTCCCTCGTTCAGTGGCACATGATGTGGCACCTTCCCTAACGACCTGAATGGGGGCAGTCAATCGATCAATCAGCAACATTTGGCGGCAAGCCACAAGGGGAAATGGAAACCCCCCCAGAGGCAAAGGCCAGAGTTCGCCTCTCGCGTGGGTTTCATTCATGAAATGTCGCCCATCCACCCAGCTCGGACGAGGGCAGGGGAGAGGGCAGTGGTCTCCGAGTCGAGTGCGTTTTCATTAGTGATGGCTGATGGGCCGACGGCCGTTGGCCATTCGATTCGAGTGCAGCGCGGGGGCCAATGCCAATTAACATTACATATCTTTCGGGTGCAAATTCGTTTAGCCAAATGGGTGGTTGATTGATGGATTGATTGATTGGATTCATACATTCTCTCAGAGACGTGTGCGAGAGGTGTACAAAATATTTGTATCTGTATCTGGAAATAGCTGCTTATCACCTCAGCAGCTGCGGAATGAGTACAAAGAACAATAGACGTATCTCACAGATACGCACGCACGGCAATGTCCGCGGCAATCCATCGGGTTGCGCGGGGCACATAATTCGGGGAATGGCATCCCAGCAATTTGTCTCTAATTTCGTTGCCGTAAGCGGAGTCGAGTCGGTTCAGGCATTAAAATTGAAATGGAAATTGGTGGAACGGCACGGGCGGGAGGGGTTTCCCAATCAGCTGTTTGGCTGTGAGCCATGCGAGGCCTCTCTCTCTGCTAACTGAATAAAGATACAGACACAGCCGCGCGAGCGAACACAGCTACAGATACGGATACACGGGGATAGCTACCACTACCTCTAAACAATAAACAATTTCATCGTCATCAGCGTCACGATGGTGCTCTATACTCTGTGCTTTGGCAAATGGTTAATACACTTGCCAGTTCAGGGGTATATTATTTTCATTGCTCCCAATGCTTCAAATGAAAATGCCCGTGGAAGCAGTTGGTGATCGTTTTCGACTCCCAGAATCCAATAACAAAACACGCAGTGATTGGCGCCTGAGCGCACAGTAGACTGCTTGAAACTCGAGACCTATCCTCGGTCCAAAAGTAACCAAAAAACAATATACATTGCGTGTGCATGACGCAAAAACTGTATGACGAAGCCCACAAACCAAACACAATTTACAGCTCGACTCAAGAAGAATCGCTTTTAAGGGCTATTTCCTGTTGTTCTTGTTGTTGCTTCTATGGATTCCAAAAGACTACTGAATATTTAATTCTGAATAGCTACGATCGGATTACCATATATGTGTGTATCTGCCAGCTTGGATCCCCTGAAGAACAGCCTTTTTTGTTTTTCCCGATCTAATCCCAAGAAAACATTGGAACTTGGGTTTAATTTTGATTCGAAGTTGGATAAAGCTGTCATGTGGCCAGAGTATCTACAGCTTCGCCTTTGAATCTATATTTTCTTGATTGTTTGGCCTCTTTCGATTTACGATAAATATGAAGACCCTCCCCCTGCTTGCCGCAATCTCTTATTCCGCATTTTCCATTTGCCCATTTCCGAAGCCGAAGCAACTTCAGCTGTATCTGTATCTGTAGCTGTAGCTGGGTCTGTGGTTGTGAATCTATGCGAATGTGTGTTGCAAATGGTTTCCCGCGGATATCTCGGTGCTCGTGCACCCAAAAGTTGGGTACATTTTAAGTGCGCATGCACTCGCTTGCACTGACTCGTGAGGCGGCGATTCGAGTGAACGAACCCAACGAAACGAGCGAACGAGCAGCTGAAAACTGAACGAAGAACAAAGCAGTTTCTGTGGCTGGGGGAACCGGGGAACAGGGAGGTGGTGGGAACGCCTTTGCTTGGTCTTTGGCTTGCGAAATGCACGCGATACTTGCACTTGCAATCGCATTCGAAGAATAAAGAAATAAAGAATGAGAATTGCAGCCCCTGGGGGTGCATCAAGAGGGTGCGTGGAACATGGCAACTTCCAGAAAGAGACAGTGACAGAGGTGCATGCACCAGCCATATGCCAGTGCACCAGTGCACCCACAGGTCACAGTTCAGAGTCCTCCCAGGCAATTAAGTCGCTCAATTGGATTCGAAATTCAAGAAAGTCACGCAATCCTCCGCAGCAGGAGAACCAGAACCACTCGACAGGGGAACTTGCGGACTTGGGAACTACTCGTATTATCAATCTTAATACGAGGTAATTGTAACATCGATTGTTGGCCCCCTATTTTAATTGATTGATTGCTGTTCGTAGAGTCCATAAAACCACTACTGCTGCCTGGTTTTCCGCACGAGTCTCGTATGAACCTTGGTACCATGGAAGAACACGAGTATGGGAGAATGGGAATGGGGAGAAGTTACATTGTTTTGTCCGCGCACTGATTAAAGCTGCTAGCCGGAAATATCAGCACTTGACTGTGGGATTAGATCATCCATCGCTTAACGACAATTAAACAGCTCATAAATGCCATACACAGGAAAAACTGAGGCACTGGCAGAGGCAGAGGGTACACTGCGGAACAGGCTGTGTGGCACATTCTGTGAGAGCGGTTAATCAACGAGAGTCAACGCATTCATTGCAGCTAATAAAAGCATTAATACCCGGGGAATCGGGGAATGAGAGCTGAAAGCTGATGTCTTCCGAAAGATGAAACCACTTGCGGGGCAGCAGAATGAACAGCAATGGGTCCCATGGACAACTATTAAGGATATTCGTGTCTGTAGATAGCTATAAAGGACACACTTGAGGAGAAGGTCAATCCAATATGCAAGCGGATGTGGGCGGCAGGACTGCTTTCCGTTGCCCTCGAAGCGTAGGAGAAGGTCAGTCAATGTATTCCTTGAGTAGATTCACAGGTTGTAGGGCGTCGCACAGTCTGACTGCCACACAGTTCCACATGGCACACTTCCCACACTTGCCACACTTGCCACACCGTTCCCTCTGCTCTCTCCATTTCAGTTTTGGGCGCAACTTCACATTACATAACTGGCGGCAGGGCACAGGTTCACTTGCCAAAAACAAAACAAAAAGTTGCACACACGTAAAAAGCGACTGCGGAAACGCGACTCCACTCCTCCCAGTCCTTCTGTTCCTGCTCCTCCTACTGGGGCCGCATTTTTTTTTTGTCTAATATTCCTATCAATATTTAAAGCGCAAATCGGAGACAGCCGGCGCCCCACACAGAGGCAATGTTGCCACAGAACTAAATGCCGCACGGAGTCCGACTGCAGACTACGGCGCAACTTTGGACAGAAGGCTGTCGTGACGCGGCGTGGCGTGGTGTGGCGTGGCGGCTTGTTCGATTTTTCCACCAGACCCAAAGGCACGCGGCGCCGCGAGGACCGATGTTCTGTTTCTGTTTTCTGCCCTAACATCCGGAATGAGTACTTTTCTAATGGGAAGGAGTTTGAGAGTTGTGGGAGCGAAAAGAGGGGATTGTTTAAGGAAAACTCCATCAGAGAAAAGCAGGAATAAAGAACATTTCTTTCGAGAATATCATTTGTAGAGAGTGTCCTTTGTTCGGTATTCCAGAGCACACCCAGAAGGAGGGGACCCTTTTGTCTATGGCTTTTGCTCTTTAGCGGCATTTCATTCACTGCTGTTGGTGCTGCTGCTGCTGCCACTTGCCCCTTCGCAGCCCATTGGCAGCCCATTCACGGCCCCTTCCTCCTGCAGCTCCTCTCCTCCCTTCCTGTGTGGACACATTTGTGCGTTTGTTTGTGGCTTATTATTTATGGGGCAACTAGGAAGGGGCGGGCACTGGGTGCCGAGCATTTAAAGCCCTTTCTCTCTATGGTTTTCCCTAGTCACTTGATTGCTCCGATTGTGCCACACATATGGAGGCTGCTGTCGTGTCCTGGATACAGGACTGGGGACAGGTTGACCTTCCATTTTAATTACATTGTGCAGGGCATTGATTTCCACGTGGAAGGTGGGTAGTGGGTAGTGGGTCGTGGTTGTGGCTGTGGCTGTGGGTGCATTTTCCACTAGATCGCCTATTAGCATTTTAATTACGCTTCTGCTTCTGTGCGACGACAGCTCAAGGCTGCAGCTGGTGCAGCTCGTGTAGCTCCCTCCTGTTCAAAGCCTGCTTGCCACCTGCTCGACTGACTTCTGAAGGATACACTCCGCTTCCCCCAATCCCCACTTGAGCCACAGTCTAAGGAAATGTCTAAGGAATGAATTTTTAAATGAATTTCCACATTTGTGCATAATTCTGTGGCAATGCTTCACTTGGGTGGGATGGGGGCGTGGTTGGGACTATTACCATGCCGACACGCGATTTGTGGAGCCCCGGAGAAGGATGGCAGACGTCGGATGTCGGATGTCGAGGAGGAGCCATCGATTTTTAAAGGGCGCTTCCTTCTCTCCCCGTGACGCACCTTGAATGGCGTGTCTGTTGCCTGTCGGGTGGGTGCGTGGCAAATAGGGATATTACGGAATGTCCCCAGTCCCAGATCCAGTCAAAGCCAATTTTGAGTCGTGTCCCATAAATAGAGCTCTCTCTCCCCTTAAGGATCATCGTTTCCTGCCCTCTGTGATTTGTGATTTGGGTGGACAGAGGTGGGGTCGGAGTGGAGGCGTTATAAATGACCTGTGGCTATGTGATTAAGTTGGACAATGCCATGGTTCACCTCCGATGTACTTCCTATACTGTTTCTGTTGCATAAAAAGAATGAATTCCCACTCGTAATCCTTGGGGAGCACAACCCCCGACTCAAGCATAATCCGAGATAATGCCATTAGAGGGAATAGAACAAAAAGAGGATAACTCAGGACTCACCCGTGGTTCGCATTGGTATTGCACTGCTTCAGGTCGTTGGTCATCTTCTGCAGCGGATTCAGGAGGGGCACGGGCTCTGCCCTCAGAGTGGTATTGGGAGCGGGATTAGGATTAGGATTAGTTGTGGGGCTCAGGGAGAGCGTTGACAGCGTGGCGCTGTTGTTGCTGCTCTTGTAGAGCACGGCATTTGGCTGTGTTGCTGCTGTTGCTGTTGCTGTTGCTGTGATGTCTGTGCTTGTGGCTGTCGTTGCTGTTGCTGTTGCTGGCAGTATGACTGCCTTCGTGGAGGAGCATTTGTCCACCAGGGGCACACTGGAGGCCTGCAGGTCGTCCATTGTGTGTGTGTCTGTGTGTTTCAGAATTGAGTATCCGTTCAGTTAGTGCTACTGCAATTGGCATTCGGTTGCGTCAGCATTTGGCTTTCTTTCTTTCGTGTTTCTATGTGAATATTGATTTGTGATTCCGGATTTGGTTTTTTGTTTTGTTTTTGGTTTGTGACCCTCTGGGCTTCTCTTGGAATTCTCCTGCCTGCTATTCACGCATCACATTTGTTGCTCGGAATTGGCATCTGCTTGGAAGTACTACAAATATATATCTATTCTCGGGTTCGCTGTGGGCTTTTTTGGCTCTGGCGCTGCGGCAGCTGTAAAGAAAGGGAAATTACTGTAGTCACCTCTGTCGCTGATCTCTGTGGCACATAATTTGTGTTGATTGATTGAGCATACACTCAAGCCCAGACTCGAGTGGGCGATTATTACATCACAATTGGGGGACGGACTAGGAGCTGACATTCTTTGGGCCCTGGATGGATGGAGGTCTCTTACAATACGTTTCTCAATAGCAGATATTCAGCATGAGTCTGTCTCTAATTGCCACACAATGGGGCACAGGCACACGAATAAGAGGAGGCCACAACATGTAAACGATAGGCGATAAATTCAATGTCAGGCTTTGAGTACACTCTTCTGCCTGCCCCTGCCGCTGCCGCTGGCCCCTTAGGGAATATCAGCTGCTAAAACAGCTGTAGCTGTAGCTGTAGCTATGACTGTAACTGTGGGGCGTTGCAAGTGAAAATGCACTGGAAACTGGAACTGAAGGCCATCACACCACACCACATCATATCACCCGCAAAGCGTGAGGTCGGTTTACCTGCACCCAAGACAGAAGCAGTAGCCAAGGAGGATTGTGCAGGTGGCCGGTAGTCCGATAAGATTTCATGTGGCTAACGATGAGTATTCAGCGTGCTGGGAGCAGCGTATTCTGGGAGCACTTTGTACGAGCGTGTAGTACGGGTTTTTATTACAGATTTGTTTGGAGCTCGATGGGCTGCGATAAGATATGCTTCCTCTGGGCTCCCTTGTGCGTTAATCGGCGATGTAAGGGACCGGACCCCTAATCTGCCAATTTATATGCTTTACCATCTGTCGACGGATGAAGGCGGCGGCTTATCGGCGAAAAGCGGAGGCACTCTGCTCGGGCCACGCCGCACAGCTGCAAAAGTTGTCTAATCGGGCAATCAACGGAATCAGCGGAAGGAGGACCGATGGACTGATGGACTGACGGGTTGGGGAATTTCGCGGGGTCCGAGAACTCGCAGATGAGTTCTAGAGGAGTGCGGACTGCGTATAGTGTGGAGTAGGGGTGGCGGTGGCTGTGGCTGTGGGGGTGGTCCTACCCTAACGCCAATCGATGTAGGTCATGTCTGGCAGCCGAAGAATCTGCTAGCTGCTGCTGCTGCTGTGACCTATCTTTCGAATGCTCCACTTTGCTCCACTGCGAAAGACACATTCGACCCGCTTTTGCTCCACGACTACTCTTTTTATTCGTGTGTTAGCAAATCGCGGGCCATGGAAACATTTAAAAACATTCATCGCCAGAGAGAAGATTGCGATTCGCAGCACGAGGGAGCATGAGAGAGCGCACGCGCTCTCGCCAGATAAAGATAGAGGCAGCAGGAAAACATTAAAAGATACATATGACTTTTCCCCGTAGAGCGGACTGCTGTGGTGCGGTGGTGCGGAGGTGCGGGCGTGGGGAATGGGGAATGGGAAGCGGTACGACAGCTAACGGCGTGTTATTATTTACCGCCTCTGGAGTCTACAGAGTTTCGGGGTGGCTTCGACTGCGGGAAAGTGCGACTGCAAGAAAGAACCTTCAGAGTTTTGAGGGTTCGGCTCGGAAGAACGGAAGCTAGAGACCTAAGCTACGATAAGTACCATTCGTGTTCGTTTGAGTATGTATATTCAATCACCAGCGACGCAATTTCCGCACTCGCACTAGTACTTCAATTTCTATTCGAATTTAAATGTAGTTCTTGATGTGGCTTCACCTTTGGATGATGGCGAATGTTTTTTCCGAGAACATCAGCGGCAGCAGGGGCACTGGCACGGGCACAGGCACAGGCACAGCACAAAACTTGTTTTCGGTTTTATTAGCATTATACTACGTATATATTTTGTTTTTGGTCACTGCCAGATATATTTATTTCGTTGCCGCCTCTCTTTTTGGGTTTGGGGAACACTCGATCGCGCGTTTATATGTATTTTATATTACGCGTCTGGCTCTCAAACAAACAACGTCTGATATTCACGGATTTCACAGATACGTTTATGTTTGTTGTCTTTTATTCTCAGGAGGGGGAAGGAGGAGTTTCTGAAATACAGCTGAGTCTCGGGCTCCAAGGTGGTATGAAACGTGTTTTTTTTTTTCTTCAGCAACGCGAGTGGAGTCCGATCCGCCCCAATCTGAGGCAACAACCAACGCGAACGACAAAGAACTGTGAAATGCGGGAGCTGCTGTTTGGCTGCAACAACAGCACCAGCACCAGCGGCAGCAGCAGCAGCAGCAACAGCAGCAGCAGCTGAGAAGCAGTTGCCTCTCTCTCAATCTCTCTCTCCCTCTCTTATGTCTGTGTGTGTATGTGTGTGTGTGCGGAATAGAGCGGATACGATACTACTTGGGTTTCGTCAATGGGGAAGTCGTCGTCGCTTGTTCTCTCTCTCTCTTCTTCTTTGTCTAGCGTTCAATTGTAATGTTGCCATACAATTTACTTGCTCTGAGCTCTCTGAGAGTGTGAGTGTGTGTGTGCGTGTGTGCGTGTGTGTTTATCTGTGCGAGTGGTAGCTGCGCATGTGAGGCCTGTGCGTTGGTGTGGCAAACAGCTGACTGTAAACAGACAAAGTAGTCAGCCCCGTGGCCAATACAGCAGCACCAACGAGTGAGTGACTGAGTGCAGATGCACTTCGTAGACGCCACATTCCCACTCCCCCCTGCTGCTGATTGCAGTTTTGCTTGGAATTATCAAACGGAGGAGGTTGGGCAGGGATGGTGTATACGGGGAGGAGGAGCAATAGCATTTCTGCTCGTTTCCCTTCCCGTCTGGGATAATTGTGACCTTTGAACCGACACGATCACACAGAACAAAGCAGAAACAATTCAGATTTCTGAGTAGCCGGAGGAGCAGTAATATCTGCGAGTGAGCAATATGCCCCACCCCTGAGAGATACATCCCGTCCCCCGAAAAAGGGGAGAAGGGGGGCCTTTCGCCATTCAACTTTTGCAATCAGAGAACAAAGCTCAAGTCGGAACGTGAGCTTGTGCTGTGTTTTCCTCCACCTCCTCCACCTCCTCCACCTCCTCCAACTCCTCCTTCTCGTCCGTGGAAATGCGCAGTGCAGGGGACTAATCGTCTAATCGCAATGACCTTAATATAATATAAGCAACTAAATAGTTTACACTCATATCAGCACCAGAAGCAGAACCAGTGGCAGCAGCAGTGGCTTTATATTGTTTTTTTCATGGGTTTTGCCTTCCTTATTATTGTTTATGTTCTTGTTTTGGCTTTAACTCGGCGCAAATTCGATTCCAAATTATTCGACAGTCAACGGACGATAGGCGATGCCGAACCCCCGATATCATTTCTGACGCCTCATTAGGCCGATGTGTCTCATCGAGTGTTATCTCTCGAGTTTGTTGACTCGTTTCGCTTTCGTTTCGTTTCGCTTCAGGTGTAAATTCTAATTCGTGCCACACGACCTCCTGCAAATTGGGTCATCTCATGGGGCAGGCACTGCTGAATGGCATCAAAGCGGTGCGAGTGCAAAGTAGTTGGCGGCGGCGGCGGCGGCTTTACGCGGGTTATATCAATTGAACCATAGGAACGTCTTAATGGGATCCAAGTACGATGCAAGTACTTTTGGGTGCATTCCAGGTGTTTTCCCCTCGATTCCTAATCGGCCAAACGAATGAATGAATTGTCGGAACGACAGTCGTTCTGGCTTCGTTCTGGCTGCACCAACGGGTGCACTCAACGAACGCCATTTCGGATGCATCCATATCGGATACGTACGGCCGTATCGGATACGAGCTTGTCAATTGGCCATTAAACGATGTGACGCACAAGCACTGCGGATTGCGTGTTTGATGGAGCGATGGAGTGATGGAGTGGGAGGACAGCTGTCCTTGGCGGACCTCGTAGGGTCGTTTAAATTTTGAATGCAGCCAACCGTAACGTAACGTTCAAACCTTTTAACGCTGAAAGCTCGTCCCAGCACGAGAGCAACATGTTTTCCCGCCAACATTTGAACGGTGAAAGCTCTTTCTACTGGCATGAGCTTTCATGCGTGCATACTGTTGTCCTGCTTGCACGCGCCAGAGAGGGATAGATAGAGCAAGAAAAGTGCTACCCATCGGGCGGGCAATTTGAAATTTCGATTCGTTTTGTTAATTTATTTATTTTATTTCGAATTTCGGTTCGGATTCGAACCGCATTTACAATTAGTAGAATTTATAGTACAGATAGCAGCTAGACATAAATTAAAAAGTCAGTATTTTATGGGGTAATGCATTATTGGGGCAACGGCAACGTCAACTGGCAACTGGCAATCGGAATAAGAAACGGAACACGGCGCACACGGAACATCACTGGGAGGAACCCTCGCTGGCAATCGCATCAAAGCGCCAGCGGATCTGTAGCATTCAGGAGGACTGGCGGATCTTGACGCTGTCCTGCTCGTCGCTGTCGCAGTCCCCGCTCTCGGCAGTGTCCTCATCGCAGGCTGCTGCTCCGTCGCTGTCCCGGGCAAACAGGTGCCGCAGGCAGCTCCTTTTCACGTATAAAAAAGCGCACAGGGCGCAGAGTAGAAAGATAATGCCGACGGACGATCCGATGATTAGCGCCCGCATCTTCCGCTGCGATGGCACATCGATGAGCAGCTCGGGACTGGGGACCTGCTGCTGGCTGCTGGCGCCCACGGCCACCACCTGCACCTTGAAGGTGGTATCTTCCTTCAGGTGCCGCAGCTGGTAGAAGTTGTCGAAGGTCTCCGCCTGGCCGATGAGATAGTGCTCCGGCTCCTTCCACCACCGCACCGTGTACAGCCGCAGGCCCTCGAGTCCCTGCGTCGGGTGCTCCCAGTGGAGCAGCCAGCCCTGCTGGTTGCTCATGGCGCTGAGGTTCGTCGGTGCCCCCAATCCCCCGCTAAAAGTCGGCAGCTGTCCCAGCTCGTTCTCCAGTTGCTGGCCATCGAAATCCTCCGCTCGAATAGGAGACGCTGCAAGAGAAGGTAACGGCATTATGGCATCTCTATCCAGGATGGAAGGGAGCCAGGATGGACTCACGCTGGGTCTGGAAGCGGAACTGCTTGCTGAACATCCCGTCGCCGTATTTGTCCTGGCTGAGGACCATGAACTCGTACTCCTTCCCCGGCACCAGGTGCTGGATGGTCGCCTCCATCACGTTCTTGTCCAGCACGCGCATCGTCCGCCACTCGGGAGCCTCCGTCAGACGATACCACACCGTGTACTCGAGGTTGGGCCGCAGGTATCCTGCAACTGCATCCATTAGACCCCCTTCTGCCACATTACCAGTATCGAGTGCTGCAATCTCTCACCTGGTTGCCAGCGTATGGTGATGCAGGTCTCCGTGCTGTTGGCCGTGAGGTTGTACGGCGGCCGGGGGGCAATGTTCTCAATCATTAATTCGGCCTCCGTCGTTATGGTTGCCGCTTCATTGGTCGCTGCGCACTCGTACATGCCACGGTCCGATTCGATTAGGTTCGTGATTGTGAGATTCCCGCCGCTGAGGCTGTGCCGGTCCGGCGGCAAAGGCTGCCCGTCTTTCTGCATGGCAAAACCCACAAAAAGAGAGAGAGTCAGGTACAGATACAGGTACAGGTAGAGGTAGAACCATGCATAATTAAAAATGCAATCAAGCAAAACTGCAGCCAGACTCCACTGTACAGTGTTCCAGTGTTCCGTTCTCTGCCATTTCAGGTTGTGGAAATGGAAATGGAAACAGTGGACACTGCCGGAGCTCTCCCTCTCCACTCACCCGACTCCAGACAATGGAGGGCCGATTGTTTCCGTCCCGGTCGATGGCTTCGCAGGGCAGGTCGGCCGCCTCGCCCAGCTTCTGTATGTAAATGGCCTTGGGGGTGACGCTGAAAATGGGCGGCCGCAGCACAATTACACTAATGATGGGCGAGGGCCCGTCCGTGCCCAGGTCGTTATAGGGTGTGCACGTGTAGCTGCCCGCATGGTTCTCGTCCACCTTGGCGAAGAAGAGGCTGCCATTCATCTTGTAGAACACGCCGGGCACATTGTAAGAGTCGAACAGGAGCCCATCCTTCTCCCAGCGCAGGTTCTTCAGCGGCGGATTAGCCCTGAAGTGGCAGTCGAGTACGGCCGGCTGGCCGTACGGCAGATAAACCTCGGGCGGGGCATAAATCACCTTGGCCTTATCTGTTTCGGATACCAAAAGGGGTGAAATTGCCAAATTCCAGGGATCGTAAACATTATAAAGAAGTTATATGTTTTAAAACCCACAGTAGAAATTATTTTTAGTTTTTAAGGATATTCTTATTGTTATTATTTTTTCGCTCAAAAATTAAACTCAAAGTTTAATAAGGTGGAGATCATACGGAGCTGAGAAAAGGTTATTCCAGACGGATGATTTTTGTACGGTCCCAGCTGGTCCCCCCCGAGTATCTTGATGTCGAGCCACTTCTTTGACATCTACTCACATTGAATATTGAGAAAGGCCTTGGCCGTCTGCAGTTCGCCCTCGTTGTTGCGCACCTTGCACTCGTACTCCCCCAGATCACTCATCATCGTGGGATCGATGCTGAGGCTGCCGTCGGGGCCCATGAAGGAGCGCCTCACCAGATCCTGCACCTCCTGGAGCAGCACCCCATCCTTGTACCATGCCGCCTGCGAGTTGTCCGGGTACTTCATGACGCAGTGGAAGAAGGCGGTCTGCCCCTCCTGGATGGTCTGATTGACGGGTGGAATGCGGATGAGGGAGCCGCCCTGCACCGCCAAGTGGTAGCGGGTGCCATTGTTGCGGATGCTGGGCGATCGATTGGGGAAGATCACCTGGCAGTGGTACCAGCCCTGGTCCGATTCCCGTATGGCCGTGAGGTTCACGGAGGCCCTGCCATACTCCGGATGCTCTTCGACGAGATGCAGGCGCCCATTGAAGAGCTCGTTCGTGGAGGTCTCCTTCTCGAACCACGTGAAGATTTTCTTGTTCTGGAAAAAAGCATTCGAATGGAATTAATGGAAGGGTATCTGCATCTGTATCTGTATCTGTTATTATGATTATGATTGCGAGGGTCACCTATCTTCTATCTTCTATCCAGAAGGCAAATGCAGTAAATCCATTTGTCAGACACGCAGATACACAGCCTTTGCCAGAGCCTTGGCTGTGTGAGTGTCGGTGTGTCTTTCTCTCTGTATGCACCATTATAATTTTCGCATACTCCCGCTGAGCCTGTGACATCGCCTCCTCTCCATGCCCCTGCCCCTGCCACTGCCACTGCCACTGCAGCTGTGTGGCCCTGATGTGACGTGGCACAGCGGTGGCCAAGGCCCCCGCTTACTCATGCCCCAAGAGTAACAATAACCAAAGAGGAGCGTTGAGGGGAGGAGCAGGGGCTGCCCTGCCGCTACTTTGTTGACAAATTTAAATGGACTCACGTGGCGCACGCGGCGCACTTGAAGTGCCACCAATGCCACCAGCCACCAGCCACCGCCCGTTAAGGGATGGGAACCGACGGGGAACAGTACCCTGTAGACTGTACCCCAAAATGGGGCTGGCTGCAGCAACATCTGAGGCCCAGAGGAGATGCAGCACCATCTGAGGCAGGCAATAGATTGTCGCAATAATTCAGCTCGGTGGCGGCTGAAGCACACATTAAATTATTTCTGTTTTAATTAATGGTGAATATATTTGTCAATATTTATTAAATATATGGCCTGGCAAATTATATCTGCTGCATAGGCAAAAAACCAACAGAAAGAAAAAAAACCATATTAATAATCCCCGGAGAGTAAACAGCGTCGTCTGTTTTGTTTGTGTTGCATCATGTGCACGGAGCCATGGAGGCATAGCAAAAAGCTGCGGCAACGCGCGTTAAACTTAAATTATTTAAATGCAATTGAATCGGCAGCGGCATCGGCAACGGCATCGGCATCGCGGCTGCGGTTGCATCCTCTCTAATTGCTTTGGCATTAAACAAACGCAGGCATTTTTATGCTCGTTTTGTTTTTGTTTGTGCACTTGACTTTTTATCCATGCCGTACCATCCCATCCATCGGTGGACTGGTGGGTTTTAGTGGGTGGCACACACAAACGCACACCATTGAACATTGAGGCACTAGAAAAACCGCATGCTACGGATTTAGTTCGCTCGGTTATTGATAGCCGGTGACCGCAAAAGTGGCAGTGCCAAGCTGCCTGCTGCTGCTCCTGCTTCTGCTGCTGCCGATGCAATGGAATACTTTTAATTGTGTGCCCCGCCGCTTGAGACTTATGACTGCCAGTGGTGTTAGTTGATCTATTGACATTCGCTTTGTGCCTTAATTGAGATCGGGAAATAGTCATCAAGACGCAAACATCAGAGCCCAGTCGCTGGTTGCTTTTTGCTGTTGCTGTTGCTGTGACCGAAGTGGGCGTCAATGTCACACACCAACCAATCACAATCTATACATCCAGACTGTGAGAATGTGCGATGCCGCCTTGCCTTGCGATGCATTATGCGATGCACTCAAGAGAGCCGACCCCCCCACCGTTCCACAGCGCATGCAATCCCATCCTATGCCTAATACCATCCGATTATGTACACCCAACTGTGTTGTGTGTCTGCCACAGACACACCACATTTATCAGCATTATCCAACAAATTACAAACGTAACTTGATTTATCCGGTAATTTTTTTGTGGACAACGTGCGCGAAAATTGTGCAAAACGGCCTCGCGACGGCCGTGAAAGTCTCGCTCTCTCTCTATCTCTCTCTCTCTCTCTCTCTCGACGGGAAAGCGGTACAGCGATACAGCGGGCAAGAGTTCTCTCGTAGACAATCCTCATGGATTATGCATATTATTACTGGATGGACTTTGGCCTTGTCTACGATTTTTTTTTTAATTACTAAGCCTCCGAAATACGAGTTTATTTTCCTTCCGCTGAGATACAGAAACTATGCGAGTAGATACACAGAATTTGAAGCGCAATTAAAGTGAATCTATCAAAATGACATCATGACCCGCTGACCGAGTGGAATTTTCTGCAATAATACAATGCGAGGGCCCCAGCAAAAACACAGAGACACACAGAGAGAGAGGGAGGGAGAGAGAGAGAGAGAGAGAGAGAGAAAGGGTAATTAAGCAAGCGGCTAAATAGTTAAAAACATAAGCGGGGCAGCCCCACGACCGCGCCCACGCCTGTGCCCCTCGATTAAGGGTGGGTGGAAACTGGGTATTGGGTATTGGGGCTCCGATGACGAGCGTGGCGATGAATAGTAATTCACTTTGATTTAAATACAAACGCGCGAATATTTAACTGACGGATTGGCTGATTGACTGATTGACTGATTGAATGACGGACTGTCTGGCTGGTCGGCCTGGCTGCGAGCCTTGCGCTTGCTGCAATGAATTTGCAATTGAATTAAATTGCATTACTCACAGTTGTCAACAAAATGCCAGCCATTCAATTCGATTGAATCCAATTGAAATTGATTTCAACTCTGCCTCTGGATCTGCGTCCCCCACTCTGTCCCTGCCCCCATCTGTGGCCCGTGTGTCTTTGATGTCACACTTCACTCTGACACTCTGACACTCTCCCTGTTTTTCTTCTTTTATTTTCTGCTTTGTTTTCTCCCATGATGTTGGTAATTTAAAGTGTTTGTGATACTGAAATCAGTTTTTCGCTTCAAATTAAATTTAAATGCCGCGCAGCGGATGGCAGGAAGGAAGGAAGGACATAGGACAGGAGGCAGGATGCCAGGATGCCGGGACGCCAGGATGCAGCCTCGATCGACTGCATGTGGTTGCGCTTTAATTAGTAGCCAGGGGTCGGGTCACCCTGCCTCCCTCCCTCGCCCCCCTTCTGTGTGTGCATTTAACGTGATGCAATCGCTGCGCTGCTGCTGCTGCTGCTGCTGCTGCACTGGCAGAAAGCCCCCTGACCCACCCAAATATTTTCTTCTCTTTCTTCTGGCTGGCGCTTCCGCGTTTCTCCCAGTGCGACGGCCATAAAGTCCGGGGTCGCGTAGCCCTTTTAATGAATGTGAGAGTCTCGTTTCACGCTGTGCCCCGGACCAGAGTCGGCCGCTGCATGCAGCATCCCAGCATCCAGCATCCAGCAGCAGCAGACGCAATTAAGGCTAACCAAGCATACATATGTATGCTGCCCCCTGCGTGCCAACCGCCCAGCCACCCACACGAGTTGGTCATTCGTCGGTCAGTCTGCTGGAATGTCAGTCATTCTGGCCAGTACAGGCCAGTCAGTCCAGGCCACCTACGTGTCTGATAAATTAATAATTTGGACAATTTCATTTAAGAATTGCGTGCGCGTTGGCGTGAGCCATGAATAAGTGAGTGAGTGAGTGAACGAATGAGCGAATGGATGAATGCTGGAAGGGCAAGTGACTTACATCCTTGCTCCAGTGCACAACATACGGAATGGGGGAGTCGAATGGGAAATCGATGTAGCAGCTGAAAACCACGTGGGAGCCCACTTTGGCCTCCAGATTCGTCTGTCGGCGATGATCGCGGGCGCCCCCCGTACAGGATACACTCATTAAGAATGCCAGCAAAGCGATGATCAGCGTACCGCACGCGGATTCCAAAGTTCTTCTTGTGCCTGACGATGGCATTTCTCCGTCTGTCTGGTGTCTGTCGTGTCTCGTGTCTGGGGATTGCACTTGGGGCAGTTGCACGAACACTCACTCACTCACACACGCACACACGAACACACGAACACTCATTCACTCGTAATATTCATTGCATAATATTTCCGCGTTGTGGCAGTGGCAGCAAAAACAAAGAATAAAAATCAAATTAAAATCTATGCCCCGAAATCAGGTCAATTGTCGTCGCGTCTGCTCTTCTTTTCTTTACACGGACTTCTATAGCATATCTCGTATTTCTATCCGCACCAGAGAATATCTATTGTATTGTGCGCAATTCCCTCCACCGAGTCGACCGCGAGTGTCTCTTCTATCTGCGGACTGTTTTTGAGGGTCGCGTACTGCACAGAACGACTGGAGAAGCGCTACTGAAAAATGAAATGCGATCAGACTGCAGAACGAGAACGCGAACTGGGGCTCAGTCAGAGCTTTGTATCTGACTCTGCTGTCTCTGATGGGAATGATGATGATTTCTATGCTTCTGATCTCTCTCTCTCTCTCTCTTTCTCTCTATCCCTCTATCTCTATCTGGCTTGTCAAAGCAAGACTCTCCCCTTCTTCTGAAAATTTGACATTTGACACACGCCCACGCCGCCGTCCATCCATTCATCCATCCATCTATCCATCTGTACGATGCTTACGAGTACGAGTATGGGGTCTCCTCTGTCTCCCCCACAATTCGTTTTCGCAGACGTTTATCCACTTAAATAATTAGGCGATCGCCAAAGTGTTGCAGAAATCATTTATTTGGAGTCCATGAAAGGGGATACCCTATGCCAATGATCGAGTCGATTCTCCATTGGAATCACTTCAAGAAACTTCCATAATTTCTAGCCTGCTCACTGCAGGGTATCTCCTATTCGATTGCATTCTCGTGCAGAAAATTAAGCTATTTTTAAAGCATTTTCTGGTAAATTTCATTAGTTTAATTGCCCCGAGATCAGGCAGCCATCGCCTTCACAGTGGCCGCGCAGGCGTATGAGTGATATTCTTGTGGATGTGAGAAAATATCCATTTGTCAAGTAAACCCGTGGCTTCCCTTCCGGACTCGGATACCGATTCCGTCTCAGAGCTAAATGAATGAAAAAGAAAGAATCCCATTTTCTTCGTTTTATTTGATCAATTTCAAGTTTTTTATTTTTATTCGTTTTTTGTTTGTTTTGTTTTGGTTTTGTTTGTTTTTTTCTGCTTTTGCTTTCGTTTTTGTAAGTTTTATTTGTTTAAAAATTTTGTTCATTTTGCTAATTTCTCATTATAATTGTGTGTGTGTCGTGTGTATCGGGTGTGTGTGTGTGTGTGTGTGTGTGTGTGTGTGTGTGTGTATGTGTCGTGTGTCGTGTTAATTACAATATATTTCGTTCTAAACTGATTTATCCTTGTACGATTTATATATATGCTGAATTGGAAATTGCAATCAGTGTGGGGGAAATGCAATGCGGAAATAGGGAAAAAGGGGAAAGGGGAAAGTGAAAGGTGTTAGGAGGAAACGTGAAGCGAAAGTGAAAGATGGTCTCGTGTGTGGGCGGGAGAGGGAGGGAAATGTTGCTGTCTCGAAGTAGAAACAGAAGTAGAAGTAGAAGTAGGAAGTGCAAAAGTATCTCGTTTGTTTTCGTTTTGATAGTTCCTAGTTGTGTTCCTATTTGTGTTCTTCTTTCATTTCCATCGAAAGTCGATTCGAAAAGTGAAAGTTAAAGACTGACGGTCTGTCGCACCTTGTCCAAAAATCAAAGTGGCAGACGACTAAAGCGTTAGATTTACTTAACTTAGTTTTGTTTTAATCGGTATTCCCTTTACTTAATGTACATGCCGTTTGATCCGGTAATCCCATAATCCAATAATCCAGTATCTATATCCATAAATATATAGAGAGAGCATGTACATAATCATATATCATATAACATATATCATGTGTATATGCCTTAAAGTCCTTCATCGGTCCTTCTATTCCCTCTATCATCTTCTCCTTCTTCTTCTCCTTCCATCAATTAAAATTCAATTTATTCTGTCATTCTCTGTAATTACTCTCGAATCGCACTTGGCTTTTCTTTGCTTTCCATTCCATTTCATTCCGCTTGTGCTTTCGTTTCGTTAATGCGTCAATTAATTTATTTATTTATTTTCATTTCTAGTTAAACCTTTACGTGTGTGTGTTTTCTCAGTGTGTGTAGGTGTGGGTGTTGGTGTCTGTCTATATGCAATACAAAAAACCAACTTAATTACTTGAATACCCTCAAAATTTACAAAGTACATAAGTAAGCATCGACTATGCAACATTCTTCATTCCATCCCATCCTATCCCTTGCTCTCGCTCTCGCTATCGCTTCAAACATCGCAGCCTTTGATTTTTGTAATCCTAACTTTTAATGCAAATACAATACTTTTACTCTGGGGTATCTGGGGTAAGGTCAGAAGGTCAGGGAAGTGAAATCCGGAAACAAAACGGGGAACAATTGCTCTGGCAATCTACATACATACATATACTCGTACGTACAATATATTTAGAAATTCTTGAGATCATTCGAGTAGTTCTTCTTGGCTGATTCGTAGTTGATTTGCTTTGCTTTCTATCTCCCTCTCTCTCTATCGAACCCTCCCCCCTCAAATCTTTATCGTTATCGTTATTCGTATTACCTTTATGAATAGTATTATTATTATTATTATTATTATTATAGTATTTTGTGTTATTCTTCTTTGTAATTTACATACGTTATACACACACACATCTTCTATACGCTTCTCTCGCTCTGGCAGTGTTTTGGCGTCAAGTTGTGTCAAACCATCATTCCGTACAATTTGATCGTTTATCGTTTATCATTTATCGTTTATCGTTTATCATTAACAAGTACCTAAAAAAAACAGAAACGCAGCTGTATCTTCGGGATCTATGCACAACTGTGACCCTAGGCCCCATTTCTCTCCTCTCTATCTTGTATCTTGTATATATAGATATTGTATCTGTATCTTTCACCTTACCAACTTATTCAACTGTCGAGTGGCGTCGCAATTGACCAAGTCTTGGGCTGTGTGTGTGTATGTGTCGTGTGTCGTGTATCGTGTATCGTGTATCGGGTGTAGTGTGTGTCAAACTGTGAATATACTATATTGTACCGGAAAGAATCGATTGGTTTTTGTTTTTTATTTTGTTTTTGTTATTTAGTTTTCGTTTTGTGTTTTGCGTTTAATAAATATTCTTGTTCGAGTTAATTATCGTGTTTGTGTGTGTGTGTAACAGTAAACATATATGCAGCTGTTATATTTCATTTAATTCGTTCGTTAAACTGTTTTTCCTTTTCGTTTCATTTTGTTTTGTTTTGTTTGGGTTTTTCTGTAGGTTCTCTTTGTCGTTAAATAATTTAATTATGAAACAATTTCTCTATATGTGGTTTTTAAATACGTTGTAGCATTTTTTTGTTTTGTTTTTATTTTTAACTTCGTATCATCGTCTCTCATCGTCGCTCAGCTATCGATAGTCGATAATTTTAACAACTAAATGCTTAACAGCTAGCATATTCCGTATTCCGTATTCCGTATAGATTTTACTCGTACTTTTAGTGTTTTTTTTAATTACAACATAATTTAGGCTTACGCTTGTGGGTTTTGTTGGGATTGTGGTAATGTTTAATGTTTAATGTTTAATGCTCTCCCTCTTTCTCTCTCTCTCTGAATGTTTAACATATCAATCTGTGTGTGTGTGTGTGTGTCGTTAAATATTCAAATATCTAATACACTTGTAAATAATAATATTTAATTGTAATTTGTTCTTCTTTACTTTTGTTATTTTTTTTAATATCCATTCTTTATCTTTATCTTTTATCGATTATAATTGCTATAGTTTTTAAATATTATACTTAAACTTTCGGCTCCTCTCTGCATCTGCATCCCCCTCTCTATCTCCATTTCCTGCTCCTCCTCCTTCTCAAAGTATTTACAAATCTCGCGTGGAATTCACTTGGCTTCTCTTTCTGTCTTCCCGTAAAATCTACTAATTGTTTCATTGCTTGGGTTCTCTTTGGGGGTAGGTAACTTTTAAAGTTCATATCTGAGGGGTCTCTATGATGTGGGTGGGGCGGGGGCATGTGTGGCATGGGCATGGCTGTACGCGTGCACAGATGTGTGGCCTGATCCGATGTTCATCTATGTATCATGTATCATGTATCATCTACGTATGCGGTTGAATGTTGATTGCAATGGCATGCTGCTTGTGGCTGCTCATCCGTCTCCTGTATCCCCTGCGACTTGCATATGATGGGTCTCTGATGTGATGGATGCATCGTAGTTGCGGTGCTTGCCGTTGCATTGTCATTGAAGCGCATTTCATGGGTGTGTGCATGTGGGGATGTGTTGATGCCATGTGGAACTTAATTAAATGCTTGACTGGACTGCACTGGAGTCTGGAGTCTGGGGCCGTCACTCAGCAAACGCTCTCCATTTCGGGCGGCACTCCCGCCTGCTGCATGGCCTGTCGCTTGCGGTACGCGTAGAACTCTTCTCGCATCGCCTGCAGGCGCACCTCCACGTTGTCGTAGCGCGCCGGTAGCTGGTGTTGCAGGGGCAGGGTGCGCAGCTTGCGATTCCCGGATCCCCCGCTGTATCCAGAGGGGGCGTGGGCGTGCAGCAGGCTGCCACTCAGTGGCCCCAAGGTGTGATGATGATGCAGATGGTGATGGAACGAGTGCGGATGCGACTGCGTATCGATGTGCAGATGGTTGAGATCTTCGCGAAGCATTCCCATGCCCGTGGGCGTCGAGGCGCTAGGTGTGGGTGTGGCGGGGTCGAATTCGTAGTGGCCATCGACGCTGCCGACGTCCACAGGGCATGGGGCCTTGGGGGCAGGCAGGTTGCTGTCCGTGGCCGCGTTCAGTCTTGAGATCATTTCCAGCCAGTGGGCCATTGTGTAGGGCGGGGTGTTGGTCCGCGGATAGGCCGAGTAGGCGGAGTGCGGCGTCTGGCCCTGGGCCTGCTGGCTGCCCTCCAATCCTCCCGCCCCAAAGTACCCCAAGTGCTTGGGCGGCGAGGGTGGGGCACGGTACGGTGGTAGCAGCCGCCACTCGCTGGTGCTGCCCGGGTGATTGGAGGTGTTCTTCGATCCAAAGCCACTCGAGCTGCTGCGGGACTCGGGTGAGGCCTCCAGTCCTCCATTCCCCCACGCCCACGCTGTTGCGCAGCGAGAGATTCAGATCGGGGAGGGGCGAAAGCAGCTCGTGCTGCTGGCGGCTGAAGAGGCGGGAGTAGTGACGCGGATACCAGCGCGTGCGTGGCCTGTAGCTGTGATACGGCAGCTGTCCGTGGTAGTAGCTTCTCCAAGACGGCGGCGATGGGAGTTGCAGCGGCACAAAGTGCTCCTCCAGCGGATGCTGTGGCTGCTGCTGCTGGTGTTGCTGTTGTTGCTGTTGCTGCTGGCGGCGGGTCTCCTCCTGGATGGTTCTCAACGAAGGTAGCTCCTGTGAGTAGTAGCGATAGCGACTGCTGAGATTTCCTCCCAATCCGCTGTTGTGGGATCGCTCCGCAGAGTTCGGCGGATAGACGGTGCTGAGGTCGCTGAAGTGCGTCGGGTAGCTGCCGCTGCCGCCGCTCAGCAGCAACTGCTGCTGGTGGTGCAGGTGGCTCATCGCCGGGGAGCTGGAGAAGATGCGCGAGATCCTCGAGGGGGTGTAGTGGTGCGGCGAGAGGAGGTGTTGCTGCTGGCCCAGGCCCAAGGCTCCACTGATGGTGTTGATGTGCAGCGGTCGGCTCCTGTCCGCATTCCCGTACAGATTGTGGCTGCCACTGCTGTTGTATGCAGGACGCAGCACGTTCTGGTAGCGGGCACCGCTGATGGCGTCCTCAAAGTGCGCTGGCTGGTGCTGTGGCTTGCCCCCGATCTTGAGCAGACCGCCCAAGCCCTGGAGGAAGCCGCGAGCCGAGTCCGCCGCCGACTGAAGGCTCAGCTGGCTGGAGGATGCCACCAGGGGACGACGCCAGGAGGCACGTGCTGTGATGAAGTTGCGCCGCGAGAGGAAGCCGCCATCGTCGCTGGAGGACTTCTGGGAGACGTTGCTGTTGCGGCGCTCAAAGAGCGCCCCATCCACGACATCGATGTTGTTGTTGTCCAGCGTGTAGCCCTGTATCTTGGATCCATCCACATCCAAGACAAAGCGGCCATCGAGGCTGCGCTGAATGCGGCTCACAGAGCGCCTCCCAGTGGCAGTTCCTGTGTCGCAGTCGTCGAGGGTCGTGGGGGAGCTGTAGATGGAGTGGCAGTTGGTGCAGCGATCGGGTGGCCAGATCCAGTGGAGAATGGCAATCAGTATGGCGGTTAGACTTGATATTCGGGTTTGTTTGTACCTAAGGCGTGAATTGATAGAGAGATTGACAGTTTGTTAGATGCAGATAAAAGACAAATAATATGCAAAATGCAGATACAAAACTGAAGGTAAACTCTGAACAAAAATAGGAAATCAACATTGAATTGAACGGAAGATGGAACCAAGGAGAGAACTTTTAGTTAGAGAAATGTTTGCTTACGATTTTGATTATGACAGGATGGACCTGGAACTATAAAAACGCTTTCATAATCACGGTAATGTTCAGTATTGCTATAAGGGAGAGCGATGGAGCGATGGAGCGTTGGGAATGGTGCATTCCAATCAGAGAGAGTGTAGAGAGTGTAGATACAAATAGATACAGAGACACACACAGTTGCGGGAGGGAACAATTTAGATTGAGATTGAGATTCAGATAGAAGGCAATACTCCTCTCTTCGGTCGATGGATGCGTGGGATACTCACTTTTTTAAAGGCACTTGACCAGAGGAAATTGAGCCCGTACTGCGATTGTGATGCAAATGATGATGATTATTGGCTGCATTGGCTGCAATGTTACGAGCGTCCGTTATCCTGCAAGCTACCATGTTGAACTCTGTAAACGTATAATTTCTACAATTAATTTTGGCGTGCAGCGTGAGCCGTCCTATCCTGGGCAAATAAAATACAGTACACGACACACAGGACACATGACACAGGACACATACATAGATATAGATGTATCTATACTACAGTGCACTCTACATATAGACGTATACACATATGTATATGGCAGATTCATCCGCTTATACTCGTAGCGAGGAAATGGACTCATTTGCATGCACTCCCCTGCTGTCTGCTGTCTGCCGTCTGCAGTCTGCTGTCGATGCTAATAAGTTGAGATTGTTTAAATTTTTAGCCAGCTACTAGATTATTAACTAGGGGTAACAGAGGCAGAACAGAAAGCGTTTACCACCAGTTAGTTGCTGGCCACCATTTAGTAGTTAGAGCAGTTACCAGCTACCAGTTACCAGTTAGTGCTACGACTATCGCTATGACTAAACTAAGTTGTTGTTAGTTGTTCGGGTTGATGTTGATTACAGTGTGTGGCAATTACATGTAGCAGAACACAAGGAGGCGCCAATTAGTGGAGGCAGTAGGCAGTAGGCAGGGGGCAGGGAGCAGGGGGCTAATTTTGCAGTCAGAGTAAACGGTAATTGGAACGAGAACCACTACATGGAATACTTGGAATAAATGGCATATCTAATGCCCAACTAAATCGAAACTTAATTCTCCCCGAGGCCCCCGAGGATGGGATTTCAGAGAGGGGGGGCTGGAAGGTGGAAGGCGGAAGGCGGAAGGCCATTGACGTTCGATGTCAATGACAAACTAATTCGAGACGCGGACCCGGGGCATATCCTGGCACGTACACACACTCATGGAGAGAGACATGGACTCGTGGAGGACCCTCACATACAATTACAATATACACACACACATATACGCCTATATGTAAATGCAAAAAGTATATATACAAATATATACACATATAAATGTACAGCCATGTGCTCTCTCTTCGCAGTATTTTATTTAGGATATGGCTTCGAATGGTTGGAAAAAAAACAATGACACGTGAAATGGCTTTTGAGAGAATGGTCAAGATACGAATTGAATTGTGCCACAACAGAAAACAGAAGAGAGACAGACAAGTGGAGGAGGAGTAGGATGAGGAGGAGCGCATTCATGAAACAAAACAAAACCGAACAGAAGAGAGAAACAGAGGACAAAGAGAGAAGAGAGGAGGATAAGTTTAATGAAAATCGAAAACCAAATATTGCTGATTATGGGACGACAACGGAAGCGGAAACAAAAAGTTGAGCGACACAAAAGTTAGTCCGCCCGGAGAACACTCTCTCCATCGAGGGCGAGAGAGAGAAAACGTAAAAAACGAACAAGTGATTCAAGATTCAGATACAAAAAACGGAGAAACGAGAAACGAGAAACAAGAAACGAGAAGTGGTATTTGTTTTGTGGTGTGTGGTTCGTGGTGTGTGATGTGTGATGTGTGGATGTGTGATTTGTGGCCTTTTGGTGTTTTTTGAGTAATTATGAAATCTGTGTGTGAAATGAGTTTGCGCCGCAGCGGCTGATTGAGTGAGTGAGTGCTCGGGTGCTTGAGATACTTTTCAGAGAGAGTGTGGAGCTGCGGCGGGCGCTTGATCTGCTTATGTATAACCGACATAACAGATGGCTAGATAGATGGATTGATATGCATATGTATGGATGGTTAATCGATGACACTGTGTATGTATGTATGTATGGTGGATTCAGTACAGTTGTGTCAGTGTGATCTAATGGTTGATTGATTGATTGACTGTTTGATTGTTTGATTGATTGATTGATTGATTGATTGGTTGTTAGATTGGTTAAGTTGGCGAGGGGACTGGACGCGTCTGAAAATAACCTTTTAGTTTTGTTGTCAGTAACTTCAGGATCGGTGGTTGCACACGACATCGATTTTTAATATGATAACAAAAACTTACCCTTGCGCGCTGTGTCGTTGTTGTTTTTATTTGTTTTTTGGATTTTTTGTTTTTGGCGAGGGTCTTGGGGTTCGGGTGGGGGCTTTTCTGAGTGCATTGCCTCCACAAGTTGTATGGAGATATGGCCCTGCCACATACCTGCACAACGAGTGGGAGGATCTTGGGCAGGCATGTGACAGGACACAAGGCAATCTGCACAGGGCAGACCGATCATCAATGACTTTTGTCGGAGCGATCATTTTATGCTTGGAAGAGGCCTTTTGAGCTTTCGACCTTTCGGTCTTTCGGCTCTTGGCCATATTCAATTTCTACGTGGGATTGTGGGCCTTTTTTACCATCTTTGTGCGTGAATTGTTTACAAAAAACGTCTGCCCAGTATTGTGCCCTATATAAATGAGCGCCTGTGCGCCATGTATATAGATATAGATTGTATTTTTACATCTCTGAAATACCTTTATCCAGCATGAACTCAGCCCTGGGCAGAAACAACGACGATTTGGCCAAGAACATGCTTTTGTCAATATAATTCGCGGATAAAGGTATTTTGTGGTATTATTTTTTATCAGATTCAACGTTAATTCTGTATATACGTATGTATCTCTTTCTCTTTCTCTCACTCTCACTCCATCTGTGGCTAGTGTGTGTGTGTGTGTGTGTGTGTGTGTGTGTACGTGGCTGGGTGTGTGGGTTGCCACAGCGTGAAAAGAACAAAAGAATAAATCAAAAACAATGTGTTTTCTATAGTATTCGTATGTATCGTACATACATAATATTTCACAGCTAATGGGGCTGCGAAATTTTCCTGTTTTTCTGTCTTTTCTGTCTTTTTTTTGTGTGTAAGTGTGTGGTGGCTCCGAAAAGAATACATAAATAATTGATTTAAACAACGCAACATTAATTAATCCACTTAAAATACAGATTAAAGCAAAAACCAATGACAAAGGCAGAGACACAGACGAGGAGGGTTTGGTTGGTTCCATATTCCATATGCCCACACGTGCGGCACGAGGTTCGATTCGATTCGATTCGATTCGATTACATTAAACGCGTATATCCAGCGAATATCGAACATAATGAAGGCCCTGGCATATTCAATTTCCGCTTCAAGAGGGGACACGGGAGAGAGAGTAGCCCATGGGGTCTGTTGGGGGCTTGGCCGTTGGCCGTGGGTGGAGCTTAATCGATTTATCGTCTTTCTGCTGGCGGCTGTATCCTCCTTAATTCTTAACTAAAGTTGCAACAACTATTTATATGTACATGCGTTGAATTTCAGAAATAAAATGCACTATGAAGTCAGATATGAAACGCAAAAAGATACTCAGGTAATCCAGAACAGAAGATCCGCCAATGATGCGAAATTAAAACATAATTTAATGGAATGCAAACGTAAATGGATAACTGGAGGATTGATGTGATGGCCAATTTTGAACTAAGAGCTGGGGGAATGTATCTTTTTTTTTGTCTACACTCTGAGCGGGCGGGAGTCCTGGACCAGCGGACCTGTGGTTCGTCTTGGGTTCGTCTTGGATTGTAGGGGAGGACAGGGGAAGGACCCAAACTGAACTCAAGATAACAACCAAAGGAAACCAAATAGGAAAAGCAAACATAGAACCAAAATCCAATTAGTATGTAAATATTATATACAGAAATTTTGCAGTAACGTTTTTTTTTTTTTTGCCAAATTTTGCCAAATTGCAACTGAATTTTACTTGCAACAAACTACAAAGAAAATATGTACGAAAATATTCGCTCAGACACAGGCATAATTTATGGAGAATTTCCGATTGTTTTGCCACAAATAATTTACTTTTACTTTTACGATTACTCTTCAGCAAAACAGAACAGAACAGAATAGAACATTGGTCTCAAATGTATTTTTGTTGTCGAATAAACCGAATAAACCGAATAACCCGAATGCCGATTAATGGAGGGGGCGCTTCCATATTCCAATACTATCGGTGTCGGTGGAAAACTCAAAAGGCTAAACTCATAAAAGGCACTGTGCGTAGGGCTGTAAGCCATGTTAGTGGCTGTTTTAGTAGGTTATTTAGTTGGTTAGTCAACAACAACAAGAACACATCATCAATCGCTATTCTGATTATTACTGGTATTAAAGAGTATATCGTAGGGATCAGATCATCAGTAAGTACGAGTATCATCTAAGTAGTATCATTAGCAGTAGGCAGTATCATTATCATTTATCAGTTATCAAAAGTTATCGGAGAATGTCATCAAAAACCATTTCAAGTGTGTGTGTTAGCTTTGGGCCTCAGTGTTACCTTTTTCCTGTTTTCGTCGTTTACGTTTATTGCAAATTTTTACGGCACAAACCGATAAAATGATCGCAACAATAAAAAACAGGATGCCCCCAACGACGCCGGCGGTTATAGCTTTATGCTTGACACGTGCCGGCACGGGGAACTTCACCTCGTCGCTGGACTCGTACGATTTCTCCGAGTTGGCCAGCACCCGGAAGTAGTAGGTCCGTCCGCCCACCAGGTTCTTCACCAGATACTGCGTCTCCTCCGGCCGTATCTGTCCTCGGTTCAACGTCTTCCACTGGGCGTCCGTGCGGTACTTAATCGTGTAGAACTTGACGATGTGCGCCCGCTCCAGCGGCGACTGCCACGTGATGAGGAATCCGTTCGACACCTCCGTGACGGACACGTTCCGTGGCGGCCCGGGCTTTGGACCTGCAACGACATGTTGGGTGCAGGAGAGACACAGGGGATGGGGGAAGACGGGAGAGAGAAAAAGAGAGAATTAGTATGTTACAGGAAGTGGAATTGTTGAAGGGATTTCCCATCCCGTGTATACCAGACCAGACCCCTTTTTAAATTTCAAAATCCAACACAATCGTACACCTGTCCGAGTGTGGGGGGTGGCTAAATCGTTTGCATTATTTTTGATTTATTTGCATTTCATTTTGTGCTTTGTTTATTTACGCGAGGGATTTTCCAAGTTTCCGCGGAGTCCGCGTTGCCCTTTTATAACCTTTTCCGCATTGCCTTCGCCGCTTGGTTGGGTTTTCCCTCACAGGATCGAAGGCTTGAGCCCAGCACTAACACTCGTATCCTTCTTCTGGCAGATAGATCTAATAGCTCTTTAATTCCCTTCTGAAAATATTATCGTCCAACTAATTCCAAAGGGTGTACCCTGCACCGGCTCATCCCCGGGTCTTGCTTTGTTTTAGATTCTTTTATTTATTTCATTTCATTTCATTTATTTTTTCACTCTTTCGTTTCGCTTAAAAGCTTTATGAAATTTCCATTTGGCTTTTTGCAACTCTTGCCTGTGCACAGACAACCCTTTTACTTTTTCCTTCTTTTTACTTTCTTTTTGCACCATGCATTTATTCATGACGAGGAAAGCGACAGCAAGAATGAGAAGGAGAAGGAGGCATGGGAATGGGATTCGCTGGGCGAAAAGGGATTGACAAAAACACATTTTAATTAGCATACACACATAAAACTTTCCATTTTCGTATTTGAATACTTGTCCCCAAACATCCGTCCGGCATCACAACGGAAAAATGATAAAAATATACGAGTACATGTCCATGCAACAGCAACAGCAGCAACAGCAGCAACAACAACGGACGAGGACTACACGGACATGGAGACGGACACTCTGGTGTCTGTCTGTCTGTCTGGCTAGAGCCTAGGCCATGGCCAGATACAGATACAAATTACGGGCCTAGACGGACAGGCCATGGATAACCTGAATTCTCAGTGAATTCTCTCTCTCTCTGTCTCTCGGGTAGCAGGACCTCCTCTCGCTGGTGATTTGTGAGAACTCGTGCTCGATGCAATTAACTGCCGGTCGGTCGGTCGATCTCCAGGGTATCGGATCGGATGGGGGATGTCGCACATGCAAATGCAAATTAAAACAGCTTGGAGAAATAAGAGACACAATACGATATGTCATGTAAAATGTCCCCCAGGTTACAGCTCCTCCTCCTCTTCAGCGTCCTCCTTCCGACGGAGGCTCCCAATGGCGCTTATGAAATTTTCAACAGCATAAACCGATGTGTGCCATGTATCTGTGTGCGTTTGCTTGTATCGGTGTGTACTAGCTCGTATCTGTCTGTCATTGTGTGTGTGTGTTTGTGTGTGTGGCTGCTTAGATGAACGCTGACGCTGACGGTGCAAATGCGATGGAATTTTGTTTGAATTTTTTGGGGTAAAGCGCAGCAGCACAAGCGGAACAACAGCAGGAACGAGATGGGAGGCTCCCCCAAAAAGTTGCAGGATAACAGATGAGATGGAAGGGGGAATGGGAAAATGGGGGTTTTGTGAACGTGTGGCAATAAGTGCAAGCCATTTATTATGAAACGCTAACGAAAAATGCCACGCTCATTATATATGTATGTATTCTAATTAAAAATGCTTTTAAAGAGCTCTCTCGGGAGATTTGAAAGCGCATATACACTCTACACTCTGTCTTGCATATATCAAAAGTTGATTATGCGAATGGTGGCAGAAAGAGCAGTAGCTGGAGGTGGATCCTTGGAGTGGGGGAGGTGGGGCGCAACGACAACCCTTTGGCCCATGGCCCGTATAAAAAACGTGCGCAGATTTGACATAACATAAACGAGACAAGTGACAAACATAAAAAAACATAAAATGGGGATGGCGTACGGCGTACGGCGTATGGCAGGGAAAAGCGCACGGACCAAGGAAAGGCCTAAATGAGATGGGTAGACACAGCAGACGGACGGACGTACAAACGGACGGTCGGACGGAGACACTGTAAAAATGTCAAGGGTAGACACGACAGGGTACACAAAGGGTACGGGACGGGGCATCGCGACCCTGTGAGGCGCCGCACGGTTAAATGTTATTTATGACTGCAGCAGTGGCAGTGGCAGTGGCACTGTGGCACACACTGTGTGCTGTGGATGGTAGGTGTGGCACCCGCAGAGGCAGTAAATCTGCAGCTGCAGGAATTGTGGAATTACAGGCTGTGCCGCAAGACAGAGACATTACTTAAGAGCGACCTGCAACACGTTGGCCAGGGGGGGGTAGGCGGCACGCGGAATGGAAATGCTGTAAAATTATTGAGGGGTATATATGCGGGGTATAGTGCGCGATATGTGATATGTGATATGTTTTTAATACGAGTACCTTTCACTCTCAATCTGGGTGGCGAATAAACTAGCTTGCCCCGCGAATCGGTGTGAAAGAAAATGTCAAAATATGCTAAAAGGTCTGCAAATAAAACGGAAACAGAACAGAAAACAGAACGAAAATGATCACAAATCAAATCCAAAAATCCAGTAAGATGTTTTAAAGATTAATTACAGAGAGTGCAGCCCGAAATGAGGAAAAGTGCAATAATAGAAAAGTGCAATCCAAGAACCGAAATACTAAACTACTAAAACCCTCTGTTGTGGGTTGTACAATGGGTGTATATTGGGGGGTCAGGAGTTCCAAAAGGTCAGGCCACACCGGCTTGCAGGTGAGAGGCATTCACTCAAGATCCAGCAGTCAATTGGTTTACCTTGATGGAATGCAAATCAGAGCCCGGGACCAGAAGTCGACCTCCAAGAAGGAGGCACATACCGAGCCCCAGCTGCAATTATGACAGTGAAATGCATTGAATATTCATAAATGCTCAACGTACGTACATATGTACATATGTGTGTTGCAGTCAGAGTGTGCGTGTGTGTGTGTGTGTAATCAGCCTTGACATGCATTTGCTGCATGCTTCATGCTCCAACTTTTGCCGCTGCTTTAAGAAGGGTATGCCTAGTCCGCAATCAGAAGAGAGTTCTGCACACTGCTGCTGGGTATCGTCTAGTCGAGCAGGCGATAGCTGCTCCACTTGGTTTATTTTGTCGAATGTCAGTGGCGGAAATTTGCAACTGTTCAAGTAGCGTGCTGCTGCTGCTGCTGCTGCTTCTGCTTCTGCTGCTGCCTCGCATTGTTGTTATTAATTTTTAAGCGCTGCGGCGCAAGGATAAAACAACAAGCCCTGCCAGCAGCAGCAGCACGCACCGAACACTGAACACCGAACCGTTCCACATGCCACATGCCACCATGCCACCGTGCCACCGTGCCACAGTGCCAGCGTCAGCGTCAGGGTCTACATGGCGTATGAAAATTGCTTGACATAAACAAATGCGGCACGGACACACACACTGACATACACGTGCACGCACGTCCTTCCCTTTGAAAGGAGGGTATGGGAGTGGGTGTGGGTGTGGCGGAGGGCGGTGGCAAATGGTTTACCGTTGATGTTTTATGCACGATTTAAAAAAAAAGAGGAAAAATATTATAAGAAAAATAAAGCAAAAAAAAACGAAAATAAAAGCCAAAAAGAAATACAATTTCTGCTGCTGCTAGTTGTGTTTGCTTGTGTGTGTGTGGGCGGCTGAGAATGAGGATGAGGCGGGGGTGGGGGTGGGGGGCGTGGTGTTGGTGTTGGTGTTGTCTGTAGAGTAGTGGGTGGCTGAATCTGAATGGGCGGGCGTTGCGTTTGCGGATGATGGTTGTTTCTGAAGGTGTTTCGTTACAAGCGCCAAAAAAAGGTACACACGTACACGAAATCCAGGGTTGCATTACACAACACAGCGCACATTTGCCGCCAGAGTTGCCACCGCCAGAGTTTCTACTGTTCGTTCGTTGTTGTTGTTGTTGTTGTAGTTTTTGTTATTTTGTTGTTTCTGGCGTTTTTCTGTTGTTGTTATTTTGTTGCTGCTGCTGCTGCTGCTGCTTCTGGCGCTGCTTCTGCTGCTGTTTCCCTTATTTTTTGAACATACGCGTGCGCCAAAACACGTACACGCACTGATACACACACATATGCTACAAACACATACATATACACCCATGAACACACACACAGATACACACAGATACTAATGCAAGTAAATTAAATACGCTAAATGGGGGGAAAACATTTATTTGTGTGTGTGTATGTGTGTGTGTCTGTTCTTATATACAGCAGGCGGGGAGGGTACAACTAGGGGGTGGATGTAGGGGATAAACTACAGACCAAGAGAGCGAGGGAGAGCGAGAGACTGCTACAGAGCGGGTGGGGGAGGGGGAAGGTAGGGGGGGGAGTATAAAATTAACTATTATCGCAAAGCGGTTGGAAAAACACGCGGCAACGTCGACAAAGGCATTCAAATTGCCGCACCTACTGCGCCCGCAATGGGCGGCAGGATCAGAGAAGAGGGGGAGCAGCAGGTCGGAGGTATCCTTGTTAAATGTGCCTCGGCATTTGGTAATATGGTTGTTTAAATTATACCACCCTCATGGGGCATGGGGCATGGGGCGTGGGGCATGGGGCGTGGGGCGTGGGCGTTGTTATATCGACCGCACGACCTGCAAGACACGAAACACGACAACGAAGGCAGCTCCACGGCTCCACGCCTCGGTCGGGGCACAGTTGTAAAAACAGTTCAATTAATTTAAATAATTAAATGTGGGACAAACTGTTTTAATTACGCTGCGAACGTTACGCTCGAACACATACACACATAGATACACGTGTGTGTGTGTGTTTGTGTGTGCGTGCATGAAATGTAATATTCACAGCCAGAGCAGAGTCCGGACATCGCATCCTCCACAGCACAGCACAGCACAAGCCGTGGCCCTGCCCTCTGCATCGCACATGTGGCAGAAATTATGCCCCGTGGGAAATGGCGCGAATTTGGGGCGTGCTTTGGCAGCCAATAAAACCATGGAGCAGGGCTCCACTGAGCAGATTGAGGGCAGATCATCCCCTAATCCCCCAATCCCCTATCCACTATCCCCATTTCCTACTTTCCTGCGTTGCATAATTGGTTTGAATATTTCATTGTTCCCGAAATGAATATTGAACTCTATTTTTTTTGGGACTCTGCGGGGGGGTTGTGGTCTAGCCTTATCCCTTTTGTACTTAGTTCTCGGTAATTTAAAAATAAACGCGTATATTTAGACACTCCACTCATCAGTTCAGTCAAGCAAGGAAGGAAGGAAGGCACTATACTGCACTACACATGAATGCCACTTTTGCGGTCTCCCTGAGGGCTCTTTCATCGCATTGTTTGCCTGTTGTTATCAGCAAAGGCATTCCATTATCAAAAGCATTCGTCATTAAGTTCATTCATAGTTTTAATCCTTGTAATTGTGGTTGGGGTCCTTGTGTTTTGTTTCTTATTTACATCTACAATGCATACGCATACGCATTTACTTGACTAAGGATTTTGGTTTTTGGTTTTTGGTTTTTGCTTGTTGGATGTTTTGGTTTGTTGATTTTTGTTTTTTGTTGGTTGATTCTCTTACCAGCTTCGTCTGGCATTAGCTGAAAGAATGAGTCGGGCGGTTGTGTTGCAGCCTTGACATTACGTGGCGCTGCCGGAGCGTCTTCTATTGAATTGAATTCGAATTTTTCAGTGGTGGCATCCAACGTCAGCAAGAAAAATTCGAAATTCAATGCGCGAGTGAGAGTCGATGTTGAGTTTTGGCATTGCATTTTTTTGGTATTGCATTTGATTGCGGCGCATGATTAGTATGAGAAAGTTAGAGATCGAGTAGCGGTTTGGTTTTGGTTGGAGATCGATGGAGATCGTGAGAAAAAGAGAAGAAAACGAGAGAAAAACAAGAGCGTTATGTTAGAGCCAATCCAAAGTAGAGAGGGCCTCGACCCCGAAACCCCAACTGTGGACTTGTGGGCTGGTGGGCTTGTGGATCGAGTCTCCTCTAGTGCATAGGTTTTTTCATGATAGAACAATGTGCATACGATGCTGGAACGATTGCAGCAAAAGGAACCCAAAAGGAGCAAAAGGAAAATAGCCAAAGCAAAAAGTACTAAATGCAAAGGAGGATCTGAGGAACAAGCAAAAACTCACCCAGCGTCCGCACGGTCATCACTTTGCTCATCATCCCGTCGCCGAGGACGTTGCGACCCACCACCTGGAACTCGTAGGTGGTGCCGGAGGCCAGGCCGTTGATGGTCACCTGGGTACTGCCCGAGGGCGTCACCGAGATGGTCTGCCAGTCGTTGACGCCCGCTTCGCGGAACCAGATCGTGTAGTCCTGCTTGTACTCGGAGCCCCCGCTGTAGCCGGGCAGCCACTGGAGCGTGATGGAGGACTCGGTGGCCTTGCCGGTGATGTTGTAGGGGGCATGCGGCTGGGTGCCCTCGATCACCAGCTGCGTGACGGCCATCAGGGTGGCCACCTCGTTGGACACGACGCACTGGTAGTAGCCAAAGTCCTCGCGCCGCAGGTTCTCGATAGTCATGTTGCCGCCGGAGATCTTGATGCGGTTGCGCTGCGAGTCGGCCAGCTGCTCGCCCTCCTGGCGCTGCCACTTGATGGTGGGCCGCTCGGTGCCCTCCGCCTCGACGGCGTCGCAGTGCATCTCGACGCTGTCGCCGACCTTGCGCTGGTAGAGCGTATCCGGCTCCACAGTGAAGGCCGGCGGCTTGCGGACCAGCACGTCCATGAAGCCGGAGGCGCCGTGCGTGCCCTGGTCATTGTAGGGCGTGCAGGAGTACTGGCCTTGGTGCTCCTCGTTGACGCGCGTGAAGAGCAGCGACCCGTTGGCCATCACCACGATATCCTTCATCTGGTAGGGATCCAGCAGGCGCTTGTCCTTCGTCCAGGTCACATACAGCAGCTTGGGACTCGACTTGATGTAGCACTGGACGATTCCTGCCAGCCGGAAGGGCAGATATTGCACCGTTGGCGTGAACGTGACCTTGGCAGGATCTGTGGAGGGTGGAGTGTGTGAAGGAAAATGGATGACTGAATCGAGGAGCAATGCGATGGCTGCACTCACATTCGACGCTGAGGTAGGCGGAGGCACTCTGCGGATCGCCGATGCCGTTGGTCACCTCGCACAGGTACTGGCCCGAGTCGTCCGGCTTGATGGGGTTGATGATGAGGGATCCGTCCTTGCGAATGGTGACACGGGTCTCCAGCGACGCGACCTCGCGCACCGGCGATCCCTCGCGAAACCAGCGGACGGTCACGTTGCCGGGCATCGCCTTAGCCTCGCATGAGAATATCACTTTTTCGCCTTCGAGCTTCGTTTGGTTGGTGGGCGGCACCTGTCGGTCGATTGAAAGGAAGGAGAGACAAAAAAAAGAATCCCTTTAGACAAATCTGAACCGTGGGATGACCTGCAAACTTATGACGGTTGACTGTTGACTGTTTTTTGTGGACTGTTTGACTAATTCTAATCATGAGCGCCGTACTTTAACCCTAAATCCCCTCTTCGATGGCACTGAATGAGTTCTGGAACGTGGCATGAAGCTTGACAGCTAATTTTTGGCTGTCGCCGTCATCGATATCCTTTGTGTGTGCAGTCGCTTTTTCACTCCACTCCCCGGTTCGCTTCGACTCATGAGAAATAACATTTCTGCTGTCACAACTATGAAATGCTCCCCTTTTCTCCTCGGCTCCACTGCTCCACTGCTCCTCCACTGCTGACTGCCATTGACAACTTGTCAGTCAAATGTCAGAAGCGAACATTAGGAACCCTCTTTTCCCTCTCTCTCCTTCCCCACTATTCGATCCGTGATGTCCTGGCTCCCAACCCTACTCTGGGTCTGGCTATTGCTCTGGCTCTGGGTAATTGCATGAGTGCATTCTCTGCCTGTTGTTCGTCGTTTCGGTTATTTAATGCGCACATTTGCTTTAGCTTTGGATTTTGATTTTGCTTTTGGGCAATTTGCTTACAGAATGTTTCATTTGAATTAGTTTTAGTTATGGCAGAACTGCTGTGATGTGGGGATGATGTGGGTTGACTGCGGACCGGAATAGGCTCGTAAATTGAATTGAAACCCCCCATATAAGTGTGTGTGTGTGTGTGTGTTGGCCATCGCCTCTTGGCCATCTATAAACTGTCCACCCGGCTTGTGGCCACAGATACAGATAAATGTTATTGCAATATTTATGCGAAGATTGATTCACAAAATGTGGCAATTGCAGTAATTGAAGTTTGCTTTCGACGTATGTCCTCGTCTTGGTCTTCGTCTACCTCTAAGCTCTAAGTGCCCCCCAATAGGTCAGAAAAGGTCAAAGTTCAAGCCAACGCGAACGAAGGCAGGAAGAAATATGAGTGGGAGTAGTGGAAGTAGTGGCAGTGGCTCGGAGTAGCGTATGGCCAACTGTAAATAACCCGAAATGCAAATGCACTAGCGGGGAGCGCACAAAAGTATGCTATGGCCGTGCATACTAGTACCGACTAGAACTCACACACGCGAGAAAGGGAGAAAGAAGAGTGTGTAAAGGTAGGGGGCAGGTTGTGTGCTCCGTTGTAAATAGGGGGATCAGCGGAAGGGTAGCCGGCAATGAGAGATGGGATGGGGATGCCAGACCAGACCAGGCCAGACCAGGCGAATGACCATGTTAAGAGTATGCCTTGCGTATACGGAGTTCTCTGTTCGAGTAGTTGCTGCTCTCCTGCTGCTTTCAACTATTCCGTTCCGTTGGGGTCACAGTTTTGCACGGACTCTATTTTTTCGCTTGTAAATGGAGAGACGACGGAATGGAGATGTTGCATACGGGGCATGAAGCATCCATCCACTGCGTTTTAGTGCCGCGAAGGCACAAAAAAAGTTTCACGCTCGTTGCAATTTTTTTCTGCCCCTTTTCTGGGGCTCTCGCTCTTAGCCGCGTTTTCGGTTGCCGCGTTTTCTGGGTTCTATGAATCAGAACTCAGAATCGGACTGAAGTTGGGGGCTGCTGGGGGGCTCTTCACGTCCTGGACATGGTTTGGTCTGGTGATTTTTGAAGCCCTAGCCCTGCTGCTGGTTGCAGCCGCAAAGCCTTTGGAGTGATTAGTTTGCTTTGAATTTGAATTTCGTTGAGGATGGGACAGGGATGGACTGCGAGGACGCAGAAGGAGAGTCTTCGGCTACGGTTAATGGAAAAGCGTTGAACAGATTATATGCAGTATATGCAGTATATGCGGAATGCAAACAGAAGATGAGAGTAGAATAGAGTTCAACACTTACTCTTATAGCAAATCTCTCATTGATGGCATTCGCTTGGGACTTGGTGCGTGCGTGCTTGTCGGGCGCGGCCTTATCCTTTTATGGCGGGGAAATCAAGAATTGAGGTGGTGGGAATGTGGTGGGAATGCGGGAGTTGGTGGGTGGAGAGAATATACATAGAAACTATTAGCAAACCCCAAAGCGACACTTTTGGCCAATGATTCCCCAGTGCAAGGGCTCCCTCTACCCTGCTCTTCTTTTGCATACCAATTTTGTTGTACTTAAGAGTGTACGACTTTCAATTCCATTCAATTAAATTTCGATTTCGATTTCGATTATGTATCTCAAAAGTAATTCATTTGTATTTAGGTTTTTACCATGATTACAGCGCCGCCCGCGATTATAACACGGGCCGTATGGGAGACTTGCCCCTCACCATTGCGTGCAATGCAAGTGTACTCTCCGATGTCCTCGTGCCGTATGGTCGAGATCCGGAGCTCGGTGCCGTCGTTGAAGATGCCCACCGTGGGCGAGGGGTCGACGGGATTGGCATCCTTGTACCAGAGTATTTCCGGGGTCGGTGTGCCATCAGCCTGGCAATTGAGTATAATTGAATCACCTGCAAGGAAACGCCAGGATCAGGACCATGCCATCCATTGAGAGAGAGGGAGAATGAGAAAGAGAACGAGAAATTAATAAGGTAAGTGGTGGCAATTGTTACGCTTTTTGGTTTCATTTGATGCGAAATGTGGCTAAGGGGTACGGGGTACGTAGTACGGGGTAAGGGGTAAGGGGTAACGAGCAGTGCATGTGCGTGGCTCCCTGCCTCCTTCCGGTTAACTGTGGCACACGGCTTTGTCTCTGTGCCTCGACTAACGGTGATAGCTGCTGCCTCTGCCGCCATTTGCAGCAGACAATGGGATACCCGGTCGAGGCTCTTTGTTGCAGTTCGTCCTCGTACTCGTCCTCGTCCTCATCCTCGTACTTTGTGCCGCCTCACTGGGCTCGTTGTTATTCCTGCCTCTTCGTTGTGTGCTAGTGTCTGATTTATGCGCTGCAGCGCCATTTTCTCTCGACGCATTTCCGGCAACGTCTTTTGTTTCGCTTTCGCTGGTACGAGGGTACACTCGGGGACTTGGACTGCCACTTGGACTTGTAAACATTTTAACTTTGATTAAGCGACGGAAATTTGATTTGATGCGATTGCGAACATAAAGAGCTTATCGATTTTCATGCTCTTCGGGCGAGCGGTGACCGGCAAGCAGCGAGCAGTAAGCAGCGGACCTTGCCCATTCAGAAGATGACAAATGGCGGCACATAACTCCTTGGGGGCCGCCCCGAAAGTATGGCCTGCATGGCGCATTTTTTACGACGCATGTGGACTGGGACTGGGACTCGTAGTTCATTCTTGGGAATGGAATGGCATTTCCAAGGTGACAAACTCATTCGGGCCCTGCAACAAATTGCCGGCCATTTGACACAGTCAAAAGTACAGACGAGGAGGAGGGTGGGCACACTCCACACTCCACTTAATCTGTGGCACGTTGACAGCGGGGAAAATAGGAGAGCGGCCAAATATGAGAAGTTGCTGTTCGGCTGCTTTTCGAGAGGAATGATTTACTGTATAGAGGTGGCTGGGGGGCAGAGGGGGCAGGCATTTACTCACCTAAATTAACGTATATAATATCCTCGGGCGTAACACTAAAGCGCGGCGGTGCATGTACGTCTAAGTGGAACCATGTACCGTTCTTGTGCTGCTTGGGATCGCGGTTCAGGAAGACGACCTTGCACTCGTACCAGCCCTGATCGGACTCCCGGATGTTGGTGAGGTTGAGCGAGGCGCTGCCGAAGGGCGAGTCCTGCGAGACGCGCGACACCCGTCCCTTGTAGCCCTCCTCGATGTGCTCCGGATAGCTCTCATACCAGATGTATATGGGCAGATCGGAGCCCTGTGTTTTGGATTGTGAGAATGAGAGAACCATTAGCCTTCATCAGATTCGATTCGATTCGCGGGGTTTGGTTTGATTCGATCTTCGACTGTAACGACGAATGCTTATGCATTGAATGGTGCTATATGGCATCTGTACATACGATACAAACGGAGTCTGAAGAACAGTTTTTACATACACTCGTACACTGGGACAAGTTACGGGATAAACGGGATTCACGGGATACAAAGGATAGAGGGGATACACGGGATACAAGGATACAAGGGGAATAGGGATTGCAGACAGTTTTTTGTTTAACCTAAGGTTATGGATTTGGGATGAGATTGAGGCTGGAGCTATGAAGCGGCTGTTTACAAACAGATGCGAACTGGAGCATGCATTATGTATGGTATTTGTATCTATATTCTATATTTATTCTCTGGAAGTGGCATGCAGGTGGGAAAGCTCATAGTGATAATACAATATACGAAAAACGAAAAGAAAAACCTGCGTACGCTAATCGGAAATTCAAGTTTCTCTTAACGCAAACAACTAAGCAACTGTCAGAAATAAATTGAGTTGCGACACATAAACACACAGATACGAACAGATACATATACAGATACAATGACATAGCTGGGTCCCCGTACTCTGTCTGTGTCTGTGTCTGTGGAGGAACGGTTGTGAAAGTAAAATCTACAAACAGTCAAAACAAAAACTCATCACGTTAACGTGGAGAAATTGCGCTGCCGCATGGTAAACATTCCACTACACACACACCAACACACGCACGCACCGAACACACACAGATACTCGCTCGTACACAGACATGGGCACACATTTTCACTGTCAACACGAACACTCCCCAGTCTCTGCGCTCAGCGCAGCGCTTCCTTGCCAGTCCCTTGGTTCTTTGCCTCGTCGCCAGCAGTTTGCATGCTCATCAACAGCCCCCCAAAGGCAGAGGCACACACAGTGTGCCAGGGACACGGTGGCAACAATAAATCATCTGTATCTGTGTGCTGGTATGTGTGTGTGTTGGTGTGTGTGTGTGGCGGCAACTAAAACAACGACGGGGCCAAAAGAGAGATACATTTGAAATTCTAGCTTGTGCAGATAAAAAAAATGTGCATGTAAAATATTTTGAGGCGAGGAGCAAAAATTGGGGTTAACCTGCACTCGCCCCCAATCCTCGAAAAGGCAGCCTTCAGCCCTCAGCCCTAGTCCCCCCTGGCTTCCAGCATGTCCTTTGTTTATTTTATTCGTTGGCTCCACATGCCACAGGGGCAGGGGTGGGGGTTGGGTTGGGGAAAAACGAATGCATTGAACCGAATGCATTTTCGATTCGAATTCTTTCGCATGACCAGAAGTTGGCCAAAACCCGGCCAAGCATTAACACTTGGTAGAAAAAACAATTCTTTACTGTCTCTTTCCCTCTGTCTCTCTCTCTCTCTCTCTCTCTCTCTCTTAGTCAAATATGAGGTAGTGCCAGTGGCACGAGAGAGTGACGGAGACAGAGAGATAATTGCGTATACATAAATAATTGGTAAGTAAATTGCTCATACGCCATGTTATCACCAGGCCGAGACTTAATCGATTTATTTCCGTAATTAGACGGAGGCCTGCTACTGCCTGCCATCTGGCAAGGATAGATAGGAGGCGGGTTTCCAGCTCTCCGTCTCTCGCTTATTAAAACTTATAGACGTTTTAATAATTTCCTAGGCTGACGTATGAAATAATTTGCTTTGGCATCCGAGGCACACGAGCATAGCAGAGCAGAGGGACCCTGTCATGGTACATTCAAGGACTGGGACATACACACAGACAGAGAGACAGACAGACAACAAACGAGGTCCTGGTCCCTGGTCCCTGGTCCCTGGTCGTGGGGCCAAAATTAATATTCGCACTCGCAGAAGCGTCATAAGTTGGCTCGGCAAACATTTTTCCGCTTAATTTATTCAGTAGCAATTAATTTAGATTGCAACTAAGGCAACGCCAGACTCTGACGCCTCTTCTCGGTACCGTCTCTTTCTACTATTCTCTCCCTCTGTCCCTCTTTCTCCCTCTAGGGCCATTTTCTTTCTTTAAAGAGAGAGAGCGCACAAAAGTAGGCAACATTTAATGAATTGCCACACGAAGCAGATAGAAAGCGACTGTCTGAAGCGGGGGGAAATTCTTCTATTTCTCCACTTTTATGGTCCAGCAATGCATGTAATTATATGTGGGGGGAAAAAAGGTACAGAGCGAGTGCGAGTGCGAGAGAGAGAGTGGGAGATATACGAGCGCATAAATTAAAAGCTAAAGCCATGTTAATCCCTTTAATTCGGCCATTTACTGTTTTCCTTTCCCTCGTTTTCCCTTTTCCCCCCATTCGATGGCGAATGTGTGCGCGTGTGTGCATTTTTATCGCGACAAAACATAAACATACTTTTTGCAGTACTTATAACTTTGTTTGGCATTAAAATTGCTTGTAAAACTTTTAAATTGGGCAAAAAAAGGCACCAGCAAAAGCAGGAGCAGGGCAGGAGACGTTATCTGCCACACACACATAGACAGAACTTTTTGCACTGCATTCTCCGCGTGACTTTGACGCCCATCCCCATCGCATTCTTATCCTGGCCACAGCGTCGGCATTTCCACTTTATTATCCTTGCGGTTTTTCTTAGTTTTTGCTTGGCTTGAGCTTCGCTATCAAGCGGCAGCAACAATCGCCCTAGAACTAGAGCAGCAGAAGCCCCTGTCCCAGTCCCAGTCCCAGTCCCATCCCCTAAGAAAGTTAGTTTCCTAGGCTTAGGCGTGCTTGAAATTATGGAAAGTAAGCTGTTTGAGGTTGAGGTTGAGGTTTAGGTTGAAGTTGAGCTTGAGCTTGGGGTTGCCCACGTTAGTTGGCTTCATCAAAGTTTACACTGCAAACTGCAGACTTCAGCTACAGCTACAGCTGCAATGTCTCCCGAGAAAGAGCAGAGATAAACGAGAAATAAAATACTTGGTTTTCCACTCACTAGAGGCATGCAAATAATTACACAATATATTACAAAAATTCCAAATGAAAATGAAAATTCATCAGAGTATGAAAAGTATGAGGCATGACAAAGTGTAGTGCTGTGGGTGGTGGGTTGTGTTGTGGTGCTGGCTATTTCGAGGACTATTACGAGGATTGGATTGCCTCGTTTGCTGATTTGATTGGAATACAATTTGCTTATCCTACAGGAATTTGCATTGGTGGCAAAGTTTGGCAGTGGCAAAGGCAAAGGCAGAGTCAGAGTCAGTAATATGCTAGAGATGCTGGGAAAGTCCTGCCATCAATCCGTCACTAACTGATTGTCCTGATGGCCAGTGGCAGAGTAGCAGGGCGGCAGAGCGGGAGAGTTGAAAAGTTTTCGCATTCATCCTCATGGAATTCGGAATAAATCTTCCGTCTGTTTATCTACGGCTCAACTTTCCCAAACATTAGCATATTCCAGCAGAACTCTGTCAAGCATTTCTTCGACTGCGACTGCGACTGCGACAGTGCCGCCCGCCTGTGAGGGTGGTCTGTGAGGGTTAAGAGTGCAATAGGTGATGGTTTCCGAGTGGAGAAAATCTTGAAAATTTGTGACTAATTCGTTTTCAATGCGAGTACGAATACGAGTACGTGGACGAGTATTTTGCTCAGCTATGAATAGTTGTGGCTAATTGTTTTGGATTTTTGGATTTTTGCATAGATGAGAGAGGAGAATAACAAGAGCGGAAAATGCGGAAAATGCTGGAAAATTGTTTGGTTGTGTGTTTTCGTTGCAGTGAGCCGCTAAGCTAAGGCTAAATTTCTGTGTGTACATATGTTTCGAGTCGAACGATTTGCGAACGAATTTCGATACGATTTTTGATTTTGATTTTGGTTTTGATTTGCAAATGGAATTAGATATTTTCGGTTTTTGGTGGTTTGTGAATTTTCTTGATATATTTTGATCGAGTTTCTTCTCTTTCGCTCTCTTTGGGGTCCGGGTGCTGTGAAGCCCGTTCAATTCCCTTCAATTGACAAATAATTTCATTAAAATTTCATTCGAATGCCGCAAAAATAATCATTTCAGAGTGTGTGTGTGTGTTCAGAGTGTGTGTGTGTTTGTGTGTGTCTGTTGTGTGGGTAAACTTTAAGAATGAGAGTCCGATCCCAAGCAGAATGTTCGCTTGCGAAGCTGAAAGAAAGCCTGCTGCTTAATAGGATCACCATATGGCGTGTAGGTGTGTCTGTGGGTGAAAAGTCAAGCCAGAGAGGCATATGGAAGATAGAAACTGAACTAAAATCGGAACAGAAAACGGAAAACGGAAAGCGGAACGGAAACCAAAATACGATATGCAAAATACGAGTACCAATCGGGCAACACATAAACACTTATATCATATATGATCAATACACGATAGTAATCTCAAGCAGTGGACTATGGACTGGCGTATGCATTCGAATACATCGGATCACAAATTTCTGTTATTGGTCTGCAGCACTGTTAACCGAAAAGCCGAAAGCCGTTAGCCGGAGGGAAGCTTTATGGCTAGCAAAGGGAACAGAAAGGATGCCAGAACAGAACAGAAGAGAAACACAAATCGAGAACTAAAGAATAAAGGCAAATGCTGATTCGAGAAGGGATGCTCTCATACGAGTACGAGTACGGGTACGAGTAGTATAATGGTATGTGTTTTGTTCGTATTGGTATTAAAGAAACACACACTGAATAGTAGAGTATTCATTAGGAGTAGTAGTAGGAGAGTAGTATTCATTTAATTCGTTTACTGTGTCGCCTCTTACGTGCGTGGTACGGGTACGGGTGGTCTGTCTTTTCTGACTGTTTCTTACTTTTTCTTGCTTTTGCGTATCAGAACAACGTAATGTAAAAAAGAGAGTTTAGAGAAGAAATGTTATCTGTGATATCGTACCGTTTCGCTCACCTTCTTGTCCCACTGGAGGACATATGGCACCGGATGGTCGTTGGGGAACTCCACATGGCAGTTGAAGATGACGCCCTCGCCGAGTATGGCCGTGATGTGCACAGCATCTTCTGCAATTGGACAAAAAAACAGATACGGATATTGCATTACTTGTTGCGAGTATTTGTTGCAGGAATTCCCTTCCATTCCATTCCCAAGGGGCACTTCGAACTACGGGCTGCGATGTCCCTACCGAGCCTCGACGTGATGCGCCCATAATACGGCCAATTCGATAAAGCCGCAGTCGATGGCCTCCGCCTCGACTACTGCGAGTCGTTATTGCTTTCTATTTAGACGTGACATTCAGCACGATTTCCCATTCCCGTTCCCATTCCCCTTTCGCCAGTGCTGACATTCCGTGTGATGTGATGTGATGACAGGAAGAATAAGGACGAACACTAACATGACCCGGGGGTTACTTTTAAATGGATTTGTTGATGGCTACGTCGGTCACATGTCAAGTGCTGGTCAATGACTGATGTGCAGCCCCAACCCAGGAGGGAGAGCCATAGCTATAGCCATGGAATCAGTTATCCCATTGAATTGCAATGAATGTGCCCAGCCCCGTAATATGCAGAGGAATGCAATGTCGACCACTCGACCACAAAAGTTATTGGACATACGGATACGGAACTCTCGTGGGCGGACACTCGGACTCTGATTGACGAAAACTAGCTTTCCACCTTTCCAACTGTCTGTCTGTCTGTCTGTTTTTCTGTCTGCCTCTGACACACTCCCGACTCTCCACTCTCAACGAACAGTGACATTTCATTAGCGTTTGTCACTTGTCCGTCCATCCATCCAACCATCCGACCATCCGACCGACCCGTCCGTCGGACACTTGACAGTCGCTGATTAGGCTGCTTGTTGTGCTGGCGAGGTGCGAATGTGTGGGGGGTATTATTTATGCATGCTCCCGCCTCCCCCTACTGACCCACATTCTACCGCATCCCACCTTCCGCACAGAAGTACGAGTGCGTGTGGCATGGTCGAAAATGAAGTTGAAAATTTCGCTTGCAATTGGGGAAGGAGATCAAACGGCAGCAGAATGGCAGAACGGAAATGCAAATGAATTGTCGGAAACAGCAGGACAACAACTAAGAAGCAATGCAATAACGGGAGCATATCCTGTTACGGACACGGGCTCCACTCGAAGATAGAAGACTGCAGACTGCAGGACGGAGGCTGCAGATGCTCCTCTGGCTTTTGCTCTGGGTCCTGGCTCCTAGCATGACACTAAACTTGTTAACAAACAACTTTTGACCTGCACATGTGATGCTGCTGCCATTGCCATTCCCATTGCCATTGCAATCGAGTGGATGGAAGTCCGGCCCCCCTCCCTCTTCAGTCCCTGCCTGTATTGTGGCTTGGATGTTTGCACCAGCAGCAGGGGCAGCGGCATGGGCATCTGTGGGGCAGACGTATCCGAGTTTACATCTGCATATGCATCTGAATCTGAATCGGAATCAAATGTGGAAGAGGATATGCCAGAGGAAGCTGCAGCTGAAAACTGATTGGGGGGATAGAACTGAATGGAAACAGCAAAAATCATCTTAATGCATTTTGCATAATTTTCTTTCAGTGTGAAAATGGGAAAATCGAGAAAGGAAGAGGCAGAGCAGAGAGCAGAGCCTGTCAGGACTTGGGTACGAGCCTCGACGTCTTTGTTAGCCACTCTTGACAAGACACTTAACCAGTCACTCACTCACTCACGCACTCAGCTGGCCGACACCCTCCCTTCATTCATCTCGTGCCCCATCTCATCTGCCCCTGCCCCTGCCCCTGCCCCTTGCTATTGCCTCGTTTTATGCACTGCACGCTTGTTGACTTTGGCATTTGCATAAATTTATGTTAACTTGGCCAGCAGCTTTGGCAGACTATTTACATCGCCACTCCGCAGCCTCCACTATGCTGCGCTCTGGCCTGCCCTGTCCTGGCTTTCCTCCCAAAAAATAAAGAATGAAAACACAACACCAACGACATTAACATCAACGTTAACATTAACAACAGGAGGAGAACGCGAACGAGAACGATGATGATGATGATGGAAATGAGGAGCATGTAGTCGTATAGTCGCATAGTCGTCGCACTTGTGCGTCTATTGCCCTTTGATAATGTTGCAGACATGTCGCCCGGGCGGCACTCGTCTAGAGGGTAGCAGCAGGATGCCAGGAAGCCAGGAAGTCAGAGTCTGTGCCCGCATGTGTGACGTCTCTGTCTCGCGCCTTTTGATGGCGTTAACATGCAAAAGTGGTTTCATTATTCCATTTAGAATGTCCTCCAGCCAAAGGCAACGGCACAGACAGACATTTCCACTCTTCCACCTCTCATTCGAGCACTCGAGCGCCGAGTTCAGCGCTCAGCGACTGAGCTATTCAACAGAGCGCCGCACTTTGTTTTCATTGATTAAAGTTAAGTTGAGTCGTTTTCCAGGAACTCATTTCGGAATTTTCTATCTACGCCCAAGCCCCAGCCCTCGCCTCTGGCCACGCCTCAGAGCCACCCTCTTCTGTAGACTCCGATGGTAAGGATTCCACTAGCGTTGACCTTTCGACCGTGCAGCAAAGTGGCCATCGCGGCCATTGCTGCCGAAGGCGAAGGAATCTCAAGCGGTTTTTCCAATTTTCGGCTAAATTAAATTGAATTAATTCACTCGAAGAACGTGGAACGTGGAACGTCACGGTACATTGAGCGGCGGCGAAGGAAGTAGCAACTTTTAATGTCCTGCGGATGGGGGAGGGCCCTGGTTTATTGAATTCGGAGGCGTTCTCTCCTCAGGACTGTCTTTTCGTGGGGAAGATAACCCGTGACATTCTCGACGTTTTTGATGGGAAAACGAGGGGCGAAACTGTCGGTCGAGCACCATAAGCAATCATATGCCACTTAGGGGCATAGTAGTAGTAGAAGTAGTACCTCCAGGTACTATGATGACTCTGCATGAATCTAAATCCAAAACCAAATCAAAATGCGGCCCATTGAGAGCCACCCTCTCTCTCTCTGTCTCTTTCTCTCTATTTTAATATCCGTCTATCCGTCAGCCGACTGTCAACTAATTGCCAAATGTAATCTGCTTTGCCCGCACGTAAGCCGCTTATTGTGCACCATTAAATTTTCCTGAACACGGAATAAAAATCTCCACCGGACTTGTGCCACACACACACATGCCGCGAAGTACCGGACTACGTCACTAGATTGGAGTGGACTCTCTCGCGCTCTCTCTGTCTCTCGCGCAGGTTAAAATATTTCCTTCAAAGCTATATATTCTCCCACTCCAATCAGTGGACATTTTTAGCGTATTTTCAGGCCAAAAGAAAAAACCAAAACCGTTTATCAAATTCTTTGCTGTAATTTTTTGCCGCGAATAGTCGAGGCTTTAATCCGATTTTCCCAGAAATGTAATTAAGCTACGCCTTTGAATCCGAATCGAAATCAGGTGCAGGATCGGGACTGCATCCCCAGGATGTCTTCAGCTTTTCCTCTTACCTGGAATGTTGTGCGCTTGTGCATTTTCCGCTAGAAGGGAAAGCAACGAAATCAACACAAATTGGAAAACTTGTATCGATCTGGTGGCAGGTCCTGAGCTTGAGATTGGGCTCGATCTGGCGCTGGGATTGGAGTTGGAGCTGGAGATGGCGGCATCTACGTCCTCGTCCCCTCCGCCGTCTACCCGTCTTCGTCCTCTTCTCCTCGTTGTTTTCACTGTGAATGCAGCCGTTTTCGCTGGCGATGCCGTCAGCGTCGTGGTAGATGGAATCGTGGCTGTGTCTGCTGCTGCTGGTTCTGGCGCTGCTGCTGCTGGAGAGCCCTCGCTTATTGGGAGCTGGTATGGGGATTGTTGTTGCTGCTTTGGTGGCTGTGGCTGGATGCGGCTCAATGCCCGACACCATCGATGAGACCCAAGGTCCGCACACACGCCCATGCCTCTGTTCCCATAGTCAATGCCGCCGCCACTAACGTATCCTCCTTCTCACTTGTGGCAGTGGCGTCATCTGTTACAAAAAAGAGAGGTAGAGAAAAAGAGAAAGAGAGAGTGGATGAGTGGATTGTTGCAAGTGAATTGCGGTAAATGTTTCCATCAATGAACGACGAACGCGTTGCAGTTGCACCTGGCTGCACTTGATGAAGCTGTCACTTGCCCCTGGCCGTCATCCATCCATCATCCGTCAGTGTCAGACGTCAGAAGTGTCAACAAACACATTGGCCAACTTGCCACCCCTTAAAATCACACAACCTGCCCTACACCCTGCGCCCCTTACGGAATGCAATATTCTACGATTAATGGCACGACGACAGGGAAAAGACCGAAATCTCCAAGAAAACTTTAACATCGGTCCTTACAAATTAATAAACAAAAGTTTTCCATTTCGACACCCATCCTTGGAGCCCTCCTATTATGGAATATGCACACACACACACGTCCGTAAAATTAAGCAGCTAATATGTTGTATAACTACAACTGATAAGGCGACAGTGCCCCACGTGCCACACCCACCACTTAGCGGAGATTGGGCGCCCAGAAACTTACGATACGAGGCGAAGGCTCTTTCCTATACAAATAGAACAAACTTTTCCTCCGCCTCCGCCTCTGCTCCTCCGCTCATTGTTTGGCAATAAAACTTTGCGTTTTAATGTAAAACTCGTGTCGCCTGTCTATGTGGCATGGAATATGGAATGGGGCATGCAGACACAGACAGAAACAGGGACCCATTGTTAAAAGATAGTTTTCAGCTGGTAGATTTCTACGGATCTGGATCTGGATCTGGGTCTGTGTCTGGTTCTGTTTCGGGATTCGGGGTTCTGCCGGAATAACTGTACTGATGCATTGTTAATTGAATTGTGGCATCCACCGGCGCTCGCTGCGAGCGTGTTTTATGACTTGGCCACAAGTATTTACGTATCCGTATGCGCCACACGCGGAAGGGGGAGGGTGAGAAGAATTAAGGTAGAAAACGAGACGAGAACAAAGCCAAAAATGTGCTTTTAATTAAATTATTTGGGAATGGAATGCTTTAAGCGGAATTCGCTTAATTTGTACAAAATGAGAATCTGCTGAAGGCAGCAAGACAGGGCAGGGCAGGAGCGGGGAGCCCACAGACAGACAGACGGAATCTGTGCGTGTTTTTTAAATTGCAAGCAAAGCATTTTTGTAGCGATTTTACACATTTCATAGAGAGAGAGAGAGAGAGAGAGAGAGAGAGAGAGAGAGAGAGGGAAAAGCTTTCGCTGTCGTGTTGTCACTGCAATTAAGTAACTTGAGAAAAAGGATACTGGCAGCACAGGCGGCACAGGAGCCTCCATTGGGTGGCTTCTGCGGTGAAAAGTTACATTTCCGTGGCTGACAGAGCTGTATAAACGTCATTAGTGCCATTTTAATGCACAACTTAATACATCCTGCTTGAGAGAGAGAGAGAGGGAAAAAGCAAACGGGGAGCACACAGCACAGAACAAAAGAAGACAAGCAGCAACAGCCACAACAGAATGTGTGTGTGTGTGTGTGTGTGTGTGTGTGTGTGGGTGTGCGTGCGTGCGCGTGTGGGATGGCTCTTCCTACTTCTCCTCCTCTTCTTGCTGCTGCCTTGTGCTTTGTGCGTCCCGTGAATTTAATCCTTTTTGGCATGACATGTAAAATTTTAATAACGTCAAGGTTTTGTGGAGCGTTATTAAAACTTTTTTGCGCTGCGGCATTATGACAAGTTTATTAAAACGAAATTTATTTATAGAGCGTACTCGAATCCCTCAGCGGAGGTACCCCAGTCACAGACTCCCGACTCCCTGCTCCCTTCTCCCTTTTGGTATCTGACACAGAACCACATCAAAACTAAAAGCCCACCATCCAGCGAGACAGCAGCCAGAGAGGGAACTAGAGAGGCAGCCATCCAACCAGTCAGGCATCCAACAAGCAAGCAGCAAAAATCGCATTAAGTGTGCGGCGGTGTCTGCTCGTCCTGTCCAAAGCCAGGAAGGATGCTGGGGGCACAGGCAAAAGGAGAGGCACAGGCACAGAGCTAACTAAAATAGAACAAAAGCCGGAAAAATGATTTCCCTTATGGCTGAATTTTCATTACCGAAATGCCCGCCATGGCGTATGATTTCATTTGTAAATCAGCTCAAGTTGAGACTCGCCCATCGCATAATGTGCCCTCTCTCCCCACCTCCCCCGTCCCACCAGCAGCAGCAGCACCACCACATCCACCGATACACCGATAGGGGTTGCCGGTGGGGATAGGGCGGTAGGGGGACAGCAAACAATGACAAATCAGCAAACGAATTGCATTTGCTGATACACGTAGACCCCACAACAACCCAATGCAAAGCAGGGCGAGGACAGCGACTAGTACGAGGACGATGACGAGGACGAGGACGAAAGAGATGCCCATCGAGATGTGGATGCCGTGCACTAAATCAGTTGATTGGTTTGCCAGAGCTCCCTGCCTCCTGCCACAATGCCGCCCTTTGTTTGTGCCTCGGGTTTTTGTGTATGGAAGAGGTGGGGGGGCAGAAAGGCTGTGCCATGAGACCCATAACTGAATTGTCGGCCACGTCGTTGTCATTAAAATGTATGTGTGTGTGTATGTGAATGTGTACCACACATCCATCCATCCATCCATCCAGCAGCACTCGGCATTCGTTCTGATGCAGATCCACATGAGCGTCCATTTTATTTTCCGGCTCTGCTGTCTGCCGGTGGTGCGGTGGCAGCACTTTATGGTATCCGCTTCCGCTGTTGCCTCTGTTGGAGTGACGGACTGACGGTCTCACGGACTGAGTGGCAGAGGAGGAGGCTTTTTGGTTGACTTCACACACGGCACACAGGATTCACCGCATGATCTTCCACGCGGCAGCTACTTGGCGCTCATTTGCATTACTACGGAAAAGGGCACGAGGCACGGGGCACGGGGCATGGGGCAGGGCAGGAAGGCAGGCACTTTTAATTAAAAATCCTCCTTTTGGGCCAACCCTAACTTCATCGCCATTCCGCAACCGAAACTGGAAGCCACAAATTATTTTCCCTTCACTCCCCCCCCCCACACCACACGCGGGATGGCCAGGGCTCCCGCCTGGATTCAGAAACTAATTAAGCATGTTGTGCGCCACAACTTGCGGGCCAGAATGCCCGAATCTTGCCAAGGACTCGCTCCGAGGAGTCCTCCTACAGTACTACAGAGCTACAGCCCATTGCTCTCCAATAACTGCGAGTGCCTGCCTCAGAACCACTCGACCAACGTACTTGTCGCGGCTGCCACACCCCAAGACATTTCGACAGGTCCTTCTGTAGTACATGTGTGTGTGTGTATGTGTTTGGGTATGTGTTTCCTTAACAAATTTTACAACTTTTGCACATTGTGCCCCGGCAACGGCTACTGCTACTGCTAGAGTCCATATGTGGCCTGGGGAAGAAGTCGAGTCGTCGGGTCGTCGAGTGCCCAGAATGTGTCCCATTTCCCAAGCATCCGTGGGATTGCTGTTTCTTCTTCATTTTAGTATCACTCATACGCCGCGTTGTACGCCTTAAAACTTTAATGAAATGAAACGCCCCTTTCCATTGTCTTTCTCTCCCTCTCTCTCTCCCTCTGGCTTTTCTCTCTAGCTAGCATTTGGGGAATGAGCCCGTAAGCCATCTGGCAGTAAGCTTGTTAGCGAAGCTGCAACAACAGCAACAATGCCACCGGCCCCCTACAAAGGAGCATAAGGGCAGCGGCAGCAGAAGGGAAGTCCTATGTAGGCCAACTGCAGAACAATGGACCTGGACCAGGGCAGCTTTGCATTGACAACGCCTAGCCTATCCCATTCGACAAGATATGGCCCGGATCCAGTCCTGAGTCCTCGCCAATTATTTTAAAACGCAGCCTTCTGCTCTTCCTCCTCTGAGCATCTTTTGGGGCCAACTAATTTCCAATGATGTTCGGCGGCAAGATATGGCCATAAAGAGGAATGCTATCACTTAATCTAATGAGTTCTCCACCTTCCACCTTCCGACTTCCACAGTTCCAGCGGGCAATTACGTGGCGAGCGTAGAGTCCATTCCATTCCATTCCATGCTTGCTCTCTATCTCTGCCCCGCCGAAAACTTTGGGCCATTAGGAGGAAACGTAAACGTAAAAGTTTGAAACATAACATTTGGCGGTGGAGCGGTGGAGTGTAGGAGGCTTTGGCCGGCAAAGTCAATATATCATTAGGCACTTTAGCGTTAAATGATCTAAAAAATGCGGCCAAATAGACCCGTGCACTGGGCCTGTACTTGGGTTCGTGTTGGGGCCATGCAAAACGGCCAAAAGCGGACCAGACCAGACCGGTCCGGATCGGATCGGACCCGAGCATTCGGCCATTGTACAATTTTAATTGCTCTAAAATGCTGTAATACAACACGAACCACAAATAAATAAAATTTGCTGACATCAACAGGATGTTTGCGGGTTCCTGTCCAGTCTGGGGCCCAGACGAGACCCGAGAACAGGGCCATAATGGCCACAACCTAATGGCTGGCCAGGCCCTCGGACTAGGCTTTTGAAATCGTAATTTCACTCGAGGGCTGTGGCTGTGGCTGTGGCTGGGGACTGGGGGCGGGGAGCTGGGTGGTTGGGGGCTGGGGGCTGGAGACAGGGCAGGAAATGAGACGAGCATTGCTTTGTGCTCCTCCGTCCATTCGTCCGTCCGGGCCAGGGGATACGTTTATACTTTTTACAATATATTTGTGTGCTTCTGTCTCATTTAGTTTTCACTTTCTTATCGGCTTGCCCCATTACGCAACAAATTTTCATTCACTCATTCATTCATTACCGGGAGCCGGGAGTCGGGCAGCCGGGGACAGAGTCACAGCATCTCGCCTTTGTTGGGGCTCAACGGTTCCATAATGGATTGTTTCACTTGACGACGGGCCATGTGTGAGCGTTTTGTGGCAGAGTTATTTATTGGTCATTCATTGTGTATTGGCCAGGCCAGGCCAGGCCAGAAGAGTCTCCCCCCGAGAGTACAATGACAGCAACAGAGCCACAGAGTCATGACGGGGCACAAAGCGGTAGGTCGGTCCGTCCGCAATTTCTTATTTCAAATGATTCTCACTTATTCGCTTTACAATTTCCAGCAATTATGCTTGATGCTGCTGCAGACGGGCGTGGCATGGCGAAAACTTCTCGCTTTGAAGCAATTAAATTCTTAATAATATTTCGGAAACAAAACTGCAGAAAAGTTTGCTCTCTGTTTTTTGTGGCCGCTGCAGCTTCGGAAAGTTTTTCTTAGAAAATATTTTGCTCGTAAACTCGCACTTGGACTCGCCCTCGCTCTCGCACTTGGGCTTGTTCGGAGGAGTAAAAGTGCAGAATTATTTCAGAAACTAAAGTAACAGCAGATCCGCAGGAACGCAGAGACGTAGGGGTCCTGTATCAAGGGTTCGGCTGCGCGTCAGAGCAAAAGGAAAGGCTGGACAAAGAGCAAAACGAGGAAAAGTTTTATGCTTCATGCTTAATTGCGGCATTTCGATTAAGCAAAATTAATAATAAAAGTTTGTGTTATTATTTATGCAGCCGGAGTGCCAGGCCCTAGACGAGTGAAATATCAAAGACAGGGGTAGGTGGCAGGGGGCATGGGAGCATGGGGAAGGGAAACGGCAAAGCGGAAGGGACGCCATGGACGGCGGATGTGAAAATTTAGCCTCCGTCCTCCGTCCAAGGCAAACTTTTCCATCTTTTGGTTTGTCTTCGTTTTTCCCGCTGTAGCTGTAGCTTTAGCTTTAGCTGTAGCTGTATTCATTTTCATTTTCTTTACTTTTCTACAAAGTCTTGGTCAGGCGGAGGCGTGGCAAGGCCAGAGGCGGCAGGGACAGGGGCGATAACTCTGTCTCTTTCACATAAATCCCGTAAAGTGCTTCAGAAAAGTTTTCCACCACAATTTGAAGGCAACTGAAGATGAGGTCTAATAACTGCAGACATGCGTGCAACACAGAATTTTCCTTTGAATCTGGCATCCCCCTCCTCATTACTGCCCCTCTGCCACTCCACCACACCACCCCACCATTTCTCCTTTCTCTCAGTTGCATCATCTTGGCCTCTTCACTATTATGTGAAGTTTTGTGTGTCTCATTTAACTTTTTAAAACTTGTTCAAACTAAAGCTCTCACACTAACTAAAGGGGGCTTTAGTCTTTAGTCAGCAGCGGCTCTAACTTCCACTGACTTCTCGGACGCACTGTGGGGGGAGGCCCCGCTATCAGCAGACATCCTGCAGAGGGCAAAACACAGAACGGAATGAAGAAAAATAAATAAATGTAATGGCAACGCTAATGAACGGCCACGCCAAGCCACCCAACCATCCAACCTTCCAACCATCCATCCGTTCAGCCAGCATTCAGAGCTCCGAGAGAAGAGCTACCCCCTAGTCGCACTCCATCGACCGCTCGACTCCTTGAGAGCGGACATGACCATAAACTTTGCTGCGTTGCTTGGCTCTTTTGCGCCTGCCTCTCCTCTCGCATAAAGTTGATTTCGAGCAGCAGCGGTGGAGGAGGGAGGGAAGGGAAAAGCCAAACGGGATTCGGGGAAAAAAGTTTAGCACTCGAGAGTCGACTTTGCTCCGTTCGAGGCAGCTCCACGGCACCCTGTTTACGCACGTCTTTTGGCCGCTGCATCAAATGCTGAAATGCTGAAATGAAAGAAGGAAAAGGAGGGAAAGGAGGAGGAGGAGCACAAGAACAAGAGCAAGGGCGAGCAGGAGGACCGAAGCGAGTAGAAGGGAGAGGAAAGGCAAATCATGACTGAAGTGCAAAACTTTTCCCATTATGCAATAAATAAATTTCCATGCTTTAAAGTGGCAATCGGACGGGATGGGATGGATGGGGAGGTGCCACGAAGTGCCGCGGAGTGGAGTGGAGTGGCGTGCCAGCGACAAACGTAATTACGTATATGTCATGTGCTGTACCTTATAATGGGCATATCAGCGCCGTTCAAACAGCTCCAAATTGAATAAGCAAACAACACAACGACGCCCAAGAGCAGGCCATAGACGACACGACGCTGCCTGCGATGCCTCGCGAAACTTGGCCAAGTTCTGTAAACAGTTTCGCCCATTCGGCGTTCCGTTCCCTTTAGGCCAGATGCAGATGTTCTGTTTGTGTGTGTAGGTAGCCGGGCACTGGCACGGACACTTCCTTTTTACCAGAGAGCGAGCGAGAGAGAGAGAGCAGCACTTTGGCAGGTTATTGATTTTTCAGCGCGACTGGGTCTGGGACTGGGTCTGGGACTAAGCTGCGTCTTATATTTCATACAAAAGCAAGCGAAAAAAGGCACATGGGCGGAGCTCTCTCTCTCCCACTAATACCAGGAGCAGAAGCAGGAGCCAGAGCATTTGACGAGTCCATTGAACTATTTGCTGTTGTGGCCTGAATGTCCTTATTAAAAGCTGGTCCTCGCTCCCTTGCTGCCTCTCCTCTGACTCTGGCTGGCTGGCTAGCTGGCTGGTTGGCTGGCTGGGGAGTCCTGTCGATATCTCAAAACTAATAAAAAGGGTTCGTGCATCGGAAACTTTGGCAACTTTTTCGTTGTTCAAATTGATACTCGAGTATACTCGAGTATCGGGGTAGCAGAAGGAAGGACCTTCTGGTCAAGGAGAGGCCTTTGAGAACGTGGGCGGGGAACAAGATTTCTGATTGCGCTTTAATGGGGCCTAATGGCCGGCGACAAGTGTGGCAAATTACTTTAATGGCCACTACGAAATAATGAACACCGAACGCTTTACAACACCGAGTCCGCACCAGACAGGCGACTGGGTGGAGGGGTGTGTTGGATGTCGTGGTGCAGAGTGGGACTGGATTCCCATTTGTGGCCGCTTTTCGTAGTGGTTAACCATTATGGCCGGACCCAGTGACTCCTTTTCTGTTGCCCTTTTTTTTAGTATGAAATCGCAGTCTTAAAAGTCCTTAAAGTTCGAGCATTTTTGCAGTATGGAAATATTTTAATTTCCCTGACTTTCCACTTAAACATTTTCACGTTCCGCTGTTCCTCGCCCTCTCTCTTTGGCCACGCCAGAAGTTTGGGCCGTAAGAAAACAAAAGAAGAACCCGCATAGTTATTAAAAGAGAGGCAAGCTACAAAAAGAGAGACACACACAGGGAAGAGGGGCAGGGGGCAGGGGCAGGGAGCAGGGGCAAAGTTGTCTCTGACAGTACTTTGCTGCCTCCTCTTGGGGCAACTCTCGTACTTATTTTTATCGCAAGCGAAAAAATGCAAACAATTTTCAACTTTAACTACAAAGTTGCTGCATCCCCCTGCCCCCGCTCCTGCCCCAGCTCCCTGCTGCCTCCTCCTGCCATTCCATTCCCTCGATTCCAGGCCGGAATTTTGCCAGCAAATTGAAAATGCATTCGTGCACGGCCGCCGCAGCTGTGTTGTGGCAGTCTGCGGACCTTAAAGCGAAACGAGTCACAAATCGTGCAGACCGCTCGCTCAAATATTCAGAAATCCGAAATTCATGCATATAAATGGAAATTGAAAACGAAAATTCGGTATTGTTTTTCATGTTGCAGTTCGCAGGCGAAAATAAGAAGAAATGCCACGACATCATCACTCTCCCCCCTTACCACGTACCCCCGATGGCTCCCTTTTCGCAGAGCTGTAAAAATAAATCAACAACTGGGTCAATTTTAACGCTTCACTGCCAATGGAGTGTAAAAACACAACAAAAGCGAAGCCATGCCCCTGCCACTACCTTCCTGATGTGTTGTGGGTGCACTACTCGACCCGACTCGACTCGACTCGACTCGACTCGAGAGTGTGCCATGGATGGTGCACCCTGCACCTTCCACCTTCCACCATCAGTCGAAGCCCTACATCTGTGAAATGGTTTCCCTGGCTACCTGTCTGCTGATGTGTGGATGTCGCTGCTGCTTCACCAAGATCGTCGACAGCAAATTGCATTTTCTGTTTTCATCCAGAGCTCAACATAGATACACACACACACATACACACGCATCGAGGAAGAGTGAGCGACTGCTGCAGGAAATTCTGTGTATCTATCGGACTCTTGAGTCGGGAGTCGCATTGAAAAAGAAAAACAAGTTCGAGTCGAGTCGAGTTGAGTCCGCGCTCTCTTATACGAAACTGAAGTTCGACGATGCTGTATATAAGCTCACACACACTGATACAGATACGATACATAAGACATAGAGATACATAACTCCACTGTAAGCCGATCTCCAAGACTTGAACTTCTCCCTCCATATACTTCTACGCCTTCTACGTCTCTGGCTTGTGTTTCGGACTCAAGTTTCAGCTCTCCCCGACTTCGACCCCGACCGCTCACCTGAGGCTCAGGCCTCTCCTCATTATGTGCGCCAGTTTTTTGGGCGCCAACTTTGGATCCAACAGAGTGTGTGTACACTCGTACCCAAAGCTCTCTGCGGTTCTCAGACTTCCGCGCATAATACGATCGCTCGAGCGTCCGCGCTCTGGTTTGCTCTGGTTATTGGATAACAAACGATGCCCCAGACCAGAGCGGAGCAGAGCAGACCAGACCTCCATCCTCCCTCCATCCACGAACAAAATTCCAATGAACCACGAATCGTAGACATACTTGAGCGCTAAGGCAGACTCTCTGACTGACGACTGACGAGTGACCAGCGACCAGCGATCCCCCGTGCTGCTACGATCCGAAGTTTTGTTTAGAGTTTTCTCGCATTGTTTATGTTTTGTTCCACCGATTTGGCTGCATTCGTGAGAAAATATCGTTATCATTATGGGGCTGGCTGTGTAGCCAAGCGACGTCATCATAAGCCATAACCCGTTTGAATGGGGTTTAGGCTTTGGTTTTTTATTGGACTCTGACTCTGGCTCTGGCTTTGCTCTGCATATGACCTTAGCTGGCAGTCACGCAAGCCTCCCACTCCTACAGCCTGAAGTCGTATGTAAAGTTGGATGGGCATGGGGATGGGGATGGGAATGGGCATGGGGTTGGGCATACAACTCCGTATGTAATGAGAAATCGATTTGGTGATGATTGCTGCCGCTGTCATGAGACTCCGCTACTCAGCAGCAGCACATACAATAAATCTTTCACACATGTGAAAGAGTGGAAATGTTTGGGGAATAATCCTTTCTTTCCTTCTTTGAGACGAATCATCGATCGGAGCGAGACGCCTTCATTTATCATTATGAACCATGTGAAGACCCACCGAGCTTTGAAATACAAATCTATACAGTTTCTGCTCGGAAATGAGGCCTGGGGCCACCGACGGAAAGTGGAAATTCGAATAAATGATTGCAGAAATGCCGGAGACACACAGACAGAACCGAAAGAACCGACAGAACAGAGACAGAGAGTTTAGTGAAGCGAAAAACGCAGTTGTATCTCAGTTTCCCCTTTGCTCCGTGCTGTGGCTCCGTTTATGGGAATTTCAATTTCCTGGGCCCATCTCTGGGCCCCAGTCCGCATCCACATCCACATCCACAGATGCTACTAATAACTCTGGCCCTTTGTCGTTCTAGTCGTCGTCGTCGTCATCATCGGTTACACATGTTTGTTGCTTCGTTACGAGTATTTCCAATTGCACTGACCATCTGTCCCATCAGTCTTCAGTTTCTCTGTCTCTCAGTCTCTGTCTCAATATCATTCCTCGGGCTTGAGGACTGAGGAGGATGTCCCCTCAAAGCCACAAAACCAATCAAGCTCCCTTTCCTTTCCATTGCCTCTTACTCTCCGGCGGCCAAACATGTTGCACTCGGACAAACAGAGTACCAATCCCCGGCTGGCTGGGGCAGCCAACAGAGTACTCGGCTGGCTGGCCGTCCGGTATTTTCCCTGACGTTTGTTTTCTGGCCCAGTTTTTAGTTGTTGTTTTTTCGGTGAGTGCGAGTGAGCGTGTGCGTGTGTTTTTTTGGTCTTAAATATATTTTGTAATTGAATTGTGCCATAATGCTCGCATTTGCACTTATTTACACTTGCCAATGTAATTGAAAATTTCATAAATTTTAATTAAATTTTAGCCTGCGGACCTCGGGAATATTTGATTGCCTTGTTCAGCTCGCCCGTCCGCCCGAGTATTGGCAATATATGCTTTGTTCTTCCCCTCAAATTTCCACCCCTGTGTCTAGCTTTTGTTTTCCCTGCGGAGTAGAACATAGTTTTTCTTCTGGCCCCAAATTTGTGCATCGTTTTAGTCTCGTTTTCCCCCGGGCAGGACTGGACGAATATTGAAAATTGGCAGCATGTTTATGCGCTGTTCCGAGTGTGACTCACCTCACTTGGGCAACCATTATACGATGTGTTCAGATCCAGATTCCAATAGTGCTGTTCTCGAGGGTGGGGTCGGATACCAGGCGGAGGGGAGGTCCCTTGACCAGCAGAAACGCACAACTCAGCAGAATTGATTGCTCGGGTCGTAAAAATCCTGAATCCGACAGGGGTTCCCGTTTCAGTTCCCGTTCCCCTGTTATGATTCCGTTTTCTGTTCGCTGCTCGCTTTTGTTCTTTCCGCTTTCCCGCTTTTCATGCAGTCCAAATGGTAAATGGGTTTTATTTGGAGCAGGACCTGGCGCTGGAACTCCTGGATGTGGATGTGGATGTTGTTCTTGATGCGGGGGATGCTGTTCTGTTGTTGCTCCGTGCGCGTTTTACACTTTGTTTACAGGATAATCGCACGCTTTATGACACTTTCCCTTCAAGCATTCAAGCATTCACTTGGATATGCGTTTGATGAAGGATGAAGGATGAAGGACGAAGGACTTTGAAACCGATGCCGTAGTCGTGGCCGTTGACTTTTTACGTGGGCTGCAGCACAAAGGAAGGACCATTTTTATGTTATTCTTTGGTTGATTGGAGGCCAAGAGGGAGGCAGGATTGCAAAGGGAGAACAAAGGGAAAACATAAGACATAAAACGAGGCATAAACACACAAATACACACACCACACACAGAGACGCAGAGGCGGCTGTGGAGAGGCGCGGCTTTTATGCACAACAAAAATAAAATCAATATGGCGTAAAAATAAGAAAATATACGAGAATTCGCTTTTGATGTTGTAATCGCGTCTGGTCCGACGTCTAGGGTCTGGGGTCTGGGCTTTTTGGTCAACAAAAGGGCTCTCGACGCCTCGATTGTTTTCGATTGTCTGGCACTTTTGATGTCCTATTCGAAGCAGGTCCTTTGGCACTCTGAACCACACACAGAGACTGTCACACACACACACATACACACACTTGTACACACGTGACTCATGCGGCGGCATTGGGGCGCGAGGGTCACGCCTTTGTCTTTGTAATTTCTGCCGCCACATCAACGAGTACGTACATTATATAATTATGGCATTAGGACACTTTATTAGCCTGCTCCCTTCGAGAGGACTGACGCCTGCTGCTTGCCTTTGTTCTTGGGTTTTCCCTTTACTCTAAAGCACGGTCTCCCAGAAAATCACAGTAGCAGCTCCTCCTCACAGCTGTGCCACACGTCGCACCGCCACACCAATTGCCGTTGTCGAGACTCGCGACTGTTTGGCTGTCGAGCCACACAGACAGCTCCTCGTGCTACTGCCTCTCAGCGTTGGAAAAGTGCTGCACAGAGCCAGAGCAAGAGCAAGAGCCAGAGCCAGAGTGAGCGCGAGAATCACAGGCAGAGGCAGAGACAGAGACAAACAGAGTGAGGGGCAAAGGCAGAGACAGTCGAGTACCAGTTTTCCAGGGGGAAAAAGACCAGCAAAATATTGGGTATTATTTTGGCATTCCCTTCCCTGGTCGAATAGCCAAAAACTTTCAAATTCTTTCACGTTTTTTTGGGGCTGCACAACAAAGATACTCTTTTCGCAAGCCACAACGAATGTCGGATATCCTTTGATGGAGAATTTTCTCAGATTTATGCAGACTTCTTTCAATGTCATTCCATTTCCGCAACGCCAACAGCTGATGCGTAACGGTTTTCGTTTAGCGAAAATTCCATAATAACGGGAATTTTCCCACTTGCGCAACTGTCGCGAAAATCCTTGCCACAGCTCCCTCCCCTTTTTTGGTGGGAGAACTTCCAGGCAACTCTCGAACTCTGTCTCTCGCTCTCTTGGGGCACAGTGCTCTTGCTCTCTCCCGCTCTGCCGCTCTCTCGTTTTGCGATCCTTACGAAACTGGAATTTTTCTTCTACAGACTTCTGCTCTGCTGTTTTTGCTGTTTTTCTTTGGCTCTTCTGCTACAGCGGCTGTAGTTTTTTCCTTTTTCAGGCTGTGCACCCGCGCGGGTGTGGTCCTGGCTTTGGCTCTGGCTCTGTCGCTGGTTCTGATTCTGGTTCTGATTCTGTTTCTCGACGAGGAGCGTGAAAGCTGCCAAAAACACATGCAAATATCCATGAAATTTTCGCTTTTTTTTACAGTTGCAATCGAGTGGCACGGGCACACACACTCACTCACGCACACTCACTCACGAGGGGTGTTCCCACCCCTTTGGCCCTGGGCAGGACGGGGGGTTGCTACTGATGCTACTACGTTCCGCTTGATTGCCGCTCCGTAACCGCTTTCCTCAGCGGATTTTATTAATCAATTTCGTATCCATATTTTGTACAATTTTCCGATTCAAACACAGTCACACACACACAGACACAGAGACGGGTGAGAGAGAGAGAGAGAGCGAGACGGGGGCACAAACAAACAGAGACAACAAACAGCACTTACAACAACCGACAGAGACACTAAACGCTGCGATTCAGATTCAGATACGGATTGAAATTGAGATTCGACGATGATTCAGTCCGCGCTCACGTACGACGCCGCAGAACAACAATTGAGGAATAAAGCGCCTATGGACGCGTCGCGACGGCAGCATTGCAGCCACCATAACTTCCGGAGAGAGAGAGAGCAGGGGAGAGACTGTGACAGAGAGAGAACGTGCGCAAAGAGCAGGCAGGCTGCATCTCTTATACTCTGATGCTGGTCGGGCTCACCTTTCGCCGCGGACGACTAACCTGTCTGGACAGTCGGGTTCGTGGTTCGGTTCCGTTCTCTCTGTCTCCGTCTCTCTCTCTCGCGTTAACCCTTTGGCTATGCCCTTTCTGGTGCGCCCGAATGCGGGCCTGAGAAACGAGAGGGCCTCGACTCGCCATCCATTGAATAATTATCTCGAGTTTACCTGTTCGGGGCGGCCGGCCCTTTCGCAGTGACCCAAAAACCAGTTTCAGTTTTCAGTTCTGTTTGGTTTGGTTCTGGCCAACTCGTTTCCCACTCTGGAGGCTTGGAGTTGGCTTTCGTGCTGTGGGCGCACAGAAAACGCGGCAGGCGCAAGCGCAACCCGTTGAAAAGCCCAGCTCAAAGTAGCGGCCTCTTCTGAGGGGCCACCTCTTCAGCCATGTGGAAATGTGTTAAACGCCAAACACCACCACTCGGATTTTTTCTATTTGAGTAGCCGTAGAACCGTAACAGTCCCCTGTCGAGGCAGATAATTGGATAATTTGAGGAGCGATTGCTGGCCTCTCGCACCCTCTCTCCCTCTGATAAATGGGTTTTTAATTATGGCCCCGCTATGGGAATGCTGTCCAGCATCTGTCGCAGAGTAGAACCTACGGGTGCTGCCTGCACTACCTGCAGTTCAGGGCTCTCCGTTGCACCAGCCTCAAGCCATGCACTGCTGCTGCTGCGGATGATGATGACGGGCCTTTTGTACGATATTTTGGCAAGTCATAAAGTTCTCACGACTTGACCTACGATGCAATATTTAAATTAGCGAACATCTGCTGTGAGTGTTTCGAAGAAGTTTCCCTGTTTTCGACTCCAATATTTCCCTTGCAGACGCGGACGGAGAGCGGACTCTGGACTCCATTTCAGAGCGGAGCAACTGGAAGGCGGAGTGCCAAAGCGCCTGCGCTGGGCTGCACGGCTCTCTTGGGGTTCGCGCTTTCTCTCTCTCGCTTCCTGCCACAGCAAGGCGGAGACGTGATGCCGCCCCAAAAGCATACCCCCACCTACCGCTTCAACGAAGACCTCCGACGTTGCCAAAATATTTCGTTTTCGTTGAATTTCACTTGGTTCACAGGCCAGCCCGAACACAGGAACCCAGGTCGTATCTAGTCGTCGCAGACACGGGGCCCAAGGAGCCCAAGGATGGAGGCAGAGGTAGAGGTAGAGGCGGGAACTTGGTGCAGTATTTATGCCCAATTCAGGCAGCAGTATATGTTGACTTAAGCAGCCTGATTTATGCATTATATTAGCGCTGATTTTTAGCTGCAATAAATCTGCAAATACTGCCATAAACCCATCCGCCCTCATCCGTAATCATAATTCACTCGGGCCCCCCAGTAATAGGTCTGGAATATATGTTCCTTCCTTGATGCATCGTCTAATTTGTCCTTGGCTCGCTGGCAAAGGATCGAAGGAGCCGCCAGCCGAAAGTTGTATTCGTCTACAAGTTGATGTTGATGTTCATGTGATGTTCGTTGCTGTGTTCGCTCCTGAAAGGTTAAAGGAGTAATGCCATATGTTCTACCTGTCAAGGGATGACTCAAGCTTCTGCAGCTGTCACTCCGATACAGCCGACACACCTGAGACCTGGGGCCTGGGAGCTGGGACCGATGCGAAGGCAACTAATTGGCAATTTCATAATCGCCAAAATCACAATTTGTGCTTCCAACAAAGCACTGAGAAGATTGCCTTGTTCTGTGGCAGCAATCTGGGGGACAGTTGCACAACTATTAATGACCACACGCACGCGGACAGACAGAGACAGAGACGGAGACGAAGAAGGCGACTGGGACATAGAGTGGGATACGGGGTACTGTTCCCTGTCCGGAGGGAATCCAAGGACGTGTTCTGCCTGGCCAAGAAGTGTCCTGGCAGCCATGACAGAGCTTGAATTATTGTCTCTGATCTTCTTCTCTTCCTACGGGAATCTCATAATTTGCTCGTGGCGGCTCGTGGCTCGTAGCTCGTGTCGGTGCTGCAAGGTGTTCATGTGGCCATAAAAACAATAAAATATTTAACACAAATTTTAACTTAATGCTCGGCTCGTAAAAATGTATGAGTGTAAAAATGGTTACCTATGGCATCGTGGCACCATGGTATAGGCACAAGCACAGGCAGAGGCGCAGGCGGAGGCAAGTCCATTCCAATGTCGCCTCATTAAACCAGAAATTACACAAAGGATAACGCGCAGCTTGACGGCAATGGCCGCAAAGTGTTTGTGTTTGCTTCTGTGTAGCTGTGTGTCTCCTGTACCTCCTGTACTTCCTGCATCTGTGTTTGCCTCTGCCCTCACCCCTTTGAAGCCTCCTTTTTGACTGCGGCCTCCCTTTAGCTTACGGCTGGCATACAAATAAAAAATTATCGCCCAAGTCCAGGACGCTGTCTCGGTCTCCAAAAGAGACTCTGGCCTAAAGACTGCGTTGACATTATATTTTATTTTTACAATTTTTCGTCACTTTTGATGCCTGTTCGGACCCAGGACCAGGACACACCCACCCAACCGACAGCCAGCCAGCTTTATATTTCTTTTTTTTGTATTTTGTATTTGCTCTCGGCTTAATATTCCCCAACCCCCAGATGTTGTCCCTAGTCCCGGATCCAGTCCCTGTCCCGGACCCTGCCTCGTCATTGTTTTTTGACGCTGCGAGCGTTTATCGGCCTCTCTCTCTCTCTCTCTATCTCACTCTTAGTGTGTGTGTGTGTGTGTTTGTGTGTGTATCTTTTCCTGTTCGAGCTCTGGCTGCTTCCTGCTTATTTCTTATGTGTATTTTTACCGACGCTGATTTTTATTCCTCTGCAGGATGTGATATTTCATTCAGGGCCGCTAACAGAGCAGCTAAATGCTGTAGAGTAACCCCGCTCTACCGCTCCCCGCCACACCAGGACCAGGACGGACGGAACAGAAGAAGGAGATAATAATTTTTCATCTTTATGATGTTTTCACGCTTTGCTGTGCCCTGCTTAAGTCAAGAATCCAACATTCTCTGAGTGCGATTGCTCCCAGCAGTCACCAGTCAGAGGGGGCGGGGCGGAGGCAGGGCAGAGGCATCTTTCACTTTTCACTTTCTTTCCCACAATCGAATTGGGGAATGTCCGGAAGCAGTGCGGCGGCCATAATTGCGAGCAAAGACTAGACGAAGACATTGTTTTCGAAGGGATACCAGGCGGATGATGTTGTGAACGATATGCCTGGCCCCTGCTTCCTTCCAAGCCCTGTTTGCCGCGACCCCGTTTCGAGCAATCTTTCGCCATCTCATCATCATTCGTCCCCGGCGCAGTCTCCATTGTCCACTGTCCATTGTCCGTGGTAGTAGGTCAGGCCTGGATCTGGATGTACTCGTAATAATACAATTTATGTTCTGCATAACGCTGATTTATGCACGCTAATGAGATTTTTAATTAGTTAATGCACCTGCGGGTGGGAGAGGGGGTCCACGCCCGCCATTTAAGGAATTAATTACGAAAGCCAAGACTTTCCCTGAAATGATACCTTTGCCTTTTACGTCAAAGTAAGATTAGACGTTGCAAAAAACAATATTCGGTTCAGTTGTAGAAAAATTAAGATGGAGGCAACTTCGACAGGAAAAATATTTGATTTGCACGATATGGGAGATAATGAAGAGATGGCAGATGGTGACTGCGTGCACGATTATCGCCTGCAGGAGGCCCTCTACTTCAAGATGTACGCCCGCCTGGAGGTGCAGGAGTGGCTGCTAAAGGACTCCACACGGAACACGGCCTACCGCTCGGCCGTTCGTTGCAACGAAGCGGCCTTTAAGGACAAGGTAAGTGCGCGTGCGAGACTCGGATGAGATGTGGAACCTACTTATTAGACCCAAATCCCCCTCAAGACGGTTCTGGACGTGGGATGCGGCCTGGGCACGCTTTCGCTGTTTGCTGCCGAGTCGGGGGCACACAGGGTGATAGCTGTGGAAGCGGCAAGCATAGCGGAATATACTCGCAGCATAGTGCTGGACAATTCATACGCGGACGTCATCACGGTGATCAGAGGCAAGGTGGAGGAGATAGAGCTGCCCGAGGGCATCGAGAAGGTCGACATCATACTGTGCGACTGGATGGGGTAAGTGGTTCCCGAAAAGTATTTCCTTTTCCTTCCTTTTCCTTCCTTTTCCCACTAACTAACCTCACGTTCCGTGGCATCCGCAGCCACTGCCTGTTCTCCGAAAACATGCTAGAATCGCTGATATTTGCCCGGGACAAGTGGCTGGCACCTGGGGGACTAATATTCCCGGATTCCGCACAGCTGTACCTGGGCGCAATCTCGGGTCAGGAGGGTGAGGGTGGCCAGGACCTCGACCAGTGGAACGATTTGTACGACATCGACATGGGGGCCATCCGTCGCAGCTGCGAGGGCACTGCCGTGGTGGAGCACGTCGATGCACGCCAGATGATGAGCAAGGTCGTCCTGGTGAAGTCGCTGGACCTGTACACCGCCCCCCGCCACTCCTGCTTCACTCGCTGCCACTACGAGCTGAAGGTCACGCGCAGCGGACAGGTCCACGCCTTCTTCACCTATTTCGATGTGGGTTTCGGGAAATCTCCAAATCGCGTATGCCTCAGCACGTCGCCGCATGCCCCCTGGACCCACTGGAACCAGACCGTCTTCCATATAAAGTCTCCACTGACCGTCGGCCCGGAGGAGACCATCAGGGGAATGTTCAGTCTCAAGCCGAGCTTGAAGAGCATTTACGGATTGGAGTTTGACATTAATTTTGACCACAAAGGCAAGGAAAAGTCCATGCGAGCCAAGCAATCCTTCTTTCTGGACTACTTCCTCCCGCAAGGACTATCCTAGGGAGGCCTAGGCTGGACTGACACTGGCTCTCTCCTGCAGCCACAATAAAACAGGAAAGACCAGCAGACCAGCAGCAAAACCACATTTTGAGAGCAATACTTATATGATTTTACTCTGTGTGTAGGCAAACTCGTATATTCCACACATAGTGTTGCAAATATATATCTACTTCATTGCTCAAAGAGTATCGGCCAGAGCGACCACCCAACACTGTACTTTTGGAACAAAGAATAGTCTGTAGGGTATTAGAAAGTCCGAAAGTCTAGGTAAATGAGTAAAACTATCGTTTTTCATGCACACACACACAGAGCCCGGACTCTGTTTTTGGTAAATGGTGTAAATAAGTGCAGAGCCAGCATTTAATTATTTAAAACAATTTTGCGATGTGTGTGCATCTTTGTGTGTGCTGGGAAATCTAGTGCGCATTTCACAGACGACCAGTAATTTATGCGCCATGTTTTCATTTTCCAAATTTTTTCTGTTTTTCTGGTTTCTGTTTTCTGTTGTTTCCATTTCTCATTTTTTCGCCACAGTTTATTTATGTTTGTTGGTCAACTAAAGCCATAAACTAAGGCATTAAGCGAATGCTTAATATTGTTTGCCCATAAAATGGACAAAATATTTGGAACGTTCGACAACACTCGACTGCCCCGCGGCGTGATAAATGCTTTTCGAACTGTAAAAATCGCTCTCTGGCAGCCAGTTGTCAGTAGTTGGTGAAAGATGCCCCAAGGGCGTACCCTCTCGGGGTCTGGCTGGTGCATCTCTGGATCCCTGCATCCAGCTCCTTGCGCAGAGTTTTCAATCAAATTATAAGCTGTTGGCCCAGTTCCTCTCGCTGGCCACATTTCCCTCACAAATTGGCCCACGGAGCGCTGGCTCACTTGGTGTGTACTCACTGTGGCACCGCACACTGCCCTGCCACACATACCGACGCGTCGACGGTTATGCAAATGTTAGGTAAATGCGCATAATAATAATTTCAAATAAATTTAATGTTCTCTCCGCACACAGCCAGGGGCAGAGCCAAAGCTAGAGCCAGAGCTGCAGAGAGCCTAGTGCCAGACTTTGGTGGGTTTAGCTTGCCCCGAACAGAAGGTACGAGTACGAATACGAGTATCTGTGTGTCCTCTCTGTGTCCTTGTGTGTGTATGTAAACGGCAAACGGAACGTTAGACATGCGGCGCCACCGTCAAAGCTGAAATCTTCCATCGCTTCCATCACTGCGGCAGCTCCCGAGTCCTTCCTTCCTTTTCCTTTGGTGTATATTTAAATGTGTGTTAGCTCTGGTTAGTCTATGTGTTTGTGTGTGTGATAGGGGAGTGTGTGCTTGTGTGTTTTTGTTTGCATAATGTGCAACATTTTATGTTTTTATTACATCTGAACGCCAGAGACAGCGACGACTACGGCTAGGGCTACGGCTAAGGCGACTGCTAGGCGTGTCTAATGGCTCTGTGGATATGGGCCTTTTGGCTCCCTTTTTGGCTTTTACTCGTACCTTTCGCCTTTTACCTCACCGGCTCTTACCTATTCCCGCCCGCTGCGGAATGATGTGCGGACTATTTGCGCTATAAATATAATAGTTCTAATTTCGCACTAATGCACGGGGGCACATAGTAATCCACAGATAGTTGAGGCTTAGTGGGTGCCGAGCCCCGAAATAGATCACACGCGGGTCGAGGGTGTGTCTGCGGCGGCCATGTTTGAGTGTTGATTTATCGCGAAAGAAAAACAGAGGCCCACTGCAGTCGGCGGGCAAACAAATCATTTTCCACACGCCAGCCAGCCAGCACGACAGCAGGCGGTGGTGCAACAAGGAAGGGGGATGCAATGCTCATGCCAGGGTCTCCTCGCATTACAAGCGTCTATCAGGAGGCAGGACAGGACAGATCCGACGAACGCGGAGGACTTGGAGGCCACAGCGATGACAATTGGCAGCTATGCAGAGTGTTGCATGGGGAATGTACCGCAGAGGCTGGCCCGATAAAATAATAAACTGGACGACATGCAAAGCGGCCAGAGCGGAGAATTTACGACCGCCAGGCGGAAGCGGATGTGGAAGTGGAAGTGCACTGACCACTGCCTCTCACTGCCACTGCGCTGCTCCGGAGTCCTGTCCGGACTCTGCACTGTTTCACTGCCAAAAAATGCTGAATGACGGAGTGATGTAGATGCAGATGCAGTGCCCCTCGGCACACATCTGGAAATCCAAACTCCTGATTTAGTGGCATATAATGAGCTGCCTGGCGGGGCAGGAGCCTAGTGCTTCTCCTGCTCCTGCTCCTCCTCTCGGTATAAATCATGCAGCATTAACAGCTGCTTGGCCACATCAAATCCGAGTTAAGTTTTCCGCGTTGTCGGGTGCAGCTGAGCGTATGCCGGAAGCGGATGCGGAGCCCGAGCTAGAGAGAGAGAATGAGAGAGAGAGAGAGAGAGACAGAGTGCGAGAGAGCGAGAGAGAGAGAGAAAGAGAGAGAAAGAGAGAGATCTGGAAATGCTGCATCATGGTGCCAACGAAACAATTCTCTAGCTTCTCGGCCATAAAACAAATCGCTTTGAAATTGCAGTTTAAATATTTCTGCACAATTTTTCACTGCTCCCTCCGCCGCCGGTCAAAGTGGCTGTCTGCCCCATTCGTCGTGGCTCCTGGCGCCTGCCCCTGCCCCTGGGCAACGTCTCTATCCTCACATGTTTTGCCATCGTTGCATTATTTAACTTTTACTCGAGAGACGAGCGCCGTGAGGAGGCAGGCGGCAGGAGCTACTCGTAGAGGAGGCTGCTGCTTGATGCTGAAATAATTTGCAGTTTGCAAACCGAAAATTTATGACTTTGGCAGTTGATTTCTTTGCAGTTGGACTGATTGTACGAGCAAAGATCTGGAGAGCAAGAGAGAGAGAGAGAGTCCTGGTTGACTGGCCACAGGATATGCTCCTGTGTCCCTCCAATATATCCATCCCCTCTGCCACACTTAAAGTTGTGCACTCGTACTATACACTCGTCGTATCTGTCGTATTTGCAATATCTTCGCTTTGTGCAAACGCATTCACCAAGAAAATTGCTTCCTTTGGACGGGTCTCCGTCTCCATCTCCATCTCCATCCTGTGTATGTGTCCTGTGTCCTGAATATGTGGCTGTAGCTGTGGCTATGGCTATGGCCCCTGACCTGCACAGGTCTTCTGCTTTTAGCATACCAAACGAACACTTCCGATTACTTGAGGGCTGCTTCTGCTGCTTCTGCTGCTTCTTCTGATGATTTAGATTTGCTTTGCACTTGCGTTCGTCCTTGTGCATGCACAAAGCTTGCGCCGGCTGTCAATGTGTGCGAAATTAATTACACGAATTGCCATTTAAAGTAACTCGAGTGTTGAAAACTAATTAATTTGTTGGCTTACAAGCAAAAGAGCCTTCTCCCACAGACCGACAGACAGACGGAAGGAAGGAAGTCTATTTAGCGCAGATTACTATTTCAAAGTTAAAGCCAGAGGGGACTCTAGGTCTGCTTTAAAAGATACGCCTCTGCTTCTGCCTCTGCCTCTGCCCCTGTGTCAGCCTCTGATGAGGCTTTAATTCAAAGGGAAACTTTCTCTCCTTTCTGAAGTTCGAAGGAGGTCTTCTCGGAGGAGGGGAGACCCTTCTTTGGTGCGGGCAAAGGCAAACAATATATGGAGGGAACGGCATTTAACGACCTCTTTTGTGCCGGCAGCTCCTCCGTTGTTTGTTGTCGCTCGTAAATGCTGCTGCGAAGCCTTAGAATTGAACAATTTAAGGCCGCGTACACTCTCCCTCTCACTCTTTGCGTCTGTATATGGTAGCTGCCATTATGGCTGCCGCAGTGGCTTTCGAATGGAAAATATTCTTTGTTGTTTTTTCTTTACTGCTCTTGGTTATGAAAACTAAAAAAACATGGACGATACACACGCACACGCACACATGCTCATGGAGGGCAGCACTTTGCGGTAAACTGCACACTTGGCACTTGACACCTGCAAAGGCATCGTGGACACGGACACGGACACGGACACACTCACGCATACGCATACGACACGTTGTCCCCAAATTGCCCTAAAAGCGTAAAACAGCTAAAAACATCTAGTAGCAGCAGCAGCAGCAGTCTCAGATGCGTCTGCCACTTGCCACTTCAGCTCCCTTCATTCCCTGTGCCGCTCCAGAACCTGGCCAGCCCCTAGCCGAACCCGTTTTTCCGCTGCGGTCGCCCATTGTTTACTAGCACGGCTTCTCGGGCTCCTACTTTTGCAGAAGCAGCAGCGAATGGCATAAAGCTCAAAATTTCTGTGTGTTGTTTGTTAGTTTTCATTGTGTCGTCGTTGGGGCTGTGCCCCGGCCTCTTCTGCCTCGTTCTGCATGCGGCTGTTGTCGCCTTTAGGTCACCGTGTCAGCTCTACTGCAGCGCCGGGCATGGGCCATGCTCGGACGGCCTTAACCTGACTATACCCCCATCCTGTATCCTACACACACAGCCTTTTCCCAGGACCTGACCTGGAAGCTGCAATGGGTTCGCCGCGCTTCCTACTTAGCCACGAGCTGGCGGTCGTAGATAGTTTTTATTACGTTGCTGGTGCTGCGGCTTTTGGTGCAGCGAACAACGGGGCAATTAAGGGAGCTCTGACAATTAATTTGGCTGCTTCTTTGCATGCACTCCTATGTACAACCTATGTACATACATATGTCCTGCCCTTTGCAGTTGTACATATATCGCAGATATCCTGCACACTGGCCAAGTATCGGAGTGTTTGGAATTTGTATTTCCACTTTTAATTGAAGCGACAAGCTCTGGAGGTACCCCTGCAACAATACGATACGAGTTTACGCCCGCTCCTACTCTCTGTTACGAGGAGAACGAAGAACAGTGTATTCATGGAGCGAGCGTCGTAGCACAACAGGTCAAAGCAAATAGCCAAGGTAAACAACATGGCCAGGAGCGAGGAGGCCACCAGAGCAAACTAAAATCGATATGCCACCCGCGGTGCAGTCCTAAATGTGGACTACACCCCCCCTCCACCAACCCTCCATGGCAGTGCGCTGTGCGCTTGTGGGTTTTTCTGATAGCCACTCTTATTGCCGATTCTTTCTTGCGGTGCGCCGTTAACTGATATCTCTCTTTCCATTGGCATCAGGCGACGACGGATACTTGGGCCCCAATCTATGCTCTTTTCTGTTTTCTGTTTTCTTTAGTTCTTTAAGCTGCTTGATGCTTGACTCTGTGGTTTTTCAGGCCACGCTACAATCGCATCAATGGCCGAGATGTCCATTCAGTCTATTGGAACGCTCTTCTGAACAGCCGTGGTTCGAGCCACTCACTTGCTGATTTTTCACACAACAGTACAGTCCGCACTCGTGGGGCATGCATCAGGGGACTTTTCTCTCGGTCGGGGTAAGCTTCATTCGCTTTGGCAGGCTTTTATTCCCGCTGCTATGCCATGCCAAGCCATGCCATGCCATGCCACGTCGCTCTCCCTTGAACGGTTTGACAATTTATGTTATTAGGATATATCAATACTCGTACTCGTGCGGGGGTATCTGTCTCTCCAGTCAGTCAAAGGATGTTTTGCGGTTGTTGTCTGTGGTCCACAATTCATAGCAGCACATTCACTCGTAATTTAATGAGTGGTTGAGTTTAATCCACTTACATGCTTTATTGTGGTCATTGTCACCCATCCTCTCACATCTCCCATCTACCCATCTACCACCTACCAACCGGAGGAGGTCGGGGGTCTGCTGTCTCTCGTCTGACCCTCTATCATCTGCCGCATGGCTACGGTGCTATGACTGCAATTGATTGCATTGCGGTTCACAAATCTAAAAACAAATGATGTCACTACATTTGATCTTTTTCGGGCATTAATGTACGGATTGTGCGTTTGATTTGTGTAATTTTGTGGTAGGTATTCCTGCACAATCACCAAAATAGCTCCGATAAACGCAACGCGGTCAATTAACACGGGCTCCCATGGTTGGAAAGTAGTTAATGAACTACCGATTCTTCACTCCATGACAGCTCGACAAAATTGAAACTACTTTTCACACCACAGCATACCAGAGCCCATTCCATAGCTCATTTCACAGACAGGCACACAGATAGATGAGCAGGGCAGGAAAGTGGGAAAATTGGAAAATTCGAGCCCAAGTATTTTGACAAAAGACATAAAACTTGCGGCCAGAGCTAGAGAGGAACCATCTGGCGCGAGAGAAGCAGAAGAACCACTTAAGAACCGAAGCCAAAGCCAAAAGCCACAGGAAAATTAATTAAACTTTGCTTTGCCTGGCAGGGAGCTAGGTAGCGCAGAGAAGGCGAAGGATATTACCCGTAGGCATCCTTAGAACCTCCTCCCGAAATGCATTTAGCGCCGGAGCCTGAAATGCAACACCCGAAATGAGGAGCGGAAGAAGAGGAAGAGGTCGAGGTCGAGTAGCATCGACAGATAGGCAGAGCAGAGCGGAGCGTTAATGAAGTTACGCGGCATCGTTGCGGTGGCGTTACCATATTGGAGCATCACTTGAGAGTGCACTTAGCGAGCGAGCGAGCGAGTGAAGGGCGCCAGGAGCCGCACGACAGGAGCTTCCATAGAGCAGCGACAGCCGATTGTCGACAGTTCAAGTGAAAGACGAAACTATTTGGGCTCATCGAAGCTCATTTCTGGTTAGTGGCAAAGACGCTTCTGCATGGAAGGCGGGAATATATGTATATTTGGTAACAAATTAAGGATTTCCAAATGTGTGGTTCGGTTCGGTGAGACAAGGACTCTTTCTCTGCTGAGGTGAGCAAAGGTGCGGTGCGGTGGGCTCAGGCACTTGAATTTATTCGTAATCCACAGCTCAGTCTCCTTTCGCGAAGTGTAGTGTGTGTCTGTGGCTGCAGTTGGGGAAACTTTTGAAAAGCACTAACTACAGAACTACAAAAGTTTATGGTGCGGGCAGAGTGTTCAGATACGGCTGCGAGGCTGCAGCATGGAGATAGACAGAGACATTGCCTGCCACTGTCTGAACCGGATCCATTGTCGAGCAGCTGCTTGCAGCCTACGAATCAGTCAGGATCTGGGATACATCTTGGCTCTAGGCGCTCGATGCGCGATGCTGCCAAAGTTTAGTTATTAAAAAATCACAACTTACGGGTGCGAGTTCGAGGGCGAAACGGCGCATTCATAATCCGCTTAAGTGTTGCAGGAACTTGCAGGCTCAGACGGTGCCAGGAGGGAGTGCATCGCTCTCTCGCCCATGTTAATTGAGCAAACATCAAACGAGCAAAGGAGCAGAGGACCTCCTCCTCCGCCACACTAAATTGAGATTCAAGCCGACAGTGGGATGAAATTTGCATAACTTCGTTATATGCGAACCCGAAGAGCCCCAGAGCTGATTAAGCAGCCCTCCCTCCTCCGGTGACTAAAAGTTATGAATGTTTCAAACTGCAATACAAAGCAGAGTCAAGAGTCGGTAGTCGGGAGACCCGCATATGTAAGTGTTTGCACTATCGAGGAGCCAATAACTCATGTGCACGCCTCGGGGGCAAACCAGAGCAGCGCAAACCAGACGCGCAAGCACAGGCACAGCCAGGGCCAGGCCACAGAGGCCACAGAGGCAAAGTCTCCGAGCCGCGCATTGAAATGACAGCGCTTTCATGGCCCCAATATGGCAGAGTGTAAAAAACTAACAGCGCCAGCAGTAAAAAGAAATCGTTGGCATTAATCTCTCAATAAATCAATCGGGAAGGAGTGGGATGGAGTGGGGAGGAGACGTCGAAGTGGGTGGCAAGTGGCAGAAATATCTCCGGTCTTCAGTCTTTGGGTTTTCCCTTCGGTTGGGGAGCTCTGTTCCACCAAAGTATGCAATGCTTATTTTCATTTTTGATTATGCCCCTCCGCTGATTGCGCGAACGTCGCACTTCTCTCATTCGTCTTTGTCAGCAGCTCCACTCACACACACATATACACAGTCACTAGAGGCTCCCCCCAACTGTCAGCAGTATCTGTAGGACAGACAGGTGGAGCAGGGGGCATCGATGATGCTAACAAATTGCAAGGCGAGGCAGGTGCTCTCGAAAACATATTGATCACAAAAGCTCGTGTCATAACGGAGGCAGCAGCACCAACAGGAGCAGCAACAACGAAATGCGGCCAGATTCTGATTGCATTCGCATGCCAAAATCGAATAGTCGAATAGTCGAATGGGAGCTTCGTTATGCTCCAGATATGGATTTGTGAGACCGGTGACCCAGCGCGCGCCATGGAGGAGGAGCCGGGTTCATTTCATTTGTCATGGCTGCAGTACTTCTACCAAGGTTTGAAGTCTGCAGAAATTACTTTCGCTCTGGCAAAGAACAAACTTTCACAGCTCAACACTTTTTACCAATGAAAGCCGAAATGTTTGCGGCCCAGATAAGCTCCGGCTCTGAAAGCGAGCAACAAGGAAGCAGAAGCACAGGCGGCACTGCACCAGCAAGCGCCAGGAAGTGGGGAAAAGAGTGGGGAAACCGGGAAAAGACGGCAAAAAATACCCAACTTTTAATTCAATTTGGAGCGCTTTCTGGGCGGCATAGGCGAATGAAAATAAAAATGCCTTTGTGCAAGTTTTTCAATTGTGTTAGTGTTCGCGATTGCGTTGGTGCTGGTCTTAGAGGGGCTGGTAGTCCACTTGCCTCTGCTCCACTTTCATTTCATTTCATTTTTTGGTTGCGCCACAATTTGATACAAATAATTCTATTATGGAGTCCGAACGTAAACCCACACGTATCTCTGCCATAGAAGAGGGCGAAACGCGAAGAAAAAGCCAAAACAGACACCAGAAGCGAAAACTTAACGAAATTGAAATGGAAAATAAAGAAAGAAAAAGGCACGAAACTGTCGAAGGAGAGTCCCTGCTGGAATACTCTTGCAAGTGCATTTTTGGTGCTGAATGCTGCTCCAAGGTGCCTGGCAGCCGAAGCGACTGTGGCCCTTGGAAGGGTATCGCGGTAGGAAAAGGAAAAGAAATCAAGCAATGAAATCAGCAAAGTTGCAGACAGTCCGGAGAAGGGCTGGGCGGCTGGGCGGGCAACAAAGTAACACCAACAACAAAACAATCAAATGAAATCATAAAGCAGGCAGGCAGGCAGCCAGGCAGGCAGGCGGGTACTCCATAGTCCAAAGTCCGGCGTTCGAAGATGCTGGCCCCACAAGCGGCGGACGGACGGACGGACGGACGGATGGACAAATGTGGATGTGGCAGAAATATCAAACGCCGCCCGCCGCACCACTGAACAATGGAAAGTCGCTGGCCCGTTGTAGCCTCATGGAATCAGCGGCAGCTATCGCAGGAAACACTCATAGTTTTTTTATATTTTCCAGTTGGCGGCAGGTTATTCTTAAAGGCTGCTCCCCCTGAAGGGCTCCATGTTGTGGAATTAACCGAGGATCACAGCATGTTGTGGCTGTGGATGTGGATGGATGTGGATGGCCGATGGCCTTCGATTCCACGATTTACGATTGGAATCTTTTGCCCATTTATCAAAAACACTTTCACTTGGCGCAAATTCGCACATTTATCTTATGCAAGGAGCAGAATACTTGCCAGAGAGAGGAGGGAACAAAACCAATTCTATTACAGCTGCTGGCATGGATTTGGAATTCTATGGCCATGGCACACAAAGTGTCCACGGACACGGACAGCGACACGGACACGGACACGGACACGGATGAGGACAGGGGGCAGAAACACAACGAATATGGGCAGTTTGCCACTTCTATCCGTGATACACAGGATCCACCCTCTCCTCAGTCTCTGACTCTGGGACACTCTGACTCTCCCTCTGCTCTGTGAATATACTATTTCATTTGCATTTCGTATAAGTCACATGGCTACGTGACCCACATGTAGAAGACTCTGAGTTTTTGCCAATAACAGAGTACAAACGAGTGCAGACGAAGTCGGAGCTGAGCCATGGGCCATCGGCCAGTGGGCCGAGAAACGAAGTAGGGGCTGAAGCTGAGGCGCAGGATAGGGACGGGACGGGACGGGAGGCTATTGTGCAAAGACAAGCACAAATTTGTATAAATTTTCAATAAATTACATCAAATCAAGCTGCAAGCACTTGAAAACTACCAGACACGTGTTACTGCGAGGGCTACTGCCACTGCCACTGCCACTGCCACTGCGAGCGAGCGAGTCTGTGTGCAGAACGAGATTAGAGTTTAGGGCATGCCTCACGCCCATACACTCACATTCTGATGGCAAAATGAAAGGAGAGGAAAGGAAAGAAAGGAAATGCCAGACCAGAACAGACCACATCAGACCAGGATGCCATGCCGCTGGGGCGCCAGTGTATTAAAAATGTGCCAATGTGCACGAGGCGGAGCACTTTGCTTGCAAATTTGTTTGCCGGGCCTGCAAGGGCGAATTTCAGAGAGAACGTTATGCATATGAGGGGAGCACACAGGACCACAGGGCCATGGGCCATGGACAACCCTTTGGCCTACTCATTGTATACGTACTCGTAGGAGGCACTCACGAAACTGCCGGCTTAGGCTTGTCCAACCTGATCGCAGATAGTGCACGTACTCCTCTCGTATTGGTTGTTCGATTCGCACGCAGCCCCACAGTCAATGTATCTCAATTGGTATGTTGTATGTTGTATGCTCTGGCTCTGGCTCTGGCCCTCTGTCGGTTTCTGTCTCTGGCAAGAGCAACTCAAAAGCAACGCCATTTGACAAAGATTAATTCTAGTGTAGCACTCTCGATGATGGCCACAGGACGAGCACGAGCTACGAGCCAGCGATACCCTCTTGCAGCTGCTCGACTCGGCTGACCCTTTGCCACCATCGACCATCCACCATCAGCCATCATCCGCCTCATCCTGCAAAAACACATCAGATCCAGCAACAGCAGCACCGCCACCAGCTCCAGGACCAGCACCAGCACTAGCATCGTAGCATCGTAGCAACGTAGCAACGACAAGGACACACAAAGCGTAACGACAAAAACATCATCAGCAGCAGCAGCAGTCGGGGAAAGGGAAAAATAAAGAGAGAATTCGAAAGGAAAAAAAAGGAAGAAAAGGAGAGAAACCGTTCAGTATCTGTGTGTGAAATTTGGCACCGAACCAGTTGCACTGGAAAAAGCTATCTGAAACCACAAGCGAAATGTATTCATCATTTCGGGTGGCTTCTGGAGTCTGATTTTCCATTTAAATCTTCCACTGAAAATACAGAAAATACTGATGAATGAAAGCTTAAAGAAAGTTGAGGAGCGTAAGGTCTGATGTAAGGGTGGATTTTTTGGTTGCTTTTTCCTCAGTGTGGAAGGCCTTGACAGCCATAACAATCTGCAGTTTTTGCTGCTGATTCTTTGCACTGCCCCCGAGAGTAGAGAGAGGGGAGAGAAGTGAAGATAGTAGAGTGAAGAGCGTAAAGGGTAAAGGGTAGAGTAGCGTATGCGAAAGACAAACTCAAAACTTATTTACACTGAGAGCCAGACACACTCGCACACTCGCTCGCATTTCTTCCATTTACAATGCATTTTGGCATGACCGCAGCATAAAAATTTGTAAAGAGCCCCTCGACGCGGGGGGCTGACGCTGGCTCCCAACCTGAACAGAAAACACCAGACCAGAAGCCAAGCCCAATCTGAGTCCCGAAACAGAACTCCAGGATCGCAAGGCTTTGCAAAAGGAATAGTTGGCCAACGCCAAGCAGAGGCAGCGGCAGCGGCAGCGGCAGAGGCAAAAAATGCAAAGGGGAAATGAATAAAAGGCCGGAAGCAATATGCATTTCCGCTGCCAGAAAAATGTAAGCACTTTCCACTTGCCAGACCGTAGTGTTGGCAACGAAGTGGGGGATGGGTCGCAGTGGGCGATGGGGAGTGGGGAGTGTGAACTAGGGCCAGGGAAAAGTGCAACTGGAAAAACTGAAAACTGAACTGGCTGACAAAGCAGAAGGATGCAGGACCGCGCATGTTTATGAATGAGTGTATATGTCTGTGGCTGTGTGTGTGTGTGTGTGTGCTTTCCCTTTCTCTCGCTTTAAGCAACTATTTCTGGCAGCGAAAGGAGCAGTCCGAGCACGAGCACGAGCACAAGCAAAAGCAGAAGCAAAGGCAGACCCAAGCGAGTCACTAATATACTAAACTGGTAAATACATACAACCGAAAACTGTTTTAAATTTTTGAATCCTTCCAGCAGCAGCGGCGTCTGGCAATGTGTCAAGCAGCCTGGCAACCCGGCCAGAGCTCTTGTCGGGTCTTTCGGGTGGCTTTTAACTTTATTAAAATAGATGAAAGTGGGCAGAGCTGGAGGAGCACTTTGCCCGGAATTGTTAATACAAAGTGAGAGAACACACACCAGCACCAGCACCAGCACTAGCACCAGCACTCACTCGAGGCAGGAGGCAGGCAAAGAGAGCGATGTCGAGCGGGGGCGACGCAAGTGCAACAAAAGATTTACAACGTCCACAATGAGAACTAGCAAATGGTCGTTGTGTAGTGCAGTTGACACACAAATGAATCAATCGGAATTTGAAATTTGGCTTCTGAAATGCGGGTCACAGTCTATGGAGCAGACGCTACGAGTAAAGCGATGGAGTGAGGGATTGCTCCAAACCCAAATTGAAAAGTTTCGAGCGTAGGGCCTCCTGTATGCTGCTGCTGCTCCACTTTTCGGCATCTCGAAATTGAATTATTAATTCTGAAATAATGCGCAAATAAAAGTCGATAAGCCAAGAAGTAAAATGGCAGCTAAGCTACACGAAATGCCCCACAATCAAGCGGCAACACGACCCGGACGCACACACACAAACACACGCAGAACTGCGAAGAGCGACGGGCACTCGTCTGTCTCCCTTTCCTTGGTTGCGTCCGTTCGTCCGTCTGTCAGCCAGACTTGAGCTCCAGTTAGGATCCAGCGAAGGAGCCAAGGAGCCTTGGAGCCAAGCGATACCTAAAAGCATGTCGATATTAGGCAAGATAAATTGAAAATGAATTGCGAAACAGAGAGTCGGTCGAGGGAACAGCGGACTTGAAGCCGGAGCCAAAGCCGAATCTGAAGATGGAGCTGTGGGGAGGTAGAGGGGCGTGTTCAGTCGAAAATTGCCGCATAGAAATAAACATCCAGCCGGATTCAGAGTCTGAGAAAGAAACAGAGAGAGAGTGATAGAGATAGAGAGAGAGAGCAGAGAACAAAAACGTAGTAGAGCATTTAACGCAGGATATAGACCACGGTTACGGTTACGGTAACGGTTACGGCTACGGATTCGGGGTCGATGTCGAAGTCGATTTCGATGGCATTAAGTCAGTGGAAGCGGTGGCAAGCGGCGGCAAAGGCATCACGAGAATTGAATGAAGCGGAAACGGAAAGCAAGCTAATGAATGAAGCACAACGAACCAAATGAATAGCTGGCTATGGGTCCCAGGATGGGGGTGGGTTCGAGTTTGGGCGCCTGGTCAGGAGACTCTTCGCTTGGCTGGCTCCAGGAGTAGACCGGGACGGAGGGGATCGCCGCTGCGGTTTAGCTCATGAAACGACCTTCACAGTTTATATACAAATGAATATTTGTATTTTGGCAAGGATACCAACAGCAACGACAGTACGACTACGAAGACAATGTCCCTAGTCAGTCAGGGATATACTCGTACAAGATGTGGGGATAAGGGACGAACACAATTGCCACGTTTTCCGGATTTGTGCGGGTTTGTTTTTGACTGTTCTGACCATCACCCATCAGCATCACCCACGTCACACTTCAGATAAGAAGAGCCTTTGCATATTAGCCTCCGCCTCCGTCTACTTGCGGATGGACCCGTTACCAGTTACCCGACAGGATATCTGACAGGATATCGTTCATTAGAGAACTAGAAGTCGAAGTAGAAGTAGCAGTAGCTCTGCAAGGTCCGGGCCCAATGAACTGTTACCAGAGGAATCATCCAATCACGATGTCGAATCATTTGTTTAACAAACCCCCAACCCCAACCCCAAACCCAGGCCCAAAGCCAATGCCAATCCAAATCCCAACCCCAACCACGGAACAGCGGCCTTTAAAGTGCCCCCAAAGATCAAACACAAATCATTCGCTGAGTAATCGCCGCGACAGTAATGAAAATGACTTCCACTTCGACCTCGGCTTCGGTTTCGGCCTCGGCTTTGGCCTGGCCAAAAGTTTTACATTTAACTTTGATTGTAAGTTTGTTGTGGTTGTGGATGGCTTTGTGGAGATGTTGATGTTGGGACTGAGGCCCCCTTTTCTGGTAGAAACAGAAAATATCCTGGGGGTAATTTTTTGATTTTTGGCTTCTGATTTTATATGATTCAGTCGTTGTTCGGTGCGAGTGAAGGCATGCCCCTGCCCCTGCCCCTGCGCCTGCCCCATGCAAATAAATTTCAACCGACTCTATAGGCCCAATTAAATTTCTGCTAAAACGGATGGCGGAGAGAGGCCAAAGGGGCAGCTGGCTCTGCCTCTGCCTCTCCAACCGAAAAGCAGAGAAAGTTTTCCGCACAACTTTTGTGTAATGAAAACAAATTATGCTTAATAGAAAGTTGCTGGATTGGAAATGGTTTTAGGTTTAGTTTACAATGAGGGATTGTTCGCAGACGTTCTTGTGGAGGGGATTATCGAGGTGTATTCCCCCAATGAGTTCTAAGATCTATAAAAGAGCTCCATCTACCTTTTGGGAGAGTGAGTATTCCGTTAAGGCAATCCAGATGTTACGTTAATTGCAATCTCCGAGCCTCGTTATCGGAATGAGAGTGAGGTAAGGAAAGGCCTTTCCTTTATTGACTCCATATTTATTTATTTTGCGGATGCGTTGCACTTTACGGCTGCCGCCGGGAGGCACAACGGACGGGTTTTATATGATTTTCTTGTCATTCGGTGGCTCTGTTTATGGCCGTGCTACGACTCAATCGCATGCACGGCCGGCACTCGTACGTGTGTTTGGTTTATAGCGTACACAATTTTCAGAGAAACGGAAAGGAAAGGCTGAGGCCTCGGCATCGCCTCATCCTCATCCAATATACATATTTTGGTCGAGTTTACGCACTTTATTAACATATACTCGTGCTCGTATTCCTCTGGCAGGACGCATCGTCATCCGCCAAGGATGCTGCTCCTCTGCGAGTACATAAAAAATGAATCTGCCGCTGGCCGTGCGTCGTGTGTTCTGTCGTTCCTCGGAATTTAATATAAAAAGCACAATGATAATATTATAAAATGCTTAAACAGAATATTGAAATGAGCTCAAGGAAACGATTCACTTTATTGCGAGTTTCGCAAAAGTCTGCCATAAGTCTCTTGTCTGCAGAGAGAGAGAGAGAGAGGGGGGCGACAGGAACACAACATGGAGGACAAACCAGCCAGAAGGGTCCGCTCTCCGCTGATGATGTTCCATTCAATCATCTTCGTTTTCCGACTCTTGAATATACAATTGACTTATAGAGATGTGGGTCAGGGGTTGGGCGGCCAGTACAAGTGTTTTTCGAGTATTTTCCATATTTGTTCTCTGTTTTTGTCCCCCTGTTCAACTGTGACAACAAAACCCTACTCACCCTTTCTGACATCAGGTTTTCTACTGATGGCAACGGCTTAGAGCGGAGAGGAGATTCCGGAGCAACAGGGTGCAGAGTAGAGTCCGCTCTCCAGGGCCCAGCTCAGTCTCAACTTTAATTAACTGCATTCGCAGGCCGTTCGCATAGTTATAGAGTCGGAGAAAACAAATTTCACAGTTTAATTAAAAACTTCACAGTCCGCGTCAGCGTTCAAGATGATGCCTGATAAAAAACTGTTAGACAGCTGCTCTGTTTGTCGCTGATCAAATGCACAAAGCAAACAAAACCTCCTCCCAGTAAACAAGCAACAGAGCAATGGAGAAATAACCACGCAAAAGAAGTACGGGATGGATGGGGTGGACACGGAGCAGTGTGTGGCAGTGGCAGTGGCACTGGCATTGATGATATTTCTGCTGTCCGGGGGTCTCGTCTCGTCCAAACTGAAGCGCTCGCTACGCAAAGTGTCAATAACAATTTACACTTGAGACGATATCTCAATATTGTTGCACGACAACAGCAACAGCAACAATAGCAATCAAACGGATGGGGCAAGTGTATAGGGAGTATAGAGTGTGGAGAGCAACAGGAGGACAATGCCACAGGCCACACGATGAGCAGCTTCTGAATGCTGATGACACGGTAACGACGGTACGATGGCTGCTAGTTTGTTTATTTAGCCACACGGCTACCACGCAGGAGCCCCCCGTCGACAAAGGCTCGAGGAGTCACCGCTGTATCTGCCGTTGACCATTCTTCCTGAGAGGAAGGCAAACAGCCTTGGGTGGTCTGCCTCCTGCCTAGAGACCAGGAATCGTGGCACAGATTAGCAGCTGTCAAGTGCCTGAGAGACAGCGAGAGAATCGCCTAGAATTTTTACGAGTTCAATATTAAAATCACAGCGCTCTCCCTACAGTGCTACAGTGCGAGTGTAGCGAATCGTAAAAGACTCGCTTTCAAGGGCCGCAGGAGCTGCAGGAATACTCTCACATCCCAACACTGCACTACATAGTAGCTTCAAAGTGTATGAGGGCCAAAAATTAAGTTTTTATTTCCGCTGCAATGATTGCACTCGCGACAATGTGTGCTTCAAGGCAAAGGCGTTGGTGAAACAAGACTTCCGTTGCCTCATTCCCCAGTCCTGCCCCCACATTCTTTAGGCGACCCTTGAGAACCCGCCCAATACAGAGATTCGAGTGCAAATAGCGCGTATCGCTGGGGGGATACAGACACAGGATACAGGATAGAAATGGAGACGGGCGGGTAGAAGGGTCTTCTCAATGAGAATGAGTAGTGCTCATTCGCTGAGTAAACACGATTCTTTTTCGACATTTCTGCTAAGCTTTAAGTGGACACACATTCGCCAAAGATAAACAAGCTCTGCTTTGAGTGTGGTGTGTTGTAAGCACACAGAGCCGCCTCAGAGAGGATCAGAGGACTCGAGCGAGGTGTGAGCATGTGATGTGATTGAGGATTGGGGATTGAAACGAGTAAGACCGTAGGGGATATCCTAGAAAGAGTACGTCCATAGGGTCATCCCATGCCTCATGCGGATTCCATTCCTGCTGTCCCGCTCCTTAGGTATTTATGCCAATTAGCTCTTCCAAATGGTAATTCGGAGCGAGCGAGCACCGACCGACGGGCAGGAGGACAACTGATAAATTAGCCATGAATATTCAGCGCCCACGCGCAATATTATTTTCCACAGAATTAAATTATACATTTTTAAGTTGTCCGAGGCCGAAAGCCCAAAGGAGGCCCCCAGCAGCAGAAGAGCATCCTCATAATTAGCCACTTGAATATTTACCCCATCGTCGTCTTGATGCCGCCTCCTACCCGCTCCTGGTTATGATTATGATGATTTGCAGCATGTTCCAGCATCCGGCATCAGGCATCAGGCATCCAGGCCAAGCATTTGCTTTACCCATTTCCCGTTGCCCATTGCCCAAGCAGCCGTTGGCCAATTGAGGGGTACGTTTCCTCGAGGATGTCAGCATCCACGGCACGGCTCTCGGGCTCTCGCTCTGGTCTTTGCTGGTCTGCAATGTTCCGGCAAATGTATTGCGCAAAACGGCGTGGAATTGCTTTTAAAAACGCATCAAATTATGCTAAAGTGAATGTATCCACTCTCAAATGGAGCGGCCCCCTTCAAATTAGTGCACACAAAGCTGTTGCCAGTTCTGGACAAGGATGGAGCGGGGGAGGGGGACTGAGGATGGGGCTATTGGCTACTTGGCGTATTTACCAGGCGCTTAACCGACTTTCTGCACGCACGAGACTTCTGGCCCGTCCCCCGATCTGGGCTATAGAGGATGCTATAGAGGCGTAGCAGCGGTGGCAAATACATATATTGGCAATGCCGCTGCTCTACTCTTCGGGCAAAGTGCTCCACAATGGCACTCGTTCAGACAATGTTAAATGCGCGCTCGGTGCGAGCTGTCTGTCAACTTGGGGACTCAGCTCAAGTGGCCCCACAGTCACACAGCCCCATAGCCCAGTGAAACCAGCCAATAGTGCCTCCTACCGCTCCCGCTCCATCCACTCGATCGATTCCTGCCTGACAGTGGCACAATGCGGACGCGGATGCGGAAGCGGAGTGCACTTGTCGCCATCATTGACATCAATGCGTCGTAGCTGGCTTTTTAGCTGTCGCGCCCAATGAGCAGCACCACTGGAGAGTGAAAGAGGGGTGTGGTATAGGGCATGGGGCATGGGTCATGAGGCAGTGGCTCGGGGCACGGGGCATTGGCCAAACACTTTACCATAATTCGCAGCATATAACTAATGGGCGTGGCCCGGGATTTTGGCACGACCATACCGAGAGGTTGCCTCTCGATCAGCAGACACCAGGAGCAGGTCGAACCTCTTGGCAGGGAGAAGCCGTCAATCCCTTCATACAATCTGCATACAGAGCCGCCACAGATTTCTTTGTGCGGAAATTGATTGCATATTACGTATACGCCGCAAGTGCGCCACGCACCCGCACCCGCACCTGCACACGCACACGCACAGCCTCATCAATAACTAAAGGCGACATCCGAAGGATTCATTTCATTTGCTTGTGCCCCACCACACACACACCTGCCATCTGGATGAACGCAGAGAGGAAGGACAGAGAGGCGAAAGAGGAAAGGCGGTGAGGTTGTTAGCACGCTCGACTGATATTATTTTTTCCTCCTTTATGAATTATTCGCGAACGCACATTGATTTTGAGCTGAATTCAGTTCAATGCTGCCGTCAAAGGTAGCAAAAAAAGAGGAACGAAAGGAGCAGGGAAAGCAGCAGGGAATGGCTGCAGGGACGGGCGTCTTGCTGTGAAATTTTCATTTGGGTTTTATTTACGTTCAATCGAGTTTTCGCGAAATTAGTTAAGTTTAGCGTGAATTTTATTATTGCAGGAGGAGCAGCCAGCAGGCAGCAGAGAGCAGGCAGAAGGAAGGTCTCCTCCACCTTCGAAGAGCGAAGTTTGTCGCTCGCAAAGCTGTCGGCTTTCACTTCGCGCCGTCTTTGGCGGAAAAGGGAAAAGAGAGGTAGGCAAACTTCTTAATTAAAAGATTTGGCCACTGATTGCGTATTTGCCGTGTTTCGGGCAAAGGAATTGCCAACGGCAAAGGCCTTTTGCTGAGAAAGCCCTAAAGAGAACGAGAGCCCATATTCAATTTGTTAAATGCATTCGAGTGCCTTTGTCTGCAGCGGTAATTGCCAGAGTTGAGGTGCGCTCTGCAGCAGAGGATTTCAGACCTATACACACAACCAGAAGGCAAGCAGGGGTCAGAGGGTATGGGCCAGGCATAGCCATAAATCTCATTTCATTTTTGCACTGCGAGCGGCAAATAAATTCATAGATATGAGTCGAGTGACCCTAACTGAACATTCGACATTGCACTTTGTTTGTACGAATACGAATACGAATCCGAATCCCAATTTATTTACAGCAGGCAGTTGTTAGTTTTAAGAGAGAGAGGGAGACGCAAAATGCCAAAAATTGTTGCATTCATGCCACAGAAATTCCAAATTTAATTTGAGGCATAGCTTTGCATCTGCCAAATCAATGTTGCATGTATTTGCATTTGAGGCCACACAAATGATGAAGTTGCAACACCAAAATACGAGCATGCATACTTGTACATATATGCGGCGGGATGCGGGATGCGGGATGGAATTTGTTTATTTACCGACATTTGTATTTCAAGTTTTCCAATGCCATAACTCGATTAATTTACCGGTGAGTCAAGCCATTGATTGCTATTGATTGATCAATCAAGGAGACCCTTTGACTTAATAAAAACATCTCTAATTGCAATTTATGACATGGCCAAAGGACAGGACAAAGATGCTCTAGGTGCTCTTAATTTTCAGTTGGTTGTAGTTGAATCTGCTCTTGCGGGTGGGACCCAAGGGGCTGCCGGTCCGCGCGGGTCCTCGTTTGCTGTGGAAGAATAATTCAATGAAATCCTTGAATACCCCATTCGCAGCCACTCACCAGGCGCTGTAGAAATCGCTTAGAGCTGCGTTCTGCTTGTGCCCATCATTCCGGCCATTATTGGTGCACTTCCACATCTGGCAGTCGCACTTGCCGTTGCAGTGGCCTTCGTCTTTGCAGGCATTCTGCAGCATCGAGCACAGTTTTTGCGTTATGTCGCAGGGATCCTGATGAGCAGGTCCGTGCTGAATCAACTGCACGAACATATTGGCCATAACTTCCTCCAGCTCCTCCTCAGGAGTGAGTCGGCGCCTGCTGGCGATGTAGGGATTCACATAGTTCATCACGCGCTCCACGGTGCGCTCGTAGTCGAGGGGCAGGCCGGTGCGACGATCCGCTCGAAAGAGTCTTGGCAGCTTGACCTCCTTCTTCGGCTTCGTGCGGACGATCGTTTTGCGCCACACGCGCTGTTTGGGCGGCATCGGCGCCTGACGCTTGACAGGATTGCTTTGGGGCGTGGTCTTAAAATTTGAGGCTCTGAACAGAGTCTTAAGCTGGCTCTGCTGCTTGGCGCTTGACTTTGGAACCTTTTGGGACTTCTTCTTGGCCACTGGGGCAGTCTTTGCTTTCTTTTTGGGCATCGCCCTGGTCTTTACTTTTTTCTTGAGAGCCATTCTACTAAAGTGCAGAGCGTGTGTTAATTTCAAAGTAAAATTTTGTTCATACCAAATAAGGATTGATGATGTAAACGGATTTGTGGAGTATAGCCTGCTGCTCCACTCCACTTCACTCGATTGGAGCACTTTTCGAGGATGAAATATGTGAAATGTCGTTTTTAATCCTTTTTGGCAGACGCAACTATTTAGTGTCGACCACTCGGCCACTCGGCCACTCGTTGGGGCAAAACATGATTACAATTGCAATTCCAGATTTATGATTTCATTCCTCAAACACGCACACACACACACACACACACAAAGAAACACAGATACAGCACAAGCACACATATACAGATGCACACAAGTTGTGAGCTGATGTGTGGCCACAGCCAACTTAACTTTTGAAACAATGTCAAATACAATAAACGTGTGTAGCCATTGTTGTTGCCGCTGCCGCTGACACCCACCGACGTTGCAGTTGCCACGCGAGTGTAAGAGTGTACGTGTGTGAGTGCGAGTGCACAACCGCATTGTTTGAATTCTGCGTTGGCGAACAATGTAAATTGCCAGCAGTTCTATATACATATGTACATAAGTTTATATGCATCATATGTGAGGCTGTATGTATAAGTTATATGCGTTGGCTGCAGTACGAGATACGGGCTACGGGCGAACAACAAAGTTGAAACATTCGCAGACACAGATGCAGATACACACCCACACACTCTCTCTCTCTCTCTCTCTCTCTCTCTCTGGCAAATGGAAGCATACTCAGTTGAATTGCAAAAGACGTAGCAGCAGAAATACAGAGCAGCATGCAGAACAAAAGCAATATAATTAATCATCGAAGAGCAGGCCAAGCAGAAACAGCATGCTGTTTAAGCAGCAACACAACAGAGGCAGCAGACAGCAGAGGCAGTAAGCAGCAGGCAGCAGGCAGCCTGCAGGAGGAGCATAGTCAGGATCACACACAGCCGGGGATTAGAGGACCGCCCCTGCCGCTGCAGGACGACATTTGCGTAGCAAATATTGTTGCAACATTGCTTAAAACATAATTCATATTAACAGTTTGTCGGAGTCGAGGACCAAATGCCCTTAAAAGTAAGGATATCCCAAGACCTAACCATTTAACCAATCAAGAAATGAATGCCTCATAGAAAAGGAGCAACCCTTCGGATACAATCCATTCTGGGCAGCTGTGGCAAGTGCCCCAACTGCAGCTCCGAATGAAGAGAACTAATGGCATACTCTTGTTCCTCTGGCTCGGCCGTGGCATGGTAGAGGCGTGGCCGCTCGCAGTGTCGAGTTTATGTTGCAGATAGATGCACTGTTGGTCTCGTATCTGCAGCCACTGTGTATAATCAATTATGCTGCTGCCCTGGCAATGATACCAGAGACTGGAGACTCCAGGCTCCAGAGTGCGGCAAGCAGGAGTCACCATCCCATCATCGATGGCAGACAAGCTAGATTCCGAGCACTCTTATAGTCTTATCCCAGAGCTAAGTTCAATTAGGAGACGCTCCATGCTCCAGCTCCGGCTCCAGCTCTAGCTCCACATGGGGCAGGATGCTCGTAATGCGAGTGAACGCAACGTGAAATTGAAAAGCATAAATGTCATTTTCTATAAGAAACGTCAAATTTGATTTTTTAAAGCAGCCACGCAGACAAAGCCGAGCTGCGAAGGGAATTTCTATAGAGCCAAGGAAATGACTTTACACCTTCTTTCCCTTCTGGCCACCCCTTGCTGCACGTGTGGCAGAGTGTATGGGCGAGAGAAAGAAAGAAATGGATCAAATATAGATTTATGTGTTTCATGTCAAAATAAATGGATTTTACATGTTGCCACAAACCGTTCGATGCTCGCTCGCTCTCTGGCTGGTAGCATGCCTGTGTGTGTGTGTGTGTGGTGGTGGGGGACGATGATGGCGCCGGCAAGAACAACAATGGTGACAAACAGCAACAACAATGAAAATATAACGTGGCATTAAAATGTCATTTCATACTCGTACAAACAAGCTCCCATAACGAACGTCCCTTTTGTTGGATCCAGATCCAGAGATGGTGTTTTGGGCGGCAGCAGTGAGTGCAGGGGTAAAAATATTAAGTTAATATGTTTGGGCAGGCTTCGCATTGATCCTTTGAAATTTAGCAAAGTGCAGACAGGATATTGGCAGCTGCTTGAAGCCATACAGGATATTAAAGCCATAAAGATGAAATATTTGTACACATTCCCTGCGAGCAATCATCGATGTCGCGTCCAGCTATGATCCTCCCCCGCAAACGAATCCGCGAATCAGAGCCCGGCAGCCATAGACAAATTCCCCCGTAACGAAGATTATTCAAATTATTTCCCACTTGCGCTGCCACCGAATCTGACAGCTCCGTCATCTCTACAACCTTGCACGTCTATTTTTGTTTGTGCCCCCCGATTCGGGACGCCTACTTTCGTTGCTGCTGTGGTTGTTGTTGCTGTTGTTGCTGTCGGCACCCCCCTATGTGACACATGATGCCGTGTCATATAATTTATCAAGGAATTTTTAACATTCAGCCCTCGTCGTGACATTGCCATGAAAGGCCAACAAAAAAATGTCTGCTCGCTCGCTGTCCTGCAGTGCGAGGTGGCAGAAGGCAAGGGGCAGGGGGCATCCCGTTCGGATCTCCCTTGAGCTTTGTTTTCGCTTCGTGCCTCCTCGCACTCCGACTGGGGGTCTCACTCTGGATTCCAACTTGGCTGCTTTTCATTTTGATAAATATGTGGAGACTAGAAATCTATCATTTCGCGTGTCGCATAAATAAATACATCAAGCGGCAGCTCCCACACACACACACACACACACTCAACACTGCCACACGTACAGTGGTGGGTAGGCAAAGGGAGAGGAAAAGCACACAAATTGTTAATCAACGGCAAAAAGAGCTCCCACTTGCTAATGCTGCTCCTGCTGCTGCTGCTGCTGGTGTTGTTGTCGTCGTCGCAGAGGAGTTGGCAATTTGTTTTGTCGTTAAACTTTTTTAGCGTTTCGTTATTTAATGCAAATTGATGATAACGGGCACCACGCTAATGAGTATACGAGTATGTGCAGGAGTGAGAGAGTCCTGGAGGAGTTACGAGTATTAAAACCCATTCCTGGGGGTAACCGTAACCCCAAAATAGAATGTACCAATTTACCAACCGACAGAGGCTGCGCTGCCCGAGAGGATAGCCCCAAACTCGTACACATACACGCGTTTTGGGGCCTATACTCGTATACTACAGAGTATACAAATTTAATGAATGTTCCCCGTTTTCCGGGTTGCCCCATAAATAATCAACGAGCATTCTTTTGGCCACACACATAAAGACATTCACACACCCACACACAGACACACAATTGGAGCATTTGTGGCTGTTGTTTCACTCCCTTTCTGGGGCGACACCTTCTGTTTCATGTGTCCGGGGAGCCGCAGTTTGTTAAATGAAATTCGTTAAAAGTCCTTCGAAACAAAGCTGAGAAAAAGAGTCGAGCAGCTGGCTCCAAGGCAGCGGCAACGGCAACGGCAACGGCAGTGGCAGCCGTAACCTCGCTCGCGCTCTCCTCGGTTACGTGTGCAGTCAATTCCACTCGGCTGCCCATTGAAAAGTTTTGCACTTCGCTGCACAAAGGACATGGAGGCAACGCAACATCAAGGGCAGCCGCCCCCAACATCTGAGGCCTCTGCGGTCGTGGCCACCATGGGGCAGACTAAGGGGTACTGTAATCCTCTGCCAGTCTGCCAGAGTCGTTGAGGCGTGGATCGGGCGAACGGACAGCACAAACTAAACACTAAACATCATAATATAACTTTGACAAACATCCACCCACTGAAAGTGGGGGAAATGGCGAACGAAAGTCGACTTTCCTTCAGTGTGGAATAATTTATGTTTGCCATGGATAAAACATTGTTGCAAAACTCCGTTTCTCCATTTCTCCAGTTCTCCATTTCCGTGTTATCCCTGGAACTTTCGCACTTATTGAACTACAATGAAAATACATCACGGAACGAGCGTTCGAACGTTCGAAGCATTTTCCCTATGAACGAAATTTCCATGCGTTGCACAACTTTGTTATGTTTTGCGTTATCTGAGGAAACTCGGGGAAAATGTATCCCAAATGTTGACCATGCGAGTCCATTTCCTTAACTACCGAATACGCTCGATTTCCGAGTCCAGAGAAGGCGCCATTACATCTGCCGGATCTGTCGTATCTGCCGGAGTGGGGGTTGGGAACGTGGAGTGTGGTGTGTGGAGGGACCACGGGGCGTTGGACGGTCGACGGTGGACGGCGGTGGAAATGACCGCAAAACCAATACGAGTGCCAGGGCGATTCGATTTAATGGAAAATCGACCGCAGAAACAGCAACAACTTAAGCGATTCAGAAATTGCCACATACGCTGCCTGCCGCACAGCTCTCGACTGTCGACGCTCGACGCTGGCTGCTGCACACAGCTGACACACTTTCGGGGAACACTTACACACACTTACACTCAAATGCGAGGCGGCGCAGTGAGGGGCGTCTGCGGTGTCACGGGCCACGCAATTAGGGGGCTTAACCACGAGCCAAAAGCAGAGAGCCAGAGTCACAGCCAGGGCCAGCACCAGGGCCAGCCTTGAACTGCGTTGCTTTCTGCTATCTGCAGCTGAAGTATGTGGTGGCCATTGACGATATATTGGAACTTGAAAGCATTAAGCGAACGAGAGACCAAAGGAAAAAACAAAACCCAATCGCAACCAGCGCAAACGTCGAAGCAGCCGCAACGCGACGCGCAATTACGGCGGAAAGCAGCACTCACAGCAGCAGTCGTGTCCATATGCACGGCGAGGGCCGATACTTTGCCGTCTCTTCACTGCGATTCGCACAATCTGTAGAGTCAAACTATTGTTCGAACAGCCCTCGCAGTCCTGTCCTGCAGTCGTGTTCTCAGTTAGGCGGAGCCGTAATAAAGCCAGAGAAAACAAAACTAGGCAGTCCGGCAATCCGGGACTTGCCAGTGCGCTTGTCGTCGATGCCATCGAAAACAGAAGTTTTACGATTAAGCGAAACGAGAAGAGCCCAAGCCCAAGCCCCAAAGAAGCCCTCCGACGAGTGGCTGGTCCTCCGACTGGTCTCCCTGGTCGCTGGTTCCTGCAGACCAATTCAAGTGTTCCGTGAAATGAGTCGAAAATTGGCATTCGATTTGCAAGACCATTGCACAGAGCCCTCTATCGTCTGCCGCGAGTAGCTGCTGCTGCTGCTGGTCGAGGGCGAGGGCGAGGGCGTGGCCCTGGACGGTGAACAGCGATTAAAGTCGATTTCTGCGGTTAGGCTCTGTTCTGGCACGAATGGCGGCCTTAAAGTCACATAAAAGTATGCAATTAATTCTGCAATTGCATGTGAAATGCACATAAAACGATACGATTCTATCCGATGCGAATTCGCAGAAATTTCCATATTCCATATGCGGCACACAGGTCTGTCATTTGCAAAGTCAGTGTGGCGACAATTAAGCATGGAAGTACCACATGACCAGTCCGCACCGGATCAGAACGGAGTTCCATGAATCCGACTAAATACGAGTACAATCGATACTGCACTCGAACACCGAATGCACCAGGAGGGACCAGGTAGTGGCTGGAACAGGGAACTGTAATCTTCTTGCACTTGCCGTGAATTCATCTTCATTTGCATTTCGAATGAGCCAGCCAGCCGCTCTCCAATCGTCACTTCTCAAATTGAGTTCCAGGTGAATCAGTAATCTAGATCGTTCAAAGGAAGCCACTTGGGGCATCCGAATGGCTTGGTCTAAGAGTGGGTGGAACCAGGTTCAGGGTTCTGGGGCCAACAGTTTTGCAATTAGAGTAAAACTGGCCCGAAACACAGGCTGGCAGGCAGGCAGGATAACTCCGTCAGTCGCCGTAATTATTCACATCTCTCCGACGCGTCGCTATTGCGATTCTGCCACTAATGAGAGTGCCGCAATGGCTGCAAAATGCTGGCGACTCTGCTGTCCCCGTGGTTTTCCCTGGCGCAGCTCATTAAATATTTAATTGCAAAATTAAAAGAATATGCAAGCACTGCACAAATGGCCGCACGCTCACCGCAGCGCCTGCCACCAGGATACTATCTTCTGTCACCCAAATGTGCAGCTGCAGCAGAAGTCGTGTTCGCGCCGGAAAGTACGAGTACGTGGGGCAATTTCGTGAGGAGAGACAATGGCAATTATTTACACAAATGCTTATTAAAATTGCTTTTACAACTTGTTAATTTCATAATACAGTTTTATTGTTCCAAACAGGATGTGACGGGGCGTAATTGGGGGGCAGGCAGGTGGATAAGACACAGAAGAAGAGGCAGGGGCAGGTTAAAAACCGAAACTTTATCGGCGCAAAAGTTGAAAGGCCATTCGTGGCAACTTCTACCTAAATCGCTGTTCATGCAAATCCCCACTCAGGCAGGACCTTGCCTTGCGCTGCGTTGCGCCTCATTCTCGTCCTCGTCCTGTGAGAGGTGGCGCCTAGGCACTAGACCGTAGACCCCTAGACCCGGAATATACTTGTCCAAGTGCGAGTATACTTTCCTTTATTGATCGCTTGCGGTGGTGCACAATTTAGATCAAGGATATCGATAGGGCTTCCATGTTTATGCCAAAAACCGTTTTGTCAATGCTAAAAAACATTTATGCCAATTTGCGTTTTGGCGCGCTGACAACTTGGAGCGAGGCGACTCGACGCGACGCGACTCGACGATGCGGGGCATCGGAAAAGTCGATAGCGAAAGTGGAAAAATTATGCGGCTGAGAAGGCAGGCCCCGCTGCCCCGCTCCTGTTCCGTCTGGCTCCTTTGGTTCGTGCTTGTGTCTTTGGCTGCCGTCGTAGCGCCGGCAAAATTACAAAATTAAATTATTTTCAGTCGAATTTATCAACATGGAACCGTGGAAGAAGGCGTTGGAGCCGAACGCAGCTACCGGAAATTGCTAAATATCTTTGTTACCAATTGAGTTTTTTCCTCGCGGACAGACAGACAGACACAGAGACAGAAGGTCTCAGGAGGAGTATGTATATCTATATGAGCAGGATGGGGAGCTACAGTTATGATTCTCAATATTAATGACATAATTAAGCAATAAAATGTTGGGGCGTCGCCGCCTATCGCTGATGATTTCGATCTAATGACTTTGTTCGCTCGCGTATCGGGTTTCCGGTGCGAAGAATTGCCGACAGAAAGTCCCCCTCAAATTCTAATTGAGATGTTGATAATTGAAGACCCAAGGAGTGGGGCAAAACAAGATGTGGCATCTTGAATTACGGTCGTCTCCGTGTGGACCATCGCCCACCGCCCACCGCCCACTGTCCACAGCCCACAGGCAGCATTAAATCACGAAAACTTTGCGTATTAGATCAGCGGGAATCGACTTGCTCACACACGCACCTCATCAGTAGGAAGACAGTGGGAAGAGCGGTGAAAAGCCGTGAGTCCGTGAATCCCGAACTATACCAATTTATTTGCCAAATTTATTTGATTGGCGTATTGTGCGCCCCGTTCCGCGTTCCGGCCGCACCACAAACTTTCTTTTGCGCGTTCACGTATTCCCGGTCTCAGGCTCCACCTTATGGGGCGCCTTATGTGCCTCACGTTAAGCTACAAACTAAGCCTCATTATACGACCCGGACCCAGTCCCTATCCCGGTCTCCGTCCTGCATTCGCCCCTCGAGGACTGTGGGCGCAGGACTGACTGTAAGACATAGACAAGCTGCGCAACTGATTGCTAAATAGACAGGCAGCCAATACACATCGATAAGACCAAGATAACCGACAGATTGTCTATAAATGTGGGTGTGGGTGTGGTGGTAGGAGTGGGAGTGGGCCTCGCCAGGAGTAACGATGGGTTGGGCTTGGGTGTAGAGGACTCAGTCGAAGCGGACGCTGCCTGATTAATTAGGGCATTAATTTTGCTAAATTACTCCAATACATTAGGGAGATCGAAGCCATTTGTCAAAATTAACCTGAGGACCAATGTAAATGAATTCACCGTGCGCCGAACGTCGAACACCCGTAATGAAGTCCGGGATATGCCGAGGACGACAGGACGACAAGGACGACAAGGACGACAGACCGGAACTCAAGAGAACCGAACAGAATTGAACTGGGGCTAAAATGGGCGTGGATTGTGGCAATGACAACGATTACGAAGGCGTATCAATGACTGATGACGGCACGGATGGATGCAGAGCACGTGGTCTGTTCTTGACGATGTTGAATGGTCCGCCAGCGAGTACGATAGAGAGAGACAGACCAGAACATCAATCTCCTGTCCCCGGACTCCGTCTCTCCACAACTGCATAAATCAGAAGACAGCTGCATCCGCAGCCGTTTTCCAGCTGTGAGATCATACGAATTTCTCACTGCAGTCAAGATGCCAGCCAGGATGCCTATGCGGCTTGGTCTGCTTGTCTATCTGTCAGTCCGACAGCACAGGCAGTACAGACAGTCCAGACAGTCAGACAGTCAGTCAGTCAGTCATTCAGCCATGTTCCAGACTCTAACCAGGCACCAGCTTGTTTCCAATCCCGACGGATAAGTTAACAAAGCAGAGCAGAGCAGAGCACACCGAACCCGAGAGATACTCGTAGAGACAGTGTCGCTGACGCTGAGATGATGACGGTGAAGGGTTAGTGGCGGAGACGAAGACCGAGACGGAGACGGAGACGACTGGGCAGATGATGCTTCTGAAAGCGTGCATTTTTCCAGCCCAGACCCAGACCCGGGGCTTTGCGCTAAGCCACTTTTGTGTGGTCACACGGACGACGCACCCGCCGAAGATGTCCCCATCCGTTCCGTTGGCTCCATTAATGTGTATGGGGCGACATTTCCCACTCACAATTGCAGGCATATTATGAAAAATGCACAATGTGCCATCAGCACACAGAGCTTAGCCGAAGATGAAGCAGCAGCAGCGGAACGGTATGGAATGGGCGACAACTGTAACGACGTCATCATTGCTCTCTCTCTCGAATCTCCCCCTAGAATCCTCATAAGCTTAAAGTTTTCTAGGAAGCAAAACGAAGACGAAGACGAGGACGCGGACTGGAGACAGGAGACAGAACAGGTAGTCGACGACGCTGCTTTACATTTTTATGTGTTGCTACACGGGTGTACGGGCGCCAAAGGACGGGTCCTGGGTGGCATTAATAATTGAAATATTCACTAACAGGAAGTTGAAGACGTTAATGGCGCTCGACGAGGTAAAGGCGAGGGTTTGAGGGCTGTGGCTGAGCAGCACCGAGCACCGAGAACCGAGCAATGAAAGCTCCTGTCTACTATCACTCCCCGCCCCTACGCCCTACACCCTACACCCTACTCGTTGTGCTTGATTGAGGTTTACTTTGCTGCTAATGCATAAACCATGCACAGACATCAGCAGGCAGCTCACATCACATCAGACGCGGCATCAGGCTGCTGCGTCTTTGGCCTCTCAAAGTCCTGCTCTGCGTTCTGTTCTGTGTTCCTCTGTTTTGGCCCGGTCTAGGGAACTTATTTTTAGCTCATTACGGGGCAAACGACTCCTAGGGACGGACAGAGGACGAACGCCCTCTAAGATGCCTCGGAGCAATGTCCCGTTTCCCCGTTTCAACTTGTCCTTTTGCGTTACTTCTTGCTTGTCACCCTTCTTGGCTCGACGACGGCTATGGCTATGGCTATGGCTATGGCTACGGTTACGGCTTCTTCCTTCCATATCCTTTTGAACTTGTGAACCGTATTCCCAAAACACTGGCATGCGTAATGAGGCTCGGCTCGAGTTTCCACTTTCTTCTTGTTTTGTAATTTCAAAATCATCTCGCCCGCCGCGCTCTTTGGCAAATGAGAAGCGAATTTGTGCGCTGTGCAACTTGTGGCTGCCGCTGCGGTCCTTTTTGGTTTCGTTTCCGCTCCTGTCCAAAGGGCGCATGTTCACCAATTCCCGTAGCAGTCATTTGCGTTTATTATCACAATGCGTTCCACTCGAACATAAACTTCAATATACATATACTCGTACCAACTCTTGTATCCGGCGTAAAGTAAAGTTAGTATTCGATTTCTTGCATACCCGTGCATACTGGTTCACGTTCCCATTCCCGTACCCGTGACGGCTTTAAAGCAGTCCAGCAATCCTCTACAGCTCTTTAATGTGCGCATGTGTAGGGTATAGGTGGGAGGATTCTGGTGGCATACTGGGTGGAATACTGGCGCAAACTGTAACCGCAAAACGCCAAAAGGAAATAAATGTACGACTTTGCAATGAAACAAGCATTTATGGTGCCATAAAACAAACCAAGCACGAATATTTCTAACTCATCTTAAAACAAATACATGCAAGCACCAGCGAGTATCCTTGTGTGTATGTGTGAGTGTGTGTACTGGGCACAAACACGCTTATGTAAGAAGAGAGCGCGGAACCCGTCCGTCCCTCATCCGCATGTGTTTGATTACATGGCCAAAATTTTGTGTGTGTTTTCTGTTTGACTAAGGCTTAGGCGGCGAAAGAGAAGATGGAGCAAAGGAAGCGAAGGACGGGGACAAGGACGACAAGAACGGGAACAAGGATGCGGATGAGTACGTAGTACGGATTGAGGGTAAGACAAAGTCAAGCATAAAGTTGCTCAGATAAAGTTTGATTAGTGCGACAGACTAAAGCCCAACTGCCTGCCAACCAGCCAGCCAGCCTGCCAGAATTGGGGTTAACAGATAGTCACAGCACTAACTTTATCCACACTGCCACTTCCATTGCCACTGCTGCGGTCTCCGCCCTTTTTGCTCAGTGTATTCCCACGTACGTATGCATATGTGTGTTTTCGAGCATATGTATGTATATCTCAGCAAATTTGTAAAATTGTAAAAAACGAGAGGGCATGCTGTGAGCTGCAACAAGGACCGCGGCTCTGCTTTTATACCCGGTACTGTTTTGAAATACACTTGTAACAGTGCGATATGACAGGAGTCTGGATACAAAACTTGGTTGCTCTGGATCTTATGGTCTCTAAGATTTAGGCACTCATGAAGACGGACGGACAGACAGACATTGATATATCGACTCGGCTATTGATGCGGATGAAGAACATAAATACTCTATGTGTTCAGAAACTCTTTCTTGTGGGTATTGCACACAACCAAATCCATCAAAAAACTAATATATCCCTAAACTCTTCGAGTACCGGGTATAAAAACCAGCGAAAAATGACGCCGCCGCCAAGCCGAAAGCCGAATTCAATGCGGGAAAACGGGGAAAGCGGGAAAGTGGCAGCCGGTAAGAGCGCGAAGGAGCGCACAAAAAACCGCAAAATACAAAACGCAAAATTACTCCCACGGGACATTCGGATGGAGTGGGTGTGGCCCAACAAAATTACCGTCGACCCTCCTGGAATGAGGTGGGTGTTGTTGGTTGGGGGGAAATGCTGAAAAGTAAGAAATGACATGTCGCATTTTAAAGTCGTTCTCTTCAGAGGCTGCGTCAACGTCAACCTCAGGCCCTCGCCTGAGGTGTAGGGGCAGTGGGTGGGGGGCAGGGGGCAGGATCTCCGCTGGGTGGTTAAATTATTTTAAAGTGCTTTGTTGGTTATTTGGCTTTCTTGTGGCAGCCGCTGCTCTGCTGCTCTTTTGGGGAAATAAAATTTGAATATGTGCGCCTTAAAGAAAAATCTTTGTCGCATTTGCATGGCTCCGAATCTGGTTACCGGTGGCTCCTTTGAGCCATCAGCTTCTTCGACTCCGGGACCGACTCCGACTCTTTCTCCATCTCCCTTCTGACCACGACACATTTACGGGTAAACAGTGTTAATGAAGTCGCATTAATTTGAGTGCGTTACGGAGGACAAAGAGAGGGCAGAAGACCCACTAAGAGTAAGAGATGGGGCAACAAAGCCGTAACGACTGAATCGCACGACGGCAAAGAGCCAGAAGGACAAACAGCACTCCTGCAGTCTCTACCAGAGCCTCACACACGGAGAGGCCACGCTACGGCGGAGAGACAATGACAATACAAACATTGAGTAACAGGGAAAAATGGCTAAACGGGACAAGGACAAGCTCTGGTTCTGGTTCTCGCTCTTTCTCTGCCTGTGGATGTGTATGTGGCTTTTCCAAGGAAGACGAGCGTGGGGCCCAAAGAGTTACTGCCCCAAGAGCTGCTGCTGGTGCTGCTCGTCCTGGAGCGTCGTAAAACGACGACAAAGGCGAAGAAAACATGGAAATCTTGTCATATTTTTCTTGTTTACTGTCAACATCTTTGTACTTGAAGTCCCATTATGTTAATTATGATGAAGTAAACAGGACACAGTTGTTGTTTATTATAATTACCAACAGTCGAGTCAGCAGACAGTCAAGACTCGAGCCTCGAGTCGTGGCACAAGTTGCAAAATGAATTTGTTGCACGTCCAGGCAGCAGAAAGAAGCGGGACGGGTGGACAAACTTAACTTATTCAATTAGGGAAGGTCCTGGGCCTGGGCTTGGGCCTGGATGCCACGAGGAAAATCATTGAAAATTCGCTTCACATGAGTGCCAGATGCCAGATGCTTGCCGGCGGCGGGCGAATGATTCTGATTCGGAGCGTTAATATTTGTCGACTGAGGCTCGACCACGCCCACTTTACGCATTAACAGTTAGTGGAGATGGGATATGGCTTTTTATTGAAACTTTGTGTCTTTTGTTTTGCGGTTATAATAGAAATTCCTGGCATACTTTGCTGCATTGTTTGCCCCAGACAGAGGCATGCCACGAGGCAGTGGCGACGGCGGCAGCAGCGCCGACGGCGACGGCGGCGGTGGGGAGCTCTCAATACAAACAAAAATAATCAATAGAAATTGTTATGCAAACAGCCTTTCAGTCCTTTGTATGCGAGTCGCCGCTTATTTACCCAAGAAAGTGATGGGATGTGATGTTTGGCAGCCAACAGACAAAAGGAAGGCGCAGGACAGACGCACGCATCCTCATAAGGAAATAAGACGACTGAAAAGGGTTTCCTTGGGCAGTGCGCCTAAGGAATTTTCCAAGTGCTCACCCAACAACATGGCCTCCACCCACCTCCCACACACCCACACACACACACACAGCGGGAGAGAGGGAGAGAAAGAGAAAGAGAGAGAGAAGTACATCCGGCTGGGCTTCCGCTCCATACCTCCTTTCTGTAGCCTTTGCCGTTTCCTCTGCCAAATGCATTTTTAATAATGCAACGGACGCTGTGCTGTCAAAAAACAATGACATTAATTAGCCGCTCTTTGTGAGTGCAGAACAAAAAATAAATTTCTATGCAGCTGCGCTTTGTCCATGCCCTATCCTCACTCTCTCCCTCTCCCTTTGCCTCGTTTTCCTTCATTTTCTTGCCCTGCCCCCATCCACCATCGCCATGCCTGTTGTTGTCCATTTCTTTTATGTGCACCAACAGCGGAAAAATTCATTACACTTTTGCACATTGTGCGCGTTTTTGTATTCAGAACAAAAAGACGTGCCGGGCAGGGCTCTCTCCAGAGCGCAGCATGAAAAAGTTATCTAAGAGTGTAGAAAATGGCCGCAGTAGCAGTAGCAGGACCAAGGCAGGAAGGCAGAGGGAATATGGAGGAGTGTTGAGTGTCGAGTGGGAGCCTGCCTGGCTGCCTGCCTGCAACGGGGATGCATATGCCCGGCCCGTGGGATAATGAGTGATGACGGACACCACGGGGCGTATACGTAACAAGGAGCAGAAGTGCTAGGCAGACACACGACGAGTGGGTGCCAATCAATCACACCTCCTGCGAAGGCCAACAGCTCCTACAGCTCCTACAGCTTCAGCCCAGCCCAGTCCAGCCAGATAGATATTGTTTATGTATGTACGAGTGCTCCCTCCCAGTGGCACACCCTGTACACCCACACGGATCAACGGGTAACAGCGCCTAGAGTAAGTCTCTCTCCTGTTTTCTAGGTGGGGGTATCTTGTAGTCGACACCAGAGGTCCCGTCGTGGATAGCATTTTTCCTTGCTATGCTGCTGTCTCTATCTCTCTCCTCTAGAAGGAGTGTGCTCTCCCATTCTGTTTTCCGCTCTGCGTTCCATGTATTATTGCATTCTTCTGCTCAATGTGTTGGCCCTCCCGTTGACTGTAGTCCGTAGTCTCCCCGTAGTCTGCCCCATATCCGAACACCACCAGCAGCAGCAGCACCATCGTTCGACAAGTGGCCGGAGCTCAATGTGAATGGCGACTAATGTCCAGCAGGCACGTTTCAAGCGCACAAAGCTGTAAAATATGTAGCATACACAGAGTGGGGCAGGAACCAACACAACGTCCCCGCCCCTCCAGCAACAAAAGCAGCGCCAGCAGCCGCACACACAAGGCCCACACACACACACACGCTACACAGATTCAGATACAAATGCATCTGTGGCCGACGTGTATGAAGGAAAAACAAAGAAAAAAGGATGAAAATAAACAAATCGCGCCATAAATTGCAACTTTGCAATTTTGAGAATGTAAACAGGAAATGTTTTCTTTCTTTCTGGCTAGATTTTCTAATGGAAAATGCGATGCGATGCGAGTCCACTTTTCAGTGAATGTGAATAAAAATGTCATTACCCAAATGAGTGTGCACGCTTTAAGGTACTCCACTCCATTCCACTCCACTATAGTCCTCCTCGTCCTTAAAGTTTACTCCGTTCTCCTCCGCCAGGAAACTCTATTCATGCAAAGAGTATGGGCGTGGAAAATGGAGAATGGGCACAGCTTTTCCACTACTGTTGTGAATGTTGCTAGAGTTTCATCAGAAGTTTACTTCAAGTATCCATAATTGCAGTTTGAGTGCATGTTTTGTACTACTAGGAGGGATCGCTATCGCTCCCGCCTCCCTTTCAACCCGTAGATGAGTCTCATTTGCACAATGAACGGGCCCGGCCCGGCGCCCTGTCGGACTAATCGGCAGACTAATTTCTTTTTTTAAACTTTCTTTCGGCCTGACTTTTGAAAGTCGCGTTTGCTAAAGTTAATTTGTAGGCATCGCGACATGGATTTGACGCATCAAGAACTTTGATTAAAATCCCACACACAGACATATATTTTAGCGCTCTTCACTGGCTATGACAGGATTTACACCTCCATACGAGTCCTGCCACACACACATACAACACACATACGCCAACGCACGAATTGCTATATAAATTTGCACATAAAGTGCTCGGCGCTCGGCATTAAACAGGAGGAGCAGCAGAAACGGGAGACAGGTCAGGGAGGCGGGACAGAGGTTCTTTGCCATGAAAAAAATATAAAACAAATTTATAACAAAAACGTGATGTGGTTATTGATGGATGGGCTGGTGGCTGCTTGGAATTGTTTTGCTCGGGTCAAAAGGTAACGCAGCGAGCGAGGTGAACACCTCAGCTCCCAGGGCTGGCACCGCCCTACACACATGCAGATAATAAAACGTTCCCAATCCCATTTCTCCATCCCCATTCGGATGTCCATTGCGTATCCCGATTTCCCCCCACCCACTTTTTCTGTATTGTATTCCGATGCACGCGCACGGGTCAGGACTTCCTCCGAGAAGAGTCACATATGGATACGGCCATGCCGCATGCGGATGGCTTGTATCGAAAAAATAATGATTTTCCTTTGGCTGTCGCCTTTAATTATTTTGCGAACCCGATGCCACCGATGCCCCCGACCACGCCCCTACACCTGACCCCCTCTCCACGATGGCAGGACTGCCAACACTGGCAGCAACCAGCAAATGCAGGGACGTGTCGGATTCGTTTATTATGTGGGTTGGATTAAGAGCTCTACGCAGCTACGAACCCCAGACAGCCATCCGACTAGATGGGGGGCATCACGTGCTGCCCCGTCCGTCCGTTGTTTTTTTGGTTGCGAGTCGCCTACGCCATCATCGTGGGGCTCCTCAATCGATACATGAGTAAGCGGACACACCGAGACACTGCTGGTCACGCTGCTCCTTTTTGTTCGCTTCGTTTCATTAAAAGTTCACATTTGGTTCGGCCAGGCGCTTTGCTAATTACGGCACGGGGCCATATTAAGTGTCCCGTTCTGCTGTTCCCGATGGCTGCTCGCGTTGCACACTGCTCCCATACGGTAGAAGGTGGCGGTGACCTCCCCCGACATTATGGCCCGTGGACGACAGTTCGACGATGCAGCTGATGCCGATGCCGATGCCGATGCCAGAGGCAATTTCCTTCTCAGCAGCGTACGCAGTACTCCCGCCTCATCCTCTGGGCTTATTCTCCCTCTCCATCTGCACGGCGAAGGTGCGGCACATGCACATGCCCGTTCCGGGAGGGACTGTTATTGTTGCCACTGGCACTCACGGTGTTGGGTTAATGCGTCGCCGTCGTCTTCTGTCCCCACACTCCTCGGAACGTTTTCTTTTCGCTTATTCGTTTTATTTTTATTGTATTTCGTACTCGTCCTCATGCCATTACCCTGAGCCTGCTCCTGCTCCTCTTGGTCCTGACGCTGCCACGTCTTCCTCCTCTGTCGTCGTCGAGTCCCATTTCCAATCACTGAGCAGCAACAATCGAACGCTCCAGGCGCTTGGCAGTCGACTGGCGGCAGTCTGCAGTTGGCAGCCGGCAATGTCGTTGTCGAGGCGCAGAGAAAGCAAAATGCTTTTAACTTTTATGGCTCTAATGGAGTTTTATGCAAGTCGGTGCCCCCTGCACCCTACCTCCTGCCTCCTACCCCCTGCTCCTGCTTCGCTCCTCGTGTACTCAATCCCATACGAGTACGAGTGTATGCGAATGCAACTAAAATGCCGGATGCGTTGATTCTTTCACGTTTTTCAAGTCACCAAAATGAGACTGCACTTTAACCCGTACTCATAAGAGCATGTGCACCACCGGCATGTTATCTGCTTAATGGGCTTCATGCTTGCAACCTCCTCTGCTGTTCCGAACAGTTCCGACTGTTCTCCAATTGGACACTGGACACTGGAAATCGAACAGAGAACAGTGGTCAGTGATGAACTGACCCGCGGCCGACAGGCCGCCATTGTGTCCTGTGTCCTGTACTTATCGAGGTAGCCACGCTCCGTTGCACGCTTGCACGTGCGACTGCAACGGCATTTGCCCCTTGGGTAAGCGGTCGGAATGGGGGGATGGGATGGGGGGGCATCGTTTCACAGTTTGCCAATGCTGTCGAAATTTTGAATTTTGATTGGCATCAGCGTGCGGTGCAGTGTTCCGTGATTATCGCCCCAGTCGAGTACATTGCAATGGTCCGCTGTCCGCTGTCTGGGTCTGTCCCGGTGTGTCACTGACCGGCTTATGGCAATTTGGTCATCAAAATTGAATACTGCTCATGATGCTAATTGCACAGGACCGGCCTGGCCCCATGTTTTGCTGACTAATTTTGTTGTTTGCCGCGGTCGTTGATATCGCAGTCGGATAGACGGATAAGAGTTGCCATTAGTTGGATGTAGAACATGGAACCCGACCAGGCTGTTCCGCGATTTCAGTTTCAGTCGCAAATGCCCTCCAGTCTTGATTAGCAGATTGATTATTCCCCCAGCTCCATAGACAACTACGAGAGCCTCATTCAATGCCTGACTGCGTCCAGGCAACTGTCAACAGCCAACTGACGCGCCATTGTTCCTGCGAACAGAAGAAATCAGAGGAAGAAATTCCTACCAGCCATCCATCCAAAAGAAGTCCGCAAAGGAGGAGGACTCGTCTCCGACTTCGTGGCCGAATTCAAAATACCTAATTTTATTACAGGACATCAGTGTTCTTTCAGCGAAAAATTTAATTTTCCAAATCACAAATTCTTTATTTGTTTCCACGAGCAGGCCGCTCTGGAGTCTGGAGGGCCAGCCTTGACTGGTGATGGAGCCGAGGGGGCGGACTAGGAGGCAGTCAGGAGGCACTCATGCTGGTCTGTAGGGTTGTCCTTATTGAATTGCTGCAATTGGACTCCTCCTTCTTTCAATGTATACATCTTCACTGGGCTGAGAAAGGGAATGTGGCGTCCTGTCTGGTCTTCTGGCTTCTCCTGGCTGTTGGCTGTTGGCTGTGGCTGTTGGCTGCAGTAAAGGAAAAGCAAACCGAGAACGGAGTAGACTTTTGTGTAGAGCGAAAGAACAGAACGGAGAAAGCCATGGGAAAGCCATGGGAAATACAGTAAACCCGCTTTATTTTCACATTTTATAAATTTTCCTTTTCTTTGCTCGTATTTTTGCCTTGTTTGTGGTCTGCTTCTCTTCGCTCTGCACTGGCTTCTGCATTCCGCCTGATTCTATGCTGTGTGTATGTATGTGTGTGCCACTTTACCGTTGAAAGGTAAAAGACACCGACCGCTGTGCGAGGGCCGGACTGAAGCAAAAGGCACGCGATATAAACACTCGCCTTCCCTCTGGCATGGCAGCCTCCGCCGACTGGCACTGGCACTGGCGCTGGCACCGCTGACAGCAGCCAACGAAAAATAGATATATTTCGGAGCATCACCAAGGGGAAAGAGACGGGGGCGAGGAGACAGAGGGAACGGGGATAGCGTACAGGAAAATAGCACAAGCGGCAGAGCGGAAACGGAAAAGAAAAATATTGTTTCAATTCAATTGAAGTTAAAATTGCATGATTGCAACCAAACCAGACGAGAGAAGAACCGAACCGGATAGAAAGGATGGGGAAGGAAGGAAGAAGGGCAGGGGAAGATGGCGCAGTGAGGGTGAAATCCCTTCTTTGCACACACACACACACACACACACACACACACACACTCAGAACATTCGAGTGGAAAATGAGGTACTGGAGTGTTTAAACAAAAAACAAGAGCGAAAAGTACACGTATCGGCATACACCGTGTAATCCTGGTTCAGGGCTAAGAGTGGTGCGATGCGATGCGTTTCCTTATCATTAGCGTATGCAGAGGATAGTGACATTAGATGATCAATGGTTGGATAGTTGACTGTTGAGTAGAGGAGGAGGAGACTGACTCGCAAGTAATCTGCTTCCAGCGAGACTGGGAGTCTTCAAAGCAGCCAGAACTCCGCATCTCATAAGCCGCGTATATCTATAAGCAGCTTAGGCCTCGGAGCCAGTCAAAGAAGGAGGGAGTCCGTGAAAGTAGAAAGAATTCCAAGGTACCCGGCAAAGTCCTGCAAGTATTCAGCAGCAGCAGCACCAGCACCAGCAAGGTGCAGATGCCCCAGCCGGATCTCTGGTCAACTCCACCGCCATCCGCGCTGCCATCTCATAAACTCTTCATGAAGAAATCCCCTTCATGACTCCCACCGGGAGGACGGCTGTCGGGCAGCGCATAATAATGTTTGCATAGCTTTTGGGTTTTATTACTCGGCTGTGTAAATGCCAGCACAGCACAGCAGAGCAGAGAAAAGCACCGTTCTGGCCTGGCCTGCCCTGGTCGTTACACTCTACTGCAGTCTCCTTGGCTCTATTTCTACCTCTACCGCCATCTCTACCTTTCTTTGGTGCTGCGTTCGCCTCGTTTTCCGTTGTCCCTAGTCTTGCCGCGTGACAGCGACAAGCCATTCCTCTCCTGCTCTGTCCCATCCTGTCCTGTCCTGTGCAGTCATTTACATGTTTCAGTCGCTCCCATCTTATCTTGTAGCTCTGCCTCTGCTTCTGCCTCTGCCGCTACCTTGGTCGCTGTCTGGACGAGCTCTGGACGTCTTGGCCACTTTATGTTTTGCTTTTGTGCATTTTTGAGTTAATATGCTTAGCAGCACATTTTGTTGTCCCCGACGACATCGTCTTGGCCGAAACGAAAGAGAGATGGCTCTTGGAGAGGGGGAGGTAAAGCGAGATCGCAGAAGGTTGCGATGGGAGCTTATCTGCTCGTGCTTGTCGAAATTTTTGGGGCTGGTCCCTCGACTTTCGCTTTAAGAACTCAAACATATTACTCTTGTACTTTTGCTTGTTCTTCTGGCATTTTTCTTGGGTGCCTTTTGTTTTAGTTGAGGCTCTGCTCCTTGGCTTCTTTGTTCTGCTTTGAAGTTTGCTGGCGCTGACTGGTCTTTAAGGACATTGGAAATTGCGGTCAGGACAATTAATTTCCGGTTGAAGAAACTTTCCTTCAGTTTTTTGGCAGCCACTCGAACCGAACCGCACCGCACCCGAACCTCGAAAGCCACCCTCGCATTCGCCTTCGTCTTGGACTTTTTCGTCTGTCGTCTGTCGCCTGGCACAGGCATTAGGTGGGCATTATTATTGAGCGTAAAGGCAAAGCAAAACTTTCATCTTTCCCGATTCTAATCGACCTTGTTCTTGTGCTTGCTCGGTTTTTCCTCTATCCTTTTCCCTACCTCTTTCTCTTTTTCCATCGTTTGATTTGCAGAATAAATTTCTTCTATCATAGGGACAATGAAACTTTTTGGGATAAGTCTGAGTAGCAGTGGGAGTGGCAATGGGAGTGGGAGTCGCAGTAGCCGTGGCAGGAAGGGGTAACGAGTAAGTTGATATCTAGCCACAACAACACTTATGCCTTCCACACGGTGTGGCATAAGTTAAAAATCACTTACCGTCGGTGAGGCGAGGCACACGTTGCGTATACTTAACAAAGTGCCATCAGGCCGTGTTCGTGTGCATTCATACATATGCGGACGTACAGGCACACACACATACGTAAATATGTGTGTACGTATGTTTGTGCGAAAGGTAAAGTGTGCAAAAAAATGTCACCCATTCTATTTAGCATTCTAACGAACGCATTCACCACCACCAGACGGCCACATAACTATTTACAACCCCCTCACCCTCCCCGCCCACCCACATAAAGAGATGGAGATGTGTCCGTGTCCGCATTCTAGCTGTAGATATTCCTCTATCAGAGGCCACAGCCATAGCCATAGCCAGAGCCCATGAGCGATACGTGGGCTGCTCATTAAAATTTCAGCTCACGTGCACAATCTGCACTTAAAGGACCCTTCGAGGTTTGAATTTTTCACATTTTCGCCAACTCGAGATGATTTCCCCCCCCACTACCACTGCTACTGCTACCCCTCATCCTGCCACTCGTACTGTCTCGCCAAGAATGGAAAACTACTCTTACACTCTTACACTCTCCTAAGTGCTATGCCATGTTATGCACGCACTTCCGCTCTTGATGTGTATGTGCATATGTGTGTGTGTGTGGGTATGCGAGTGTCCTAGTGAATGTGGGTGTGTAGGGTGTGTGTACGCTCAAACAAACAAGCATTGTTAACGCAGTAAGGAAGTTATTTGCAGTGGCCAGCACAATACGGCCGCAAATATGCCTTAGTATGGTAGGAGTATGCAACGAAGGGGGAAGGACAAAACAGAACAGAACAGAACAGAGCAAATTTGAGCTCTAAAAAATGGATGTCCCTTCCTGGCACCCACCCACGCCGTTAGGCTGCAGAAGCACGAGCAGTACTAAGAGAAGCCAAACTTGACATGTCATCAAAAACACATTAAATGCGTTTTTTACGAGCTCGTTTATCCAAACTGTCGTCCACCTGTTAAGTTCAGCGGCGGAGCAGGAGCAGGCGCAGCAGCAGAAGCGGGGGAGCACTCGCTGGTTGGCGGCGAAGCGCCGTCAGGACTACGACCGGAAATTGCCGTTGCGTGGTAATTGAAAAGTTCTTTTTTCTCGCTCTTCACTTTCCTGCCGCCCCGTGTGCCGCTCTTGGCAACAAAGTGGCATTGCTATAAATTAGTTTTATAATTTTTTTGTGTGCCCACCGCCACAACAACATCAGCACAAAAAGTTGCAGGAAATTTGACAAGTTTTTACTGCCACCCGCATCTCCGCATTCTCCATTCTCCGTTCGGTTGTTTCTGGATCCGATTCTGGATCTGTGGCCACTGTGAAAACGAATGATTTATATTTGTTTTATTTGCCATTGCCAGTGCCCTGGCATTGCCGCCTGGGAAGAGCGTAGATTGAGCACGTAGAGAGTGTGTGAGAGGATCCTGGGCAAGAAGGTAAAGATGAGCCGGACTGTCGTGCTTAGCCTCTGGCGACAACGATTTAATATGAGAAATTGTCTTCGAGGCAGGTCGTCCTGCATCCCCCCCACATGCCACCTCGAGCATGAAGGTGACACGAGAGACCTGTCCCCCCAGCTGCCTGCTGCTGCCCCACCAATCTGTTGCCACAGACTGCTGCTTAAATAGGAGCTGCGTCGCACTGCGATCCGACTTAATTAAGATAAATGTTCAACAGCAATTAACGTCTCGGATTTAAATGAACTTTTTCCGCCATGTGTGTGTGTGCTTCTGGGCTCGGGATGCGGATGGGCCTCGTTGACATCCCAGTCATTAAACATGGCAAGTGCCGCGGGTGCAGTCTCCAGTTGAAAAGCCGGATGTCCAAATTCTGTTGCAAATTCACCTCCACTTCCGCCTCCTCCTCAATCTCTTCCAATATTTATTGTGTAAAAATTCACGCCTAGTTAGATCGAACCTCGAGCCCCTTGCCCTTGCTGGCTGCAGTGGTGCTGGAGTGCAGGAAACTTTGTCCTTTACGCTCGACATAGCCGCACTCATTAACTTTCCTAATTGAAACTATTAGCGAGGAGTAAGAGCGCGATAGATAGCTACCGCTGCTGATGGTGGGGAGTGGAAGAGATCTGCTCTGCTGTTATGCTGCTCTGCTGCTCTGCTCTGTGTGCAGCTCAATGTTTTTGCTGTAATTTTGCATAACTTTAAAGTCAAATGCGATTAAGCCGAAGTTGCAGCCAACATCTGAACGAGCCATGGATTAGTTTGTTCTCCCAGCACTTAGCGCTCAAATGTATGCGATGGAATTATGCGTGCCTGACATCCTAACTGAACAGAGGACACTTCACCACCCGGCTGTAGCTGTGTGTGTAGCCACTGATAACTTAATTTGTGCCATTGTGCAGAAGCTTCTCCCCATCCACGCATACGACTACATGCGATGTTGTGCACTTCTGCTGCTGCTGCGCTTGAAGAATGCGTTGGATGCATGCAAGGCAAGGGCATAAGATGGGGGCCACCAACTTGGGCCTGGATCAAGGGCTGCTACTGGCTGCCTACTGAGACTCAACTAATTAGTTGCCCCAACCTGCCACGCCACCGGCCAGGCACTTCACAACGCAGGCTCCTCCAACTACAGCAGAGTTGACTCACACGAGGACGCAGCTGAAGCTGCAGCTGCCCGAAGCCCCGGGCATATGCAAAACTACGAGTAAAACAATGCAGGCAACCGAGCAGCTTGCGGTGCGGTGCTCGTCGAGTACGAAACTTTGGGCAAATGTTTGCCTTTCAACTGTGGACATTATTCAGAAATGCATGAAATTGCTAAACTTTGCCGGGCATCGGCATCGGGCATCGAGAACGACACTCTTCAGTACTTTGATGCCCTCGGGTGAGCATCGCATCGCCTGGTCATTGAGGCAGTCACCGACTGGTGATGCATGCCATGGCCCTCTCTAGGGTCTTCGTCTCCACATGCAAGTCGACGGGTCCACCTCAACGGGTGGCCCACAGCCACAGCTCCCAACGTGCCACGAGCTCCCTGCGAAGCGTAGCATCGGCATATGAAAATTGGTGGACATCGCGCATAATTGCATGAATAATTCATAATGCATGGCCGTAAGCAGCGACATGGACGACACGTATTACCCGTTCGCTTGACCGTCAATTGCCCGTCTGTCTGACCGTCTGACTGCCCTCTTCTCCATACCACTCCACTCCACTCCCCAGCCCTGTCGAGTCGTGTCCTGTCCAGCTGTCCGTAAGTGTCAGAGTTCGGCACAAAGTGCTAAAAATCAATGAGCCACTTGTCACGGACATCGACTCGCCAGTGTGTCCAGTTGACAGTGTGTCCAGTGTCCAGGGACAGGGCAATAAGCACGTGCACAACATATCGAAAGCAGCGATATGGAGGCAGTGGCGGTTTCGGTGGCGGTGGCGGATGAGAATCGGGGCAAAGTAGCACGCAATTAATGACAGGACATTTCGATGAACATACAAGACCGTCATGCGGTCTTCCAAGGAGAGTGTGTCTGGTGGGTGTGCGGTGGGTGAGTTGTGTGGGCTGAAGGCTGTACACAAGTAATTTGCAAATAAGTGAAGTCAACTTGTCAAAATCGAATTCTGTAAAATGTCTCTGCCCCGAACATCCCGCAACAGAACCCAATGGGGAGCGGTAGAAGAAGGGACGTCTGTGGATATCGCATGCACGGAGCTCGATTCAATATGCTGAGCATGTTACAAGTTACTGTCAAAACTGTCTCCGGCCGAACGGCATCCCGGGTAACCCGAAACAAAGCATCAAATGAACTTTTTACGGGCAGACGGGGGGAAAGGAAATGCTGCTTCCATTCCCCTTTCGCCTGAGTGTTATTTTATTTCGGTTTCGAGCCCAACTTTTCTATGACCAAGACGTCGCCAACGGAGCGGAACGTAAATTTGGAATGCTCTTTTAATGCTCGAGGAGTAGCTGAAGAACTGGGGCAAGTGCATGGAGTACTGAACAGAGTCCGAGACACAGAAACCAGTAAGTGCAGCGCAGCTCAAAGCGATCCGGTTAACCAGCAGTCCTGACCCAAGAGAGCCTCTATCTCGAGCATCCACCCTTGTATCCGTGTATCCATGTATCATCTATCTTTTGGATTTCATTTATGCACAAGTAGCATTTTTACTAACAAACCCTTGTCCTCCATCCGAAGCGATTGGGGAGTGGGAAGGGGGGCGATTGGCTGTGAACAGACTGGACGCCTGGTCCTCGTCCAAGAGCAGATCCTGTAGACTGGGGACTGAGGAGTCGGATGGGTGGAGGCAGTTTACTGCTGGGACAGCTGGTCAAAATTAACAAGTTCCAGCAAGGCTTTCCCTGGCCACTGACTGCTTTCCATGTATTTCTGTATGTTGGGGAGCATAAGCAATTTGTTGCAAACTTTTCTGTTTCTGGCTTTTGTTTTGCCTCAACCTCAACCTCAGCCTCTTGCCCTCGCCTCGCTTCCATCATCCCACCATCATCCAGAACTCTGCAGAACTCCGGAGGCCTGAGTCCGGACTCTGAGTGTGCGTGTGTGCGTGTGCCCGGATGCCGGAGGAGGACAGCCAGTGGCCGCCTGCAGCACGGACCAGTATCTACTTGTACAATACGTACAAAGAGAGAGGCGGCGGCACAGCCACTTCTTCCGTGTTCTTGGGACGTTGCTTGGTTGGCAGAAAACTTTTAAAAGATCTTAAATTTCTGTTGTTTTGTAAAATTGATGAAGTAATTTGTTTGGTGATTGCACAAACTTTGCGTGTCAATATTTTTGAAAAACAGCAAAGTTGCCCAAACTTTGCACACAACAGCACACACACCAACAAAAAACACAGCAGCACACACACACCACCACACACACACACCAACACACCAACACATTGCTTCAGCTGGAACCGTCCAAATGATTGGTCTTCCCCTGAGGGGGAGTGGAATGGCTGGGACATGCCCTCCCTGGGCTACGGAAGGGGTACAGAAGTGACTTGGTGGGAAGGAAGGACTTTAGTCTGCTCAGTCTGTCTGGCCAATAAGCCGTTTGCATTTTTAATGACTCGAAATTGTGCAAAGTGCCCGAACTCGATCCGAACGGAAGAAGAGTGTCAAGAGAGGAGAGGGAGTGGATAGGGGGGAGCAACAAGCCGGATGGATAGACAATCGAGAATATTTGATTTGTGTTACGCCTTTTATCGCTCTCGCACCCTTGACCCCATCCACATCCCCATCCCCATCCCCATCCCCATCCCCATATCCTATCCCATCCTATCTCCATTGTGAGTGAAGCTTTGACAACTTAAACGCATCCAATTGAGGACAATTGCACAAACTCAATTTGCATACGAGCTGGCATACTATTGGCATGGAATTCAATGCTCAGCAGGTTCAGGCGGAAAGTCCACAAATCGATTTGAATTGGGGAAAAGCAAATAAAGAAACGTCTTTGAATACTTCCTATGCACATTTTTCGACCAATCTAGGGCAATTTCTTGTGGGAAAACTCTATTCCACATCGCGCCACATTGTACATCCTACATGCTGCATCCCAGGATTAATACATTATCAATGCCCTTCTATCTCTATGGACACTCACTATATATCAGATATCAGGAGCACTGAAGTTAAAGCTCAGACCTCAGCATTGAGGCTGGAGAACTCCTCTGCGGTTCATGTCTGTCCGGGCTGGGACGGGTAGGGACGAGACGGGGCCCACTGGCAATGTAAGCCAACAAAGCCAAAAATCCAAGTAGCTCCACTGGCACCTTGACAGAAAAACAAACTAATTTCCAACTTTGTGGTTCGCCGAGATGCAGCACCAGGGAACAGCATCGGCAACGGTTACAGCAATGGAAAGGGATTGGGAATGGGCCATGCGGCATCCGGCACGGGGAGGCCACAGCTACTAGTTGAGTTGGCTACGGTTTTGGCCTTAGCCATTGATGTCTGGTTAATCGCATAGCACACTGACTGTTAAGACGAAGGCAGCAGTAGCAGTAGCAGCAGCAGCAGCGACAACGACGACTGGGGAGGCGAAAGTTCAGCTGGAAGAAAAATAGTTGTGGCTGTCGATGATGCGGGCAGGAAGGAGGAGGATAGAGCACGGAAGACTTCTCCACGCAGGCACGCTGGATTGTGTAGTCGAGTCCTCTGTTTACTCTCGAATAGTTATAGAAATGTTATTGTGCGCCATGCAAATAGACGCTGGTGAGAAGGGAAGGGGCATGGAGCTCTTAGTCCCAGAAGACTGCATCGCAGAGTTGACTTTCGTTGCATGCTACCCGCAGGCCGCGGAAAGGACTCAAAGCTTAAAGTAACTTCTGTAACGTGATTAGATGGGAGTCCTTAAGAGTTCCCCCTAAACATAGAAAACATTTCGGGCCGTTCAGATGATATTTTCCGTCCTCTTAGAGCTACTGCTTCCGGATGGGTAGATGAGACCCATCACTTGAGTGTATTTTTATTAAGTATTTGCGATTTATCAAGGAAATCAATATGTCGCCTAACCGATTGCGTGTCCGTCCATCCCTCCGTGTATCGGCATATCCGTATATCTGTCTACTTCTCCCAGCTTCCGCTCATACTCGTATCGAAGGCATATGAAATCGAGACCATTCACTTCCGCCCATTCACATTCACATCCACATTCACAATGACTCCCCCCCCCCACCACGGACACAATTGAAATTGAATAAAATTACTTTTCAAATTATTTGCGATACAAGAACAGAACGGAAGAGAGCGACACCCATAGCCGACAGCAACAGGAGGAGGGGCAGGAGGACACACAGAGACAGAGACACAGCACATGGCTGTGCCAGAAGTGCTTATCTATGGGAAAATGTTAACTGTATGAAAGCCATAAACTGTAGATATGCAAAGCCCCACTCCTCCTTAGTTCCCAGTCCTCAGTCACCAGTCCTTCCCTCCTGGCCGTAGAAAGAGCGGAAAATACGTAAAAACAAATAACAATTTTGCGCTCAAAATAGAACACAAACAACAGAAGGAGAGGAGCCTACACAGCCAATCCCATTCACATATCTGGAGAGGATGGAAATAGGAGGACGTGGACGTGGATGTGGATGTGGATGCGGGCCCCAAGCAAAAGTATCGATTTATGCATATTAAATTACACGCACTGCCTTACAATACTCGTTCGCATTTGTATCCAACGGATTCGTGCGCCGCCCGGTGCTCCTTTTGAGCAATTTATATTTCCTTATTGGCCACCCAGCCCCCTGTGCCACTGCGTGTGTATTTCTGACATCTCAGTTCCCGGTTCTCCGTGGAATCGCCTAACCCACTTCCCCTCCCCGCTCCCCCCTCCTCCGCTCTCTGCTTCGACATCATTACCATTGGGATTCCACACTAGCGCCCAATTTATAAACGTTTGGCTGTTTGGCATATCTTGGGGCTGTTCCCGCCTCTTACGCCCTCTGCCTGCTGCCAGCCGCCAGCCGCCTGCCCTAGCAGGACACTTGGCGGGGAGTCCACAGAGAGAAAAGTCCACGCGAAAGAGAAAGTCGGGCCAAAAGATGGAGACGCGCGGATAAGGCAGAAGGCAGGACCCCCAGTCGGGCTGGAAATTTATTTCAAATTGAAAATTCTTCTCCTGGATTGAAAAATCCGCTTTTTTCTCTCTCAGTGAGCCAGGAGCCAACTTTCATTCCGCTGTATGCACAGAGGTGTCTCCCATGACCATGCCCGTTCCCAATTTCCATCCGAATTCCACTCCAATTCGAAGGCCGCGGAGTGCATATTTTAGAGCAACTTACTGCCGTGCTCCTCCGTTTGGGAGCGAGGAGAATTACTTTGTTCGACTTGCCCGCTGCCGGAGCCGCAGTATTCAGAAACTATCCATTCGAACATCCAGGCAATCAGGAGTTGACTTTGTTGCATAAGCGGCGGCCATAACTCACGCAATCCCCCATCCGCGCAAGTCGCGGAGCCCCGCCATGTCCTGCCTTGCCCTGTGCTGTCCTGCCGCACCATATGGAAACGTGAAATCCGCAAAGTGGAAGTGGCGCAAAAGGAAACTCGTTCAATTTTCAATGAGCACTTTTCGTCGTAAAGGAGCACGGAGAACGGGGGGATGGGATGAGATGGGGAACGGACTCCGTCTGCAATATTAATGCGCTTCAAACGCCGGCTCACCCGACCGTCCAGACCCGTCCAAAAAAAACGCCCAAAACGTTAAGAGTGCCAGTGGCCAGAGAAGGCATCCAAGTGGATGTCCTCGAGCGGAGTAGAGTAGAGGGGATATCTGGGTCACTCAAGAGACCCGCATCGGACATCGGGCCTGGATCGAGGAATCGAAGAAACTCGCCATCGAAGCGACCAAACCACGAAGCGCACTCTTAATTATTCTGGTCACATCTGTTATGTAAACTGCGACCAGGCCATAAAAGTCCCCGAAGATGACGGAGGCGGAGGTGGAGGCGGCGCCTGAAGTAAGCCCAAAGGATAAAGCCCGAAACTTGCAAAACGGCGACGAAGATGCGCACCACACCGCACGGCACCAGTCGATACTTGCTCCAGCGCACTCTCGTTCGTTGCAAAAATTTAAAACGAAAACAACAACACGCTCGGTGAGGGTCGGGAGAGGCAGGAGGAGGAGGAGGCGGAAGCCGGAAAGAATTTTCCAGAGCTGGCCAGGAGACAGGAGAGAGAACCCGGGACCCATAAATAAGCGGGCGCCTGTCCTGGAGGCAGTGCCTTAATTTTTAAAATACGTTTCCCCACGCCCCACGCCTGCACATAACACCTTTTTATATTGTATGACAGTATGAGAGACATTCGAGCGAAGTACACAGTGGTCAGAACTCCGAGATCGGAGCTTTGCGTAGTTTCTGCAGGCAGTTGTGATTGCGATGGTTCTGCATGGACCACTGTACAAGGCCGCAAGGTAGGGCTGGTGTTCGCTTTTCCACCTTTCCAGGGCCACGCCCGCTGCCGGAGGGAGGCGGCGGCCATTAACATTTTGCATTGCTCTGAATCCGTTGTTTCCTCATTCGCGGTACACACCCGAAAGCACTCTGTGGGGCGGGGGGAGTCTGCCTTGGGTGGCGGTCGCCCACTCTGTACTTTTTAATTAATGTTGACCGCAATTTGTGCCTGGCTGCTGGGCGCGGTTCTGTAGCCTGGTCCACGTTCTCGTCCCTTCTTGCAGCTGCTTTTCTCCGTTTGTGTTATCAGGTTTTGTTTATCAGGACTTTTCGCACGGAGATGCGAACCCTTTTGGCCGTCACCAGGTAGCGACGGGCCCGTGCCATTCGAATGCTCTGCCCCAGTCACCCTTGGGTTATTAAGAGATTCCCCCCTTTGGTAGGGGGGTCCAAGACCAGCGGAGAATGGCGGAGATTCTCGACCAACATGGCTGGGGATGGTATAATAACCAGTTCGCTCAACGGAAGCCTTTTGTTTGCGTCTTGGAGCGGACAAGTGCCAGTTATTCCAGAGTCCACAGCATCCAGAGTCAATGGAACCAATTAACTGTACTCGCAATAGTCGTCGTGCCCAAGTAGGTGTGCTCCATCGATCCATGACGATCCAGAGACGCGGACTCGGGGACCGGACCCCTTCCCATTCCCTTTGGCAAACCACAGATACAGCTCGCAACAGCAGCAAAGGTCGCTGGCAAATGGCATATCAATGACTGCGGTCGGCCTCCCGCTTCCTGGATGTAAACTGAAACCAGCTGCTGCTCAATCGCATCGACAGTTGGAATTGCAAGAACCCAAACAGAAACAGAAACAGGCTTGCAAGGTTCGAAGCTCGAGTGTCATCTACAGAGACGCGTTACTAATCGCAGTATAAGAGTTCTAGCTCCAGTTGTGACTCGAAACGGGTTGTGACTGGACAGTTCATAACAAGACACACACGACTTAGGCCGCACGACAGCAGATACAACAGATACACATGGGATGTTTGCGGTGCGCCTTGTAGCAAATACAGGCAAATACATTTCTCAGTGAATCGTAGCTTGTGCTGATCGTTTTACAAAATGTACATATATTTACTTAGATTGTGAACCATTGGATTAGATGTTGTTGCCGCCATGGATGGTGTAGGGGCAGATTAGATGCTGCTGTAGAAGCAGGCACAGCCGGGAGGCAGGGCCAGCGTCTACTTCAACTTCTTCTTGGGGCGCAAGTTGTTGGTGTGTCCGCACTTCTTCTTGCGGCAGTTGGTGGCACGGGGGTGCAGACGGGCGTAGCACTTGCGGCAGATCATCTTGTCGCAGTTGTACTTCTGAGCCAAGATGCGGAGCGAGGGCTCGATGATACCACCGCGCAGGCGGAGCACCAAGTGTAGGGTCGACTCCTTCTGGATGTTGTAGTCCGACAGAGTGCGGCCATCCTCCAGCTGCTTGCCGGCGAAGATCAGACGCTGCTGATCTGGGGGAATGCCCTCCTTGTCCTGGATCTTAGCCTTGACATTCTCGATGGTGTCAGAGGGCTCGACCTCCAAGGTGATGGTCTTGCCAGTGAGAGTTTTCACGAAGATTTGCATTTTCGAATCGTTGCTGCAAACACAAAATTAGCCATTAGTTAAGTTCGCCCTAGTTTCATTTCACGAAAGAGTCACATTTTCTGCTATTTTCCCCGTTTCTGTGGCGGCTTCGAGGTTAGGTCCGACCTACTGCCAAGTGGGCGGTCTGTTTAGCGTACTATTCTGGCGAAACCCTCTCGATGCCACCAGTTTTCGCAGCACACGCACATGGCTTGACCATGGACAGTATGTTTTTGCAACACTTTCGCTGTTTACCAATTATTTTCACATTATTTCAGCAACTCACCAGAGAAAACGTGCAACCAAATGCTATTCCAAAAGAAAAGGAAAATCAGGGAAGCTAATATAGTGTGATATTAATATATCGATATTTACACAGGGTAGCTGCGATACTTTTGTGCGATAAGTGAATGAATCGATATTTTGGCATTTAATAGCTGTATGATATTAGACTCGGCTAAAATTTGCTGAAAAGAGAGAGAGCTATCTCTCTATCTTTATTGACAAAACGCAAAAATTAGTGTTTGCAGAACTCTCTGAATAACTGAGGCACTATTTGTGGCCAAATGATTGTACAAATGTCGTTTGGTTCTTCAGGGTCAAGGTTTAGGTCCCGCCGATCCGGAAGAAATTAACCTACCTGTGCCGTCACATTGATTGTAGCTGCGGAGAGAGTTCAGAGCAGCTCCTCCAGTCGCTCTTCGACCTGGTCTTTGGCGCCATTTCTATTTTCATCACGCGAGCATCTGAAAAGGAGCCTCAAGAAGGATGCCAAAAAGTACGTGTCCGGTTTGCCTACCGCTTTGTCAGCATACATGTGGCTCCGAACAGTGCTCTCTGGGTGCTTTGTGAAGCCGAGAATGCCTCCTTTTGATAACTCCACATGCATGCCATGAATGCCTACCGAAACGAGGGTAATGTGCTGGCCGCCGCTGTGTTCCCCACCGTCTACGCGAGCATTTGGATAATGATGGCAATGTGTTGTCGATGATCTTAATCAAGTCACCCGGATTCTCCACCAGTTGGTCAGTGCCAGCCGCATTATCGGGGGCATCCAGCACCGTCTGGACATGTCAAAGAAGTTATTTGATAAAAAAAAGGGAGACAATCCAGCAACTTGAGGCTAACTGAGAAACAACAACTGTGCTGATGGATATCAATATAGCTGCTCGGACGGATGAGCAAAGCAATGCCATTTTTCTTATATTTGTGACTGCTGTGCCCACGCATGCAACGAGGTAGGTGCTAGGTAGGTAGGTAGAGTGTAATCTGTGTGGAATAATTAATAAAAATGTCTTATTTACAGATTTCTTGCACAAGGTGTTAATGAAAGCATTCTTCAGGAAAAGTCTGTGCTGGTAAGTATTTATATATTCTGAATCTTATTTTTCTACAAATTATACACTGTGTGCATTTCCTTTTCTCTATAATTTAATAATATTGAGTGGCTGGAAATAGATCCTTTGTTTGTTTCGTAGCTGAAGAGGTTTGTTGGTTTTCGAATCGAGGTAAAATTTTACTCTAGAGCCGACACTAACTTTATCTCCAATTTCCGAAGGTAGTAGAATATTAAACGTTGAATCTCCACTATTCGTCCCAGGGACTGGTTCTACTCGGGCCATATAAACGCCAAAGTCTTTGGAGATATCCAGCAATTGGACAGTGTGGGTGGCCTTTCTGTCGCTTAGATGGCGATGATCCATGCTAGTTTCCTTTATCATCGTCCTGAACACGTCCACGTAGCCTCCTTTAACACAACGCTCAGGAACCGCCTTCTTCCTGCTGAAAGCTGGAAGGTATTGACTGATGGTTTGTTCCGGAACTAGTTGAATTCCTAGCGAGGAATCAATGTAGCCATTCATTGACTGGTCTTTTAATTCGTTCCAAAGTTCCGATGTCTTTCGAGGGGCTCTGCTGCCAGTTTGTGCGCTGGCGGATCTAAGAGAGTTGTGTGACCTGCAAAATGGCATTGATTTTGTCCTACGCTGCAATGCTGGCCAACTGGTGTTCGTTAACTCCCTACATGTCGCGAACCTGGTAGCCCAATCCGTTGTTCTCGGACTACTGCCTGTGGACGTGGAATTTTGTAGCTTTAGCCAAGCCTTTTCGAATTCGGATGGAGGTTTTTTACGCTGTGACTTTGACTGAGACTGTGACTCCACCAATGGTGATTTTGGCTGACACTGTTGCTTGGTGTTTGGCCCAGCGTCTGCCGCCGCAATCTCCTGTTGCTTGGTGTTTGGCCCAGCGTCTGTAGCCGCATTCTCCTGTTGCTCGTCGCCGGCAAGTCGGGAGCTGTATTTACGTTTGGTAATGGTTTGTCCCGGCGAGGAATTAATGTAGCTGTCATCGGATACGTCGGTGTGGCTCGAATCATTCATTGACTGGTCTTTGAATTCGTTCCAAAGTTCCGATGTCTTTCGAGTGGCTCTGCTGCCAGTTTGTGCGCTGGCGGATCTAGGAGAGTTGTGTGACCTGCAAAATTGCATTGATTTTGTCCTACGCTGCAATGCTGGCCAACTGGTGTTCGCTAACTCCCTACATGTCGCGAACCTGGTAGCCCAATCCGTTGTTCTCGGACTACTGCCTGTGGACGTGGAATTTTGTAGCTTTAGCCAAGCCTTTTCGAATTCGGATGGAGGTTTTTTACGCTGTGACTTTGACTGAGACTGTGACTCCACCAATGGTGATTTTGGCTGACACTGTTGCTTGGTGTTTGGCCCAGCGTCTGCCGCCGCAATCTCCTGTTGCTTGGTGTTTGGCCCAGCGTCTGTAGCCGCATTCTCCTGTTGCTCGTCGCCGGCAAGTCGGGAGCTGTATTTACGTTTGGTAATGGTTTGTCCCGGCGAGGAATTAATGTAGCTGTCATCGGATACGTCGGTGTGGCTCGAATCATTCATTGACTGGTCTTTGAATTCGTTCCAAAGTTCCGATGTCTTTCGAGTGGCTCTGCTGCCAGTTTGTGCGCTGGCGGATCTAGGAGAGTTGTGTGACCTGCAAAATGTCATTGATTTTGTCCTACGCTGCAATGCTGGCCAACTGGTGTTCGCTAACTCCCTACATGTCGCGAACCTGGTAGCCCAATCCGTTGTTCTCGGACTACTGCCTGTGGACGTGGAATTTTTTAGCTTTAGCCAGGCTTTTTCGAACTCGTATGGAGGTTTTTTACGCTGTGACTTTGACTGAGACTGTGACTCCACCAATGGTGATTTTGGCTGACACTGTTGCTTGGTGTTTGGCCCAGCGTCTGCCGCCGCAATCTCCTGTTGCTTGGTGTTTGGGCCAGCGCCTGCAGCCGCATTCTCCTGTTGCTCGTCGCCGGCAAGTCGGGAGCTGTATTTACGTTTGGTGAACATTACGACAAGTGCAATATTGCTTTAAACACAAAGTTGAAAGTATTTGCAGCTTCTTTGTGTTTAATTCCAAGCAGGCTACATTTTTACTATTGATACCTCAGTTTCACGCGCACATCGATAGTGTAAAAATTCCATCGATAGTGAGTTGCATGTCGATAGTACTATCGATTCTTTGACAGCGCTAATTGCAATTTATGGAAAAGAACGTTGTGTAAAAAATCTTAAAGAAAAACGTGGATAACGTTTAAAGCACACAACATGTCGACTGCGGGTGATGAACAGCCTGCGGCTGAAGGCGCGGTAAGCAAAATCAAGGCTTTCTTCAATTGCATCAGCCGTGCAGGAGACATTTCAATGCTGCCCTCATTTTCAGGTGGCTGCTGGGAATGGGAACGCTGAGCTGGCCAATAATGTGGGTGCTGAAGGTCAAGAACCGCAGCAACAACAGCCGCAAAATCAGCCCACTCGCATGGAGTCCTTCTTTGCCATGACCAAGTCGCTGATCTTGCGAGCCCTGATCATCTACTTCGTCAGCTCTTTCTTCCGAAAGCCGCAGACGAATGCCGGCGAAGACAAGAGCGTGGCCAATGCGGGTCCAAAAATAACCGCGTGGAACTATTTTGAGAACGGCACAGATTTCGATTTGCACGTCTGGCTCTCAGAGGAACCTGATGTTGTAAACTTCCAGCAAAAGGCGAATCTTCTTTGGCTCCAGGAGGATCTCACGTATGGCGATTGGAGCTCGGGCCCCACCAAGGATGCCATCTACAGCCACAACTTGAAAATAAAGGCCAGTCAGCATTTAATGAACAACGGCAGTGTCTACCTGCACGCCTTTGTGACCAGGAGCGGCGAGAGCCCGGACCCAAAATCGCCCAACTATGCCCGGAGCGGTCACATGGGCCATCAGCAGCACCAGCTAAACAAGTTCAAGAAGCTGCGAGTGAACCGCAACTACAACCTGCTGGCCAGCGAGAAGGAGAAACTGGAGCACGAGCTGAAACACGCGAATCTCAAGGATCAGATCGTGTCCCACTGGCATCCCAATCTGACCGTCAACCTCGTGGTGGACCAGACCAACTGGGCCCAAGGATCGGTGCCGCCGCCACTGGACGAGTATGTCAAGTTTGTGGATGGCGGTAAGACATATTTGCCCATTCTGTTTGTCAATGACTACTGGAATCTGCAGCGTGAATATTTACCCATAAACCAGACCACTCCCGAGCTGGAGCTACACCTGACCTTCCAGCCACTCGGAATGTTCAAGTGGCAGCTGTATGCCGCCAAGCAGATGAAGAACAAATGGGCTGGCAATATGCTGGGCGACATTATGGCAGCCGGTGCTGTGGAGGAGACAGACGAGGACCAGGACTCGCTCAAGGAGACCTTGCTCGACACCAACATCTATCTGCTCGGCATCACGGTGGCCGTCTCCATATTGCATTCGGTGTTCGAGCTGCTGGCCTTCAAGAACGACATTCAGTTCTGGAACAACCGAAAGTCGCTGGAGGGCCTCTCGGTCCGCTCCGTGTTTTTCGCCGTGTTCCAGTCGCTCATCATACTGTTATACGTGCTGGACAATGAAACAAACTTCATGATACGCATATCCTGCTTCGTGGGCCTGGGAATTGAAGTGTGGAAGATCCACAAGGTGGTCGATATCAACTACAACCACGAGCAGAAGATCCTGGGCGTGTTCCCCCGCATCAGCTTCAACGACAAGGGCTCCTACTCGGAGAGCTCCACCAAGGAGTACGACAGGCTCGCCTTCAAGTATCTGGGCTGGGCCTGCTTCCCCCTGCTGGTGTGCTACTTCATCTATTCGCTGATCTACAACGAGCACAAGGGCTGGTACTCCTTTGTGCTGAACATGCTCTACAGCTACCTGCTGACGTTCGGATTCATCCTGATGACTCCGCAGCTGTTCATCAACTACAAGATGAAGTCTGTCGCCCACATGCCGTGGCGCATGATGACCTACAAGTTCCTGAACACATTCATCGACGACATCTTTGCTTTCGTCATCAAGATGCCCACCATGTACCGATTAGGCTGCTTCCGCGACGACATCATTTTCTTTGTGTTCCTATACCAGCGCTGGCAGTACCGCGTCGACCTAAAGCGAGTCAACGAATTCGGCTTCTCCGGCGAGATGGAGGAGCAGGCCGCGGCAGGAGCGTCTGGCGCCAAGCCGCTGCCATTGGAGGGGCAGGCGAATGCCAATGGGGCGGCAATCGAGGCGGCGGCTCCCACGATCAAAAAGACAGCCGCACAAAAGAAGCAGGACTAGATAGCCATAGCCACATGTACGAGCCAGTATATGCATTAGAAAATTTCTAATACCTATCTAATATCTAATAACATTATACTCTTACAATGTATGTAATCAAATCAGTTTTCAGTACACATAGTCAAAATATCCTCCCACCCCGCTGTAGCAAACACTACACTCCACTACCACTCCAATCTTTAGGGCTAAATTGTATGTGTATGTACGTATGTTTCGTGTTTGTGTTTCGAGCCCACGCCTCTTCCCAGCGTTGGATGATCAAATAAATTAAGTGTGAGATAAAGAAGAATCCACTGCATCTAATCTAATCTAATCGTCAAGCAATGGCCAAAGCCTGATGTGGCCACCCACTCGCCAAACTGCAAGATAATAAGCTATCACGCTTGCTCGGGGAAGATGATCACCTCATATGAGGTGATATGACACACACATACATACGTACTCGAGCATATATACATATGCATATCATGAAAACATTGGACCAGCTGTTTGCATAGTCACGTCCACTTTGCAGCACTGGCCCTTCAAAACTTTACAATACTAAACAAGTGCCCGGGTAAATCTCACCAATTCAAACAACATTGTACCACAGCATCGCAGGAATTGGCATAGAATTACCGCAATGATGAAATATTATATGAAAATTAACATTTCAATAAGTATTCTTATATTTATAGAAATGTACATGTTCTTACAATGAGCATGGCGCATAACATCCCCTACAAGTATAATGTCATTCCCTGGCTACAAATGATCGAGTCACACGTACGACAACGACTCGGTAGTGGTCTTGATATCGACTTGGGCATTGTGTTGAGCGCATCGCCCACACTATAGCCCTGGCTGCCGCTGGAAGTGCAACGAAGAGCAGCGATAAGCACGGGAGGAGGAGGAGAAGAACCCGCGAATTCTCTACTGGCAAAGGCAACGTCAACAACTGCAATGTGTCGCGTCGTAGGCTCAGCTATTTTTATTGGTTTACCTTTCTGACTGCTCTTGGGTCTCGGGCTTGGACTTGGCTCCAATCGCAGCCAGCAGCAGCGGCCGCGGCGCATCACTGGGCTGCCTGGCCAGGACTTGGACTTGGACTTGGAGTTGAAGTTGGTACTGGGCTTTGCGTGTTTTTGTAATATTTCTCAAAAGATAAGAATGCGACCAGACCGGGCTGCCTTTCTGTTGCGGCTGCTGTTGCCATTTGCCGTTTGCTGTTGCTCTCCTGCTTGGCCGGGCCGTGCCTGGCATTTCGGCAGCGACGACATTCATAAAGAAATAAAATCGGACAAAACTCTTGTTTTGCTCTTTTTACTACATTAAGTGACAGTTTTACGAGGCAGCCAGCGAGTCGCGGGACCTGGCTGTGGTTTGGGAGCCCCAAGCTCCCCATCTCACATGATCCACACTCTATGCACTTTAATGTGATCTAGGCAGAGTGCTGGTGCACATGGCGCACTGATTTATGTCTATTATGTGTGGGATTTGCGGACCCAACCCAACCCGACCCTATTCCCTGAACTTTACAGTACGGTACCTTTGGATGTTCCACACAGATTACAATCAATATGGAACCGAGTGCTCGCTTAGGTTTTAAGTGCCGTCAGGAATTCCTGGAATTTCACCAGTCCCATATTCGAATTTCGAACCTAATAAGAATAAAGATGACCAGGCACAGCCAGGCTAGCGACATCCGACAGTCTGCAGGCAAGATCCCAGCCCCAGACAGCGACTCATTCTCAGCCTTCTTTTCTTACTCTCTCACATACATATATATGTACATACATACATACATACTTTAGGGCGCCCGGTGCCCGACACACGCATCACATGGACGGCGACAGAGCAGAGCTAGTTCACACCACCAGCCCCAGCAGCACAGCAGAGCAGTCCAACCCCGGTAAAGGGAAATAAAACGCAGGTCCGTCCCAAACACCAAACACCGAAATTCCAGCACCAGTAACAACAACAACGGCAGCAGCAGCGACAACAACGACAACAACAGCAAAGTAAACGACAACTAACCATAAGAAAAATGACCAGCGATAATTTTAATTTGAAACCAGTTTCTATGCTAAACAAAATTCTACGGCGCTGCCCAAGACGGTCCGACGATCCAGGGAAGTAACCAAATAAAAAGTGCCCGCAACAAAGAGAGCGATGGAGAGAGGGAGAGGGAGAGAGACTAGGAGAGACCCCAGAGAGGGAGTGAGGTCCGATGTTGTTGAAGAGAGAGAGCCGAAGAAACAGAAGAATTTCTTATTCCTAAAGCAAACCAAACCCGACCTGGGAGCAGGCCCTCGTCTTCATCTTCATCTTCGTCGTCATCGTTTTTCGTTTCCTTCTCCCCGTTCAACTTTAGATGCCAGCTCCTTGGAGTTAGCGTTGGAGCTGGAGTCGGAGTGGGACCGAGTGAGCACGACTGAGCACAATAACGAAAGCAACTACAACAGCAACAACAGGAGCAAGTGAAGCATCCTCACACCCCCCACACACTCTATGTACTCTCTACAGCAGGCAAGTAATTTTTATTGTTGTTGTGTATGGGTCGCCGGTGGCTATTGAATCTTGTCGGACTGGCTATGCGCCCGAGTACGGGGCAGCATTATGGCCTAAGTCGGAGGGGCGGCTCTGTCTTTGGCTTTGGCTCCGTCTGTGCCCCAGAGTCCAAGGCACAGCGAGAGCGAATCGGATAGGTTCATAGAAGAGCTGGCCAGAGAGAGCGCAGGCAACAATTCCGAACAAGAAAATGAAAAACGAAACTGCAACAAGTGAAAAATGTGTTGCAGGCCTCCGCTGCCGCTGCCGCTGCCGCTGCCGATGCCGCTGCCACAACAGGTAGAGTGCAGAGAAGAGCGCAGAAGAACAAGCTACCACATTTGGCACGTATATGGCGGTCAGGAGAGTATCTCTCTTCTCTCTCTCCCTCTCCCTGTGTGAGATTCTCTTGGCCTAAACCTGTCAGTCGGCTTTTCCAAGGCAGGCTTGGCTCGGCTCCCGCTCTGCTCATAATCTCTGCTTGCCACTCCACTCGTGGCGCTCGGCATTCAGTTTTCAGTTACGTTGCGACCACTGAGCGAGACTTTGGGCCGAGTTCTGCGATTCGAAAAGGCGCGCGTGCGTGAAACGGTTGACAAAAGTGAAGGTGCGTCAGTGACTTGGATTCGGTTTGCTTTTCTCCAACTGGAGATACATGCCACTGTATCCGAACATAGGGCCTCTGCTCAATGTGTCTCTGTGCAGTGCAGTGCTTCCTCTGAGCACAAAACCAAATCTATTTGTTGAAATATAAATTCAAAGCAGCTGGAAATTAAGTGCTCCCAGAGTCTGGCTCCAAGTGTATCTGTGTATCTGCTGCGCCTGTGTGTGAGCGTGTACATCTGTGTGTCGCCGTTGCAAATTTTTATAAGTGAAAAATTCCAACAACGTTGCAGCGAGCAGCCACTGCTGCAACAAGCCATATACAAGAGCGAAAAATGAAGCAAAACACGTTTTGCTAAAAGAAAAAAAATATGCTGCGTCTGCAGCCGTTTCAGATGTCCGCAAGTGTGTGTGTGCCTCTGTGCGTTCGTGCTTGTGTGCCCCCATCGGTATCGGTATCGGTATCCGTGCCTGTGCCCGTGTCCGTATCCGTGCGAGCCCACCAACACTAAAATGCATGTAAAAATGTGAAGAAAAATGGTAGGTACTTGTATATACATACATATGTACATACAAACATTCATAGCTATGCTATGGATAGCACATGCATGAGCATACGCATATAGCATATATGAGATTGCACTGATACTGATTTGGGCTTCCATTTCGGGATCATTTCGACTGATCCTTCAGCTAGCGGCACTACGTTTGCGAAAGTTCCGCAGTGAGAATCCGATAACCCGAACCAATGCTAAACCCCGAACAACAAATTTGCATAAAATCCAACAGCCAGAAACAAATCACTTTTCCACTCATTTCCATTCTGGGATCACGCCCACGCGCTCTGCAAACAACTTTGGCTAATGCATTCGCATTCATAAGAAAATAATACAATTGTGGTATGCAAAAGGAAACGATGAATATGAATGTACAATACACATATTATGCACATATGTATGTATGTATAGTACAACACATATGAGTACTCGTACTTTTGAGCAGTTGGCGAAGGCAGGCAGGCGGCAGACAGCACCGCGTCTTGACGCGACTAACACAAATAAGATTAATTGTTGAATTATTATAAGCCAAAGCCAACGGTAACGTAGGTAGAGGCAGGGCCAGAGGCAGGGGCAGTTGTTGCTCTTGTCGTTGTCGTTGTCGCTGTCGTTGTGGTTGAAGTAAAGGTTGGCCTCTGTTGTTGTCGGATGATACGATGCTGGGTCTCAACCAAAGCTGGGACCGTGAGCAGATTTCATCCGATCCGAGATCTGAGCTGGGCGAAGAGTTGAGCATAAAACGTTGCCACGTAATGGTTGAAATGGTTGAACATTTACTATGTGTTTTCTGTGAGTTTTGTTATTGTAAGAAATATCGACAAAGAAAGAAGAAAGAAAATATTCCTTTTTGTTTAAAATCTTGTAACCCCTCTCCATGGTGTATTTATTGTATGAGTGTGTATCTGTGCCTGGCATCGGCTTGCGCTTGCGCTCGCACGCCGCTCAGCAGCGAAATGTAAATGAATATGGAAATATGAAAAACACGTTTTCTTTGGCCAACCCGAACTCCAAACTCCACAAAGCTCCACTGGGCTGTTCCGCTGCTCTGCTGCTCGCTTCGACTTGTTGTAGTGAGATGTAAAGTGAAAAGCCCAAATAAAATAAAAATTCATAATAATAAGGATCTGGCGGTGGGCATGGCTGTGTTGGTGCCTCTGCCACTGCCTGTTCCTCCAGGCGGTCCCCCAATGAGCGTTCCTCACGATATTTCGAAGACGGTTCCTGGTCGCCGAAAGATATCTGTTCTGTTCTGTTCTGTTCTAGCGATACTTGTATCTTTTCTATGCTCTGCCCTTTGTTTTGTATTTGAATTTGCATTGCAAATACGGCTTGGAATACGGTATAGGCCCGGCAGAGGCACAGTCAAATCTTGCACAGATATGGTATTTATGAGCTCTCAAAAATAGCCCGCAGAGCCATGGCCATCGCCATCGCATCGATATTAATGGCGTGGAAACCAGATATGCCATAAGCCAGCGATGCGTATGGGAAAGTGTAAAAGAGTCAGATAAAACAATATGCATACATCAATCAAACAAATGGCTTTTGCCTTTCTTTCCCTTCCTCTCGAGACATTCATGGGGCCAATATTTAAATCTCGATGCCCGCAGATGGGTTCACTAATATGATTAAAGAGTGAACTCTTCGGACTCAGCTTTGAAGAGTTCAAGCTCCACCGACTGGCGGATATCCCCAAGGTTTTCACTTACATTTTAAACATCTGTGCCATGAACGCCTTGTTGGAGTATGGGAGTTGTAAGGAGAGAAGAAAATGGACGAGAAGTTTCAAAAGTTTGAAATATTCGGAACGGATTTTGAACGTCTTACTAATGCAATCGGTATTTGGTATTCGATAAAAACAAGAGACAGGCAAAGGCACAGACCTTCCTGGGCTACGTGTGTGTGTGTGTATGTGTGTGTGTTGGTCCCGTCCCACAATAAAGAACACAAAGCACCAACAAATAAAAAATATCTTTGATAGAGACCAAACGACCAAAAACGAAATGAGAAGACTGCCAGGAACAGCCCCAGAACCAGCAGCAGCCGCAGCAGCCTCAGCCGCATAAGCAGCAACAACCAACAATACCATTAGAGCAGGTAGATTTTGAAGATTAATGAACGGGTTCGGGTTCGGCTTGAAAAGCTTCGCTTCGGACAACAAAAACGAAATTTACGACGCATTTTCAGCTACGTATGTATACTCGTAGAGATCTGATCCACAGCCCACATTCTGACAGATACTGCGGGTCCGCTGCCATACTTTTGTCTAGTTAGTCCGTCTAGCGATGGTTCATACCCTTTCCCTTCAAGGCGTATTATCAGTTTTAACAATCACTTGACCCACACACAGCACTCGTGCTAAACACACTCGTGGTTGGCGGAAGGGTATCCCGTGGTCAAGCACTACCAGCTGCCGCTGTCCATTTGGGATGTTACGCTATACGAGTGTTAATACGAATTCGAATCAGTTTTAGAGCTCGATTCTATACACAATGTTGCACGTTGTTCTTGGTTTTTGGTCATCGCTGAGTGGGGCAGGGGCGGGGCAGTGACAGTGGGTCTCCCGTCTTATAGAATCGAAAACTAACAAGAGATTGCCCCCACAAAGCATTCATTTGGTCCAAAGCTGACACGCATGGTATTAATGGATGCGATGGCTGTTTTCCCTTCTTCTCTGTGTCTCCGTCTCTATGTGTGTGTGCTTTGGAATTTCATTTGATTAATAGACGCCGCCTAAATCTTGATTAGATTTTCCTAAAAGCCTAAGAAGAACAGTGCCTTCCATGCCGTAGACTTGCCTCGCTTGCCTTGCTTGCCTTCAATCAGTTCGAATGTATGCCCGTATTTTTATTTCGACTGCAAAGATCCCCAGTCCCTGTAGAAGGCGAGGGCGAATAGGGGTTGATTTATTAACTAGGGAAATGGGGATCAGATGAAGGCCTATCTGAGAACTCCACGCTCGTTTCTGCGCCTGCTACGCAAGTTCGTTTCCTCAGTCATTTGCTTGGAACACTTCGGCTGAGAATTGCAGCTAGGCGCTGGAAAACGCTGGTTACGCTTTCGCGCCTCATATGCCACTGGGCACCGCAGAGCGAACAGCTTGCACCCGGCCGAGGCTCATGCAATTTTATGCTCGACGGAGTATGAAACGGCGGCTGTTTTTTGTTAATTGAAAGTGTTATTCCAACAAGCACATGGTGATACACGAACTTCATTAGCGCCTTATTCGACCATCAATAAATTAAAACAAAGTCTGGACATACGACTCGTACTAATATTACTCTTATTTTATATATTTTTTCAGGCGAATTTTACTGGCGAATCGAAAAACCATTCGAAAGATGTGAACTGACGTGAAAATTATCTAAAATGCACCGAAAGCAAAGCAAAGCAGAAAGTGAAAAAGTGTACAGCAAATGAAAAAGTTGAAAAGTGGACAAAGACAAAGGAGAAGGGGAAGGGAAAGAAGCGAACAAGAAAGTGCGAAAATTAAGGAACACGGCCCACTACGTCCACCACCAGCTCCCAGGAGCTCCGAAGAGACGATGGACAGGCGGCTCCGTGGACGCAGAAGGGGTCAGGCTGGAGTTTGGGCTCCCCTGCTGCTCCTCTTCCTGTGGCTGTCCATGGAATCCTGCTGTCAAGCGGGGGACATCAAGCTGGGCCCCACACTCGAGCTACTGGCGCCCCGAGGGCGCAGCTACGCCACCACCTACGAACAGTACGCCGCCTTTCCTAGGCGGCGGAGCTCCTCGCCTGCGGCCGAGATGCAGTCCCGAGCGGTGGACACCAGTGCGGACTTCGAGGTGCTCGAGGGGCAGCCACGTGGCACCCTGGTGGGCTTCATACCCACCAAGCCGAAGTTCACGTACCGCTTCAACGAGCCCCCGCGCGAGTTCTCGCTGGACCCCGTCACAGGGGAGGTGAAGACGAACCTGGTGCTTGATCGCGAGGGCATGCGCGATCACTACGACCTGGTGGTGCTCTCCTCGCAGCCCACCTACCCCATAGAGGTGCGCATCAAGGTGCTCGACATCAACGATAATGCGCCAGAGTTTCCTGAGCCCAGCATCGCGGTTTCCTTCTCCGAGAGCGCCATGTCGGGCACGCGGCTGCTGCTGGACGCGGCCACCGATGCGGACACCGGCGAAAACGGAGTCACCGATCAGTACGAGATTGTGGACGGCAACGTGGACCACAAGTTCCGTCTGGCTACCACCACAAACCCAAGCGGGGATACATCCTACCTGCACTTGGAGACGACGGGCAATCTGGACCGCGAATCGCGCGGCAGCTACCAGCTGAACATATCGGCCCGGGACGGTGGCTCCCCGCCCCGCCTGGGCTTTCTGCAGGTGAACGTCACCATTCTGGACGTGAACGATAATCCGCCCATCTTCGACCACAGCGACTACAATGTTTCGCTGAACGAGACGGCTGTGGCTGGCACCCCGGTGGTCACTGTCATGGCATCGGACAACGACCTGGGCGACAACAGCAAGCTGACGTACTATCTGGCCGAAACGGAGCACCAGTTCACAGTGGATCCGGAGACGGGCGTCATATCCACCACGGAACGCGTCAACTGCCCCCAGCAGACGCAGCAAAATGGCAGAGGCGGGGGCCAGAAAAGCTGTGTTTTCACGGTGTTTGCGCGGGACCATGGCTCCCCGCGACAGGACGGGCGCACTTATGTGACTGTGAACCTCTTGGACACAAACGACCACGATCCCATCATTCGATTCCAGTATTTTCCGCCCACCGGCAGTGTGGCCACCGTCGATGAGAACGCCGTGAATGGCACCGTCGTAGCCGCCGTGTCTGTGATTGACTCGGACGATGGCCTCAACGGAGAGACAACCACTCGGATCGTGTCTGGCAACGAGCTGGGCCACTTCCGCCTGGAGAAGACGCCGCTCTTCCACATTGTGCGCGTGAACGGAGTGCTTGATCGGGAGGAGATTGGAAAGTACAACCTGACTGTCGTGGCCATGGACAAGGGTACGCCGGCACGCATCACGACTGCCCACCTGATCATAGACGTTAACGATGTGAACGACCACGAGCCAGTGTTTGAGAAGTCCGAGTATTCGGCGGTGCTCAGCGAACTGGCGCCTACCGGGAGCTACGTGGCCTCGATAACGGCCACGGATGAGGACACGGGCGTCAATGCGCAAGTCCATTACGAGATCCTCTCGGGAAACGAGCTCAAGTGGTTCTCGATTGACGCTGCCACGGGCCTGATTGCCACTGCCGGTGCCCTGGACAGAGAGATAAAGGACAGCGTGGAGCTGAGCATATCGGCCCGCGACGGCGGCCCCAATCCCAAGTTCGCCTACACGCAGCTGAAGGTGACCGTTCTGGACGAGAACGACGAGGCCCCGCAGTTCGGCCAGCAGCAGCTGAACGTGAGCCTCGGCGAGGACGCGGCACCCCAGAGCCTGGTATGCATGCTGACTGCCACCGATCACGACCAGGGCACGAACGGCTCTGTCGCATTCTCGCTGGCGCCCAGCGTGGAGCGTCTCTATCCGCAGCAGTTCGCGATCGACCCCATAACGGGCCAATTAACGACGCGCAAGGCACTCGATCGTGAGACAATGGCGAATTATGAAATTTTTGTGATCGCCCGCGACCAGGGTGCACCCACACCACAGTCGGCCACGGCTACCGTCTACTTGAGCGTCTTAGATATCAACGATAACGATCCCGAGTTTTATCCCAAGCACTACATCTACACGTTCGGCGACGTGGATGACATCGTGGATGGTCATGGCCAGGCCAATAAGAAGGAGAAGGAAAATGGGAAGGCAAAGGAACGAACGCTGCTCCATGTCACGGCCACAGATCGGGACGAGGGCGATAATGCCTTAATTACATACACCTTGGAGTCAGGTGGCGAGGGCGTGTTCCAGGTTGACGCGCACTCTGGCGCTGTCATGCTGCGTGGCGACATTGCCGACATGGCACGCACCGCCACAAAGCCCCACTACAAGCTGCTGGTCTCTGCGCGGGACTCTGGCCAGCGACGGAGTGGACAGGACGCTGTGGTGGACATTGTGTTGCAGTCGAAGATAGAGACAGAGCTGGAGTGTGGCAGCCAGGGTGCCTACGAGTTTCTCCTTTCCGAGGATCACGAGCAGCAGCCGGCGCACCTGGGCCGCGAGGTGGGGCTGGTGCAGGTTAAGGTTAAGGGGCAGGTCGCAGCCATCGAGTACGTCATTATCCATGGGGACAGGGCTGGCAATTTTGCCATCGATCCTCACAGTGGCCGCATTACCACCGCACGCCCCATCGATCGAGAAGAGCAATCACACTATCGCCTGGTTATCTTGGCATCCAGCTCTAGCTCCAGCTTCAGCCCTAACTCTGACACTGGCCCTGGCATTGTGTATGGCAAGTGCAATGTCAACATTGCGATCCTCGATCTGAACGATAATGCGCCCAGCTTCACCCTGGATCGTGATGCAGAGCCAACAATTGCGCTGCCAGAGAACGCTGCTGTGGGGCAGGAGATATACTTGTCACGGGTCCGGGACCGGGACGCTGGCATCAACAGCCGCGTCAGCTACAACCTCACCCACAACCCCGACCAGCAGTTCCGCATAGGCCCAGTGACGGGTGTGTTGTACCTGCAGCGTCCAGTCCGAGCGGAGCCAGGCTCCACTCTGCACGTGGAGCTGATGGCCACGGATGCGGGTTGTCCACCGTTGTCCAACAGGCTGAGCCTCCTGGTGCACATTGCCGACGTGAATGATCACACGCCCGTGTTCGACCACACCTCGTACGAGACCTCGCTTCTGGAGACGACCAAGGTGAACACGCGATTCTTTGCGCTGGGCGCCACCGACATCGATCTGGGAGAGAACGGCCGCATCTCGTACGAGATCATTGAGGGAAACGCGGATCGCATGTTTGGCGTGTTTCCGGACGGCTATCTGTTTGTGCGTGCGCCCCTGGACAGGGAGGAGCGCGACTACTACGCCCTGACGGTGTCCTGTCAGGATGCGGGCGACCCCTCACGCTCCTCCGTTGTGCCCGTGGTCATCCATGTCATCGATGAGAACGACAATGCGCCCCAGTTCACTAACAGCACGTTCACCTTCAGCATTCCAGAGAACGCCCCCGCGGACACGTTCGTTGGTAAGCTGCTGGCCGTGGACCGGGACATTGGCCGCAACGCAGAGCTGAGCTTTACACTCTCCACTCAGACACAGGACTTTATGATAGATACGCGCAACGGCTTCATCAAGACCCTCAGGCCCTTTGATCGGGAGGCCCTGGTGAAAGAGAACCGGAACACAGAAAGCAGCGAGGAGGAGCGCAGTGCCTCGCGAGGAATCGGCAACTTCCTGATGCTGGAAGCCATGGTCTCGGACAACGGCAGTCCGCGGCTGCACGACAAGGTAAAGGTGAAGGTGATTGTCACAGATGTCAACGACAATGCCCCCGAGTTCCTGCGTGCCCCGTACCATGTCACCATCTCGGAGGGAGCCTCCGAGGGCACGCACATCATGCATGTGTTCACCCAGGACGCGGATGAGGGCCTCAACGGCGATGTGTACTACTTCATTGCGAAGGGCAACGGGGCGGGGCTGTTCAGCGTGGACAGTGCCACGGGACAGCTGACGCTGGCCCGACAGCTGGATCGCGAGTCCCAGGATGTGCATCACCTGATCGTCGTAGCCCGGGACGCAGCCCTGAAGGAGCCCCTCAGCTCGAATGCCACCATCAGCATTGTGGTGCTGGACGAGAACGACAATGCCCCAGAGTTCACGCAGTCGAGCAGCGAGGTGTCGGTGTTGGAGACCAGCCCTAGTGGCACGGAACTGATGCGCTTTCGGGCCAGCGATTCCGACCAGGGCGTCAACAGCCAGGTGGTCTTCAGCATTTCGGCGGGCAACCGTAGGGACACCTTCCACATCGACAGCGTGAGCGGCAGCCTCTATCTGCACAAGGCGCTCGACTACGAGGACATCACCAACTACACGCTCAACATCACGGCCTCGGACTGTGGCACTCCATCGCTGTCCACCACTGTGCTCTACAACGTGGTGGTCGTGGACGACAACGACAATCCGCCCATCTTCCCCAGCACGGCGATTGTGCGGCAAATCAAAGAGGGCATTGCTCTGAAGACACCGATAGTGACAGTCACAGCGGACGATCCCGACTCGGGCCTAAACGGGAAAGTGAGCTACGCCATCAGCAGGCAGGAGCCCGAGCTGACGGGCGGACGCCACTTCGGCATCAACACGGAGACTGGAGTCATTCACACGCTCCGGGAGATCGACCGCGAGTCCATAGATACTTTCCGGCTAACGGTTGTCGCCACCGATCGGGCACAACCCTCGAGCAGACAGCTCTCCACCGAGAAGCTCGTTACGGTGATTGTCGAGGACATCAACGACAATGCCCCTATCTTTGTGTCCATGAATGCGGCCATCCTGCCACTGAAGCTGCAAGGCAACAGGGAGGAACCCGTGATACAGGTTCAAGCCCGGGACGCCGACTCCTCGAGCAATGGCCTTGTCACATACGAGATCGTAAGCGGCCAGCAGGAGCTATTCCGGCTGCAGCGCAACACGGGCATCATCACCTTCAGCCCAGGGGCCCAGTATAAGCGCGAAATCCGCCACCAGCTCACCCTAAAGGCCACCGACGAGGCGGTGCAAAGCGAACGCAAGAGCAGCGAGGTGTACATAACGATCATCACGCCGGGCATGCCGGGTAGCGATCTATCCGTACCTATTTTCGAACAGCCCAACGCATTGTCCGGCTCTGTTTATGAGAACGAGCCAATCGGCACGAGCATCCTCACGGTAAGTGCCCATCTTCAGGGCTCCGAAATCGAGTACTTTGTGACGAATGTGACTGCGGCGGGGAACAGCACCCTGCCGGTGCAAGTGGATCGACTGTTCGACATCGATGCGAAGCTGGGGATACTCTCGACGGCGGCCGAACTGGATCGCGAGGCAGGGCCGAACAGCTATGAGGTGGAGGTCTACGCCATCGCTCTGGGCGGACAGCCGCGCACAGCGCACACAAAGGTAAGTCCACATCCCCATATCCTCACATTCACATTCCACTCGCATGATGCAGAGGGCAGATGCAGATGCAGAGCACAGACTTTTGGCTTGCCTTCTGCCTGGCCCATTGTGGCGGCCATTACTGGGCCAGCTTTAAGGGCCGGCTTATCAGTGCAAGTCGAGACCGCACTAATGCGCTTTTAATGTCTTTTGCTGATATGAAATGTTGATTACACGCGAGCCGGTGCTCCAAGGAACTCCAACTCCAAGTGAACTGAAGCCTGAGCCCCAGTTCGGATCGGTTCGGTTCGGATATTCTACATGCAGATGCGGTTATGCCTTGAAATGCAAATTAACAGGCGGACTCGGCGTCCCTAAGCTGCTCTCCTGATATCTGCTGAATGAATTTGATAGAGGAGTAGGGTCGCGGGGAGAGGTGATGAGGAAAAGAAACCAGCCAGACCTGTGTATCGAGAAAATATTTTACATCGCAGAGCTGCCTGCATAAATGGGCCGCAGGGATAGAATTATAATAAGTTGCTTCATTGGCAGATGCCTTTAATTATGGCTGGTGCTGGTGCTGTCGATGTTGCTGTTGCTGGTACCCTACACGCCAGGAGTCAGGGCCTCTGCACAGCATCTTCCACCAGTCTTCCCCACTTCGGCTGAAGGGCATGGCACAGACGCGAAGACCTCAACTGCTAGCCTTCTTTTACTGGTTTTCTGGCAGAAAGCATGCAGAAGTAAAGCAAGAATAAAAATAAAGGAAAAAAACAGCCCCGACCTAGCTGCCTGATTCTGAGCTGATCTGTTTGCAGCCAGCCATCTGAATGGTCGGCCCTTTCCCTGCACTGCACTGCACTGCTCTTCTCCTTCTCCTTCTCCTCCTCCTCCTCCACCTCCACCTCCACCTCCACCTCCTTCCGAGCCCGATACAAGCCAGTACCGATCCCCATTTTCGGCATCTGCGACCGCGTCCGCGTGTTCGTGGCATGGCCTCGACAGACACGTTGTATGCGTAGGTATGCCAACAATGTACGCATGCAAATGTGCGCGGTGTAGTTCCAGTTTCGTGCAGCCAGCAGCAGCAACTTCATGGGGCACGAAGCAGCGTTTAAGCCAGCGTTTCCCCAGAGTCACACACACATGCGTCGCTGGTACAAGGAACTATGCTTTAGTGGATGTTTCTCTGGCTGTTGCTCGCGTGCGAAGAGGGTTTCAATCAATTCATTGTTGCATTGATTTAAAACGATTGTCATGTTTTCAATTTTTTTTTGCGCTATTTGCGTTAATTTTAAGTATTCACCAGCCTCTGCCGGCCACACTGGATGCCATGGACTGACTGTCCCTTTATCCGGTCCCCAATACATACCTGCGAAATTTGGAACAGCCAGAACAATCGGCAGTATGGGATTACAATGGTAATGGACTGGTGCTTAGTGTCGATTTCTAGTCTTCTGCGAGTGGCATGCTTTGGCCGCATGACCGATTGAAACGAAACTCAATTAAAGCGCAGAGAAACAGAGAAGCAGAGAAACCGCGTGGAATGAACGGAAATGGAAACGGAGAGATTGTCTTGCGGCTGGCTTTCAATCAAAATGTCGCCAGTTTCAGGACAGATCGGGTCTGGAATTTTACGCAAATTTATTGCCATCCTATTCCTAATCACTGTTCCGCTCCGATCCGCTCCGAGTCGTGTTGTGTCGTTTCGTGTCGTGTAGTGTGGTATAGCGTTCCTCTCCTGTGCCTTCTTCCGTGGGCCATTAAGGGGATTGACAAATGGTCGCATTTCTTGCAGCTGCACCCGCTTTCCACTGCTCAAATTAGTTCAATTAGCTGCACACATTTCACTTTGCCCCGGGCCGTAAATGGTGTTTTGCTGATAGACTCTCTGCCAAACAGCCCAACAGGCGAACAGGCGAACAGCCGGGTGTCTACTAACGTACATTTGTGGCTCCTCCCGCGGATCGCTTCAGCAATGCATCCCAGTGTCAGGCTACACATCCACGTCCTAGTCGTTGTCTGTTGAATGGCACACTCAAGGCGCTGTCTGATGTTACAAATTTGCATAAATTTTATTACAAATGCAGTATTTGCTCGCATGCACTTCCATGAGCCCACCCCAGTACCAGCGACCGACTTAACACCAGACCCACGAGCCCCACCAGCACACGATGCTATATTTTACGTGCGGCTCTGGCTGGCTCTGTGTCTCTCTGTCTGGTCTCTGCCTCTCTTTTGGCGTATTTATTGCTTTCTTGGCTTTTGTCCTCCGGAGTCCAGAGTGGGACTGCGTCTGGGCACTGTGTGTGGAAGTTAAAGTTAGGCAAGAGTTACGAGCTCGGTTTATGTAGCCCAACGGCCACGATTTTAGTGCGGCTTGATTAGAGGATTGATTCTTAAATAAGGGGAGGGGAAGGGAAAGGGGAAGTATGTACCACAGTATGTACATCCAAGTATGTACATCCACATTCTCAAAACTCCTCTGAGAAATAATGAGTTCCGAAAGTCCCTGACGCCTACTTTACATACTATACTACTCATACTCAGACTCAGACTCATACTCATACTCTTACTCATACTCGTACTCGTATGGTGCGTCTTGAAGTCAAATGCTCATGTTTTCGTGCGGAGGTCCGTCTATGCACAGGACTCCCCTACTTACAGAGAGATGCCAAAGGCACGCAGCACGAACAGACCAGACATATCAAATTCAAATTAATGTTAAATGGTGACAATGGCGACAACCAAAAGTAAATTTTCTTAAAGTACGAGTAGGTTTAGCCGGTTTTTGCTTGTGTCGAAGTCAATGGTCGACATAACCTCGGTCATAAACAAGCGGAACATTCAGCTTCAGCAGAAAGTTCATGTAACTAGCTTCGGATATGGTTAGAGACGGAGCTAAAGCCACAGCCACAGCGTAAGCGGGTCAAGCCCAGGCCAAAGAGATGAAGAATGCGATTGACATTGCGACAGAAGTTCGGGTACATATAAGCGGATACAATACATACTCGTAGATAGTCTGTTTTCTGGTGTATTTAGTGCCAAATATGGAACGAGTTTCCGCTTGATGGAATCGACATCGCCATCGCCGATGCAATCATTTGGTGTATTTGCTTCGTTGTACATACTCGTATTGCTCGTAGATGCTTTATGGGTTACTCACTCACTTTTTTGAGTATTCTCCCTCCGGCAGGTCAAAGTAACAGTTCTCGATAAGAACGACAGTCCCCCGCAGTTTCTCGACACGCCATTCGTTTACAATGTCAGCGAGGACCTGGAGATTGGACACACCATTGCAACGATACGCGCCCACGATCCCGATACTCTGGGCACTGTCAAGTTCCTGCTGATTGACGGCCAGGACGGTAAGTTCCAGCTGGAACCCACGACTGGTAGGCTAATGCTGAACGACACTCTCGACCGGGAAACGAAGAGCAAATACGATGTGCGCATTCGGGTTTCCGATGGGGTACAGTACACGGAAACCTACATAGCAATCGAGGTAAGAAAATCCCTTCCTGCTGTGTTCCACTCCCCATAACTAACCTTTCCCTCAGGTGAGTGACACCAACGACAACCCACCGATGTTTGAGGAGTCCGTCTACTCCTTCGATATTCCGGAGAACGCTCCCCGGGGCTACCAGGTGGGTCAGGTCGTTGCCAGAGATGCGGACCTCGGCCAGAACGCTCAACTGTCCTACGGAGTCGTCTCAGACTGGGCCAACGATGTATTCAGCCTGAATCCGCAAACAGGGATGCTCACCCTCACGGCCCGCTTGGACTACGAAGAGGTACGTACCCCTCAACGAATATGCCATCCACCAGTGTTCCATGAATTGCTTTTTTTTTGGGTCCCACAGGTACAGCATTACATTCTGATTGTGCAAGCCCAGGATAGTGGACAGCCTAGCCTATCGACCACCATCACAGTGTACTGCAACGTTCTCGACCTGAACGACAACGCACCCCTGTTCGACCCCATGAGCTACTCGAGCGAGGTGTTTGAGAATGTGCCCACAGGCATGGAGGTGGTCACTGTCTCAGCCAAGGACATCGACTCGGGTAAACTACAGTGAACCTACAGTACCTTCAACAGTATAGTTTGATGATTAATTATTGTTTATTTTAAGGTAACAATGGACTCATCGAGTACATCATCACAGCAGGAGATGCCGACGAGGAGTTTGGCATCGACAGCAACGGCACCATCCGAACGCGTCGCCAGCTCGACAGGGAGCGCCGCTCCTCATACACTTTGACGGTCACAGCACGCGACTGTGCCGATGAAATTGCCACTTTCAGTGAGCTAGAGGAGACGCAACTGAAGCTTAAGTACCGCTCCCCCAGACGGTACCATCAAATCAACCAGCAGCAACAGTTTTTGGCCCATCAAAAACAGCAGCGACTCTCATCTACCGTGAAGGTAAGCGGACAGGAAAATTGATAGATCAATTGATAGATCCTTTTCGTATTGGCCAATATTGGATACACGAACCGAACTCGTGGAGTTGATAGCTTAAAGAAAAGAAGAAGGAAAATAAAATACACGACGCGCGAGCCGAGAAGGAATTTAAGAAAAATGTTTGGAAAAACGCGCAATGAAAAATATTGTAACAGATAAAAGATAAAAGACTAAATGCGCAATGTCAAAAGAAAGAAAGAGAAGTGTGACGGACAACCAATCCAGTGACTTTCGAGCCGGCTATTACTTACAACAGCGGCCCTAATTAATTGAGAGATTTGTTTGAGCTATCGCGGGCCCCGCGTTTTAAGTGTGTGTCATTCGAGAAGTTTTATCGTTTATTCGTTGGTTGGCTTGAAAAACTGAGCCACACTTGGCGTTTACCGTTTTATCAAGAGCTATCTATCCCCTTGATTCCCCTTGATGCCAACCCATCCACACAATTACCCTAAGACTACCCTAAGACTAAGACTGATCTCTGCGATCCACTGATCCCCGTTTTCCTCTCGCCTTCTCGCCCCAGGTAACGATACTCATCAAAGATGTCAACGACGAAGTGCCCGTGTTCGTTTCCGCAAACGAAACGGCGATCATGGAGAACGTGGCCATCAATACGGTCGTTATCGCAGTGAAAGCTGTCGACTACGACGAGGGCCGCAATGGCTACATCGATTATCTCCTTGAGGAGGCCGCGCCAGACGACGACGCGTCTGAGGGGCTATCTGAGCCGCTTCCCTTTTCCCTTAATCCGACCGATGGCCTGCTGCGCGTAGTGGATGCTCTGGATCGAGAGTTGCGATCCAGCTACGTTCTGAATATAACGGCACGCGACCGGGGCGAACCACCGCAGGCTACCGCCACCCAGCTGCTGGTCCGAATACTCGATGAGAACGACAACAGTCCAGTGTTTGACCCGAAGCAGTACTCGGCCTCGGTGGCGGAGAACGCCAGCATTGGGGCTATGGTACTGCAGGTGTCCGCCACGGATGTGGACGAGGGAGCCAACGGCCGCATTCGCTACTCTATTATGACCGGCGACCAGAACCAGGACTTCAGCATCAGCGAGGACACAGGCGTAGTGCGGGTGGCCAAGAACCTGAACTACGAGCGGAATGCTCGCTACACCCTCACAGTGCGCGCCGAGGACTGTGCCGTGGAGAATAGTGCCAGTGACACGGCCGAGCTGATCATCGGCATCATAGATATAAACGACAATCGACCCACGTTCCTCGACTCGCCGTACCTGGCACGTGTAATGGAGAACACGGTGCCGCCAAACGACGGCTACGTTCTCACAGTGAACGCTTACGATGCGGACACGCCTCCGCTAAACTCGCAGGTGCGGTACTTCCTCAAGGAGGGCGACTCTGATCTATTCCGCATAAACGCCTCGACTGGCGCCATAGCCCTGCTCAAGCAGCTCGACCGCGAAACGCAGAGCGAATATATACTCACACTCGTGGCAATGGACACGGGATCTCCGCCCCTGACAGGCACTGGGATTGTGCGTGTCGAGGTGCAGGACATCAACGACAATGGGCCCGTCTTTGAGCTACAGTCCTACCACGCCAGCATCCAGGAGAATCTGCCCATAGGCACCCTGGTCCTGCAGCCAACTGCCACGGACAAGGATGCGGGGCTGAACGCCAAGCTTCGCTTCAATCTGCTCGGCGAGCATATGGAGCGGTTTCACATAGACACGGACACGGGAGAGATTACCACAGCCACTGTACTGGATCGCGAAGAGACCGCTGTGTACCATCTGACGCTTATGGCCCAGGACAGTTCCATCACCGAGCCACGTGCCTCGTCCGTGAATCTCACTATCACCGTGGGCGATGTGAACGACAATGAGCCCAAGTTTGGGTCGGGCAGCTACAGCATTGCGGTGCCGGACAGGATAGCCGCGGGCGAGTTTGTTTTTGGCGCCAGGGCCGTGGACCTGGATGAGGGTGACAATGCCGTGATCCACTACAGCATCAGTGGCAGGGACCAAGAGTTCTTCGAGGTCAACTTCAAGACTGGAGCGATAAGCACAAGTCTTGAACTAAAAAGCAGGAAGAAATCTCCTGGCGACACGATCTACAGCATCGTAATGCAGGCCACGGACCAAGGACAGACACAGCAGACCTCCTCAGCGGAGCTGTCGGTGATGCTGCGCCCCGCCGAGCTCTTTCCCACGTACTCGTACATGGCCAACACACGCTTCACCCTGCCAGAGGACGTTCAGCCGGGCAAGATTGTGACCAAAGTCACAGCTAACTCGCCCAAAAAGGGATCTGCCGGCAATGTACGCTATGGCATAGCAGGGGGCAATATGGGAGACGCGGTGCGTATTGATGTCAGCAGCGGGGCCCTCAGTGTGGGCCACGACGGCCTTGATTATGAGCTGACGCATGCGTACGAGATCTGGGTGGAGGCTGCGGATGGCGACAGGCCCAGCCTGCGGAGCGTTATGCTGGTGACCATCAACGTCACGGATGCCAACGACAATGCCCCCATCATGGAGAAGCTCATCTACAACGCAGAGGTTCTGGAGGAGGAGTCCCCACCGCAGTTGATTGCAGTCGTCAAGGCCAGAGATCGGGACTCTGGTGACAATGGCGAGGTCAGCTACCGTCTGAGCAATGACTACGAGGGCACGTTCGAGATCACAGATTCCGGCGAGATTTACACGACCATGCGCCTCGATCGCGAGGAGCTAAGCGACTACGCTTTCGTGGTAGAGGCCGTGGACCAGGGCGTGCCTCAGCTGACGGGCACTGCCAGCGTGCTCTTGCACCTCCTGGATAAGAACGACAATCCGCCCAAATTCACGCGATTGTTTTCGCTTAATGTAACGGAAAACGCCGAGATCGGGAGCTTTGTCATCCGAGTGACCTCGTCGGACTTGGACCTGGGCCAGAACGCCAATGCCACATACTCCTTCAGCGCGAATCTAGAGGAGAAGTTCAAAATCGAGCCCCTCAGCGGCAACATCACCGTAGCGGGTCATCTGGACCGCGAGCAGCAGGATGAGTACATACTGAAAGTGGTCGCCTCGGACGGAGCTTGGCGAGCGGAAACGCCCATTACGATCACGATCCAAGATCAGAACGACAATGCGCCAGAGTTTGAGCACAGCTTTTACAGCTTCAGCTTCCCGGAACTGCTGCATCCTGTAGCACTTGTGGGCCAGATCATAGCCACTGACCGGGACAAGCAGGGTCCCAACTCTGTAATCTCGTACTCGCTGCAGCAGCCGTCACCCATGTTCAGCATTGATCCCGCCACGGGGGAGATCTTCAGCAAGAAGGTGATCCAGTACAAGCGCTCGCAGTACGTCAGATCTCCCGAGAACATGTACGCCCTCACGATTTTGGCCACGGACAATGGAAAGCCGCCGCTGTATTCGGAGTGTCTGGTCAACATCAACATCGTTGACGCCAAAAACAATCCGCCCAAGTTCGAGCAGGCCGCTTACCTGTCGCCACTGCCGGAGCACGCCCGTCCAGGCCAACGCATTGTGCAGGTTCATGCTACGGACAAGCAGGACATGGGTGCCGCCAATGAGATGGACTATGCCTTGGTCCACGGCAACCTTAGCGCGTTCTTCGCCATCGGCAAGCACGATGGCTGGATATCGCTCGCCAAGCCCCTCCTGAATGTGCCCACAAACTCCCGCTTCGAGCTCACCGTCAAGGCCATCGATCACGGAGTGCCACCGCAATCGGACCAGACCCGCGTCACTATTGTGGTCACGGGCGAGAACCACCACATACCCGAGTTTACAGCCCGGAGCTACCAAGTGATTGTGCCAGAGAATGAGCCGATTGGATCCACAATCCTGACAGTTGGAGCCACGGACGAAGATGTTGGACCGAATGGAATGCTGCGCTACGCCATTTCGGGCGGCAACGAAAACCGCGACTTCATGGTGGATGAGCGCACTGGGGGGATTCTGATTCGCCAGCAGCTGGACTACGATCTGGTACAAGAGTACCATCTGAACATCACAGTGCAGGACCTGGGCTTCCAGCCGCTGTCCGCTGTGGCCCTGCTGACCATTATCCTGACTGATGTTAATGATAATCCGCCGCTCTTCAATCAGTCCGAGTACCATGGCTACATAGCGGAGAACAAGCCAGTGGGCACATTCGTGTTCCAGGCCCACGCTACCGACAAGGACTCCCCGAAGAATGCCATCGTTCATTACTCATTTCTGCCCAGCGGCACAGATCGCCACTTCTTCGTGATGAACTCCAGCAATGGCACCATCTCCTCCGCGGCCACCTTTGACTACGAAGAACGGCGCACCTTCGCTCTACAGCTAAAGGCCAAGAACCCCGACTCCAGCATGGAGAGCTATGCCACACTCTACGTGCACATCCTGGGAGTGAACGAGTTCTATCCCCAATTCCTGCAGCCCGTCTTCCACTTCGATGTGTCCGAGACATCTGCAGTGGGCACCACAGTGGGCGCTGTCCAGGCCACAGACAAAGACAGCGGCGAGGATGGTCGCGTCTACTACTTGCTGGTGGGCTCCAGCAACGACAAGGGCTTCGCCATCAACACCTACACGGGTGTGATCCACGTGGCACGCCACCTCGACCGCGAAACGCAGAATCGGGTGGTGCTCACAGTTATGGCAAAGAACTACGGCAGCATTAGGGGCAACGACACCGATGAGGCGCAGGTCATAATCTCCATTCAGGACGGCAACGATCCCCCCGAATTCCTTAAGCGCTACTACACGTCAGTTATCTCAGAGGCCGCTCCGATTGGAACCAAAGTTACGACAGTCAGAGCCGTTGACAAGGATGTGCGGCCGCAGAACAACCAGTTCAGCTACTCCATCATCAACGGCAACCTGAAACAGGGCTTCAAGATCGATGTCCAGAGTGGAGAGATTAGCACGGCTGCGCGGCTGGATCGCGAGGACATTGCCCACTATAGCCTCGTGATTGGGGCCATCGACACCGGCCTGCCACCCCAAACGGGAAGCGCCACAGTGCGAATAGATCTGGATGACGTCAACGACAACGGTCCGGTGTTCGCTCCTGAGGGGCTGCTGGGGTATGTGTCCGAGAACGAACCAGCAGGTACATCGATCATGACGCTCTCGGCGACCGATCCGGACCTACCTCGCAATGGCGGACCCTTCACCTATCAACTGGTGGCGGGTAAACACAAGTCCTGGCTGAGTGTGGACAAAATATCTGGACTAGTAAAGTCCACGGGCAGCTTTGATCGCGAAATCACGCCCACCTTGCAGGCGGTGATTGAGGTGGAAGACAGCGGAAAGCCTAGGCAGCGGGCCCAGCACACGCTGATCATCACAGTGCTCGACCAGAACGATAATCCATCCACGCCGCGTAACCTTCACGTGGCAGTCGGTATCTTCAACGGGGACCTTCCCTCGAACGTAAAGCTTGCCGATGTCCACCCCAATGACATCGATATTGTGGGCGACTATCGCTGTCGTTTGCAGGCTCAGCCCCAAGGCCAGCTTCAGCTTCAGCTGGCCATACCCCGAGGCTGTGACTTGTACACCACCTCGCACACCACGCCTACAGCCTACGCCTTCAGCTACACAGGAAACGATGGCAAGCACAGCGATGTTACCTCGAAGCTGACCGTCGACTTTCAGACCTACAATAATGAGACACTTGCCCATACGGTGTCCGTCTTGGTGCGGAACATGACGGCGGCCCAGTTCCTGGCCCAGCACTATCGCCCGGTTGTGGAGATGCTGAAGTCCCGCTTGGCCAGCGACGATGAACTCTTCCTATACAGCCTTTTGGGGAATGGGGGGAATGCAAGCAGCCTGGAGGTTTTGCTAGCCGTGCGCTCCGCGAGGCGAACCTACCAACAGCCGCGCCATATTATTGAGCGTCTCCGGGAGAAGCGAGCCGCTCTAGCCGAGCTCCTCCAGAAGGAGGTGGTCATTGGCTACGAGCCCTGCAGCGAGCCCGACGTCTGTGAGAATGGAGGCGTCTGCAGTGCCTCTATCCGACTGCTGGACACCCATAGCTTCGGCATCGTCGACAGTCCCACACTCGTCTTAAGTGGACCACGCATTGTCCATGACTACAGCTGCCAGTGCACCAATGGATTCTCGGGGGAACAATGCAACCGGAGGCAGGATCCCTGCCTACCCAATCCCTGTCAGCTGCAGGCTCAGTGTCGGCGCATCGGCAACGACTTTCAGTGCGTGTGTCCATCGAACCGCGATGGCAAACAGTGCCAGCGGGAGCGCAGCGACGTGTGCTGGAGCAAGCCCTGTCGCAATGGCGGCAGCTGCCAACGCAGCTCCGATGGATCGTCGTACTTTTGCCTCTGCCGGCCGGGCTTCCGTGGGAACCAGTGCGAGAGCGTGTCGGACTCTTGCCGACCCAATCCCTGTCTGCACGGTGGATTGTGCGTCAACCTCAAGCCGGGATACAAGTGCAGTTGTACCGCTGGACGCTACGGGCGTCACTGTGAGCGCTTCAGCTACGGCTTCGAGCCGCTCTCCTTCATGACCTTCCCGGCCCTGGACGTGACCACCAACGACATATCCATCGTGTTTGCCACCACAAAGCCCAATTCCCTGTTGCTGTACAACTACGGCATGCACAGCGGTGGCCGCTCGGACTTCCTGGCCATTGAGTTGGTGCATGGCCAGGCCTATTTCTCGTCAGGCGGGGCACGAACGGCCATCAGCACCGTGGTAGCCGGGCGCAATCTTGCCGATGGAAGCTGGCACAAAGTTACGGCCACGCGCAATGGACGGGTCATGTCGCTGAGCGTGGCCAAGTGTGCAGACTCTGGAGACGTATGTGCCGAGTGCACACCAGGGGATTCCAGCTGCTATGCGGACGAGGTCGGACCTGTGGGGTGAGTACTGTAAATGATGTATAAGATGATCCATCTCTATATCTTCTGGTTCATCACAGCACACTCAACTTCAACAAGCAGCCGCTTTTGATTGGCGGGTTGGCCTCTGCGGATCCCATCCTGGAGCGCCCTGGCCAAGTGCACAGCGATGATCTTGTGGGGTGCTTGCACAGCGTGCACATCGCCGGACGCTCCCTGAACCTGAGCACACCGCTCCAAAAGAGGGGCATTATTCCCGGCTGCAATCGCCAGGCCTGTCAGCCTTCCTTGGCGGCAGAGCGCTGTGGAGGGTTCGCCGGGCAGTGTATAGACCGCTGGTCGAGCTCGTTGTGCCAGTGTGGAGGGCATCTGCAATCGCCCGATTGCTCCGACTCCCTTGAGCCAGTCACACTGAGCGGCGGGGCCTTTCTTGAGTTTAGAATCTCCGAGCTGCATCGTCGAATGCAGCTGCTGGACAACCTGTACAATAGCAAGGACGCTTGGTCGGACATTACCACACGCGAAAGACGCCAAACCGGCAATGCCAGTTCCAGACAGAACATTAGCATCTCAGTAGCATCCCAGATATACGAAGCGCCCAAGGTACTGAGCCTGCTCTTCCGCACTTATCAGCCGCGTGGACTGCTCTTGTATTCGGCCACCAATCAGATGTTCACTTCTCTGTCGCTGAAAGAGGGAAAACTCGTATACTTCTCCAAGCAACAGCTGACCATCAACATGACGGTGCAGGAGCCAGCCTCGCTGCACGATGGCCGGTGGCACAACGTAAGTCTGCACAGCGAGAGTCGCAGTCTGCAGCTGTTCATTGACGGTCGTCAGGTGGGCGATGAGCTCGACATTGCGGGAGTGCACAACTTCCTGGACCCATACCTAACCACACTGACTGTGGGCGGAGCTCCCAGTGAGCTTCTTCGGGTGGACGGACATGCCGAAGTGTTCGTCGGTTGCGTGGCTAACTTTACGATCAATCATGAACTGCAGCCACTGAACGGGTCCGGCAGCATCTTTCCCGAAGTGCAGCATCACGGAAAGGTGGAGCTCGGCTGCAGTGAGGACATTGGAGTAGATGCGGCCCAAGTTGCGGATCCACTGAGCATCGGCATCACTTTGGTGATCGTATTCTTTGTCATTTTGGTGGTCGCCATTCTGGGATCGTACGTGATATACCGATTCCGTGGCAAGCAGGAAAAGATTGGCAGCCTCAGCTGCGGTGTGCCAGGCTTCAAAATTAAACACCCTGGCGGAGTGTTGGGCGGGCCACCACTGCCTCAGAGTCAAGTGGACCACGTACTGGCACGAGGCCTGCACCCCAACGAAGCCCCGGCTCCACCGGTGGGAGCCACCGACCACTTGCGCCCACCCACGCACCATCTCGTGGGACCGGAGCTCCTGACCAAGAAGTTCAAGGAGCGAAGTGAGCTCACACCAACGGCAGAGCTGCCACAACCACAGCAGCGTCCCCAGCGACCAGACATCATAGAACGCGAGGTCGTGGGCAAGGGTCCGCTTATCAGGGAGGAGCACCATCTCTCCATACCGCCACCGAATTCGATGCATCCGCTCGACCACGGCAGCTCTGTAGACATGGGCTCCGAATACCCGGAACACTACGACTTGGAGAACGCCAGCTCGATCGCTCCCTCGGACATTGATATTGTGTACCACTACAAAGGCTACCGCGAGGCCGGTGGCATGCGTAAGTACAAAGCCACCTCTCCGCCCGTGGCCGCCTATACCCACCACAAGCACCAAAGCGCGGCCAGCCAGCAGCAGCATCGGCACTCGCCCCGACACGCCGTCAACGCTCCGTTCGTGTCCCGCAACCAGGGCGGACAGCCGCCGCCGCCAAATAGTGCCTCTCGCACGCATCAAAGCACGCCGCTGGCACGTCTCTCGCCAAGCTCGGAGCTGAGCTCCCAGCAACCGCGCATTCTCACGCTGCACGATATTTCGGGCAAACCGCTGCAAAGCGCGCTCTTTGGCCACCACCTCCAGCTCTGGCGGGGTCGGCAAGGATGCCCTGCACAGCAACAGTGAACGCAGTCTGAACAGCCCGGTCATGTCGCAGCTCTCTGGGCAGAGCTCCAGTGCCAGCCGTCAGAAGCCTGGCGTTCCACAGCAGGCGCCGCCACAAACCTCTATGGGTCTGACTGCCGAAGAGATCGAACGCCTTAATGCCCGTCCGAGAACCTGCAGCCTCGTCTCCACACTCGATGCTGTGTCGTCAAGTAGCGAGGCGCCGCGAGTGCCCAGCAGCGCCCTCCACATGTCATTGGGAGGCGGGATGCATAACACTGACGTGGATGCCCACAGCTCAACTTCGACGGATGAGAGCGGCAACGACAGTTTCACCTGTTCCGAGATCGAGTACGATAACAATAGCTTGAGTGGTGATGGAAAATACTCGACCAGCAAGAGCCTTTTGGATGGCCGGAGTCCTGTCGCTCGAGCGCTCAGCGGTGAGCCCAGCCGGAATCAAAGTGTCGTCAAAACCCCTCCCATACCCCCGCACCCATACGATGGCTTCGAATCCTCGTTCCGCGGCTCGCTCAGCACTCTGGTGGCCAGTGACGATGACATTGCCAACCACTTGAGCGGCATTTATCGCAAAGCGAACGGCGCCGCCTCCCCATCCGCCACTACTTTGGGGTGGGAGTACTTGCTCAACTGGGGGCCAAGCTATGAGAATCTGATGGGCGTGTTTAAGGATATTGCAGAGCTGCCTGATACGACGGACACGCAGCAGCAGCAACAACAGCAACAGCCACAGGCCGTGTCAACTCTTCGAATGCCCTCGAATGGCCAGGCAGCACCAGAGGAGTACGTGTAGACTGGTGTAACAGTACAAGCAACGGATGCAGAAAAATATTCTTATATATTTATGTGTAAATTGTGTGTAAAATTGCCAACCCCCTCCCTCTAAGTAGGTATTAAGTATTGCCATTTCATTTCGCAATGTACAACGAAAACGTATCGAAAATATTTTTTAATTCGAATAGATTTACGCGATCTGTAGATCCATAGATCTTATGCCTTGTAATAATTTAGACACTAGTTGCTTTTTGAACGCCTTGTATCAAGGCCAAACATCCTTAGTAAACTTCCGTTGTTTTGAAAAAAAAAAATGTATCGACTGATCAACATATATACATACATACATACAATATATAACCGAGTATCAGTGTCAGCGAATTGTTAAGGAAGCCCAAAACTATTAATTGGATAATTTTATTGATAATTACCTTCCGTACTTGTGTATATGTTTTCTGTGTGCTATATTAAATTAGTTCCAGCTACTGATTGTATTGATATTTATCGCCATTTAAGTACATTAAATACATTTTTCTAACTTATTGAAACATTTCACCTAAACTTCCCTTACCACCTTAGTCGTAGCCATAGACAATGACTTTCAGAGATACGTCGCATTCCTTTAGATATGTATACTTACTTACATTTCATCATGCATGTACATGTAAAATTGGTATTTGAAATAAATACGTAGTAAAATGTTAATAAATTTATCCACCTCAACGTCTGTGGAGCATCTCGTCAGAAACAGAAACTTGTTATAGCCTCTGCTCACATAGATAAAACCACAAGTTTCCATTTCGGATGGTTTTTTGCTCAATAAAATTGTTGTAATAGTTCTCGAAGATCTCACCGGCCAGGTACTCCAGCTTGCCCCTCATCTCTTGTTGTTGCTGATCGCTGCGCTTGAAATCGCTCAATGCCCACAGATTCCGCAAATAGATCCAACCTTTAAAAAGGGCGGCCTTACCCGTTTGGGTGTTGCCGGATCGATACTGCATCAACGATAGCGTGCATCGCTGCTGTACCAGCAGCTTTACCTCATAGGCTTTGACCGCGTAAGTTTTCCTTGTTTCCCCTATATTCATATTTTCCATAAACTATTTTTTCTTGGCTCCTCTTCTTTTATTTTTTATTCCCTCCAGCTCTATTGGCCAATACCCTCTGGCCACAAACTTCTATGCCACGATCCCCTCCCCTTACCACGCCAGGTAAGGCTATTAAGTTATTATTTATTCATTTACTTTATTTAACTCTTCATTTAATTTTAGCAGGTCGCCCCCTCCGGTGCCCAGGCATACCTCTTGCGTGCTCACGGATACCGATATGGTCACAATCGTTTACCAAGGGTTCACCCTTCTGGTCATCCGGTTCTTATGAGCGAGTGTGCGTATGCACAGTATTAGAATACTGGTTTTTTCTGCACGCTATATCTCTGCTATACCACAGCCGATCGGAGAGCGGCCAATCGACTGCCACCGGAAAAAGGGACATCCATTTTTTCACGATTTTCGCAAAAAATCATGATGGTTACATCATTAAATTTGCCAAAAATCGGCCTCATTTTCATAGTCGAGGTTTTGATGCCGTTTGATTCTCTGGATCCTCACGATCCTGGGAGAGTTGGTCCTTCACCGATCTGGCCCTATTTGTCCTAGATATAGCCTTCCGAAGATTTGGACTTTGCATTTCATTAGAATACTGGTTCTTTCTGCACGCTATATCTCTGCTATACCACAGCCGATCGGAGAGCGGCATGTCTTTTCGTGAGCGGGAGAGTCCTGCCAATCGACTGCCACCGGAAAAAGGGACATCCATTTTTTCACGATTTTCGCAAAAAATCATGATGGTTACATCATTAAATTTCCCAAAAATCAGCCTCATTTTCATAGTCGAGGTTTTGATGCCGTTTGATTCTCTGGATCCTCACGATCCTGGGAGAGTTGGTCCTTCACCGATCTGGCCCTATTTGTCCGAGATATAGCCTTCCGAAGATTTGGATTTTGCATTTCATCAGAATACTGGTTTTTCTGCACGCTATATCTCTGCTATACCACAGCCGATCGGAGAGCGGCATGTCTTTTCGTGAGCGGGAGAGTCCTGCCAATCGACTGCCACCGGAAAAAGGGACATCCATTTTTTTTTCACGATTTTCGCAAAAATCATGATGGTTACATCATTAAATTTGCCAAAAATCGGCCTCATTTTCATAGTCGAGGTTTTGATGCCGTTTGATTCTCTGGATCCTCACGATCCTGGGAGAGTTGGTCCTTCACCGATCTGGCCCTATTTGTCCGAGATATAGCCTTCCGAAGATTTGGATTTTGCATTTCATTAGAATACTGGTTTTTTCTGCACGCTATATCTCTGCTATACCACAGCCGATCGGAGAGCGGCATGTCTTTTCGTGAGCGGGAGAGTCCTGCCAATCGACTGCCACCGGAAAAAGGGACATCCATTTTTTTCACGATTTTCGCAAAAATCATGATGGTTACATCATTAAATTTGACCCATTTCATTAAAAATCGGCCTCATTTTCATAGTCGAGATTTTGATGCCATTTTTTGATTCTCTGGATCCTCACGATCCTGGGAGAGTTTTGGTCCTTCACCGATCTGATCCCTAGTTGGTCCTTTTGTCCTAGATATAGCCTTCCGAAGATTTGGACTTTGCATTTCATTAGAATACTGGTTTTTTCTGCACGCTATATCTCTGCTATACCACAGCCGATCGGAGAGCGGCATGTCTTTTCGTGAGCGGGAGAGTCCTGCCAATCGACTGCCACCGGAAAAAGGGACATCCATTTTTTCACGATTTTCGCAAAAATCATGATGGTTACATCATTAAATTTGCCAAAAATCGGCCTCATTTTCATAGTCGAGGTTTTGATGCCGTTTGATTCTCTGGATCCTCACGATCCTGGGAGAGTTGGTCCTTCACCGATCTGGCCCTATTTGTCCGAGATATAGCCTTCCGAAGATTTGGATTTTGCATTTCATTAGAATACTGGTTTTTCTGCACGCTATATCTCTGCTATACCACAGCCGATCGGAGAGCGGCATGTCTTTTCGTGAGCGGGAGAGTCCTGCCAATCGACTGCCACCGGAAAAAGGGACATCCATTTTTTCACGATTTTCGCAAAAATCATGATGGTTACATCATTAAATTTGCCAAAAATCGGCCTCATTTTCATAGTCGAGGTTTTGATGCCGTTTGATTCTCTGGATCCTCACGATCCTGGGAGAGTTGGTCCTTCACCGATCTGGCCCTATTTGTCCGAGATATAGCCTTCCGAAGATTTGGATTTTGCATTTCATTAGAATACTGGTTTTTTTTGCACGCTATATCTCTGCTATACCACAGCCGATCGGAGAGCGGCATGTCTTTTCGTGAGCGGGAGAGTCCTGCCAATCGACTGCCACCGGAAAAAGGGACATCCATTTTTTCACGATTTTCGCAAAAATCATGATGGTTACATCATTAAATTTGCCAAAAAAATCGGCCTCATTTTCATAGTCGAGGTTTTGATGCCGTTTGATTCTCTGGATCCTCACGATCCTGGGAGAGTTGGTCCTTCACCGATCTGGCCCTATTTGTCCGAGATATAGCCTTCCGAAGATTTGGATTTTGCATTTCATTAGAATACTGGTTTTTCTGCACGCTATATCTCTGCTATACCACAGCCGATCGGAGAGCGGCATGTCTTTTCGTGAGCGGGAGAGTCCTGCCAATCGACTGCCACCGGAAAAGGGACATCCATTTTTTCACGATTTTCGCAAAAATCATGATGGTTACATCATTAAATTTGCCAAAAATCGGCCTCATTTTCATAGTCGAGGTTTTGATGCCGTTTGATTCTCTGGATCCTCACGATCCTGGGAGAGTTGGTCCTTCACCGATCTGGCCCTATTTGTCCGAGATATAGCCTTCCGAAGATTTGGATTTTGCATTTCATTAGAATACTGGTTTTTTCTGCACGCTATATCTCTGCTATACCACAGCCGATCGGAGAGCGGCATGTCTTTTCGTGAGCGGGAGAGTCCTGCCAATCGACTGCCACCGGAAAAAGGGACATCCATTTTTTCACGATTTTCGCAAAAATCATGATGGTTACATCATTAAATTTGCCAAAAATCGGCCTCATTTTTCATAGTCGAGGTTTTGATGCCGTTTGATTCTCTGGATCCTCACGATCCTGGGAGAGTTGGTCCTTCACCGATCTGGCCCTATTTGTCCGAGATATAGCCTTCCGAAGATTTGGATTTTGCATTTCATTAGAATACTGGTTTTTTCTGCACGCTATATCTCTGCTATACCACAGCCGATCGGAGAGCGGCATGTCTTTTCGTGAGCGGGAGAGTCCTGCCAATCGACTGCCACCGGAAAAGGGACATCCATTTTTTCACGATTTTCGCAAAAAATCATGATGGTTACATCATTAAATTTGCCAAAAATCGGCCTCATTTTCATAGTCGAGGTTTTGATGCCGTTTGATTCTCTGGATCCTCACGATCCTGGGAGAGTTGGTCCTTCACCGATCTGGCCCTATTTGTCCGAGATATAGCCTTCCGAAGATTTGGATTTTGCATTTCATTAGAATACTGGTTTTTTCTGCACGCTATATCTCTGCTATACCACAGCCGATCGGAGAGCGGCATGCCGTTTTTTCGTGAGCGGGAGAGTCCTGCCAATCGACTGCCACCGGAAAAAGGGACATCCATTTTTTCACGATTTTCGCAAAAATCATGATGGTTACATCATTAAATTTGCCAAAAATCGGCCTCATTTTCATAGTCGAGGTTTTGATGCCGTTTGATTCTCTGGATCCTCACGATCCTGGGAGAGTTGGTCCTTCACCGATCTGGCCCTATTTGTCCGAGATATAGCCTTCCGAAGATTTGGATTTTGCATTTCATTAGAATACTGGTTTTTCTGCACGCTATATCTCTGCTATACCACAGCCGATCGGAGAGCGGCATGTCTTTTCGTGAGCGGGAGAGTCCTGCCAATCGACTGCCACCGGAAAAAGGGACATCCATTTTTTCACGATTTTCGCAAAAATCATGATGGTTACATCATTTAAATTTGCCAAAAATCGGCCTCATTTTCATAGTCGAGGTTTTGATGCCGTTTGATTCTCTGGATCCTCACGATCCTGGGAGAGTTGGTCCTTCACCGATCTGGCCCTATTTGTCCGAGATATAGCCTTCCGAAGATTTGGATTTTGCATTTCATTAGAATACTGGTTTTTTCTGCACGCTATATCTCTGCTATACCACAGCCGATCGGAGAGCGGCATGTCTTTTCGTGAGCGGGAGAGTCCTGCCAATCGACTGCCACCGGAAAAGGGACATCCATTTTTTCACGATTTTCGCAAAAATCATGATGGTTACATCATTAAATTTGCCAAAAATCGGCCTCATTTTCATAGTCGAGGTTTTGATGCCGTTTGATTCTCTGGATCCTCACGATCCTGGGAGAGTTGGTCCTTCACCGATCTGGCCCTATTTGTCCTAGATATAGCCTTCCGAAGATTTGGATTTTGCATTTCATTAGAATACTGGTTTTTTCTGCACGCTATATCTCTGCTATACCACAGCCGATCGGAGAGCGGCATGTCTTTTCGTGAGCGGGAGAGTCCTGCCAATCGACTGCCACCGGAAAAAGGGACATCCATTTTTTCACGATTTTCGCAAAAATCATGATGGTTACATCATTAAATTTGCCAAAAATCGGCCTCATTTTCATAGTCGAGGTTTTGATGCCGTTTGATTCTCTGGATCCTCACGATCCTGGGAGAGTTGGTCCTTCACCGATCTGGCCCTATTTGTCCTGAGATATAGCCTTCCGAAGATTTGGATTTTGCATTTCATTAGAATACTGGTTTTTTCTGCACGCTATATCTCTGCTATACCACAGCCGATCGGAGAGCGGCATGTCTTTTCGTGAGCGGGAGAGTCCTGCCAATCGACTGCCACCGGAAAAAGGGACATCCATTTTTTCACGATTTTCGCAAAAAATCATGATGGTTACATCATTAAATTTGCCAAAAATCGGCCTCATTTTCATAGTCGAGGTTTTGATGCCGTTTGATTCTCTGGATCCTCACGATCCTGGGAGAGTTGGTCCTTCACCGATCTGGCCCTATTTGTGAGAGATATAGCCTTCCGAAGATTTGGATTTTGCATTTCATTAGAATACTGGTTTTTTCTGCACGCTATATCTCTGCTATACCACAGCCGATCGGAGAGCGGCATGTCTTTTCGTGAGCGGGAGAGTCCTGCCAATCGACTGCCACCGGAAAAAGGGACATCCATTTTTTCACGATTTTCGCAAAAATCATGATGGTTACATCATTAAATTTGCCAAAAATCGGCCTCATTTTCATAGTCGAGGTTTTGATGCCGTTTGATTCTCTGGATCCTCACGATCCTGGGAGAGTTGGTCCTTCACCGATCTGGCCCTATTTGTCCGAGATATAGCCTTCCGAAGATTTGGATTTTGCATTTCATTAGAATACTGGTTTTTTCTGCACGCTATATCTCTGCTATACCACAGCCGATCGGAGAGCGGCATGTCTTTTCGTGAGCGGGAGAGTCCTGCCAATCGACTGCCACCGGAAAAAGGGACATCCATTTTTTCACGATTTTCGCAAAAAATCATGATGGTTACATCATTAAATTTGCCAAAAATCGGCCTCATTTTCATAGTCGAGGTTTTGATGCCGTTTGATTCTCTGGATCCTCACGATCCTGGGAGAGTTGGTCCTTCACCGATCTGGCCCTATTTGTCCGAGATATAGCCTTCCGAAGATTTGGATTTTGCATTTCATTAGAATACTGGTTTTTCTGCACGCTATATCTCTGCTATACCACAGCCGATCGGAGAGCGGCATGTCTTTTCGTGAGCGGGAGAGTCCTGCCAATCGACTGCCACCGGAAAAAGGGACATCCATTTTTTCACGATTTTCGCAAAAATCATGATGGTTACATCATTAAATTTGCCAAAAATCGGCCTCATTTTCATAGTCGAGGTTTTGATGCCGTTTGATTCTCTGGATCCTCACGATCCTGGGAGAGTTGGTCCTTCACCGATCTGGCCCTATTTGTCCGAGATATAGCCTTCCGAAGATTTGGATTTTGCATTTCATTAGAATACTGGTTTTTTCTGCACGCTATATATCTGCTATACTATAGCCGATCGGAGAGCGGCATGTCTTTTCGTGAGCGGGAGAGTCCCAATCGATCGGAGGGACATCCATTTTTTCACGATTTTCGCAAAAATCATGATGGCATTAAATTTGCCAAAAATCTTTTAGTGAGGTTTTGATGGTTTGAGTCCTCACGATCCCAAGTTGGTCCTTCACCGACTGCCACCGGATAAAAGGGACATCCATTAGAATACTGGTTTTTTTTTCAGTCGCCAATTTTCGCAAAAATCATGATGGTTACATCATTAAATTTGCCAAAAATCGGCCTCATTTTCATAGTCGAGGTTTTGATGCCGTTTGATTCTCTGGATCCTCACGATCCTGGGAGAGTTGGTCCTTCACCGATCTGGCCCTATTTGTCCGAGATATAGCCTTCCGAAGATTTGGACTTTGCATTTCATTAGAATACTGGTTTTTCTGCACGCTATATCTCTGCTATACCACAGCCGATCGGAGAGCGGCATGTCTTTTCGTGAGCGGGAGAGTCCTGCCAATCGACTGCCACCGAAAAAGGGACATCCATTTTTTTCACGATTTTCGCAAAAATCATGATGGTTACATCATTAAATTTGCCAAAAATCGGCCTCATTTTCATAGTCGAGGTTTTGATGCCGTTTGATTCTCTGGATCCTCACGATCCTGGGAGAGTTGGTCCTTCACCGATCTGGCCCTATTTGTCCGAGATATAGCCTTCCGAAGATTTGGATTTTGCATTTCATTAGAATACTGGTTTTTTCTGCACGCTATATCTCTGCTATACCACAGCCGATCGGAGAGCGGCATGTCTTTTCGTGAGCGGGAGAGTCCTGCCAATCGACTGCCACCGGAAAAAGGGACATCCATTTTTTCACGATTTTCGCAAAAATCATGATGGTTACATCATTAAATTTGCCAAAAATCGGCCTCATTTTCATAGTCGAGGTTTTGATGCCGTTTGATTCTCTGGATCCTCACGATCCTGGGAGAGTTGGTCCTTCACCGATCTGGCCCTATTTGTCCGAGATATAGCCTTCCGAAGATTTTGACTTTTGCATTTCATTAGAATACTGGTTTTTTCTGCACGCTATATCTCTGCTATACCACAGCCGATCGGAGAGCGGCATGTCTTTTCGTGAGCGGGAGAGTCCTGCCAATCGACTGCCACCGGAAAAAGGGACATCCATTTTTTCACGATTTTCGCAAAAATCATGATGGTTACATCATTAAATTTGCCAAAAATCGGCCTCATTTTCATAGTCGAGGTTTTGATGCCGTTTGATTCTCTGGATCCTCACGATCCTGGGAGAGTTGGTCCTTCACCGATCTGGCCCTATTTGTCCGAGATATAGCCTTCCGAAGATTTGGATTTTGCATTTCATTAGAATACTGGTTTTTTCTGCACGCTATATCTCTGCTATACCACAGCCGATCGGAGAGCGGCATGTCTTTTCGTGAGTGGGAGAGTCCTGCCAATCGACTGCCACCGGAAAAAGGGACATCCATTTTTTCACGATTTTCGCAAAAATCATGATGGTTACATCATTAAATTTGCCAAAAAATCGGCCTCATTTTCATAGTCGAGGTTTTGATGCCGTTTGATTCTCTGGATCCTCACGATCCTGGGAGAGTTGGTCCTTCACCGATCTGGCCCTATTTGTCCGAGATATAGCCTTCCGAAGATTTGGATTTTGCATTTCATTAGAATACTGGTTTTTTCTGCACGCTATATCTCTGCTATACCACAGCCGATCGGAGAGCGGCATGTCTTTTCGTGAGCGGGAGAGTCCTGCCAATCGACTGCCACCGGAAAAGGGACATCCATTTTTCACGATTTTCGCAAAAATCATGATGGTTACATCATTAAATTTGCCAAAAATCGGCCTCATTTTCATAGTCGAGGTTTTGATGCCGTTTGATTCTCTGGATCCTCACGATCCTGGGAGAGTTGGTCCTTCACCGATCTGGCCCTATTTGTCCGAGATATAGCCTTCCGAAGATTTGGATTTTGCATTTCATTAGAATACTGGTTTTTCTGCACGCTATATCTCTGCTATACCACAGCCGATCGGAGAGCGGCATGTCTTTTCGTGAGCGGGAGAGTCCTGCCAATCGACTGCCACCGGAAAAAGGGACATCCATTTTTTCACGATTTTCGCAAAAATCATGATGGTTACATCATTAAATTTGCCAAAAATCGGCCTCATTTTCATAGTCGAGGTTTTGATGCCGTTTGATTCTCTGGATCCTCACGATCCTGGGAGAGTTGGTCCTTCACCGATCTGGCCCTATTTGTCCGAGATATAGCCTTCCGAAGATTTGGATTTTGCATTTCATTAGAATACTGGTTTTTTCTGCACGCTATATCTCTGCTATACCACAGCCGATCGGAGAGCGGCATGTCTTTTCGTGAGCGGGAGAGTCCTGCCAATCGACTGCCACCGGAAAAGGGACATCCATTTTTTCACGATTTTCGCAAAAATCATGATGGTTACATCATTAAATTTGCAAAAAATCGGCCTCGGCCTTTTCATAGTCGAGGTTTTGATGCCGTTTGATTCTCTGGATCCTCACGATCCTGGGAGAGTTGGTCCTTCACCGATCTGGCCCTATTTGTCCGAGATATAGCCTTCCGAAGATTTGGATTTTGCATTTCATTAGAATACTGGTTTTTTCTGCACGCTATATCTCTGCTATACCACAGCCGATCGGAGAGCGGCATGTCTTTTCGTGAGCGGGAGAGTCCTGCCAATCGACTGCCACCGGAAAAGGGACATCCATTTTTTCACGATTTTCGCAAAAATCATGATGGTTACATCATTAAATTTGCCAAAAATCGGCCTCATTTTCATAGTCGAGGTTTTGATGCCGTTTGATTCTCTGGATCCTCACGATCCTGGGAGAGTTGGTCCTTCACCGATCTGGCCCTATTTGTCCGAGATATAGCCCTTCCGAAGAATTTGGTTTTTTTGCATGTCTTTTTTCATTGCCAGAAAAATCCATTTTTCACGATTTTGCAAAAATCATGATGGTTACATCATTAAATTTTTTTCTGTCGAGGTTTTTGATGCCGTTTGATTCTCTGGATACGATCCTGGGAGAGTTGGTCCTTCACCGATCTGGCCGATTCGGATATAGCGGATTTGTTTGCATTTTTGCACGCTATGAGATCGGGAGAGTCCGTGAGCGGGAGAGTCCTGCCAATCGACTGCCACCGGAAAAAGGGACATCCATTTTTTCACGATTTTCGCAAAAATCATGATGGTTACATCATTAAATTTGCCCAAAAATCGGCCTCATTTTCATAGTCGAGGTTTTGATGCCGTTTGATTCTCTGGATCCTCACGATCCTGGGAGAGTTGGTCCTTCACCGATCTGGCCCTATTTGTCCGAGATATAGCCTTCCGAAGATTTGGATTTTGCATTTCATTAGAATACTGGTTTTTTCTGCACGCTATATCTCTGCTATACCACAGCCGATCGGAGAGCGGCATGTCTTTTCGTGAGCGGGAGAGTCCTGCCAATCGACTGCCACCGGAAAAAGGGACATCCATTTTTTCACGATTTTCGCAAAAATCATGATGGTTACATCATTAAATTTGCCAAAAATCGGCCTCATTTTCATAGTCGAGGTTTTGATGCCGTTTGATTCTCTGGATCCTCACGATCCTGGGAGAGTTGGTCCTTCACCGATCTGGCCCTATTTGTCCGAGATATAGCCTTCCGAAGATTTGGATTTTGCATTTCATTAGAATACTGGTTTTTTCTGCACGCTATATCTCTGCTATACCACAGCCGATCGGAGAGCGGCATGTCTTTTCGTGAGCGGGAGAGTCCTGCCAATCGACTGCCACCGGAAAAAGGGACATCCATTTTTTCACGATTTTCGCAAAAATCATGATGGTTACATCATTAAATTTGCCAAAAATCGGCCTCATTTTCATAGTCGAGGTTTTGATGCCGTTTGATTCTCTGGATCCTCACGATCCTGGGAGAGTTGGTCCTTCACCGATCTGGCCCTATTTGTCCGAGATATAGCCTTCCGAAGATTTGGACTTTGCATTTCATTAGAATACTGGTTTTCTGCACGCTATATCTCTGCTATACCACAGCCGATCGGAGAGCGGCATGTCTTTTCGTGAGCGGGAGAGTCCTGCCAATCGACTGCCACCGGAAAAAGGGACATCCATTTTTTCACGATTTTCGCAAAAAATCATGATGGTTACATCATTAAATTTGCCAAAAATCGGCCTCATTTTTTTCATAGTCGAGGTTTTGATGCCGTTTGATTCTCTGGATCCTCACGATCCTGGGAGAGTTGGTCCTTCACCGATCTGGCCCTATTTGTCCGAGATATAGCCTTCCGAAGATTTGGATTTTGCATTTCATTAGAATACTGGTTTTTTCTGCACGCTATATCTCTGCTATACCACAGCCGATCGGAGAGCGGCATGTCTTTTCGTGAGCGGGAGAGTCCTGCCAATCGACTGCCACCGGAAAAAGGGACATCCATTTTTTCACGATTTTCGCAAAAATCATGATGGTTACATCATTAATTTGCCAAAAATCGGCCTCATTTTCATAGTCGAGGTTTTGATGCCGTTTGATTCTCTGGATCCTCACGATCCTGGGAGAGTTGGTCCTTCACCGATCTGGCCCTATTTGTCCGAGATATAGCCTTCCGAAGATTTGGATTTTGCATTTCATTAGAATACTGGTTTTTCTGCACGCTATATCTCTGCTATACCACAGCCGATCGGAGAGCGGCATGTCTTTTCGTGAGCGGGAGAGTCCTGCCAATCGACTGCCACCGGAAAAAGGGACATCCATTTTTCACGATTTTCGCAAAAATCATGATGGTTACATCATTAAATTTGCCAAAAATCGGCCTCATTTTCATAGTCGAGGTTTTGATGCCGTTTGATTCTCTGGATCCTCACGATCCTGGGAGAGTTGGTCCTTCACCGATCTGGCCCTATTTGTCCGAGATATAGCCTTCCGAAGATTTGGATTTTGCATTTCATTAGAATACTGGTTTTTTCTGCACGCTATATCTCTGCTATACCACAGCCGATCGGAGAGCGGCATGTCATTTTTCGTGAGCGGGAGAGTCCTGCCAATCGACTGCCACCGGAAAAAGGGACATCCATTTTTTCACGATTTTCGCAAAAATCATGATGGTTACATCATTAAATTTGCCAAAAATCGGCCTCATTTTCATAGTCGAGGTTTTGATGCCGTTTGATTCTCTGGATCCTCACGATCCTGGGAGAGTTGGTCCTTCACCGATCTGGCCCTATTTTGTCCGAGATATAGCCTTCCGAAGATTTGGACTTTGCATTTCATTAGAATACTGGTTTTTTCTGCACGCTATATCTCTGCTATACCACAGCCGATCGGAGAGCGGCATGTCTTTTCGTGAGCGGGAGAGTCCTGCCAATCGACTGCCACCGGAAAAAGGGACATCCATTTTTCACGATTTTCGCAAAAATCATGATGGTTACATCATTAAATTTGCCAAAAATCGGCCTCATTTTCATAGTCGAGGTTTTGATGCCGTTTGATTCTCTGGATCCTCACGATCCTGGGAGAGTTGGTCCTTCACCGATCTGGCCCTATTTGTCCGAGATATAGCCTTCCGAAGATTTGGATTTTGCATTTCATTAGAATACTGGTTTTTTCTGCACGCTATATCTCTGCTATACCACAGCCGATCGGAGAGCGGCATGTCTTTTCGTGAGCGGGAGAGTCCTGCCAATCGACTGACACCGGAAAAGAGGACATCCATTTTTTCACGATTTTCGCAAAAAATCATGATGGTTACATCATTAAATTTGCCAAAAATCGGCCTCATTTTCATAGTCGAGGTTTTGATGCCGTTTGATTCTCTGGATCCTCACGATCCTGGGAGAGTTGGTCCTTCACCGATCTGGCCCTATTTGTCATTTTCATAGTCGAGGTTTTGAGATATAGCCTTCCGAAGATTTTTGCATTTCATTAGAATACTGGTTTTTCTGCACGCTATATCTCTGCTATACCACAGCCGATCGGAGAGCGGCATGTCTTTTCGTGAGCGGGAGAGTCCTGCCAATCGACTGCCACCGGAAAAAGGGACATCCATTTTTTCACGATTTTCGCAAAAAATCATGATGGTTACATCATTAAATTTGCCAAAAATCGGCCTCATTTTCATAGTCGAGGTTTTGATGCCGTTTGATTCTCTGGATCCTCACGATCCTGGGAGAGTTGGTCCTTCACCGATCTGGCCCTATTTGTCCGAGATATAGCCTTCCGAAGATTTGGATTTTGCATTTCATTAGAATACTGGTTTTTTCTGCACGCTATATCTCTGCTATACCACAGCCGATCGGAGAGCGGCATGTCTTTTCGTGAGCGGGAGAGTCCTGCCAATCGACTGCCACCGGAAAAAGGGACATCCATTTTTCACAATTTTCGCAAAAAATCATGATGGTTACATCATTAAATTTGCCAAAAATCGGCCTCATTTTCATAGTCGAGGTTTTGATGCCGTTTGATTCTCTGGATCCTCACGATCCTGGGAGAGTTGGTCCTTCACCGATCTGGCCCTATTTGTCCGAGATATAGCCTTCCGAAGATTTGGATTTTGCATTTCATTAGAATACTGGTTCTTTCTGCACGCTATATCTCTGCTATACCACAGCCGATCGGAGAGCGGCATGTCTTTTAGTGAGCGGGAGAGTCCTGCCAATCGACTGCCACCGAAAAAGGGACATCCATTTTTTCACGATTTTCGCAAAAATCATGATGGTTACATCATTAAATTTGCCAAAAATCGGCCTCATTTTCATAGTCGAGGTTTTGATGCCGTTTGATTCTCTGGATCCTCACGATCCTGGGAGAGTTGGTCCTTCACCGATCTGGCCCTATTTGTCCGAGATATAGCCTTCCGAAGATTTGGATTTTGCATTTCATTAGAATACTGGTTTTTCTGCACGCTATATCTCTGCTATACCACAGCCGATCGGAGAGCGGCATGTCTTTTCGTGAGCGGGAGAGTCCTGCCAATCGACTGCCACCGGAAAAAGGGACATCCATTTTTTCACGATTTTCGCAAAAAATCATGATGGTTACATCATTAAATTTGCCAAAAATCGGCCTCATTTTCATAGTCGAGGTTTTGATGCCGTTTGATTCTCTGGATCCTCACGATCCTGGGAGAGTTGGTCCTTCACCGATCTGGCCCTATTTGTCCGAGATATAGCCTTCCGAAGATTTGGATTTTGCATTTCATTAGAATACTGGGTTTTTTCTGCACGCTATATCTCTGCTATACCACAGCCGATCGGAGAGCGGCATGTCTTTTCGTGAGCGGGAGAGTCCTGCCAATCGACTGCCACCGGAAAAAGGCACATCCATTTTTTCACGATTTTCGCAAAAAAATCATGATGGTTACATCATTAAATTTGCCAAAAATCGGCCTCATTTTCATAGTCGAGGTTTTGATGCCGTTTGATTCTCTGGATCCTCACGATCCTGGGAGAGTTGGTCCTTCACCGATCTGGCCCTATTTGTCCGAGATATAGCCTTCCGAAGATTTGGATTTTGCATTTCATCAGAATACTGGTTTTTTCTGCACGCTATATCTCTGCTATACCACAGCCGATCGGAGAGCGGCATGTCTTTTCGTGAGCGGGAGAGTCCTGCCAATCGACTGCCACCGGAAAAAGGGACATCCATTTTTTTTCACGATTTTCGCAAAAATCATGATGGTTACATCATTAAATTTGCAAAAAAATCGGCCTCATTTTCATAGTCGAGGTTTTGATGCCGTTTGATTCTCTGGATCCTCACGATCCTGGGAGAGTTGGTCCTTCACCGATCTGGCCCTATTTGTCTGAGATATAGCCTTCCGAAGATTTGGATTTTGCATTTCATTAGAATACTGGTTTTTTCTGCACGCTATATCTCTGCTATACCACAGCCGATCGGAGAGCGGCATGTCTTTTCGTGAGCGGGAGAGTCCTGCCAATCGACTGCCACCGGAAAAAGGGACATCCATTTTTTCACGATTTTCGCAAAAATCATGATGGTTACATCATTAAATTTGCCAAAAATCGGCCTCATTTTCATAGTCGAGGTTTTGATGCCGTTTGATTCTCTGGATCCTCACGATCCTGGGAGAGTTGGTCCTTCACCGATCTGGCCCATTAGAATACTGGTTTTGCACGCTATCCGAGATATAGCCTTCCGAAGAGTCCTTTGCCACCGGAAAAAGGGACATCCATTTTTTCACGATTTTCGCATTTCATTAGAATACTGGTTTTTCTGATCACGCTATATCCTTCACCGATCTGGCCTATCCTAGATATAGCCTTCCAGCCGATCGGAGAATACTGGCGGCATGTCTTTTCGTGAGCGGGAGAGTCCTGCCAATCGACTGCCACCGGAAAAAGGGACATCCATTTTTTCACGATTTTCGCAAAAATCATGATGGTTACATCATTAAATTTGCCAAAAATCGGCCTCATTTTCATAGTCGAGGTTTTGATGCCGTTTGATTCTCTGGATCCTCACGATCCTGGGAGAGTTGGTCCTTCACCGATCTGGCCCTATTTGTCCGAGATATAGCCTTCCGAAGATTTGGATTTTGCATTTCATTAGAATACTGGTTTTTTCTGCACGCTATATCTCTGCTATACCACAGCCGATCGGAGAGCGGCATGTCTTTTCGTGAGCGGGAGAGTCCTGCCAATCGACTGCCACCGGAAAAAGGGACATCCATTTTTTCACGATTTTCGCAAAAATCATGATGGTTACATCATTAAATTTGCCAAAAATCGGCCTCATTTTCATAGTCGAGGTTTTGATGCCGTTTGATTCTCTGGATCCTCACGATCCTGGGAGAGTTGGTCCTTCACCGATCTGGCCCTATTTGTCCGAGATATAGCCTTCCGAAGATTTGGATTTTGCATTTCATTAGAATACTGGTTTTTCTGCACGCTATATCTCTGCTATACCACAGCCGATCGGAGAGCGGCATGTCTTTTCGTGAGCGGGAGAGTCCTGCCAATCGACTGCCACCGGAAAAGGGACATCCATTTTTTCACGATTTTCGCAAAAATCATGATGGTTACATCATTAAATACATTAAATTTGCCAAAAATCGGCCTCATTTTCATAGTCGAGACATCCATTTTTTTGATGCCGTTTGATTCTCTGGATCCTCACGATCCTGGGAGAGTTGGTCCTTCACCGATCTGGCCCTATTTGTCCGAGATATAGCCTTCCGAAGATTTGGACTTTGCATTTCATTAGAATACTGGTTTTTTCTGCACGCTATATCTCTGCTATACCACAGCCGATCGGAGAGCGGCATGTCTTTTCGTGAGCGGGAGAGTCCTGCCAATCGACTGCCACCGGAAAAAGGGACATCCATTTTTTCACGATTTTCGCAAAAAAAAAATCATGATGGTTACATCATTAAATTTGATCCTCACGAAAAATCGGCCTCATTTTCGAGATATAGTCGAAGGATTTTTTTGATGCCGTTTGATTCTCTGGATCCGATCACGATCCTGGGAGAGTTGGTCCTTCACCGATCTGGCCCTCGAGGTTTTTGTCCTGGATCCTCACGAGATATAGCCTTCCGAAGATTTGGATTTCGAAGATTTGGATTGCATTTCATTAGAATACTGGTTTTTCTGCACGCTATATCTCTGCTATACCACAGCCGATCGGAGAGCGGCATGTCTTTTCGTGAGCGGGAGAGTCCTGCCAATCGACTGCCACCGGAAAAAGGGACATCCATTTTTTCACGATTTTCGCAAAAAATCATGATGGTTACATCATTAAATTTGCCAAAAATCGGCCTCATTTTCATAGTCGAGGTTTTGATGCCGTTTGATTCTCTGGATCCTCACGATCCTGGGAGAGTTGGTCCTTCACCGATCTGGCCCTATTTGTCCGAGATATAGCCTTCCGAAGATTTGGATTTTGCATTTCATTAGAATACTGGTTTTTTCTGCACGCTATATCTCTGCTATACCACAGCCGATCGGAGAGCGGCATGTCTTTTCGTGAGCGGGAGAGTCCTGCCAATCGACTGCCACCGGAAAAAGGGACATCCATTTTTCACGATTTTCGCAAAAATCATGATGGTTACATCATTAAATTTGCCAAAAATCGGCCTCATTTTCATAGTCGAGGTTTTGATGCCGTTTGATTCTCTGGATCCTCACGATCCTGGGAGAGTTGGTCCTTCACCGATCTGGCCCTATTTGTCCGAGATATAGCCTTCCGAAGATTTGGATTTTGCATTTCATTAGAATACTGGTTTTTTTCTGCACGCTATATCTCTGCTATACCACAGCCGATCGGAGAGCGGCATGTCTTTTAGTGAGCGGGAGAGTCCTGCCAATCGACTGCCACCGGAAAAAGGGACATCCATTTTTTCACGATTTTCGCAAAAAAAAATCATGATGGTTACATCATTAAATTTGCCAAAAATCGGCCTCATTTTTTCATAGTCGAGGTTTTGATGCCGTTTGATTCTCTGGATCCTCACGATCCTGGGAGAGTTGGTCCTTCACCGATCTGGCCCTATTTGTCCGAGATATAGCCTTCCGAAGATTTGGATTTTGCATTTCATTAGAATACTGGTTTTTCTGCACGCTATATCTCTGCTATACCACAGCCGATCGGAGAGCGGCATGTCTTTTCGTGAGCGGGAGAGTCCTGCCAATCGACTGCCACCGGAAAAAGGGACATCCATTTTTTCACGATTTTCGCAAAAAATCATGATGGTTACATCATTAAATTTGCCAAAAATCGGCCTCATTTTCATAGTCGAGGTTTTGATGCCGTTTGATTCTCTGGATCCTCACGATCCTGGGAGAGTTGGTCCTTCACCGATCTGGCCCTATTTGTCCGAGATATAGCCTTCCGAAGATTTGGATTTTGCATTTCATTAGAATACTGGTTTTTTCTGCACGCTATATCTCTGCTATACCACAGCCGATCGGAGAGCGGCATGTCTTTTCGTGAGCGGGAGAGTCCTGCCAATCGACTGCCACCGGAAAAAGGGACATCCATTTTTTCACGATTTTCGCAAAAAATCATGATCAGTGAAATATATATATATAAATATATCTTCCTTCACAGCGGACTTATGTACCCTACGCTTTGCCACAAGCCGAGTCGTATTCGATTTCCCCTCGCCGGACAGAGTCCTATCCAAGCATTACCGAGGCGTATTCGAGACAGTCCGAGTCCTATCCCAGCCAGACAGAATCGTATCCCACCCCTTGCAAGATTCGAACCTAAGAAGCATCGACAGCAAGGACTTAGACTATGGCAACCAAGGGAGGGGCTACGCGGGCTACTAGACTCTAGATAGTTTTTGTTAGGTTTAAGGACATACAGTTAGACAGTTAGACATACGCGTCCATATGTTTAGATAGCAGATACAAATGTTTTCTACTTGCTTATTTATTTATGCTAAGCTAAGTTAGGACGAATAAAACTATTGAAAAATCAATCTTGCTGTATCCTGTATGGGGGAAACTATCCCGATTACAAAAAGGCGTGGCACGCCCAGATCGGAATACAAATAACGGAGAAAAATAAATATTTTTGATTGGGGAAAATGTCCTTGATCCTTGATAAGGACTTCATAAAATCAGGGACATTTTGCCGATCACAGGAAGCCGTCGCACGCCTAAATCGGCCGACAAACAACGGAGAAAACAAAACTGGTTTGTAATTTGTTATTTTTAAAATTTTAGTTCAAGAAACCACCGATAGGGGCGCCACCGTAAAAAAAAAATGAAGTCCTCTCAAATGGCTGAGATACCAGGCGAACAGAAATCAGCAGCATAGGGGGCTCAACATTTTTTATTTTTTTAAATCATCGACCTTCTGCTGATTTCTGTTCGCCTGGTATCCCAGTTTTGAAATTTTCGCAGCGGACGGAACGCCACATTTTCGACTCAGCGACACAGCAGCGGCATCATGGCTATTGTCCGCAACAGGACAGTCAGTGGCTGCCACAGTTCAGCCAGGAGAACATCCCTTGGACCTCCCGAGAGGACGAGGAGCTACGGCGGAATCACCCGCAGTATCCGTGAGCACGCAAGAGGTATTCCTGGGCACCGGAGGGGGCGACCTGCTTAAATGAAATGAAAAGTTAAATAAAGTATATGAATAAATAATAACTTAATAACTTTACCTGGCGTGGTAAGGGGAGGGGATAGAAGGGCATCGAAGTTTGTGGCCCGAGAGGGTATTGGCCAATGGAGCTGGAGGGAATAAAAAAATAAAAGAAGAAGAACCAAGTACAAATAGTCAATGGACTTACTCGGTCAAAGCCGATGAGGTAAAGTATGGTGCAGGAGGGAAGACGATGTCGGTAATGTATGCACCGTCGAAACAAGTACGTCGTACGTCGTACGTCCACTCTCCAGAATTGAGAGATTGGCACGTCTGCGCGGCTGGATCGGGAGGAAATATAGCCTCGGCCGGCCTGCCACCCCAAACGGGAAGCGCCACAGTGCGCATATATCTGGATGACGTCAACGACAACGGTCCGGTGTTCGCTCCTGAGGGGCTGCTGGGGTATGTGTCCGAGAACGAACCAGCAGGTACATCGATCATGACGCTCTCGGCGACCGATCCGGACCTACCTCGCAATGGCGGACCCTTCACCTATCAACTGGTGGCGGGTAAACACAAGTCCTGGCTGAGTGTGGACAAAATATCTGGACTAGTAAAGTCCACGGGCAGCTTTGATCGCGAAATCACGCCCACCTTGCAGGCGGTGATTGAGGTGGAAGACAGCGGAAAGCCTAGGCAGCGGGCCCAGCACACGCTGATCATCACAGTGCTCGACCAGAACGATAATCCATCCACGCCGCGTAACCTTCACGTGGCAGTCGGTATCTTCAACGGGGACCTTCCCTCGAACGTAAAGCTTGCCGATGTCCACCCCAATGACATCGATATTGTGGGCGACTATCGTTTGCAGGCTCAGCCCCAAGGCCAGCTTCAGGTTCAGCTGGCCATACCCCGGGCCCTGCTGATCGCGACTTGCAAGGAATTGGTTGGCTGCTCGTCCTTTAGACCGGGAAAATCAAAACTTTTAAATGAATTTTCATTAGCTTTTCAAAATATTCCCCCTGATGATCAATACCGTTTTGCATTCGTCCGAACCATTGCTCATAGCAGATTTCCATTCCTTTTGGGACACCTCCAAAACATGGTTTTTGAACTCTTGAACTGCTTCTTCGGCGCTCGTAAATCGTAGACCACGCAGTTTTTTTTTTAAGGTGTGGAAAAAAATAACTCATTGGGTGCCAAGTCAGGACTGTAGGGCGGATGAGTCATCAATTCGATGTTTTGACTGCTTAAATTGTAAATTTATTGTAAATTTATTTGAAAACAAATACAAAAGTGATTGTTGTGAACAAATTAAAAAACGTCTAGGATTACGGTAATTTTGAAGGCAACTGTTCCAGATACTGACAGAAATCTATCAAGTGGAAAATCAGATAAAGTGTATTTGTAACATTACTGTTAACAGGGTTTACAGAGGGACGCGAATGTTAAAGTCGGGGGATGGAGGATGCAACTATTGCACATTGGGCCAGACGGCCGATATTCTGGCATAAATTCAAAAATGTCATGGAAACAAAATCTTTTTTGAATGTTACGTTATCCTAATGCATACCCTGGCTAGGAAAACTGCATTTATATTTAGATTTTGTTCATATTTGCTAGGTTTTTTTCTTCGTGCGTATTGTTTTGGTCCTTCCAGTATTGGAGAAAACTTAACCAACTTGACTATCTACTGAGGTCCACAACTTTCTTCGTGCCATCTTGTGCCGTTTACTAACTATGTTAAATTAAAGTTGAAAGTATATATTAACTAATGTATATTAAATTAACTCCGACTTTATACTTTTACGGGTATTTTCATTTTGTAGGTTAGGCTGAATTTTTCTATAAAACCTCATAGGGGTGCGAGCTGTCGAAAAACAGAAGAACTTCGCCAAGATCGTGATAATATAACATACTGTTGAAAAAATTTTTGGCCAGGCTTAAGGGCAATATGCTGGTAGCAAACTATCTGTTGCTTAGGAAGTTGCAGCAGAGCGGTATCTCGAGGCGAAGAGCAACGCCGTCATGCGCAGTGGTTCGTTCTCAATGCTTTTAGCTAGGCTCACAATGTCCAAATTCTAGCGTTGGCTACAAAAGCAGTCAGCAAACAGTAATATTCTCAGTCGTTGCTAGCGAGTTGAAAGTTCCTGTTGTGCCTCAAAGGTAGAAACGAACAGAAAATGAAGAGAAGGTGGCACAACTAGTCATAGGACATTTCGGACCGGATGCAAGCGTGCGTGACAATTAAAAATTAAAAGCAAGTGAATAGGCCGACGGCAGCTAGTCAGATAATTGCACTCAGAAAAGTGAGTCCGAAACGGAAGGCCCAGTATGTTCTTTCGACGTATTTTGGAACGCAAAGATGGGACTAACAGTGTGCCGCTCCCTATAGCGACCACGGCAACGTCAACGGCCAATAGCACTCGCACTCCGATGAGTGACTACAACAGCGAGGCCAGCGAGAGTGTCACATACGTGAATGGTACAACTGGAAGCGAAGTCAAGGACAAGAATAACAACCAGTCAGCCAGCGTGGGGGCTGGGCTCCTCCCACTAACGAAAATGCAACGACGAACAGAGGCTCCGATAGGTGCAGTGCAACTGACACCACTGTGGGAGCATATTCTTCGCACTCGCCGCCTGCCGGAAACAATTTGCCCAAACGCCATATATGCAGAGTTCCACGAACGCTTACAGGATCCAGAGTGGCAGGTGCGCCAACACGCCCTGCGAGTTCTCGTCGACGTCCTTGTGGTGATGCAAGACAGGGCCGACAATCACATAGAGGAACACCAGCTGATCGGCCTGCTGGTCGAGAACCTGGGTCACCAGGCGCCCACCGTTCGTAAGGGGGCCCTCGACTGCCTACGAGTCTATCTTGCTGAAACAGCTGTTCCAGAATCGGTCGTACTAAAGATTCTCGACGTTGGCTTAACTCCCATGGAGTCTGACCACGGCCGACTTAGCTGCGGAGTCCTGCTTTCACTCCCCGCAATACTTCAATCGATTTTGCACACCCCCCAACGGCACTTCATAGTGCAGCAAGCGTTGCAGCGGGTGGTGCAACACTTGGACCAACTGGCTCAGCAGGAGATTACGCTGAAGGTTTTGTCCAAAATGAGAGAGATTTTAGGAGTCCATGAATTTGAAGCTATTATGAACACGGTGTGCGGCCACACCGCCCTGTCCAAGTATTATCAGCTGTGTCAGGTATATGGAGTTTCTGAAAAGCCAAATCGCGCAGGAGAAGTTAAAACGGGAGCGTGGCGGGCTCTGCCGCGGGAACAGAGCTGGAGGAGCAGTACCAGCTCTATCCATCCGTTGGACTCTTCGCTACAGCTACAGCAACCAAGCTGTTCAGATAAAGGAAAGGTCATTATGGAGACGGAAATCAAAATCAATGACGACACTGTGACCATGCGCTTGCTGGAGGCGGATACCGAGACAGAAGAGTACGACAGTCCAGCCCGAGTATACTCCAAGGATATTGAACCAACAGAGCTTGTTTGCCGAACACTGGTGGGTAGTGCGAGGTCCCATCAGGATCTGAGAGAAGGGGCAGGAATAGTCCAAGTTATCAGCGACTCCGAATTGGACGAGCCTCCTCCTGCCGGATCTGAAAGCAAGTCCGAGCCCAGCACGCCCTCTCGTGGGCTGAAGCGAGTGACCTTTGGTGGAGAGATAGTGAAAATGCGTACTCCCGACAGCGACGCGGCTATCTCCTCAAACAATTCCAAACGAACAGGTCAGCCCATTCACGGCCCAACTATAGTAACGCTAGATGACTCCTCGGGGTCCCCTCTGCAATTGCCGATAGAAGGTGAACCTGTCGTTAGCATTCCAAGTGCGCTCAGCGACAGCAAGACATCGGCACTGGTCGTGGAAATACCTTATGATAATACCAAGCCCTTGCCTCTCCTATTTAGCTCTCAGTCTGTCCGTCCACAGAGCAACATGCAAGCCGATCAGTCAACGACAAGTCCAAGCTCGTACAGCTCGCCCAAACGTCAGAAGGAAGAATCGAAATTGACTCCGCCTCCGCAATCACCTCTTTCCCGTAGTCGCAGCACGAGTCCAGCTGGAAGCAACAATATTAGTCCCAAAGTTCCGCACAAACAGATCGAAGTGCTTCACAATCTTCAACGGGATCCCTCACCGCGATCTCTGCGCCGCATCGAGGACATGACGGAGTCCGTTGCGGTATCGCCATCTCCATCCCCGACTCAATCCTTAAGAGCACGAACCACCTCCATAATGTCGGCGGAGTCACCAGTCACACCGAAATCGTGGGAGGACCTGGACATTGTCAACTACAAAACTCTGATGGACCTCCGATCTGGGGTAAGTCCCGAAACTGTGTCGATTAATCTACCGGTCAGTTCTGCTCCAGAAAATAGGCTGCCGCTGCCTTTGCCACATCACCATAATTGCAGTCGAGTTATTGTCCGAAATTTAGCATGCTCAGAGTAATTGCTCCTGCACTCTTCTCACAAAATCCCTCCCATACTGTCTACTTTGTAATACGAAAAAAAAGGAATGAAATTATACCACACGCTACCACAACGCAGCCTGTCGCTTGTACGGACCGTGCCGCCCTACTCTTTTTGTTCTAACTGGGTCACTAGGATATATACAATTTCATATGCGTTCATAATTCTGCCTTCATAATGGCAGACGCCTGGCTTTACTACGTACGAGACACGCATCACTCCACCTCCAACGTGTAGTCGCTATTACTACTGCTATTATACTCGCATTGCCGGCCACTGCGACCCCTTGCTTACTAATGAAAATTTCAGCGATAAGCGCTGTTTCTGCCCATGCCCGCGTACTCATATCGATGACGATGGAAAACAATGCGGACCGTGGCTGGTGTCGGACCGAGCCGCTGTATCAATGACCTATTAATTTTTGACGTATACATTTCAAAGCAAAATTATTTGTTGGAAGAATTTCGTAAGCACTTTGGAGAGCGTGGAGTGGTACGGAATACAATGCACCTAAAGACACTATATTCCTTAAGAAGTTTTTGAGTAAGACCCTATGCAGAAACTAGAACTTTTAAATTATTACTTGCTACTTTGTATCCTCACGTCAATTCTTCACAACATAAAACGATTCTCATAGGGAAAACCTCTTAAAGTATTGTAAAAATGGAGACGTCAATGTGCATCAGCAGTTTAAAGTTGGAAACACTATGTACATTGTACATACATACATACTTTCTGGCTGTGATGTCCCCCTTATCAATCTGAACTTTTTGAGTGGTGCAAAAAAACTTGGGGATTCCGGTAACAGTTCATGTTATGCGGAATGGGTATTGGATTGGCTTGGAGCTGGAGCTGTAACTGCATAGTGCCAAAGAGTCCTCCGGCAGTAGCGTAGCTGGCCGGTCAATCATTTAAGTGCACGCGATATTCATAGCAGCTTGCCGGAACAAAAACAAGAACAGGAACAATCACTCACACCCAGCTTGCATATGCGACGATAAAATAGTAAAGCCAACATTACGGAATGCTTTCGGATGAAGACGCTAGCGACAGCGGGTGCGGGCCGAAACCGAGCGTGCCGGGAAGTGGGTCAGTTCAAGCACAAAAATATAAAAAACATTAACCGAAATTATAGCGCGTACTAAATACAAACAGGTAAGAAAAGTCGCCTAGGAGGACGAGGACCCCACAAATGGCCCGGGTTAGGAAGTCAACTATCTAAAGTTGGCTCGCATTTCCACTCTCCAATGGCCAATGGACACTTTTGGGAAATATTTGTATTGCATGAATATATCTAATTTGCGAAAATAGTGCAAATAGGCAATAAAACACTTTCCCCATACATCGTTCTTTCTTTTTGTACAGGACTGGCGCCATCGCTTGCAGGGATTCTCCCATCTAGAGCTCGCCCTAAGCTCGTCGGGCAATTTAGCTCAGGTGCAGCCGTACTTGGACAGCTTGCTGCGAACATTACTCTCCTCGGAGCGACACTTTGACATAGCTGAACTCAAACGGGAATTGCTGGTAAACCTGATCACACGCCTTCCGCTGGATAACTTGGAGGAGCGTACCCTTCAGATTCTAACAGGGCTGTGTCGCCAAGGCACAGCTGGAGCCAATCGAGTCTGCAAGTCACTAATGCAGCGCCTGCCAGCGGGCACCATTGTTGCCAAACTTACAGCACCGGAGTTCATGCATGCCAAGAGCTCAAAGGTAAGGTCATAACACGTTCCACGTTTGCCCGAAACTAACGATGTGCGTTTTTTCATCGATCCGACCACAGTTCCGTGATCATGCCCTCCAAATGTCTATTTTCGCTTTGATGACCTTTCCTGGCACATGCTTCGACATCAACCTCCTGACGGCGCAGACAATATACTCCTCTCTGAATCGCAAGCGCCGCGTGCGCCAGGCGGCACTGGAGGTACTTGCCGTCCTGGCTGACATATCATCTGTCAAGCAGGTTTTGGCGATTGTATCCGAAATGGCAGCAGGCGTGGAGCTCGGTCCCCTCATGCTCGATGCTACGAGAATGCGTCTGTCCCGCCTGCAGTTGCCCATTATAACGCCGGACAGTTCCGTCCTGTTTATTTTCAACCAAACTGAAAAGCCCGGCAACAGGCGTGGTGCAGATATTGACTGGATAAACCAGGGAGACGGCTCAGCCTCACCAAATGCCATCAAGAGGCGACGCATGCGTGCTGCGAGCAGACAGCGGGTCGTCCAGGAAAGCACAGAAGCAAAAGACAGGACAGAGACACTCCACAGGTTAGCAGTGGAAAACTTAATAACACCCCGTATATTATACTGGTAGAGGCTTTTACTTTCAGCTTTACTCACGTCAATGAGAGCCTGCATCGACATTCCTTCCACTCTCCTCCAGAGACCCTGGACATAACTAGCCCCAATGTGAGTTCAAGTGTTAATTTTTCCGATTAAAAAATCTCAAAATAATAATAATGATACTTTGCTCGTAGGACTTTTCTCAGAGATTAAGTTTTGGAGCTAGGACAATGCATGGTACGATTTGGATATTTAATGTATAGATCTTTCAAGTAATGTCTGGTCGTCTCTCCCAATGAAGGAAACCTTATGGACCGTCGCATGGTGGGCAAAACGTGCTCAGATACTTCGATGGATGGCCGAAGCACTGACAGCACGGCAACCACTTGCAGCAGTGGGAGCACTGGCAGTTTTATACAGCTAACATCCCGCACTGGGAGTCATCTTGCAGGACCCAGCTCAAGGTAGTGTATTAACAGCTTGCAAAGAGAGTACTTTCAACATTGAATGCACATTCCTTAAAGATTTCCCGCCATGAACCAACATACGGATTTTGTGAACAATTTTATGCGCAGCATGCAGAGGTCTACCACCTCCTACACATTGGATGGTCAAGCATACCCAAAAGTCAGCTATACGAATCCTACTAAATCGCACCAGAGCCAGATGCTGCGCAAGAAGCTGCAGCACCAGAACTCCTTCACGCTTTCGCAGCAAAGCAGTAGGACACGAAACACCGGCCAAGCACAAGGCAAGGAAAACATATCAAAGCACTCTTTGAACTCTTTTCATATTTATATCATATACTCTATAGATGGAGAAATGTTCAAAACAAACGAAATACACAGGAAACAGCAGCGCAGCTTTTCCATTGATAACCTACAATCACCACATACGTTGGGAAGGGAGTGCGCCGGCGCCGCAAAGCCAGAGTAAGTGTTGCCTCCATATCTCAATTCACCGGACCGGCATCAAACCCCACACAGTTCTGGTCAGCTGTACACAGCCAAAACCACAACCCCCACAATCTACCCATGCTCATGTTCGTTGACGAATGTTAACCTACATTTTTGAATGCCCAACTCTGATATAGTCTCGAGCCTCGAGCCCCATGCGGGTTAACCATTAGCCGCAGTTTTTATAGGCGAATTTAGCGGTCGCGCCTCACCCGGCTCTCGGTGCACGCGCCTGAGTCAAAGCAAAGACCCTTAGTCTTAAAGGTGTCACGTTATTTAACCTAAATAATTTAAATGCGCAGTGGGGCTCGCGTTGGTGATATTTAGGGCTATGGCAAGGGAATGTGGGGAATCCGACAACGTCGCCTGCGACAAACCTTCAAGTGACCACTGGCGGTTCGACTCACCCTGGACGCATCTTCTGCCTTCCCAAGAAAATCAATTTTCCTTTGTTGGGCTATGACTTCGAAAGAAAAATTCCAGAGCAAGGAGTAATACAATTCATGGGCTTACGTCTATAAACTTTGTCTATAACTTCCTCAAGATGTATTCATGTGTATAGTATATGTACATATGCATATATTCCGATCTATTTCGGAATATTGGTGAAAATGTCACCTCTCCAGATACATACTTACCTACATCCTACACACCTACATCCCTCACATGGCAGACTTCGGGTAGAGGCAGCCAGCAGCTAGCCCATAGCGAAACGAAGAGACCCGAATATGACTAAGGCGCTCGTCTACAAACCAGAATGGAGTGTATCACTGTGGATACGGCGACCGCCTGGTCAGAGCCATGGCTAGTTCGTCTGGAAGTTCGTGGCTAGACCATCCTGCGACCTTTTCCGTGGCTATTCCTTTTCCTTCTGACTATTGTGTGGGGGTGGGGGGCCGCTTAAGTTAAGTGGACGTGTAGTTTGTGTGTATTCGTGTGAATTCTTGGAAAACGCAATGTCCTGTTTTCCATTTGCAACTCTGGCTTTGTTGTGGATTCCTGGTATGGAAATACAGAAGTACGTGAATAGTTGTGGGGCAGTCCATTGTGGAAATGGTCAAAACTACTTCTGACGAGCATTGCAAACAGTCTGCACAGTGGTGTTGCTTGAAGTAGTTCACTGTCTTTGCGTTAATTGTCTTCGCGCTGGTATTTAATGTGTTTTACACCGAATACGGGCTTTTCAAGAGAATAGTTGAGTGTAGTAGTGTAGTGTAGTATTCCTTAAAATGCAGAATGCATTTCCCTGTGGCGGACAGGCGTCCAATCTACTACGTCGGACACGCGCTCTTCTCCGCTCTGGCTGGGCGTATATTTGCCAAAAGGCAATTGACGCGCATTCAACACTGTGCGAGGCTATATCTTGCAATCGCAACAATCAGCTTTCCGGCACCTGCTGCACCGACACGGCGGCGGTGGATAGCAAATGTCAAGAGTTCAGAAAATCGATGCAAATTGATACAGATAGGGAACATGTCGATGATAAGTCGACCTGGGAAGTGTTTCATACACCGGCAGATGGTGAAAAAGACAATGTGTATGCTGTGCTCCCGTCTGAAGAGTTGTAAGTTATTCAGTAACCTATTTCCCATTTAAAACTCTATTTTGACCTCTCCCAGAGCAAGCGTTCGCATTGGAGCAGATCCGGAAACAGTTCGGTCATCGACCATAGGATCGCAGACGGACAAAGGAACTACGGACGGGTCCCCGCTGTCTGTGAAGTCCACAAGCTACTCGCAGAAGTCAACAGCCTCGGCCAAATCAAGTAATAGCCACTGTGAAATGGACAGACGACCAACAAGTCCGGCTCGGAGTGGCGACAGCGTTGATAAAAAAATGGAGGTCTTGAGTCTGGAGCGCAACGCGGTCGAGTCCTTTGGAGAGCTCGTAGTAGATGACATTGTATCAAGTAGGACTACCGATTAAAACAGCACTCTTATTTGTTTCATTATGTTTTCTTTTAAACAAATTAGAATTTTGCGGTTTTTTTATCCTCACAATGCCACTAACATTACCGACACACAATACGATATATAACAATGTTTGCACTTTAAAAACGTGTTAATAGACGTACAATTTTAATGCGCATCTTCAATATATTTACAGACATAGAGGAGGAAACGGAACACCTGCCCCATGAAGACACACTGAAACGTAACGAGAGTGTCAACAGCCTCCACAGTAAAACAGAAAGCATCAAAACTCAGCTGGAAGACGTGTCACCGCAACTGTCAAGGGCTCAATCAACAAAGTCGCTGCCCATTGAAGAAGACATTGAGGGCAGCAACAGTTTCGTGGTGGTCGAAGAAGTGCAGCATGAACTGGAGGCGACACCCACTGAGTCTTCGCCTTTAAAGCAACTGGAGAAACCGCTGGCAGCAAACGAAATGACAACATCCGCGAATCGGACTGGCGGTTCCTTTACCTCAAAATCGGGACCTTTACATGATAACTTGGCTATGCAGCCTCGCAGCATTTCCCTAGAGTCACTCTATGGAGTACGCCCTGCCTCGAAGCAAGGATCTTTGGATAATACCAGTACAAGTACTACTGACAATACTTCGCAGTCTGGTTCGCAAATGGGGAACATCACTGTCAGAGGGAAGACTCAACACACGCCGCTTAAGCAAAAGTCAAAGACGTCATATTTTTTGCGCGGGCAACGGCGCGTCTCTCCTGTGAAGCAGGCCATCAAGATTTCACAGGCGGAGCTGTTCCCCCAAAACATGTCGCGCTTCGAGAAGCCTCGCGAGGCCCTACACAAGACCTTTGACCAGCTAGACTCCAGCAACTGGGAGATGAACATAGTAGGCTTAAAGAGCACGGTTCGTCTGATTCGCTGCCATGCCGACTTTCTGGACAGCCACATGCACATGACTTGCATACAACTCACCCGCTCTGTCCGGAATTTGCGCTCTCAGGTGGCTCGTGCATCCTGTCAGGCCGCCGCTGAATTGTTCAGCTTAAAGTCCAAGTATCTGGAACAGGAATGTGATGATCTGGTCTGTGCACTTTTGCATCGAACCGCAGACACGAATCGCTTTATACGTGCGGACGCAACTCACGCTCTGGAGTCGATGGTGGATCACGCTCAGCCAGTAAAGGTATTAAATATTCTTGCAACCAAGGGTGCACAGCATCAGAACGCTTTGGTTCGTACTTCAACGGCCAAGCTTTTATTCCGACTAGTCGAGCGACTAGGCAGTGATCGCATATATGCTATGGGCCGCGAGAACCGCGATAAGTTCTTTGTGGTTGGCGCCAACCTTCTGCTTGAAGGAAGCTTGGAAACTCGCAGCTATGCCAAGTCCTTGTTCCGCGCCCTGTCCGAGCACAGCAGTTACCAACGACTCTTGCTGGAAGTTATACCATCGCGCACGTATAGGAATGTGGAGAAGACGCTAAGAAGCATAACACGTTAGCTCATACATACGCAATAGTAAACATCTGTCATCTGAACAGCTTAACTATATTCAAAGTAGCCTCATTTATACAAAGGCACTTTCATATGGAATGCAAATTCATTGATGAAGGGCATTAGTGTGATTGTATGATTTAGACCTCTGCTTTACGATACATACAAAAGTTTATATCTAGATGTTTGTAAGCGATACTTAAAGACTAATAAAAAAAATTGTTACATTTAACTGATTCTGATTTTATTGGAGGCATAGGCTCAGAGTAATCTTCGCTTGTTATTGCTGCGTTGATCCGAACGTCTATCATGCTGATGGTGGTGCTGAGCATGCGGATGTGCCCTTGGCCGATTGCGATCCATAACTGAGCTGTCGGAGCGGCGACGCAGGTCCCCATTATTGTACTTGTTGTTCGCGCCAGAATTGCGATCATATGGTCTGGCACCGTGTAAGCTGTGACGACCGTGGCGTTGTGCTCCAGAGTCATTAGGTAAATGACCGGGCAACTCGTGCATGAACGGGTTGTGTAAACGATTTTGTCCAAATGATGGCGGCTTGACCTTGTCTGCCCCTTGCTGCTTGATGGTAATCTTTTTTTGAAACAATTCCAAGCCCTGGTACAGCTCCAATGCAAACGGAACCGCAGATATTCGCTGATATGTCACAAACCCAAAGTTGCGCTGCCGTCCAGTGTTGTCCGAGGGAATGCGTACACCCTCAATAGGACCTGCTTGCACGAAAACTTCGTACAGGATTTCTTCTGTAACGCGTTCGTCCAGATTGCCACAAAACAAGGTGCGCTGTTCATCATCGTCCTCGTTATCTTCGTCGTCCTGTTCTTCTGGACCTGGGGCCTGGTCGAATACACTATTTTGCGGATATTGGTCGTAAGTCTGCTGACCCGCTTGCATTGCATATCTATAGCCATAACCGTTCAAATCTTGCATCATTTGTTGCATTATTACTTGCAGGTCCATTGTTTTTTTTTAATTTTTGTTTTTCACGATTTTGTATTGTATATTGTTGTATTTATTAGTGATGTACGGAATATATGCGATCGATATGTGCGATATACATCGATGCGATGAATTTAAATGACAATTTAAATGCTTATTGATATGTGATACTTTTTTTGAACTGGCGAAAATATGAATAAGATAAGAAAATATAGAATCACCGAAACCACTTGTTTGGATCAAATTTATTTTATTTTTCAGTTGTTTCACGTCATTAGATTATGACATTTGAATCAACTATCGGGTTAGACACAGAAAAAAATACAAGTGTTTTTGTGCGATAAGTGGAAGTTATCGGCATTTTATTTTGAAAAATTCTAATAATTATCGTACAGGTCTGAAAATGTACACATTAGGCAGTAAACTCAATAATACGCTTTAGTTATGAATAAATTATGTTCGATTTGTTTTTCTTTTTGTCCTATCTACATTATTTTTCTGGTGTTTTTGGTCTAAGAAGAAGTTTCCGTGTTGCCAGATCAAAAAAAAATCACATCACAATTGTTCTTGGTCGTCGGCAGATGTCTCTGTAGTTTCTGCATCTTGCGTAAATACCATGTAGGAGAAATATTTCAAGAGTCCCTCAAAACAGTTGCATCCCTTGAAATATAAAAAAAATTGAAAAATAGACATTATATATCGATATAAATACAATGTCCCCTTATATTGAATGGATGGAATGAATGATACATAGATATTGAACACAATGCATAAGCATCTGTGATAACAGAGACATTTTAATTAGGCATCCACATGTTGATGTTACTGATTGTTGCTGATGCCATCGTTGCCGCTATTGATTGAGCAGCTCTTGTAGTACTAGCTTTACACAATTCATCTCCCATCAGCACCTCGGGTGATATGAATGAAGCGTTCTATTTAGTCAGGGGGACTGAAGGGTGACCTGCTCGCCGAAACAAACACAGCACCAAAAATAAAAAAATCATTTGAGATTTTTCTATTTAAAATGTCGACACCTACGAAATACCCTGTACATATTTGACGAAATTATGAAGGTCCCTTCTCTAAATAAGCAGGTGCAAAAGAGTTTTTGATAGTTAGGGCGGTGGAAAACATTTCCTTCTGGCTGTCACATATACCCCGCGAGAACCAGGTATCACTCTATAAATGTTATCTGCCCCACTTGAGCCAATTTTTCGCCCAGCGCCGACCGCCGCTCGTTTAGTTAACAAATAATTTGACTACCACACATGCATATAAGCTAAATAATACTATAGGAACTGCATATAAAGAACTGAGCGTAGAAAGCGCGTTGACTTCGCTCAGTCATTCCCATTTTTCAGTCGTCATTGACTGAGAACGGAGCAGCACAAACCGATCCGACATGGGAGAAGTTCCGAAAATTACGGATCTACACAAAGTGATCCAGCCTTACTTGCCAGAGGGAACCACGTTGGAGTCCTATTCTAGCCGTTACTTGACCAAGCCTGGGGATAACTATGGCAGCGTGATGTTGGCTATTCAGGCACAAATCAAGGATACTGATATTGTAGTACGGGAGTTGCCGCTGATAGCCAAGCTTCCACCTGTCACCAACGATATTTACTGGCAAATCTTTCAGCCCGAAAGAACCTGCATCACAGAAAATGCTGTCTATAAGTATTTAGCACCTGAGCTGGACAAGCTCCAGCTTAAAGCTGGTGTCTTGCCCGCCGAACTCTTCGATGGCTTTCCCCGCTACTATGGATCCCGCATCTCCCTGAACGACAGAGCCACCGAGGTGGACCGGGACGCCGTACTTGTTCAGGAAAATGTAACAATTCGCGACTACAGGCCTGGGAACCGTCACAAACCCTATGATCTGGCGCACACTGTGCTCATTCTCCATTACTTGGCCCAGTATCACGCCCTTCCAATTGCCTTGCGACTAAAAGCTCCACAGATATATGAAGAGTACGTGCGGCCCTATTTTAATAAGTTCGACATGAACCTTAATATATCAGCCGAAGAGAAAGATTTGATGAACAATGATATCCTAAGTGACATCAAATCTGCGACCAATGGCGATGAAAGTGATGTCAAACGCGTCAAAGAGTTGCTAGACAAATTCGATGCGTTTCAAGCTGGCAAAGACGTGGAGGATGGTCCTTTCACGACGCTCGTGCACGGAGATTTGTGGATCAACAATTTAATGGTGAAATATGGTAAGTTGCGAAAATTGCTTTGAAAGGATTAATTTTATACGCAAATCCCTTCCAGACGATGATGGCATTCCGGTCAAGCTAAAAATTGTCGACTTCCAAATTGCCCAATATGGGTCTTTGGTCCACGATATAATATTTTTACTATTCTCCAGTGTGGATACAATGGTTTTGGATGAGAATTTCTACAATCTGCTAGAAATCTATTACAATGCTTTTATTAAATCCTTGCGTCGAGTCGGTGTGGATACTAACAGCTATAGATACGAGACGTAAGTATTTTCCCAACAGACAAGTCCAGATAAACTACTTACTCTGTAGATAAAAGACATCGTGATATGGAATATTTTACTTAACATCAAAACTCAAATGTGCATTCTCATTTCCATTCCCAGATTCCTCGATGAAGTTCAAAAACAAGCACACTTACAGCTGCCCCATGCCATTTTTATGATGAAAGTTATTTTGGCTGACAGCAGCACGCTGCCAACAGACTACAAAGACGTAGACCTGACGGTGTTGACTAAGAACACTGGAGCTAAGGACATTGTAGCTAAGTTTGGCGAGATCTTGCGGTTGGGGAAAAAGTTTAATTTATTCTACTAAGTCACTACAGATATAATTATGCATATCGAAGTCATAATGATACCAAATAAACATTTTGCTAAATCACGAGGCGGCGCCACCTTTCTCACACCTTTCTGTTATCAGAAAGCTAATCAGTTATGGCAAAGACCCCTTGAGATAGAAGCTCGCTCCGATCTTGCTGTCGTACATAACCAGAGTACCAATTAAGTAGTGAAGCAGCATGGACAGTTTACCAGATATTTGCGATCTTGGCCACGTGATTGAGCCCCACCTTTCCGGAGGAAGCCTTCGCAGCTACCAAACCAACAGTCTGACGCAGCCGGGCGACAATTACGGCAGCGTTCTACTATCAATACGCGCACAGGTGCATCGCCCAGATGGAGAGCTTTATGAAGAGAATCTGGTGGCCAAAGTCCCACCTACAGATCCCAAATTCTGGCAATTCATTCAGCCGGAAAGGACTTGTCTCACTGAAAATGCAGTATATAACATACTGGCGCCTGCCTTAGCCACACTACAGGGGGAGGCGGGAATTTCGCAGGCTGCCAACTTTGACGGATTCGCGCGATACTACGGCTCACGGACATCGCTTGATCCGAGCTGCCAGCTAGTGGACAAGCATGCCATATTGGTGCTGGAAAATTTGCGGAGCAGCCATTACGTCCCAGGCCAGAGGCTGCAGCCCTACGATCTATCTCACACATTGATGGCACTTACATACATGGCCCAGTTTCATGCGCTTCCTCTTGCATTGCGGCTGCTGAAGCCACATTTATTCCAGGAGCAGATTAAACCTTTCTTTGACAAGTTCGATTGGCATGCGGCGGCGCCAGAGTCGAAGGCCATAATGAAAGCGGAGACACTAGAAGACATACGAAAAGCTACCAACAATAACGAGGAGTTGATATCCCGCGTTAAGCAATTGTCAGACGAGTTCTTCGACTTCCTTGCAGCTCCCCCAAACATGCCGGATGGCCCATTTACTAGTATAATCCACTCGGACTTCTGGATTAACAATCTGATGTTCCAGTACGGTCAGTCAGTCAGGAGCACCTCTTTTTAAAAGTGCACAAGCATCTAATAAACGTAGTTCTTTTTTCAGGCCCCTCTGGCACGCCCACTCACATGAAAATAATCGACTTCCAAACAGCACAATACGATTCCGTTGTGCATGACATAATCTCGTTTCTGTTATCAAGCGTTGATATGCCTATCTTGGAGCTACACTTCGAACACATGTTGGAGGTCTACTACAAGGAATTTATAAGCTGTCTGGCTCGAGTGGGGGCAGAGGTATCAGGATACAGCTACGAAGCGTAAGATAAGGGAATGAACCCGCAAGAAATTGTGTTTAGTATTGTGTATCGCTACTCCACAGATTTCGGGCGGAGGTGAAACGTGTTGCCTACATCCAAGTGCCCCATGCCATATTCATGACGCGATTCATCCTAGCCGAGAATGTGAATATGACCACCGAGCAAAAAGAACACCATCAGCTGGCCGAACTTCTGAAGAACACGGGTTCGGAGCGCATATGTCACAGACTGAACCAGATTCTAGGCATAGCACAGCAGCTCGATATATTGTACTAGGCTAATCAATGATGCTCCCTCGTAATTATTATTGACTAAATTGACTAAATGACTGATTATAATGTGAATTTGATGGGGTAGCTAATTGTTACATTTTGCACTCGATAGAACTCATGTTTGTCAGCACTGTCGGATACTCATTGGGCTCATTGTTTCATCGTTGGAAGCTCAGAGAACATGGGCTTTGCTTGGAGTACTCTTGTGTGCATCATCGCTTGGATAATGATGATGTTGACTGGCCACCTAGAAATCGAGAGCAAGGAGGTTCGTATTCGTGTGTACTCACCAGCAGAGGTCTAACCATATCAGAACGCTCTCACTAGAACTGTTACTACGTGATCCTAACCTACGCAAACTGGACAGACGACCGTCCCCGGTTTGTAGTGAACATGACATTTTCGAACCAAACTGGGATTGGCTCCCTTACCACCATCAACGAGGAGATCGCCTCGCCTGTCTCCCGAATCCTAATCGTTCAGCGCTCCAGCAAGGAGAAGCCCCGCACCATATACAATGCCTCCACCAGATTGTGCGACTTGCAAAATGTTTTCAACTCGGTCCCGCTGTTCAAGCCCGCCAAGGACAACGTGCTGAAACAAAGTAACTACTCATTCAGCTGTCCGCTCACCAAAGGAACTTACGCTATGAACAACATGCGTGTCAACCCAAAGAACCCGCTCCTGGGCTTGCTCTATCAGCAGAAGCATTCCTTCGCGGTAAAGGGAGGGCTATATGAGGAGCTGCCCCGCGGCCGGATGAGGCCGTTGTCTACTTATTTTATGGCGGGCAAGGTTATAAAAAGGTCCTGTGGTGCCAACGAATGAGTCGGCAGGAAGAACGTCTTAGCCCGGCGAAATAAATCAGCATTCAGCAAAAGCACCTCAGTCCTACTCTCGATTACCTCTTGTGGAACTTGTTAAAATGCATCCCCCCAGTCAATCAAGGAGATTTATGTCGATCACAAAAGGCCATGCCGACTGGAGTCGCGATCCGGAATATTTTGTGTGACAAATTACTTGGACGTACATTCTGCTACACTGCTACATCCCCAAAAATATGCTTCCCCAAATTAACAAACCGATTCAATTTTATAATAATAAGTGATGAACAATGGTTGTTTAACAAAATATAAAAATGATTAATACAAAATAAAATTTTAAAAATAACGCAGTCGCCTACTTCCTTCAAAATTTATCTAATCCTAAAGAAAATATCTTCATTTATCGGGTAAAATTATTTGTTTATTAAAAGTTCAGATGGAAAAGCTTTTAAAACGGCAGTAAACTGTAAAGTAGGTCTGAAATGTCTCTTTTCGCCCATTTTAAAGGTTGGTTTGATTTGAAGTTTTTCTTTGAATCCTTGCTGCTTTGTAGAAACAGCTTTTAAAAAGGTTGATACGCTTTTACATACGGGTCCTATTGTGCTTCCAAGCTAATTATCAGAAATCGTAGGGACCAAACCAATATGGAGCGAAAACTACTGCGAGTGCTCTTATAGGTCTTCGAAATAATTTTGGGATGCCTAATGAGCAACTGGAGCAACAGGGAATGGAATGGGATGCAGTTGCCACAATTTCTGTACTAGAGGGCTAGAGTGGGGAGCTGGACTGATAAGTGAATGAACTCATGTACTTATATGAATGAATGTGTACTAATGAACTGTACGTAGAAACAAAGAAACAAAGTATCACCATAATTATTAATATGCACGTAGATAGGTATATAATGAGGTTCATTATATTTAGCTGACTAAGAAACAAAGAAATTCCGATGACTGTGATGCGATGGTTGTGATGGTTCAGTTCAGTCAACTTTGGTATCATGTAAGAATTCTGCAAGCTGCATAAACAACTCTCCAGTAAACAGATTGTCCACTTATCGCAAGTGCACTATCAGCTGGAGTGAAAAAAACAAACAAGCTCTTCCCAGAAGAGAGTGGATTTAAGCACAGCATAGATGAATTATCCAAAAACCCAAAAATTAATTCATAATAGGGCATCCGAATCAAAACACATAATTCGAAATTAAATTAAAGCGCAATGCTCGGGTCTGTGCCTGTGTCTGTGTCCGTCATCGCTTCTGCTTTTGGTGATTGCCTCGGTGAACTTTGCTTCGTTCAATGCGCCAGGCCAATCAGCTGAAGAACAAGATCACTTGGCGGACGCGTGCGTGGTGCTGATGACGCAAAGATTTCCACTCGCGTGTGCTGCGCAGACAGAGAAAGTAACGACGAGCACGAATGCAATAAATAAATCAAGGAAGAACGCTTTTCTCAGATTTTTAAATATTTTGTGGGACAAGAGGGGTATTGTATTGTGCCGGGGAAAAAAGAAAACAAAATAGAAAAGGGACAGGGAGCAGATCCAACAAATTTTCGATTCGCTAGCCGTTCCAGAAGACTATATGACTTGAGGTTCTATAGAGCGCTACAGATTAAATATAGCCCCACACATCACGACCAAAATATTACGAATGGCGTGAGCAGTTTGAAATTAGATAAATAGGCCAGATAAAAAGTTATATACAAAGCAACTAATCGTGCGGCCGTCTGCTTTAGCGCAAGACCACAACAAACTTAAACTTAAACTCCTTAAAAAATAGCAATCTTCCCAGGTGTTGCATAAACACGATACGTGAGAAATTTATTTTTGAACATCAGTCACAGGATATGCCATTCCACAGGAGTGACAAGTGACACTGTGATTCCATAATCAAACTGTGACACTGTGTTACTGCCATATATTTTGGATCGAGTAATCAATTATGAGGGGCTATTAGTAGTCCTATAAACGGTAATCTCAACGAGCATTTGGTACAAAACCAATTGAAACAATAAACCCAAAGCAGCCCCCAGCAACGATCGCAACACCTGCACCTCCATAAACAGGTTTTGGGTGTTTTGTTTTTGATTTTGCCTTTATTTTATTGTTTTTACTGCTTTTACTGTTTTTATTACTCTGTCTGTGACGTAGCCGACGCTACACATTGTAGCTGTAAATCTGGTGCTATCAGTAGTTCGTACTTTATTCCGCATCATTCTGCTCTACCCAAAAGGGCCTATATAAGTTTCTTGACCCAGTTTCGGCTTCGCTTTTTGCCATTCGAAGTTGGCGCTACAGAGTCGATCACATATGCATACATATAGTACACACTGAAAATGAATGGGGGTTAAAGTTCTCATTTTTCTGGCCTCCGCTGTACAGGAGCAGGTCGAGCAGTAACACATCACGCACCATGGCCGTGCGCCAAAATTTTTGAAATTTTTATGTATTTATTCAAACACGTACATATGTACATATAGGTATAAATTTGCGTATGTGTATAAAAGTACAGCTCCCTTCTCTGCATACAGAACAGGGACATCGATTACATCAATTAAATTTCAGAAGTAATTCCCTTGCCAATGCGGCAATGTTTTTATTTCCCCCATGATTTATAACCATTTGATAACGCGACCACTGATAACCAGTGCCATCATTCTGTTGACCGAGTTAAATGCCACGCCAAAACAGATAATAACAAGTGCTGGTCAGACTTATGCAGGCGGAAGGAGCATCTTATCAGCTGTTTCGGACTTTAAACGCCGTACAAATGAACTGAATGTTCAAATTATGTTTCAATGGTTAATGAATCGCCCACAGCCAATGACTTTTGCTCAAATAATCTCGTTCATCAGTAGGCTTAAAAATGAAATATGTATTTCAAATAAAAACTTTTGCAATGTAGAAATGCAATGTACTTTTGAAAATGTATATTTATAAATATGTACAAATGTATGTCTTGAATGCTTATCACAAAAAAACCGACGATAAGATTGTGGACATTGGAAATACATTTCTGTTCCTTTATTTTGTTCAGCACCAAAATACTTTTTAGCTTATCATTTGATATTATGCAAATGGGCATAGAGAAGGAATTGGTTAGGCAGCTGAGCATAACTGGATATCCACAGGTATCCACTGCATTGTAAGATGTTGACATCTCGAAACTCGTTCCATGAATATAGATGAACTTCATTAATGATCTTGCTATGGATTTCGGTGCGGAACTCTCAAGTTCTGCGTTCATAACAGAATCAAGCCTTAGTCTTGATTATGATTGTTTATGGGATTCTAAAGTGTTATATCTACACACACACACACACATACCTATAACGCTGCAACAGCAAACGGGTATGTGAGGTTAAGTGCTTGGCCAAAGGAATGTGTCCGGCCTCATAGAGTATATAGACCCCAAATTGCACGGGTTATCTGCCCTGCTAGGCAATATGGTTTCCATATATTGGAATCTCTGAACCGAGCACACTCAACTCAAATGCAGTGCTTTCTCTGGCTCTGGCAAATCGATTTGGTTTGTGTGTGTGTGTGTGTGTATTCAGTATTATGATGAACAAACCGCCTTATCTATTGCGAGCTTGCGGCCCGGTCCCATTACAGTTACATGTCCCGTAATCCGCGGGCAGAGTTTTACCAAGGGCATCAGAGCCAGCCCCGACAAACAAAGCGAAACGCGCACTGCAACATGTGAATACGAACACACACAGAACGCTATACAGGTGATGCAAGGGCCACAAGTGGCGGCAGTCGAAGGCAAGGCATGAAACCCACTTGGTAACGTGGGGCGGAGGCAGAGACAGGGTGAATAAACACCCTTTAGAAACGATTAAGGCCACCCCTCTAGGGTCAATCAATATTTGATTGTGATGCGTTAAGGTGCCCTGTCATCAGCAAAATGCACTCTATGTCCATATTATTAGCTGTGTGTATGCATCGCCCATATACTGTATGTACTAGATGCATTGGTTTCTCGTATGTATTTATAATTTCATATCGAGCCGCAGGCACTCGATCTTCAGAACTTTCAGTGTCAGCCCATGCGACTCATTTTGTGGTGTTGGTGGAAAACTTTCCATTTAAATATATACAAGGTCTTGCTTTAGTTTTACGTTCGTTCCCCTCGTGCTACTTATACAAACCAGCCGTTCTATACATACATACATATATGTATTCCAATTCTGCTTCTCACAACAATTACAGCGTGTCGCTTTTGAGAGCTCGCCAAAATAGAAGGAACATAAATTAGACATTTAGTAATAGGTATTTTGTTTACAACTTTGTGCTTTTTACTTGAAATGTTTATATGAATTGCATTGGAATTCTTGATTCTTCAATGTGCTTGTACTAGAGATACATAAATACTTATAGCATGTTGTACAATGCTAGCAAACAGTGAGGATCGACAAGTCTGAAATGTCTTGTGTACGATATTGTATATATTTTCATTAAAATTGTATTCAACAAGTTCTACTCAACAACAAACACTACACTACAAACAATATTCATTTATGCATAATTGATGCATGTATGTGGGGATATGCAAGTAATAAATCAATATAATATTTGTCTAATTTTCTGATACTCATTTCATCGATCTTTCATTTGCGCAGGGGTATTGAGGAATTCCTGGCAGGCAAATCATCAAAAATAAACAACTCAAAAGATTGCACAAAACACTTGCATGGAACTTGCAATTAAAAATAATACTGGACCGAACATCATAGAGATGTTCAAAACCAATTGTTTATCTCTTCGTTTACATGTACAGATGTGCATCTGAACGTTTTGCATAAACGTAATTTTAAAATTAATTTATTAATTAGTTTAAAGCAAGGATAAAGTATACATTATTTGTAAAAATATTAATGGCAGAATATTTTCAAAATCTGGGGCTCTCTCTAGTAATTCACGCTCAGGTTCACTTTTTCAGTTTTTTTTTCTGTTCTGTTTCCTGCTTACCTCCCTCCTACACTTCTTAAATGCTAACCACTCGCTACTCGTGCTCTCTGCTTTTTGTCTGTTTCACACAAGCAAAATTATATTTGCTCCACTCAAAATCGAAAATTAGCCAAATTATCAGCCAAACCACACGGTCCGGTCTGCTCCAAAGTTCAATTATATGCTATGTACAAGAAAATTTTACGCCCACCAGCAGCCTACAGCCTACACACTCTCTCCCTTTCTCCCCTACTCGTTCAGCAGGCAAGTGCGCACCAGAGCGCCACACACGGCGTACGGGTCGCAGTTGGAGCTTGGGCGACGATCCTCGAAGTAACCCTTGCCAGCTGTCGCAACGCCGCGCGGAACCCGCACACTGACGGCACGGTTGGCCACGCCCCACGAGAATTTGTCGATGCTGGAGGTCTCCAGGCGGCCGACCAGGCGCCGTTCGTTGTCCTTGCCTTCCTTGGGGTCGTACGCCTTGATGTGGCGCTCGTGCTGCTTGCTCAGCTTCTCGATGGCCGCTTCGATGGCTTTGATTCCGCCGTCAGCGCGCATTGCCTTGGTGGAGAAGTTCGTGTGGGCGCCAGCCCCATTCCACTGGCCCTCCATTGGCTTGGGGTCAAAGGTGACAACCACGCCGTACTCCTCGGCAATGCGCTGCAGGATGTAGCGCGAGACCCAGAGATCATCGCTGGCCTTCAGGCCGTTGCTGGGACCCACCTGATACTCCCACTGGGCGGGCATCACCTCAGCGTTGGTGCCGGCAAAGTCAATGCCTGCGTACAAGCAGGCCACGGTGTGGGCTTCCACGAGATCTCGAGCGTACACGCGGTCGGCACCAACGCCGCAGTAGTACGGTCCCTGGGGTGCTGGGAAACCGTTGTCGGGCCAACCGAAAGGACGACCATCCACATCAAGCAGCGTATATTCCTGTTCAATGCCAAACCAAGGCTCCTGGTCCCCAATCTTGTCAACGGCTGCCTCGAAGGCTGCGCGTTTGTTGGAGGGTGTGGGCTTGCCATCTGCGCTGTAGGTGTCGCACAGAACAATGACATCGTTCCTGCCCGGCTTGAAGGGATCTCGGTAGATGGCGCGCGGCTTGAGAGTAGTGTCCGAATTCTCGCCATGTGCCTGATAGGTCGAGCTGCCATCGTACTGCCAGTCGGGCAGGTCCTCCACGGAACTTGGCACTTTGTCCAGGACGCGGTCCTTCAGGCGAATGTTCTCGCCGGTGCCGTCAATCCATAGGTAGGTGGCTTGCACTCGATTGGCAGGCGTCTCCAGATTACGATATCGCTGCAGGATGCTCTTGTCCAGGGCCGTGTTCGGGGAATTCACCAGGAACGTGGACCTCGCTGTGTTTGATGTGCGGAATAGACGGAGCTGCTGTGTTGCGGGAGCAACAAGCTCCTTTTTCAGGAAGAGTCCGGCCACGCGGAATGCCATGGTGATCCTTGATTGAAAAAATGAAGAGAAAATTATTCGTTTACTTCTGTATTGCACTTCAAATTGCTATGGGCATAGAAATACAGAGAGGGAGAGGAAGAGAGAGAGATAGAGCGTAAAGGTGTACGTCGAACTGTATACGTGCACCAGTTCAAGGATGATTGATATGTGGTGGATGCGAGATGAGGGTCTCAGTCTTCTCCAACGTTCAGTCCTATTTTTTCGCAGTTTATTTTTATGTAATTACTCTTCGTTCAGCACATTATTTTTCCTTGCACTAACTGACGACTGTGTGGGAGTTGTGTGTTTTTATCAGACTTACTTTGCACTTTTTTCTTGTCCACTTTACGGTTATATATCTTACTAAACTTTTTCTGGTGGTGCAGGGCAGGCTTTTGTGAATTGCGGGACTTGCGCTGTGGTTTATTCAGTTGCGGGAACTGCTGCTGAGGACACCCAACCAATTCGAGGTTTGGAAGGCTTGTGTTTGTGCGACAACATTCACTTTTCGGTCTCGGTCTGTCTCGGTTTTTCTTTATCGCGTTTGCAGCCGGCGCTGACTGCGGCAGCGGCAGCGGACGAAGTCTCCTACAAACAGACCCAAGCAAGCCCCAACACAAGTGGGTCCAAAACAGACAATGAGCAGCATATACACGCACACACAATCGAGCAGCGCGCAGATAGCGTTGGAAGAGCACCGAATACACAAACAAATTTGCTCTCGGAGCGCCTGTCTGAGAGTGCATAGAGAACCGAACCAGAATATTTCAAGGCTATGAGATTAGACTAAATCTACCGTTACTTTGATAAATGTAATATGTGCATTGGTTGTGATGCACATACATAAGTACATATGTTTTTAATATTTTGGATACATATGTACATACATACATATGTTTTCTTTCTTTAGGTGTTAACATTTGTATGATTTCTGGATGACAAAAACAATTTTCTTAAGAAACAGCAGTGGTACACTGTGTATGTTCTTCTGGGTGTATTTTTATTTAATGCACTGTACGATGTACAAAATATTTGCTCTCACTTTCGACTCTCTCTCACCATCTCCATCTCTCGACAGGGAGAGAGCTAAGCATTAAAGAGATGGTGGTGGTGCATGCATGCGCTCTCACTTCATCGACCAAAACGCTCCAAGACACATTTCTGGTACAAAGTTCAACACACGCATACATATTTTACATAAACAAGATATTATTGGGGCTGTTGGATCAGCTGTTATTATACAGGGTGACTGATGGATGTTTCTATAATGATAGTTTTCCGATACAACGAATCGGTACAGTTGTTTTTTTTCGTTCGAAAGAGATGTGGAGAAAAAACCTTTTGAGTTTCTCAATCTGTGAGTGGTTATCAGCGACCCTGCCCAGAATTTGTTATGTACACTGCAAACCTAGATGGGATCCACCATAACCTGTTGCATGCTTTTATGCCTCGAACAGGGGACTCAATGCTACAAATTTTAAATTGTATTGTGGGGTCTCTAGGGGTCTATCACCGTGTAGAAATGCCACTTAGAGCCATGTCCCAGGCCACATCGAATACTAATTCGTGATCAGCATCGAATTCCTGATCGTTTGCCATCAAAATCTCAATTTTTTCTAAAATGTCGGAAAAAAAGGCATGTCAAAAAGTGGATAACGGAGGTTTTTCACACTGGCGCTTCCATGGGGCTTATATGAAAAAAAAACGGACAAAATTTTTTGAAACGTACACATTTCCCCTTCAGGTGTCGCCTTTGGTAATTACATGAAAATGTAGTTCATATGTAGCAAATGTGTAGTTAGCGTGTAGTTACCATGTAATTAAATTAATTTAGTAGAAAATTGTTGTTGACCGGTTTGCAGGCACTGGCGGCCATGGCTTTTCAAAGTAAGAGCTTGAACAACATCGACTCCAAAGTTTGTACAGCGATACACTCGAACACAAAGCGGAGTGTGGCCTATAAGCAGCTCCATCGCAATAATCGGCACGTCCTGATCCAAAAAAAGGCAAACGGCGGCAAAACAAGCTTTCAAGCAGTTTCCCGCCTGTCTGACATAACATTGCCCGAGCTTCAGGTCGCCATAACAAAAATACAGCAAACTAAATGAAAATCATACATACATATGTACATACTTACAGGATAGTGTGTGTACGAACGTTTCTGTGAAGTGAACCACAAGCTCAATATGTATATGTGTGCGAGTACGAATTTCCACCATCCATCCGCTGTATATGTAATGTAAATACATACTTTTATGTAGCTCTGTGTGTTGGTGTGTGGCATGCCACTGGGCCGCCTGCATCATTTTCAGTCACGTCACTCGCACTAAGCTTTTCCAGTTGTTAGCATCGTTTCCAATTGGCCGGCTTTAGTTGTCTTTCGCAAGCCACAAGGAAAGTTTTGGCCGCTGATTGAATTGCGGTTGTTGCAATAACAAAGCCAATTTTATAATTCAGTTTTGTTTTCCGAACGTCCCATTGAGATTATAATTTGATTATTTGGCTCTTTTGGCCAAAGCTTGCGAAGGCCACTTGTTGCTCAACCTGTACCCTGGACCTGTGGCAGGTTTTTTGTGGCTTCTCCAAGGGTTGATACCCCATTACCATGGACTATAAAAGCTGGAAGCATTTTTTGGAGAATAATAACCTGTAAGTAGTAGACACAGCAGAGTGGGGTTTTAAACAAAATGTACCGCAACAAGTTCGTACGACTTCAGAGCATTTTTATGAAATGAAATCAGTTGCGAATAACCTACAATGTTCCCCGGCAAACAGCAACATGGGCCAGAAGTAAAGCCGGTTTTTAATCCCTGCCAATCGTTGAGATCTCCGCGATTTGAAAACCTCAACGCGTCTTAGTGATTTCCACGGTACGAGTCATCGGAATTGGCGTCTGTGGAAATATATAAACTTTGCATAACTTTTATGGAACTTTTAACTGGAAACGACTGCACCCATTTTAAGTAAGCTATCTTTGAGCGAAATTGAGAAAACTTGCAAAGGAAAACACGAAACCAAGTAAATTGTGGCATGCGCTTGGAAAATGCCTCTCATGTTAACACACACTTTGTACCTCTTTTCACTTCGCAAAGTCGACAAAATCCACCAAACCGGTTTCCCTTTGCTACATTTTGCAATTCTCCTACTTCAACTTTTGATGAGTGCAGCAATGCTGCGCTTGTAAGAGAGTAAGCTCAGATTTTTGGCTTTCAGAACATGGTTACATGCTTAAACCGAGTAATTCTCCAGCCAAGGCCTACCCTCTCCTCACTAAACTGAAACGATGTCAAGATGCGATGTTACTTTGAACAGTATCATATTGTGATTCGAATAAAAAAACCACAAAAAAAAGGAAAATATTCGTATAAACAGAAAACCCTGGTTGTGCCAAAGAAACTCCCACGCGCTATATAATAACCTCATGTCACATAAAATTGGAGGAATTGGAGGTTTAGCTGAGTTACAGCTTAACAGCTGTCAACTTTCATAGCTGTGTGCTCAAACAAGTATTCCCTTTTCGTCTGCCAGTACAAGGTATCCAGCTATAGAACTGGAAACCCATAATTGTGTTTTCCGGTACATCATAAAAGGTTTCAAAGTACAAGGTACATTATCAACGGAACGAAACCTGCTATCAGAAAGATACTGGCCAAGCTTTTCGAGGCAGTCCATACGTCAATGCAATTAGTTTATGAGTCACAGTATTCCCAAAGCCATGAACTTGTAATTTAAAATATTAAATACCCGATTTCGTTATCAGCACAAATGTGCTTCCTAGTTACTTCATTACATTATTACTATTATCGGAAAAGGTCAATCTATTATCCAACCGATAGGATTATCAATAAAGAATGCCTTCTACCACGCGCAAAACAGCTTGTTATAAACTTTTAATACAAGGCCTGGCTGATAAGCATTTGTATACATATAGTAGTATATATACAATGTACATACATATGTAGGTAAATATTAGATGGCATGTTTTCATGCATGTGAATAGTATCGATGATATCCAAACGAATTACCCAGCGGAGTCTGAATTTCCCAGAGAACTCTAATTATCAGGAATTCTTCTGGGGAGCAGCACTCTGAGAATACCCCAACTGACGCTCTCTCCCCGCTCACACGCACACAGGCACCCATTGTGGCGCTCGCTAGAATATGAACAAGAACTGGGGGTACTAGTGCCATCACGCTCAGACGCATAGCATAGCAGTAGCTATCTCAGCCGCTCAGCTGTTGCTGCTTGTGTGTTTTCGGGTATATACTCTCTGCCTGGCGGCAGTGGCATTAATTTCTGGCTTCGTTCCACTGCCACAACTGGGGCCCGTTCATTCACGATCAACCCGCGAGCGAGTAAAGTTCAAAAATCCGAGAAGCAGGAGCGCCGTTTCATACACACGGGTGGAAATATTTTCTCAGAGCAGACCACACGGTGGTGGTTTAATCGGGAACGGGAACGAAAAGGGCAGAAGGGGAACAACAACAAAAATACCCGGTGCAATATTGCTGCCAGGGCAGTGAACGAATCGCGTCGCAGTGTCAAAGTTTCTAAATACGAATACATACACAGAATACAGTAGTGGTTGCATTTTGTTTTTTCAACCCCATATCTGATTGATTGATTGATTGACAAGATGACTAAGAGCGATAATGCAAATCTATTGAACGACAACAGGCTGGGTACTGGAGGAGCAGCACAGCTGAAAGCCCAGATTGTGCCCGCCCAACCGAAGACCCTCCAGCATTTGCCCAAGCGACCGGCAGTGGACTTGGCTTTCCACAACCTGACATACCGCGTCAAGGAAGGAAACCGCAGCAGTAAGTACAGTGTGAAAACCTATCTGGAAAATGCATACACACATATTTACATAAGTATAGGTTTCCACACCTTTACCCCACAACAACAGAGTGAGCAGAGAACGTGAGCATCAACTGGACGCGCCTGCTCATTCTCATTCTCATCGTTTTCGCTTTCTTTGTGCATTCTCTTGGTCTATGAAAGGCAAGGGAAGGCAAGGCCTCACCGCCCTCACATACGAATTCTGTAATACTGCGATTATATGTATATTTTCTCGACTGTAAGTTCCATCTTCGGAGCGGATTTGTTGCTATTACGCACTACGCGCCTTATCCCCAACTTTAGCAAGTTTTACTTGTTTGCTTTAGCTGCGCTTCGGCTTCGTGCTGGTTTTTGATTTCTGGTTTCTTTGTTCTCGCAGCGTCATATCAGCGGTTGTCTGTGGCGTTGCCACCCTGAGTAAAGAACGTGGGGTAAGCTGTAAGTTTATAAGGATTGATTTCCTAATTACTTTAGTAACGCTAGTGACTAGTGACTAGTGGCCAAAGGGCACAGTATTGCGCGATAAGCCATTGACCGATTCATAGTCGCTAGAGTTACTGTTACTGCCCACACAAACAATTTTTCCTATTGGGACGGACAGTCAACAAGTTGATTTGATACCCGATGTCCGCATCAAGAATGCGAACCATGTACATACTTCTCTCTACGAGTATATGTACATATGTATGTATGCATGAACGATTGTTTTTCGTATGTATCCGCAGCTAAACATGGGTGGAGCAGTATGTAGGGGTTTGGATCTGGCGCTGGCACAGACACTGGCGTAGATATTGTGCTGTTAATGAGCAAAAAACATTCTATGCCAGTCCGTATTCTCTGTGTATTTGATTGTAGAGGCGTCAGTACGAGTACGAGTGTGTGCTTGTTGTGTTAGCACAGCGACTAGGTCTTATTCATAGGCGGATAGATATGAAAGAAGGTTTAGGGTTAAACTCCCTTCGGAACACATAAATTGCTATCCAAAGCAAGTGTAATCAATGGTATATCTGTTAATATGTATGTATGTGTGTATATACTGCACCTGGACTGTCATATCTGTGTGGGTGTGCCCCTGTGAGTACCTGTTCAGTAAATGTGACGAATACCTTTTTTCCCTCCTATATGTCCATTTTGAATTAGTAATGATGGGCCAGCGTTATTTCCAATAATTGGGTATTCATATGGGCACAGCACAGCTGCTTTGTTCTCAGAAATCCATAAATCAATACAATTCTCAGATCCATCTCCAGCTCCAGCTATGGGGCCAGACATCTACAAAGACTTCACTTCTGTACCGCTTGATATGCAGCTAAAATGATGCAAGGACAACAACTTTAACGCTCCAGTCTATAGATGCCATACATCCCAAAGCAATTTTAAGTAACTGCCACAGCCTGTTTAAGCTTTAAGCGCAGCCCGTTCGAAGCACATCAACTTCAACTAAGTACAAAGGTAATTGAAAGCGCCAGCAAGCTGAACTTTGCACAGCCGCAAACCTAAAAGTCTGATGCGAATAATAATCATCAGTGACGAGACACAAAGGTCGGCAATACGACTCAATTGAGTCAGTAAGAATATATGCAAGAGTATGTGCATACATACATACTCCTATTACCTACAATTGAAAGAGTATATTTGCACATGCGAGTGTATGTTTCATCTTAAGGCAAAAGATTTGCAGATGGCACGCCACTCTCGGAGACGTGCTAAGTTTTCGGGCTAATAATGTATACAAAGTAAAGTGGCGATGAAGCAACTGCCGCCGCTGTTGGTATTCGGGTTACTCAGGTTAACAAATTATGGAAGTACCTGCGAATGTTCTCAAAAGGCCATTCCAGATTTTTATTTCAAGTGTTCGCCTTGAGGCGGCTGCTTTTGCTTGTCCAATTAAAAATATCTACAAACAAGATTCCCTCCTTTTGATACACCAAACACCGACTGTAATGCCCTTGGAGGCTTCTTCTGCGCACACATTTTTGGCCAACTTAGTGGCTGCTCAGGGTTCGCGTACCTGTGGAATAAAATGAACAGCTCTGAATTGGCCTTAGCGTTTGGACTAAAGTTTGTCAAGCGTAGCACACTTCAGTCGAGCCACAGCCACAGCCATAGCTCAGCCCCAGCCCCACTTTCGGGGTTACAGCCGAGTTGCGGGCCAGTGGCAGCTGCAATATGCGGCAATTCAATGCGAAGCATTGCGTATAGTTAGTGGCTACGCTAGTATGCGGCTTGGCAGTCGCAGTCTGTCAGTTGAGGTTCACTGCCAGCTTACATAGCGCCGTGTTTTGTAATCGAGTGAGCTGTCGAGCAACTAAATTAAACCAACCTATGTACACATGCACGAGATTCGTACAATTCAAATTTTTTCTGAACGCTAGAGCGAAACTATAGGTCACGGCAAATGACTAGTAACTAGTCTGCGTTACGACACGCCTTAATTGGATTGTTTTGTACTGGCCATTTAAAACAACATCTCTTAAGTTAGTAGTTTCTACCACTAACCCACAGCCCCGCGATCGTAGTCTGTTACGATCGCATCAATGACAAAAGATCATCACCTGAGAGCCATACAAATGGTCGATATGTCCATCTTTGGCGAAGATTCGTAGCCGGCAATTGCGAATAACCGCGCGTGCCCGACAGCAAACTGGTTTATTAGCATTTTCCTCTACAGATTTTATTTTCTAGTTTCTATTTTATTCATATGGTGTGTGGTGTACATAAGGCACTTCCGCGTCTGCTCGTTCATCTAAGCTGTTTTTATTTGAAAAGAATACGAAAATATGTGATTCTGAGGCGGATCGTTTAAAACCCTCAAAAATCTGGTATTGAAAGCATCTACAATCTAAAACGCAATTACATGTCCATGTAAGTGACCCAAAAAACTTTAAGGACTATCTGATCACCGGAATCGTTGGATCCCAGCGCTTGTAAAGCTTCAACAACAGCTCTATTGTCTGCATTCACCGCTCAGACGCCGCGGCGTCCAGATGGAGATGGAGATGGAAGGCAACAAAGCTCGCAGGCAGGGGCCAATGACCGCGTTATGCTGTTTGATTGTCAGTCTTTTTTGTATTTTGTTTACCTATTGACTTCACTTCACACTTGATCGTCCGATGACATTTGATAGCTTCGCCATAGTTAAGTGACGGCACTTGGTTCAATAACGTCATCTTAATCAAGAAGGCGACTATTTTTAGGCCAGATAAAAGATTTCCCCAAAAAACTAATTTCATACTTCTTGTAATTTTAGATGCCAAAACCATTCTGAAGGGCGTCAGCGGGCGCCTGCGCTCAGGAGAGCTCACAGCCATCATGGGACCATCCGGCGCTGGCAAGAGTACGCTGCTGAATATTTTGTCTGGCTACAAGTAAGTTTGGCTTTGTCTGATGCTGATGATGATAATTTGCATTCACAACAAGTAGCTGGTACATATTTACGTATGTGTGTATGTGTGTTTATGACCTTGTGGAATCACACCAGAATGTACAGCACACGGTGCCTGTTGCGCCGTGCTATTGCTAGTGCGAGTATATTTATAAGCCCGCCCTGTATTATCAGCATTACTATAAAGAAGTATGTGCGACTTGATAAGTACACTGCCTCTCAGAGAGCTTGAACCGCCGACCTTTTCGCGACTCTGCACGAGCACAGAATGGGTTCTTTACAATTATATAATTTATGCACCGCGGGTACGGAATCCTCATCCGACGTCCCTTCAAAAGTTATTATCTTTATTCGTTTATTGAAAACGTTGAAGAAGTTTTGCTGTGCGGCATAATAATCATAAACATTTCAAATTAACTTGCTTATTTGTTACTGTTGTTACTAGGAACTAGGCGGCGGACAAGCCGCTAGCCATGAATCGCCATGAATCGATATGAGAATGAGAGGTTGACTGAATCGCAGGAAGCCGATTTTTGTCATGCCATGTACACGCATACATACATACATACATACACACATATATCAGAGTGTAATCAGCGCCTCGCTTTTTTCGTGTTTTATTAGTTTAAATACTTGTGTGGGAATACGCTACTAGTTTGCTGAACTTTGGACCCAACCTCTTTGCGCAACAGTTCTCTAATCGCGTGCACATACTATACACATGCCTATGTACATATGTACTTGTACTTTTATATATGATATAAGTGTACACACACGTAGATATGCAGAGTAAAAATAGGGGTCTAATTATCTGTGTTATTAGCTCAGTTCAAAATTCAATAATAACTAATGAAGCAACTGTCTCCACGGACTTTCCAAAATGCTATGCATTAGTGTTGTGTTGCTCATGAGTGAGTGAACAAAAAAGAGTTGTTCATTTAAGTGAGCAACTGAACATGTTCCTTCCAAACTGTTCTTTTTTGCTCACTTGTTCTTTTTTGTTCACTAGTTCATTTTTGCTCACTTGTTCTCTACTCACTTTTTGCGCAATTTGGCTTCCCAAGCGGCATTTTGCGTTCTGGCAGTTGTTGCTCATATTTGCGTTTACTTCACACTTTTTGTATTACCGGCAAAGCTGTTTACTCTTTTAAAAATTCAGTATGTCGCTAATTCGAAAGTATAGTGAAATTTGGAATCATTTCGAGGAAGTTGGACGCCAAGAAGCCAAGTGCAAGTATTGCAAATCTGTTTTGAGTTGCAAATCTCTGAGTTGCAAGTCTGTGGTGATTAGGGATCTGTGCATGAACAGTGAACAAGTGAGCAACTGAGTGAGCAAGTCAGCAACTGAGCAATCCAAGTGAGCAATATGAGTGAGTTGACTCACTTACTAAAAAAGAACAAGTGAACATGTTCACCAAAATGAGCAATGTTTACCCAACACAACTGTGCATATGCATTTTAAACGAGAACTTTTTTAGATGGAAACCATCCGAAAAGCTTTCCGATGGACATAATCAGTCCTTGATGGATTTGCAACACCAAGTCTATAGCATCCTTAAATACGATTTTATTTTTACCTGCAGAACCTCGAGCATCGAAGGAAGCGTCACCATGAACGGCGCCGAGCGCAACCTGAGTGCTTTCCGCAAGTTATCCGCCTACATAATGCAGGATAATCAGCTGCACGGAAATCTAACTGTGCAGGAAGCGATGACGGTGGCAACGAATCTAAAGCTCAGCAAAAAGTTTACCAAGCCTGAGAAGAATTCAATGGTAAGTAATTCGATCGAAGATCATAAGTATGTACATACAGACAGCACACTCAATTATGCAATTGGACAAGCTAAATCAAAGTTCCAGACTTAGATGTCTGTATTCTCGACGCATATTTTTAACTCAATAGAACCAGTTTTTGGCAGAATATATCACAATAATCGTAGATGAAATTATGGAAGTCTGTTTAGACTATTTTAAAAAGTCTTGCAAGTCATCGCGGCCAGACAAAAAATAAAACTTAATGAAAGGGAACACAAAGAAATTCCACAGCGCTAATAAGTTAAATGTCTCTCACAGATCGATGACATTTTGCTGACTCTGAGCCTGAGTGAGCACCGCAATACGATGACTCGCAATCTGTCAGGCGGCCAGAAGAAACGTCTATCCATTGCCCTGGAGCTGGTTAGTAATCCACCCATCATGTTTTTTGACGAACCCACCTCCGGCCTGGACAGCTCGACCTGTTTCCAGTGCATTCATCTCCTGAAAATGCTGGCCGCAGGCGGACGCACAGTCATCTGCACCATCCATCAGCCTTCCGCTCGTCTGTTCGAGATGTTCGACCAGTTGTACACTCTCGCGGACGGACAGTGCGTCTACCAGGGCAGCACCAAGCAGCTGGTGCCCTTTCTCTCCACCCTGAACTTGGAGTGCCCCAGCTACCACAACCCGGCAAGCTATGTCATTGAGGTTTCTTGCGGGGAGCACGGCGATCATACTCGCAAACTGGTGGAGGCCATCGACAATGGCAAGAGGGACATCCGTTCCTCCGCGGACTATGCTGGACTGAAGGCCCGCAATGATCTGGTGAAGGTACAAAATCTGAAGGCCATCCTGGACAAGAACGATGCCTCAAACGTCAGCGGAAGCAAGTACGAGGACAATCTGACCTTAAACAATGGTTTGCTAAATGGCATGGTAAACGATATTGTGAAGAACACCAACGCTGGGACCGCCGTGGTCAGCACCAATGAGAAAGGCGATGCCATGATTGACGTGGAGAAGACAGACAACTGTACAACGGCTTTACTCTCGGAGGAGATTACATCGCCGGAGCGGTACCCGACGTCGCAGTTCCATCAGTTCTGGGTGGTGCTCAAGCGAACTTTGCTTTTCAGCTATCGCGATTGGGTAAGTCTGGCGCCTGCGAATATTTTTAGAGAACCAATAACTAATGCAATAATAACTTTTTGTCAACTCTTTCTCATAGACGCTTATGTACCTACGATTGTTTGCTCATCTTTTGGTTGGTTTTCTTATTGGAGCCCTCTACTACGACATTGGCAATGATGGAGCCAAGGTTCTCAGCAACCTCGGTTTCTTGTTCTTTAACATGTTGTTCCTCATGTACACCTCAATGACCATAACGATTCTATCATGTAAGTGATTTAACAACACAACCAACCATATATATTATGTACTCATATGTTTATCAATCCAATCAAAGTCCCACTTGAGATGCCCGTGCTGTTAAAGGAGAACTTTAATCGCTGGTATTCGTTGAAATCCTACTATCTGGCTATATCAGTGGCTGATCTACCATTTCAAGTAAGTTTTTCTAAGCCCTTTAAACGAACCACAGAACGAATATTTATCTTCTCTTTTTACCAGGCAATTTTCTGTGTCATCTACGTATCCATCGTATATTACTTCACCTCGCAACCATGGGAACTGTTCCGGTTCTCGATGTTCCTGTCGGCCTGCCTACTCATCTCCTTCGTTGCTCAGTCCGTCGGTCTGGTGGTTGGCGCTGCCATGAACGTCCAGAACGGAGTCTTCCTTGCCCCGGTTATGTCCGTGCCATTCCTGCTGTTCTCCGGTTTCTTCGTCTCCTTCGACGCTATACCGGTGTACTTACGTTGGATCACATATCTATCGTACATCCGCTACGGTTTCGAGGGTACCGCTCTGGCCACCTACGGCTATGAGCGTGAGAAGCTGCGATGCTTCCAGACCTATTGCCATTTCAAATCGCCCATCACGACACTGGAGGAGCTGGACATGGTGAACGCGAACTTTACGCTTGATATTGTGGCCCTTGTCGTGATCTTTGTGGTGCTGCGCATTTCAGCGTACCTGTTCTTGCGCTGGAAGCTGAAGACTGTGCGCTAGGTTTTTGTAACATTAAATATTGATTTCGGTTCTAAAAGCTTTCTATGTACCTAATACCTATTTAGTTAACAACAAAGCGTTCTGGGTTCTTAATATTTAATCCTTGTACATTTTATTTTTGCCTAGTTTTTAGTTGCGAAATTCATAATCTAAGTGATACGCACTTTATTCCAGCCCCAGATGTAACTAAAGATAACATTTGATCAAACTAAATCACATTGAACAAACCACAATTAAGGAGTAAGCAAATATAGGGCTATAAGTAAGCAAATTCACACATCAAATCGCACTATTTTGCCAAAACCAATATAATATTAAAATATACTATTTTCATGTGACCTTTGAAATGTGTACAAGCAAGGAAGAAATTGTATATTGTCGTCTGTGAATAAAAACATATTTTATATACCATATATGTACATACATACATACATGTACAACAACAACAAATCTTGCAATCTGTGCAAATTTGTATTCAAGATGCATTACATTACGCCTGTGTGTAACTATTTTATACCAATTTTTAAAATACAGGTTTCTGATAAATTCACATGTTATTTAAGTGAAAAACATATTTTGTAATCAGATTTATATTTATAGTTCATTCGTGGAGGAAATAAACAAATGTTGTACCAAAAAGTCTTGATTCGATTTACTCCAGGAACCAATGGTACACAGCTCACCTGATCATCCGATCTGATAGACCAGCAATTATTCATGGGTACAAAACAAGAGGCCCTAAGGAGGTTAATAGGGCCGAATAGTTCGTTAGGATCAAGGATATGAGGTTGAACACCGCAGCCAGGTCGAAACCTTCGCAGAAAGTACGGAAGATCGCCACCAACATTGCCAACAGATGCGATATCAGGGAAATTGACAGGCGGGCTTGGATAGATAGACATGGTTATATATCGACTGATCATATATTAATGCTATATTGATGCTGACATAAAATATATGTACGTATATACTTACGGAGTCGGTTAAATACTTATCTATATGAGCCAATATACTCGTATATCAAATTTAAATTTTATAATAAAGACAATCCGATGCCCTGGCAGCTAGTGTTTCACAATGTCTCTTAGGTTAAGAATTGTATTGTTAGCCTTCAAATTTATAAATAAATAAATACAAAAAATATACTCTTATGTTCTTCTTTGAGAAGTGGTTATATAATGATTGGCAAAGACAAAAGTTTGGGCGCTTTATTTCGTGTAAATGGAGTCTGATCAGTAAGGGCTGCTCTTTTAGGATCGTGAGGATAAAGACTTTCGGTCGCCATCGAAGTCCCGGTTACGAAAAACAGGTAAATGTTTGGAAAACTCATCGATAATCGGCCGATATATGTATGGCTGAGATATAGAATGGAATTGGAAAATACAGTCGAACCTCAGTATTACGAACTTCGGTACAACGAAGTTTACTATATAACGAATTTATTTCTAGAATACTGCAATTCTATATTCTGAAAACATTAATTCTAGATACGCTGTATGGAAGTTCGACTGTAACTGTATTTTAATGATTTTCAACGTCAAGGCTGCGGATGTAGTCAGCCCAAAAGTATGTCATAATTTGTTTATGTAGCCGATATTGATCGCCACCTGGCATCACTTCAATTTAATTGCGGGGGCGATCATTGCCCAAATAATTAAAATGAAATGGCTAAAGAGGAAAAAATACCAATTGGTACAAATTTTGTTCCTTTTACGAGTCTGCACGTCTGTCAAATGAATACGAAATTTGATTGCATCGAGGAACATGGGCCATGCCGTCGCAATGAATTTGCAATTGCGCCTCGTTAGTAAAATGTTAGAAATTGTTTAGAAATGGCAGCGGCTGCAGGGTCACCATCATTTTGGAAAGATTTAGCGAACGGATTTCCAATTTCATGCCACATAAATGTTTTCGCATTAAGTTCTTAGTACTCAGTACCCCCTTCCCTTATGTTTTTACTGTTCGTACTGAGAACTTTTTCTTGGGACTAGGCTTGGGGACTATCCAAATGTGAATAATGAATTCCACTAGGGCATGGGCATTGACAGTTGTTTACACGTTCGTTGCACAGATAATTTTTATAGGATAGGCCTATAAATAGAGTATGTTATCCTGCTGTAACGAAAACCAGAGGCTGCCCAACAAGTTTGTCAAGGGTTTGCTGCTGCAGAGGATGAAAAAAGCTCTCGTTCTTTGCCTAGAAGTGTTCTTTCCACTTTTCTTTGTCTGCTGTGGGCTGGGGCTGTGATGCCACTCTGTTGTTCTTCCTTCATTTGCTTTCAGTACATTTTCGGTCGTTGGTGCAACAAGTCGTCGCTGCTGCCGGTTTCGTTGTAGTTGTCATTGTCGTTGTTGTTGCTGACTCTCAGTCTCCCCACCATCCATGCCACCCGTAAACAGCTGCCTTTGCCAGGCGAAAGAGAGTGGAAAGCTAACGCGAGCAGCAACAACAAAAAGAAAGCGGAGTAAGTGCAATGAAGCTCTACGACCCTCTCCTTTCCCTCTCCCTCTCCGATTGTGGTGAAGGCTAGTGCCAGCGAGTGGTGCATTTACGCAGATGCAGATGTAAATACATAATAATACCCACCAGCAGCAATATCTAAGCGCGTTCGTTGAACCTGAAAGTCGGAATGGCTACGAGAGTGTGAATGTAGTTGTGTACATATGTATGTACAAAAATATGATAGAAAATATTTCCAGCCGCCGTGCCGGTTCCCGCTAGCACATACAATCAGCAAGTACTGTTTAATCGATTGTTGGGTCAACTAAGGGAATCATCATTATGATCTAACGTTCTGATAACGTCTGAAACCCACTATATAAGCCACTGAAAAGTCAACTGATTGCACTCGGAATTATCTCATTTAGAAATATAGCCACCACGTATCCGGTTGGAGTCGGTGATAACACTGAGATAGATGTCAGAATCCTCTAGCTGCGTATGGAGCCCGCTTCTCTTAGCGCCAATGTTGACACTCGCGTATGTCAGACAAATCTTCTTCTGGGACACCAAAATAAAGCTCGGTGCCCGAATATGCCCTGATAAATGTGTGAATACTCGCACATACAAATAGTCGCATATAATTATAATGGTATGGTGAAATTGGCCTATGCTTCATAGATACATACATATATGTATATTATTCGTCAGTGGACAATGTGGGATTTTTAATCATATATCCGCACAGTCAAAGCAAAGTTCAACATTCGCCGCTTCATTGCATTTGCATGCGCCATTACTCACACAAAAATGTCAAGATACGAAACAAAGAATCAAGAATCTTTTGGCACGTCGCCTCTTGCATACCCTTACACGGCACCTCATCCAAACTTATCGATATATTTATTTTAAGTACTGGGTATGGTTGCCAAACGCGTATACAGTACGATACAAAAGACTTTTAAGTAAGGCCATTGGTCACGGCACGCACCCTGTTCCCACCGAGTTCCGTTCCTATTTCGTATTCATGCCCTGCCGCTAAAGACTTTCCACGAACAAAGCCAAGTGCAGCAGTTCAGAAACGTGTGTATCATTCTGTAAACATATATTGTACGAGCTTATACTTGCATGCACTAATGCGGGGATTTATATGGAGCATGCAATCAATGAGAGCCAAGTAAAGATAAACAATGAAAAAGAGTAGTATACATAACTATCAGCTGTCGCCCTCAAATATCAGTCGAATAAAGCTTCCGCTGTTGCTCTGCTGTACATATGTACAAGTTGATAACGTTCTCTACTCGTATTCGTATTCTCCAAAGCTGTTGTGCAGTTACTGCAGTTGCAACTGCAACAGCAACTTGAACTGGAAGTTGCCGCTCGCTTATCTGCGGCTGCGGCTCCGGCTGGGACAGCGCAACGTGGTAGTTGCAAAATTCTGGACAAGTTTTGTTTGCTTGCCTCTACTGAAATTACTCACCAGTAACCCGTGACGTGATACTTACTCTCCCCCACATACCCAGACACCCAGATTCGATCGGCATACTGTCAGCCGGCTGTTCAACCAGCCAGTCAGTCAGTCACTCGGTCAGAATTCATGCTGCGGCTGCCAGTCGTTCCCGTACTACTTTCAATCAATTGAAAATCTGAGTTTATTTTTCGAGCTGCGCTCTAGCACAGCACAGCACTCGCGCGTTCCCGCTCCAGCCGGGGAAATGAAATTCGTTTAAAAAGTTCTTTGCTCAGTGCGAAATTTGTGTTCAGAACGAAAGCAGCGCGTTTTGCAGTCGTATCGAAGCGTAAGTAATTGTAATAAATGCAAATACTCAGTTGTAGCGGGATGAAAGGTTTCAAGTGCCCGCATCGCTAATTAGAATAATAATACAAAACGTCTTGAGACAACGAACAAGCAGTGAATACTTTTGACAAACTGGTTTAAAATTATTTACTTATTTCCACATTGCATGTGATTCTGACTACTAATTGATTACCATTATACAAATAAACAGACAAAAAATACTGACCGCGTCGAGAGAGAGAGAGAGAGTGAGACAGCGACAAGCCCCGTCGAGGATTGCGCCTAACAGTATCGAGAGGTTATAGCTCTACTCGTTTACTTAAAGCTTGTTCCCATCCTATATTTCAGGGGCAATGACTTCAACCTAAACAACGGCATTAAATACTTATTGAGGCATTAACAGGCAATCAAGATGCAAACGACCAGTAGCATCAAAGGCAGCACCAGCTCCCAAAATAGTTCACTGCAGTACAGCAGCGACATCAATGCCATAAGCCTTGAACTACCCGACCATTCAGAGGATTTCCAATCTGCTAACGGATTAAAGTATTTACCAGCCTGGCCAGCAGTTAATTTGCAGTTTACGGGACTAAATTGTGAAGTTCCGGACCGATGCAACGGTAAGTGAATGCGAATGCTACTCACTCATTACAGCTAAGTAAATGCTAATGAACGTATCGTGTATACTATTGGATTATTAAGAATGATAATTGGGGATATTTTTCCCAAGTAATTGCACTGTATGTCCAACTACCCAATTATTTTGTGCGGCTAAAAATGCATATATTAAACAACAATTACCGACGTCAATTCTATACTCATCTGAAATATGTACATGACAGTATGTGCCATTTAACCACAATTCATACATTCCATATCACACAGTCATCTATTTAGTTCACCTATTATCACCTTTTACTGACCCAACGCGTCTTGCAGCCCAAAAGACGAAGCAGATTTTGCGGGAAGTGAATGGTGAATTTCGCTCTCATGAACTGACCGCGATTATGGGACCCTCAGGAGCTGGGAAAACGACTCTGTTGAACCTACTAGCTGGATTTGGGTAAGATATATCAAGCTGATTTTCACCTACCACTGATCACTGACTTAAACTATGATACCCTATGAAGGGCTGCCAACAATGTCGGGGAGATATTAGTCAACAACCATCCAAGGGATATGAGAGTCTTCCGGAAAATGTCCCGATACATAATGCAGGTACAAGGACTTTGCTGCTGTGCAGTCCAGTCCAGAAGGTTGATTTCATTTCAAATGCTTTTCAGACCGATGTTCTTGATCCACAATTTACTGTGCTCGAAATGATGCTCCTAGCCGCCCATCTGAAACTGGGAAATGATCTGCGCTTAAAACAAAAGCTAGAAGTGGTGAGTACCATAAATACATACATCGAAACGCATTTCTATTTGAGCTTATTTGATCAATATTGCACAGATCGATGAAATTTTGGGAATGCTACGGTTAAAAAAATCACAAAACACAAAGGCTCTAAGGCTGTCTGGAGGTGAACGAAAGCGCTTGTGCGTTGCCCTTGAACTGGTCAATAATCCACCTGTCCTTTTCCTGGACGAGCCCACAACGTAAGTGCATGATAAATATTTCCAAATCTGTAAATCCTAATTGACAGGCCAAAAGCGGTCTGGACGATCTGTCTAGCTCCCAGTGCATGTCGCTATTGAAGATGTTGGCTGCCGGGGGGCGCACTGTAATCTGCTCAATCCATACCCCGTCCGCCAAGATCTTTGAGATGATTGACACTGTGTACGTGCTGGCCGAAGGTCAATGCGTTTACCAAGGAACTGGGAGCAACATTGTACCCTACATGCAATATTTGGGGCTGAGCTGTCCCGTCACATACAACCCGGCCGACTTTATCATTGAAGTGGCCTGTCACGAGTACGGCAATGCTTACCAGGAGCCAATGGTCGCGGCCGTGTGCAACGGCAAGATTACGCGGTGGACTCCGGCAGCGGACGATGGCAAAATCACACCCACCAAAACCGACACAACGTCCGGCGCGTCGTCATTCTATGAAATGGAGCAGTTCGATGAGGAAATCAACCCAAAGCTGTTGCAATCCAAATCTAGCTGGTGGATGCAGTATAAGCTGCTGCTGACCCGCATGCTACTCCAAATGTGGCGGGACAAAGTAAGTGTCGACGAGAATGAATTCGCCAACAACACGGATCTTATTGTCCTTAAATCTTCCAGTCATATATCAAGCTAAAGTTCTACATGAACATAGTGCTAGCACTAATCGTGGGAGGCCTTTATGTCGGAGTGGGACGTCTGGCTTCCAAAGCGCTGTTCAACTTCGGCTTTATGTTTACTATTGTAATAGCTTACTTGTACCTGCCAATGATGCCTGTACTGCTTTACTGTAAGTCATGTTCGTCTGTTACTTTCTCCCTATACAATCTAATTTATATTTATATTTTTTGGCAAACAGTTCCGTCGGAAATAAATCTGTTGAAGAGGGAATACTTCAACCAGTGGTACCGCCTGAGCTCCTACTACGCTGCAATGATTTCTGCCAAATTACCATCGATGTTCGTACTGGCCGTCATTTATTTATCAATTGTGTACTTAATGTCCAGTCAGCCTCTGGAATGGTTCCGCTTTATTATGTTATTTACGATAGCCTTTCTTACCGCCCTAACGTCTGATAGTTTTGGCTTACTGATTTCCAGTAGACTAAGCTTGGTGGTAAGTTTCGTTTTTCAGTTGATTACTTTGCCCGATACCTAGTCTGAACCACCTTTACACCGTTTTAGAATGGAATGTTCATGGGACCTGTACTGGCTGTGCCTCTGATCTTGCTGTCTATATATGGCATTGGCTACGGCAAAGATACATACATTTCCCCCATCATGCGATTCCTGATGTCTCTTAGCTATTTGCGCCATGGTATGGAGGGGCTAGTAGCAGCGCTATACGACTACGGAAGGGGCGATACAATCTGCGAAGATACCGAAATGTTCTGCATGTTCAAGAAATCTCAATTCTTGTTAATTTTTCTGGGCTTTGAAAACATGCACTATTTGTGGTCTGTCTTCTGCTTGATTGGATTTTATATGCTCTTTACAGTCTCGGCGTACGTCATGATACGCCAGCGACTGAAGAAATCGTCGTGCAACCCCATTTTCGCCCACGTCCTTCAGCTTTTAACTAAATACTTTAATTTTACTTCATATAATTACTAAGCACGGTGTTCATATACCAAGGGAAGGTTGGTGTTGGTACCCTAAAACCTAGTTTTATCCGAGATTCTAGTTTTTCTCAAGACATTTTCACGGGAAAATGCCATACGTTACCTGTTTCGCCATGCTGTGACAAATTGTATTGCATTATGTTGATTATAGCATAAATCAATTGTACGGCCGAGCTGTTGAGTGATATACCGGATACATTCAAATAAGTATAAACATAGAAAACTATACATGTATTGTGTTTTAGATTACATGTATAAACTTACCAACTTTTCCCAATAAAGGTCCATGGGAACTGTAAACAAGAGAGATAAATTGTCGATTAAGTTTATCGCAATGATCTTTTTTTGTGAAAATTTCACATATTGTCCATACAAATATACATAAATATAAACTATTGTAAGGAGAGTCTTTAGGCGCATATTTAAAATACCAGCACCATTTTCGATTGGTTGTCTGTTTATTTTATTTGTTTATTTATTGCGATGATTCCTATTATATTGTTACAATTTTTATATGCATATGGGTCATTCGTTTGGATTTTTAATATATTTTTGAGGAAATTATGACGAAAATACATTAGCTTACAGTTGGTTAAAGAAATATACATATTTATGTACATACAAGCATGTTGATTAAAAACTTTTGGAAAAACGCATACAACGCACAATCGACATTATATAGTGGCAATAATAAAAACCAAAGTTGTTGGCATATAACTCTTTGCATTCACAAAATCCTTTCTTTTCTTATTTAAGCACAGGAGAAGGGGAAATTATGAACAATTTTGCCACACCAATTTTAATTTGAGGGCTTCAATTTCAAGCAAAGGTTTGGGTTATCGGTAAACTTAATAATAAACATCATTTTTTCAGTAAAACTTTTCGCACCTTATTGTAGAATAACATTTTATACGATCGAGGATGTCGCGAAAACGCGCACATGTGTAAACAAACAACAAAAAAAGCGCGGCAAAATATTTTCTTATTGGGTGAAATTATTTGAGGCTCCAAATAACACGTTTCACATTTACACATTAATTATTATTAGTTTCAAACACAAATCTTATACATACAACAGCAGATATTTATGCATTTACACAAATAGAGCTTTGCCATTTTGCGTTTAGAGCTTGAAAAAACTCCACATTTGCGGGCATGTTGAGCAAAAATAACCTACGTGCAACCAGTGTGACTGACCCTCAGAAATACACCGAAATATACCGTAAATATACCGATGACAAAACGAACTTATCCCTTTAAATCCACCTTTTATTAAACAGGAGTACAACTTGAGTTGAATAGTTGATCTTGAAGATCCAGCCTATCCTTCATCTTCGCTTAAAACGAAGTAAACGATATCTATCACCTGAACTGGTCTAAAATTGTTCAAGATTTATAATTTTCGTGGAGTGTATGTAGTGTCGACCAGTGGCTCGACAATGGGTTAATCGGTCTCTGTCCATGATTGGATGTCATATTCCTCGATTTTTTAATTCGGTTTAGTATTAAATAGTTTTAACCGATTGATAAATCAATTTTCCAAAAGATTGGTTAACTTTAAGTAATAACTTTTATTGGATTGTTTATAAAATAGGTTTAAACAAAAAAGGTCAACAAAAATGTCAATTTTGTACATGGTAACTACCATTCGCTACATATCAACTACATATTTACGGACTATGGAGAAATGTATATGTAATTTATTTCCTTTAATTAATTTTAACATACTCGTTTTCGAACTACTTTGAAACAAATTAATAATGACTCTTTCCCAGATTTGCATGTTTTTGAATTATTTATGCATTTAATTAGATTCCTGTAAATATATCTCGATCCTCTTACATATTCGAAATGGCATTTCTACACGAATTTTAAATGATTTTTACTGGGTGCGTTAGCACAACAAGGTGAGTCTTACAGATATATTTTGCAAGGTGTATGACCTACAGAAAGAGCAACAGTTTGTGAAGTCACATGTTAGTTTAAACCGTTATAGCATGCGCCTTTGCCCTTGCACGTCCATAAATTACGCCATTTTGATTATTTACTTCTGTGTTGTGTCGCTCGCGTGTTCTGTGTTTGCACCAAAATATTGGTCAGGAAAAAACTCCGCAACTGAAGAAGAGTCACTTTGGGCTTCGGCATTCTCCAAATGAGCTATTAACTCATCCAAACAATCCAGAGATTCGCCCTGGGCGGCGTGCTCGTGAGACTGCACGAGATCCGAAGGCTTCTGGCCACAGTTTGGCTGCTGATCTGCTCTGCTGTAATTCCCATATAATTCACGAAACGTTGTGCGCGTCAAATTAAACTCCCGCATTCCGAAACTCATCTTCTGGCCATCGTCCGCCGCGTCACGACGCGCCGCCTTGCGTTCGTCGTGCTCTATTTGCTGGGCAGATGTGCGCTCTCCACCTGGGCCAAGTGCGGAACTCTTTTGGGAAGACCCCGAGCTGGAGGCTGATTTGCGGGAACGTTTGATGATTTGCCGGCACTTGTTGGTGATTCCTCCTACGATTTCGGATACCAGGGCAGTTCCGCCCAGAAAGTATCCGAGTGCCATAAGAAGAAACATCCCCTCTGTGTCCGCGGTGGTCAGCTGGCGTTCCTCCTGGATGATTTCTCGCAGGGAGCTGGACGAACTGGCCTGCAGCAAGCGACCTGATGTAGAACGCTGCATGACCCAGCTTACCTCATTGTTGATTTTGCTAATAAGTCCGCTTTGCTGGGCCAGCAAAATCATAGAGTCGATCTTTCGCTTGTAAACAGATTCTCGAGGAAACAGGAAACCAATTTGGAAGAGAGCGAAACACTCTTCGCTCAGATGAAGTGCCGATCGCCGCGATATATTTCTATATGAAAAATCACTGTAAAAATCATTGACCCAAAGCAATAGTTCTTACTCATCCGAGAAATTCGATTGGACCAAGTATTCAAGCTGAGCTTTTGATCCAAGAAATGCGTAGTTCCAAAAGAAACTTTGCGTGACATTTCCGATTCCTTCTTCCAGACTCCCGACGAACTCCATTTTCCTGTAAAGCCGTGAGGTGGGAATGTGTGTGGAATTTTGAAACCATGTCTCCCAGCCTCCGTTGTCTATACATATGGATGTACATATGTACATTTACATGTGAAAGACGTGGGCTCTATTACTGACTGTTCGTCGACTACTTGCTACTGACGCTACTCACCCAGCGTGCCAACGCGAAAGAAGAGGCCGAGCAAATCTAAGACAGAGTCAACTGTATCTGGAAACGCCGGCAATGTCACAAACGCTATGATCGATCCGGTGTAGCAAGATGTAATGATTATCGTGAAGAGCCAATAGGCGCCGATGAGCAGACGCGTGGAGTTCTTTTGGGTATTGCTCCACGAGTATTTGCCGGTGAAGGTAAAAGCGTTTGTGAACATGCCAAAACATATTGGGCATGGGCGAGGTTCACACGCGGTATATTACGCTCCCCTTCCCATGGTTTGCCTTTACTCATTGTTAATTCTAAATAATTTGCGTGCTCGGTGCAAGCTTAAACTCCGGGATAGAGAATCGCACTTACCATCCATTTCATTTTCACAAACAAATCAAGGGAAGAATTCAATCCGATTGCTTTCGATGTTTCTGTTAATCTGACTCGACCTCAGGTGTTCATAAGGCCGGACTGAGGCCGGTTCAAAACATTATAAAATTCATTTATTCACTAAAAGAAAATTCTACAATTACCCCCAAAGACCATGACTTATACATGTACGTACATACATACATACATAATACAAATAAATGGAATATATAAAATAAATAAAATATAATAAATAAATAAATATTAGCGCTTAATATATTGGTACATGCGCTTTGGCAAAAATCTTAAAATCCCCAAAGGCGTTTAATTGTTGATTTTCTGTTGCCGATCTGTGGGTCGGGACAAGGGGATAGGAGTTCCATAAAGGGCACTCTAAAGCACTTGGTCAATCGAAGCACATACATAGGTATGCCGATGCCGGTCGCTTCGGAACTAAATTAGCGCGCTCTCATTGAAATGTCGCTGCTGTGCGATTGCGCTAGCCGCTCCGACGCTCGAGTACTTTCGGCCAACAACAACGAATTAAATATAGTTTAATTGTTCGTTACTTTGCTGCTGCTTGCTGGCCTCTCAGGAAGTGTTGCGTCCGCAACGTTTGCAATTTTCCTTGCCCTTCCGACTTTTTAGACTGCCCCTTTAAGCGCCAAGACTAAACAAATAAAATGTTCCTGATAGTTCTACCTCTTCATTTTCTCTTCTTCCCAAAGAGTCCCCAAACGGACTCTGCGATGCAGAAACTCCGCCTTTTCAACTAACGATTAAAATTTCGGTTTTTTCTTGATTTCCACTGAGAGACACAACCGGCTTAAACAAATTCGGTAGAGATGTCTGTGTCCTGGCGGCAAACCCCCTAACAGGTCAATGTAAAAATTGTCCACGGATTGAGCCTGATTCTTAGGCTATCTGACCGCTCGGGTGGCGTCTCACAAAAATAATCAAAATTTGCATGCAACAAGCGTTACAAGAGAGAATAAAACAGATTGAATGATACCGTCTCTGGCACACCGAGATATTGAGTGCTGTGCTTTATCCCCGCACTTCATTTGAGCTTTCCCGCGGTACATTCATGTTATTTAAGCTTTAAATTTGAGGTCAACTTTGACTTCTGCTGTGAGTCGTACATTAACTTACCTGCTAAACCCGCGCGGTATAAAACAAATAGTAATTTAAATAGTTGATATAGTTACTATATAAAAATTGTATAATGATCTGAATGTTTAATACTTGTATAAAATCTGTTGTAAATAGTCATTTCTGATAAGGCATACGTGTTCCGTATTGTACTTTTTGTCTATCGTTAAGTATGGAAATGTAATCAGCTCATATGCAACAGGTATGCAGCTTTTGTAATGTTTAAAGGACTAATATGTTACATACAAAAAGGAGTAAATTCCACTAAAAACTTGTAAACACGCGAATGGATTGTATAGATTACAATATAAACTTAACATTATATTGAATTACATAAAATAACATGCATTGTAACATATGTAATTGATTTTTTGTTGAAAATGCAATAGTTGCCTTCGGATCGTGTTCACCACGACATTCTTGTATGTATATAAAGGTGCAGTTTATATGTGTACATGCGTGCTGTGGTGTGGTACATATATAAAGTATAAAATATATGCCTTTATGGCTCCATTTGTTTAAAACTGACTTTCTTCATGCGCTGTAGTTTTTGTTGTTACGTTTTCGCTCTCGCCGTTTGTCTTTTCGTGTGATATGCTCGTAATTACCGATTTTATTACTACAGAACTGGTGCTCGTCTCTGTCGTGTTGCTGTTTTGAAGAAAATTATTAAAAGCATTTATTATTGCTGTTTATGTGTTTCTTTTATGAGAGCACGCACCTCTTTGATGCCAAGTCCATTAAATTAGGTATGTTAATGTCGGGAATGTCCTTCATGTTCACGGTAGTAGTGGCTTGGTTCGTTTGCGTGCTAAGCACAGATAATCGACCTACGGTTGAAAAATTATTTTAATTTAATTAATAATATTTATGTACAGTGAAGAATAGGTTACATAGTCGACATAAGTCGTTCAAAAATATTACATGCAGGGCATGCAAAACCACTTTAAAATTGTGTGAAGATTGTAGAAACTAATAGTGGGCAGCTTTAAAATTACAAAATTGGACTGGGCTATGTGTCGGTTGTACAATTACTGTTGCAGATCTAAAATCAAAGGGTAGATAAAATGGTAAGCATTCGGCTTATTTGAATAATAACGAATAAAAGCCACATGGATGTTGACAATAGATAAGTGATTTGACCAGTGATATTCACAGTACAGAACATTTGCACAAATAATGTAAGTTGTATGGGTATTGTTACAAGAGAACAGACAGAAGCGGGTTAAATTACTAGGAAGTGGTTCACTCACCAACAGTCTCCTCTGTAGTTGTAGAACACAATGTGGTGGTTGTTGTATTTAAGTGGTCGCGGACAGAGTCAACGGTGATGTCACCTATAGAGCTTGTGATAGTCTCATTGGCACGGTTGGGTGAGTTACTATTGCTAATCCCGTTAGTTAGGTGGAGACTACTTCTATCAGCGTTCAGCTCTAGCGGCTTGGCGCGTAGCGTAGCCACTGGTGGTTGTGTGTCTGTGGCAGTATTTGCGAGTTCTTTATTTGCTTCGCCGTCCTTATCGCTTTCATCGCCGTCGTTCGCCAGCGATGCGGTCTCGTTGTCCTCACTCTCTAACGGTTCAACCTCCACAATGCCTGTAGGTTGCACCACTTTAGAAGTAGAGAGAGCGATGCGCTGCAGTTCTGAAGAGGACATCATGTACAGAGCTTCTCCGTCATTGGTGAAGCAGAGCGAAGAAATGCCGCTGTAGAGTGATAATAGATAGTGTATAAGATTGGTTTGAACTAAAATGATGTAAATTTCCACCTACTTGATATCTTCTCGTCGCACGGCAGCAGCATTCAGTTGTCTCTTTAGCTCAGGGACTGATAAAACCATAATATCGCCCATGTTAGTCAGACAAATCAGCGCCATCTCATGGTACAAATCACCACGTCCAGCGGCTGACGTAGCGCTCACATTTCCAGCGCCATCGCCCTCGCCATGGGAACGTACGGACTTGGTTGGACTGCCGGAATGAAGGCTTTGCAATAGTTCCGGCGATATGCGACAGCTAAATGATCCAAAGTGAATGCGACGTATGCGAGCCCCCTCGTTCGCTGTTAACTTGTACTTATTTATTGGTTTTAATTGCGGCAGCGAAAATACTTTGAATTGTTCTTCGGAGGCGATCAGTAGGCGATGCGGAGGCGAACCGTTTTCTCCAGCATTAAATTGATCGACAGGGCTACCTGTCTGATCAAAAATCGATATTCCCACAACAGGAGCACGATGTTTTAACTGAATCTCTTTGGCAAGCTGCGCAGAAATACGACGGGATGCCTGCGGTGGTACATTTCCACTTGCGGGTGGTACAGTGGTTGCGGCGGTCTGCGCTGGTGGTAAATGTAGGAGGAAAACAGAAACGGTACTAGCGTTTGTAGCTGACCACAAAGTCGGCGATGTTATGTTGACTAAAAATAAATATTCAATTAATTAATGTCGAAAGGTGCATTGATATATGCATTTATTAAGAATACTTACCGTTGGTGACATAAGTTTTAGCGAACAGTAGACATCGCACCATGGATCCCAAGCCGTCGTCGGTGCAACGTGCCTCTATTTGCCTCTCAACAGGACGCGCTTCCAACTGCAAGCAATTATTCAGTAAACTGTTTTGTTCTTAATTGTAATCATATATGTAAGACTTGCCGTAGTGGGCACCTGGTTGGTTGGATTGTTTCGTGTAGATCGACCCTTTCGGAGCTTTCGAAATGACTCTCGCAGTGATTTTTTGAACGACTTGCGACGGGACAATTGCTCGCCAGCTCCAGTTAGGTCATTTGGATTTAATGTGCAACGGTGGAACACCGGAACAAAGTTCTTGAAGTCAAACAGTACTAATCCATGTGCTGTTCCACCGGACACAAGGCCCCAATTAGCTTCCAGGGCCATGCAAGTGATGCTTGCGGGTGGAAGAACTTGAAGTACTCCCGTTATATTAACCCCATTTTCGGTCATTGGGACTGCATTGTCCTCTAACAAATTTGCGCGAACATTGAGCTGATCGTGTCCCTTCCATACGAAACCATCGCGGTCGCTGACCAAGTTCATAGAGTTATACTTTAAAGAACTTTGATCCTCGGCAGCAGTGTCGAAATCAGCAATAACAATTTGTCCGGCAGTTCCACCCACAACTAACTGGCCCGTCTTGGGGCAAAATGCTATTTTTTTAACGGCCAATCGCGGGTCATCTGAGTAAGGGTCAAACAAACCAGCCTTACGAAATGGTGGTTCGCCTTCGTCAAGTTGTTCTGCACTTATGTCTGCAGCTCCATCTTCCCGGTATTCATGCTCGTTCCCAAAAATGCTTGCCGTTTTAAAATTGTATATAGGTTTAAGCAGGACTCCAGTACAATCCCAGAATTTAACCGACCCATCTTCGTGACCAGTTAAAAGTATTTCGTAATCCTTCACCACTTCGTCCTCATCAGATTCAACTGAATCGTCGGTCAACACGCCGCCCGTGATGGGCCAGTCAATGCTGCTGTAGTCAATATCTTGTTCATCTCCCGCTCGTAAAATACGTTCGTACACTCCCTGGGTGACTTGAGAGGCAAGATAGTTGCATGTCACAGCTGACGCATGCACTGAATGAAGGTAGGGAGCCTTGATTGACAAAATACTAGGATCAGTCAGGTCGTATGCGCACAGCTCTTCTTCCAGCAAGACAATCAGTACTTCAACGTCGTCACTTCCTTCCTTGTACGTAACAAAAAAGTCTATAACCTTAGATGTAAAGTCCAGACATACTTTGTGTCCATCGCTGACATGTACTGAAACGCAATTATGATCCCCATACGCCGAACGCGGCATTCCGCCGGAAAAAACGATCACGTCGTTGGTGCTAGAAATATAAAATACTATAACACAGAATCTATTTGTTTAAAAATGATAAATTCACTTACCCTCTCTGGCCCTTGTAAAGGCGATTAATGCTCTTGCAAGGATCGGGTCCATATGGTACATAGTTTACATTTTGTGGCGGTTCTCCATTATCTATGCTCCACGTTGCGTACGAACCGTCCGCATGATACCAGCTAAATTCAGTTCCAGTTGAATTAACAGAAAGCCCCACGCTTTGTCCATGTCCCGGTGCAATGTATGCGCGGTCTACGGCAGATGTTTCCATATCCCAAAGCACGCATAGGCCACGATTGTAGGCAATTAGGAGTTTATTCAATGAATTTGGAAGCTGGCGAATAGACTCAATTGCGCCTGGATTGAGCTTGTAAGTCGGGGGCACTTGCTCCAGAACGACATCGTGATAGATGACTGGTTCTCGTATTGTGAAAGATTTTAAATCGAGCTGATAGATATTGCCGCCTTCCGTTCCTATCCACAGTAAATCTTTATTTAGGGAACAGCAGAGCGAGGAGACCTTCTTAAGTTTTCCGTCAAACGGCAGTGTTTTGATTGGTACCAGTGTAGTGCCTACTGGTTCCCACAGGATTAGCTGATTGGCTGCTGTCAACGAAAGTATGCGGCCTGTGCCGTAAACCCACTCTAGCAACTGAACATTTAGCTCCGCTGCCGAATTATTGACCAACGTATGCTGGGCATATAACTCCACTCCGGGTTGACCAAATACTTTAATGGCACCTGTTTGTGTGCCTATCGCCATGAGCTTTGCAACAGGATCGTATGCCAGAGCAGAAGGTTTGTGTGGAAAGCCATGCTGCGCAGTCTGAAAATAAAGAAACGATAAATATAAGTAAATATTCATGCATATTATATTGTTTTGGTTATCTCCGCATTTGTTCATATTTTCAGTTTACATACAGTTTACCTTAAAAGTAGTCTGTTGGAAAATCTCATTAACCTGTTCAATGACGTTACCCCGATATTCTTTGGCAATGTTGTTTAATACAATTTTTGTTGAAGCTTTTGTGTACATAGCTAACAAAATACGCAACAATGGTTTACTTTTTTTTTTTTTTTTTTTTTTCCATTTGTTGGACGTTGACATGCAATGACTGCATCTTTCAAGTGGCGATGCAGTTACTGCACCGTCAAGTGGCCCGTGTGAAACCAGCAGAAGGCTGTTACGCGCGGATCCCAGGCAAAACGCAGCCCTCCTCCCGCCCAACCGACCGAGGGGCGCTGCCGCATAACGCGCGGCGCGTAGCCGAGCCGAACGCGAGCATGCAGGAAAGATAGCTGTTAGACTAACATTCGAGGAAAATTAGCACTAAACTTACTAAGAAACTAAGCATGCAATCAAAATACAAATACCTCTACAATTACTAATTACTAGAAAGGTGTGTAAGGATTAGTAATTTAATAAGAGGAAGAGAATTAGTGGTAGATATAATATGGTAGAGGGAATTATAATCCGAGCATAAGACCCTAAACGGTTCATGCAAGGAATAATTCGATCTACAAAGTGGAAGGAACAACGGTATAAAATTTCTAGTCAGTCTAATAGGAATCGTGAAGTTTATGCGGCTCAACAGATCAGGGCTGTCTATGTCACCCCTGATCAAGTTGTGCATAAATATCACACCAAGCATTTTTCTACGGTTAACTAAGGATTAAGGATTAAGACTTAAGACTACGTCCTAAACGAAAGCTATCTTTTAACCTTACCAACAGCGTAGTTCAGATTAAACTAAATTTAAAAGCACGAAAGAAGTTTTTAACTCAACTTCGGCATTGTTCCTAGAAGTATAGCCACAGCTAAAACTTTAACAATGGCAGAGTGTGAAAATGAAGCAATACATATTCAAAGTTGAATAAGAAGAAACTGTGTCGCCCGCAGACCGTGAAGAACTTTGCTTTTCGACACATTTTTAATGAGAGAAGCGACAGCGTAGTCATCCAAGCATCTCTAAAAGTTTAATGAAGCTTTTTTATACCCTTGCAAAAGGTATTCTTTGTATCAGATGCTACCTGCTACACAGCGAAGTATGAGTTTCCGACGAAAAGGCCCCTATCGGGCTGAGTGGAAACTTTTAAATTTAATATTGAATGCAAATTTTGTATATCGACATAACGATAAAGTCGCCGCAAAAAAAACCACATTAAACATTGGTTTATATGAAAATAATTTTAATTTTATGTATAGGGCCATTTCGATGAATGAAAATCCTTGATGTAAGGTAGACATTCTGTAGCTTGTTCTGAAAACTTGAACAAACGGCGGTACGAGTATTATGACCCACATACAGGTGCAGCATTTCCTTTTTCCTGGGATCTGTTGTAGGTTGTTTGAAATCTTATCAGCGGAAGATACCACGCCTATCTACACAAACAATAAATACGCTCGATATTTTGCTTCGTATGGGCATGTATGTACATAGGTATGCACATATGCATGTATGTGGTACTTCTGAGGGCAGCAGCACATAAAACAAACAAAGTTAATCTTATCAACTACTGCCTTCGTGGTACTGACTGGTGACTATCTTTGCTATGATTGTACTATGTGTACAATTTTATTATTTGGGGTTGGTGAATATGAGAATGTTCTCTGTGTACCGCGCAACAATAGATTTAGATGACTAATTTTGGCTCGCCAAGGGATTACTCTGTCTATATACATATGTTATTATTTAAAAATATTTGTATTGCCTTGGTGCGTGATGCATTTTAAAGATAAATTATCTTTCGTTTATATTATCATTTAACCTGCAATATATTATATGAACATACATATGTAACTATACATATGTTTGTCCACGCACATATACAAACATCGAGACTGAATTGTGAATGATGTCATTGGGAATATTGTTGGAAGAACTTGATGACATCGACGATGGTTGCACGTGTATTTATATTCCAACCTTCTTTTTATATAAAAGTAGCTCAGCAACAGGTAAAAGTGCTTGCAAAGCCATATTACAAAATGGTGCAATTCGCTTGACCCACTTATCGAGGTCCGCTTCAGACAAGGCTTTACTTTCCTAATGATTCATTAAATTCGACTGTCGTACAAAACATTATGTACAGTACCTACAAAGAACTTTATTAAGTGGCTTAACAAGCTCTAAAACAAAACAAAAATATGTATATGGGCTAATAGACGCCGCATAGCAGTCAGTTTTCAATGAAATATGACGACCCCTCAACTAAATAGGTCAATTGACACACCCTTTTATGTATGTATTGTAAAGTTGAGACACTAAGAAATCAGCTCCATTTAAATCAATATGTAAATTTTGTTTCTTTCAAAATTTTGAACAATTGCCTTGGACTATTTAAGTCTACCATACTTCTAAGTGTTCAATGAAACTACATATCACGAAAAGTACTGTTCTGCTGATAAAAACTTATCAATATAAAGCTGCCTAAAAGTGAGTAAGACTTTTTAGTCTGGTAAGCAAAACGAATGATAACATATATCAGGAATATTTCATGGCTGTGCCTGTATACGTAGTAACCTACCTTACGATATGCAAAGAGATCCTTCTGCAAGCGTTGTCGTTCTGCTGTAGGCTGTTGCCCCTTTCCTCGAATAAACTTTAACATTGTTGCACGAATTTAATTTGACGTTACACAATAACAATACGGTTTGCACTTTTTGGGGATTTAAAACACTGAAATGATATCAAAATAATACATTGATTACATTACGTTTAAAATAAATAATAAATGAAAAACTATATGGCAATTTTAAAAAAGGGAGTGTTGCCAAAATAGATACCAATTTTCATAAGAAAGCAGAACGCCAGAAAAATACTCTATGAGCCGAGCCAAAGCGAGAACTCGATTTACAATACTTGTTAAACAAGTTGTGCCGAGATTTCAAATGAACGTCGGGAAATCGTTTGTGGGCGGGTGAAACGTTGGCAAAGTTTGTATGTACATAAGATTGTATGCTTCTATGTATATACATACATACATGCATGCATATATTGCCATTACTATGCATGTTCAACGATCAGGGGAAGCCAAATAAAAGTAGCCAAGTAACCAACTGGTGAGATTGAAAATCACATTTGTACATGGAGCATTGTTTTAAAAAAAATATTTTAAATTGCCCACGCAAATATTAAGAGACTGGTACAAAAAAGGGTACGGCCACTTGAGTACGCAGCTCTAGCTAGAAATGTACGTTTGTATTGGTATTACTGGTTTATGGAGTTAATGAACTCGCTATGCTGCGTTGAACAACTCGTACAAGAAGACATGGATGTGGATGGCTACGGTCGCCAGCGACAGTTGAATAATTAACGGATCGCCACTGTTCAATTTCCTGAATGTAACCTTGTGGCTTTGGGTGATAATACAACCAATCTAACCGGTTTACTACAACAGAACAGAAGCGGAGTGATGACCCAATTTCATATTTTTTTTAATCTGCCAGAAGCGACCGTAATGGTAAACTAAAAATTGCCATTTTACGCCGGCAGCACATTTATTTTCATTCATCTACACAATGCACGTAAAATGTGTGAATGTATTAAACGAACATAGAAAACCAGAAACGAAAGGCGGGACAATTATTTTTGCGCACCAACGACTGTTTACTCTTACAGTAAGTTTGACACTCCATTTAATACCCAAATAATAAAATTTCCTTTGGATTAACTTTAAAATGCAAGGAAACTACATTTTTAACTAAAGGCTTCCGTTACTTTTTTTTAGGACCAGGTGCCTCGAATAGTAGCTATTTTCGTTTGTGCCTTACATGCATCTCACAATATTATAACACTCTCTTCAAGGGTATAACAACAACACTGTCAACGAAAGATGACATGACGGTATGTATATGTAGGTATACTCATGCTGCAAGGGTGTTTGTGTGTGTGGCTGACTCACTGCATAGCATTAGAACGTATGTATGTATATGTGATATATTTATGTACACTAAAAATTACAATTTGTTTTGCTACGATTTCATTGAATTTAGTTATGTTCACAATTGGTTTAATGTTTTAGTTTATTCGGAACGTTTTTATCCGCTTATACGAAAGTATTTGCCGTTGTTCAGTGAAGAGGCGTCGGCTTGAAGAAATGCCTGTTTTTGTTGTCGCTTTACACACGTACACAAAACTGTATTTGCAACGTTTATATATCACTGCCTTTAGCTATATATGTATTTAAACAATAACCGAACAATTACCGAAAACAAACAAAACTCCACTTTTTATCTCTCAAGAGTTGGCTTTGCACCTTTACTGTACACCTTTATTAATTATTCGGTGGGTGGGAAAATTCTGCTGCGACGCGACCCGCTCATGACGGCATTTTTTAGGGATGTTAAAATATTGATACATCCATATATCGATATCGATAACGGCGGTGCCAGATTTTCAAGCTAGATTTTAAGAAAATGCCAAAAATGCCTTAAACCGAAAATATATATCGAAAATAAAAAAACGCTCAAACGCAATTAGGACTAGACTCGAGCTGCGTGTAGCGCTAAGCTTCAATTAAAAAAACAACTCTTAAAAAAGCGCAATCCCATGAACCGAACGCTCAGAAAAGAGTCATCTAGTGGATCTAGTCACCCATATACGGTCTGACCCTCAAAAATATACCGTCTGCTATATACTGATGAAAAAAACGAACTTAACCCACTTAACCCCCCTCTATTTAAAGAGGTGAAGAGCTTGAATTAATCTGCGTAGAATAATACTGTCTGTTTTTAAAGTCTTAAACAAAAAAAAATGAGCAAGATATCTTTCAGCTGAACAGTGTTTAACTTCTTTAAGTTTCTTAATTTTCGTGGAGTGTATGGAGTGTCGACCAGTGGCTCGACAATGGGTTAATCGGTCTCTGTCCATGATTGGATGTCATATTCCTCGATTTTTTAATTCGGTTTAGTATTAAATAGTTTTAACCGATTGATAAATCAATTTTCCAAAAGATTGGTTAACTTTAAGTAATAACTTTTATTGGATTGTTTATAAAATAGGTTTAAACAAAAAAGGTCAACAAAAATGTCAATTTTGTACATGGTAACTACCATTCGCTACATATCAACTACATATTTACGGACTATGGAGAAATGTATATGTAATTTATTTCCTTTAATTAATTTTAACATACTCGTTTTCGAACTACTTTGAAACAAATTAATAATGACTCTTTCCCAGATTTGCATGTTTTTGAATTATTTATGCATTTAATTAGATTCCTGTAAATATATCTCGATCCTCTTACATATTCGAAATGGCATTTCTACACGAATTTTAAATGATTTTTACTGGGTGCGTTAGCACAACAAGGTGAGTCTTACAGATATATTTTGCAAGGTGTATGACCTACAGAAAGAGCAACAGTTTGTGAAGTCACATGTTAGTTTAAACCGTTATAGCATGCGCCTTTGCCCTTGCACGTCCATAAATTACGCCATTTTGATTATTTACTTCTGTGTTGTGTCGCTCGCGTGTTCTGTGTTTGCACCAAAATATTGGTCAGGAAAAAACTCCGCAACTGAAGAAGAGTCACTTTGGGCTTCGGCCTTCTCCAAATGAGCTATTAACTCATCCAAACAATCCAGAGATTCGCCCTGGGCGGCGTGCTCGTGAGACTGCACGAGATCCGAAGGCTTCTGGCCACAGTTTGGCTGCTGATCTGCTCTGCTGTAATTCCCATATAATTCACGAAACGTTGTGCGCGTCAAATTAAACTCCCGCATTCCGAAACTCATCTTCTGGCCATCGTCCGCCGCGTCACGACGCGCCGCCTTGCGTTCGTCGTGCTCTATTTGCTGGGCAGATGTGCGCTCTCCACCTGGGCCAAGTGCGGAACTCTTTTGGGAAGACCCCGAGCTGGAGGCTGATTTGCGGGAACGTTTGATGATTTGCCGGCACTTGTTGGTGATTCCTCCTACGATTTCGGATACCAGGGCAGTTCCGCCCAGAAAGTATCCGAGTGCCATAAGAAGAAACATCCCCTCTGTGTCCGCGGTGGTCAGCTGGCGTTCCTCCTGGATGATTTCTCGCAGGGAGCTGGACGAACTGGCCTGCAGCAAGCGACCTGATGTAGAACGCTGCATGACCCAGCTTACCTCATTGTTGATTTTGCTAATAAGTCCGCTTTGCTGGGCCAGCAAAATCATAGAGTCGATCTTTCGCTTGTACACAGATTCTCGAGGAAACAGGAAACCAATTTGGAAGAGAGCGAAACACTCTTCGCTCAGATGAAGTGCCGATCGCCGCGATATATTTCTATATGAAAAATCACTGTAAAAATCATTGACCCAAAGCAATAGTTCTTACTCATCCGAGAAATTCGATTGGACCAAGTATTCAAGCTGAGCTTTTGATCCAAGAAATGCGTAGTTCCAAAAGAAACTTTGCGTGACATTTCCGATTCCTTCTTCCAGACTCCCGACGAACTCCATTTTCCTGTAAAGCCGTGAGGTGGGAATGTGTGTGGAATTTTGAAACCATGTCTCCCAGCCTCCGTTGTCTATACATATGGATGTACATATGTACATGTACATGTGAAAGACGTGGGCTCTATTACTGACTGTTCGTCGACTACTTGCTACTGACGCTACTCACCCAGCGTGCCAACGCGAAAGAAGAGGCCGAGCAAATCTAAGACAGAGTCAACTGTATCTGGAAACGCCGGCAATGTCACAAACGCTATGATCGATCCGGTGTAGCAAGATGTAATGATTATCGTGAAGAGCCAATAGGCGCCGATGAGCAGACGCGTGGAGTTCTTTTGGGTATTGCTCCACGAGTATTTGCCGGTGAAGGTAAAAGCGTTTGTGAACATGCCAAACACGTACCAAAACATATTTTCCACCTCTCCCCAGTTTCCCAGCAAATGGCTCAGCGTCAAGCGGTCGGTGAATACAATCGGAACGATGGCACCCAGATACACGCAAATAAGGGCCACCCAAACTGGCCACTGGAACGGACCCATGATGGCCCTATATTTTGGCAGCGCCTTAGACGCCAACGTAATGAAAGCCGCACAATCGCGCGAGTGTCCCACGGACATGTCGGTCTCCCGCAGACGCTCCTCGGTCACGTAAATACCGGACATTCCTATGTCTACTGTCCTTTGGGCAATCTCCGTCTGAATGTTGTCAACGATGCTGCGAGTATCGGATACCATAGGAGCCTCTGAGATATCCACCGAGAAGTTCAGACGCTTCGAAATCATGTTCAGCAACCGCAACTCCACGCCGTCCCATTGCAGCTGCAGCATGCCCGAAGAGTCCAAAGTGCGTATGCGAAATATAAAAGGCGGTTGATTGGCAGCAGAAACTTGAAATCGATGTCCTGCAAAGCCAGCTTGGAATTTTGGAGGGAAGAGATTAATATGGGGCCGGGATAGACCGCCTTTTATCCAGCTAGTGAGAACAACAGGTGTATTCGAGCCGAGACCATCTGCGTACAGCTTGTGGGTGTACAATACGTACGGACGCTCCTGCGACAAAGGTGAGTGAATCTCCAAGGAATGCATTGCTATAATCTCTGGTACTTACACGCATTGGATCGGCCATCAGCGACTCCCCAATGACCAGTAAATTCACAATATTTGAAGACAGCTCCGAAGACAGAAAGTCACGGAGCTTCCACTGCGTTGACCGTGAGACGAGCACCACGCGGCTCTCTGTCTGAGGGCCTAGAATCTTACGTGCCATCAGCGGGTCCGAAAGGAACAGAATGTAGCTCTTGCAATTGCTGTCGATATGACTTGTGAAGTGGGGATTTTCGGCCTCATAGCGGGCATTGATTTCACCATGATAAAACGAAATAGGAATGGTCTGCAAAAGTCGATGATTTCGAGTTCACAGTGGTTTTGCATTTGACACTTTTACGAACTTACCTTGAATAGAGTCTCCAACACGAGTCCATCCGATTTTTCCACAAAAGCATCGTAATATATAACTGGTGGACACTTTCCCAAGTACTCCTGAGCTATTTTGTTGACAAGCGCCACAAGAGAGTTGGTCTGATCCAAACTATATGTATTTATGTGAAATTTGTTGACCAGCAGCTCTCCGCGTGGCTTTGGTTTGCCGTGAAAAGTTGAATCGACGCGTCGTCGGAGACGCATCTGATTTGTTTTTCCGCTTCCACAAATTCCCAGCCCATAGATTTCTTCGTTCAAACCATAACGATTGATAAGTCGCCTGCTAACACACTTTTCAGTGAAGTCGACTGGATATAATGCTGCACCTATTTCGGCCCATTGGCTAGTGAACAGTGCCAGCACAATCCACTTCGTCCACATGATGGCTACGTTTCAGCGACGACTTGCTTGAAATGTGTGCAGAGTGCCACATGCTGCTCCTTTTATATCTGCTCGAATAGCCAGTCGCAGTGTTGCACGCAAGGGTTCATCACCTCATCAAATTACACCCATTTTCTGTTATTTTGATATCAATTGTAGCACCTGCTGCAGAGCTCCGCCCTTCCGCTTATCCACAAAAGTCAATAATTCATATTTTCGATGCTCGAAGTGGTTAATTGTGATTTAAATATTTAACTTTATTATAGACATACAACGTACATTCATACATACATACATAGATGTAGCTTTTTACAATCATTAGCACAAAATACTTAATTCACTCGTTTCGTCAAAAAGTTTCCTACATTGCGCCCTGCTGTAAAGAGTTAACTATTTATTTTTTATGTCCTTATATGATACATTTATGTATTCGTTTGTTTGTTAGCAAACCGAATTGCTAATGAATGTCGTTTTATTTATTGCATTTCAAATCCCTTAATACTTTCGCATAATCATATCTTACGTGATAAACTTCGAACATTCGATTGGCTTGCACGTCGATTTAGTTAAGTGGGTTTTGTATGAAGAACGCGGCTAAGTATTGGCAATCATATCGTCTTATCTATGTCTATGTATTTTCGCTCCCAGCTCCTCATTTTATACATTTTCTCATTGACTTCTATCAGTTGATCCAATCCAATCGGTATCGTATCCATTATCCATTACCAAGACTAACAATTCAAAAGGATGTGCATGATATACAGAATGCTACTGGTATACAACTTAAATAATATGATATATTCTTAGCATACATCAGTATGCAATATCTTCTGCTTGTACTCTAAAAGTCTAAAACTGCCACTACTAACCTTAGTTGTGGTACTAAATACTAAATACTTAGGTATAGTAGAATGTAGTGAATTCGATTAAATTCAAAAGAAAGAAAGGGTTAATAATATGTGCGAAAGAACGTATCTATTTGAATGCACCCAATTCCAGGGATAATCAAATTACTTGACAATAGTTCGACAAAAACACTCGTAATAGAAAGAAAAAATATATTCCGATATTCGTGAAAAGGGGCTAGATAAGGATATGATTTCGAAGAGACTTTTGCACATCTAATAATACATAAATTCAGCTGTAAATATTTATCACAAGTTAAATGAAAATACATTAGCCTAAACACTACGTGTCATGCTTTCTGGCTTTCTGGCTTCCTCCCCAATCCTCTCGCCTACTCCTGCATTTTAAAAAGGACCCAATGGGCTGCCAAACACGCACAATTTATTAGTATTAGTACTTATTAGTCTACAGTCTTACGCCTAATTGCTTGACATGGGTCCTGCTGGGTTTGCGTTTGCGTGTGCAACTACAAGAATCCGTATAACAAGCAATCTATAGGAATATACAGATATAGTAGGTACCGAGTATGTTCTGTATGTAAGAGGGAATAAATAATTTGTAGTCACATGCTCCAAAAAAAATTAACTATGATTGCTGTTGTCGTTTAAAAAATTAGCTAAAGTATTAAAGTAAATGAAAACATTTTAACGAGTGAATTCCGTATTTTGGGCTACCCATGACCGCCATCGTCGCTTCGACAGTTCGCCGTCTTAGATAGCTCCTTCGCTACTTGTTCCTTCTGCTACTTCAGCCTGCTGTTACCCTATGATCTTGTTCCTCTGCGTTCCGCAGAAGAGTCTGATGATAGACGATGTCTTACGCCGCCGCCGGCTCCTCAACATTATCATTATCGATGCGCGATGATCGGATGCCCGACTTTCCGGTCCAAGGATAGATGTCTGGGCAGGGCTGACAAGTCTTCATGTAGCGAACGCCAGATTTATGCCATAGATTGCACACTTTCGGGTTGTTGCAGCGCTTCGGCCGGTCCTTCGGTTAGTTAAAAATATATTTAAGCACTAGTCATTAGTCGGTTCCTTCAACGGGAGGGGGTGCATTTCAATGGGAGTCTTACCGAATAATCGCACTGGAATGGTTGGAAAGAGTTAATGCGGGATATGGGTGTTGGATCCCGCACCCATTGCAAAGCCTGCCAGTTGGTTAGGATCCAAACATCGGACATGGAATTGATGGCGTCGAGGAATTTAATGAAGCCTTCTTTATGGTGGGGCTGCGTAAACCAGGCCGCATGGTAGAACAGTCCGAATGGTGCTCTAGGTTAAACATGTATTAATTGACGTACGTCTTTACAAATAACTTTTATAATTTTACTCGATTTACCTGTTTGTGGTGTAGTGCCGCTCAAAGTTCTTCATAATCATTTTCGTGACACCCTCCGCATCACTGGGATTTGAGCAGGCATCGCCCATCGAACAACGTCCTCCGTTCAAGTCCTGCCACATGACCATAGGCACTTGCCACACACCTGGGTATGAGCGTGTTGGGCAGGGTGGAATCATGCAATCGTGGAATATCTTGTAGTCCAGAGTGTATGGCCAGGAAGGGGGTCGGTTTTCATAGACCGGCATGGATGAGTCGTAGGTGAAGTTAGAGTCATACAACATTTTATACATTTTGTTGCCGCCGACCGAGAGGAAAGGCGCTCTCATGCCCCTAACATCCGATAACTTAACACCACCATATGCCGCAAGAATCTCCCGTTGGCCAGCTATTTCACGAGTCCACTTTTTCTGCGAGAATTGCTCGCCAAAGCTGTGACTGTAGATACAAATTGGTGGTTAGGATAGTTGCGACTAGACCTGGGAATGTTCTCTTGTTAGCTCAGCGATGTATTAAGTGACGTAAGTGAATCTTTGGAATGGAATTTTTGTGCGGTTGTCGATTTCTCTAAACTACAGATTACTACAAATATTTTTTACTAGCTACTAGCCCTTGGTGCTGTGCCGACTTTTCCGTTTTGGCTGTTGTGTGCTGTGTATTCTGTGTTGTGTAACAAGAGATGTCGAACATGGATGTCGACTACTTACGAAACTGTATGGGAGGCCATTTCATGTCCATCGGCGTAGAGATTTTGCACCTGACTGTAATCAGTCCATTCGTGGGAGACGTAGAATGTGGCTGTGATGGGGCACCCGTTGGGATTGACGCGCCCCTTCTCAAACAGGTCCGTATACAATTGCTTATTCAAATCATTCACGGAATCATCGAAAGTCAAAAGAACAATTTGCGGTATGCTTTCAGCGGGAAGCTCGGCTGGTATTCGCGAAACGAAAATGCACGGTAATGGGATGGAAAAATGTAGAGAAAAAGCAATACAATAGAGTTTCAATCTCGTAACCAGAAATATAAATAAAAAAAAAAAAAAGCAAGAAGGAAATAGATGAAGAGACTTAATGCAGTGGCCTTTGTGGATGTTGATTTGTCGATGTCGAGGAGAGCGTCAAAGTGAGCGGTAATCGCAACTTACGAGACTGTGTGCGAGGCCATTTCATGTCCCTCAGAGTACAGATCCTGGACCATGCCATAGTCTGTCCACTCGTGGGATAGGTAAAAGGTTGCCCGCCAAGGACACCCATTGGGGTTCTTGCGTGTCTTGTTATTGAAAAGCTCCTCGTAGATATCAATATTAATGGGGTTGATCGCATCGTCAAACGTTATCAATACAATTTGTGGTATCTCCGTTACATTTAAGCCGCCTACACGTTATTGGCAATGCATTCGTTATTTCGCACGAGAAGTAGCCCTGATCGATGTTGGTCAATCACTTAACTAAATTCCCACTTACCAGGTATATCCCGGCCTCCACAATAACAGTCTGGGAGGAGGCACACATCTTTGCGGCACTTGGCAGCAGTTTTGTCGGGTGTGGGCTGTGGGTATATGGGGTCCGGCCGCGTTGGTGGATATCTATATATATCTACAAATTCTTGAGCCTTTGAGACAATAGTTCCAGATGGCTTAAGCGTGGGACGTGTTCGTCTGCAATGTCATAAATATAGTCAGATGAAATGTTCTCTTACTTTCTCACTTCTAGCGATACTTACGGGGGATGCGTTCCTCGGTTGGCTGTAGGGATAACGTCCCGATCCTGATTAGCGTAAATGGCGCCGCCCCGGTTTCTATTGTGGTTTCTAAGTACAATTCGATGAAATGCGATTTTAATGAAGTATTCGAATATTCAAGCTGTGCTTAATAAAGCGATGCTCTACTCAGATAGAGTTAGAGTTTCAGTTACTTAACTACTAGTTCGTGCTACACAAATAGGCAAGAGATACGAGTACATGCATCGAATGCATTCGATTAGTCTTTACATACTAGAAGGTAGATATATGTATATACATTTTGATGGAGGTTAGTGTCTATTTGAAGATGAGTTTCATTTTTGTATCCAAAACCTGTTCGGTTCCACCACCAACAGAACTCCAAAAAAGTAAGATTTTTAAGAATTTATCGGCCAATTATTCGACATCATTATACAGTGAGAACCAAAAAGTTGTATAGTTTGTATACTTATTTGTCACGTGTTGTGGGGTTTTGGGAGTTAAAACTAGGCTGAGAAAAGACGAGGCTATACGGGACCGCAGAGATATGTATAATACGGATTTTTACACTTTGACACTTTTTCTTAGGATGGTAATATTTTCGTCGCATGCTTGGGTGCTTCAAGCCTTCTTCAAGCCCTTTGGGGGGAACGCGGAAGCTGGAAAACGCAATGGGCGTCGAAAACTTAGTGCTACGTGCCTATGTGTTTGTTGAGCCAAACTTAAATCTTTACTTGCGACACTAGGCGACACACAAGCCCTTACTAAATTAAAGCTCGGTAAAATGTGCGAATTGAAACTAGTACTGGTACAGGTATTTTCTGTATTTTGTGTTCTATATTGGATGCGGGAATCTGTGAAGACCGAGTTCATAGTTTTGCAATTACGCTCAGACAAATATTGTTATACAATAGATTAAAGTTGTTTTTTAAACTTCTTAGTTCTCACATTGTTGCGACATAAAATCATGTTTTGATTCTCCAAATTCATTTTCAACGAACAATAAAAACTAAAAACAACTGAAGGTATATTACGATTTTACGAACTTAAACGGGCCACCACCTTGTGTATGCCGTGATCAGTTAACAACGGAATTCCATACGTACACCGTCTTAGATATTGTTTACCATTTTTTTGTTTTTTGTTTGTTGCAACATTTTACACAGCAGCTAAAAAGTAGTAGGTACTTATACGAATATATTGGTGTATCATTGCACTAGGCCAGCGAGAAATTTAAGTGAAGTGAAGGGAACTGGATTACTGTGATCATATGTACGTACCTACATAATACATATGTATGTACATATGTACAAAAGTTTATTGCTTATTAGGTATTTGTGGTTTAGCTAAGAGATACGAGTACTGTGCTGTGCTGTGGGCACAGAGACTAAGTAGAAAGCCAACATTCAACATCAACCAAATACGAAGTAGCTATATAGAGTATTAGAGGTGGGTGAATGTGGGGAGTAATGAGAGACTTGAGAAAGCTATAGAACAGTACAACGTTATAGTTGTTGTTCAGTACAGTATAGTACAGTACAGTACAGTACAGTGTAACTATGTGGGACTATGGACTATGGGTTGGTTGGTGTTCAAAAACGAAATTACGGTGAATTCTAATAGAGAGAATAGAGAGCGATATAGATAGTAGAGTGATGACTTGGTATTCGACTGAACTTAGAAGCAATCGGTATGAGTTTCTATACCTTGAGGGGATTTCGTTGCATTTGGCGCTCAATGTGCTATCAGAGCATTTCACTGAGGCTGCGGCTGCGGCATTGTTGTTGCTGTTGTGATTGTTGTTTTGGTGTTGGTGTTGTTGCTGGTTCTTATTGTTGGGAGCAAATCCAAATTGGAACTTATTAGCTTTACCACCCGCCGGTTGCATTTGCTGCTGCTGATAGGTAGAGGAGCCTGAGAGAGAGCTTGAGCTGGACGATTGGGCGGCCGCAGCGGCAATCGACGATCTTATGACATTGTTAACCCTCGAAGCGCGCGCAGTTGGCGGAGCAAACATGGAAGAGGGTGTAGCGGTGGCAGTGGCGGTAGCAGTTGTTGGAGGAACTGTTGTTGGGATGGTGGGAGTTCTAGTGGTACTAACATCGGGAGTGGTGCTCAGGGTGGATCTGACTGTTGGATAGGTGGGAGGATCGGTGCTCAAGATGCTAAAAGTGGAAGAGGAATAGGAGGAATAGGCTTTGGATTGGCTTGCTATTGGTCTAGACGGAGCAGTAACTGCTCCGATATTAGGACGGGAGGTAGTAGTGGGAGGCGCAATAGGCGTAGTGGTAGGACGAAGCGTAGTCGTAGTGGTGATCGTAGTCGATCGACTCGTGGGCACATAAAGCTGCTTGATTTCATCGACGGCTGCCTTTATTTCTGGGAGCGAATATTCGTCAACAAATTGGGAGGTTCCACTCTCATCGCTGTTGCTGTTGCTATTGCTGTCGCTGCCGGCGAGGAACTGCTTCAGTTGCTCGAGGACACTCACAGGACGGAACTTTTGGATCCGCCCATTGCCGGTAGTTAGGTACCCGGCATTCTGAAGACTTTCCGCTAATGTGCGTTCTGCCGTTTGCTGGCGATATTTGTTTGAGTAGAGGAACTTCACAGTGGGGTGACGGTCTGTTATGGCTACCACGTGCTCTGTGGAGCTGGATGCAGATGTGGTTCCCATTTCCTCTATGCTATTTTGCTGCCTGGCTTCTAGTGGCTGATGTCCAATCAATGCCTCGGCTCGTGGCCCTTCCGATGTGCTAGTCTCATTCTCAATTGGTTTGCGTTTAAATAACTTGACATTCACCGTTTGCGCGGATAAAGGCTTTGCCTGTACATTTTGAGAGCTAAAAAGGGTTGAATCCTTGGCCTGTAAGGCAGCCTTATATGACTCGTATTTTTCATGAGGCTTTGCTGTGGGTTCGGCAGACGACGGCCGCTGATTGCCGGCTATTCGGACGCGCTGGGGCTTTCGTTTTGGATACTGATACTGATTGGCCTCATAGCTGCTGGGTAATCTGAACCTGGGGGCATAGGTCGTGGGCTCGTCCACGCTCTCCGATAAATTGTCAAGTGTTGCGACTGTGTAGCGAGAGCGGCCGCGAGGACGCATCGAAACCTGGGAAACTTGAATAGGCGATGAGGCGATTACTGCCGATATAGTTGTTGGTATAGTGGTCGTCGTTGGCGGTGGAGGAGGTGCCTCGGTGGTGCTAGTGGTGCTGCTGGAGGTGGTGCTACGCAGCATACTTGGTGGCGGTCGTTGGGGACTAAAAGTGCTCAAAATGGCGTCGCTGACGCTAAAGTTTCGAGCATTTCCTGTGGCCATTGTGGCAAGGACGTCCTGACTGGTGTTTCTAGGCGACATCCCCGAAAGAAAGAGATTCTTTGGCGGTTTCTGCGTGGTCTGTAGGAAAGGCGGTGAAGCTGGCGAATTTGTGTAACGCGGTCTGGCCGTCATCCGCAACATGGTGTTTGGATGCTGTCGCTCTTCCTGCAACAAGTTCTCAAGACTCTTGTATGGTGAGACAAAGCGCATTGCTGGGTTAGCAGTAACGCGGTTCAGGCTGTCCTTGAAGTGATTTGCGCGGGCCGTGAAACTTTGTCCCGGCGATATGTACCGCTCGGTGCTTGGCGTCCCCTGAGCTTTCGGCGTAGTCGTGGTTCTTATAGTGCTGCTGGATTCCACACTATCGGTCCAGACAGCAGCTGTTGCAGCGGATTTTGTAGTCGTGGTTGTCGCCTTGGTATATGCCTGAATGGTGGGTCGTCCATTGCGCCAAATACGAAGTGGTGGAGCATATGTTGTGGGTACGACATCCACATCGCTGTTGTATGGTATTGTTGTACTTGTACTTGTACTTGTACCTGTACTTGTACTTGTACTTGTACTTGTACTTGTACTTGTACTTGTACTTGTACTTGTATTTGATGGCTGACTCTCCTTCCGATCAGACAACGTCTCGGAGACAACTGGACCTTCGTTGTGGCCGATATCCTCAGCACGAAGACTAAAGCCGTGCGATCCACTTTGTAGACTATATTGAAACGCTTTACTAGGCCTGGTGACTGGTGTGGTGCTTGAGCTATCCACTAGCTCAATCGATGAAACTGGCTCGAGGGGTTCGCTTGCCGGAGACCTGAAACTCTGCGGTTCCACATCTGATGTGATGTAGGTCTGTATGCGCTTATTCGGCTGCTGTGGCGCCGTCGAACGTGACTCATTTAGATACCCTCTTTCCACTCCCCTATATGGGATTTTTTTGTGCAGCTGATGGAAGGCTGTCTTCACGGGCTTCTTGTCTGGAACCGAGTGCAGCAAATTACCGCGCGGACTTGTGCCGTATGCGGCGGCATTAATGAAGTCCAGAAACTTGGGCGACGTGCTGGTCTCAAAGGATCGGCTACTGGGTGCCTCGGCCGTCTGCACGTGGACGTTCTGACTCTCATCGAAGACGGTCTCCGCATGTTCTAGTTGACTGCTGGGACTGTCCTCCACCAGAGGCCATTGCGTCGTTGAGGCTTCAGTGACTGAGGGATATGCTTGGGCTGGGACTTGGACTTCAGGTTGGCTTTGGAGTTGGAGTTGGGAGTGGGTCTGGTTCTGAATCTTAGCTGGATGATAATTATTCGATTTGCCTTGAGTGTGGCTGTTGGCAACAAAGCTGACCAGCGACTTGGCTAGGCTTTGGAGCTTCGATTTGAGAAAGGGATTGGAACTATATGTCGAAGGATGGTATATTGGGGGTGTTGTTGTGCTGGTCGTTGGTGGCTGTGTAGTGTTTGTGGTTGTCTTTGATTTGTTTATAGCATGTTGTATATAGATTTTATTTGCATGCGCTTTTGAGCTGTTGAAGAGACGTGTATATGAATAAGTAATCACATAAGTTAGTAACTTAGTTGCTAAGCTTTCGAGTATTCGAAATCCTAGTATCAGTCCCTAGCCTTTTTGGTTCTCAGTTTTCAGAATTCAGAATTCAGATATGTTATCTCATTCTCGACTGGGGCTGTCAAAAGTAATGGATTCAAATTATTAATTCATGCTCATGCGTACGGATATATCGCGACACGTATCGGTTATCTTATGAATAATCATGCAATGAATATGAGAACGGATTGTACTTAATCACATTACAACAGATAAACAAGAAGAACAGAGAGACACAGAGACAGATATGGTAGCTATGTTCGAACAGTCAGCAGCATATACCTACTTAAAATGATAGTCTAACGCGAAGCGATATCGGAGAAGCTGTTGATATTACATATACATAAGTATGTACCGATGGTAGATCTATGGCATACCGTTCCGGAGAGTGTGTAGTCTGTGTATAATGTGAGCCGATTTGAAAAGCTTTCGCGTGTGATAATGGCCGAATGAGAACTTACAAACTGTGCCCTTAAAAGCAAATTAAAACTGCACAAGGGAAAACCGAGAGAGGAAAAACGGAGAGACGAGTCTGCTAGTTTGACTTTGTTGCTCTCAAACGGTGAATGAATTGAATGCAGGCGCTAATGCTAACGCAATGGGACTATCGAAATACCTTTGGGGTTTCGTTGTTGTTGTTGTTGTTGTCGTTGGTGGTGATGGTGTTGTAGTTGATGTTGTTTTTGTTGTGCTGGTTGTTGTTGTTGATGTTGTTGTGGGCTTTGTAGCCCTTACAGTTTGTGTGGTGGAACCCTTGGTTGTACTCCAACTTATTGCTGGAGTGGCTAGTGTGTTCTGGCCTCTTGTGGCGGGTGGCGTTGTTGTCTTCCTTTGGGTGTGACCCACGACATTTGCGATCAAATTGTAATCATCTCTCGTATCTCTGCCCGCATCCGTAACCGCCTGCATCAAAGTGTGCTCGCTCTGATCATAGTCACCTGGCGAACTGTTGTACGCGTACTCTCCAGAGCTAGAGTAGCTGTAATCGGATTCTCCGATGCCCAAATTGGGCGTGGTAAGCGTGTCATAGTAGTGACGTACATCGGGACGCGTGGGGGGTGTCTTCGTGGATGTTGACCGCGCATCCAGTTTTTGGATGGCCACCTGTTCCGGCCTGTTCCGGTATACAAATGTTTTGTGGTTGGGTGTGTAATCGGTTTGGCAAGAGTATGGCATCTTGGAAATGTGTAAATTTTGATGGCGTCTGTGTTTGAGTTTGTGTTGGAGTGTGATTATGTGCAATTTTTCTAGGGAATAATTCTAACTGTGGTGCGGTTGGGGGCTGGGCTTGGGAACTTAAAAGGACTCCCCTCCCTCTCAGTGCAGTTATGGTAAAATGGTCTGCAATTCTGACTTTCTGTATAATGGTAATGGTTTTCTTCGAGGTTTTCCCAGATCGAGTTCATGAGCGATTTTAAGGTGGTGCATGGGGGAGTGGTGTGACTTACCTTTGGGGCGAACGAGTTGGCTGGTCGTACACGTTATCTTGCTCGATCTAAAACAGTCGGTTTTCAGTTTTCGGTGAAATTCTCTATGCGTATATTAAATATATCCCCTACCTGTGCATTAATATCCTCATCGTAGTCCGTGCTGTAGGTCAACGTCGGTTGGTTGCTGTATTGCGGCTTCTGTGGAGGAGACGGTGTGGCCGATAGTTCCAATGGGCGGTAGGTTGATTGCGTCTGCTGGTGGCGTACTGCTGGTTGCTGATATTGCTGCTGTTGCTGATGCTGCTGCTCCTGATGGTCTTGCTGTTGTTGTTGTTGCTGATACTCAATGTCCCTATATAAATCGATATCGTCGTCGTAAACAGAATAATATGATGAATCATAGGGATTTGGAATGGCTTGTGCCTGCTGCTCGTGTTTTGGCGATTGCGGTTGCGCCTGTTGGAATGGTGTTGGCTGTAGCTGTTGTTGTTGCTGCTGTTGTTGCTGCCGCGATGGCTGGTAGCCGCCCCCGTGATTAAATATGGATGCGTTGTAGTAGTTACGATTGGATTCTAGCTGTGGCGATGGGGCTTGTGGCGTGGGCTGTACAAAGATATTAGCGTTGGGTGTTGGCGCCCCCCCCAGCGATGACGGTGAAGATGTCTCAACTCTGTACACGTTGTTGAAGTTTTTGTTGGAATTGTGTGTTGGTGAAGTGATTGGATTGAAGTGGCGCAGATTATTTACATTGGCCGAAATGCACAAGTGGAATTAAACATAGATATACAAGTAATATGTATTATGTAGAGGTAATGATGGTATTTATACGTACGTAAAACGGGGGAGAGAAATGTAAAACGAGATCAAAAAGTAGTTCAATTTGAGATAAATATGAGCAAAATGAGCATGGAGCTTGGAGCAGGAAGCATTGAGAGTAAAAGGGAAAGTATCGAAGAATGAGCACAGCACAGGAGGTTAGAGCAGGTAAAACGTAGTCAAGGTTTAGGTTACAATTAGGGTTAGAGGTTAGTGTAGCCAGGTCCAAGAATAATTTGGTTTAGTCAACTGTACAACTTTGGTAGGTGGTAGACTCAATCTCATTCCGTTAAGATCGTTTAGTAATGGGTCGTATAAACAGTAGTGCCGCAAGACGGGCGGACGGGCGTATAGTATTGAGTATATGTACATTTAACTGCTGTATTCTTGTATTCTGTATATGTATACGGGTATTTCTTGTGTATTTGTGTAGCGGCACAAAGTAATTCTGAATTCAGTCAAACATCGATTGCGGTTGCCCTCGACTTGTTGTATAGCTACCTGTTTCTGTCCGCGCCTGAGCCTGAGCCGCCGGCGTGAATTGAGTTCAATTGGAGGCCACCTATGCTGCTCTGGCTTTGCTTGCCGAAGTAGTAACCGGAGACTGAACTACTTTCGTTTTTCGCCCGTTCGGTGTTGTTCTCGACTCCCTTAGCTGCAGCTGAAGCTGATGCGGGGGGAGCCATCGTCATCCACTTTTGTTGGCCCCTAGTGCGGGGCCGGGTTGTGTAACGCACCCGTGTGGATGTTGATGCTGGCGTGGAGCTGGGACGCGTGCTCCGCAGAGTGGAGTCACCTGGCGTAGGTGTGGTCGACTCTGGCAACTGTGGCAGACGTTGCTTTAGTTCCTGGAATATGTCGCTGGGGAAGTTGATGAATGACGGTACTCCTCCAGCACCAGCACCAGTCTCATTACTGGGCCTGCTGTTCAACTGCACAAAGTTGGGGAATGGACGCCGTGTCGTAGTGGCTTCCAGGAAGCCCGTCTGAAAGCTGCCATGTATTTTTCCAGGCGACTCAGTGACAGGCGCAGTGGTGGCCACCAGTTGCGGGCGTGGTGGGGCCATTGTCTCGGACATTGGCATGTATGGCGGCATGTGGGACGGTGGCAGTATATCCTCATCTTCCTCGTAGTCCTCGTCATAGTAGTCTACGCTTTCAAGAGTCGTTGTGCTGCTGCTAGTCCTAATGGTGGGTTTTATTCGCGGCGTTGGTGTAGTTTTTGTTGTGTGCAGGGATGCACTGTGTGTCGAGGTCTGCTTGTTGATTTGGTTTTGTATCCCCTTGATGAAGCTCTCGTAGCCTTTGAGAGGTCTCGCAGTGGTTGGTATTGCAGGCGTAGAAATGGTGGGATTTGGTCTTAGTCGTGTTTTTGGTGTAGATGTACTCAAAGTGGTGGTCGTGCTGGTAATGCTACTCGAGGCGGGGGGGACTGGGCGACGAAGGAGCACGGCATTGCGCAGATTGCCATTTCCATCGCTGCTCACCTGCTTGAAGTACTTCATCAGCGGGTTTATGGCCGGGTTAACGCTTGCCAGATCGCTGGACTTTAGGTTAGCCATGAATTCATGGATGTTGAATTGAAAATTGGTCAGTTTGGGCTTGGTGTTGGCAGTCGTTGGCGAAGTAGGCGTTGGCGGAGCCTCTGAAGTGATCGACTTTGTAAAAGTCTGATATGATTCTGGCACGGTGCTGTTTCCCGCGTAGCTTATGCCTACAGGTAGGTGCGAAAAGTCGCGGAAAGGCACCTGTTGCAGACCTGTTGCGGGCCGGCTGTAGGCTAGGTTGGGCGCCGAGACAATGTTTATGCTCTGTGTGACCTGCAGCGGGGTGACAGGGGGGCGCACTTTGACCGCAGCATGTCCTATTTGGTTCGGCTTGGCCGTGCTGTAGACCCCTTTCATCTTCTGATTGGCTATAACATTGTACTGAAAATAGTTGCTCTCCGTGGTGGTGCTGCCTATGCTATACTGCGAGACCAGTTTTCCGGCATAGTTCGCGGTGTACGGTGCTTGGTCCGGACTCTGATTATTGTAAAAGCCTCCCATGGTACTGTACTGTCCGTTCGGTGTCACCTGTTGGGTGGGCTTGGACGAGTCACCTGACGATACCTGAGAATGGGAGTAGTACGCGAAGGGCGTTTGGGCTGCGGGTGTCGCGGGTGTGGAGCCGGAAGAGGGACCAGGTGTTACTGGTTGGTTCTCCAGATGAAAATAGGCAAAGTTTTCTGCTTGTAGATGCTTGCGTCGTTCCTTTAATTCCTTCAGCTGTTGTATTAAATACGGTAGTAGATCTCCGGGGCTCGAGTGCTGCTGCTGCTGCTGCTGCTGTTGGAGGTTGGGCGGGGGTAGTGGTGGTCGTGGACTGCTCGGTACTCCATTTGGCGATCTGAAGTAGTTTCCCGCTATCGGACGAAAGTCGTCCTCCAACGGTGGAGGAGGCAACGAAAGATTGTAGCCGGAGTAGACGACCTTAGGATTTTGTTGGTTCGGAGTGGAAATCTGCTGTTGCTGGTGAAGATAGGCCTGAGCCGGATAGCCTGGGCTTATTTGGTTGTAGTTGTGATTGCCAAACGGCTGCTGAGTGTGGCCGGGGTTGGCCGGAGGTGTAAGATATGGGTTGAAGCTACCGAAGCTAAAGCTCTGGCCAGTTTGGTGCTGCTGATACACTTGGTGGGGTGGAGGAGGTGCGTCAATGGCACGATAGTTCGGTCCCGTCCACTTGGTAGAAGTGTGCGTCACTGGGCGAAGTTGACGCGGGCGTCTTTTTGATTCCCCTGTTGCCGCATCCTCTGCGCTTTCGTCCCCGTCCCCGTCTTCACCTTCTTCACCATCTGCACCAGTATTAACGTAGTCGAATTCAATTACTGCACTTCCACTCTTTTCTCGTGGCTGACTGATCTTCGAGGAGTACTTTTTGTCTTAGATACAGCTGGAGCCGCCTCGTCGTAGTGCTCTTGTGAGTTATTGGAGCTATTGGAAGATTCACTATTGCCGGGGAGCGAGCTGGGGTTCGCGCTGGGGCTGGGGCTTTCAGGTTCCATAACTTCACTCGACGTATTCGAATCGTTGGGCATTTCTGCTTGCACAATGGGTTCGGGTTCTGGTTCTGTTGGCGTCTGCGTTTCTGTGTCCGCAACTGCCGTAGTCTGCACCGTGAGGTCACGTCGTTTGCGTGGTCGCCTGTCCACATCGAGTGCCTCGAGTCGGTTCTGTGACAGTTCGTATTCGAGCGTCTGTTCGTCGTCCAAGCTTTCGCTGTTTGCGTACAGTTTTTGGCCAAAAGCGGTTCGGTCGTTCGGATTGTGGTGTGTCGGTGGTCGGTGGTTGGTTGTTGGAGCAAGATATATAGAGATAGTGCAGATAATGCATTGTATGAGAGAAAAGAGCATGTAATACGATGAGTTGCGGATAATTTAGAATCAATTTAGCTTCAGTAAGGTAGAGTGATTAGCATCAATGCAGAGCGAATTCAATTCAATTAAAGAAGCAACGAGGAAAGTAGATGACACTCAAGCTTTGCTAGAAGGGATGATCGCTGCTTACCTGTAGGCTGTTCCGAAGGCGTACGATCCAAGCTTCCCGCTCTGGGGTATGGCATTAATGCTGGCCTGATGTATGATACCATCGCGATCCCGCTGAACCTGGCTAACGGTGCTTGGCTGGCCGCGGTACACCCGCTGTTGACGATCGGACTCCTCCTCCTCCACGGGCGGCAGTGTTTCCTGCGCCTCAGCGTACAGCTAAATATATATAAATAGAGCAAATGCTCGTATTGCTCTTTTTCCCTATATTCTGGATGGAGTCTGTTGACCTTCGACATACCTTCGCTATGTCCTCCTGCGCGTCCAGCAATGGCTTCGGCTGACCCCGCGACGTGACCACCGGATTGGGTGGGACGCGTAGCTCTGGGGGTGGCGGGGGGATATGCTGGACCTGAGCCTGTATGACCTGTGGCGGAGAGCGGTGGTACTGCGGAACCACTGTGGGCGCCTTTGGGGCACCACCTGAACTGCCAAAAGCGGATCCAAAGCGCACACGGCTAGGCACATGCTGCTGATGATGTTGCTGCGTCTGGCTCTGGCTACGTGCGGGGCCGCGCTCCGTGGAAGTGTCCACTAACTCGCAGCCTACGTTTCGTGGCCAGTCACAGGTCTGCAGCTCGTGCGAGTACATCAGGCCGCCGGTGCAGCTCTCAAGAAGTGCCCCACCGAACACACACACGTAGTACTGTGTGCAGTCAGTGGGGTGCGGGTAGTAGCCGAACTCCTCGGGGCAGTCGAAGCTAAGGCCATTGGAGCTTGTGGACTTGACGTTGGTGCCAAAGCTGCGGGAGCTGGTGATACGTGAGGCGCGTTTGCCTTGCGCTTCTGTGCGTCCTGTGATTGCAACGTGATGAGATTTGGAAATACACAGAATGAATAAAGGGTATTTGTATATCTTCTCTTCTCAGTAGTTTAACTGCTTTTAAATGCATATCCTACACAATGCACTAGCCGCTTCGGCGGTTGACTAACTGAAACAAACTATAATCGGGCCAACATACATCTATCCGTTGCTGATTCAGAATCGTTAATGCCAATTGCAACATCTCCAGCGGCAAGAACAGCAGCCGGGGGAGCAGTCTTGCCATCAGCGGCAGCCGCAGCGGAAAGGGGTCAATATTGGCAGCGGTAGTAGTCTGGCAGTAGTAGTAGTCCTATTGCAGTTGCGCTTCATTGAGCGATAGCCAATCGCTGAACACTACACGTAGGCATGTCACGGTTTTATTTGCACTTTTATTGGATTTTTCTATACATCTACCTACACAGCACATACATATATACATATATATGTGTGCGTATATATGTATATATATTCGAACACACATGCAGATGCATGAGTGTGGACAAGATGCAGAGTTCTTGTTGGTGCCGAAACATTTTGATTGCTGCTGCCGTTGCTAGCGTGACCTTCTCAATCTTAACAAAATGCCACATGAACAAAATTTTTCTTGTGCTTGGGCTATAGCTTTTTATACCCGATACTCAAAATGAGTAAGTATAGGGGTATATTAGATTTGTGGTGAAAGTGGATGTGTGTAACGTCCAGAAGGAAGCGTTTCCGACCCCATAAAGTATATATATTCTTGATCAGCATCAATAGCCGAGTCGATTGAGCCATGTCTGTCTGTCCGTCTGTCCGTCCCTATGAGCGCCTAGTGCTCAGAGACTATAAGAGCTAGAGCAACGACATTTTGTATCCAGACCTCTGTGTATCTCAGATCCTAGAGACTATAAAAGCTAGAGCAACCAAATTTTGTATCCACACTCCCGTGATATCGAACCTGCACAAGTGTATTTCAAAATTTCGCCCCACCCCCTTCCGCCCCCGCAAAGGACGAAAATCTGTGGCATCCACTGATCTCAGAGACTATTAAAAGCTAGAGCAATCAAATTTGGTAACCACACTCCTGTTAGATTTCACTGTTACAAGTTTATTTCAAAATTTCGACCCACCCTCTTCCGCCCCCACAAAGAACGAAAATCTGTGGCATCCACAATTTAAAAGATGCGAGAAAATTAAAAACGCACAATCATAGAGAATGACCATATCTATTAGATTGCCGAATTTGGATCAGATCGGATCATTTTTATAGCCATTTTACAGCGACACGTTCAGACACGTTTTCTGTTTCGCTCAATGTAGCCATACTGACTATGTATCGGGTATAAATGTAGAGTTGCGGTCGCAGCAGCAACTCACAACGTTCCCTCTCGTTTAATAATACAAAGAATGGCACAGTGGTACTGACTGACTGGTGCTGAAATATCCGATAAGGCAAACAGGATAGACTGTATAGTCCACCCATGACGAAACAATTGAATTATTTATTTACTGGATTTATCTTGAATTGGGATGAGAGTTTTATCTTTTTCTTTTCTTTTCATTGTATCTGCTAACTGGATTCGTTCCGATTCAACTACACCACCTTGAATATGAGTGTAGGCCAGTGTAGGCCATTGTGTAGGCCAGCTGCTGATGAGTTCCGTATTCAAAGTTTATTCCCCTCAAATGATCGTCACTCTACAGACAGGGCTCAATGGTCAACGGTGTTGTTTTTTCACTCGTTTTGGCGCGCGACGCCGGAATGTTAATTAAGAAACGACAACCCACGAGTGGTAGCAGGAGAAAGAACGGTACATGTGGTTGCATAATACCCGAAATGTATGGCCATTATAGCAATCTACATTGCCAGCATCCGAACAACCGAAAGACTTAAGCAGTAAAAGCGCTACAAAAGCGTTCGCCTCCAAAACGATTTGCGCTGAATCAGCCATCAAGTGGTGACAATTCGTTGGCAAAAAAGTTTTAATTATAAAAACGTGCCGTTATAAGCTCGGTTTATGCTTCAGAAAGGTAACTGCACCCAAAAATAAGAGCTAACCCCCAAGCGCAGTGCTGAAGACTCAAGGCAGAATGAATTTGGCCCCGTCGCGACGTTGGCGTAGGCATCAGGCAACAGCGGACTGGAAATAAGAAAACCCCTCCAAAGTCAGAAAAACCGAAACTAAATATAAAACTGATTATGCTGAACAATTGAGGCTCAATTTGAATTCAATTGAAATCAATTCTTTGCAATCAAAGTTATTTCAAGCCTAAGCGCTGCGCTAACAACGCCAAGTAAGGCGATGGCGCGCCTGACTCCTCTAGATTGAAAAAAATTCGATTGGCTTGACGAGTCTCTGGTTTATGACTGTACGATAACTATTAAATTAAGCAAGCTTGCCACAAGCCATTCATTCCAAAGCCGTTCAATCAGAAATGCACAAATTGCACAAGTCGTCAGTAAAGTCTAAGGTTCAGACTCAGATTCAGATTCAGAACTCCATAATGCGCACTGCAATACACTACAGTACTTTTTACACATTTTTGTAATTGGCCTGTCGATGGTCGCGGATCGGATTATTGGAGTACATGGTAGTACTACCATTGTCTTGTGGACTGTAGGAGACTCCACCCACGTATCATAGGCAGACAAATGAAGCCACAAAATGGGCTGAAATGATGTTCGCAGCTGAGCATTATGTTACGCTTTGTTGCACTTTTGACGGACACGAGTGGCACGAGAAGTACTTCGAACATTAAATTGAACGAGCAACACGGATTTTCGCCTTTTGATAGACCGGCTTCTCCCTACAGCACTTTACATTCACTTTTAGAGGCGACAAGCCTTTGGCCTAGGACCGCCTTCTCCTGCCTCTTCCTGCCTCATTTGCTACAAAAACTTTAACATGATTGGGCGTAGATGAATAGTTAATTCGAATGCAGTGTACAAGTCAAATTAAGCCCTTACTGGGATCTAGTAGTAGTCGCAAAGTGTAAGCAAAGTGTCGAAAAGGGAAAAGGGTTCCATTACCAAAATGGAATGCCAAAATGGTTGGACTCAAAAGGCAGACTGCTCTGCAACTGCTTTCAATAATATGCACAACATCTCCTAACACTTTGTATTGACGTCATTGACTTGCGAATATTTCTCCAATGGTGTCAAGGCTCCTTGAGGTAGCATACATCATCTACTTAGCATGCAGCAGACGCGTCACGCTCCACGCTCCACAAATTGTGTAATTAACGCGCAAAATCGTCGCAGTTTTTGAATCTTCGCCGGTAACTGTGCAGAAGGCAAACGGCTGCCGGCAGCCCGACTATTCGCAAGTGCATGTGCTACTAGTGACCGAGTGAGTGATCTGATACACGATATACGATGGCGATGGTGGCGCACAATGAAAGCTAATCACGTGCCAACGGCAATTGACCATGCAAGAGCCTAGAGCTGCCCATCCACTATCCGCACGAATGACATTTGTATTAGGCAGCGGCAGCCCACACTTGGCAGCCCCTGACGCGTCCGCTGGTCTAATTGTTGTTGTGGATTTGTTGTTGCCTGTTGTTAATGCATTTGTGTCGCTGCCGCTGCCGCTAGTGCTATGCAATCGTGCTTTCTGCTCCACTAAACAATATATTGTACGAGTCAACGCTAAAGCTGACGCTGAGGCCAAATCTAAAGCCAAAGCTAAGGCTCAAAGCGACTAGGTGGCTAGGCGGCTGGGTTGTTATGCAACGCGCAGTAATTCGACCATAGGCCTGATTGGTTTTGTTTTGTTTGGCGCTTGTCGTTGGCTTTGGTTTAGTGTTTGCTGCTCTACTTGATCGTAAATAAATGCAGCACGTTGCGAGATTTTTATTGAAAGCCGTCTACGTATCAGAGTACCAGTACCCGTGTCCACAGCATTCCGGGCATACATTCTTAAGAAGCTACCTAAGCTACTCCACGCCAAAGTATAGTCTCTTAAACGATGATGCACTGAGAAGCGTGCCGAAAGCTGTGCCCGAAGTGCACTCGACCAACAACTTCTCAGCCGTAAGCCATAAGCGCCCCTTGATGAGCAACTTGACTTTCATGTCAGTCGGAAGCGGCAATAAAACACATGGCACTCAGGGTACTCGTACTTCAGCGACACAAAAACTGCCGGCTATGGCTCTGGCTGTGGTAGACTTTGTAGCTAAAAAAGCATCACGTCTGGTCTGGACAACTTGCTGAAGATCAGCGTGAGGCATTTTATTATCAATTTATTTGAATGCCGTTGCTTAAAAGATGTTGAGCATTTAAAATCAATAAAACTGTCGTATCTTTAAATCGTTGAATATTTATAAGTGACCCTGCCTGGTGCCACCAGCAGCACTAGCAGTGTGAGGTTTAGCCACACCACAAGCTGTGGCAAAGAGTTCAAACCCTGAAATACACGCCGTATATCAATCGATTGTTTGTGTTGATTGAGCGTTTCCGTGCGAAAGGCGCTAATTTATGTAAAGCGCCATTTGTTTAATGTCTCACTGATGCCTCCATCGATGCCAGCGTCGCGACGTTAACGACAGATGATCCTAGGCCCACCGCTTCGCTACGTCGTCGTCGACGACGGTCGCCGATGCGTCAGAGCTTTATGGTCTTTAAGCCATAAGTTGGCGAGGCGGCATTTCAACACTGCCTCCGACTTATTTGAAGCCATCAAATTGGCAACCGCCAATAGCATGCCCAAATTAAGACAAATGACGCGAAACATTGCACTAATTGCCACCTCGTTTGGTGGCAACATCGTCGGATGCTGCCTCGAAATCCGATTTATGTCGACCGTAATGAGGCTTTCGACCGTATAGAAATGGTCGACAGGACAACAAGAATACCGCAACAGTAGGACTACAACTAAATATGTCCGTCCCAAAGTATTTGGTCGTTGATATACTCGTACTACGAACATATGTATCTCGTATTGGAGTATCTGGTTGGCCGCCTCAATTGATGGCTCAATTTCTTTTTTGCGTGCTCGCTTTGAACTTTTAATTAAACGTGGCCAACAGGCAGCCGACAAGTTCGTTGCCTAAGTCTTTCGATTCGCTACGATTCGGGTGCGGTCCGCAATTAAACGCACGCTCGCACACCCGCAAGACGGAAATATAAATCATGGGCGGACTTTGGCTTAGGTTTTCATTTTCAATCGGCAATCGGCTGCAAAAATCAATTGAAGTAAGCAACTTCGCCCAGCGCCCCCGATGAGCGTGATGGCAAAGGCGACCGTCCCCATTGTTGTTGCATTCCGACTTTTCTCCCATTACGAAACATGCCCCAGCTGACCAACAGAAACCAAACACCAACATCAACAAACATCAGCAACAGCAATGCGATTGGCTTCCATTCCATTCGCTTTGCATGCGCACGCGCAGGAAGCTTGCAACAAGCAGCAGGGGGGGCATCAGTTCCAGTCGAACTTTTCCTTTCGAAAAGAAAAGTCGGTGCTGTGCTGCAGCTGCATTTCCTGGCAGCAAACTCTGGGGATCCAAACCGCAAAATCGGACTAAGAGAGAATGGAGAAGATCTTTAGTAGCCCTGCTTCTGCTCCTGCCCCACTGACAAACACACAGACACAGACACGTGCTCAAACTGCGTTCCTGGCTACTCTGCTACTGTGGCTGTTGCCAACGATATTTTTGCGTCACCAAGCCATAAATAATCTGCCATAAGCACATGTAAACCCACTCTGGGAATGATATATGCCATAGAACGGCTGAAAAGCGGAGCCAAATCGAGCATAACTTTGCAAACAAAATTACGACTTTCGATTACTCTGAGACTGCCCTATAAATATCTTTATTGATTCGCATCTCAGCTCAGGTTTTATTTAGCTATAATTAAAGATTTATGTGGTCGCAAAGGCCCCTCCTGTTCTCGTAAGTCCACACGCCACGCGGACAGATGAGCGCAACTGATGACGATGCTTATTCGAGCGGACCGTCCGTCCGCAACGGAAGACACCAAAGTGAGCGCTTCGTTATGCTCGTAAGATAAAACCATCATTGAGTGATAATGCCGCATCTCTCTGTGCAATGAAAATTAACCAATTTCGATTTCAACGCTCAGCTGCATGACAGATTTACGGGGAACAGATTTGGGCTGTCAGAGATAGCAAGAAATAATAAAAAATTAAATAATCGCCAGCAGCAAAGCAAGCGCAGTAGTGAACCTATTTTCGTGTGTACCACAAAACAGGAAATATGCAGCGCTTACTCTTGCCTTGCCTCATGCCTCATGCCTCTTACCTCTTGCCCGGTTGCTTTCCTTTTCATAGCCGTGGGCCACATTCAAATACTAAGTAGAGCTCCGGCTCGAAGTGCTTTTTGGCTATTATGCAACATGACTATCGACTGGCTTTTGTATTGCCACACATACATACATAATCGACAATGTACAATGTACACTGTACAGTGTAAAGTGCTGTGCTGTGCAGTGCACTAGTCGCTCGCTTTTTCTTTCAACTATTTGGGGGAGAATGCTCCAATTTGCTGGCAAGGCAGTCTCCACACAGACACACAACACACCACTCCGCAGCGAAGGCTGCGCAGGGGCTACTCTTTGTAGTCTTTGGACACCATTGACTTTCTTTAGACATTAACGAGACTTAGCTGCAGACTTAAGACTTGAGATTAAGCCCTGGCTCGCCAGTACACACTGTATATTTCCAGTAGGTATATGTGTTCACTGCCTCGACTAGTTCGGCTTAATAGTTACGTCCATATTGTGGCTTTATGCGCCGCTCCTGGTACAATTTTCGCTTATCGCCTACTCGTAATAATGATCTGTGGTCCGAACTTTTCGGTTGTGCCAATTGATCAGTTGATCTGTAGTATTTATTTTTATGTGGGTTTTAGTTCAAGGATTCTGGCATAAAAATTGCGAAAATTAACTAAATCTGTACAGAATATGAATAAAACCCCAAAAATGTGCCAAAAAAATGGTCCACAGCATACAGCGGAATTTTTGCTGGCTGCAGCATGCCCCTTAGTCATATGGAGCAGCCACCTGTATGTACATGTCAGCGATATACACGCAAACGACTTGGCTTTCGGGGCACGCAGCACAGCACAGCACAGCACGCCAGTTGGCTCACTCGTTATGACTGGCAATATGACACTTGTGGCACACGATTTTATCAACCGGACAACTTTTCAAAATGTTAATTGGCAGCAAACTTTCAAATAATTTTCAAAATATGGTTGTCGCTCCCGTGATCTCGTTTGCTTCTGGCCTGCAGTCCACAGGGATCAATTCGGCGAAGTATTGGAATTGGAGCAGGAACTGCTGTTGCAGGGGCCAGCGACGGATGGATTCTTGTAGTTTGTTCCTCAATATGTCTCAGTACTCAATACAATACTGTTCCAGAGTATTCCAGTATGTTCCACCACATTTTTTGCCGATCTACGGGCATAAACTATATTTGCATTTAAGTTGCCTAAAGTGAATGCTGCCCAATGCTGTATTGGCGACAAAAACTCAAGAAAAACTTCGGCGATCGCGAAAGTGGGTCAAACCAAGAATGTTGCATAACCGACAGACACACAGCACACTACGGCACTCACCAAGCCATTCATAGCAGCTGTATGTACGAGTAGCAGCTAGTATCTCAGATCTTTTTGCTAGTGGCAGCAACTAGACCACGCGACGTCGAGCCGCCGCCAACGACAACGCCACATTGTGGCGCAAGGCCCGCTCAGAGCCACGCCTACTTCAAAATCGATCACTTTCGCTTTCTTGTGAATCGACTGAGCCAGCCGGCCAGTCACTGAGGCCACTGCAACTGCAACAGTAACAGCAACTACTCGAATTTATGGGCCAAGCAATGTCCGCGGTTCGTGTGTCGCATTCACAATTGGCAATAGGTCTGCAATAATCGCAGCCGCTAGCCAAAGTCTGGGCGGCGACAGTCAGTAGACTCTGGACAGAGGCTGTCTGGGGTGCTACCGGGAGCTCGGAGCTCGGACCTACGAATAGGAACAGGGAAAATGGAGCCTAACCGCGCTAAAACGCGTGATTTGCTCCACAAATACGAAACTGATTTCGATGTTGTAAATGCTGTTTGGCTTGAGGGCGATCTGCTGCAAATGCATTGCTGCGTTTTTTCGTTATGCTGTGTTTTGTAGTACATGACGGCAGCTTGATTTCGTCACAGATCTGGCTGACGACGCTCTGCGTTACATTTCAATATGAATTGCCACAATTGCAACATGATAGCCAATGATGATAGCTGGGGTGGAGTGGAGTTTCGTGGGGTTTCGTGTTAAAGCTGTTAGAGAAAACTCAACGTCTGGCCAACTATCGAGGAGCAGGTACACGCTACCTACCAAGATACTAATACTAATTTTGAGTTTGCCTTGACCGCTGCGCCGCATCTTGGCCAGCAGCAAGCGCAAATGAAGAGATGAAAACAGCCTTACCTCCCATCCGACCTCATACCCGCGAAGGTCATGGTCTATCCCCAGCAGCTCCCCAGCAGAGATCAGAGAGAGGAAAACAAAGTAGTGGGCGATGGCAGTAACAAATTGCAAAAGCAACAAACCATAAATTTGGCGGAACATCAAATTCAAAAGTAGCAGCCAACACGAAGGAAGCACTTACAAAGTGTGGATAACCAAAAGCCAAAATTTGCATACAGTAAACAATTTCTGCTTCAGCGGTCTGCAGCTTGTGTTGCCTATTATCATTTACCATTTACCGTTTGAGCGTTCAATTCAATTTGAAAGGAAAACGCCCCACTCGCCCCACTGACTGCAGACGAGTACGAGTACATCTGCCCCATTGGCATCACCACACATACCAAAGACACACGCACACAGGTCAAGGTACTCGTATCTTGCAGATGGTGCCCCACAATATTGCCGCTAACAAGCGGATCGTGTAATATGTTAGTTGACCCCAGACACCAGACAGGCCAAAGTTTGGTGCTGAATTCGGTACAAATAGATGGGTCTTATAGATTCCCCTGCAGATTTTTTCAGGGGCCAACTTTTCTGCTAGAGGATTGATTTTACATGTAAAGCATTTTTTAAATTTATTTTGGAACTAAATCATAGTTTGTATTGCATTACGCTACAGGTGCGCGGAAGTCGGTTGGTATGCCTCAAGACTTGGACGGCTCTCTGGCAGTGCCCACAGAAACAGAAATACAGATATTTTATCCAAAAGCTATCCCTCGCACTAATGGTAAAAGGTTTCAATACAGGCAAGCATTAAAAATAGTTGAGCTGGTGCTATGCGATGGATGCTTGAATGATCGACCAAAATACATTTTCGAACTCGTAAGCCAGCCCCCCGTAAGCCCGAGCACTTGACTTCGACTCGGACATGCAGCGACAAATTTGAGGCTGACATAGACAGCGACGGGCAGTCATAAGAGCTTAGTAGCAATAACAATTTTCCTTTCACTTTTCATTTAAATGATTTTGATAAGCACCAGAGCAACTGCAGACACTGCAACAATGACCAGGCCAGACCAGCAGACCAACCACAGCCGTTGCCAGCCGTCTGCATGGAACGAGCTGCGCGTCGGTCCGTCTGCGTTGCAACAACTTCATAGTGCCGGAAATCTTTGTTGCCAGGGCAACAGTTGTAATCTTTTTGTTGGCTACTGTCTTACGTTCCCGTACTTGTTGTGGCACACGTCACAAGAAATCTTAATTCTTCAAGCAGGTACAATGAAGCACACATAAATGACACGCATTGGAGCTTTAATGCTGCAAAGCGAATTGGGGCCTTATTCCAGTCTGTCTGACTGGATCGAATACAATAATGTTCACATGGGGAATGGATCAGTGCTGGTGGTCTAACTAAAAGATGCGTTATTGCAAATTACGCCTTATCAAATAGTGTTTGCAAAGTTTGTTCAACTTTCCTCCTTCATTTACAATTTCCGCTTCATTGTTTGCATAATTGTCGCTTCCGCTGTTCACGAGTTTTAGAGTTTGGGACTTTGGGATAGCTAAAATAATTAGCCAATATGCATTTTCGGGCTACTGCCAATCGAAACGGGAGGACGACGCCCCTGCATTTCAAATTGCGAATTGGTAATCACACTTTTGCGGTCGATGGGGGCCACACCACATGCCAACAGTACTGTACCACCTGGATGGGTTGTCTTCGTGCGCTGCAGTTTTATGGCTTGTCATGCTGTTGTTGACGTGATGGTTTTGGCACTCCATCGCTCATGCTGCATCGCTCGTTCGTATCATCGGTAGCGGGGCAAAGGCGTGGTCTGCCTGCAGTTTAGGTGAACGGCCATTAGGCCGCGGCTTGATGTATGCCTCCTGCTGATGGGACATGGGCAGGACAGAAACATTTCAATGACTTTATTTTAAGTGGATCGTATTGTATACAGGCATACAGCATCAGCCTGCATCGTACATTTCATGAGCCAGTTTTCCTGGAATTTTTGTAAGTTGGCAGCATCTTGGCTCTGTCTTTTCCGTTATCTGCCGTTCGATTAGACGTATATTTTTTTGGCAGACTCAAGCAACAGTCAATGGCTTCCCACACCAACTACACCACACTTTCACATGCACTCACATTCATATTCACACATTCGCCCTCCACAGTGTGAGATCAATTTCGAGCCCATCTCTATCAAATTTATGTCAGTCTGTCATACAGACCAAAGTGCTCTGCACGATTACGTACGCGTAATTTGTAAATAAAGAAAATAACTCTACGGACAGCGAGGGACTGGAACTGGAAATTGAAATCTTCCGCATTCGAAAAGAAATTGCGTTCAATTGTCGCAATCGTAATAAATAATAAATAATAATTTTGGCGCACATCTGCTGTGGCGCTGGGAAGCCCAGGGAAGCCACAGATTCGCCGTCTCATTTTCGCTGCAAGATGAATTGTGGAAATTGGGCTATTGAAACAACATATATCTACGACCCACTGGGAGATTTGGTCGTGACTGCTGGCTACACTTAACGGAAACGACACTGCTGTGAGACGAGACTGAGACTGGGGCTGCGTAGTGCGTGGGTAAGGTCTTTGGCCAGGCCAGGGGCTTACTGCTTGCTGCCTTCCAGCTCTGGCAAAACGCTCGCAGCACGTTTAAAACATTTTCGTATTACAATAAATGCAGTCAAGAGCCAGGCATAAATCGATGGCTTTGGCTACGATGCTATGCGGTGGCTATGATGTAAGCGGCAGGTATGAGTATCATAATGCGGCTGAGGCTGTAGCTGTAGCTATTGCTGTTTTCAGTTTTCTGTCTTCTGTTTGACTTTTGCCGTTACACCTACTGCACGATATTAAAACGCAGCTTGTAATTAACATTCCCCAGCCGCAGTTGCAGTTGCAGGGTATACTTCGAGTTTCAGTCTGCAATAACAGAGAAATGCATTTGAATTTCAAATTTTCGCACGGCAGCTCGCGGCTCGCTAGTTGGAGAGCTGCGAACTCAGAGCTCAGGTCTAGGCCGTGCAGAGCAGCCAGCACTCGCAGTCGCAGTCACTTAATGGGAGTCTAGGCAACGGAGATTGCTCGCATTGTTTCCCTTTGCTCTGTATGTTTTGTATATTTCTCATGGGAACGGCTGCCGAGTTGCCTTCACTTTCCGTCTTCATGTGTGCCGCATGTCTGCTCTTGGTGGCGTCAAAGACATTTCAACATTTGTGTTGTACGAGTACATGATGTATATATATTAAACAATATTTTACATTTTGTGTTTCAGTAAGTATTTTGATGCGGAAATGCCTCTCGTGCATCTGGAAAATGTGGAAATGAAGCTCGAAACGTAAATTCTACAAGCGGTAAGTCGTAATTCCTTGTTGTTGTCGAGTTCAGCGCCCCTAAGACGGATCACCCACCATTGGCACACGCTTACTGCACGCCATAAACTGAAATGCCATACGTAAAGCAAAGGCCACCACCCCACCACACCACACCAAGGTGCCCAGCTCAGCTCGAATCTGAAAACAAACGCCCAGCCCAAGCCCCAGCCCAAGCCCCAGCCCAGGCCCAGTACAGTCCATTACAGTAGAGCCCAGCCCCAGCCCCTGCTAGATCTCAGTGTGGCCCCAGAGCCTCAAGTCGCTTTGTAGAAAAAAAGTAATTGCTACAAACGTTTTGTAAAGCGACTATGCATAACGACTATATTATATGCACGTGCGGGTGTGTGGGTGAGCCAAATTACTAAAAAGTCACTCACAGATTGAATTCAAACTATACTCGTAGCTAGGTGGGATCGATTGTTACCTATCTATTCTATAGTGGAACTATCGATTGTTACTTTGAATATGTCCTATTTCTAACCTTTGATTTCCAACATTAAAAAAGAATAAAATTATTCATTTTAATTTTGTTTAATTTACTTTTTCCTAATAAATATCCATTAAAATTTGTGTAAAAGCTTATCCTTATAATTTTAATTTAACACAATTTTTTTTTTTCAAATGAATGTATTAAGTTATTTGTTAATTTCCTGTGATCGAGAAGTTTTAAAAACGTAACCCGGTTCTTGTGGAGTTGCTGTCGAATATCTTATACAATATCCGTTATAGCACTTATACAACTTCTTTTTTTTCCAAAACCTGTAATTTTCTAGTACTTTTGAGAGGAACGGAAGTATTGACATTCCCTAGGTTGACATTCCTTAGGTTGTTTATATTCAACATTAAATTTACCTTTAACCTTTAATTTCCAATTACATTCCATTTTTCCTTTTGACAAAGCCTATTTACACTCGTAGGTACCTTTATGTATGTATGTACATATTTTGATCTCAAATCCGTTGAAATTTAAAATGGAGCAGCCCATGTCTGAACCAACCCACAACCACAAAGCATTGCCATTTCGCGTGAATGTAATTGTGGGCGCCTGCTAACGACATTAAATGCTTATGCCAAATTCAGAAAGGCATAAAGGCATTGCAATAAGCTTGCGACTTGTGGCATTAGAATCCAAAAGTGAGCGGCATGTCGGCCCCACGAGTGGACTGCCTGCCGCCTGTCGTCTGTTTGGTCCAGGGCATATTTTGGGTGTGCCCAAATCGAAACAAACCGTTCGGTGTGCTCTGAGCGAACAATATGCAAAAAAGTTTATGGCATACGAGCCATAATCCGCCTAACTTGCATGTTTTCTGATACACTATCTTAATGAACCTTGTCCACATTTTGTCGCGACATAATTAAGCTAAAATACTCAAAATACTCCATTTTCCGTGTCCGAGAGTCCGAGAGCAGGGTTTTGGCTGTATTCTCGATGTAAATATGGATATATCTGGAACCAACCCAAATGACATTTGAATCTTGTTTGATTGAGTCTGAGTGTTTACAAAGACAATACTCGTATGTAATGATTGAACGCGGTTTGTGGCTTTCAGAATTACGCTATGAGATCAAGTCAGAAACCAATTCAGGGTCACACAACGCCTTTACTCGGCTGACTATAAAAGGCGACGGCTGCTGCTGATGTTGCGCAAGAGAATGCCACCGCCACCAATATATATGCAATAAAGAAGGAATAACTATTTTTGTTTCTATCTGTCTGCGTCGGCGTTCTGCTTCGACGTCGGATCTGAGTCTGAGCTGAACAAGACGGCGACAAAGCGCCTTTTTTGAAAACCAAACAATTACTAGTATAACAGCAATAATGACAATGGCAAAAACAATTATACCAAGACAATAAAAGCAAATGGTGCTGAATCTAATTGACTCCAGCACTTGGTCTGGTTCGGTCTTATAGCTGTTATTATTATTGCCACTTGGTTTGTTTATTTGTCTGGCCCTGGATTTTATTTGGGTCATGTATTTTCACACTTTTAAGTATTGGCTTAGTTAGTATTGCAGTATAGGAATTATCATACAACCAATTCAGTCGCCAGAAATCTTCTTGTGTTTTGTCACTTAGATCGCGGGATACATCGAAATTATTCTGCTCTCTTCTAGAATGTTGCATTGCCATATTCTATTGAGATACTTCGCTTTACGGCTGCGAACGTTAGCCTGCTGGGGTGTGTACATAATTTTCGGGACTTAATCAGCGCAGAGCAATTTCAAATATGGCTAGTGGACATGGGCGAAGTTGTCCCCCCAAAAAGAATTGTTCCCCGGCCAAGCAAAACCAGAACAAGTAAATGCTTGCAAGCTTGCAATATTTCATGAAGCAGTGAAAAGAGATTGGTATCAAAAAGCTGCCAGTGAGTCATGGCACTTAAAACTAAAGGCCTTAACCAGTAAACGGTTCACATGAATGCCAAGCCCAAGCCCAAGCCCAACGGTTCAAAACAAAATCGAAAGGTTGCCTTGCCTGGTGCCAATTGTAAAGAGTGGATGGATAATTATTTCATTTGGAGCTGCCATTCCTGAGCTCTGAAAGAACTTTGAAAGCGACGCCCGTCAACGCCCACAGTCCACAGCTCGAACGAAAGATCCGGCGACTCGACTACTCGCCTAGGCGTTATGCAACAGAGAAACAGAGAAACAGAAACCCGCTGCCTTTGGGCACAATTCAATTCCATTTTGGCGAACTAATTTGTTGAATTAAGTGTAACAGCGGTTCAGTTCAGCTCAGTTCAGTTCACCAGTGACTCTGAGCCTTGATTGGTTGTGTGTTTGAGTTCCCAAGCTTGAAAAAGTAGCTCGAGGGAGTGTCTGGGTTGCGGAATTCATTAGATCTTATGTCTGTCTGTATGGAGTAGTTGGCTGCTTGCTTATAAATAATGTGAACCAATTAAAACCAGGTCCCCACACAGTCGTTTATGTGCAAAGCCAAGCTAAAGACAGCTGCAAAAGCCAGAAGCTTCCCCACGAGTAGCATAAAACAAAAGACTTGGGCAACAAACTTGTCTTAATGCCATCAACTTTTGCAACCGCAAATGCAGTACAGCAGTACAGACGTACGTTTGTCTGGCTCAACTCTGCTGCTGCACGCACCCTCTTGCCACTTCAACATTTATAGAGTTAAACGCGTCAAATTAATAACATGTGTACGATGTAGGTAAGTACCACCAGCTAGAGTCCCATCGCTAGAACCGCAGCCAGCGACGGCAACAGCACCACAGATCGTGATTGTAAAGTTCTAATTTCTGAGCATGTACTCTTTGTGGATTGTTCTCGTTTGTGTTTGTTTCGGTTTCTGTATTCTGTGTCTGTTCATGAGACTTTATTCTCTTTGTGAGCTAAAACGATGCCAAGGTTGGCCATGCAATTTAAATGTTAAATATGGTAATGTGGGGAGCACTTACCAGGGCTCGGGTCGATTCGATTCGATTCGTTGTGCAGCAACGTATTTGGTCGATGCTGGGTGTGACATGTCTAAATAGAATTTAGGAGGTATCTTGCACTCAATGGACTGAATAAGTTATTCGGGTCAGCAACCACTGATAAATACATAAGCACATAACAAGACAGAAAAAGTAGCAAGTCAGCCTTAAAATGCCTCTCGCTAACGGCTATAAATGACCTTCACCTTTTCCTCGGCGCTACCAAAGAGTAAAAATGAAAAATAAAAATCAACGAGTGATCATTTACATCAAATCTAAAACTAACGAATCACAGCCGCAACCATTTAGGTTGCCTCAGCAAGCCCAAAAAATGCTGAAGAAGATAATATGCTGAGGAGGGAAGTCCTACAACTCCAATGAACATACCATCAACATTTTCTATCCATTTGGCGAATTTGAAAATGCTTTGACATCCAAGCGGCTGGGTGGCATGGAGCAGCTGCCGCAGGCGCACCTGTCCGCCCTGTCGTTGAACTTGAACCGATGCCACATGTTTGGCAGGTAAAAGCACCAGCAACCAGTAACATCAGCACACCAAAACACAAAAACACAGCACCAACCACAATCGAGCAAATGATGAAAAGCGAAAACAGGTAGAGTCCCGACGCGATGTTGCATCAACGGTTGTTTGGGCTGTGACTGGTTAAACGACCGCTTATTACAAGATGGTAAGCTTTCGTAGGCCATGACCATCAGGGAGTTCCCAATGTCAGCTTGGGCTTTCTTTTAAATGTCAGATGAACGTTGTTGTACTTGGGATCAAGCGATGATACTGCATTAGTTGCATTTGCGGTTCCACCCCACAAATGACACGCAGAACTCGAAAAGGCTTTTAGTCGTTGCAATGAACTAAATGGAGTTTCTCTGTAAGAGGTTCTGGGTAACACACATAAGCGAGTAAAGGACCGGATAAGAATTCGGCGCAAGCCCTCAAAGCGTAAGAATCGGGCTAAAATCGTCGACTCAAACATACTACGTGCACACATACGTTCCACCAGCAACAGCAACAGAAGGAGCAACAACCAAGACATTAACCTAATAAATAGCATTGGGCTGCGTGTGGGGCTTGCTTCCAATGTGGTATTTAAGTCTGCGTGTGTTCGCGTCCGATACGACAAAGCTTCATTAACAGCTTTTAATCAAGATGTCTAATTGGCAACACAAACACTGCGAAGGCAACGATTATTAAGCAGAAGGCAAAGTCAAACCACAACTAATCAAAACGAAAAAAACACAAAAAACACAAATACGTTGGAGAAAAGTAAAATTAATAATAGCACCATACCATACGAAGCAACATACTCTGTGCATACGAATACATACATACTCGTATATATATATACATACTCGTACATGTATGTATGCACAGATGTGCCAGCAGATCAAAATATGATTGGTAGTAATACAATTTTTCAAATACTATTTGCTCTAAGCCCACCAAAGTCAGGTGATGTTAGACAAGCAATTTTATTGCAAAGATCAAAGATACTCGGCTAGTATCGTGTGAAAAGCCAAAGTCAAGGACGTCCCGTCCTCCGAGATGGCTTCCCATCTGACAGAAGTGGGCTATTGTAGCCCATTTGGAGTTTTGAACTTGAGCTTCGGTCTGGTCTGGGCTTATGTGTTCCTCCACTCTCGTGACTGACACGTCAAGCATTTCGTGGAGCAAGCAGGAAAGATGGCGTCTTTACGTTTGAGCGTTTAACGGATCGTTTACTTCCCATAGGTTGGATACTTCCCCTGACGGTTGGGACGGTTGGGAATTTGCTCATATTTCGTTAATTTAGCCGAATCTTTTAATAACTCAATGACTAACTGTCTGATACATACACAATATACTTTGCCAGGCAAAGCGGAGCCGTATTTGACTAAGCGGATATCATTTGTTCGTTGGATTACTATCCGGTTTGCTTGATTGGGTCAGTCTAGCGTTTTGAAGAGTTTTAGTTAAATTATGCGTGTTTTAAATGCTGTTTCTGCCAATGCTTGTTTTGTACAAAAAAGTCGAGAGCTACGCGATGATATTTCGGTATGATCCGATGCTGACAAAGACATTCAAGGCTAACAAATAGTCATCGGTCATTCAAAACCAATCACGTATTTTCCTGCTAGCTTCAAATTTTATACGAATTATGGTTTTTAATCAAGAACAAACAAATAATGGGCCTGGGCCCATTCCCTGAGTAATCCACGCGCAAAACGTTACTCTCAGAGTTACAGAAATGCATTAAACTGTTGCCTACATCAGTTCACGCATGTCAGTGTCATAAGGTAGTATCTGCGCAAGAGGTACATTGTACACGCTGCTTATCGGTGTCACATCTATGAATTATGCGGTGCGAACTTCAGTGTAGAATACTTCAGCGTAGGACTCGAGTACGAGTAAGACAGTTCAGAGGAGACGAGACGGCACGCCGTAGAGTGCAGAATTATTGTTGGCATGCAATCGGACCAAAAGCATCTCATAAGGTACAAGAAGGCGGGTACGTAGCGCAGCACTCTGTTCGGAATCCGCATCGCTTGTCTGCTGCCATTGTAAACAAAAGTGAAGTATATTGGTGGCGAGTCCTACGCTCTCTCGGCAATGTCGTCTTGCGACTTATCCTCTGGCCTTCAGCCAGGGCCACGCCACAATAAATTTATAGCATTTTTAAGTACCAGTAACAATTGACATATTTTTATACGCAGGCGTACGAATGTCTCAGGATGATCGCTTTATCTCCTCGTTGTATCTGTAACCCTTCTGTGGACATATGTGCCTGTGTTTGCCTGTGGTCCTGCCTGCCTTAGGACTGGGCTTGCACCCAGTAATAAATTCATCAAATCAGTGCTGGCGAGCTAGACAAATGAGATACACGACATTGAACTGCTCCTCTGTATGAGTATGAATATGTGTTGCCTTCATCAAATCAATTTCAGCCGTCTGACGGCATACACGCCATTTTTCCCACGCTGAATGCGGTTCGCTGCTGGACCACACCCTGCACACCACAATGCAGCTGCTCATGAGTGACGGCAGCGTGACCATGCAAATTACTTGCCGCACTGCCGCTTAAATGTCAACTTTTCTGTAACACAATTGGCAGTAACCACAACTAAAGTAGCGACCATGTCTAGCCAAATTGCCTTAGTAAAACAAAAAAAATTCGAGTTGGCCCCTGTGCACTCGGATATACCCACCTCCATCTATTTCGACTCACGAGTCGTAAGTCTTGTTGTAGGTATGCCCAGAACCAAGTGCCTCCTACAATCAAAAATATAAGTTGTATTGTTTGAATATTAAAATTAAGAGTAAGATGATGAATGACCTCAAAATGGGTGCTGAAACCAGTTAATCAAAACAAACATTGCAAGTGAAAATACCGTTATCTGCGACTGGAAAGCAACAACGAACTCAGTGATAAAAAGTGAAACAAGTTAGTGAACAAGTAAAAAAGAAGAACACAAAAGCTGAAACCGGCATGTGGAGAGTATTTAAATGTTGTCTAAATGCTTACCTTTAACGTGTAGCCTGTTCGATGAGTCGCCGCTGCTATATACCAGCCGAATTGCTGGCGGTAGTATATTCAATAGCAAAAGTCATGTGATCCACGTCTGCAGATCAAGTGACAGAGTTGGGGGGAGACTGGCAGACAGTTGGAGGGTGGTACTATGACTTGATAATGCGGTCTTGTATTTTGTTGTATTGGGTGCGTGTACGGAAACATTCACCCAACGGAGCGGAGCAATAGCCTTCGAAGAAAAATGCCCGCAAAAAACCACCGAAACCATTGTGGATGATTTAATTTAAAATCAAGAAGTGCACCCCACTCGCTGAAAAGTCGTCAAACTATCGGCTGCATGGGAAACCAGTTACTTGGTCAAGCGAGGACCGCGCTGTCCACCATCCTCACTTCCTCCGACATTGAAAATTTAATTGTGGCGTGGTGTGGAGTGGAGTGGTGACTTCAGGTTCCCATCAGGTTGCCATCAGGCAAATCGGCAGTATCTGCGCGGTGCAATGAGCCTCGCCATTCAAAAACCCGAATGACCGCAACAGGCGAGTGAAATTGGCTTAAACGACAACATTACCAGAAATATCATCCACGCACTCTACTCGTAAATGATCAAAACAAAGAGATACTTGGGCAAAGCTACATTTCAGAAAGTAAATGCACATATGTACATACACCCAAGTATATATGTACAAACGTGTATCTACAAACATAGATATGCATTCAAATGCATTCAGGCTTGCAACAGTTGCAAGCCCCAGCTGACAGAGAGCTCGTCGACGGTATATCTTTCTCAATGATTAATAGAGCAGTGCTCTGCATGCTGAAAGCTTCGCTTTGAGCTCGGTGCGACCGACGCATGCGTAATCGGCTGTGATGCTGGTCTGTCCTGCAGCCCATTGCATTTGACACTGAACACTTAATGAAGTGAGGCTCCTAGCGACCCAGATGAGATACAGATGTTGTTATGCAATCGACGCGAGCACTAATCGATAAACTCACACAAGCAAACTACGCTATTGTCACTGTCGGCCGCCATCGCTCTTTAAGCGGGCCTAACTAATACGCACCACAGCCACAGCCGCAGCCGCAGCCTCTGGTGAAAGTGAAAGGTGAACAGCACATGCTGCAGTACTGCAAAGTATTTGAAAAATTGAAAATAAAAAAAACGATTCGCATACTTATTGCGTGGGGTATGAAGAGCAGGAGGAGCCGGAGCGGAAGCAGGATGCCAGCTGTGCTACCCTGCCGGCAACATGTGCCCTTGGCAGCCTTGAGCCTTAATTCAGATTTGAACTTTAAAAAAACAACGGTCCATTAAACAACAAAACAAAGCAGCAACGGCGATCGCGTCAAGGTCGTTGAATCGAGCATCTGCAAAAATCCAGTTTATCCATTTACCTGCCCACAAAGGAGACAATGAAAAAGCCACAAGCCGAACAGACGAATCGTGCTGCGCCCGAGCATGGATTGGGGGATTGGGGATACCGCTTTTACTTTCATTCTTGTTACTGCTGCCCGACGTTCATTAATAAGGGGATACATATGTACGAGTATATACATATGTACATATTTATGAGTGTATGGGATAGTCATTGCAATTTATGATGCCTACAAATGTAGATGTACATAAGATTCCCGGACTCTGGTGAATCATAATCGGCAGTCCCGACTTTGGCTGGTATCTAAATTCGACTGGGACCTTGGCAGATCGGTCCGTGTCCGCCCAAAATACAATGCAATACAATTACCTTTCTAAATTGCTCAGCTATGGGTCCGGAATGACCTTGTATGGTTTGTCTGCCACATCGCAAATTCAGGCGATCCCGTGATCATGCTTCCAAGAACAAATGCCGTGACAGTCTCAAGAGCAGGGCTTAAATTGTCTTGTCTGTGGTAAAAATGGCCACAAGTATTGCGTATGCATATTACGATTTGGACGTTTAATCCCATGCCCTTTTTTGTTTGCTTCATTTGAAATGGCATACCTTCAAACTGGACTAACATTAATCACGCGTTTCTGCATACGTGTATCAAACTCTCGCTCATGTCGTCACAGTCAAACTAGGACAGCGATGGGGGCTGAGCAAACAGACAAAAACAATAGACTTACTGGCAGGTGCCTGGTGCGGACTACACGATTCTTCGGTTTTGACACACACCCTTTCTCTCTTCTACCTTCGATTTGGATGAATTGAATTATAAATTCTGATTCGTGTGGCGTGCAAAAACTAAAAACCTGTGTTTCACACCCGAAAAATTCGAAAAATATTTTATAGCGTTGGATGTTCTAACCATTCGGTCAGCTATCGCTGTGCAAATATACTGTGACATTGCCTCATTTGCTTACTCTTTAATATGAAGTATTGTTATGTCGACATGCATCATATTTCCACACAAGTCATCTGACTGAGTGGCTTTATGTACCACCACATAGAATGTCCAGCGAGAAACCACAGCACAGCCTGTCTAATCAATTACAGTGGCACGCAGCTCGGGTCGGGTGTCTATCTATGTCTATGTATGTTGAATGCAACCTGGCGTGAATGTGAAGTGAAATACGCATAAAATAATCATAAAAATTAAAAGTTTTTACGCAATCCACATACAACATTCAGCTGCCAGGCATTGTTGTAGTGAAAGAAAAAGAGAGCTATTTGGCCGTGGCACGGGGCAGGGGCATGGGCAGCGGCAGGTGTGAGAGTGTTAAGTGGAGCAGCCCGGGCAGCGTCGGGCTTCATGTAATTCCACCACACGACGCATACAAACGTCAAAGCTCTATTCACATTGGTTATGGATGTTGTCGGGCTGTGGCAATGCTTTAATAGATTGCTCATTGCACAGCGAAAATAATTTGCAGCTACGACTATAATACGATAAAATGTGCATTTCAAGGTGAGTAGCACCATTAAGATCTTAGAGCTCTTAGGGCAATCGTTAAGTGTAGGGGAGGATGTTGGGTGCTGTGGATGTTGGATTTGTGATGGCTGTTTAGTGTAGTATAGTGCCGACCAAATATTTAAACTTGCAACCCAACAAAAATTAACTGGAGCCTTTCGAAATCAAAATCAAAATTCAGGGATTACCATGGCACTGTGGAAACTCAATCACTCAAGCCTGCATCAGATCTGTGTGGTGTGTGTTCGTGCCGTATCTCACAAAAGCGAAAGTGCACCGCACCGAACCGCTAGTGCTCAGCGAGTGCATGCAAAACAAAGTTGCGCCATGCCACCGTACGTACGTATGTATGTATACACATAGGAATATAGCGTTCACATTACACTCTACATTCGAAGACCTAGCCAAGTAATTTAATGACTGTCTTCCGCATGCTCCAACACTTTCGCACGGTAAGCGTTGACACCGCCTGTGGCCTGTGGTAACACATACTTAGAGTTAGTAGTTACGTTAGCCCACAATGAATGGCGGGGGCGTGGCGGCGGTTGCCATTGCTGAATTGGCATTGACACTTCGTGTCCCACAGTAATTGTACAGCGAAGTGATCCACCGATCAAATGTACAGGCTAGTACGACTGAAACTGAACTATGTACATCGCATACAGTTCTTTCGCTCAGGTACTTTCGCTGTTAACCATTCACAGTGTTTTGCCCTTCTACCAGGCCTTTCCATTGCAATGGCCACTCGCGCTCTTCATTCTTGTACATACGAATATATGCACAATTTACTGGAACGTTTTCCAGCAATAATGAATGAAAATATTTTCAGTGGGCCAGAGACAGACATTTGTTAGTGGGTAATGTGTTTTCTACAAGAAAACGCTTCAGCGGAGACCAACCAAGCGACCTTTCGTTAACTCGTAGAAATGACATCAAAGTTTTGGTAGGTATAGTTCAACGAAATGGAAAGTATTGTCACTGTCTCAGCCGCTCAGTCAGTCAGCAGTCTACGTTTTATGCTTTATGACTTTCTTTTGCTTTTTATTTATCTTTATTGTTTTATTGTACACGCATTTGTTTCTGTTTTATTGTGTCATCAGTGGCAAGAAACTGTTTTATGGTTCGTTTATTTCACTTCCCCTCTTCCCCTATCACGGCCCTGCTGGCATCGATAAGTGTTGAGCCAAGTTCCGCATATTCTCCACTATTCAAATATTCATGTGTAGACTATGAGTCGCTAGTTTTAATTCACACGCTCTTCCAAGCTTCGGTCTTGACCAAACAATAATGATAATTATTTCGTTTTGGAAGCAACTTCTCATTGAAATAACAATCAATTAGGAAGTCTTTCGCTTTCACACTCACACATTTCAATTCAATTCCAAAATGCAGCAACGAAAGTGAAGTGAAGCTTTCATTATAATTTGTGCACTAGGCAGAGAAAGGGCAAGGTTGCCTGCCAAGTACTTGCCAATGTAGCTGTACACACTGTGCTTGCACGTATCTTCTGCAATGCCCCATGGGACGTGCCCACATGTGTGTGGGCCTCTTTTCATGTCCCAATACAATTTTTAAACCTATGGTTCTCCTAAAATATTCAGTATATGACCCATTGGACAAACCCCTACGAAAGACGAATTAATGCTACCTACTATAGGTAGGTATAAGCAAAAATTGAGTGGCGTTTCGTTCCGAAAATGAAAGTGAAGTAGACAGCCGTCCAGCGCACTCGAGGGGCAGTGGCCAAATGAAATGAGGAGCAGTAGGTGTGCATGCTCTTACTTTTAATTACTTGCACGTTGTTTTCATATTAATTTGTATTTTTATTGAGGAGGGGAGAGAGCACTGGCGAAACCTCGATCGAAAGCTCGTTTAAGCTTAAACTTAAACCCTGACCAGACCCGGTTAATGTAGACCGAGAAAAAAATTGGAAACCCAGTTCAGACTTACATGCATACGCAACCGAACGACGATCATTGATTTCCTGCGGCTTGTTTTTTGGCGAATTGGTGAATTTTGCATATTTAAATGTAGACAAACAATTAAGTGAACTGTTTGTGGATTATTAACAGTTATTATAACCGCAATTTGCTCGGTTACACCGACACACTCACTCACTTAGCCAAACACTTATTCACATTCACAACTCATTCATGCCATTCAAGCCAGTGTGTTGTGTGCAATTAATATCTGTGCCATAAGCTGGTTGGCCGGCTGGCTGATTGGCATAACTTACATAAGTCCATTACCATTACCCAGCATTTCGTTGAGTGGACAACCCGAGCAGCTGACCAATAGCTTGACATGCTTTGGCTTGTTATGCTCGAAATGCTCGATTATGTTATTGTTTCGCTGGTAAATAGAGCAGGTGATCAGGCTGTATGTATTCACATATACGAGTACATCTAATTAGTTATCTCCTTATGTAAGCACACATACAAACACCCATTTACATTTCACCGCGTTTCTTTGACAACCGATTAATCCCCCATTGGTGTGAATTTTTCGTGGATAGCAAACATTGGCCAAATACCCACTGGCCGTAGCTTCAGCTAGCAGCAAGTGCTGGCTGGCAGCTGGTGGTTTGACTTCTTCCAAGATTATTGAATTGAAATCCGATTTCTTGTGGTTTGCTTGTGACTGAAACCGAAACCAAAACGAGTTTGTCTTCTCAATTTTTCTGCCGAAAATATATTTCCATAACAAAGTACCGAATATGTTTGAGGTATCATCTCATCGGCAAAAGAGAATAGGCGTTAATCATGTACGCATATGCACATATTTACGAGTATATAAAACATACGAATGAATCCCGCTTAGATAAAAGATCAGAGAGAAGTCAGATCTCGAATGTATTCTCTTACTATTACTTTCTTTCGAATGGTGACACTTAATGCGGTAACAGCAATCCATTTGTAGCCTTATTTCTCTGCGAAAGGTAGCTACAATACAATTCAATACAATACAGATCCGATTCACTCAATCGTGTGTAGCTCCTTGACCAACACAACAAGAGGCATGAGAGTAAATACCTCCCAAAGAAAAATTTGAAACTTCTGCCAGCTCGCGAAAACATAAAATTTTGACTGCTTTAATTAGGCAGCGCAATTTGGGCAGTGCTGGTTCGTTGACTTGGCAATCAGGCGACCAGGCGACCAGCCGACCAGCCATTCGAGTCGATTGGATCCCAAATAGTGCGTTCACTAAGCCCCCGACTAAAAAAATTGATATTTGCGAAGAATGCAGCATCCTCAAGCTGTAAACTGAACTCATGTGGGGGGTCTGGTCTCCGTCAAGTACGATTAGAACCTTTCATGTCGTACTTAAGATGATTCAGCTATTTCCTATAGAGAGCTATGAGAGCTCTCCCCAGAATTAAAAGTTTTCAAGTATTTATTTATCCATTGCGACCCAGAAGTGCGCGACTTACCTGTTTTGAATAGCAGCAGACATAATCCTAGCAGCCACAGAAAACTTATTCGATATGTTGAAAACTCCATGTTGCAGGTATTGCGCGTCGTCGTTATAACTGTAACTATAAATTTTCTTGATGTGGTTGGTGCTGTTGCGTTTTGAGGTTAGTTCACAGAACTTAAAATATCAATAGACAAGCTCAAACCGAACACGGTGCACGGTCTCGACGAGCAGCACGGCCAGAACGGGGAGCAGCACCAGCAGCACCAACAGCAACAACAGCAACAGTTGCAGTTGAGAAAAAGCTGTTTCGGTTGCATACAATTGGTAAATAACTAAGAAGGCAGTGTAGCAATCTTTCAATTTAGACTTTTTGTTTTTGTTTTCGAGCCTTGTGTTACAATTTTCTTGACTGTGGGCTTTGTTTCTGCTGTGGCTGTGGCTGCACTTTATTTGGACGTGTTTGTATTGTTGTGAGTAGATGCAGTTGATTCCCCTGTTATTTGAGCTTTCGTTTGTGGCTTTAAAAACAACGGCAATGCATAGTTCACACACACGTTCACAGATTACAACACTTAGTTTTTCTGTTTTGCTTTTGGCAAGCGGTTTTTCCGTTTTTCAGTTTTTCAGTTTTCCACTCTTAGCTGCTGCAATGACCGACAGTTGCTATGGAAAAGAAGGCTTAGCAAAATGCAAAGAGACAAACGAAAGATCGAAACGCAGATCGGCCGTTTGCTGCTGTGATTCAGATTTCCCATACGGCATACGGTATTCGCGGGCACTACCAAATCGGAAAACTGTGTGATGTGCGAGCGAGTCTAGAGCGTGGCGATGAAAATGCCAAGCAAAATAAAACAAAAGTTGCACGTTTTTATTTTTGTTTGTTGATGCTTGTATATTTAGCGAAAACTTTCTTTTCGACGCAAAGCGAGTCTACCGATACACACGCTTGTGCTGCGGCTGGGGCTGGGGCTGGTGCTCTGCTGCAATGCAGTTGTGCCTGCTTTCTATGTACGATTTATTGGTCGAGTCGAGGGCAATAGTCGCAGTCAGCACACGGTACGCATATATACGCACATAGCTTAAGCATATCGATTTTTTAATGATAATGAAAACTATTTTCAAAATTCGCGTTAGCACGTTCGGTTTAGGCATATGACCCTCACGAATCTCCTCTTACCGTGCGCTTGAGCGAACCACACGTCCTAATCGGAGCAACTATACAACGCGACTGTGCGGATCAAGTGTCTCGAGACACTCAACTCGGCAAGCTCAGACAGGCGACGCCAAGTTTCGGGCCCCAAGCTTAAGCTTGGCACCAGCTTCGACTGAGCTGTGGTCGGCTCTTGCTGTTACTTTACAGTGCCTGTTACTGCTGTTATTGCACTCGTACGTCGTTCGCATTCGTGGTCCGTGGTTTGTTTACTTCGGCACTTTGGTATCTCTTAAGCTTTTGAAAGTAAGAGTAAAGCTTGTTTTATTATTAAAAGGCCTTTGCCTGGGGAGCTGGAGAACTAGCACGTCCACGTGATCTTTCTGCACAGTAACCCAAGAAGATCTTACCAATTGCCGGAGTATTTTTTCTTTTCCTTAGCAATTTGTTTTCTTCCGGTCGCCATTCTATTAAAAGACTGTATGTTTAAGGGTTAAAAGATTCTCTTTTCTTCAAATTTAGCACTTGAGCTAAGAATTTTACCCACAGTGCTCGAGCAGTTGCAAACCAGATGCTGCTGCAAGGCGGGTTACTGGGTGGTTTTTCTCGAACCACAACGAAAAACCGAAGCACACCAGCTCGGCCGCTCAGCAGCAACCTGGCCCCCTCCCCAGCCTCTCTTGGCGGGCTCCACAACTATGTGCCCCATGCGCCTGTGGGGATTGTGAAATATTGTTACAGTTCAGACATTTTGCTTTTCAGCACAGCAGTTTCCCGTAGGCTTTTGATTTGCACTAAACTACAATGCATTCCAGAATGCACTTTTTGGTAAAACTACCAATGGTGGAACTACCAATCCGTCTCATTCCAATGAACTCTTGTCCATGCCAATCTGGCAGTGAACTTTTTCATGTAAAGTATAAAATCTTTCACGTATTGACGTCCTTGGTGGGTTACACTTGCCATTCCCACAATCCAATGAACAGAAACCAAATGTGATCACATTTGGAATAGCTTAACGCTAACGCCTTGTTTAATTCAACAATTCGGAGTCAGATAATTGAAAGTGAAACCGTGCTCGAAACATGGCAACGGCCAAGAACTGGGCCAAAGCAACCGACCAAAGCCAAAGCTACTACCAAAGCTACTGCCTGCAGCGCACGAATAAAAGGCGCTCTGGTGAGTGGCCGGTTGGGTGCCTAGACTTGATGACTAAAGCATGTCATAGGCATTAATATATGTAGTTCTGTATTAATTTATTTATTACTGAATTGTGTTTCACACGATTTATTTTGCGAACGGAGGACAAGGCGTTGTTCTGCCTTAGACATTTTTGTTTTGTTTCGGAAGTGTCTAATTTTCACAGTTGAGCCACCAGGAGGTCACTTTAGGGCCTTCAAGACCAATTTTATCGTAATTTGATATTCGCGTTTCTAGCATACTTTACAATAGTATATAAATCTGAGATTCTGGGTAATATATTCGTTTAAAGTAAAAAGATGGCGCCTAGAACATATTCCAAGCAACTGGAACCGTACTTTGTTGATCTGTTTGAAATTTAAGCTACACACTACCTAAAATATACATTTGTTGAGACTAAAAATTGTGTGTAGTTCATGGCCTATGCGCAATGTGAATGTGAAGATTGGTATTTATTTCAACAGTCACCATGCGCCAAATGTTCCCGCAACTTTGTCATAGTTTGGCAGGTAGTTATTAGGCTTAATGGACAATTTCACAAACGAATTATTATAATGCTGCTTTATGTCTTAATTACAAAAATTAACCAACGACCGACAGCCGAAATCTTTATGAGTGCTTACAAATGTCTTACAATTAGTCGTTTCTGTTTTCTGTCTCGCGTACCATTGCAAAAACGAAAAACGACGCAGACAGCGCCCCAAAAGGCCAGAAATACTTGCCATTCACTATATAAATAGGCGGTGCAAATTTATCAACGCGCAATAATCTCCTTTCCGTTGCAAACTTTTTAAGGTTTTCATGATAATATTTTAATGGTTTCATTAAAATGGTGTCCGTCAGAGTGCGATGTGCTCAACCGTTAAATGTCCCCGACCTTGAAAACTTCCCTATTACTTCTTTTATAAAGAGCTTATGGCCTGGTAAGCCTACAAGTAAACACATACACTGGCACTCCATCTACATCTACACATGCAGGCCGCATTTATTAGGGCCTCCATTGTGCTCTATTCGGAGTACGTATCTATTGTGTTTTCAGGGGTCGATTAATGTATGGGAGTGTTGCACTTCAACAACAACAACAACAAAATATACCCATAATAATGGTCCCGTTAATTGAAAAAATCATTGTGGAATAGTAAAAATGGCCTGGTAAAAGCTTAATTAAAACGTACGTACGTACATTCGTGTTCGTGAACGTTAATACGAAATTCAACGCATTAAACTATACTCTTGATGTGAGTGACAAATCAAAAATGGTAAGTCGGTGGCAATTACACTTCACTGAAAACTGTAGAGTGATAAAATAAAGCTACCCTACAAGGTCCTTCATTTGGTGCTTGATCCCGGTCCTCATTTATATGAACACGGTGCATTAGCCAAAATACAAACCTATGGAGAAGGATACCAAGATCCGACAAGATTTTATGTTTGCCTTCGCCATTTCAAAGTCCCCTTATTACCTTTTTCATGCGTCATTCTATTTGTATAATTTTGGCGTGCAGATCGGTGGATGTTTAGTGTTGTTGGGTGCCTTTGACTTAGATGCTTGGCACATGCCGCAGGTACTTTATTTGACTTGCCCTTGTCAATATGGTTCGACTTTGGCTACTTGTATTCCAATTTATTGCAGCCGTTAACGCTCCAGTGATACGCAAAATCCATGAAATTGATCAGCGTACATACACAAGTGCGCTGTAAGCTTTTATGGAGCATATTGAAAGTGATTTTCGGCCAAATTCCTCAACATTGAGTACGCATGTTGCTTGCCTTTCTAATACATTTAAAGTAAATTAATGAGGTCTTTTCAAAAATACAGTAAAACATAGACACTCGTATAAACGTGACGAAACAAGAAAACATGCTGACACTTGCCAATCCAAAAAAAAAACAAATACATAAGCACACATAGTGGCTCGGAAATGGATATATGTACATACATTTGTACATAACAAACAAATTTACCACTGTCCCGAAACTTTGACATGTCGCAAATAGTGCACTTTGGAAAGTGCCATGACAGGAAATTTTGGTTATGTACACATTCCAGTCTCCGCTGCAGCAATAAAAAAAATGAAATTCTGATTTTTTGTGCAACAGCAACGTTGTGAATGCAACGCCAAAACAAAGGTAGCTAAAAGTAACTTGCTGACCTTCCCGTTCTCTACAACTTGGCGTGACGGTGTCGCAACACCCGTCAAATCAGTACTGGGTGGCTGTTCTGTGCTACAATTCCCGCTTTGTGGGCACACAAGAAACGAAGACGGAGATAGTGATAGAGCGAAAATGCTGGCGTCTAGAACAAATTACAAGAGGCTAGTACCGGACTTTGTTGATCAGTTGATCAGAGACACTACGAACCACGCCTTATTTTATTCGAGCAACTATGAGCAGTAGTTAACATTATATAAGTTCTCTGTGTGCATCAAGGTGAGCTCTTGTTTTTGCGCTGATCGACTTTTAACTTTTTTGTTTGTTGGATTCAGAAATAACGAAATAATTATACAAATGATTTTTCACTTTCGAAAATAAGAATAATTGATCATAACCAAAGGCGTCATTCCCCGTCAGAGCTCTTGTTGTCGAAATTGGAATGTTCTCTGGCTGGGTCCCTCAAACAATGGGGCTAACTATATTATCGTTTTGCATTTATGATTTGTTTTAAAATAAGCCATTTGCAAACACTGACCAAAGTGGGAGTGGCAGCCGAAGCTGGTTTCGTATTCATACGTACGTACTCGTTCTTCATTCGTCTTACCCGTTTTATATACGAGTTGCATGTTTTTAAAGTAATTATCTTTAACCAGACCAGTTATGCTTGTAGTTGCTTGAAAACGGCTATCTACATTCACATAAGTTTCACAAACTGCTTAACTAATAGATTAAATATGAAATTTAAAAAATACAAAGTTAATACAAGAACTTAATTGCAGACATATGTATGTACGAGTAAGTATACATATCCTATTCTGTGCGAGAAGTCCGTTCGAAGCACCAACAGCTCTATTAATGTTTTCTTATACAAACGCCTGTTTGGGCGTTTTATAAATGGCATGCTAATCGTTCTAAATGTGAACACTCCATACTCTTTACTCTGTACTCTGGTTAGTAACCACTTTTTGATAATATTATCACACTCTACCGCACCAAGTTAAGAAACAGCGAGCGTAGGTTGAATAAACCGGATTTGAATGACAAACTGTAGCAGTACTCTACTACACGGCTCAGACTTCAGCACTACCATTTCGATATTAACTGGCAAAAGCATATAAACCTCAAGGTCGTTTCGCCAGCAAGACAATTACCAACCTGGAAATCAACAACTGGGCTACTAGCAGGCCCTCTTTAACTGCCACCAGGATCCAGTTCCGCTTAATCGGGAGTCGACTCGCAATGCGGAAGAAACTTACGTTGCTGGTTTGTGGCAGAACGTTACTGCGTCAATCTACTTCCTTAACTTTCGACAGCAGGCGAGGGCGAGGGCGAGGGCGAGGGAAACGGAAACGGAAACGGAGTGTCATACATAAATCGCCTTACTTTTAGCATTACTGGCGTTACACATGCACCCGCAATGGACAAGTTCAAGTGTGTGGCCTGACCAATTGGGATGCGTACAAATGCGTGCCTTACGAGTTTGGAGAACAAACTTATCTGCTGTGGCTTGGCTTTGTCTGTGGCAATTTGATGTGCTTTCGAATTGCACACAATACAAGGGCTGCAATGCATTACAAAATCAGTGAGCTTAATGCTCATGCCTTCTGACTATAACGAATGGGCATTAGCTGGGCTATCTGTCTGCAAAGCTGCTCCGCCCACAATTGTGAGATTGGGGGTCTACATTCTGCCCCAAATTGTTCCGCAAGGCGAGCGACGCGACGCGACACAACTCTTTCTCTTATTGTCGGTTTGTAGTTGTTCGTTCATGTCTCAACTGCGTTTGGGTCACTCTACCCGTGTACCCGTGTACCCGTGTACCCATGTCTACGCGGTATTCACTTCATCACTGTAACTCGTAACCTGAAACAAATTGTAAATCAAATTACTTGAATGTTTTGTTTTGCTCTGTGTGAGGTAATACCCAATTGCTTTGATTTAAGCGGGAGCACTTTGAGAGGTCATGGTGGCATAAAAGTCTGTCTCTCTCCTTTCTCTCTGTTCGCTTCGTAACCCGTACTCAAGTGAGAAACCCTGAGCTCTGTGTATGGCTGAGCTCATGTGTTCATTCACAGAGAGGATATGGCAATATAGTTTCGGATCAATCGCCTTTTTTTAGTCGCTGAAATATAGTTACAGTAAATCCTTCTCGAGTATTAAAAAAATGTACCTTTCCCATTTAAAAATGTCCAAATTTATTTACATAATCTTCAAACAAAACCAACCCCGCAAAACCGACTACCCCACGCCTCTATCCGGTGGGTCTGTGGTCACACAGCGCTACATTTGGAGCAAATTCGTGAACACCACGACAGCAGGCGCGAAAGGCAGCGCACGATCTATAGGCTGCCTGTGGACAGACCAAACCAAATAGACAGACGCATGGCCAGCTAGTCATGTCTTTCGAGAAACTTTTAAGCAGATTAATTACCAACTGCTGGGCACGGTTCAACAGGCGGATCTCTGAAAAACGTAAAAGTTAACTCAATATGGGAAGTACCATACTCTGTACAGTTTTAAGTTCTTATATTGAAGATTTCTTTCAGACATTTGATAGTTTGAGCGCAGTAAGTTGTTTCCGTCGATTTCTGTAGCCAATATATGGATAAAGGCATTTCGAGATGTATTTTTCTCAATCGAGTAATAGAAGTAAACGTCCCCTCGTGGCATTTAATGAAGAGACGAGCTTACTGAAATTACAGTTCCAAGGAGGCGTGTTTTGTTTATGACTCGACTTACATGAGGCGCATTCCTTCCATCTCCTGCCCCACCTTGCAGTCCAAACGAATAAGTGCGCGCCTTGTGCCAAATTTCAGATTTCAGATCCTATCAAATGGATTGCAATTGTTTTGAGTTTATGATTCAATTGATGATACATTATGTCAAACCATCTTTGACATGCAAAGGTGCGGTCTTTGCCCGTCCATTTGCAATCCCTTTATAGCAGTATCTATGTACGGATCACAGAGCAATGGCAACCATCAGCCTATGCAAACTATTTTTCACAATGCATTCTCCGCACCCAACTCTACTATGAATTCATTGCACTAAGCACCATTCATACTCACTCGAGATGCTGTCAGCGGCAACGCGAGTTGGCGAGAACGTACTTCTACAATTCGAAGGCTGAAAGGCAAAATATGTACACTACTGGCCAAAATAATAAGTACACGCTTATGAGCTTTCTTTCACGTCTTATAAAACTTTTCTCATAAACATAATTAAAAAATCAAATATACTTTTGGTTTTCTAACCTACAGTAGACTATAAAAATATTTATCATAAGCATTTTTTCATTTCAAATATATATTTTATGATCGTAAAAAACATAAACAAAGGTTGGCCAAAATAATAAGTACAGCAATTCTACAAAGCGAAAAACTAAAAGCGTATCAACATTTTTCCACTTTTTCTTATTATTTATAATCTTATACTAGTATCCTGTATAGAAACACTTATTTTGGATGACTTTGGCGATTCTCCTTGGCATACTACCAATAAGTTTGCGGCAAGTCTCTACTGGAATCTCATACCACGTTTTTGCACAAATTCTCCACAATTCTTTGGCTTTTCGAAAAGTATTTTTAACAATTCGACGATTTAAGTCACCCCAAAGCTTTTAATTGGGTTTAAAAACTTAGCCAAGTCATAACGTTAACATTTTTTTAGTAAACCAAGCCTTGACCAGCTTTGAGGTGTTTTTGGGGTTTCCTGTACCCATCTCAAGGGCATGTTTTCCACAGCATAAGGTTGCATAATGTCTGTCAATATGTTTTTATACCCGAATTGGGTCACAGGATTAGTTATGCGATGTACCGGCTCAACGCCACGCCAAGAAAAAACAGCCTCAGACACCTATACACCGGCCTCCGTTCTTAACCATTTTCTTTGTGTACCGGAAGTCGAATTCTTTGCCTTTGGATCGTTGTATATATCTTCTGGAATTATTATCAAAAAGATTTATTTTTGTTTCGTCTCTCAATAATATATTATTCCACTTTTAAGATCCATCTGACCCAGACCATGCCAAATGAATTTCGACGACTTTTTGCCTCATCCTCAAATTTTTACTCGGAGTAAAGGGAACTTTTTGGACTACACGTCCTGTTAAGTCTGTATATGGAAGTCTCCGACGAACCATCAGAGCTGATTTTTCTTTGCCAATTTGAGCGGATATTGCCTTGGAAGACATGAACGGATCCTTTTTTGCAAGACTGATGATGCGGGTGTCCGTTGTTTGTAACATTTCTTCTTCCATCCTCGATTTTCAATAAGCACTTTAGATTTTAAAGCATTGTGAACAAAAACACCGAGCGTCAAGACTTTTCTCAATTTCCCGAAGAATTTTCCTTTCATTTTGAAGATTTATGGAAAACTTATTTTTTCAGCAGTACGGCCTATCTAAAGAATTTTTTAACTCTCATGTACTTAAATATGACAGAACTCAATAAAAACCAACAAGCCTTTGACCAAATCCTTATCAAATCCTTTAAAATTTATAAATAACACCAGTGTACTTATTATTTTGGCCAGGCCAAAATGCCCATCCAGCAAACATTTAAGCATAGAATTTTATAAAGATGGTTCCCCACTTTAATTTTTGATTTAAATATTTGCAAGACTGTAACCTTTCAAATATAGACAATTGGCATCCATACATTTACAAAAATTCGAGCTATTCCATAACAAACTAGCACGACACCGATGTACTTATTTTTTTGGCCAGTAGTGTATATGATACACACACCATCATATATCAATATATTTGGCATTCTGCAGCGGATGGAAATACTTACATGCTATCTACATCAGTACTAGATATCATTTTAAAAACTGAATGAAAGCATACTTTTGGGGCTATATCTTTATATATGTATGTGGATATGGACAATGTACTGTACTGGAGTACACTATCCTAAGGTCTTCCTGAAAAGGACCGATTTGTTGACGCATGGCAACGTCATCCAACGTCGACAGGGCCGGTTCCTGGTTTGAGAGTAATCCTTTCGACGACTCCAACGACAGTCGCCATTCTGTACTCTGCCTGTAGGTTCGGAAATGGTGTTGGGTTCTTGGACTAGGTTGTGAATACCCGGAGCCGACAGGGACATGCCCAGCCTCGTAATAGATTCAGGAAACCAAATCCTCGTGAGTTGGAGCAGGTTCGGAAACAGTTTCTGTCTCCTGTTTCTTCAAGACCAGTCTGTTAGAGAGGTGAGCCGATTTGGACTAACCGATGTAAATACTGCAAGCGCTGCTTTACGGAACTACGTACGTACTTAAATACATATATGTACATATTCATATGTTAATAGAGAAATGTGCTAAAGTTCGCCGGAGCGAACAAAGCAGAAGCAGAAGTGAAATAATATAAATATGTGGATACATAAATATGTATCTAACTATGTATGTATATATGTATGTATGTATGCTTTTACCAGAGTAGACACTTTTGAAGTGAACACAGCCATGCACACGAACCACCATGTTGATATGAGACACTCCGTGCCATAAGTCGAGGGGATGGGCTGCAAATCAGATGGGCTAAAGCGCAATCCCGTTCATGTGCCTTCTTCAATGCAATTTATTCAATTGTACGTAGAAAACGGAGTGGCTACAGCAGTGTTTATTATTCTGTGTGAGTAAAAGAAGTTAACAGTTTCCATGGTTTGTGTTTCTATTTACAATCCAAGTGCTTTATTTGTTTCAACTGGCTTCTCTAATCATATTAGCTGAAGGAGTTACTTAATGTTAATTGATCCTAAGGTTCTCGGTGCTTAGAGCACATATTCTTCTTTGCAAAAGCAGTGAGTGTTGTACAGGCAGGTGGTCCTGTGACGCAGCTGTGAAGGAGTATTGGAAAGGACGGGCTGGTTGATGCAGCACGTTTTGCTTGCGACGCGTGTGCCAAACCCGATCCACTAGAGAAACCGAACCAATCGTTGCATACACCAGTGTGCCAGTTCTCTAAAGAGAAGAGAGAGAATGTTCGTATCTCAAGCGCTGTCATCCGTATCCTGTGAGAATGGCGGGTAATACTGTTCAGTTCCCATTAAAGTGTCAGCCACCCACTAAATCCTTATGGAGAGCTCGTTCTGACCGAGGATGGTATATTTGCTTCCATGCTTCCCTGTCGGGTATATATACATGTATTCAAATATGGCCACTGTATTTCTTTGATGGTGTTATGTTTTTTTACTTTTTTGCATGCGTTAACATTAAATAAACATACCTAAAATAAATAAGAAACAGATATTGCATACCTTGCGGCGAAGGGATGCATATGCATTTGTTCATATCTCTGTGTGTATACAAATAGGCATTTATTACCCATATATTAGCTTTACCTAAGCCCGCGTTTGACATACTGGAGTTCTTATACTTATAGTATGAAAAAAAAACGGAAATAATATTTTTTAACAGTGAAAATCGTAAGCACAAGGTATTGCTCATAAATGTATGTTATAAATGGTTCCCATAGATATTATGTAATCGAAAATATCTATCTATGTATATGATCTATATAGATAAATTTGAAACAAAGGAAAACGTTTGCCTACTTTTTTGTTTTATACTAAAATAGCGACTAAATGGGTTCTTTCGATATTTATTTATGATTTAGAGATCTTAAAACACTTCCTTGGGGCCCGCCCGGCCCCTTTAGATGATAATTGCATACATTAACCTTAAATAATTCATAAGTTCTTACATATGAATTCTCTGCATAATACACGAATAGAAAAACGAAAGGAAATATACAGCGATAACGAAAAGAAATAGCAACAAAAGGAATGAAAGATCAGAAGCACCAAAGCATAATACGACAAATACCCACACGTATGCACGCGCCACACGAACACACACAACACACACCCACACACACACACCCACACACACACACACACACACACACATACACACATGAACAAAGCAGCAACTAGTTTTGGTAAAAGAAGAGAGAATAATCGACTCGAATCTTGGATATCCATTGGTTTTACAAACGAATGCATGTATATAATACCTAGTATACAAGCTAAACAGACTCCCTCACCATCAAGTGCAGGCATCATCAGTGACATAATTTGAACAAACCTTATCTACCCAGTCCGCCTCTTGTACTGGCAGAAAGAAAAGCCAACCAAAATTCATGCATATACCCTGGTATATGCACACAGGCACAAACATTGAGGCCACACCGACAGAGCGGAAAACTGGCTGTGCGCCATCAGACTGAATACCAGGCGTTCACATACACCAATGCACAAAAAAAAGAAACAAAAAATTCGTGTAAATGTGTAATATAAGCAACAGCAACAGCGACGTGGAGAGTACAGTAAACCGTCGCAGCGCGCGTGTGTGCGTGAAAGAATGCATATGTATGGGAGGGTGGAGAGTGTAATAGCAAACAGCAACGTTTATTTCGTTCATTTTTATTTTGTTAGCTCGTGTGAACGCAAGTGTTGGTGAAATCGTGTGGCAAAAGTCAATTTGAAGCTGGAAAATTTACCTTATAGACCGCAGTGGCCTTATAAAAGCATTATAAAGAAAACGAACCACGCGCTGAAAACATTTAAACAATATATTTGAGAAAGAAAAGTTATTTTCGACTAAAAACATAGCATAGCGAGTGCGGATAACGTCAAAAGAAGAAAGCAAAATGTGAGTTTGAGAGAGCAAGATCAGTTCCTCTCTTCTCTTGCCGCTTTCAATGTGAATAAATACAGTTTGTTATTGTTCGCGCGCGACTTTCACGAAATTGTAATTGTAAAAATGCTATAAAAATATAGTTTGCAAGGCGAGCGACCCATGGCAGAGTGCGTGCATTGAATTCGGCATAAATATTGAGACATTTTAGTAAATTGTTAAAATGGATGCACAGTTTGAGCACTTGTGTCGCATTTGTGCGGCCAATACTAAGAGCAAAAACAACTCTGTGGTCGAAAGTGTTTTCATATTCAAGACCCAAGGCTTAAAGGATAAAATATCGCGTCATCTATACCTAAACGTAAGTTAAATAAATAATCCTTGGGGTATTGCAATTATGCTCTATGCTCAGAATGTTTTTGCAAACCGGACCGCGGTATGGAATTTTTAGTGTGTATCGGCAAAAAATACTAAATTTGTTATGCTTCATCCCTGGTAGTGACTAGCCTCGCGCCCATTTGAAAACGAAGAATTTGAAAATGGTAATAGTATAAAAAGACATTTACGTTTGCACGACTATAACCAGAGCCGTCATTGCCGAACTTAGAGTCTATTGCAAAGATAGATTTATTTACATCTCGCGACTTAAGATGAAGAATCGCATTCCCAAAACGAAGCTCAAGAAATATGACATTATCGCAAACAAGTACGACAAAAAAGCGTAAAAGCTTCTAAGTACAACAATGGAAAATGTATTTGTTCAAAACTGCATACATGTAATACGTATATTTATGTGTGTAACGGTCGATCAAAGTAGGCAAAGAAAATTGACATAGTGGCTGTGGTACTGAAAAAGCCTCCATGTACAGGTGCACGGCAGATTACACCTGTTGATATGGGATTAAAATAATGGCAAATTTGTAGTGTATATACATACTTTAATCTTTTTAGGTGGCTGAGGAGGATCCACTGCCCAAGGTACTCTGCAAATCCTGCTATCGCCAGGTGGAGGCCACATCGTCGCTCTCCAACATAGCAAAGCACACACAACTTGTGTTTCGGGACTTTTTACTAAGCACAGTGGTAAAACTAATCAATCTGCCAAATTACGAAACTATTAAGCTTAGATATCATTAAATCTTTCAGCCGAAAAATGATCGCGAAGCCACGGCAGCACGGCTCGACATGCCAATGGAGCAGGCAGTTAGAAAAAACGTGGAAAAGCATTCGGTACCTGATGAATTCCGTCCGATTTTTCTAACCCGTGGACCAGAGACCACCATCACTGTAACAATGCCCCAGGCGGGCACTCAAAAAGAGGATGACATCGGGAGCGATAGAGTGAAGGAGATCCGCCACGAGTCGCGAAGGGAGCGTGCCCTACCAGTGGCATCTTCCAGCTATAGTAATAGCATGGCTGGCATAAGCACAGGGACAAGCAATAATATACCAAGGCGGCGCAGCAGCGTTTTTGTTGATACGCGTTACGGTTCGGCACCGATGTCGATAGCACAGCGGTCGATGCAGTATCCTCCATCCTTAGCGCCGCTGCATTCCGATGTGAGGGCTTTGAAAACATCGAAAAGCAGCCCGGATAAGAAACATTCGCCGGCAGGCGTGATTAACTTTATTCAAACGCATGGACGAGTTACGGGCAACGCACCTGCTTTCAGTAGTAGTAGCACCAAAAAGGATGCTGGACAAAACTCCAACCGTACGGATACCAGAAATCTTCAAACTTCCGTGCAAGCTTCACCCTCTCCCAGTAGTGTCGGCATTCCTAATCTCCCCAATAGCGTGCTGCAGCAAAAACGGAGAAATCTCAAAAATGCATTGAACAATATAAAAGCCATACACAGTGGACAGGTATCACTGCTGAAATCGGCACAAAGTCGACAACCAGTTGCCAATCTTAGACCCTTGGTCACCACTACAGTAGTCCCACACCGATCCCTGTATGGGTGTGAGCCATGCGTCGAAGAAGCACTGCCGGAGCACATTATTATAGCGGCACCCAAGAAAAAAAAGGATGATGTCCACCACATGGCCCAAAAGGGGCCATCAAAACTTAAAAAGATAGTGTCAAGCCCAACCAAATCTGCCCCTGTCACACTCGACTTAACGTTAGCACCGACCGGTCCACAAATTTCTGGCCCATCGCCATCGATGCCTAATGTAAATAGTCTTACGGATGCCATTTCATTGGGAAGTGTTATTCGGGATCCTGACTTGTTAAGGCTTATTCTAAAGGCACTCAAATGGCCAGTCTCAGACGGAAATTGTGAAGAGCAAATGACGCGTTTAAAGAGCTCAAAGTTTGCCGGTATTATGTCTGACAACAATCTCTTGCAAGACACTGATCTCACGCAGTTGCTCGGCCCGTATTTGGCTCCTATGCTGGCGGTGGTGCAGAACCACGAAAATCAGTCGTCTACATCCTTATTCGCATCTAACTCGTTGGCTTCACCGGCGTCAAACGAGGTTATAAACATAGCTGACTTATCAAGCGCGATTCCATATAAATTACCTCCGGAAACGTCAGTTCAATTAGTGCCATCTAGTCCCACGGATCAGGAACCACCACAATTACGGCTCTTAAAGACAGTCGGTGTCCCCTCCGTAAAGCGCCCACAACGAAAGATGCGAGCCCGCGAATTTGTTTCTGAAAAGTCGCACACTGTGACCGCAGCAACCACATCGAATGCGGAACGTGTTACCAACGAGCTACTAAACATCAACTCCATGCTAATGTCACAATTCAGATCAAATCCAGCCGATGCGCTTAACGAAGCGCTTATTTCAATGCTTAAGGAACAACAGGAATCAAAAGACCAATATAAAAATCACCGTCGTCGTAGTGCATCCAGCAGTAATCTAAATTTGGAAGATATTGTGCTAGTCGAACCGCAACCGGCCCTAGAGGGCGTTCAAACTGTTTCTGACATCAGCGAGGTAGACGACCTAAGCCCGCAACCCCAAGCACCTTTGATAACACGCCCAATTGTAAAGACGCGCACGACCGTCACTCCGTTATCCGAACTGCCTGAAATCATAGTGCCTAATGGGGAAGAACCCCTGACTCCCATAAAAGGGAATAAAACCAGTGTTGCAACAGAGCCTACTATTTCTAAGAATACAGAAGAGGAAACAAATATCGATGGGAAACCGCCAAGTCCTCAAGAGCCATTAGAATTGTCACAAGCACCCACTAGTACCGTCCCTGAAGCCAAAAACGACGATATTACACCCAACACTCAGGAACAACCTGAGACAACAACTGATGCCGCTGCAGGTAATTTCAATGATACCGAAGGTGTCGGCAAAACAGGAATTCGCAAATCAGATGTTAAGTCTGCGCTTGGTCAAAAATTGCTAGAGGCAATTGGTCTACCCCAGAATAGCGATTTACCACCGGAGAGTTCTCGAGATACACTCCGAAGCGCACTAAAACGGTCTTTGAAAAAGGCCCAGGAGCAACAGCAACAATTGAAGCGAGTCAAGCAGGAAGAGCCAGTGAAACAATTGGCAGACTCAACCACAAAGCCGAGTGCTTCTGAATCAGCTGAGGAGCATAAAAAGGCCATAGCGGAACGAGAGCTTGCGCTACTGAAACGCAGATCTAAAGTATCTGAAGAAAGCAAACCATCACTGAAAGAGTGAGTGCCCCTAATCATATTATAAACATACAAATAACTTGTTTTTTCCTTTTTAGTGAAAAATCTGAACGTACAGATGTTAGCTCTTCCTCGTCGCGGAATCGTAGAAATCGCAAATCCAAGACGGACGTATTAGTGGAAGACTCAGCGGATGAAGAAAAGAAACCCGAGCGATGGGATGAGGATGATGACTTGCCGTTGAAAACGGAAGGGGAGAAAGCCTTAGAAAGGAGCGGCAGCAGTAGTAGCAGTCGCCCCGCACGCACCAGCAAGACTATGTCCAAGTATTATAAGGGACCTAGCGGTGACAAAACATTATCGTCCCTGAAATCACAACACTCAATGGGTACAAGGTCGACACGGCAACGTTGAGATGTTTGAAATATACGACTCGCTTACCTTTCACGTATCAAATACGACAATATATTTTTGGACAAATATTGTACATATTTTAAGTCGCTTTTCATGAAAAAATTTCGGTGTTTAATGTACACGCGAATACATTAACTATGTTATAGTAAATAGTAGTTACATTTGCAGCTGAAGATGATTAGCCGTAATGGTGCGAAAATAGTTCAACTATTTTAAAATTTCAAGGAATATATACTCTGAGTTGGACCAGTATGTAAAATGACACACAGCTCTTTATGCTTAAAGATCATTTTCGATACTTCCAAATGATTTGGTCCGTATTAAGTACTTTAAGTAATTTTTCAACATCTTATCTTTTATCCCAATAAGGGCATTTATGTACATACATATACATATATGTAAATAATCTAACATAGAAAATGCTTAACGTAAGAACAAGAAAATTGAAGAGAGTGCTGGATAGCCGCTTTTGTCAGACTGTTTCTTTTCACTTACAATCATTGAACAATACCATCTTAAAAACAGAAGATCAAACTACTATTCATAATCAGCTCTTAATAGTATACATATGTAAGTCATGAGCTATTTCGAACTCTACTCTTAAATTGCTTAGTTTTACCTCTAGATAACCATTCAGATTTTATTTAATAACATAATAACCACAGCAATCACTATATTCGCGAAATAAATATCAAACATTTATTTGTATTATACGATATGACTACGACTTGTTGACAACTATATAATTTGAAACGAAACGAAACAAATCGAGTTTTTTACCATACTGTTATATTGATTTAAGAGAAAAAACATTTCTCCAAACTTCTCCAGATTACAAATAGCTTCGTATTTTTGCCTTTTCCTGAAACACAAAATTAGTCAGTTCTGCAATAAAAAATAAAGATTCTATATAATATACTCGTACACACGGGCACAGGTTGTGTTGTCTGAGTCAGTTGATGACAATAAGCAAAGCAAAACATCAGTTGAATATGTCTCGCGACGTGCGGCGGTTGTTCCAACAGAGCGGTGCTAGGTATTTATAGCAAAATTCTAATCGCCTCACTAGGTGAATGCTGCTCTTCTGCAAAGGAAGATGAACGATCCACACTAGCAGTGTGACGCTGCCCATATTTTAAAAATACCTTTTTTGTTTCAAAAGAAAACATGTACATATGTACACTATGTACATAACCATAGGCAACATTTAAAAACCGTTATCGTTAAATTTCTTTTATCCAGATCTCATTAACTGATAATGGCTGTGATTGATAAAAAACCTACATATGTACATATGTACGTACATATAAATTCGAAACTACATATAACTCTCTGTTTACATTTGTTTGATAGTGTGGTCTTATAATAAATGATGAATTGCTGCTATGGAAAGCGAAAGCGTGGAGCGAACTATAGCAGCGATGAAGAACATCGCCTGCACTTTGAACAAGAAGTAAGTACTGAGTACCATCCTTGGTTTGTACATTATCATTTAAGCCAAAGGTGAATCTCAGTAAGGGTAACATCCCTGGGTTAAGAAACGCATTTCAATGCTGATAAAACTGATTGCGGCACAGTTATCGAAACTTACAATAGACAACGCTCGCGCCGATTTTGCTTGTATGTGTTCCACTATGAGATATGTCGCACCACACTTATAAACCTCGCACCTTATCAGAACGAAAAAGCTTGCTTATTTCATTGCCCATGTAAACTTTTAGCATAAAGGTGGCGGCACTGGCATAGAAGACTAGAGAACCGAGCGCACAGAAATAATATCAACAGGCACCAACACATGAGCACTTGAGCACATATGTATGTACATATACTATACGTACATCCACACAAACGAGCCCCATCTCGTTTGCCAAGTCTGCGCTGAATACCAGAGAGTGAGAGAGAAAAAAAGAGAGTGTAAGCTTCCTCGAAATCGCATCTGCATCACGAGAAACGCGTAAATTTGCTAACCCGTTTTTGTTAGTATGACGGCAATAATACTACTAGTCTGCCGCTCCGTTCGCGAACTACTCGATCTGTCGGATGCATTTTGGCAAAACGCCTTTAACATTGACCGCAGTTTAACCTACTACCATACCAAGCGTCGACTACAATTGTTTCGATTTCATTGCCGGGAGTTCTGGTTGCGTCAGTACATAAAAAACGGGGAAAGCATGCATCGTAGGAGAGACGTTGATTTTGCTGCCATTGAGGCCGGCGCAGACTGTAACCAAATTATTGAAAACTTCGACGATACAGCGCAGGAACTGCATTTAAGGTTTCAGGAAGCGGAGCGTCAGCACCTTTGCCAGCTGGATTATTTGTCTGACATCGAAATTGTTGATGGCAGGGAGTTTAATGTACGTAATCAGTAAACATATGACAGCCTAGCGTTATATTCTTCTATATGTATGTGTCTTTAAAAATGTATGTGTGTATGCATGAGTACGAGCTCGATAAGCTTTCTATATTTCGGATTTGTTACATATTTTGGAATACCAGTATCAAGTACATTTGTACATATTCATACAAATGTATGTGCATAGGTATGTAAATGTGTTCACATGTTTATTTAATTCACTCTTTTTGCGTCTTTACTGTGACATTTAGCGTGCTTTAAAGAGTCTTCTCTCTTTCGCATTTGTTGGGGTGCATTGGAAAGCTTTGCACAGCTGTTTCAAACAGTCGTGGCATAAAAAGTGTTGTAGTCTCATTTTTGTTTTCTCCGTTTAAAGACCTGGAACATTCGCCATCAATATAATGTTATTTACAAAAATATGCACAAATATGTGTATTTATTTGTACAATATCTCATATTGAAGCTCGTTCAGAAGCTCATACTTAAAAACATTCTCAAGTACGAATATCTGTAGAGTAGAAGCACACAGCCCACTTTTATTGTACAAAAGCTTTTTAGCGCTGTCGCAGTGGTGTTGTTTTGAGTTTCTTATAGCGAGTCATTCGCGAAGCGTGAGACAACCGAATAAATATAAACAATTGCTATAGCAGCAGCGAAAAATGTTGTAAATCCAAATAATCTAATAGTGGTTGTTTCAATAAAACAAAGCGGTCTATAATAGATTCACCGGGTGTTCTCTAGGGCGTAACTTCCAAATACCTATGTAGCTTGGCTGACGCCTAAAAATCTCTCGAACCGAAGGCAATGGGGAACCAAAATATATTGTAGTGCCCAAGTTCATACTGTGTATATACTACATATGTACCTATAATATATAATTATATGTACTGTGAACTGTAAATACAAGGACAGCTTTCGAATCATCATTCAGCTACGTGAAAGCAGATATTAGTTGAATTAAAGATTATTGATTACACACATAGGGGCCTTCTATTAAATATACATATATAGCTGTACATGTTTTTACCTATTGATAGAATATGTTTTTACCGAATGTACCAGAGAATGCATACATATGTTGAAGCATAAAACTGTATAGTTATTCAAGTTTTTGTGTAGCCTCCGCTTTAACTAAGGATATAAAATGTGTCTTGGGGATTTATGTAGAAAACTGCTCTGCTGTGGTGACCAGACCAAACAGGGCGGTTTGAATGAGGTAAGCAGTAAGTGAAGAATATGTATATATGTATGTGGATCTTCGTTATGTTATTGAAAAAGCGTTATGCATTTAGAATAAACAACAATGAAAAAGAATAGGAAGAACTTGAAAAAAATTAAGAAATGTGGCCTACGTGTATAATTAATTATTCGGAAAATCCGATGTCTACAAGTGTTTGAAAGTTTAATAGTGATGAAACGAAAACCGATGCATTAAAAAAGCCAAATTTAGTTACATATGTACATACATACATATGTACGTGTGTAAAATTTTTAAATTGAACTTGAGTTTTTTACGTTTAGTAGGCCTTCCCATTGTTTGCATTTCATACGAACTGTTTGAATTTCGAATGATGTTATCCTTCCTTAACATTTACCCTGAACTAACGAAGCCGCTACGCACTATTGTAAAGGAGTGTTTATATATCTAAAGACTATTACATCAAATTCACATTTTAGGCCTCATTTTACGAATATTCAGATGCACAGCCAAAGTACAGCAACGAACAAATTGGAAAACTAAGTGAAGGAGTTAGCTTCACCATTACTGGCAAAATAGCAATTAACTGTGAGAGGTAGGTCTGAAATCCAATTCAATCCAATTTGATCAATTTCCATCTGATGACAACATTCGAACCAATCCCACAGATTCTCCATAAACTTAGTGCACAACAATGAGACGCGGGATGTGGCACTTCACATTAATCCACGATTGCCCCAAAATTATATCGTCCGAAACACCAAAGTGGCCGATATATGGGGCAGCGAGGAAGTTTCTTCAGCACTGCCTTTTTTACTGCGCAGAGGCGATAATTTCGCCATTCAAGTGCTCATTACAGACACTTGCTATATGATATCGGTGAACGGTAACCACTTTGCTGAGTATGCTCATCGAATTCCATATAGCGCAGTTAAAATTCTGGAGGTAAAAGGCGATGTCGAAGATGTGGAAATGCAGCGAATCATAGTGGAAAACTATCCTCAACGGTTACCCGAATCACAGGCTAAGAACATTGCGCTCCACATAGAGGACGGACTTGATGAAATTGATGCCAACATTGAGGAGGCTATCAATATACCTCATGAATGGTGCCTTATAAGTGCGCCAGTTACACTATCAGACAGTCCAAAGAGTACACACAGCACAAACGATCAAGGGCTTACATTGCCATATTATGGCGTCCTGCCAACGCATTCATTGGTTGAGGGTCGATGCTTGAAGATTGAAGGACGCGTGCGTCTTCTTCCACATTCATTCTACATAAACTTGCAGCAGGGCCGGGATATATGGCCACATCCTGTAATAGCATTCCATTTAAACCCACGATTCTCAAAGGCAAGCAGCGGTGCCATCGGAAAAGCTGTCGTGTGTCGTAATGCCTGGTACAATGGTAGCTGGGCGGAAGAGGAACGTTCAGAGTTAGATACAAATTTCCGTCCCGGTCGAACTTTCAGTTTGGCCATTGTATGTGCTAAGGAATCATTTGAAGTCTATGTTAACCGGCAGTTCATAACAGAATTTAAATACAAAGTAAACCCCGAGATTGTTGACACAGTGTACATACAAGGAGATCTGAAGTTATGGAACGTCACTCTGGAGCACAATCCGATGGTTAAAGGGAAGAATGTGCGCATCTATCACAATCCCATGTACTATGACGAATACTAGCTATGGAGAGCTGCATCTTGAACCACTACCAGCATGAATTTTGTTTATTCATTTCTTTTGTCCAAGTTGTTGAGCGACAATAATAAATTGCTAAGCTTGTTTTCTATGAGTAAAAAAACTGTGTAACTAAATAGATATTATAACGAAGAAATTTGAATAATGTTTAAATTTACACTACATTCAATATAAAGGTCGATTTTACAGGCAGATTACCATCGTTCACCTACACCTGCATAAAATATGCAGTGTTGAACATGCTATTTTCTCATTTAATTTGCAAATGGGAAAAATAAAATGGAACTGGAATGGAAATTCAATGAATTCCGTTGAATCATTGACAATATTTCTGAGTAACCATAGTCCGCACGACGCAAGTGGGAGCGACAATGGCTTCAGACGACCCAAAACGAAGGCCTAAAAGTAAACTGAGGAAGATCAACTAAAGATCATTAGCGAAAACTACAGTGTCAGTGCGCAGAAGTGCATATGAAGAGTTGTTAAGCCAATAATGGCTTTCATCCACGTCAAGGCGGAGCAGCTCGAGCAGCTTCCAGCCCTTGTGTTGGGTGGACAGCTGGTAATCGTTGGTGGGATGCATGTACAGGCCCAATACCAGACTCTGGACGAGACGAGCAGCCACACAATACTTGAGATACCCTAGCTCTGTGCTACTGATTGGCTTTATGCTGTTATATTCTGTCAGGAAGATGGCACCGCCACCGCTGGCCAGATCATTCGCTTTTATTGAAAGTCATGTCCAATGTATATGACATGACTAAAGTTGACAAGTGACAAGTTCAAGTTCTAGTTCTAGAGACAGAATTTTTTTGCTGCAACATCTGTAGGCAGGACAGCTTTTAATGCTGCTAAATCAGCATTTTTGATTTGTAGATAGGTTATTTTTATTTATAAAATTATATACAAAATTTAAACCCGTGCTCTAGCCGTTCTCTTCAGTGGCATTCTCTGTACTGGCGCCAGAAATTTAAAACGTATCAGCTGATATTTATCAGTACGATGCCCCGACGCCATGAGCAATTATCGTTAATGATGGGATATCGGCATTTCCGCCAAAATGGCCAACATTCAAAATAACATCAAAAGTCTATTGAAGGTTTATTAAAGTTTCTTTATGTTTTTTAAACAATTTTTGTTCGAATTAAACGTAAAGTCAGAATGGAAATGCTTATATGAGATATGTGCGATATTTTTTAATATCAATATCTTATCATCACTTTCAAAAAAATTCCCGCTTACGCCGATGAGGGCGCCACTGCATCGGTTACATATTGCAACGAAAAGAGAAACAGCGCCAGAAAATATAACGGTGCCAGACTGCTGGAAAATATTGTAAAATTGTGGCGCGATATTCGCTTTGAATTTAAACTCCAATTCAAATTATATTTTATTGTATTTAAAAAAGCACATGTTTGACGATGTCTGATACTGAAATATACCTTGTTGCCAATGAGGCGTCACCAATGAGGCGTCTGAACAAGGTCAGTGTCATTGTATAGACGGAGTACAAGGCTAAAATCAAATGGTAACTTTTATTGCCAAAAAGTGTAAGCTTAAAGTTTTTTAATGGACTTTCCATTTACCTCCCTCTCGCTCTCGATACCCGAGTTGGATCTGCATCGCTAACTGGAAACCGACCAGATGCTGGAGGTGAAGATCTTAATCCGAGCCACTACTTGGCTTGATATCAACCGAAGGCGCCACATGTACGTCGAGTCGTTTCACCTGAACATCATCTTCCAAGTCTTCTTCCCATTACTGGTATGTCTCCCACTCAGATGTCAGACTCCAGTCTGCCGTATCCTCCTATGTTGTGGTGCAAAAGCTGGAGATTTGTTAATTATGTGAGTTCTTAAACCTACCGCGTTGCTTCCCTAACAACAGTCCTACTACGTGATTGTCATCTACAACACCACTGATGAACGCATCCGAAAGCGCTTTAGAAAGTATGTTCTAGACGTTCTAATCACATCCGAATGCTTTTCCGAACCAGCACCAATCGAGGACTATGAGGAGAAAGGACTACGTAAAAGTTCTCCTTGTATTCCATCCAGAGACGCTGCTGACGCTGAAAGGATTTTTCAACATTAAGTTCGGTGTGAGTAGGTATCAGAGTGGCCTTTCCTAGTGGCCCCAAAATTAATAATTTTCGACATCACGGCCAAGTTGATGAGCGTGCATCTGGTTGGAGGCACCGTGTAATTCGGTCAGACCAAGTTCGCCTGACCATCACCTCACAGTGACCGTGTGCAACGAGGCGAATTCGGCGGGGATCAGAATCAATCAGAGTATAAATCTATATTATCTATCATCTCTCCTGATAATAAATTTCCCTATAGTACAGTGCAGAAATCTTTTCTGTTTTGGTTAAACATTAGGCAGTAATGAATGTTGCCAACAACATAAGCACATTGTTGTACGAGGTTTTTCGAAATAGTTAGATCTTCATCAAATATACGTTTATTTTTCGGTCAAAATCTGTTCAATTAGTAAAATTTTGCTCGAGTATGCCTACCCGCCATGAATTTTTTACCCGGTGCTACCACCATTGCTCTGCGACGAGAAAGGGATGCGATGTCAATGTTTTATGAGGAACGCACTGCTGCCAATCGACGCAAACACTTTAAACTGTTGGATCCGCCAAGGCCGGGGCTAAGTTTCTTTTTCCACGGACTTATTCTCAGTGCATGTGAACATTTTACCATCGATTTCCTTACTATAAAAGGAAAAGAAAAGTGCGATCACTGCAATGTGTTGCTGCAACTCGGTGCACGACTACCTCAAAACTATATTGTGCGCAACTCCCGCTTAATGGGAAAATGGGGACTTGAGGAAAATTCATCACCGCTCCGCTTTCAACTGAGACGCGGGGATACTTTTTGGATGCAGATACTCCTCACAGTGGAATCGTTCTACATTTCAGTAAATGGTTATCATTTTGCCGAATACGCTCATCGCATGCCGTATAGATGGCTAGGTGCAATCGACTTACGCGGTGACATTGATCAAATTGTCATTGATAAATATTATGTGACAGAGTATCCGATTCGGCTATCTCAATCAGTGGCTCGAGTTCTACCGTTTGTCTACGACTCTAGTGTATTAAAATGGGTCAATGAGGAAGCCCCTAGAATGCTACAAAGCTGGGCCTCCCTGGACAATTTATCCAAACTGCAGAGAGCTACAAGGCAAGTAAATACAAACCTAGCACTTCCATTTTACGGCCGCGTGCCAAACCACGAAAAGCTCGTAGAGGGAAGTGCAGTTCGAATCGAAGGCCGGGTACGCATGATGCCCCAAAGTTTCAGTGTGGCGTTACAGCAGGGCCAGCAAATTTGGCCACAGCCAACAGTCTCGTTTTATTTTAGCCCGAGTTTTTTGCGAAAATCACGCGATAAAGTTGGTAAGGTAAACATCACACGGAGCGCCTATTTAAATGGCTCCTGGGTTAAGAGGAAAGTGTCACGCCTTCACACAAGTCTAAGACCTGGAAAAGCCTTTGTCATATTAATTGCATGTCGACCTAACTACTACGAGTTGTTCGTGAACAGAAAACTCTTGCTTGGTTTTAAGCATCAAATGAACCCCGAGTGTGTGGATATTGTAAATATCCGTGGAGATGTGAGGCTCTGGGATGTAGTCATCGAGACCACCAGGCACGGTCGGCCCCGATCTAGTGAGTATACTATATGCCTATAAAAAAGATCGTTCTAGCGATCTGCCAGACTAGGTTGATACCTTTAACTGACGCAATTCTTTTCCCTTTCAGACCATTCAATCATCCAGCGTGCTATCAGAACTTTGCGCCAAACTCACATTGAATAATTCCTGAAAATGTAATTGAATATGTGGCTTTACCCTTCATCTTGGACGGAAACGCAACCTGTCGAAAGACATGTTGTACAAATTTATATTTATAAGAACCACGTCGTCTTTATTGCCTCGATCTGGGTGCCATTTTTGCTATTGTTGGCTGGCGCTGCTGCTGCCCAACAAACTACTACAACGATCGGCCGACACACACCACACGACTGCCACTCGCTGTATGCGTAGATTTATGATTTCATCTTTACCAAACGTATATAGAATTTTCTGCAATTAAAATAGCTCTGCTCTGCGCCCTGGAGTAAGGAGTAAGGTCTAGTGCAATGCGCCGCGCTCCAACTCATAAATGTCAATGTGCTGTCGTTGTCAACTGAGCCTCTGCCCATAAGCAGCACGTAGCAGCAGCAGCAGCAGGACCAGGAGCAGAGGAAGCTCAGACAAGACCGCTCCGGACCTGACCGTCTGAAGGGCCTCGGAAATTGATTATTAAAAACGATAATCGATTAAGGACACAGTATTGCAGTGCAGTGCTGCCAGGGTCGTCACTGAGCATGCTGTCCTCAATTGACGTTTATGTCTACATGTGTTTAGCAAGACAGTTGACATTGTTTTGGCATGGCCAACAAAAAGCACCAGCAAAACAATTCAAGCCGAAAACGTCATCCCTGTAAATATTTCCCAGGGCTTGCCAAAGGAAGTACTCTCTGCCAACGCTGCGATTGCCAAGAAAAAATATTATTTATGGTTCAAGTTCGTACGTGTTACGCATGCTTTGGTCCATTTTGCTAATGAAGTGGATTACCGATTGTCATTGTCTACTGCGACGTTGGGTCCAGAGTTGGCTGGCATCCTTTGGCTTATTTTGTGGCCTTGGTGGTGGTCCATATGTATATATATATTATCATAACATTTATTAACAGCAACTATTTTACATGAATAAGTGTAGGTATTTTCGCAACAAATAATTAACACTCCATAGCCAGCCTTTACTTCTTAACCCCACTGAACAGCCTACAGGTTACAAAAGAATGAGATATCTCAAAATGTTAAATATTTTACAGATCTAACTAAACAGACGTTAATTTTGCTACACGCGTAGAACGGCTGAGTATAAAAATATTTCATCGACAGGCCTTGAAATGCTGGCAAATTTCGTGCAAAAATGTGAGTGAAAAGAGGACAATCTGGCTTGGCTCCTGGTTTGATGAGTGCACCCATTTGCGGTAATTAATCAAAATTAATTATGCGGGCATGGAAGGCACCGCCGATTGGTCACCCATACGTTTATGCTCAAATTTATAAAAAAAAAAAAAACAAAAAGTTCATTTGGTCTCTTTGGTCGCTGAAAAGTCCAACCGAAAATTTTGAATTCCAAGGGCTGTGGCAACCTTTTAGTTGCCTTAGTATTGTGCGTATAGTAATTATCGCTGGTATCGTTCTTTTTCTCTTCCCCTATTGATTGGCCAGCTGCTGAAGATGATGTTATTGCTGCTGGGCCTGTTAATTATTAATTTCATATTTTTTATGCTGCTTCTTCATGTTGCTTCTGGGCAGTCCCTGGCTTTTAATCATCACCTGTCCTGTGGCATCTCGTTGATCCGGCTTCGCATTTCACGCATACCATGGCCAGTGCATTGCATCAATTTGTCAGGATTGATAATGTTATTAATTCAATTTAAAAGATGTTGACGTCTCGGGTCTCTTTACTCAGTATAATACAATTTGTAATTGCCTATACTCAAGATGCTCCAGTTCTTATATAGGCACTCATGGTATCCTCCTCATAATAAAGAACAGTTAACACAGCCCTACTGATCTGGACACTAATCCTTCATACTCGTACGTACTATGTACATTGTACACAAATGTATATGTACTCATGTATACCATGCGCTGGCAAAAAACCCTTGCCCCCTTCACTACGCAAACACAGGTATAATTAGGGCCTAAGAAATGTCGCATTGAAGAATTTCCGACCAAAAAAAACCAATCAATTTGGACGAAATTGGGCTGGCGATAGTACGAGCCAGTTCAGAAGTAAAATGGTAACAAATGCATTCGCACCATTTTACAACATGTTGTGTTCGCCAGCCTCCGCCGATTAGCCAGCCAGGCCAGGCGCAAAAGTGAGCCGCTGTTGGTGCTGCAGTTTGAGTATCGAGGGGCTTATCAATATTCCAACTGTGTACTGTTGTCACACAGAACACGGCGCAATCAATGCCTATGCCTCCGCAGTGCGGTAGCAGTGGGTACATTCTAAATTAAACCTCAATTGGGGTTTTGTCCGCTGGCTCTGCCGCTGTCCCTGTGCCTTTGCTGTGGCTGTTGCTGTTGCTACAGCAGTTGCCAGTGGCAATTGTTTGAAATGGTCAACGGAATGCAACTCGTTTCGCATGCGACGTACTCACGCAGTTTGCGAAAAGCTGAATGCTCGTCGACGTCCGAATTACGAACCATCCAAAAAAGAAGTTAACGAAAAATTGGTGCGTGGACATACAGTTTTGTATGGACTGCAGGGAACGCTATTCGTGGCAGAAAGGCCACGAAATCAATCACTTTTTTCACTGGACACGATGCTAATCCCATGGATTCAGACAACACTGCCAATGTGAGTGCGTTTTAAGCAATGTCAGAACCAATTACGTGGTATGGAAGTGACAACAACCTGACAACAAAGTGTGTTCTCGTATGGACTACCATAAGAGCACTTGATCAAGGGCAAAGCTTCCAGAGCTCGGGCGAAAATAGTTAGGAAGTTCAATCTGTGGATATTCGTTCTGATCGGTTTAAATCGAAGATGTTTGATTCTGATTCTGAAAATACCCAGCAACATATAGATAATACTCCACTTGATCTTTTTGCCTATATTGTACTTCATACATAACAAGGCTATAAACATACACTTATAACTTATTAATATTAACTCTACAACTTAAGGTTTACATTTGGTCAAACTAGGGCTGTCGGTGCCCATTGCTGTCAGCGATAAATCCACAAAATGGGAAATTCTTGGTTCGTTTCCAAACCTACGTTTGACCGACCGATCCTTCTTTAAAAATGTTGTATTATACTTGTCGGTCTGGGTGTGTGTGTGCTCTCCGCCAACTAAGGGACCCAGAAACCGACCGCTGCTCCGGCTCTCGATTTCTCAGAATATCGCCCGAGATCAATCTTACACTCGTTTGATTGCATATTTTTATATGGTAGTTGGACACATCAGAATCACATCGTTCGCTCGCATCCTTTTTCGGTGTTGTCGTCGCCATCCGCCAGCCACCGGCAGCCACAGTCCGTCCCGTCGGCAATGGCATCAGCGTCGGGTCGGCGTCTGTTGTTTTGCTACTTGCTTTGTTTTACAAACCGTTTTTTTTTTTTTTTCGTGTCCCTGCACGAAAATTTTAGCAATTTTATTGCTGCTTTTGCTTCTTCATTGCTGATGTCTTGGAAAGGGACTTTTCTACCCATTTAGTTTTCTTTTCTAAGACTTGTCTAGTTGCGTTAAAATTATGTTTATCGATAATTCAATACAATCAATAAGCCTCAATTTTTCTAAATGCGAGTAATATTGGATAGTCCTACTATGCATTTTTTAGCTTTGACCGATGTACCATCCCTGCCCATTGGATTAGCCATGCCATGTGATTGGACTCCCCATTAAACATAAGTACAAATTTAAGTATATCAACAGGAAAAATGTATACAATACATATGTATGTATGTAGACTATAAGTATAGGAGAGGTATGTGTGAATACATATAATTCAATGTGTATGTTTCATTTTCAATGTGGCACATTTGGCCAGAACAGGCAGACGAGTGGGATGATGACCGGCGGGTCCGGCAAGGCATGTTGCGTGGACGTGGACACGCTGGCGCCAATTCAATGCGCATGTCTTCCTACATTGCAACCAGGATTATACTGGATAGCCTTGGTTTGGCGATGGCGGTGGTCACAGCTGGTAGCAGCACAAATGTGTAAATTTTGTTGCGCTGATAGGCATCGCGTTGCTCACCCGGTCTACTTGATGGCCGTCGCGACCGTCGCTAGGGGAAAGTATGGCTTACTGGCCTCTGGGATGGGCTCTTAATGCGCTCTGTAACTGACTTCGCTGGGATTGTGCATTTAATCTTGCACATGTTGCTGCTAGAGCGCCAGTCGATGGTGCACCCAGATGTTGCACTTGCCATATTGGCTTTCAGGGTCCGCTGCTTTGACGCTGCACGCTGAATAGCATTGATAGTTGGCCAAAGTTGAGCTGGATCCGCTGGCGGCTTGTGTGGCGTCCAACTTTATCATTGTTTTGAATAACAGAACTGCGTTGGCAGTGCATGCTATTTTAGGCCGTGGAAAGTAATGTAAGATTCATTGAAACAGCTAAGCAATTTCCCATAGCTCTGTTGTAAACTTGTGTGAAAATTGCATCACTTTTCTTTATTACGCAGTAAGGTATACAATAAGAGTCTGGTCCAGTATCAACCAATATATGCACCTGATAATTTCTCAGAATACAGCCAATATGTAGTCAGATATGACATTCAACTTAATAAAATCGTTCTAACAACTTACTGCACCGTCAATTTTGTGTTAATTTCAAAAACCAAAAAGTTCACGAAGCACTCGTCTAATGAAAACTTCGAATGTTGCGTGTTTGAAGTAAATCCAATTAATTTTGAATATACACACACACACATGCTTTATATGTAGACGAGTTTGTTAAAAGATGATTGCTTTGGAATTCTTTCACGCAGGCGATAAACAGGATTGATGGAACAAAATATTCATTTGTGTGGAGTAAATATAGAAATTCAAACGACGCCCCCACGTATTTTATAATGAGAGCTTTTGCTAACTGGTGCGTGCAGCTTTTTTGTATCCTTTTGGCAATTATCTGGGGTAAGCTAACGGTTCTTCAATTAGGTTCGAAATGCTTTACTTTTCATCTATGTTAAACGAATAGATGGCCAGCTCCAACTAATTTAATTTGAACGCAAAATGTTGGCGCCAAGTGACATTTATGCATAGCAAGATTGGCGACGAGGATCTGGCGACACTTTTGTGTTAACGTCTGCGCACATGCGCATTGCTCACCGTCTGTCTATCTGTCAATTGAAATTCCCGTCTGCCACGTCAATTACGCACACAGACAATCGCTTGTACTTAATTTACCGCAAAGTACGTGATAATTGGCCACGATAGCCATTCAATAAGCAACTGGGTGTCAATACGGAGTATGCAACGATATGGGCAAACTGGACCTCCTCCTAGTATTATAGATTTGAAAAAACAGATGACGAAGAATACCGGATAGGACCGATTATTTAACTATATGCAGCTCTTACTGCATTAAGGGCTAATGATAAACTTTTGTTGGTATATGTGTAAGTACATATAAAATGGACATATGTACATACATGCATATTTATAACATGTTGGGACGTGAAAGATCCAGTATATTAAAATTATTATTTTACGCGACAATTGCTAGACAAACATTTGGCAAGCAATGAAGAGTAGCCGTCGCGTCGCGTCGTGTCGCTTCGCCTAATAGCTATGTTTTCCTTTTCTTCTTTTGTGTTTTAGCTTGGTCAACGATTGCAATGGCCCTGCCACTAGCGCGACAGTCTGGTTTTATTTAAAAATTGTCACTTGTACCTTGCAATCTTGGCGCCAATGAATCGTGTGCGCGTTGTACTGCAACACACACACATGCACTCACAGACCCCGTCCCATCCCCGTTAATTTTACGTTGCAAATAAGTTTCTTTCAGTCCTCACTAAATGCCGCCATCTGCGCAAATATTCCTAGAAATCGGTCTCCCAAATGTTTCACTTTCGGCTAGAAAGCATGGCGCAGAAAAGTTATTCTATTTTATATAAATTGATTAGTATTTGGTTAAAAATATATCGAACCAAATTTATTAAAGTGTAGGCTTAAGTTAGCCTAAAACCAACTAAATAACAAAGGCGGCAGCTATTTTTAGCCTTGCTATTATGACAAGTAGTAAATTTGTACCTAATTATCAACGTAGTCCAGCCAGGCCAACTTTAGCTATGTTAATTTATACGCATATTAAATGAACAGATCACGCTTGGAGCTACAGCATGTGATGACAAGAGGAAAGGTGGCTCGGATCACCCTCGCACTTTCAATGGCGGGAGGCACGGCACACGCGCAAGTGCGCCCCGAAATAGACGTTGGCCACACCTGCGACAGGTGCGACAATATTTGACGTCTGCTATGAGTTAAAACAGCAACTACAGTTGGAATGGGTATTTTTGGACGATATTTAAGCCAATATTTGCACAACAATTTCTCAGTTTGCTACCACTAAAACAACATCTCGTCACGACATGTGATGCACCGACTTGCCATAGTTTAGTTTATTTTAATTGTTTACACAAATGCTAATTTTTTGCGTTGGCAGTATAAGTCTCCTCGTGGAAGACGCCCCGTGAGCCCCCGTGCGAGCTAAGCACCCTTACTTTTGCCGGCTGGCAACAGATGTCCATTTGTTTAATGTCTTTAAAGTTGCAACAGGCAGTCAACAGTGAACATCACGAGTTTGGCGTCGGAGTCGAAGTCGGAGCAGAGTCCGAAAACTACAGTCGGAGCCTCTGTTTGATTTCGAATGGTTGGGCGAATCGTCGACATGGGACATGGGACATGAGACTGTATCGACTGTGCCTGCGTAAGGAGAAAGAGTTTTAATGTGAGAATAAATCTTATGAATATCAGTGAACAGCGCTGCAGTCGCTTGGTTCTTTGCCATACCCTGCATTTAATTTTTTGTTTCTCTTCGGTGCTCTTGAGTTCCCGCCGTTGTGTTGTCGGAATATAAATTAGCTTTGTCGCATTTTAAATGCGTTCGCAAAATTTATTTCATTATTTTTTGATGATCTTTTGATGATTGCTTCAATTATTTTGTTTTGAAAATAATTTTTACGCGACTGCCCAACTTCCCTTAGGTATTTAGACACTATAAAGGTAGATGCCGGTAACACTACCTACGAAATGGATTACTTCTACAGCTACAGCTACAGGCTGTCTTCCTTATCTAAGCCAACCGCACAATCCCATGTAAAAAGCCGAATCAGGGTAATACCGATTCACCAGTAGACAGCCGGGCGCAACAAGTGTGCATTCATATGGCCACCGACCAGCGGTGGTTCATTAGTTCAATGAACTTCCCATTTTGCATATTGTGCAAAACAGAATTTTATTATGGCTAAACTCCATATGTTTACTTATTGGAATACAGAGAAGCACTACGACTCAACTAAATAATTCATAAAATGTTGAATTGTTTCAATATATAGAGGCATTACATATAACTCGATTACATGTAATTCCAGGTTCATTGATATGGAATTATAACTAGCTCTAGGGCCTTCATTGACAAATGTAACCACTTTTAAAGTGAGATGGCGATGCTTTTTATTATAGCTGCCTCTGTGCCCGGTGTGCCCGGTGTATTTGAAATAGACTGCTGTAGTTACGTCAGGCTAATCCTTATCCGTAGCAGATAATTTAACTAGTATAAAATGGAAAGTCAATGTTCCTACTCTAGAAGCCTACCTGTATAGACTATTCGTTTGGTAAAAATGTAAAATACTTCACTTTCGCAGATTCTCAAGTGACCAAACATTACTTGGATGTTTTATGTCGGATTACAGCTGATTAGTCTCAGAGGAGGAGGAGGAGGTTAGCGGGGGTGATACAATTCCATTGTGCACTGCTTCGATTGATAGCAACGGCGGCAGACTGCTTGCAGAATGCTGCACCGCAATCAAATTTGAAGCTCCCAGCCAGCCAGAGATAGGTGCAAACATGCCTACTCATAAGACAGTCGAATTGCTGAATCATTCTCTTTATGATTGGCACAAAAACAGTTTGATTGTGCTAATATATGTATAAGTATCCCGTTGTCTCATTACCATATTATATAAGTACGCCGTATTCGGCTTGGCGCTTGACTTAATTTTAACACCGTTTGAATATATTCTTTGTAAATGTACTCATACATACAGTACGATTACTACTAGGAGAATAACCTCGAGTAGAAATTTAAATATGCTGATGTAAATATTTTTGTATAATTGGCCACAAACAAGTGTAGGCACAGCCACCTGGCTCAAGCGAAGTAACGTTTGCCTTTTTAGTCATTATATGCTGATCAGAGACTGCTCTAATTAACCTGTTTTCTAAAAGCTGATGTAATTTGTGGCGGCTATTGCACTGGGTCAAATAGATGCAGGCACCTCGTTTTATACGAGTATAGTATACGCGTAGTTAATAGTTTTGCATCGTTCCTGTATGCGTCATGGGTACGCCTGCACTATGTTAACTATACCGTGATATCGTTAAACTTTGTGCCTGCTAGATTAGCTGACAAATTTATTTCCGAACCTGATAAGGGACTATGGTGTGCCAAAACGCGTTTATAATAGCTGGGTTGATGGGTTCATGTGTACTGAATCGATCGCCTGCCATTCTGTGCGCACCTGTTGAGTTTATTATACCGCCAAATGGCTTGTTGCAAAGCGATAAGATTATTCAACGTATAGACATAAATTACCCCTCTACCCAGTTACCGCTGTTTGGTTCTTCGTGTTTGTTCGTAATCTTCTAAGTACGCTCGCACCCAGGTGACTAATGGGTCAACCACTCTGCACTTCTTTTGCACTGGAAACTCGATTCCCAACCAGATAGTTTAAGGATACATGGCATTTGACAGTCAGATTTGTATATTTACTGCTTTTATGGCACTTATGTTTATATCTATACATAATTTACATACATACGCACTGTACTTACAACAATGAGATTTTAATTTAGGCGTAAAAGACTATAAATATTCACACAGACAAGAATATTTCAGGTTTTCATTTTAGTTCCATTTGGGGATCTTCATTTTGTATTTATGTACATATGTACATCTTGCTCATCTCTTGAATAAAATATCTGTAAAAATGGTATAGTTACTTTTGTACATTGGAAATTAACTACTTTGCCAGTAGTGTAAAACTATTGACTTCCATTATTAAATTTAGTGACTTTTTAGGAATATTTAAGTGTATCGGTACGTATACCTACATACATATAAAGTTACTTAGTAGTTTGGCATACAGTTTTAGGATTTCCCATACTATTATTGTCGATTTGGATTATGAAAAGCCGTGAGTACATACATACATATGTATGTATGTGTGTAGGGGTAACAATTATTGTGTTCTTCAATATTTGTATAGCCAAAAACATTGAGCTGTTTCAATTTGCTTATAGTTTCAAAGTTTAAAGGCGACTTTAAATTAGGATCACATCGCTGGTCTTAGATTCTAAAAATATCAATTATGGCAAGTACACATACATACATATGTACATAAGAGTATGTATGTACACTAGAATATGTACATAACGCGCCTTGTTTATTTACCCTCTACTTACAAATTAGCTGGTGTGTATATCTCTATAAACAAAGCTTTGAAAACTTGTAAAGCTATTCGGTCACTTGTGACCCCAACTACAACTAAAACCTAGAACGTGTGGTTATGAGTACAGTATGTCAAACTGACCCACAATCAAACACACGCGACTAATAGTAACATGAGCAGTAATCAGTCCCAATAAAAGTCTTTCAGAGTTGGTAAATTATACCGATTACTCGTCTTTCTTGCGCTTCACCTTTCCTTCCGTTTGAATAGTTGATGTGACGGCCTCGATGCAATCGGCAATGGATGGCTCCGATTGATCAGCGCTGTAGTCCTGACCAGCCATACGACTGAGGGTCAGTATATAGGAACAAGCTACTCGAAGCACAGAAAGCTTGGATAGTTTTTGGGTGCTGGCATATGCTGGAACCGCGTGTCGTAGAGTCTCGTAGGCGGCAGAAATAGTGTGCACTCGAGTCCGCTCCCGAGCATTTGCCTCAATTCGGCGCTCCCGCGTCATGTTTTTATAATTGCGTTGGTGCGAGTGCGGACGCAATGTAGAAGTATCAGATCCCGACCCAACCTTGCACATGTCCTCATCGCTAAGATTTGCATCAATCAATGACGCCGCGATTGCTTCTTTCGCCATTTTTTTGTGCAATGTCTTTTTTGGATTTTGCAGTTTTCTGTTCTGCAGTGTGGAGTAAGTCTCCGTTTTTTTATCTGTTTCAATTAGCTGCTGTGGTTTCTTTGTCACCAATGCTAGGGGTTCTTGCTGTTCTGGATGCGTGGCGAACGTGCGATGCAGAGTTGTGACGCCTGGGTGACGGACAAATATATGAGCCGGATTTGGCATGATCTCGTTTTCCAAGCTTAACGGGGTGGGCAAACTACGACTGGGGGACGGAGAGTCTATGACTGTGGGTGTCAACACCACTGCTGAATCAGCAGAAGAGGTATAGCGTATGCGTTTCTTAAGCGGACCTGTTGCAGCAATACTCGCACAGTAGGAAGGACAAGCGTTGGCTTGTCCAAATGTGGACGTCATCGATCCCACAACTTTCGAGGGCTCCGTACTCTTGCGTTTGTTGCGGATTAGTGCTATTGGCTTAGAGTCCGCCGCTCCGAAGTCTTCAGTTCCTTTTGGTTCTATGTTGGGACTGCCACTGCGCGTGTGCTCAACGGCTAAATCGTCGCCGCCTTCGCTTTCCGAGCTGGCGGAACAAAAACCCGCATCACGGTCGTTCGAATTGGGTGAATCTAAAAATAAACAAAAGAGTTTAAAAATTAGTTGTCTTCTTCTATTTGTGACGTATTTACGCTGAACCGGTTGCTTAAAGTAAGGCGTGGTAAATTTAAAAAAATCCCCCTTTTCGCGGAACACATGCCGCATAGGGCATGTTTGTATCCAAACGCCCATTGATATCTTTCTGTATTAGATTTAGTTTGTGGCTGTGAGACACAACTATTAACATCTATATACTCATTATCCTTTGGTACTATTTGGCAAGTACATAAATTTCTATGTATCTGTTAAAAATATATGTACATACATACGCCCGAAAATGCAAATTCAAATTTTGCATTGCTCGCGAAAATGAAACCTGTTTCCAGGCCCGTCGGTCTACCACTGACCTCCAAAGGTATTTAAAAAGCGTTTAAGCACAGCTTACTTGTTGAAAGTAATTTATTTCGCGTCTGGCGAATAAAGTCAGTTCAAGTTCAGCAGCAGCAGCCACTGCATCAGAAGCCAACAACCCGGTTAGTAATTAATAAAACAAAAACACGAAAAAATACGGGTGTACTCCGCTCAAACTGCAAGTGTTCGGGTGAAATGGAAATCAATGGACTTGGGCAGGCAGGATATTATAAATTTTTCTTATCGCCAACATTCATAGAGAGTATACTATACGTTTTACCCAAGAATACAGTACAGCTGTTCATTTAGTGAACTTAATTGTGTGCTTTTCCGTTCCAAAATATTTCTATAATACATCTGGCCAATGATATGCATTATTACCCCACTTTTGTTCCTCATACGTACTAGATCATATGATAGCGGTTCGCCACCTATGTACATACAGATGTATTAACTTGTACTAAGTATAACGTTTATCTGAGTCGAGCCAGACACGTATGGAAACACGACGGAAGGTATGTTTTTGCATGTTGACACAACTATTTATAAGCAAATTATTGTGCTATCTTTTCTAATTTTAGACAGACAAACAACATACGAAATTTAAAGCAACTGACTGACATTGCAGCGACAAAATCAGGCTGGACAAATAACAGCAGTGCTATAGCTACAGCTCTAGCCCTTGTGTGTAGAGCATTCATATTGAGGATTGTATTTCTTATTCAGACAAATGTTTGCTTAAAGCCGACTTCGTCAATGGCGTCGTATAAGCCAAAACACCTGTGCACGTCACGTCGTATATAACATCACAGTTATATGTATGTAAGGTTTTGTGTGTGGAGTGAGAAAAACTAAGTATTCGTGGTTTACATCTGCCTTTATCTATCATGGAAGGAGTGCATTCAACAATGGCCTTCCTGTATTATAGTATGATAGACAAACGGTGTAGTGACTAGAAAATGAACAGAATCAATTCCCAATCTTGGGGACGAAGATGTTTTTGGCGGTACATATTACGATACAAAGTCAGCTCCGATTTTTTTTTACATGTATCTAATGAGTTTTTGATCATAAAGCCAATCTTGACGTTTTTGCATTAAAATTTGCAGCCATTTAGACGTTATTGGGCTTTCTTTCCAAGAATGAATGCCCTGCCGTGAAAATCAGCTAAAACCTACTTAAAAGAGGCAGACACTAACTGTCAGAGGCATCAGAAAATCCCATATTCACGCCAAAAGTCAGCCAAAGGTTATCATCATAGGCGGCTTTTGGCTGACGGTCGGTCCACTGGGAAGCGTTCCGTGTGTGGGAAGTCTGAGCTTATCAACATACAGACATATTTACATTCATACGTGCATATAAAGATCCATTAATTTATAGATGAGATTTATAAGTATGTACATATGTCTATACGACTAAATGGTGTACGAGTATTGTAGTAAAATGACGCGTCATTTTTATGAATGAAACACAACAACACAATATTTAATGGTGCATTACGATCGCTTAATTAACCAGAGACTATGGTTCACAGCCTTTAACTTGCATTATTGACCAATGTGTGTCTCATTTTGGGCCTAGCTGATGCAGGCGGTGTTTAAGTTCGATTAAATGGTATTACAGTTAGAGAAAGAACAAATAATACAAAAAATTCAATGCGAGTTCCCAATTGACAACTATTCAAATTCCATGTTTAGTAAATACATATACTTGGCGCCAATGACAAGCTTCGCAGGCCCTAAGATAAAATACCGACACTACATTAAAATGTAATTTAATTTTAAAAGAAGCAAAGTTTTGGAACACAAACATTTTTCGGAAACGACGAAAAACATTTTGGCTAGATTCACACTGAATCTTAAACTCCTGAATTGTTCTTACAGAAGCTATTCCAGTCAGGAGCAGTCGTGAATCTGTGGAGACGTTCTCGAGGCCAACTGTGCTCAAACCCTGTCACACACAAATTGCCAATATGTCTGGCGACGTCGTCGTCCTCAATTCACTAGAGCGGGCAAAGTGCCTGTTTGACATATGCGTCACAGAACCCAGGCAGACATACGGCGGCGACAAATAGTTGGCGTTGTTTACGTATCTGTCTGTATCTCAATTGCCTGCCACCCTCAAAGGACTGTTTCCCTTTTATGATTACGCTGCTGGTGCTGGATGGCGCAGCACATCCCCCATAAAGTATACTATCTGTCATCAGCATGGCATGTTCGGTTTTTCATTTAAAGCTTTTGCACAGCTGGTTTTTCTAACTACTTTGCTTTTCAAACCTCTATATCTGGTAACATTTCTATTACAGAGACTTCATTTCAGTTCAGAATAACAAATTGGCAGTAGAGTTGCTGACGCAGCATCGGATTAATAATATCCATTGCTGTAATGTACTCTGCAACCGCCTCTAGATATTTATGTGACTTATTCAACACGCAAAATTTAATCCAAAAACATAACATCCATGTGCGGGACATACATACATATGAACATATGTACTTAGTATGCACTTATATAGGGAATATTTAAGTGCATGTTTAAATTGTACAGTTAGCCGGCAACAGGTGGCTTAAGCCCTTAATAACATTTCGTGCGTTCTTACCTTTCATAATGATGGCCGCTAGTTCCGCTGCACTTAATTGCATGTAGAGTTTGTCTGGTTGGGCAACAGCCATAGTCGAAATGACTAAAAGTCACAAACTTGCTTAGAAGGAGCGCGTAATCCAAAAAACGGGCCAAGTGCGCTGTTTTTTAACGATGGTCAGCCCCGCGTAGTAGTTTGATTTTCAGTAACTGATACGATATCAACGGAAACTAATTGATATCTCTCTATCATTAACACTTTGTTTTTAAATTACATAAGGCTTAGGCTTATTTATAAGGCTCCTTCACCAGAAAACTATATAACTATTTTGATCATTAAACAGTTTTTTATTGCTGTTTCATTTCCGATTTTCACGAGTATTTTCAGGCCGTTTACAAAGAAGTAGGGATTGTTGAGTTAAATATTTTAAATATTTTTTGCTGACGAAAATGTCTTGTTTGAATTGTTTTTTTTTTTAATATATCAAAATCAACGGACTTTTCCGAGCTCAGAAGAAAATCCGACACTAATTTTACTGTTGTTTCCTTGTCGGTGGCCAAAACATGTTTCAGACCGTTTCTTTCATTCATTCAAATACGCCCGCCTTTGTTGCTGGGGACCTAAAAATGTTGCTGGCAGCCTAAAAATGTGACTGGGAAACATGCTGCCGGCAAGGTAAAAAAAAGGTAGGAATGGACGTAAGGTATGTTTTAAGTAAGGTGCTGTCACGAACCGGCAACGAAACAATTACTTTGCTCTCGTGGCTTTCCCACCTCGGAGAAAATTTCATATGTTGCTGGCAAACTAAAAATGTGACTGGGAAACATGTTGCCGGCAAGGTAAAAAAAGGTATGGTATGGACATAAGGTATGTTTCAAGTAAGGTGCTCTCACGAACGGGCAACAAACCAATTACTTTGATTTCGTCGTCTTCTCACCCCGGAGAACATTTCATGTTTTGCTGGCAACCTAAAAATGTGACTGAGAAACATATTGCCTGCAAGGTAAAAAAGGTATGGTATAGACATGGTATGGTATTATATATGTTGGGTTTCGAAATTTTTTGGAATATTTCAGCTCATCTGTATGACGAGCTAGAAAACATGGAATTAAGTCAATTCTACAAACTGTTGCACCAGCGTGGGGCTACCAATATCACGCCACCACCCACCCAGCCCCATGGGCTACTAGAATTTTATGGCTGACGTGGTTTCTGTCATTGTCAGGATATCCCCAAAAACCGTTTCACTTTTTATCTGTTTCACTAGCAAGGCGTTTGCGCAGTAAGAAGCAAATGCGTCATATATGTGTAGATGCTTCTGCTTTTGACGTCTTTGACAATGGCTGCAGGATTATTAATTTGTATTTACGAGTGTGATGCAATGCCAACAAATTTGAGAAGTTTGCGTAACACATTGGCCCAGCGTTACATTCCCCCATACATACCTATGTAAATGATGATTAAATAGCAAGGATCTAGTCCGCTTGTTTTGTTTTGGAATTTCACCGAGTCATGAGACTTGGTCAAGGGTCCAAAACTCCCATTTTTCCAGTGCCAACAAACGAGTTGCGACAACACGGCAAAGGTGGCTTAAAAAAACAAAAACAAAAACAGCTACACCGGTCGCTCTTCAGTGGCGACAATATCCCCCCCATAACTTTGGCCACACGTGATAAGGTGTATGCTGTATGCTGTACATGCAACAAGTCAAGGATATTGTATGTGGTGTGTTGGTGTCTGGATTGGGATTGGCGGCGTTTGTGGTTTTAATTTACGAGCTGTGCTGTAAAAAAAAAAATGAAACACAGAGTAGCCTCATTTGCAGATTTAAGATCTGAAATGGCGTCATCGATAGCACGGGCCTTTTTCGCTGAGAGTGTCAATGTTCGTGATTGAGGTAGCGAGTATTGGAGTAGAATATATACATATGCATCTAACTCAATACCTACACGAATATCCTTTTCCACATGCATACATATACGTACATGTGTACACAGGTATGTTCATACATACATATTTACCGAACTTGTGTACTCTGTGCGTATTGGGTATTAAATAAAATAATTCTAGGAAAAAGTTTAAATTTCGCATGATCATGCCTTCGCTTCGTCTTACGCGGCACAGAACAAAACCTACCGCGGAAATAAGGGGGGCCAGAATATCGTTAGGGTTCCTTGTGTCTGCTATCCCGTGAGCTCAGCAGCAGATGTACGTTGGGCACGAGTTTGTTGCTGTCGCGCAGAATACTTTTTGAATGATGACTTTCGTTTTTTAGGGACTTGTTCTGCTTTATAAGAATGCGATTGGACGGCTGGCTAACCTGTTTTCTTGAGCTGGACAGGAGGCTCCAGCTCCAGCCGCCGTAGTGGCAACTTGAACAGCCACCGTTACCGCCGCTGAGGTCGCGATAAAGCTTTTTAGTCGTTTTCTTTTGTCCAGCGCGAGGTTCAAGGATAAGGACCGCTGGACTTCCAAAAGTGGATTGTGTACGTGTCGGCGAAATTTGATCGTCCCTTGAAAATCAACCATTTTTTTCAAACCCCAGCTAGAATTACTAAAGAATTATTTTGGTAAGTTTTTTATGGAATTAGCTAAAGTTGCACTTATTGATTTGGCTTCTGTTTGAAACTCAAAGCGCTCAGATTGGCTCCATACACTTACACAAGCTGACCTTTTTTAAAACTAGGTATACAGTCGCCGAGGAAGGGGCTTCCTTCTGGGGAAAATAAATATGTGTCTTTATTAATTTAAAATGGTGAACAAATGCATATACAAATAAAATCAAGCAAATATACCTACCTTATTCGTATACCGTTACCTGTGCAGTTTGTGACGTGGCGCTATCCTCGCGTGCTAGGTCAAGTCTCAATCGCTAATTGTTTTCAGTCTGCTAAGACTAATTTCCGGCCACTGCCTATAGTTCAACTGACCCGCGAACGATTGATAGATTTCTGGAATTACCCACCCAAGTCATTTCAATGCCAGGTAGCACTGACTTCTCGGAATTGTCATACTTAATACCTAATGTCAGTGTTACCCAAATGGTTATGTTTTTAAACATTCATACCTACTGTAAATGTTCGCTTTGCATCCAACTATTGGCATGAAACATTTATATACAATTTTTCATACATCCATACATACGCTCTCGTAATTTGCACATGTTCGTGAATGTGACGTCACTGGGGAAACTGTTCTATCGTTCTTGTTACGTTCAGCATTAATCAAAAGCAATGCAACCATTGGGGAAACATTTCAGCCAAGGCCAATCTCTTAAGCTAAGCTATATTTTAGCTGAAGCCAGTTTATCGCGAAAGTAAATTCACAAATGTCTGTTGCACCATTTAAAGCAAGAACTAGGACCAACTTCCGTCAATCTGTTTAACATCTTTTTTTTTTTTGTTCTTTGTCAATTTTTAAGGTTGACACCCAGTATTCTCGGTGGTGTGAAAGGATTGCTTACAACAGCAGACTTCAAACAATTTATTTACAGAAGCGAAGTTCTGAGCACATGGCACATCCAGGCACACATGGACACTAGCACTTGAGTCGTACTGTGGCAACACATGTGCTCGCTTGCCCCGCCCTGCGACCTTCAGCGGCGTCAGCCTGATTTGCGATTTTTCATGGAAACTGCACTGTCGGCGACTAATGGCACATATGGTGACCAGAAAGAGAAGGATAGGAACGTACACATCCTTAAATGCAAAATGTGTGAAATTTGCGCCCAGTCGGGCTGAGACTGGCGACATAGTGTCTTCACATGACGTTTTCCTTGCTGGGAAAATGTTTGATTTTGCCTGGGAAATGATGGGTATGCGCACATCTGGTTTAAGCTGGGAACGAACTCCCGCCTAATCTAACTAGTATGTAAAAGCAGGTGATTAAGGCGACCCACACCAAAATGGTCTTGAAAATAACTAAAGTCTTGCTAATTTAAACTCCAGGAACCGAACACACCTCAATTAAATATTTAAATATATCCAACGCTTGTTTGATTTTTGAATTTTGATCCAGGCGCAGGGCAAAGCTAAGCTCCTTTAAAACGTGACAGCCGCAAGCCAAACGTGGAATCGACATCGGCAATCAAATGCATGCGTGCGGGCAATCATACCCATAAAACACAATTAGATACTGAAACTTACGCTATTAATGTCAAAAAGTTCGAAATCAGGGCTGCTGGCGAGACAGATTGCAGACAACCCCCACAACTGCAATTTGTGAGGGGTTTTGCACGCAATTGGAAGAAGCCAAAAGAACATTTAATGAGTCCAGAAAACGAAATCGCAACAATTTCCCACGCTTCTTGGTACGAGAAACACCCGCAAGCGAATCAGCAAAAATGTAAGCAACGCGTTTGCATCTTCCCGCCCCGGTCGTATCCCCCGACTGGCCGTATCTGCGTCGACTGCCACTGTGCGCCCCCCTTCGCATGCACGTACATACATACATATGTACATATACACATACATATACATGTACATACATACTGCTTTGTGTATAGGAAATTACACAGAAGCAATACGGCAGCAGCAAATTGTTAATATGAAAATCGAGATCGCTCTGGGCAGAAGTGCCATCAGGCCACAGCCCCAAAACGAGGTAGAGGATAAGTTACTTAACAGAATGTCTTGGCATGTGGTGGTATTGGTACTGCATTTGCCTCGAATCTTTCTATTTATACACCGGTCTATGGCGCTCGAAAAAGTATTGGGCCACACTTGGTTTGCATCCTCAGTGTCACTCATGCTGAGATCCAAATAGCGCTACCAAAACATACAATATAAGACGCTCAATTAACTAGGACTAAACTTGTGTGGCCCTGCTAAAAAGCAATACATTTTCTGCAAACGCAGAATACCACAGGCAAGAGACAGAATCTTGACATATTAGGGTTTTGTGGTACCTGTCTTCACGTTGGCCTTTAGCTGCACTTCCTGCTATTAACCGTTCGTATCTGGGCATTGAATATCCTCGCCATAAAATGGCATTGTATTGTTCATTTGCCTTTTGTTATATAGGATTTTTCATTTTTGCAGTCAACACACAAAGAGCCAGACAGAAGACGATTTTGTTAATTTTTGACTGGCGCCAGGCGCACAGCTGGTTGCCGTGGCCTCGGACTATGTATGCTGTGTCATAAATGCAATGCAAATAAGTAAAATAACCACCATCCACTATGTCGACCAGGTGCCTTGCAGTTGTCGCGCGCTGACGTTGACACATGCCATGCCATGCCACAGCGTATAGCGATGGACACGACACGGACTATTGGCCACTCATTTGCCAATGTTGGCGCATTCGCCACTTCCACTTGTCGGCGTCGCACCAACATCAACTGGTTTGAATTCTTCATTTGCGTGCTGAACACATCTGTTGCTAAGTTTATGCGATGGAAGATCGCAAATTTCCCAAATCATGAGTTTTAAAACTTACAATTAAAATGCATTCACAAACAAACACTTTTCTGTAAGTTGGGTGTTTTGCTGCAGAAATCAGATTTGCTTGTAGGTTGCTACTAATCATTTGTGAGCTATCGATAGCTAATTTGAGAAAGAGATTTGAGAATTCAAGGCGCTTTCCCGTATACCCACATACCACACAAACATATGTATAGACTGCACTTGCCCATCAAACACATGCACATATACCTATATATAAGATACGAGTATATGTATATACTTATGTTTGCACGGAAAGTCTGTCGCTATTATTTTTAGTGTTCCGGACACAGCCGGCCTAAGTTCTTTGAGGACGCCTTGTCATGGAAAGGTGCAGACCAACTGCCTCTGCGGCTGACGATATGCTGGCGGGCATCGACTGTTGATCGTCGTCGTGCCTAAATTAATAACTGCTACATGCGGTTGGGTCTTTCAGGTGCTTTTGGAAAGTTCATTCAGTAATATGGAATATCAGAAGCAGGTAAAATGACCCTGACGATGAAGCAAGGAGCTGAAGCGATCCAAATTTCCTTGAAAATAAAATGAAAAATTTATTGAAAGCGATGCAGCTGATGCATTACGATAAATTGCCAACACTCTAACAATATTACATACTTAGTAGAAATGTTAAATTATTAATTGGATTAGTTTTGGTTCCTTACGAACGCCCAGTCGAAAGGGCTCAGTCGAGAGTTTATGATCTGGCGTTACCGCTCCGCTCAGCAGGCACCCTCCTAATCCCGGCGCTGACCCACCCAAATTTGCACTACTCGACTGGACCGAGCCCTTAGCAAGATTTCTATTGTTTGGAACAATTGGTTGCCATAATAAATAGTGTTTCATATGAATTTATTCTTCTATACCCTGAGCTGTGTCGTTGTGTCGGTTAGTCATGACCTGTCATTTCATTTATCAGCAAAAACAGTCTTCAGTTTTTTTTTGTTAAAACGTATTGCCGAAATATCTGTCATATAAACAATATGTACAATATATGGTAGACTAGATATTAAAAATTTAAAATGTACTTTAAAGATCCAGTTAAATTGCATATTCCCTTTCTCGGTGTACCTGGCCCATTCTTCAATATTCTTTCTTCGACTCGTCTGGCACGCGGCAAAGTAATCAAGAATGAACACCTCGAAAGGTGCCAGACAGTTATTAATATGGTTTTATTCATATGAGTACAATAAAAATAGCACACATCTGAAGATACAAATAGTTTACTATAATTTAATTAACACATTGCTTCAACGTTTACTTGGCAAGACCAAAATACATTTCAAGTTAACACTTTAACCTGCCAAAAATAGCTGAAAGCATAGGTCTGCCAATAAAGTAAGTACTAATTAGAATGCATATTTACATTTTTTTTTTTTTTTCATTATATTAGGTTGTTTTACGAATATCTTGTATATCTTGACTTGAACATTAGCATAAGCATAGCCTACGTGGCCATATGAGTCATAGGCCACATAGCCTAATCATAATGGCTGGCTAAACTAAAACCTAGATTTTCTAAAGGTCCAGCGATAAGCCAAAAGTCCCGAATTCCAGAACCAAAATAAGATTCGTTCATAAAAAGAACAAAATGCTGAGACTTGGCAGACAAAACAAGAATCACGGAAGCAAGAAACCCGACTAAATATGTACATGAGTATGTACATATATGAACATTTAACAACAATATTTTATCAGAAATTTTACCGGGTATACCACAGTCGAACAGCCTCAGATATACAACTTCTGGCTGATAGTACGCTGCACATGAAGAAAATTGGCGCCAGCCGTTAAAAATATGTAGACAATTAGAAGAGCATTTTGGCTTTGCTTCTTCGGACCGATTCATTGAGTATACGAGTTTTAAATACATTCATACATATGTACATATGTGGCGATCGCGGCGCGAGTCTGTATGCAACATCTTGTCAGAATGTCACTAATTGGACTTTGTACCCAGCGGCCGACTTTTTGGCAACGTTTTGATGCTGGCGCATAGTGGCATCTGTCGTTCAAGTGTCTGCTTTCTGGCACAAAAGTTCAAAACGGATAGCGGAGGCGTCCCAGGCTTTGTCGTCAGCACCTTTCGCTATTACATGTACTAGTACTATCAGGATAATATGGAATACTATCAGGATACTATGGACTACTATCAGGAAAGATGATAATTTGAAAGCTGTTCTAAAAAATAATATAAATTTTTTATTTAGATCCAGATTATAACTAAGAAAGCAAAGTCTTGTATTTGGAAAAGCACATTTTGAGCATTCACTGTTTAATACTTATTACGAATTGGAAGACAAGCAACTCATATTTATGTCTTCGCTCTAAATGCCCCTAGACGTTAACGGGCAATAAGGCGCAACCCTGGGTTAAAATGCACATAAACAAAATTGGCGGCATCGCAGCTGGCCATGTCATCCATATATTTGGGTGTATGGAAATTATCGCTCCCCTCACAGTTTGTCATAATTTGTCGTCAGCGCAAAAATGATCTCAAGTGTTTTCCAAGTCGCGGCCAAGGTGCGTCAACACAAAAGAAAATTTTGGTTAAATAAACACAATTTTTTTTTACAAAATAACACATTTAGTCAGAAGATATTTGAATACTTGTAAGACTATAATTTTTTCTATTTGATTCATCCCAATTATTTTATTGCCAATTTTTTTGAGTGTATTTATAATTTAAACAATATAAAAATGTACATACATATATAGAAATGGATTAACGCTGAAGTAATACATATTTATGTATTTTAAATGTTTAAGAATTCATTAAGATTGTCGCCACCCCAATTTATATCCCGTGAATGTATATTATGTGGCAGATTACTTATTTTGCGTGGCACCTTACTTGTCCATAGCTCTGGGATCGCAGTAAAAGGATGGTTAGCTGTTTACACACGTATGTGAATGATGACATTAGATCAACTTAGCAAATCAAATCAACCACGAAGTTATTACGGGGGTCTCGTTGACAGATAAAATTGAGGAATTTTTGTCCAGGCGGAATCCAACTCATACTATAATTTCTGCGACACCCACATCAAAAGCACAACTGCCTCTCAATGACAAACATGCCACTGCTGTATACCGGCTGGGATGTTGCAGCTCGTAAAAACATAGCGCATTCTCAGGCGCGTCGGAATGTGCGTGGCGTGCTCTAAATCTATAAAAAAAATCCCGCCAAAGCCAATGCAGCTGTTGCTTGTGGGTGAAAGTGAAAACTTGCGGCACATGTCGTTTGGCCGGAAGCGCATGAAAATTGAAATAAAGTGCCATATGGCGTCGTATGAGTGTACATGTGTATGTTATTTGCGCTTCTTGACAAGAAGACGAAGCCAATCACAATCACTGAATTAAGTAAATCGACATAAAAACCAGAAACAACGCTTATAGTCAGCGTGACTATTCATCCTTGCTACATATGTATATGTAACATTATTTTAATTAGATTTAGATTTAAGTAGAGAGCCTCGGCATTGTAGAATCTTGTATATGTGCGGAACTCCTTTTGGCTCAGTTGGAAGAGTATGCGCCAAATCGTTTTCTTTAGGCCATTGCTTTGGAACATTTAATACTTGATATTGTGCTTGGTTGCGCTAATTGCTGCCTATCCTACCTAGTTCTAAAATAATAAACATATATTTTTCAAATTCATGTTGTTAAATGATATTATTATCAGGAATATTTAATTTTATTATTATATGTCAAAAAAAAAAAAAAAAATATTGTATGTTTGATTTATTTTTTCTTGACAGTAAAAATATAAAAAAAAAATTATTTAAATTTAAAATATGAATAATACAAATAATTATTCCTAATTATTCTGACTCAGAACTATATCTTAAATATGATCTGTGTTAAAAAGTTCCCGTTTGTTCCGGTCTAAACTATAATTTTACAAAGATAATTAATCACACTAACTAACAAAACGAGGGGCAACGTTGTGAGTTGCTGCTATGCCCCCAACTCTTTTTTTACCCGATACTTAGTATGGCTCTCCTCCGCCAGACGGCGCTGACATTGTACTACGAAGAGTGTGTGAGAGAAAGAGATGGAGTAAGCGTAGCCACTGCAAAAAGATTTGTTCCTTCTTACTATAATAATAATCCGATCAGATCTAGAATCGGCAGTCTAAAAGATATGGTAAATTTCTACAATTCTGCGTTTTTGGTTTTCTCGTATTTTTAAAATTGTAGATGCCACAGATTTTCGTTTTTAGTGGGGGCGAAAAGGGACGTGTCAAAATTTTCAAAAAAACTTGATTCAGTGTGATATTACAGGAGTCTGGATACAGAATTTCGTTGCTCCAGCTCTTATAGTCTCTGAGAACTAGGAGTCTAACAAGAAGAACGGACAGACAGACATGGCTCTATCGATTCGGCTATTGATGCTGATCAAGAATATATATATTTCATGGGGTCGGATACGGTCCCTTCTGGACGTTACACACATCCATTTTCCCCACAAATCTCATATACCCCTATTGGCCAACCCTACAGAGTAGTCGTAATACCCCTGACCCTGAATAGCTGTACGTTTTGGTGAAATTATCGAAGGGACATTACACATATATCGTCCTGTCCTATATCCATATATTTATTTTATGATATGTATTTAAGTAAAAACAAACGTTGTAATCTGCGGGGCCTTAACTGGGATGCAGCTGTGAGAATGGCATCTCACATCATGATAGATGCAGTCATTGCATATCAACGATCCGATTTAAAATCTTTGTAAACACTAAAATATGACATTTATCAATTATAAATCCCCTTTTTATACTAGGTTGACAAGGGCGTACCCAAAGGGAGGAAGCTGCTGCATATTAAAAAAAAGGTTTTTGCTTAATTGATATGATATTATTTTCCGGATCAATCCTTCTAAATACTGGGTACACTCTTGTAGGTTGAGTTATTAAGATTTTGACAAAGTTTTTTTTAAAAGGATAAAAAAGAAAATCATAGGGGCCTAGTGGCAAAAAGTTTAGTTATGGTTGCGTTTCAGTTGCAATTTTCGATTTTCCGAATATTTCATCCTGTTCTGCCTATCGTGTCAGCTATTACCACCTATTACTAGTGGCGTAATAATTATGGTTGAGGGAAAAGGAGCATAAATAAATTCAAATATTTTAAACTAATTTTATCATTCGATCAAACATTTAATAATAGTTTAAATAGCCTGTAGAATGCTTCTAGTGTCCCAATGCCTAACAGACTACTGCACTGTAACTGTAACACACAAATTAAGTTCTACGTATTTTATTTATATTTGTCATTGGGACATATGTGGGAACGTTTTCCGCACAAGTCCATGTTACAGATAAAAAAAGAAACTGGTTTGTTTTAATAATACAAAAATATTTTAGCAAAAAAAATAATAAACAAATAAAATAAACGGTAAATTCTTTTCTTTTCTTCTTCATTCTTTATTCAAAAGTAAACAAATGCCGCCATATTTCGTTTCTTCTCAACTCATATGTGTGTATGAGTGAGCAGTGCTGCCAGATTTTAAGCGCCACCACGTCTAGCTCACACACCTCGCAATTTTTATACTTTTTAATAGTTTTTTCTATTATTTTCCAGTATATTTTAAGACGCGTTATGGACTCACCCTCTTGTCCAATGCACCAATGTAGAAACCGTGTAGAAATGCCACTTAGAGCCATGTCCCAGGCCACATCGAATACTAATTCGTGATCAGAATCGAATTCCTGATCGTTTGCCATAAAAATCTCAATTTTTCAAAAATGGAAAAAAGGGCATGTCAAGAAATGAATAACGGAGGTTTTTCACACTGGCGCTTCCATGGGGCTTATATGAAAAAAAAACGGGCAAACATTTTTGAAACGTACACATTTCCCCTTCAGGTGTCGCCTTTGGTAATTACATGAAAATGTAGCTAATATGTAGCAAATGTGTAGTGTGTAGTTACCATGTAAGGACATTAATTTAGTGGACATTTTTGTTGACCGGTTTTGTTTAAACCTTATTTTATAAACAATCCAATAATGATGAGAACTTAAAGTTAACCAGTCTTTTAGGAAATTGATGTAATAATCGGTTAAATTTATGAGTTTAGACCTGAGGGTCTTAGCTAGCTAGTTAAATTCCACGGAATATCCAAAACGAGAAATGTGATGCAACTTGAATACAAATAATTCGTCAGTATATTTACGGTATATTTTGAAATATGTGACGTATTTAGGTATATTTCTGAGGGTCAGACGATAAGACGATAACGATAAGTCCGCATTGCAATTAAAATAAGTAAATAATTAACTTAAATACAGTGAGTAGCTTCCTTTTGATATAACAGCAAAATGTCAAACGCGCAGCGCTCGTTTGTGCAAAAAGTATCAAAGTAAGTGAGCATCGCCAGGTTAAGCCAACAAACAAAGAAACGCCCAATAATTGCATCTACCCCAATTTTTTCATACACCAACCAGACAGCCTGCTGCAGACGTTCGAAAAAATGTTTGTAATTACCACATCCAATCAAAGTCAGCAGACACCTCTCTGTGCTCATCCGCGGTAAGTTTTGTTTCATAGTCTGCAATGTCTATACTGCAATGCTTATTTACTTTCTAATAATGTTGCATTTTTCGCAAAAGCTATCTCCCACAGATCCGCTTGACTATGAGGAGTTCCTCGCTCAACATATGAACATTATCAACCGCGATCCATTGAAGCTTATCTTGGACTTCCCCAGGGCGATGTAACTGTTAAAACCATTCCACGCAAAATCCGAACGATTGATCACATTACACCAAATGAAGAAATGTAGGTAGTCCGTGTAAATTGTAACTGTAGTTTGTAGTACTTACAAATCTTTTTACAGAACTGATTTGCCGCAGCACGTGCAGGAGTGTGTGAACTGCTATACCCGTCCATGGAAGGTGGTAGAATATGCTCAAAGGCACTACTCAAGCTCGTGTTACATACGTGAACACATTGATCGGGGCACTATTAGTCCCTCCGCATACCAACAAGAGTTCGAGATAGACAAAGACTTTGCATCTTTTGATGAAACATTCACGTACAAAAGCGAAAGTTGCACACCCAGCTCCAGGCAATCGATAGCTAGCCTTGCTTCAGTTAGCTCATGCACGGACACTTTGACACCTCGTGGTTCGTGGGCAAGTTTTGATTTGCGCCGGTCTGTTAATGATCCTCTAATACCAAACTTGCTTAATAATGTACCGCCCGAACAAATTGATCAAACCAATGAAGTACGACGCCAGCAAGATCGACAGGTTGCTCTTTTTTCCCTGTACCCGGAATCTGAAGCAGAGGAGAGTATCGAACGCAGACTGCTTGCTGAGATTCCTATGGAACATATGGGTCATCGCATACAGGTCAAATGTCTGCAGCTTCGACTCGAACTCGAGGTAGAACCAATATTTGCTTCTATGGCTATATATGATGCCAAGGAACGTCAAAAACTATCAGAGAACTTTTACTTTGACATGAACTCAGACAGTCTCAAACGAATGTTGTCCAGCCACGTCCAATGCGCCGACATAAGCACCCAAAGCCACTCGGCAATATTTGAAATTTCTTACCCGAGCAATGATTTGTTTTTGGTTATTCGTCTGGAGAAAGTGCTGCAGGGGGATATTAACAATTCCGTTGAACCTTACTTAAAGGAAGACAAAGATAAGTACCGTGAAAAGGTAAAATCAAATGCTGCAGACTATTGTGAGCGCTTGGGAAAATATCGAATGCCATTTGCTTGGACTGGCATCTATTTAACAAACGTCTTCAATGGTGATAGCTTTGAGCACAAGGATGTTAGTGGAGGAGAGCGTGATTCGGCTGGCAGCGGTAACGTTTGTGGCGGCTTAGGCACGGCTCCAAGCTCCAACAGCTTAGACCGCAAGTCTTCCACGAGTAGCTTTGATCAACTAAGACGTAAAGCAAATGACATGAGCGGAACGCTTACTCGGCGTGGTTCTCTAGAGCGAAAGGAGAAACGACGTTCATGGTCACCAGATGATTTCGCGAATGTTGTTGAAAACTTTCGGCCCATTACGATATCGGTTCCCAGTTTCTTCAAGCAAGAGGCAGATAAAATGAAGGATGAAGATTTATATAAAATATTACCGGAGCTAAAGCGACCGAGCTCAGTTATGAAAAAATACAAATGCATTCCAGGCTCGATTAAACTGGAAATATCTCCATGTGTTGAGGAAGTCAAAAACTCGCTAACACCAGAGTTGGCTAAAATTAACCCACAAAGTGGAGAGAATATTCGACCAATCAAAGAAATTCTTGAATTTCCGCAATCAGCCATATACAATCCACACTATACTTTTCGTAACTTACTTTTCGTGTCGCCAAAGGAGCTGAATTTCTCTTCACGCGCCGGTTCAGCACGTAACATTGCCGTTCGTGTTCAACTAATGGCTGGAGAGACCTCTAAGGATGCAGTTAATGCTATTTTTGGCAAATCATCTTGCCCAAAATTTTCTTCTGAAGCATTTACGGCTGTAAATTATCATAATAAATGTCCGTCATTCTATGATGAGATTAAGATTGCCTTACCTGCATCTATAAAACAGCATCACCATTTACTATTCACCATATACCACGTGTCCTGCCAAAAGAAGCCACAGGATTTGCAGCCTTCTGTGGAAACCCCCATCGGATACACTTGGCTGCCCCTATTAGAGGATGGCAAACTGAAAGTTGGTGAATTCAATCTTCCTGTTATGGTGGAGACTCCACCAGAAAATTATTCTTTTATACCTCCAAATGTGCACCTGCCGGGAATTAAGTGGCTTGACAATCATCGAGCCGTGTTCGCCATTAACGTAGAGGCAGTGACTGCAATACATACTTTGGATTCGTTCCTCGATCGTTTCTTCTTGTTGTGTGAATATGTGGACACCCGTAATATACCTTCACATATCGGCGAGGGGAATATGGAGGCTGAGTTGAAGAAGTGTTTGTTGGATATCGAGCATGCAAACCGTGAGCCATTAGTAAGGCACTTACCCCTAGTGTTGGACAAGCTTATTGAATTGTTAGTTACGACCCACAAAATTGGTGGACAGACTATGTCCCTGGGATCTACAGTCTTCGAAGTTCTTTGCTTAGTATCGTCACTTTTGTCAATATTAAGCGACGATTTAATAGTTGATCAATATGGACGGCAAAGTTTGTTTTCAACTTATGTGCAATTTCAATGTAAAATACCGCACCCACTCCTTAGCAAGCAGCGGCTTACCTGCAGACGAAGCAACACCGAAGACTTGCAATTAAGCGATTCATACAGTTTATATGACAATGTTTCAACTAGTGGTCGGAGTTTGGATCGCAAGGGTTAGTATTACTTTTGTGAAATACTTTACGATTTAACGCATTCACTTTCCTTCGCAGATCCTGCTATTGATATGGTACACTCTACTGTTGGTCGTGATGTTCAAGAACGGCTGCTGCACGAAGAACTGGCCCTTCACTGGGTCGTTGCCAGTGGGAAAGCAGCAGAGCTAGCCATGGCGAATTCATGGTTTTTGTTCGAGCTTATTGTCAAGTCTATGATAGAGCATTTGCACAATTCAAACACTTTAAACGCGCCACGTAAACATCGATTTCCACATCAATATAATGACGATCTGTCAACACTAGTTCATTTAGTTACCACAAAAGTTGTGGGATATCATAGTAATGAACCCAAGTTGGCACAATCCTTGAATGCTAGTCTAAGCTTTTTCATATTTGATGTGTTAAGCATCATGGACCGCGGATTTGTTTTTGGACTGATTAAAACGTATACTAAAGTGCTAATTTCCAAGAACGCTTCTATTCCAGACTTAATGAATTATAAAATAGACTTTCTGAGAATTGTATGCAGCCATGAGCACTTTGTAGCACTGAATTTGCCATTCGGGACTTCATATACGATGATTTCAGCACCGTGCAGCCCAACCCCAAGTACGACGTCGAGCAACAGTCAAACATCATGTGTAAGTGCAAATTAATACAAGTACACTGCAGTTCTCAATCATTTTCGTTTTTTAGGGTTCGCTTGAGCGCGCAGTGCAAGCCGATCTCAGTCAGGAGTTCCTGCAACAACACTTTCTTGTCGGTCTGGTTTTAAGCGATTTGGCTTCAGTTATGAAGGTACCCAATCCCCAATTGCACGGAAAGGCGATACGCTGCATTCGTAACCTGATGACTTCACATGATTTAGATACACGGTATAGCGAAACGGAAGCACGCGCCCGTGTGGCGTCTTTATACATACCGCTTCTATTCATAGTGATGGACAGCATTCCCCAATTGCATCAGCATGGCATTGATCATGACCGCTTACAGCAGATCGGTCAGCTTGAAGATTATCAAGGACCGCAGCAAACTATCGCAGCAGCGACTATAAGTCCAGAAGTGGCGTACGCAATATCTGGAAGTCGCCCCTACTACATGAGTGAACAAGTAAAAAACAAGTCCCCATTAAGCTCTGAGAACACGCGACACTTGTTAGTATGCTTTCTTTGGGTACTTAAGAATTTGGAGCGTAACATATTATACCGCTGGCTGCTAGGTTTAACTCCTCATAGGGTGCACCAAATGCTACAAGTGATAAATGTCTGCCTAAAAACTTTTGAGTATACGGGACAAAAATACATTCCCACCCTAAAGCGGACCAATACACAAAGTTTCAGGAAGAATGCATCCACTGACGTAAAGGAAAAATTGGAAGAATGTATAAGAGGTACGAACTCCGCCCGCTATGATCTAATTAATCGTCGGAAAGATCGCAATTCGACCGAGAAATTCCGCTGGCGAAAGGATCAGATGCCCTACCGTTCACCCTACACCGATAGTGTAGGCAAAAATGAGCACGATCTGGAGCTGAGCCACTTTATCGAAGGGTCATTGGCGACTGAAATTGCGCTTGTACTACTCGACACTCTAGAAATATTAGTGCACGTAGCTGCCAACATTCACCATAACTTACTCGGTACTCTGCTTAAAGTGCTACTTCACGCACTCTCCCGTAATCAGTCAACGCTGGCGCTACAAAACTTGTTTGCCTCTCAGCGTGCGCTAATTTTTAAATTCCCCAACTTATTGTTTGACGAGGAAACAGACATCTGTGCGGATTTGTGTTTGATATTACTAAAGCATTGTGGATCGCTTTTACCAGGCATACGCTCACAGGCAGCAGCCTCGTTATATTTACTAATGAGACAAAACTTTGAAATTGGAAATGTAGGTTTTATTATTTTAAATACTTTTTACAATATTTATGTGATTCGAATTTTGTCATTTTAGAACTTTGCTCGCGTCAAGATGCAAGTAACAATGTCGTTAAGCTCATTAGTTGGTACCAGCACTGTATTTAGCGAGCAATCACTTCGTCGAGCTCTGAAAACGGTCTTAGTTTATGCCGAGTCAGACGCCGATTTACAGGATACATCATTTCCAGAGCAGGTGCAAGATTTGCTTTTCAATCTGCACATGATTCTATCGGATACAGTGAAAATGAAGGAATATCAGGAAGACCCAGAAATGTTGCTGGATCTCATGAATCGTATAGCCAAAGGATACCAAAACAATCCAGACCTACGGTTGACCTGGTTAGAAAACATGGCTAAAAAGCACCGTGAACGTGCTAATCATACGGAGGCAGCCATGTGCTACGTTCACGCAGCTGCCTTAGTCTCCGAATATCTCAGCATGTTGGAGTCTCAGACCCATTTACCTGTAGGAGCAGTCAGCTTTCAACGCATTTCCCCAAATACGCTCATGGAGTCGGCCGTATCAGATGATGTGCTAAGCCCTGGCGAGGATGGTATTTGCCTTGGAAACCATTTTACTGAGACTGGACTAAAGGCGCTGCTCGAAGAGGCTTCTAACTCATTTCAAGTCGCTGGAATGTATGAAGCAATGAACGAAGTATATAAGATTTTAATACCCATCTGCGAAGCCAACAGAGACTTTCTTAAGCTAGGTAAAGTTCACGGAAAATTGCAGGAAGCATTTAATCGAATCTCCCAGCTACAGGTAAGCAGCAAGTTGATACACCAATGCAAGAAATTATATTTAAAACCAATTTTCTATATTTAAACAGGGAAAGCGAGTGTTTGGTACATATTTTCGTGTGGGTTTCTATGGAGGCAAATTTGGAGATTTAGATCAACAAGAATTTATTTACAAGGAGCCGACATTGACAAAGTTGCCAGAGATATTCAGCCGACTACAGGTATGCAATATGCAATTATTTGAATGGTGTACCCAGGATTTCTCGAAGGGGGAATTTACATTACATTACCCTGAGTGCACTCAGTAAATGAAGAATGAAGAATATTTTTTTATTAACTTTCAGACATGATTCAGTCGTAGAACTTAGCCAAGTCTTTACTCTTCTCAACGTACTGAATGACCGTCCCATAGTAGCTGTGGTACATGGCAGAGCAAGCAGAATATTTAGGGTCAATTGCATTTTTGGATAGAATTCGTCCTCTTTGTAAGCGAAAATCAAGTCCGTAAAAGTTATTTCTGCATACGGTATCTGATGTTCAATTCCGTGCAGAAATTTTTGCGTTTGCATTGATCAAACTTAAATTTTCAATATCAGTTGGATAAAAAGCAGATACAAAAATGGTTGATTATTGTATCCTTCAAATCGTTTCTTCAACAGATTAGAGGGCAAATATATTGCTCTCTGGTAATACATTGGCACCATGTAAAAGGTGGATTTGATCTATTTGGCTGCTTTTCAATAATTCGTGGCGTAGTAATTTTAATTGAAACACTTTTTGCTACCTTTGCTTTTTACCTACCTATGAATGTCATTAAATACCACATCAGCAGTATTCACTTCCATATTGTATATGCGTCTCAACTATATATATATATATATATGTATATGTATCTAAATCGTTCTGATTTCCTTCGTTGTTGAAATGGTGTTTAAAAATTCTGATTTAGTTTGAAGTCGTTCCGATCAAATTGAGGTTAAGACTTGCAAAGTGAAAATATAGTCTTTTCGGAAATTTTCGAACCTCAATTTTTACGACGGCTGCATTTTAAGTTTCTGACCTAGGTCACCTTTAGCCTGGAATATGTAATGGGATCTTTTTTTTCCAGCCATACAACAAAATATTGAGTGGTCAACGTTCTTTTTACGTCGAAAGAGGCTCATGAAGTCTTTTTTTAGAGATATTTTCTTCTGAGTGCTAACAATGCTGCGGAAATATCAGCCACGCTACCCAAGTTACGCCCTTGTTCGAACACACTTAAATATATGCTCTTATCATTTTTAGAACTTTTATACGGAACGATTTGGCCCAGACTCTGTACATATCATAAAGGACTCGAATACAGTTGATATAAACTCATTAGATCCCGAAAAGGCATATATTCAGATCACATACGTAGAGCCTTATTTTGAAACATATGAAATGCGTCATCGTGAAACCTACTTTGAGAGGAACTTTAATATAAGTACGTGTTTATTTTTATTTATATCATTTATATCATATTAACACCTGTTGATCCAATTTAGAACGTTTTATATATGCCACACCATTTACAAAAAGCGGTAAGGCCCATGGAGAGCTGCATGAACAATGCAAGAGAAAGACAATTTTGACAACAGCCAATCACTTTCCCTATGTAAAAACAAGAATAATGGTAATTAGTCGGCAGCAAATAGTCTTGGATCCAATTGAAGTAGCAATTGAGGTAAGTAAACTGACGCTATGCGATCTGAGCAGCTGTTAACCACAACTTCGTATCTGTTTTTTATTAGGATATTCAAAAGAAAACAGTTGAATTGGCGGCTGCTACAAATCAGGAGCCTGCTGATCCTAAAATATTGCAAATGGTCTTGCAAGGATGTATTGGAACGACCGTTAACCAAGGACCTATGGAAATGGCTAGCGTTTTTCTCTTAAATTTATCAGATGGCACAACCGTACCAACGAAACAGCAAAACAAATTACGACTGTGTTTTCGCGAGTTTTCAAAGCGATGTGCTGACGCTTTGAAAAAGAATCGTAACCTAATACTTTCAGATCAAAAGGATTACCAACGTGAATTAGAACGTAACAACGATCGTTTTATAGAACGCTTGACACCTTTAATAACTCTTACAGCAATCCAAAATCTCGGCGTTGTTAAGTAAGTATTGTTGTGTTCCTATCCTTTTTAAATGAATTCTTCAGTATATATTTTATTTCCTCTTAGGGCAAACGCATATTACAACAAAAGCACTCCATTGAAATGGTAATTGTTGCTATTCAATGGCGTCAAGTATCCTGATAACATCTCCTCTTATTCTGCATTTTCATGTCTAGCGTTTCGGACTATTTTAAGTAATTTGGTAATAATAATTTATTTAATTTGCCTAAGAAACAAATATATGTACCATATACTATTTACCACCACAAATATATATGTATATTAACCGTATGACCTTTCAACTAGTTCATTTGCTTGAAATGATCTTAAATCTGCCAAAAACTATAATGACCAAACACAGTTTACACAGTAACCTTATAATTGTATCCCCTGATCCTCAACAATATAATATACATTTTGAATAGACAGGACAGGAAATGCTAAATTACAATTCTTCACGTCATTTAATAATAAGCCCACATATTTATTTCTAACAGAACATTTAATTAAAATATAATAACCTCCATTTGAGGGGACCTCATTTATGTATAATTATTCTTGATCGGTTCTAATGATATAAAGTATCTATGTATATGTTATATTTCAGCAAGGGAAATAAAATACATCCTCGCCGGGATAGGTTAGGCGATTTACAACACTAACGATTCCCCTATCTTTTATTCTCTGACTCAAAGAACACTCAGTGTAGCTTCAATTGTTGGTTTTCCTTCAATATGTCTTTGTTGAGCTACTTAGCATTTTCAGTGGCCTAGTTTTCTATATATTTAAAGTCAGCATTTGTTCAGTTTATTATAGTTATTGTGGGGATAGTGTATAATAGGATACAGAGTCGAAGGGATAGCGAAAGGTTCAAGTTAGGTTGACGACGAGAGCACGACGAGTCTTTTGGAGAGTTAGCTCGATTTAAGACGAGGTCAGATTAAAGACACTGTCGGTTCAAGACGGTGTCGGATTAAAGAACTATTCGCAATAGACGAGGTGCTAGGTACAAAATAAATTTTATTGCCCGTTCCTAATGCAAGTGAGAGCGCGAAAGATCGAGAGAAAGAAAGTAAGGCGCGAGATGACGCGAGAGAACGGCTGCATAGGCTGCTGCCGTGCGGGAGCATATATATAAACAGTCATGGAAAAAATAATAAAAGCGGCCTACTTTTTTCGTATTTTCTATTTCATTTCATTTTTTTAAGTCTCATAATTTGTATTGAAGGTGTATACAATAATGTATCAAAATATAACAAAATAATAAGATTGGAAATGGAATTGGAATGGAAAAAAATAGAAACGCACTCAATTTTTGTTCTTATCTAATATATAAAATTCTCGTCTTTTTATAAAACGAACTGGTTCGTTTCTCTCATCGGAAGATCTAAAAAATTATCTAAATGCATCTGTTAGTAGCCGTACTAAAGTAAATAGGCTGATTGATGTCGATCTAAAATACCATATAGCTCAAAAGGTACCATTCCTTAAGAAAAAAAATTTCAGAAACCAAGTCAATTTCGCGAAGGAGATTTTTTCGTGTCCAAATTGGAAAAATGAGTTGTAATCAGATCAAACTAAGATTAATTTGTTTGGCTTTGATGGAAAATCACATATTAGGCACCTTAAGAATACTGCCCACGACACAACGTACCGTTAAGTATGGTGGCGGAAAAATCATGCTGTGATGTGCTGTGAATTAAAAAATTAGAAATTCAATTTTTGGCACAAAGATTTTTGTTATGTTTTGATAAATTACTGTATACTCAATTAACAACGAGGGGGAACGTTGTGAGTTGCTGCTCCGACCGCAACTCTACATTTATACCCGATACATAGTCAGTATGGCTACATTAAACGACAAAGAGTGCGTGCGAGAGAGACAGAAAATCAGTCAGAACGTGTCGACGGGCGCTGCGTAGCCACTGCAAATTGATTTGTTACTTTTGGCTATAACAATAATCCGATCTGATTCGGATTAGGCAAGATTCGGCAATCTGGTAGATATGGCCATTCTCTATGATTGTGCGTTTTTAATTTTCTCCTATCTTCAAAATTGTGGTTGCCACAGATTTTCGTTGTTTAAGGCTGCGGAAGGGGGTGGGGCGAAATTTTGAAATACACTTGTAACAGTGACATATCACAGAAGTCTGGATACAAAATGTCGTTGCTCTAGCTCTTATAGTCTTTGAGCACTAGGCGCTAATAGGGACGGACAGACATGGCTCAATCGACTCGGCTATTGATGCTGATCAAGAATATATATACTTTATGGGGTCGGAAACGCTTCCTTCTGGACGTTACACACATCCATTTTTACCACAAATCTAATCCCAATACTCATTTTGAGTATCGGGTATAAAAGCACCACTTACTGACGTTCGAAAAAAGCTCGCTCTCTTTTAGCATGGAAAACCGAATGGTACCGAAAAACGCTTTAATTTGGATGGACCAGATGGGTTTAATTATTACTTTCATGATTTAAGAAAGAAAGAACATAATTTGACCCGTCACCATAGTCGTGAGGGGGTACAATTGTGTGGGATGCCATCTCTTATTATGGCACATTTGAAATCCAGTTGGTTTCGTCTAAGATGAATGCCATTCGCTACAAAGAGCTACTCCAAATGTCAAATGTCTACTTTTCCAATATTCTTGAGACATTACATTTGACTATTTTTTCAGCGAGACAATGCCAATAAACTGCTATAGTGGTCAAGAATGGATTGAAGTCCAAAATGTTGCATTAATGGAGATGTTGAATCATTGAAACATGCCATCAAAAACGCCTGGAGCGAGATATCCCGGACTATCTGAAGTCCCTGTATGATTCAATGCCAAATCGAATTAAGGTGGCTACATATTCGTTATTTAACAGACTTTAAACATCATAAATTACAATTTAATATGATTCTGAAAAACTTTGTCAAGTCAACTTATTTACGAGGTTCAAAACAAAACAAAATATTTAAAAAACCTTTTTAATTTTTTTGTTAAAGAATGGTATCTTGAATATTAAAAAAAAATTATTTCCCAATTTCATTCGTGTCTTGAATTTTAAAATACAATTTTTCATTGAAAATGCACATTGCAACCGGCAGCTGCAACCGGCGTTGTGGCGACATTGCTGTGCTCCTATCCTTTTAAGGGGCCAATAAGTGCATTCGAGCTTATATTTTAACCTAGCAATCCGTAGTAATTACGTAGTAATATTAAATTAAATTTAAATTATGCGTGCATTATAATATTAAAACATAACATATTATTTTTACAGCGGGACTTAATTTTCTAAGGAAATTAAATTTGTATTTTTATGTTTAATTATACTGTATAAAATATAAATAAATAGAATTAATAGTCTATTTTAATATAACTTCCGGCTCGCAAAAGTCCCCGTTGTCGGGCTATCTACGCCCCTGTTTGCACTTAGAACGCCCTTGTGCACTAAAATTGTATTTAAAAGATACAAAAAAACCGTAAAGGCTAAACCTGGCCGAGGACACGTCGATCCATGACGTGTGCATCGAAGTGGTGGCCAAGGACTTTGAAACGGCGGAAGCCTCGGCAAACATATTCCGCGCCGTGGAGCGCCATAGCGAGATACAGGGCAATCCGCGCCGTGGAGACGTGTGTCGCCATAGCGAGACTTCAGCTTGCGTCTTACAAGACCGAGGCTGTTCTGATCAGCAGCAGGAAGAAGGTGGTGGCAGCTCGAGTGTCGGTCGGCGGCCACGAAATCACATCGGAAAGGGCGCTGAAATACTTAGGTTCCTTTTTCTTGGGTTTCTCCTCCGCTGGCTTGACATCTGACTTTGCCGCCGGCTCGGTTTTCCATTATCCTTCTTGGCTGGCGTCGCACCCTCCTTGCTGTCCTCATCCACGTCCATTTTGTCGTCTTCATTCTTGTCGGCATTCTCGCGACGCTTCTGTCTGGCGTCAATCGAGAGCACCGCCGTGGCCACCTTCTCACGCTCCTCGCTCTTCTTCTCCTCCAGCGGGGCGGGGTAGGCGTACAGCGATGGCTCGATTTGGCAGCCGACTTGAACTCCATTTTGGGCATCTTCAGGTCCGAGTTCAGACCAATCACACAGGTCGTCATGAAGGCCAGCGACAGAGTATGAGCCAGGGGGAACCAGTACCAGTACTGAGTGAAGGCCAGCATTCCGACGACAGCCTGCAGATTAGTGTGTCCGGTCCGTGATTGCAGCGAGAGCGTGGCGTTCCGTCCGTCAGCATCAATGATACCTAGCAATGCGGCAAAGCGATTATTTGTAATATTTTACAATCCTACAAACGGGGGGAACTCACCTTGTGCCAAGATGGCGCCGTATTTGGCCATGACATCCTCGTGCTTGTTGCTAATGACATCCGCATACAGCTGGCGGAAGAAGGTGGTCTTGGGCCAGCTCTGGTCCGTGTGCTGCATCAGGATCATGGCCGAGGCAATCAATGCTCCTTGGCGCACAGCGTTCACGGGATCGAATTTGACCATCGGCTCCAGCAAAGCAATGGCTTCGCGCAGTCCAGTGCCGGCGCAGGCAATGCCCAAGGCCATCTCTGCTCCGTAGCGTACGTGCGGGTTGTAGAACTAGGCCAGCAGGCTGACCACCGAAGGGCACTGTTCCGGTGTGCGGAACAGTATGAAGCCAATGGCGGTGACGGCAGCCCGTCGAACATCATCGTTGACATCGGAGACGGCCACGAGCAGGAGCTTGCGTATGGCTTTGGTGCTGCCGGTTCCGTTGTATGCCATGGCCAGGGTGTACATGCCGGAGCGACGCAGGACGGGATCCTTGTCGGTGGAAAGACTGGTGACGAGGGGATCGGCCACCTCAAGGCGGGAGAACATGGTAAGCGATATGCCGACAGCCAGACCCCGAAGGATCTTCTCGTGCTGCGTTTCCTGCGCATACGACACCATATCCTCGATGGCTGCCGCCTCGCCGGTAACAGCATCATCCTGATACAAATTAAACTTCAAGTGCTCGTACAGATCCTGTCGGTGGGTTCCCATACCAGCCAGACCGAGGCCCAGGCAGCCGCCGTGACGCATATTCTCGTTCTGGGCATCCTTCACTTCAGCTGCTGCAACATGAGTAGTCAATGATATTGTCTCCGTGTATTCGTTACGCGCATTCACGTTTCACATAAAAACATCGATGTTTTGAAAAATATCGTTGCAATGTACAAATCGATGAAATCGATGATTGCAAATTTTGGATGTTGCTCCCAAAGATTTGGTTTTCGTGCTATAATAAAGAAAAATCAAACAAAAGCAAGTATTTAGAATAAACCAGTTAAGTAGAAAACTGATCATCAATCGTATTAAATTATGTGGGCATGGCTAAATGTTCTATCTAGCTAGTAATATTCAACGGAATATCAAAATTGAGCAATATGAACGACTATCCTCTTTCGTTTTTTTTATTTGACTTATTTCGCTAAAACCTTTTTTTTTTACTAAATGCAACAAAAGCATGTAGTTAAAATAAGCCAGTCAATTAAAAAATAAGTTCATTAATTGGATAAAAATATGTGGGCATGGCTAAATGTTCTATCTAGCTAATAATATTCGACGGAACATCAAAATTGAGCATTATGGTTTCCAATCCTTGACGGAGAACGATTAACCTATTATAAGCCAAGGGGGTACTTCAATGTTCTACCGAAAATAATGAAAAAATTGAATCATTTTAGCGCAAATCAGGTGAAAGTTAGCGTGGTTATTTTTAAGTTCAGATGAAAGATGGCATGAATCTACAAGAAGAATTTACAATCGTTAATATTTTCCACCATTTACCTCAAGTAGTTGAACAATTTAAATAGAGGGGGCTTAAGTGGGCTAAGTTCGGGTTTTCATCATACGCGACGTGTTGTTGAGGAACCAAAATTGAGGCAAAAGCAATCAAATTTACCGGCCCGGGGTAATAACGAAGAACCACAAAAACATGTTGTTTATTAATCATTATTCAATCATAATGGCATTTCTGGCGTTGGCGGTGGCATCCACATCAGGCGATAAAGCTACACCTCCGCCCTGTAAAGCCTGTAGTTTGCTGGCAACATCTTTCAAAGTTGGCCTGGAACGCACCAAGCGGGGGCATGGTGGTGGAGATACGGCTTGGGAGGAGGAAAAACTACGTTCCTATAAAAACAGTGAAGTCCGCCTCGTGGAGATCCAAGAGAGGCTGTGCTCAGAGGCAGAAGTGGTCAACAAAGACCATTGCCACAACCTCGCCAACGAACACGAGGCGGCAATTGAAGACTGGTTCACCCACAAGCAAGCCGAGAGTCCGGACCTTCAATCCTGGCTGTGTATTGAACAGTTGAGAGTGTGCTGTCCACCGAACACCTATGGGCCAAACTGTTTGCCTTGTAGCGAATGCAGTGGGAACGGTATGAACGAAAAAAACATATATATATAATTGTTCCGATTATTATACTGTATTTACAATTTAGGCAAGTGCAAAGGAGCCGGAACGCGAAAGGGAAACGGAAAGTGTTTATGTGACGCTGGCTACGCGGGATCTAATTGCAAAGAGTGTGCCCTTCAGTACTATGAATCATTTCGCGATGAAAAGAAGCTCTTGTGCACACAGTGCCATGCAGCGTGTGGCGATGGCGGTTGCACAGGGGCTGGTCCGAAGAGCTGTCGCAAGTGCAAGGATGGCTGGCACATGGACTCGGAAACCGGATGCGTCGATATCAATGAATGTCTGGATCAGCAGCGTCCGACCGCTTGCCGTCCGCAGCAGTTCTGTGTGAACAACGAAGGATCATTTTCTTGTCTCGAGTGTGATCGGTCATGTAATGGTTGTGATGGCGATGGTCCAGACATGTGCAAGCAGTGTGCGGATGGCTTTGTGCTCAAAGATGGCAAATGTCAAGGTAAGTAAATGCCTTGGGACGCGGCTTACATTTATTGGAAAAAACCATCTAAAAAAAAAAAATTTTACCCTACATTTCTTGCGCACCTGCTCTCCAAAGACCAATCCGCAGAGGAACGCGACTCGTATGTGAACTTCACGCGATTACTCACCTACTTCGGCATGTGCGTGGCAACTTGTGTTATCTTTCAAAGCTCCACACATATTGGCTGGGGCTGCGTTGTTGGTGCGGCTGTTGCCGTATATATTGCTGCTTCTGAGTACTGGCTAAATTCGCCACAGGCCGGCCATAAGCCCGAAATCGACACAAAGCAGTTGGAGGAACTGATTATGAAGTCATTATAAGCAGAACTTAGCCATCATAGTGTCCAAGTGGGACATAGTGTTTATTCTATGAATAATTCGCGCCAAGTCATTCAGAAGATCAGCAGCATTCCTGATTAAACAGAACATGCTTAAATATCCTTAACGATTTTCTATATTGTTTTGTTTGCAGTCATCAGCGACTCGGAAACGGCGCTCAATGAAGAGCCAACGCACAAAGAACTGTAGATGGCACTGTAACGTACAGACATGCACACATTTCGTAGACAATTTTAGTCTTAATAGGTCATAATAGTATCAATTAGCAATGAATTAATATGATTTTTGCCAAAGCGAATTGAGAAATGTTTTTTTATTTTTTCCACTCAAAACTTCAAACACTTACTTGTCCAATTAGCTCAAGCTCATTCCTTGTTATTCGTATCACATTTACATCTTTAATTATTTGGTTTTCAAACATTTACAAAATCACAAATACAACTATAATATACTTTGAAGTTTCAATAATTAGTTTTGACTTAATGGACTTCAAAATGGCTGTTTTGAAATGTCCCCCAGAGAGAAATGTTGGATTGCAATGGAATACTGCTTGAAGCTGATAAATAAAGAAACAATTCCAAAAAAGAAACTGTTGGGATTTATATCCAATAAAAACAACATAAGGAAAAAAAATATTATACAAGTTAACGTACGCCACCACCACCACCACATTTTCACATTCATAACAAAAAGAAAACAGGCTACATTTGATCTATACCAACTAAAAAATAAATACATACGATCCTTCACTTTGGCCACAAAGTTGTATTAACACAGCCATAGAGTTCCATCTATCATCTAATTCTACGACCGTGTGAGATGGCTCTGACTGGTGCTAGCCGCTAATCCAATCTCCTCATCCGACTCATCCGAGTCTAAGGGACTCACACGAATCGCCTGGTACCATTTATTGGTCAAGTCCGCCATCTGAGACTTGCACTCATGCAGCTCTTGGCTGTTGAATCGACGGGTGAAAAACGGAATGAAGTACTTGCGATCGAGGCGCCCAAAGCGATTGCGAGCCTGGGTAAAGGAGACATCCTCCTCTTCGGTAAGTTCGGACAAGTGCTCTGAATCAATGGCCTGACCCCACTCCCGTGTCTTCGAGAGGGAAATAGACTTTGAGCGTTTGCGGCTGTTGCTGCTGCGACACGCTCCCACTCCCTCCTCCGATGAGTTGCGGACAGTTCCACGTGGTCTTCGTTTTTTTCCAGGCTTAAGATACTTCAGCAGCGGCATGGTAGAACCACCCAAAACCAAGGTTGTAAAAAGCACGATTATCAACCTGCGGATCGAAAATTATAGAACCCTGGCATTTTGTTACAAACTGTCTGCGCTTACGTGGTTGTAATAATAACATGGCGTTTCTCTTGGCTGTCAAGATTCAAGTGCAAAGATAACGCATAGGAAATGGCTCCACGTAAGCCAGAAAACCACATAATAAACTGCATCTTGTTGTTGATTTTGTGCTCGCGGAATTTGTTAACCAAAAATGCGAGAGGAAAAATGTTGCAGGCGCGTCCAATAAGACACAGTACGATCGCCCATATAACAAAAGACAGCTCAACTTGGTGCTTGAATGAAAAGATCGCTAGTCCCAGATAGGCGAACACACAAGTTTCTGCTATAAAAGCCAATGTCCTCATTGTTTGCTGCATGGTGATTTGAGTGACCTGAAATTGGAGTAAGTTTGTGTTTAGAATGTGTTGCAAGAAAAACAAATAAATATTAGTAACACTTACCGTAGACAAGTTGAAATGTGTGTAGTGAGACATCACGATTCCACAAAACAGTATGGCCATGATTCCTGTAAGGATGTCAAATTAATAAGTTATATACAATAACTCTCAGTAGCTCTTAGCGATCACTCTAATTGTCTCTACATATATTATTTACCACTTAAGTGAATTCCCTCGGCTAAAACGTAGGGAGCGTAGGTGAACATAAGCATCATGGCGAACTCAAGGGACGGATGCTTCCGCAAGTCAATGTGCTTAAGTAAGAGTGCCGATATCAATGCGAAGATGACTCCGATGCCTGCCGAAGCAAAGAACATGGCACAGAACGTCTTTAGGGCACTAAAGATTGCCTCTCCCGTGCTGGCCTCTGCATTTGCATTGACAGTTTGTGTGATGGAAGCGGTTAGGACAATCGATATAGCGTCGTTTAGAATGCTCTCGCCGAACACCAGCATGTTAAGTATTGGATCAACATCCAGTGCATGGAAAATGGCCACAGTGGCGACAGGGTCAACTGCTGAGATGAGCGATCCAAAGGCAAAAGACTCTGAAAAACTAAGCCTGCGAGAGAGTGAATGAAGTTAGCAACAGTTGAGTAACCGAAGAGAAAAGAATGAAATTTACTTACCGGAATGCCACCTCTGCAAGACCAAGCAAATATATTCCGGCTCCGATGACTAAAGCAGATATGGTTGTGCCAAAAATTGCGAAGACTAGAATCGAGCCAATGTTTTGAAAGAAGTTTCCTTTGTGCAAATTGTAGCCGGACTCAAATATAATGGGCGGCAAGAGGACAAGGAAGAAACCCATTGGGGAAAACACCTCCTCGCGCTTCCAGCTGCCATTTTGGCCAGACATAACGTTCAACGAAAGTCCAATAAAGGCGCCAAGGAACACCACCACGATACTCTCCGGCAGATATTGGAAGCCAGTCTGAAGCATTGAGTGTATCAGTAGAATACCTAGCATAATTACACAAATGACAAAGAATAAAGACAGCGAGGAGTTGTGTTCTTGCTCAACAGCATGGGAATCAATGAGCGGAGGTTCCGTGACTAGAGTAGAGGTGTTTCCCTTCCTTGTGGTGCTCCCATTGATGGGAGAAACAGTCGAGACTGGGACGTTGATCAATGGATTGCTGGGTGAGGAATTCACATGACTGGCGTTACTACTTTCTGGTGTACTAGAATTTTTAAGTATTGTATTTGTCGGTGATTCCTGCCCGCTGATGTCCACCGCTACTGTTTGCAGTGCGAGACAAATTACAGCTGCATTCCAAAACAGCGACCAGCGGCTAAGATTCATTTTAAGCTATGCTATGCGGATCGCACGCATTTAACTTATATTAAACAATTTCAACAATTTGTTTTCCTTTCATTACACCAAAAACACGTCAGTAACAGCTGTTTATCAGATACAATTTATCGCAGCGTTGCCATATTATCGCAGTAGCTACCAGATACGGACAGGCGCCGCAAAATATTTGAACGCAAATTGTGCCTGTAATAGAGTTTAATTGATTCAAAACGAACTATACACAAACAAGATTATTAATCATCAGTTCGCAAGGCGTCATTTCGACTTCTGTCAAGTCACGTTGGCGATGGGGTCGCAGGGGCCGGCACTGATAACTTTTGTGCAGAGATCTAGCTCAAAATTGACAATTTCAATGTTAGAAGACGTTGCGTTGCGACTACCGTGTAACTAGGTCCGATTTTCTGTTTCTTTCAGGCTTAACAATACAGTTCCCATTCGCATATTTTAACTATATACTGGAATATACAAACATACACATGTGTATGTTGTTTTTGATCCCCACGCGATCAGACCTAGGGGGGTCAAAATCATTTGAAAGATAATGCAGCTTGTTTTTTTCGGCTATTTTCAGTCGGGTTTTAGAATCTTTACTATATTTGTTATGCAGAAAGCTGATAACCGGCGCCTTGATCTTGAGAGACCTCGTTTGTCGTTATCATGCGGTGACTATTTTGCAAAGAAATCAATTACAGATGGCTTGAAAACCCTAAAGTGTATATATTTCATTGATTAGTGTCGGGTGGTCTGTCATTGACCGACGAATCATATCAGGTAGAGCTGAAAGCCGTAATTGCATCCAAATTATACTCATAGTCATCAATAATGGGATCATATTGCGATTTAGAAAATATTCCTTGAAAAGAATGGGGCAGAGTATTAACTACATTTTAAAATGGTTGCGCGAATAAGCTGTTTTTCGAATAGTACCGCATAGATTTGGTTTTGATAAGCTCTTATTTCATGCCGACTCATCTCTCCGACTTGGGGCTGCAAAAAGTTTATAAATTAGCATTTGCTTTCACAAATCGACCGCAGTCGAACTCTGTTCGAGCAGTAGACAAGTCGTGAGTGTGAAATTGTCGAGCCCGCGCCCAATATTCTAATTAAAGTAAGTACAAAGGACCCAGATCCGAGAAGTATATTTTCCAACGGGGTGGCAGCACTCATAAACAGCTGTTTGTATCAGCGGGTAGGTAGGAAAAAACGTGGAGATGTTAAAATTAACTCCAGAACGCTAGGAAAGTTTTGCGGCCCCAACAACCAACAAGAGCGCCACCGTAAACCCCAAAAATATATTCTCTGCAAGTTCGCTCCCGCTCACGACAAATTCTCGCGAACGAGGTATAAATTTTGAAACTCACAAAAAGCGTGCGCTCTTTTTCTACAGAACCGTCGCAAAGATTGGACGTGTGTTGGCTGCGCTGCTTATTAGGTTGCTGTCGCTGAAACACTAGAAACTCAGTGTGTATAATTTAGTGAATTAATAGCAATAGGAACGGAACTAGTATACAAAACACAACGCCTGTCGAATAGTTATTGACCTTTTGAAACGTGCGTGTCGGTGCGTGCTAGATTCTGTCGTTGCCTGCTGTGCTATTGTGAGCTGCAGAAACACCAGGGCTCGCCGCATGAAAGGAAAAATAAAAATACGCTTTGTGATTATATAAAAATATACACTACGAAAAGCGTGCAAAACCGGAAAATGTCTAAAGCTAAAAAACAGCAGAGCAGCGGCGGCAGCGGCGCCAGACTACTCGTACATGTGCAAAATAGTTCTTTTGGGAGAGTGTGGAAAATCAATTTGCTCATGAATATTCTCCCTATTAACTAATGCCAACTGTTTGCTTCGTTTTTTACGCAGCTTAATCCACAACTGAACGAAAAGAATTAAACGAATTCCACCCAAAATGCCGCAAAAGACAAACGGACACAGCGCCAATGGTTTCAATGGCAGCAATGGAAATTCCTATGACATGGAAGATGGACAAACATTCCTATTTACTTCCGAATCTGTTGGCGAGGGTCATCCAGGTAAGTCCCGTGATCCCGTCCCTTAAACCACATAAATCGAGTAGCCCAGCCTTCTGCAATTGCATCCCAGGTATCTTCTATTGCATCATAGCGCGGCCATGCATCTGCATATATGAATACATACATGCACATCCATACGCATACTCTCGTAATTGGCGTCTGCGTCAGTTTGCGGTGTTTCTGTGTTCTGCTCTTAACCTAACAAAACTGTTTCTCCAGGAACTGGGGTCTGGCCCTATCTCCCGCTATTCAGTCAGCTCGTTGACTGTGTCTGCTGAAACCTTTTTGTATTGCAATGTTAATGCGGATTGTTTAAGATCTAAGAAAATGGCGGCTGAGCGCTGGTGCGCGCACCTTTGCTCAACCGACTATCCCTCGTCGAACCTTATTGTTACTACAATTTGCGCTTCTTTTGTAGTTAGCTGCGGAATGAGATTTTGATTTTGTGTCGAAAAACGTGCTTGTTTACTCAGCAGCGGCCGTCTAAAAGCAGTATCTTAGGGTGATCAGGTAAGGGGCCCATATGTGTCGGTTTTTCGAGCCATATCGAGCGGTGTCGCGAGATATGCATACAAATATGTATGTAGATACTTTTAGTAGATTTGCATTGGAGATGCTGCATTGAAATATACCAGCTGGCGCCTCTGAAGCCTGACAGAACAAACTATCTGCCCTAAAACAGCTGGACACTCTCTAGCCCCCACACAGCTGCGAGGCCCAACCTTCTGTTTGTGGGGTTGACGCAATTTATAGACTTGTTCTTTATTGTTCTCTTCGCTCCGCTCTCACACATTCGTGGATTTTGCGTCATGCGCACCATGTGCTTTTGGGACTACATGTATGGAATACTCTCTGCCACCGTTGCCGAACGCTAGATATATACATATATGTATATACTGTTGTGTACTTGTACATATAAGTTCCTGTTATGCAGAAGACGATCAAAACAATGGTCAAAATAAAACAAACCCACGTTGGCGGCTTATGTGGCAGCGAGTTACATAGCTTTTCAAGCTTATCTTGCTGGTGAAATGGCCAACCACGTGTTTCGATCGAGCTGCCAATGTGTTTCGCCGCATGTCCGACGCCGCCTTGCTATTTGTTTATATCAGTAGGTCCATGTGAATGTAATAAGCTGTATGTACATAAATGCGGGTATGTATAGGTAGATACAGATGTACGTACTAATATTATTTGCTGATAAGGGAGAGCGACCTTTTATACTACGCATTGATTGCTTTTACCATTCTATAACGCTAATTAAGTCGGCTGTATAAGACAGCCCTAGACAGACCTGCTGTTTGATTAGCGGGGAGAGTGACCCAAAAGAGAGGCCCTGGAAAGCTGCCACTAATTTCACCTGTCGCGTTATGATGAATGAGTGACACTTAAGTTTGCCGGAAATGATGAACAAGGTCTTATTAGGTTTTGACAAAGCATTCGGGGCTATCAGATGTGAATTAGGTCGCAGGTCATTTCTTGGAATTTATTTATGTAAATCCATTTGTTCAGCGTGTTTATAAGTACTTTTGTGCTAAGAGCCATCACTTTCCCAGATGTAATCGAGACGATGCGCCATTAAAATAATTCAACAGTTTTCGACTTTTGCCAGCTCATAGGGCAAAGAAGTGGAAACCTGTTGAACCCTCCACTGCTGACGCAAAATTTAGGTTCAATAACGCTATTTCCAATGAAACCTGCCGAAAAGCTCCCATTTCGAAGGCGTGTTGCGACTCTAAGCGCTGGCATCGCGACTGGTGTCAGTTGTGGCGGCGTTATATGAATCCCAGAATCTCATGTGGGTATGCTTCTTTTTTTTTAATCTTTTGTTTGTACAGCGGCATCGCAGCGTTCGGCTTGTGTTCTAAGTTATAGACATTGGCATATCAAGTGGCATTGTATTTCACTGTCAATCGCAGACTGAAAATTAAAATAAACTGCATGGCCCAGCAATTTTTGCTGTCGCGGCTGGGCGGCGACAAATGTCGGGGGAAAGCACATAACTGGCAACTATTTGGCACACTCGCTCTACCCGCATCCTCTCCCTCCCATTGTCCACTGCAGTTCTGTTTTCCGATACAAATTTTCATATAATTTTCTCATTTTCTACTCTTTTTTGCAGACAAAATGTGCGATCAAATCAGCGATGCTATCTTGGATGCACATCTCAAGCAGGATCCTAACGCCAAAGTAGCATGTGGTAAATTAAAAAAAAAAGTCATCAAGCAACAACTCTGTCGGCCACAAAGCTTAAATCCCGAAAATGGACTGTAATAAATAAGCCTCTGTTGGACTCTTAAAGTCAGCACTGAGGAGTGATAGTGGCAAGTTTAAAGCGAGATAAGCCAATTTTTGTTGTTGTCTGGTAGTGTCTTGCCATCAGTAAACAAACTCGTCTATAAAGTAAACATTGGCACAACAATCGACGCGTGTGTAATGCTAACCGCCCAATGCTGTACCCTTGACAAATAAACAAATTTGTTCAATCCATAATGGGCATTGGGAAGCTTTGGACTCACTGGAGTTGCTTGACTTGCTGCCGCCGCCTTGCTTTGAAACAAAAATTATTCTTTCTTTAATTTTAGAAACTGTTGCAAAACAGGCATGATTCTACTATGCGGCGAGATCACATCGAAGGCCGTTGTCGATTACCAGAAGGTTGTACGTGAGACAGTCCAGCATATCGGCTACGATGACTCCTCCAAGGGTAAGTTTGAATAGGTCTACCGTAGAATATAGAGAGACATATTTGTGGGTGGGATTTCAGGCATTTACCGTTACACAGATGTAAAGCCAGTATTAAACTTAAACCAAAATCAAATCAAAATTAAAAAGGTTTCGATTGGAAGACCCTAAATCTGCTTGTCGCCATTGAACAACAGTCCCCAGACATTGCCAACGGTGTCCACATCAACCGCGAAGAAGACGACGTCGGCGCTGGTGACCAGGTACAGCAAAGATAATCCGTTCTCCTACTACCGCCTAGCACTAAGTGATGCGGAAAAGTGTGTGCGTTTGTTCGTTACGTTTAAATTTTGTTCAATGTTCCTCTTAAATCGTATATTTTTCCCATTCACTTTGCTCGCTCGCAGGCCAACCAGAGTCATTTCACTGAAAAGAGATCAATCAGCCATATAATTTCCATATATTTCATTTATTTATAAGCTGATTTCAGTTCAACAATAATATTGGGTCAACGATCCCATTACAGTGCCATAAATGTACCCATATAAATATTTTGGATTAATGTCTACAAATTTAAGACAGAGAATGTTACATGTTGCATTTACAATTGGAAAGCCTCGAGCAAAAAAAACCATTTCGTGGTCTTAAATAATTGCATACAATCACTTTAGTTACACTTCGGGTATTCTAACGACATAAATCCTCATTCTACCAAACCCAGTCATAGGCATACATACTCGATGTAGAGCTTTCACGAAAGCGTTCCTCAAGAACCCATATACCAACAGGAAATAAATATTGCATGCGACTAATTACACTACGCAACAAAATTGAACTTTTTATTTACGCCTCGAACCAAACCGACTTTTTGTGATGGATTTGGGACTTTTTGAGCTGAATTTATCAGCTTTTCAGAATTTCAAAGTTATGTGAAAAAAGAAGAACACCCTATGAAAAAAACTTAAATAGAAAGTATGAGTTTTTACAATTTATTACAAGGACCACATCATGAAAAAAAAATCGTACCTAATAACAAAAATGTAAAGGCCAAAATCTATCAAAAAAAGTCAGTTTGGTTCGAAGCGTAAATATGGTGTTGCATAGTGTTATTAAGAAACTTCCCTGTAGTTGTCAAAATCACAGATGACTACAAGTATGGTTTCCTAGACACAGGTGAAACGACTAGAAATCAACTTTTAGTATGATGCTTATTGCGGTGGATTGATTTGCTGAAGATTGAAGATCCGGCAATTTCTACGGTTTCACACATCTTTAATTAATTATAAACATTTTAGATACATATAAACTAGAATAATAGGGTGAATAAAATCATTTGTTATACATTATTTAAAGACATTTTCCCTGTGTGTGTGAAATATTGCTGCGCTATTTTCTTTTATTCTTTCTCTCTCGTTTCATGTGTACAAAAAACACGATACAAACCAATATCCTATTTTATACGATATTATCAATTTTGCAAACGATTTTCAAAACTCAAAGGTTTCGATTTTAAAACGTGCAACGTGCTTTTGGCATTGGACCAACAATCTCCCGAAATTGCTGCTGGCGTGCATGTCAATCGCCCTGAGGAAGAAATCGGTGCCGGAGATCAGGTGTGAATTAGAAACAGTAAACTGTAAAGTAATGGCATACTCGGCAGGCCGAGGATCGTATGCCCTTTCCAAAGAGTTGCGCCTTACGATGTTTGTCATTTGGTTGCGGTTAGCATATCTGTTTGCTCGGTGTTTTTGGCTTGGGCGGTATAATAACTCTGTTGGAAAGGGGCTTACGGCCAGTAAATACAATTTTATGTTGCACATATTTATTGTTTCCTATACATTTGCGTAACTGACATCCCTCCCACTTAAGAGCTTAGCAAGACTCAATATTGCGATTAATTTTGAAATCTTTTGTAGTTTTTCTATTGCTATTACTGTACCACATTTTATGGAGTTTCAAAGTGGCAACATCGCAACGTTGCCATGTTTGGGAATGCACTTCACCGCATCGCTTGTTATTTGAAGCCGAAAAATTCGATCGTTGCAGGATCTGCAAATTATTTGAAATATCTGATTTGGCCTTTTTATTCTGTCGTTCAATTTAGTCTATTGTTTCAAATAACAAATGCGCAAAACCAAGGCACACACTATCGCATAATTTCCGCAAGCATACATATGTACATTCACACTATCTGACTATTACTTTTGCTACTTAGTTAGAGCTACTCTACACCCCAATCCCAATATCTAACTCTTAAAACTTGTTGCTTGAATCATCCCCTACTAATCCTAAACCTTAATGTATTTCACTTATTCTACTTACAATCGGGTAAAGCTTTTTGGTTTGTGTTGCTTTCGTTTGGCGTAATATCATAAAGAGCAATGCTTAAGCGACCTTCAAACTATTTTCAGGGAATCATGTTTGGATATGCTACCGATGAGACCGATGAATGTATGCCTCTCACTGTAGTGCTGGCCCACAAGTTGAACGAAAAGATTGCTGAGCTGCGCCGTTCGGACGTGTTCTGGTGGGCTCGCCCTGACTCCAAGACTCAAGTAACCTGCGAGTATCTCTTCAACCAAGGCTCGGCAGTGCCCAAGCGCGTTCATACTATTGTCGTGTCCATGCAACACTCGGAGAAGATTTCGTTGGAAACTCTGCGTTCGGAAGTTATGGAGAAAGTTGTGAAAGTTGTCATTCCCGCCAAATACTTTGATGCCAACACCATTGTCCATATCAATCCGTGCGGACTCTTCGTCATTGGTGGTCCGATGGGTGACGCTGGTCTAACGGGCCGCAAAATCATTGTGGATACCTATGGAGGCTGGGGTGCACATGGCGGTGGTGCCTTCTCCGGCAAGGATTTTACCAAGGTTGACAGATCTGCGGCGTACGCAGCACGCTGGGTTGCCAAATCCTTGGTAAAGGCTGGACTCTGCAAGCGTTGCCTAGTTCAGGTCTCGTACGCCATTGGCTTGGCCGAGCCTCTGTCTATCACTGTGTTTGACTACGGTACTTCCCATAAATCACAAAAGGAACTGCTCGAGATTATCAAACGCAACTTTGACCTTAGGCCCGGCAAGATTGTGAAGTAAGTGGAAACTGAGCCCTTGGCTAATTATGTACATACTATATTTATGTTTTTATGATATTTTACAGGGACTTGAACCTGCGTCAGCCGATTTACCAGCGCACTAGCACATACGGTCACTTTGGACGCGACGGATTTTCGTGGGAGGAGGCAAAGCATTTGGAGATCAACTGACTAGACGCTGAAAAACCGTTGCCACCGTCACCGAGTGCTAAAAGGTTGAAGCCATCAACAGAAACACCAACAGCAACGTAATTTTTAGTTTTTGGTTTTTTAAAAGTTAAAAGTCAGCGAAGCAGGCTGCATCTGCCTGCAGCCCGTCTTGGGCTTTTGTTTCTTACTGTATCTGCGCTCTACGCTATTTAATTTAAACCAATTCGATGTGTGCAGTCCTCTCACACAGCATAAGTTGTAGTTGTCATACTATCCGCCTATATTTACTTAATAGACAGCTCCCCTACAATTGATGAGCTTAAGGTATACATATACATAGTATAGATTTCTCGCTCAGATCTGTTATCACAAAAAAAGGAGCCAGCCACCCCCACCCGACCCTCTTGTAACCGGCAAGGTAATTCAGTTGGCCTCTTTCAAATTGTATAAAATCTTGGATAGGCTTTGACTAGAAATTACACACATTTATTATGTTTAAATTGTACACATATTTTTGTATCTTTTATTATTGCCACTATATGTTGTCGATTGTGCGTTGTATGCGTTTGCCCAAAAGTTTTTAATCAACATGCTTGTATGTATGTATATTATACACTGTCCTTGTATTTCTGTAACCAACTATAAGATAATGTATTTTCCTTTACAAAAATATATTAAAGATCCAAACGAATGACCCACATGCACATATGGGTATTTTAATTGTAACAATATAATAGGAATCACCGCGATAAATAAACAAATAAAATAAACAGACAACCAATCGAAAATGATTGCACGGTAGTATTTTAAATATGCGCCAAAAGACTCTCCTTACAATAGTTTATATTTATGTATGTGTGTATGTACAATACGTGAAATTTTCACAAAAAAAATTATCATTGCAATAAACTTAATCGACGATTTATCTCTCTTGTTTACAGTTTCCGTGGACCTTTATTGGGAAAAGTTGGTAAGTTTATACATGTAATCTTAAATACAATACATGTATAGTTTTCTATGTTTATACTTATTTGGATGTATCCGGTATATCACTCAACAGCTCGGCCGTACAATTGATTTATGCTATAATCAACATAATGCAATACAATTTGTCACAGCATGGCGAAACAGGTAACGTATAGCATTTTCCCACGAAAATGGCTTGAGAAAAACTAGAATCTGGGATAAAACTAGGTTTTGGGGTACTAGCACCAACCTTGCCTTGGTATATGAACACCGTGCTTACTAATTATATAAAGGAAAATTAAAGTATTCAGTTAAAAACTGAAGGACGTGGGCGAAAATGGGGTTGGACGACTCTTTAGTCGCTGGCGTATCATGACGTACGTCGAGACTGTAAAGAGCATATAAAGTCCAATCAAGCAGATTCACCAAGAACTGAGATTTTTTGAACATGCAGAACATTTCGGTATCTTCGCAGGTTGTATCGCCTGATGGAGGAAGAGGTGTGAAAGGTTTAAAGGTGGTTCTGGCTAGGGCAGGTATCAGGCGAAGTAATCAACTGAAAAAAAAAACTTACCACCAAGCTTAGTCTACTGGCAATCATTAAGAAAAAACTATCAGAAGTTAGGGCCGTAAGAAAGGCAATCGTAAATAACATAATAAAGCGGAACCATTGCAGGGCTGGGTGGACATTAAGTACACAATTGATAAATAAATGACGGTCAGTACGAACATTTTCTTAACAATTATTTAGTAAACATACCAACAGTAGTTATATGCCAATTCAGCAATAAATTAAACATTAAAAATCTCGTTCTAATTGAAGAAGTTGAAGATCAAAGACTGGATCGCTTGAAAAAATATCAAAGTGAAGCCCTTACACGATGTTCATTGCAGCCACTAACCATACAGTTGTGCCTCCAGCATATTTTAATGTATGGGTGGGTTTAATGGGTTTAATGTACTTTGCGTGTGAACTAAAATTTGAGTGTGGTTTTCGTGATGAACTGACCTGACCGAAACAAAAAAAATAAAGAATGGGCAGGGTGTGGCGGGGTGCGAGACATTGGGGCGTGGGGAATAAAACAAAAGCCTTTATTTGCTTGCTTTTGAATACGTAAATATTTATATGTAAATTATACTACAAAATTTAAAATATTACAAGAATAAAATAACTCATTTATATCTTTATTTTAGACAGGTTGATTATAAATTATATAAATATTATTTAAACGCCGTCGGTTCTCGACTTCTTTGTTTATCACATATAAAAAAGTGATTTGAACTAAAAAAATGATATATTTAAATATACTATCTAAGAAAACAAAAAATATATACTAAAATAAATATGCATACATATATATAGAATTAGTTTTACATATATTTCAAATCACTTGTCAATCACACACAATGGGATGGGAATGTGTAGAGAAAAAATGTAGATGCGTGTCGCACCTTGAATACTCTCATGGCCAATTCTTATAATTATTCTACATAATTCAATTATGAAATATATAATGTACATACATATTTACATAAATATATCCGTTTATTACATTCGTATATTGCATGAGGGTATATCCCCATGGGTATGTCGACGGGCATGGGGATGGGGACGCGTATGGGGACTCCATACCCTCTCATAACAGCACCCGGGGAGGAAGCCCTGATCGCCGAGATAAGACGACTGGCACGGGGAAGGAGATCAAAATCTCGGTTGTATCAAAAGGTTAAAATTCAACAATACAATGCCTTAAAAAAAAAAATATGATCTGAAATTGTAAATGCCAGGGTCCAACCGCAGCAGCTCCAACCACAGAAGGACTAGCTGAGGGGTTAGTGAATTAATATTCAAATTAGGTATTCTTTTGTTTATTTTCGATTAATTTAAGTTTGAATTAGGTTTTTTTTTTTTAATTATATTAATCATTTGGAAGCAGCAAGACGTGAGTACCCTAAGCATCCTAATTTAATCAAATTTCACTAACATAATCCTCCACAGCCATCACACTCTCGAGCACAACCAAGCTCCCAGCTCCAACATTAAGAAGTCTTGTCTATGACTAATGCTGCCCCATGATGTGGACCCTGGTTGCTGCGGATACCCGATCAGACAATATAAGTCAATCTGTTGTAAGATGGAAATAATTAATTATGATCTTTTTAGGTGCGGATAGCAGCTACCCCCAACCGCTAATGGCAAATCAATGAGTGTGATGCCGTGCCCTGCGACTTTTGGAAGGGATCCGAGGTCAAGATCGACATCCAGTTTGTTGCCATTAGTGTAACCTCAGAGATAGGCCAAAGTATACATGGTCAGTGGTTGATTTGCCTTCTGATGTACTTATGGCTCGCAATTAAATAAAGAAGTTGTCCGCCGAAGTGCGGTATTTTCTCGAACCGAATATGCAGAGGAGCGAAATCATTCGTGTCCTGTGCGAGTGGGAAACTTCTCGCTGCTGAATGTCAGTACGATATCTATCCAGCTAGTTTGCAGAACGGCACCTACCCTACAAGTTCTTCGTGGAAGTTGTCGAGGGAACTGGCGAGATAGCTAAGGTCTTTGCTCCAAAGGTGACCACGGACGTCAGAGTACCATCCCAAGAACAAAGGATATGTAATTACGGGGCAGAATACATCCCATCCCCACCCTGGTCCCTGGTCACCCTCCTGGGCCGCCCCCCGCTTGCATTGTAAGCGGATTGCCTGCCGATTTTTTCCGTTCGCAATTCGCAACTTTCCACCTTCAGCTTTTTTCATTATCGGCATTAAAATAAGGCCACCTTTGAATCTGTTGCATACATATTCCAATTTTGATCTTCCGTCGAATATTACTAGCTATATAAAACATTTAGCCATGCCCACATAATTATATCCGATTAATTAACCTATTTTACACTTGACTGGCTTATCTTAAACAATTGCTTTTATTGCATTTTGCGTAAAAAGAGATTTTAGCGAAAATGGTCAAACAAAAAAAACGAAAAAGGATAGTCGTTCCTATTGTTCAATTTTGATATTCCGTGGAATATTACTAGCTAGATAGAACATTTAGCCATGCCCACATAATTTTATACGAGTAATGAATCAATTTTTTACTTAACTGGCATATTCTTAATACTTGCTTTTATTGGTTCTTGTAAAAAAAAAGGTTTTAGCGAAAGAGGTCAAACAAAAAAAGGTTTTAGCAAAACAAAAAAACAAAAAAGGATAGTCGTTCATATTGCTCAATTTAGAGATTCCGTTGAATAATTCTGGCTAACTAAAATTCTTAGTTCTGCCCACATAATTGTACGCTGTTGATGAATAAATTGTCTTTAAGATTGGGTAGTCTTAAGTCCTTGCTTTTATTGTATTTTGACTAAAACAAGGCTTAAAAAAAATAGTTCAACAAAAAAAACAGTCCCTATGTTGCGTGTAAGCCCTAGTATAGGCCTTTGTATACCCTATTTTGTTAATTTTATATGAAAGTATAAATATGATATGAAGATAAAACGTAACTAATAAAGACCTTTTCTCAAGTAAACATTTTTTAGACATATTCATGTTTATTATAGGTATCTTGTATACATATATCTCGATCCCGACACCTATTCTTGGTCTCTGCAAGAAAAAAATAAGCTTCAAATATCGTTGAAATAGGTTTAAAACAGAGGCTAAATTGTTTTTGCCTTCTTTGGAGCCTGGGATGACAAACATTTTCTCAGTTCCATAACATCCATATCGCCCAGGGTATGAGAACATGGAATTAGAAACATGTTGGTGTATGGAATGGGACTCATTGTTGTAAATCGGGCCAAATTTCAGGCTAGATCTAGCCTTTTTTCTCAAACAAAAAGGCCAACTTTTTGACATGTTAACTACACAGCAACTACAAATGTTCTACATATAAACTACAAACGTAGTTTGCCATTACCGACTCAAAAAATACGACGAATTCCTCAATTTTGATCTTCCGTCATGCTATATAAAAATTTAGCCATAATAATTTTATACGATTGATTGATATTATTTTTATAAACGTTGAAAATGAGTAGATTGAAAATTGACAAAAATACCATTATATACCGATATACCGTAAATATACCGTCGGTTCAATTTTGACCTCAGAAAATACCGAAAAGTATTAAAATCTACATATCTATATATGTAGATGTGCCAGTTCATACACCGAACATGTCGCAAACCAAATTTCTAGAGTAGTTGCTGTTACGGCCGCAATTCTACATTTATATCCGACACATAGTCAGTATGGCTCCTCTCCACCAGAGGGCGCACACATTGTGCTGCAAAGAGTGTGAGAGAGAGAGAAAGAGAATGAGTAGGCGCGTGGCTGGGTTTGCGTAGTCACTGCAAATTGATTTGTTGATTGATCCGATCTGACCCAAATTCGGCAGTCTAAAAGATATGGTAAATTTCTACAATTCTGCGTTTTTGGTTTTCTCGTATCTTTAAAATTATAGATGCCACAGATTTTTCTCTTGTGTGGGGGCGTAAAGGGGCGGGGCGAAATTTTGGAACAAACTTGATTCAGTGTGATATCACTGGAGTCTGGATACAGGAGTCTACTCCAGCTCTTATAGTCTCTGAGAACTAGGCGTCAAACAAGAAGAACGGACGGACGGATGGACGGACAGACAGACATGGCACTACCGACTCGGCTATTGATGCTGATCAAGAATATATACATTTTTTGGGTTTGGAAACGGTCCCTTCTGGGCGTTACACACATCCACTTTCCACACAAATTCAATATACTCCTATAATCTTCGAGTACCGCGTGTAATTATCACTATACTAAATTCTTGATAAAATTTTTATTATCAGAGAAGAGTGATGAGACCAGCAATATATACCTTTTGGAAAAAAGGATGCAGTAATAGTGAGATGTATATAATGCTCTAGTATGGTTTTTTTATTGAATTGGTGGCAATCAAAGAGTTGGCGCTGCAGAGGATCTCAGCCTCCATTCGTTTTCCGCACAAGTTACTGTTACAGTTAAAAAACAACTGTTTTTTTTTTAAATATCTACAATTGAATTGTGTTAGCGAACTTGCCAGTAGCAGATAATTTTATGATTTGTACATTCTTCTTTCTACACAGTTTAACTGATCATAGTTGAACTATAAATTTAAACTATAAACTCTAAACAATAAACTACCTAGGCAGGACCCTCAGCCCTGAACACATAATTGTATGTTAAGTTAATGTTATAGTTATCCTTGAGACCGCGATTCAACTCCGTGTTGGAGCTCTTCATGGTCAGACTTGCTTCGAATTTATTCACGTTCATCTCCTCCAGCGGGCGGCTTCTCGAGGTTTACATCAACCCCACTTGATTGATGTTGGCGATCAAGCGCAGTTGCACGCACTTTAAACGCCGCTTGGATGCCTTCATTTCCTTTTTCTTCATTCCGCCGCATTTTGGTCTGCTTGGGGGTTAGATTTGCTTGACATACCGATCGCGCGGCTTGTCGTGCTGCAGCAATTCGTTGTTCTTATGGAGATCATTTAACAGCTCAGCCACTCGCAGCAGGCACCTGTTGCAGCACAATCTGAAGCAGCTCGATGTTGGCGATTGTCAGCTTCTCCGTGGAGTTGTATTTGGTGCTAAACTCTCCAGGTCCTCGCCTTGATTGAATCCGGGCGCGTCAATTGTGTCTAGAACTTTCTACCCTCAGTCGAACTGTTTGATCTTCACGACACCCAGCCTGAATAAGAGAGTGTATAGTGCGGATGAGGCATTTTCTGCCAGAATCTCCTCACTAAACTGTGGCTACTGTCTCGTACGTTGTTGCCTTATGCTGGTACATCTGGACGGACAGAATCTGAGATGAACGCCTCGCAAAGGGCGCCTCCTGGCTCGGCTCGGCCACCTTTGTTCTCGGTCTCGGTTCATCCATAGGGAACGGCGGCGCTGTTTTTTCACAGTCTGTTGCACTGGTACAGGCCAAAGGATCTCCTTCAGTGAGAAGTTCACCTCCAGATTACTGTATGATCTCCTCCACTACATGTCCTTGTTATCTGGCAGGGGTATGCTCGTGATCCCCCTGATCACTCGACCCTCGGACATGCTCACTTGCACAGTGGGGTCATTGTCCACCAGATAGCCTTAATATGCATTTGTGGAGACGCCACAGCACCAGGCATCTGTAAATGGCATATAATAGATAGATATATTCCTTGCCCCTCGCTGGAGCTGGCTCCTTCTCTATAAATTGAGTTAGAGTCGTGTTGGAGTGGTCCCTCCAAAGAAAGTTGGAGGAAAAACCAACTAACTAATCATCTGAATAAACTCTTATCTAATATATTTGTCATTTTGGGTCTGCGGCCGTTCTTTCAAATCGCGCGCCCCGAAATGCCTGAGGAAAAAAGGGATGGACAACAAGCAAAGCGGCCCAGAAAACGCAACGCATGCAAGGTAAAATCCACCCTTTTGCCCAATATACCATGAAGACAAAATTGTGTTTTTAGAGGGGGGTTCGCCAAGGCGAGGTTGGATTCCTAGGCATCTTACAATCTGCTTTGGCTCTTTTTGCCTGTTGTCCATACCCCTGTCAATAGTCTATTCAAAATTACGCTCACCGACTCATTTTTTCGTCGCAAGAGAGGAGCAGGCGAGAGCAGCAGTAGGACCGTCCGACCCTCAGAAATATACCAAAATATACCGTCTCATTTTCAAAATATACCAGACTTAAGTCGGCTCTTCTCGCCGTTTTGTATCAGCTGTTTTTGAAATTTATCGAAAATTTGATCTGAAATTCTAGAAAATTTAATAGAGTCGGTGGTCCCGCAGAGTTGCCTTTAACAGCACTAATTAAATACGCAAAAGCAGTTATTGTCGCAATAACTGAGCTGAGCTGCTGTATTATTCTATAAAGTACATCGACACATAACCTAGCACAATATCGCCAACTAATTCTTACCGCAGTATTTCCTCCTGCCTTAACCACGCGACATTGAAAAAGAGAAGCTTAGAACTATGGCGGCACCTCATGGTAGCCGAAAGTATGCCCGATTATTTGTGGCTAGAAATTCACCTTTTATCGATATGCCGATATGCATTAAATACTAGATCTAATACTAGCCCGCCTATCGGTATCGCCTATCGGTTATCGCAAGTACGAAAACCAGCTGATCAGCACAAGCCCACAGATGATCATACAGAGTGTGACCATAACCAAAGCACCAACGGGCACATTATCAACTGATCAGCACAAAACGCGTTAGGAACACGCCAGCAAAAAACGCGTTAGGAACACGCAAGTACGGAACAGCTGCTTATCGGAAATAAAAGGGGCTCCGCCAGGGCAATCGTTATCAGTTCGGCTCCGGCCAAGGGGAGGTAAGCATCGGCAGCAACCACCAACAGCTCCAGCGATCCTTCCGTCCCTCTTGGAGTGTACTCCATCCTCCGCAACCCATTCCTCTCGGGGGCGCACTTCAACCTCCGCAACCAATCTTCTCCTCGGAGCGCACCTTAGCCTCCGCAACAAATCTCGGAGCGCACTTAAGCCTCCGCAACGCATATTCTCCCTGGAGCGCACCTAATCCTCCGCAACCTTTCTTCTCATCGGGGCGCATTAAGCCTCCGCAACGTTCTTCTCCTCGGAGCCCATTAAACCTCCGCAACACCGACCCGACGACCCCCAGGACCTGCACGCAGCTATCCGCCGCGTGCTCCCCCCCCGAAGGAAGACCCGAGCACCTACGTGATCGGTGGTGGTGGTTGTTCGGGTGCTATGTAGGGGCGGCTGACATGTTGGTGCGGGGGTGCCAGATGGTTGATATGGGCACATTATCAGCTGATCAGCACAACACGCGTTAGGAACACGCAAGTACGAAAACCAGCTGATCAGCACAAGCCCACAGATGATCATACAGAGTGTGACCATAACCAAAGCACCAACGGGCACATTATCAACTGATCAGCACAAAACGCGTTAGGAACACGCAAGTACGGAACAGCTGCTTATCGGAAATAAAAGGGGCTCCGCCAGGGCAATCGTTATCAGTTCGGCTCCGGCCAAGGGGAGGTAAGCATCGGCAGCAACCACCAACAGCTCCAGCGATCCTTCCGTCCCTCTTGGAGTGTACTCCATCCTCCGCAACCCATTCCTCTCGGGGGCGCACTTCAACCTCCGCAACCAATCTTCTCCTCGGAGCGCACCTTAGCCTCCGCAACAAATCTCGGAGCGCACTTAAGCCTCCGCAACGCATATTCTCCTGGAGCGCACCTAATCCTCCGCAACCTTTCTTCTCATCGGGGCGCATTAAGCCTCCGCAACGTTCTTCTCCTCGGAGCCCATTAAACCTCCGCAACACCGACCCGACGACCCCCAGGACCTGCACGCAGCTATCCGCCGCGTGCTCCCCCCCGAAGGAAGACCCGAGCACCTACGTGATCGGTGGTGGTGGTTGTTCGGGTGCTATGTAGGGGCGGCTGACATGTTGGTGCGGGGGTGCCAGATGGTTGATATGGGCACATTATCAGCTGATCAGCACAACACGCGTTAGGAACACGCAAGTACGAAAACCAGCTGATCAGCACAAGCCCACAGATGATCATACAGAGTGTGACCATAACCAAAGCACCAACGGGCACATTATCAACTGATCAGCACAAAACGCGTTAGGAACACGCAAGTACGGAACAGCTGCTTATCGGAAATAAAGGGGGCTCCGCCAGGGCAATCGTTATCAGTTCGGCTCCGGCCAAGGGGAGGTAAGCATCGGCAGCAACCACCAACAGCTCCAGCGATCCTTCCGTCCCTCTTGGAGTGTACTCCATCCTCCGCAACCCATTCCTCTCGGGGGCGCACTTCAACCTCCGCAACCAATCTTCTCCTCGGAGCGCACCTTAGCCTCCGCAACAAATCTCGGAGCGCACTTAAGCCTCCGCAACGCATATTCTCCCTGGAGCGCACCTAATCCTCCGCAACCTTTCTTCTCATCGGGGCGCATTAAGCCTCCGCAACGTTCTTCTCCTCGGAGCCCATTAAACCTCCGCAACACCGACCCGACGACCCCCAGGACCTGCACGCAGCTATCCGCCGCGTGCTCCCCCCCGAAGGAAGACCCGAGCACCTACGTGATCGGTGGTGGTGGTTGTTCGGGTGCTATGTAGGGGCGGCTGACATGTTGGTGCGGGGTGCCAGATGGTTGATATGGGCACATTATCAGCTGATCAGCACAACACGCGTTAGGAACACGCAAGTACGAAAACCAGCTGATCAGCACAAGCCCACAGATGATCATACAGAGTGTGACCATAACCAAAGCACCAACGGGCACATTATCAACTGATCAGCACAAAACGCGTTAGGAACACGCAAGTACGGAACAGCTGCTTATCGGAAATAAAGGGGCTCCGCCAGGGCAATCGTTATCAGTTCGGCTCCGGCCAAGGGGAGGTAAGCATCGGCAGCAACCACCAACAGCTCCAGCGATCCTTCCGTCCCTCTTGGAGTGTACTCCATCCTCCGCAACCCATTCCTCTCGGGGGCGCACTTCAACCTCCGCAACCAATCTTCTCCTCGGAGCGCACCTTAGCCTCCGCAACAAATCTCGGAGCGCACTTAAGCCTCCGCAACGCATATTCTCCCTGGAGCGCACCTAATCCTCCGCAACCTTTCTTCTCATCGGGGCGCATTAAGCCTCCGCAACGTTCTTCTCCTCGGAGCCCATTAAACCTCCGCAACACCGACCCGACGACCCCCAGGACCTGCACGCAGCTATCCGCCGCGTCCCTCCCCCCCCGAAGGAAGACCCGAGCACCTACGTGATCGGTGGTGGTGGTTGTTCGGGTGCTATGTAGGGGCGGCTGACATGTTGGTGCGGGGGTGCCAGATGGTTGATATGGGCACATTATCAGCTGATCAGCACAACACGCGTTAGGAACACGCAAGTACGAAAACCAGCTGATCAGCACAAGCCCACAGATGATCATACAGAGTGTGACCATAACCAAAGCACCAACGGGCACATTATCAACTGATCAGCACAAAACGCGTTAGGAACACGCAAGTACGGAACAGCTGCTTATCGGAAATAAAGGGGCTCCGCCAGGGCAATCGTTATCAGTTCGGCTCCGGCCAAGGGGAGGTAAGCATCGGCAGCAACCACCAACAGCTCCAGCGATCCTTCCGTCCCTCTTGGAGTGACTCCATCCTCCGCAACCCATTCCTCTCGGGGCGCACTTCAACCTCCGCAACCAATCTTCTCCTCGGAGCGCACCTTAGCCTCCGCAACAAATCTCGGAGCGCACTTAAGCCTCCGCAACGCATATTCTCCCTGGAGCGCACCTAATCCTCCGCAACCTTTCTTCTCATCGGGGCGCATTAAGCCTCCGCAACGTTCTTCTCCTCGGAGCCCATTAAACCTCCGCAACACCGACCCGACGACCCCCAGGACCTGCACGCAGCTATCCGCCGCGTGCTCCCCCCCCCCGAAGGAAGACCCGAGCACCTACGTGATCGGTGGTGGTGGTTGTTCGGGTGCTATGTAGGGGCGGCTGACATGTTGGTGCGGGGGTGCCAGATGGTTGATATGGGCACATTATCAGCTGATCAGCACAACACGCGTTAGGAACACGCAAGTACGAAAACCAGCTGATCAGCACAAGCCCACAGATGATCATACAGAGTGTGACCATAACCAAAGACACAGGCACGCACGGCACTAAGAGTGGTCAAGTGGAGCGCTTAAAATTGGCACGACGACGATGGCGAACAAAAAACACAATATAATTATAATTATTGGCTGCGGTAGTTCAATGTATTGTTTATGTTTTTTTATGTTGTTTTATTGGCACATTTTTTTTTTTTGTCAAGTTTAATTTTTTTTGTCAAGTTTTAATGTTTTATTTTGTCGACCGTCGCGTTCGGCTTTCGAAATTTTTTTGTCTATGTATTTAATGGCTGCGGTAAATTTGTCAAGTTTTCTGTTTTATTGGCGCATTTTAGTTTGTCCGCTTGTCGACCGTCGCGTTCGGCTTCCGAAAACTGACCATCAAGGTGAGAGGAGAGAGCCGCAAGCTTGGCCGAGGTCTCGAGTTGGAAACACTCAATTGTTGCCGACTCTCACTCTCACCAATGGCAGACCCGAAGCGCCGATCGCTCATACCGGTGCTCTCACCCCCGGCTCCACTTTCACTCACCCCAATTTCTGAGTGAGATGAAAGTAGTCCGAGGGCAGCAGCACCGGTAAGTAGGCAATGGTTTCTGTTTGGTGGCTGTTTTGTCATATTGTTGTCCGTCTGTTCATGTTAATGGCCATGTAAAGTTGTCAATGTCAAGTTTTAGTGGCTGTTCATTGTCGTGTGTGTGTTGCCTTGTCCCTTGGATCGTGAATTGCGTGGCTGGAGTGTGTGTGTGATTTTAGTAGTGGCCGGGAATACTCTCTGTTTGGGTTTGGGGGGGGGAAGTTTGCCTGCTCCCGTTTAATCGCCCGGATACTTTATACTTCCGGATCTTACGATCCGGGCGCGAGACGCTCCGAAGAGTCGACCGCATAGCATCATGTGGGCGATTGAAATGGCTTTGTTGGGGCATTTGGCAGTAGAAGTTATTGGCGATGGTGTTGTGGGATGGCTTTGGGGGGGGGGATGGCTCCCGTTTAATCGCCCGGTTACTTTTAACTTCCGGATCTTGCGATCCGGGCGCGAGACGCTCCAAGGAGTCGACCGCATAGGAATTGGCTTTATTGGGGCGTTTGGCAGAGTGGCGAAGGTTGGCAGTGTATATTTTGGATCCTGCTCAGCCGGTTTGGGAGGATTGGCATTTGAAGTGGGTGGGGGTGGGGAGGAAATGGCTGGGCGTAATTGCCGAAATTGGCGGCCGATAACACACTGGCATTGAAAAATGCATTTTAAATTTGAATTGGCTTTTTGGTGTGTTATCGGCGCGGTATTTTCTGATTGGCGTGGTATTTTTGGTTTTTTTTGGCTTATTGGCGTTGCCACTTGTCAGATTTTGGGGAATGGGTGATAGTTGGAAAGAAGAGGAAGAAAGAAAGGTAAATATGCTAAAATAAATAACTAAAAATAATTAAATTACTATTAAAAACTACTAATACAAAAACTTATTCCTATCTACAATTACTACAAATAAGGATGGACAAACTACTACGGATATATAAAAACTAAAACAAACATTGAATTACAACAATACATTTACACAACAATAAAATAAACGATAAATGATCATTTATTTTTAACACATATAAACATATTAAAGCACAATTTATTTTATGGCTAAAGGCAATGCAGAACATTGCGCCGCATACCAAACGCAATGCGAGCATCCCGCTGTATACCAGGATTCTGCTGGCACCACCTGGGATCTTCAGTGGCGATGGCTGGCATTTTTGGTATTGGCGTGCAGCGTGGGCAAAAGTTGGAGATGGCGAGCGGCTCTGGTCCGGCCGCCCACGTTGCATCTGTCTGGTGGAGATTGTAGTGGCTGCTGCATCCGAGTGGCACTGGTCCGGCCACCCGATGCATTGTCAATGGTGTTGGAGTTGGCGTCGATGTGTGGTGCCAACGAATTATTTATTGGCCGCATCCAAGTGGCTGCTGGTCCGGCCACCAGGATGCGTTGTCGATTTAATTGTTGGCCGCATCCGAGTGGCTGCTGGTCCGGCCACCCAGGATGCGTTGTCGATGTAGATGGAGATGGCGCGCTGGCCAGTGTCGTCTGTAGTGGCTGGCCTCGTCGTTGGATTGCTGCCGTTTTTGTGGAGATGGCGTGACGTCACGGCCTTCGGTTGCCGGCAGCGTAATCGGAGGGGCCTCCAGATTGGGCCCAACTTGCAACAAAATGTTGCAGTTGGTGGCGAGGCAGCTTCTGGAGGGGTCGATCCGTGTGTGCAGTGGCAGGTAAGTGTGATTTGTGAGTGTATTGGCTATTTTGTGTTGTTGCGTGAATTGATGATTTTTTTTTTTTTTTCAGTGGCAGCCTGTGGACCTGGATGTTGATGGCGACGGCGATATGGCCCCCAAATTTCGCCCATTCGGCAGGAATTGGATGGCGTTTGTGGCGAGGCAGCTGCTGGTGAGGCAGCTCTGTCGGTGGACTGGCAGGTAAGTATGTTTTATGTGCGTTTTGGCCATTTTGCGTAGATGTGCGAATTGACGTTTTTTTTTTTTTCCTTTGTTTGCAGTGGCTGTCTTCAGGGCTGGTGCCTGGGGCATCAGTAGGCGCCGCCCGAGCAGAGATCATCAAGTGCGCTGTTCATTTGGGCCCTCCAGACGTCGAATGAATCGTGGTCCGTCCACTGATCGTCATCTTCGTCGTTAATTGCTTCGCAGTCCATATCGGATTCGCCGTCCGATATGGCTGCGGCGTCAGGGTGCGTATTTGGTGCTGGTCGTGGTGATGGCTGTGTGGATGCTGCTGCTGCTGCTGGTGTTCGTAGTGGCGGCACTCCTCCCGTGCTCCCGTCCCTTGCCTGCAGCAGGTTTGTCAGTATCGTCGAAATTGCTGCCAGCCTTTCTTCCAAGTCTTTAATTTTCTGGGCATCTCTTTTTAGGTTTTGGCCACAGCTGCCATCGCACTGGGCGTCTGGCTGCTGCTGCTGCTGGGGTTGGCGTGGCTCGGAGCACGATTTGGGATCGGCTGCATCGGCAGGACCCGCTGGTGTTGGCGCCCCTCGGCCAGTGGCCGGGGATGTTGGTCGCGATGCCGATGCTGTTGCCGATGCTGCCGACCCGGATTGTGTTGGCGTTGCTGCTGCTGCTGCTGCTGTGGGTGGAGTGGCTGTGTGGGTGGCTGCTGCTGCTGCCGGCGCTGTAATGGCTGCTGTTGTGGATGGAGTGGCTGCTGGTGACGATGTGCTGGCTGCTGCTGCTGCTGCTGAAGTGGCTGTGGCTGTTGCCGTAGTGGCTGAGGCTGCTGCTGGCGACGCTCCTCCTCCCTGGCGACCCTGTGGGCCAGGAGCCGCTGCCTGGCTGCCTTGAAGGCGCTGCAGCCCTTGTAGGCGCTGATGTGCTGGCCGCTGCAGTTGGCGCATTTGGGATTGGCGGCTCCTCGGCTTGCTGCAGTCCGTCGTCAGGTGTCCACCCGCGCATTTCATGCAGACAGCAGCGCGTCTACAGTATGCGCGGGTGTGGCCAAACACCTGGCATCGATGGCACTGGGCGGGGTCACGGGAGACTCCAAGTCTCTCAACCGTGACGGGCCTCCCGCCCAGGCACCTCATCCTCAATACATCGTATTGGCCACGGTCCGGTTTGGGGGCGATCTCAGCCTCGAAGAGGTTTAATTGGCGGGTGCGATCGAATCGATCGGTGAGCGCCCTCACAAACCGAACCGTGTACCCCTCGGCCAGCATGTGGCCACGGAACCAGTCAGAGGGCGTGGAATGGGGAAGACCTCGGATGAGGACCCTCAAGCCACGATCCTGGCTGGGCTGATGCCCAAATTCGCCGTGCTGAATGTCGATGTTAATGGGGGGGTGTGTGCCATCTGGAATGGCAGTAGTTGTGTGTTTGTTATGGCGGGGGTGTTGGTGTGGGTGGTGGTGTTGGTGTTGGTGTTTGTATGTGTGTGTTGTTTGCTGCCGCTGCTGGTGATGGCGGCCCCGTCGTCTGGCCTGCTTCCTCTCACCCTCTCCCTCATCGTCACTCCCACTGTCGATGAGGGCGCGGCGTCGCTTTGGTGTTGGCGGTATTGGTGGGATTGGTGGTGTTTGTGGCTGTGGTGGTGGTTGTCTTGGTATTGGCGCGCATCGGGCAGCTTCGCTCGAACTCATACCAGCCGCTCGAGCTCGAACCGAGTTCGATGAGCCGAGCAACGGGCTCGATCCGGTCGTGTGTGTGTGTGTGGTGGCGGCCCGTTGGCTGCTGTTGTTGTGCGGCGCCTGCGCTTCGGGTTGCGCTCTCCTCTTCGTCCTTCCTTCGTCCGCCTCTCTCACACCCGACGCTCTCGCTGCTTGAGTGGAAATGGCTGGTGGATTAGTGCGAGCGTGTGAGGGCGAGAGCGTGGGGAGGCGGGAAAAGTGGCGTCATTTTGGGCCCTGCCTTTGTGTTTGGCGCGGTTTTTCGGGTATTTGCGGGTGTTTTTGTATGTGTGGGTGTTTTCGGTGGTATTTGTTTGGGGATTTGCGGTGGAATGGGGCTCGAGGGGGGAGTTGCTGTGGCCGTGGGATATGTCTGCTATTGATATGCATGTATACTCACTATTCACGGTGGTGGGTTGGATTTTTTTTTTTTGGTTGGCCGCAGCCGCCGTCGCTGTGGCGTCGGCGCTCTCGCTGGCATTTGACGTTGGCGTTGGCGTTGGCGTTTGCGCCTATTTCATTGGCGCGCTGCTATTGCGTCGGCGTCGGCGTTTGTGTTTTTGTTGCTGCTGCTGCTGCTGCTGCATGGGCCCATCTGCGGGCCGCTCTGCCGCCGTCGCTGTGGCGCCTGCGCGTTCCCCGCTTGGCCATCCCTCTGGTCATGTTGTAGATTGTATTGAATGTAGTTAAACTGTTTTTTTTTTTTTTTTTTTTTTTTTTTTTTTTGGCACTATTCTTTCTCTTTACACAGTTTTTTTTTTAGTGTTTTGTTATGTTTATTTTTATTAATTAATGTTATTTATTGGCTTTATGTTAATTTTATTGGCGAGAGAGAAAGTTTGTCAGTTTGTGATTGGTCTTGGTAGTAGCTTGTTATTTTGGCGTTGGGGGTCAATGGTTTTTGGGGGGAGAGGATTGGCGTTGTTATTTTCCACAAATTGGCTTTTAAAATGAGCAGAATGGCTTGCTTGCTGTTTGCTGCTCTTATTGGCGTTTTCTATGTGTTGTCGAATTGGGTTTGTGTTTTGGCTGGTGGTGACAGGCACACATGCAAACACACTTGCGGGCACAGAAACAAACGGCACGTCGGTCAAGTGGAGCGTTTGGAAGCATTGACACACACGACGACGCACAAAAAACACAATATAATTATTGGCTGCGGTAATTGGTCAAGTGTTCCGTTTTGTCGTCGAATTGTTTTATGTTGTTTTTTGTGTTTTTGTCAAGTTTTTTTTTTTATTGGCTGCGGTAATTTGTCAGTTTTTTTTCCGTTTTATTAATTAATTTTGTTTTTGTGTTCTTTTCGACCGTCGCGTTCGGCTTTCGTTGACCCGACTTTGTCTATGTATTTAATGGCTGCGGTAAATTTGTCAAGTTTTCTGTTTTATTGGCGCATTTTAATTTGTCCGCTTGTCGACCGTCGCGTTCGGCTTTCGAAAACTGACCATCAAGGTGAGAGGAGAGAGCCGCAAGCTTGGCCGAGGTCTCGAGTTGGAAACACTCATTGTTGCCGACTCACTCACCAATGGCAGACCCGAAGCGCCGATCGCTCATACCGGTCTCACCCCGGCTCCACTCCACTTTCACTCACCCCAATTTCTGAGTGAGATGAAAGTAGTCCGAGGGCAGCAGCACCGATAAGTAGGCAATGGTTTCTGTTGGTGGCTGTTTTGTCATGTTGTTGTCCGTCTGTTCATGTTAATGGCCATGTAAAGTTGTCAATGTCAAGTTTTAGTGGCTGTTCATTGTCGTGTGTGTGTTGCCTTGTCCCTTGGATCGTGAATTGCGTGGCTGGATGTGTGTGTGATTTTGGTAGTGGCCGGGAATACTCTCTGTTTGGGTGGGGGGGGGGGGGGAAGTTTGCCTGCTCCCGTTTAATCGCCCGGATACTTTATACTTCCGGATCTTACGATCCGGGCGCGAGAGACGCTCGAAGAGTCGACCGCATAGCATCATGTGGGCGATTGAAATGGCTTTGTTGGGGCATTTGGCAGAAACAGTTATTGGCTTTGGTGTTGTTGGGATGGGGGGATGGGATGGGAGGGGGGATATATGCCTGCTCCCGTTTAATCGCCCGGTTACTTTTAACTTCCGGATCTTGCGATCCGGGCGCGAGACGCTCCGAAGAGTCGACCGCATAGCAACATTTGGGTGATTGAATTGGCTTTATTGGGGCATTTGGCAGAGTGGCATTGGCTTTGTTGGCAGTGTATATTGGGATCCTGCTCAACCGCGTTGGGGAGGATTGGCATTTGAAGTGGGTGGGGGGTGGGTGAGGAAATGGCTGGGCGTAATTGCCGAAATTGGCGGCCGATAACACACTGGCATTGAGAAATGCATTTTAAATTTGAATTGGCTTTTTTTGGTGTGTTATCGGCGCGGTATTATCTGATTGGCGTGGTATTTTTTTGGGTATTATTGGCGTTGCCACTTGTCAAGTTTTGGGGAATGGGTGATAGTTAGAAAGAAGAGGAAGAAAGAAGAAGAAGAAAAGTAAAATAAATAAACTACAAAAAATACAATTAACTACACAAAAAATAAATAACAAAAAATTATTACAAAATTATATTACAGGTAAGTAACTAAAACTATGGACAAACTATCTACGGACAATGCAAAAAACTACAAAACAACAGGATTGACATCTACAACAAAAACATTGAAACAGACAAGGTAAAATAAACAATAATTGACATACAACAATAAACATATAAACATATAATTTATTTTTTATTTCTAACAGGACAACAAACAAACGGAGCACCGGCCGGCATAACAAACGCAATGCGAACATTACGCTGCATACCGGCCGGCTCTGCTGTCCCCTGTGCAGGATTGTGTGGGATGTTGGCTGGCGATGGCTGGATTATTGGTGCATCGTGGGCAAATGTTGGAGATGGCGAGCGGCTCTGGTCCGGCCGCCCACGTTGCATCTGTCTGGTGGATGTAGTGGCTGCTGCATCCGAGTGGCACTGGTCCGGCCACCCGATGCATTGTCGATTGTATTGGAGTTGGCGTCGATGTGTGGTGCCAACGAATCATTGTTATTGGCCGCATCCAAGTGGCTGCTGGTCCGGCCACCAGGATGCGTTGTCGATTCAATTGATTGGCCGCATCCGAGTGGCTGCTGGTCCGGCCACCCAGGATGCGTTGTCGATGTAGATGGAGATGGCGCGCTGGCCATAGTCGTCTGTATTGGCTGGCCTCGTCGTTGGATTGCTGCCGTTTTTGTGGAGATGGCGTGACGTCACGGCTATCAGTTGGCCGCAGCGTAATCGGAGGGGCCTCCAGATTGGTCCCAACTTGCAACAAAATGTTGCAGTTGGTGGCGAGGCAGCTTCTGGAGGGGTCGATCCGTGTGTGCAGTGGCAGGTAAGTGTGGTTAGTGTGAGTATTGGCTATTTTGTGTTGTTGCGTGAATTGATGATTTTTGTTCTTTTTTCAGTGGCAGCCTGTGGACCTGGATGTTGATGGCGACGGCGATATGGCCCCCAAATTTCGCCCATTCGACAGGAATTGGATGGCGTTTGTGGCGAGGCAGCTGCCTGGAGGGGCAGCTCTGTCTGGTGATTGGCAGGTAAGTATGTTTTTATGTGCGTTTTGGCAGTTTTGCGTATTGGCCTGAATTGACGTTTTTTTCCTTTGTTTTTAGTGGCTGTCGTCAGGGCTGGTGCCTGGGGCATCAGTAGGCGCCGCCCGATCGCATGCTCTCGCACGCGCTGGCGATTTTTCCACCCCTCCAGACGTCCAATGAATCCGTGGTCAAATGGATCGTGATCGTCCATTCGTCGTCATCAGTGGCGGACTTCGCAGTCCATATCGGATTCGCCGTCCGATATGGCTGCGGCGTCAGGGTGCGTATTGGCGGCTGGTCGTGGTGATGGCTGGTGGATGCTGCTGCTGCTGCTGGTGTTCGTAGTGGCGGCACTCCTCCCGTGCTCCTTGCCATTTGCCTGCAGCAGGTTTGTCAATATTGTCTGAAATTGCTGCCAGCCTTTCTTCCAGTTCTTTAATTTTTTCGGCATCTCTTTTCAGATTTTGGATACAGCTGCCATCGCACTGGGCGTCTGGCTGCTGCTGTACCTGGAGTTGGCGTGGCTCGGAGCACGATTTGGGATCGGCTGCATCGGCAGGACCCGTCGGTGTTGGCGCCCCTCGGCCAGTGGCCGGGGATGTTGGTCGCGATGCCGATGCTGTTGCCGATGCTGCCGACCCGGATTGTGTTGGCGTTGCTGCTGCTGCTGTGGGTGGAGTGGCTGTGTGGGTGGCTGCTGCTGCTGCCGGCGCTGTAATGGCTGCTGTTGTGGATGGAGTGGCTGCGGATGGAGTGGCTGCTGCTGCTGCTGCTGCTGATGAAGTGGCTGTGGCTGTTGCCGTAGTGGCTGAGGCTGCTGCTGGCGACGCTCCTCCTCCCTGGCGACCCTGTGGGCCAGGAGCCGCTGCCTGGCTGCCTTGAAGGCGCTGCAGCCCTTGTAGGCGCTGATGTGCTGGCCGCTGCAGTTGGCGCATTTGGGATTGGCGGCTCCTCGGCTTGCTGCAGTCCGTCGTCAGGTGTCCACCCGCGCATTTCATGCAAACAGCAGCGCGTCTACAGTATGCGCGGGTGTGGCCAAACACCTGGCATCGATGGCACTGGGCGGGGTCACGGGAGACTCCAAGTCTCTCAACCGTGACGGGCCTCCCGCCCAGGCACCTCATCCTCAATACATCGTATTGGCCACGGTCCGGTTTGGGGGCGATCTCAGCCTCGAAGAGGTTGAATTGGCGGGTGCGATCAAATCGATCGGTGAGCGCCCTCACAAACCGAACCGTGTACCCCTCGGCCAGCATGTGGTCCCGGATCCAGTCTGGAGGGCGTGGAATGGGGAGACCTCGGATGAGGACCCTCAATCCACGATCCTGGCTGGGCTGATGCCAAAATTCGCCGTGCTGGATGTCGATGTTGGGATTGGCAGCGATGTTGGGGTGTTTGTTATGGCGGTGGTGTTGGTGAGTGGCGGGTTGGTGTGGTGTTGTTGTTGTTGTGTTGGGCTGGGGTGATGGCGGCCCCGGCGTCTGGCCTGCTCAATCTCTAGTGGTCCCTCATCGGCTCCCACTGTCGATGAGGGCGCGGCGTCGTTTGTAGTGGCTGGTGTTGTTGGTCGATTTGGTGGATGAGGTGTGTTGTTGCTGTTGCTTGGTATTGGTGCTGCCAGGGCTGCGGCGCACGGACAATCAGCTCAAACCAAGTTCGATTTGCTTTGGTTTGAGTTCGATCCGGTCGCTGTGTGTGTGTGTGTGATGGCGGCCCGTTCGTCTGCTGTTGTTGGTCTCCGCGCCTGCGCTTCCCTCATCGTCACTCCCACTGTCGATGAGGGCGCGGCGTCGCTTTGGTGTTGGCGGTATTGGTGGGATTGGTGGTGTTTGTGGCTGTGGTGGTGTTGGCGACACGGCGACACGCATCGAACCTTCGCTCGAACTGGAACCAGCCTTTGTGATGCGCGAGTTTGAGTTCGATTGCGGGTGTTTTGTATGTGTGTGTGTTTTTTGGTGGTATTGGCTGGCCATTGGCGGTGGAATGGGGCTCGAGGGGCCTGCGCTGTGGCCGTGGAATCTGCTATTGATATGCAGGTATACCTCACCATTGGTGGTATTGGTTGGATCGAGGCGGGGCCGCAGCCGCCGTCGCTGTGGCGTCGGTCTTTCGGCATTGGCGTTTGAGGTTGCGTTGGTATTGGTGGTTTGCTGCTATTTCATTGGCGGCGTTGTTGTCGGCGTCGGCGCTGTCGCTGCTGCTTTTGCTGGCTGCTGCTGCTGCTGCTGCATGGGCCCATCTTTGGTGCGCTCTGCCGCCGTCGCTGTGGCGCCTTTTGCCCCACGCTTGGCCATTTTGTCATGCCCATTTTTGAGCCTCTTTTTTTTGCTTTTTTTTTTTTTTGGAAGGTTTTTATTGGCACTATTCTTTCTCTTTGGGTTTTTTTTTAGTCTTTGGTATGTGTTTTTTATAATTAATGTTATTTATTGGAATTTTATTGGGAGTTGAAAGTTTGTCAGGACGGTAGGATAGTAGCTTGTCATGGGGGTGAGTGGGGGTCAATGGCGTTGATTGGGCATGGTGGGAGGATTATTTTCCACAAATTGGTTTTTAAAATGGTGGCCGCAGCCGCCGTCGCTGTGGCGTCGGCGCTCTGCTGTTGCTTGCGTTTTTGTTTCTGTCTTGGCGCCGAGGGCTCTGCTGGCTTTGCTATTGGCGGTGTTGGTGTTGTGTTGATGAAACATGCTGCTGCTGCTGGGCCCCTCTGCAAACACTGGGCGGCCGTCGCTGTGGCGTCACTTTGACCCACGTCTGGCCATTCCACAGGCACGCACGCACGGCACTGATTGGTGGTCAAGTGGACCGTTTTTTGAATTAATTGCACGACGATTGGCGAAAACGACGACGGCAAAAACACAATTTTGTCTTTTTTATTGGCACTTTTTTGCGGTAATTTGTCAAGTCGAGTTTTAGTTTTTTGTTGGTGTGTGTTTTTTGTTTAATGTTTTATTTGCATTTTTTTAATTTGTTTGTGCTCTAGTCGACCGTTTCGGTTTTCGTGTTTTTTTTTATGTATTTAATGCTGCTTTTTTGGCGGTTATTTGTCAAGTTTTAATGTTTTATTGGCGCATTTTTTGTTTTGTCCGTGGTAGTCGACCGTCGCGTTCGGCTTTTGAAATGTGACCATCCGGTGCGCACGAGAGCCGCAAGCTTGGCCGAGGTCTCGAGTTGAAAACAGAATTGTTGCCGACTCTCTCTCTCACCAATGGCAGACCGGAAGCGCCGATCGCTCATACCGCTCTCACCCCACGACACGACACGGTTTAATGATGAAAGTAGTCCGACGACGACGACGATCAGGCAATGGTTTCTGTTCGGTGGCTGGATTGTTGTCCGTCTGATGTTAATGGCAGATGTAAAGGTCAATGGTTTTAGTGGCTGTTCATTGTCGTGTGTGTTGCCAATTGGATCGTCAATTGCGTGGCTCTGTCCCCACCCGAGTAGACCCGATCGCCGATGTTGGGGTCATTGGGGGGGGCTCACCCCTGCTCCCTTTTAATCACCCGGATACTTTATACTTCCGGATCTTAGATCCGGGCAGCAGCACCGATAAGTAGGGCAGTGGAAAATTTTATAGCATTTGTTAGTGATTGCCTGTGTTGTTGCTTGGTTAATGGCTTTGTCAGAATGTTCGCTGTGATTGTGTATTGGCTGCTCTGTTGTGGGGGGATGGGATGGGAAGGGGGGGATAAATGCCTGCTCCCGTTTAATCGCCCGGATACTTTTTACTTCCGGATCTTACGATCCGGGCGCGAGACGCTCCGAAGAGTCGACCGCATAGCATCATTTGGGCGATTGAAATGGCTTTGTTGGGGCATTTGGCAGATTGGCGAAGGTTGGCAGTGTATATTTGGGATCCTGATCAACCGCATTTGGGAGGATTGGCATTTGAAGTGGGTGGGGGGTGGGGAGGAAATGGCTGGGCATATTTGCCGAAGTTGGCGGCCGATAACACACTGGCATTGAAAAATGCATTTTAAATTTGAATTGGCTTTTTTTTTGGTGTGTTATCGGCGCGGTATTTTCTGATTGGCGTGGTATTTTTGGGTCTTATTGGCGTTGCCACTTGTCAAGATTTTGGGGAATGGGTGATAGTTGAAAAAGAAGAGAAGAAGGAAGAAAAGGAAAGGTAAAAATAAATAAACTACAAAAATATACAATTAACTACGATAAGACTACAATAAATACAAAAACTTATTCCTAATATCACAGGTAAGTAACTAAAACTATGGACAAACTATCTACGGACATAAAAACTACAGAAACAACAGGATTGACATCTACAACAAAAACATTGATGCAGACAAGGTAAAATAAACAATAATTGACATACATTTACACACATATAAACATATTAATTATATTTATTTTATTTCTAACAGGAGGACAAACAACAACGGAGCACCGGCGGGCATAACAAACGCAATGCGAACATTACGCTGTATACCGGCCGGCTCTGCTGTCCCCCTGTGCAGGTGTTGTTGATTGGTTGGATGGCTGGTTTTGGTATTGGCGTGCAGCGTGGGCAAAAGTTGGAGATGGCGAGCGGCTCTGGTCCGGCCGCCCACGTTGCATCTGTCTGGATGAGTTTGTAGTGGCTGCTGCATCCGAGTGGCACTGGTCCGGCCACCCGATGCATTGTCGATTGTGTTGGAGTTGGCGTCGAAATGTGGTGCCAACGAATCATGTAATTGGCCGCATCCAAGTGGCTGCTGGTCCGGCCACCAGGATGCGTTGTCGATTCATTTGATTGGCCGCATCCGAGTGGCTGCTGGTCCGGCCACCCAGGATGCGTTGTCGATGTAGATGGAGATGGCGCGCTGGCGGTTTTGTCGTCTGCTGTGGCTGCTGGTGGCTGGCCGTTTCGTCGTTGACGTGCATTTTTGTGGCGAGATGGCGTGACGTCAGTGTTTTGGGCTTTCAGTTGGCCGCAGCGTAATCGGAGCCTAATGGGGGCCCAGATTCCGCCCAACTTGCAACAAAATGTTGCAGTTGGTGGCGAGGCAGCTTCTGGAGGGGTCGATCCGTGTGTGCAGTGGCAGGTAAGTGTGGTTAGTGTGAGTATTGGCTATTTTGTGTTGTTGCGTGAATTGATGATTTTTCTTCTTTTTTCAGTGGCAGCCTGTGGACCTGGATGTTGATGGCGACGGCGATATGGCCCCCAAATTTCGCCCATTCGGCAGGAATTGGATGGCGTTTGTGGCGAGGCAGCTGCTGGTGAGGCAGCTCTGTCTGGTGAGTGGCAGGTAAGTATGTTTTATGTGCGTTTTGGCAGTTTTTCGTAGATGTGCGAATTGACGTTTTTTTTTTTTTTTTTAGTGGCTGTCGTCAAGGCTGGAGCCTGGGGCATCAGTAGGCGCCGCCCGAGCAGAGATCGCGCGCGCTGGCGTTTGTTCATCCATCCCCATCCAGACGTCAAATGAATCGTGGTCCGTCCATGGATCGTCATCGGTCGTCGTCGTCATTGTGGCGGACGCGTGGCAGTCCATATCGGACTCGCGTCCGATATGGCTGCGGCGTTGTATTGCGTATTTGGTGCTGGTCGTGGTGATGGCTGTGTGGATGCTGCTGCTGCTGCTGCTGGTGTCCGTAGTGGCGGCACTCCTCCCGTGCTCCCGTCCCTTGCCTGCAGCAGGTTTGTCAGTATCGTCTGAAATTGCTGCCAGCCTTTCTTCCAGCTCTTTTAATTTTCTGGTCATCTCTTTTCAGCTTATGGGCACAGCTCCCATCGCACTGGGCGCCTGGTTGCTGCTGTACCTGGAGTTGGCGTGGCTCCGGAGCACGATTTGGGATCGGCTGCATCGGCAGGACCCGTCGGCGTTGGCGCCCCTCGGCCAGTGGCCGGGGATGTTGGTCGCGATGCTGTAGCTGTTGCCGATGCTGCCGACCCGGATTGTGTTGGCGTTGCTGCTGCTGCTGTGGGTGGAGTGGCTGTGTGGGTGGCTGCTGCTGCTGCCGGCGCTGTAATGGCTGTTGTTGTGGATGGAGTGGCTGCGGATGGAGTGGCTGCTGCTGCTGCTGCTGATGAAGTGGCTGTGGCTGTTGCCGTAGTGGCTGAGGCTGCTGCTGCTGGCGACGCTCCTCCTCCCTGGCGACCCTGTGGGCCAGGAGCCGCTGCCTGGCTGCCTTGAAGGCGCTGCAGCCCTTGTAGGCGCTGATGTGCTGGCCGCTGCAGTTGGCGCATTTGGGATTGGCGCTCCTCGGCTTGCTGCAGTCCGTCGTCAGGTGTCCACCCGCGCATTTCATGCAAACAGCAGCGCGTCTACAGTATGCGCGGGTGTGGCCAAACACCTGGCATCGATGGCACTGGGCGGGGTCACGGGAGACTCCAAGTCTCTCAACCGTGACGGGCCTCCCGCCCAGGCACCTCATCCTCAATACATCGTATTGGCCACGGTCCGGTTTGGGGGCGATCTCAGCCTCGAAGAGGTTGAATTGGCGGGTGCGATCAAATCGATCGGTGAGCGCCCTCACAAACCGAACCGTGTACCCCTCGGCCAGCATGTGGCCACGGATCCAGTCTGGCGGCATGGAGTGGGAGAGTCCTCGGATGAGGACCCTCAAGCCACGATCCTGGCTGGGCTGATGCCCCAAATTCGCCGTGCTGATGTCGATGTTGATGGCAGGGGGTGACGTGCCATCTGCAATGGCGATGGTAGGTGTTTGTTATGGCAGGGGGTGAGACGGGTGTTGGTGTGGTGGCGGGTTGGTGTTGTGTTTGTATGTGGCTGTTGTTGTTGTTGCTGCCGCTGCTGGTGATGGCGGCCCCGTCGTCTGGCCCGTTCCCTCTCTCCCTCACCCTCATCGTCGCTCCCACTGTCGATGAGGGCGCGGCGTCGTTTGGTGTGCTGGTGTCATCGTGGTATGTGGAGGGGCGGATGAGGTCGTTTGTTGTTGTGGTTGGTGGTGGTTGTGGTGGTGGCAGGGTTGGCGGCGACACGGATCGCATCGAACCTTCGCTCGAACTCGAACCGAGTTCGATATGAGCCGAGTTTGGCCTCGATCCGGTCGCGCGCGCGTATGTGTGTGTGTTTGTGGCGGCCCGTTGTGCTGCTGTTGTTGGCTCTCCGCGCCTGCGCTTCGGGTGCGCTCTCTCCTCTTCGTCCTCCTCCTTCCTCCTCCTCTCTCACACCCGACGCTCTCGCTGCTTGAGTGGAAATGGCTGGTGGAATGGTGCGAGAGCGTGAGGGCGCGAGTGTGGAGAGAGGCGGGAAAAGTGGCGTCATTTTGGGCCCTGCCTTTGTGTTTGGCGCGGTTTTGGGGGTATTTGCGGGTGTTTTTGTATGTGTGGGTGTTTTGGTGGTATTTGCTTGGCGATTTGCGGTGGAATGGGGCTCGAGGGGGGAGTTGCTGTGGCCGTGGAAATATCTGCTATGGATATGGCTGTATACTCACCATGGTGGTATTGGTTGGATGGTTTTGGGATTGGCCGCAGCCGCCGTCGCTGTGGCGTCGGCGCTCTGCATTGGCGTTGGCGTCGGCGTTGGTATTGGCGGTTTGCGCCGATTTCATTGGCGGCTGCGTCTGCTATTGGCGGTGTTTTTTTGTGTTGCTGCTCTGCTGCTGCTGCTGCTGGGCCCATCTGCGGGCCGCTCTGCCGCCGTCGCTGTGGCGTCTTTGTCCCACGCCTGGCCATTCCCTCTGTCATGTTGTAGATTGTATTTTGTGGTTTTTGTTTTGTTTTTTTTTTTTGATTTTTTTTATTTTTTTTATTTTTCTCTTTTTTGTTTTTTTTTTTTTAGTCTTTGGTGTGTGTTTTTTAATTAATGTTATTTATTGGCTTTATGTTAATTTTATTGGCGAGGAGAAAGTTTGTCAGGACGGTAGATTGTTTAGCTTTTTTTTGAGTTTCAATGGCGTTGATTGGGGGAGGGGAGTTTTATTTTCCACAAATTGGCTTTTAAAATGGTGAGCAGAATGGCTGCTGTTGCTGCTGCTGTTAGTTTGGCGCCTATGTTTCTGTCTTGTCGAATTGGGTTTTCTATTTGTAGTGGTGTTGTGACATGAAACATAAACTTGTATTAGCACAGAAACAAACACTGGGCGGCACAAGGGGAAGCGAGCTTTTGTCATGTCGGGCACACACACAGGCGGCACACGCACGGCACTGGAGTGAAGAATTGGCAAGACGACGACGGCGAAACAGAACACGACGACGAAAATGTTTGTTTTTCCGTTTTATTGGCTGCGGTAATTTGTCAAAGAACAGCGGAAATGGCGATTTTATGTTTTATTGTTTTAATTTGTTTTGTCCGCTTAGTCGACCGTCGCGTTCGGTTCGAAACACGACATGTATTTAATGGCTGCGGTAAATTTGTCAAGTTTTTCCGTTTTATTGGCGCATTTCATTTAATTTGTCCGCTCTAGTCGACCGTCGCGTTCGGCTTTCGAAAACTGACCAGGTGAGAGAGAGCCGCAAGCTTGGCCGAGGTTCATGTTGGAACACTCATTGTTGCCGACTCTCTCTCTCACCAATGGCAGACCCGAAGCGCCGATCGCCATTTACCGGTGCTCTCACCCCCGGCTCCACTTTCACTCACCCCAATTTCTGAGTGAGATGAAAGTAGTCCGAGGGCAGCAGCACCGATAAGTAGGCAATGGTTTCTGTTGGTGGCTGTTTTGTCTTATTGTTGTCCGTCTGTTCATGTTAATGGCCATGTAAAGTTGTCAATGTAAAGTTTTAGTGGCTGTTCATTGTCGTGTGTGTGTTGCCTTGTCCCTTGGATCGTGAATTGCGTGGCTGGATGTGTGATTTTAGAAGTGGGGGACTCTCTGTTTGGGGGGTTTGGGGGGGGGAAGTTTGCCTGCTCCCGTTTAATCGCCCGGATACTTTTTACTTCCGGATCTTACGATCCGGGCGCGAGACGCTCCGAAGAGTCGACCGCATAGCATCATGTGGGCGATTGAAATGGCTTTGTTGGGGCATTTGGCAGCGATGGTGTTGTGGGGGGATCGAGTTGGCAGTGTATATTGAGGATCCGCATAGCAACATTTGGGTGATTGAAGTTGGCTTTAACCGCATTTGGAATTTATTATATTTTTGAAGTGGGTGGGGGGGGGGGGGGTGGGGAGGAAATGGCTGGGCATATTTGCCGAAATTGGCGGCCGATAACACACTGGCATTGAAAAATGCAATTTTAAATTTGAATTGGCTTTTTTTTTGGTGTGTTATCGGCGCGGTATTTATCTGATTGGCGTGGTATTTTTGGGTATTAATGGCGTTGCCACTTGTTGTCAGATTTTGGGGAATGGGTGATAGTTGGGGAAGAAGAGGAAAAAAAGAAAAGGTAAGTAAAAATAAATAAACTACGAAAAATACAATAACAGAAAAACTAATAAATACAAAAACTTATTCCTAATATCACAGGTAAGTAACTAAAACTATGGACAAACTATCTACGGACATGCAAAAACTACAGAAACAACAGGATTGACATCTACAACAAATACATTGATATAGACAAGGTAAAATAAACAATAATTGACATACATTTACACAACAATAAACATATTAAATATTTATTTTATTTTAACAGGAGGACAAACAACAACAACGGAGCACCGGCCGGCATAACAAACGCAATGCAGAACATTACGCCGTATACCGGCCGGCTCTGCTGTCCCCTGTGCAGGATTAGTGTTGTTGGCGATGGCTGGATTTTGGTATTGGCGTGCATCGTGGGCAAATGTTGGAGATGGCGAGCGGCTCTGGTCCGGCCGCCCACGTTGCATCTGTCTGGATGTGAGTGGCTGCTGCATCCGAGTGGCACTGGTCCGGCCACCCGATGCATTGTCGATAGTATTGGAGTTGGCGTCGATGTGTGGTGCCAACGAATCATCTAATTGGCCGCATCCAAGTGGCTGCTGGTCCGGCCACCAGGATGCGTTGTCGATTTAATTGATTGGCCGCATCCGAGTGGCTGCTGGTCCGGCCACTCTTGGAGTCGCAGGAGTGTTGGCAGGGCTTGGCTTTCCGTTAAGGTTATTTGCATTGGTGTCGTCTTCTGTAGGGGGATTATGTGTTCTTCTTGCTGGTGCGTGTATCTTGGTCTTGTGAGCCTTGTCAATATTGTCGGATTTAAAATTAATTTTCTAGCCTCTGGGTTGGGGTGGATGGAAAGGGAATTAGCATATCTTTGGCTTGCAACTTGAAAGGTGTCTTCAATAGTGTGTAAGTTGTATTTTTTCCTGAGCACTTCGTTTCTAGTGTGGCGTCCAGCTAGGAGTGCGTTTCTTATGATTCTGTTTTGCTGTCCCTGTATTCTTTTAATTTGGGTTTTACAGGTCAGGGCCCCCCACACCGGGAGGGTGTATCGCCAGAGGGGGGCAATAAGCTGCTTGATTAATAGGGCCTTAATAGCTTTCCTGAGCTTACTCCTGGCGCCTATGAGCCAGCTCAGCTTTTTGGCCCTTGCCCACATTTTTATTTTTAGTTTGGTGATGTGGGCACTCATCGTCAGTTTTTTGTCCAATGTCACCCCTAGATATGTGGCCTTTTGCTCCGTCCGTATGTTTTTGCCGCCGACCTTAATTGGGACGTTGTCAATTTGTGTTCTTTTGTTTGAGAAAATAACATGCGTCGTCTTCGTTGGGTTTATCGTAATCTTCCATTTGTCAGCCCACTTCTCAAAGTGCCTTATGAAGTAGTTATTTTCTCTGACTGCTGCTGCCGGGTAGTCAGCTGCAGTTAATATTGCCGTGTCATCCGCGTACGTTGCTAGAAGCATTTTTTCTTTGTGGCCCGTTTGGATTGTGTCAGGTGTCGGCATGTCCGATGCGTATATGGTGTACATTACCGGGCCCAGGACGCTACCCTGTGGTACGCCTGCGGCTATTTTTCCGGTACTGGATTTCACTCCGTCATTGCACTTTACCACAAAAGTGCGCTTAGTCAAATAGCTTTCAATGATGTGATAGAGTTTTGAAGGTAGTAGCTTGGTCAGTTTGCATAGTAGGCCTTCGTGCCATACTTTGTCAAAAGCTTCCGCTATGTCAAGGAAAACAGCAGAGCAGCATTGTTTGTCCTCTTGTGTTTTGAGGACAAATTGTGTTACTCTGCTCAGCTGTTGATCCGCTCCGTGCTCTTGCCGGAAACCAAACTGATGGTTTGGAATGCATCTGCTGAATTTGTCCTCGCCTAGGATTCTTGTCAGTATAAGTTTCTCTAAAATTTTTGAGAAACCAGTTAGGAGGGATATGGGTCTGTATGATTTAACTTCTTTTGGGTTTTTGGTCGGCTTGAGGATCATTATCACCTCCGCATGCTTCCAGGCGGTTGGGAAGTGTCCGAATCTTAGTGCAGCATTGTAAATATTTACTAAGTATAGCTTCGCCTTGAGGGGTAATAGTTTTATTAATTTATTGTCAATTTTATCCTCGCCTGCTGCTTTCTTTGTTTTTAGCTTTCTTATTATTGTCTGCAGCTCGGGCAAGGTGACCGGTTTGATGTGTTTCCACTCTTCTTTTTGGTATAGCTCTTTTTGCTTCTGCAGCTCGTCAATTATTGGATTATTCTCTGCCTCATTATGCGTTTGCGGTGTCTTATGGCGCTCTTCTAGATGTTTTTTGAAGGCTTCAGCCTTTTCCATTGTTGTCCTTGTCCATTTGGGTATATTTTCTTCGTCTACTATTCTCAGTGGCCAATTTGGTATCGGCTGCTTTTTAATGTTGTTTGTTATCTTCCACAGCTTTGTCATACTTCGTCCCTCCTCCGCGCTTATTGCCTCTAGCTGTCTATTGAATTGGTTCTCCTTACAGTTTTTAACCGCCTTTCTCAGCTTATTTGTGAGCATACTGTAGTGTTTCTTTGCTTCCGTTGTCCTTAATATTAGATATACTCGTCTCGCCTCTTTCTTTTGTCAAGCATTTGCATAGT